>CAWUFW010001349.1:0-1458921 GCA_963921515.1 Calotriton arnoldi | reverse complement strand
TACACTGGTATTCGAGACACTAAACTATTAAATTGCTTATTTGTAGGTACTGTACAAAAATGCTGCTGCAATGTTTCGATGAAGGCTGATAGTTTTTAAGAATCGTTGAAATACAATATTGCATTTGGTCAGCTAGATAGACTTGTACTGCTGAAACTTGAGCAACCTGTGCTCTGGACATCTTGAAATATGTATATTCTCACACTGTTAAATCGCTGTACTAACATACCCATTTAAAATAGGAAAACTAAAGACATATATACACGAAAGAATAAATGGAGATGGTATTGGTTTTATGTGTTGTAGCGCACTCTAATCACTTGTAAGAGTATCCAGGCGCTTGAGCAAGTGACTGCGCGTGTTGTCACTGCAGGGTTATTCGAAGAGCCAAGAATTCAGCTTCTTACAGAAATCAAGAAGTGACGAGGCGGCCCTGATTTGCTGAGGGAGGTAGTTGCATGTTTTGGGTGCGATGTAGGAGAACGACCTCCAGCTCCGTTTTTGTGAATGCGGGGTGTGTGCAATAGTGTCTTGTTGGCTGATGAAAGTATAATCTGCTGGCCCAGTGTTGTGTAGGGCTGTATGTGTGGGTGAGGAGTTTGAGTTGGCTGCCCTTGTTAATGTGGAGTGCCTTGAGGTGAGGTGTAATGTGGGTGTGGCGCGGGAGGTCCAGTATGAGTCTTGGGGCGTGTTCTGGATGGTCTGTAGTCTTTGTAGAAGTTGGTTGGAATAACTGACTTGGCTGTTTGGTACAGTGGTTGGGTGACCATTAAGAATAACAGAACTGATCATAGTTTGTTTGGGTTTATTTTTGAGGAGGGACGTGTCGCTGGCAGAAGGCCTGGGGAGAGAAGTCTATACCTACCTAAGAAGTTACAAAAGTCAAGAGTAACCTGAGCCTTCGATCCAGACTACGCCACTAAAGACTGAACTGTTGTTTACCTCGTTCACAAAATAAAAACCTGATCAATACCCCTCAATTGGTTCACACCTTGTACCTGCACTTATCACGGGGAGAATCTGTGCCAGAGTATACCGTTTGCACTGCTGGGGGGGGAGGGGGGGGGCGACTGTGACTTCCATCAGACCTTGGGACTGTCATACGTGCTAATAAGCACGGCCCTGACCAAAGTGTGGGTCCGTCCACACCTGGAGGCGGCTGGGCCCCCCCTCTAACATTGTTGGTTCCACATACGGCGCTTAAACTTTACCATGGGCAAAAAGAAGATAAAACAGGCAGGGAACTAGTATCTACTTTGGATTATTTTCTCTTAAAAGTAACAAATGTCCTAACGAATGAAATAGAATTGACTGAACGGAGACTCTCATTGGGAGGGGCGGGAGATGGAGATCTGGTTGGTGCTAACCCCCAAAGATCTGACTAGTAATCTACCTGGGGGCCTCATCACATATTTATCTAATACACACCATTGTTTATGTGATACTATAGTACTATCTGCCAAGGAGGCCACATGCAAAAGGAAAAGAGGCGGAACCAGAGACACATTACCCATCAAAGCTAAAAGATCTAAGAAAGGCCCTGTCATGACTCCCAAATTCTTTCGCAGGGCTTGCTGTTACCAAATATGGAAGATCTATACGAAAAATTGAAAAGTCTTCTGGTAACTTTGGTCCAACCTTTATTATCCCACCTGGAAAATATTGAACAGCGGGTAGTACAACTAGTTGAGAGGGGAGGGCAGACAGTACCAACAGGGCACGCTACGTAAGCCCCTAACAAACCTAATGCCCTGAATACACTCCCAAACCCATATGAGCCTCCCATGACAGAGGGTGGTAAGGCAGGGGATAGAGGATTAGGCCCCCAAGCAACTCCTTATGTGCCAACTATGGATAACAAACAGCAAGGTAGTATACCTAGAGGGGGGTCCTAGGGCTACATCCTCAGGCCCGTCTGCCAAAAGACCTAATTTAAATCAACTCTGTCCTAGTGAAGAAGAGAAAAGGATAATACCCGAGGGAGAATGGAGGCACCCCCCTAACTAAGGGAGGGAGTAAAGCACAATTTATAAGTCTCCCCCCGGCATAGTACTCGTTAATGTACCAGAGTTAAGATCTACACTACAAGAGACAACAGAGCAACTAATGGACATAGCGCGCTAGTGGCGGACTAAACATGCTGGAGCAGGGCCGTATATTCAGGGGCATCTCCTTATGGCTGGGAGAACCCCATGGGTAGGGCCTGACTCAAAAAAGATCATGGGAGATTGCATTGTAGTCAATTTGGATAGTATAAGATATGGGGGGGATCTCTTAGGACATCTACCTACAGCTCCTTCGATAGGAACACAGATTTATGCGCTACCGCTGGGGTTCTTTTATAAACCCCAAGACATCTTTTGGTACCCGAAAGGGAGAGAAGGCAACAAAGGCCCCCCACTACATCAATTTTGCACCTCAAAGAGGTTTTTATGACCCTAGTGGGAGCCAAACTATAAACCAGTTTGCCCTATTAGACAGTTTAGAAAGCTGCAATTGACTTCCCCTGATAGGAAACAAGGTCGAGCCTGAGAGGGTATGTAGGCAATCAGGAACAAGGGAGGAGAATAAAAACGCAGAGGGGATAACACAATTGAAGCTGATATCATGTAACATCGCAGGGTATAGCGGCAAGAAAACCAATACAGACTGGATAAGAGAGATCATTAGACATGATATTGTTTGCTTTCAGGAAACATGGGAGATGGGGCCCATCTCCCTGGATGGTTAACGATCGTTCCAAACCCCGGCATTACCATGTAGAGCAGGCAGGGCAAAGGGAGGCCTACTAACATTAGCAGCAAACACTGCTAAGATCAAAACCTAACATTTTTAAACAACTCGCCGTATTTCCATTACCTGGCCTGTGAGGGACAGGGTGAGTGGTCATAAATTATTATAACATCCATTTTGGGAATCTGATATATGTAGCGGAAGTAGTTGAAAAGGAAATTGAGATAAATTCCCATCATCCTAAACCTTTGAAAATAATATCAATGGGAGATTTTAATATCAAGAGCTGCCAAATAGTTGGAAAACCTATCTGTGGAATATCAGATTCGGATGGACACCCTATTACACATTTTATCCACTCATCCTACGGTAACGCCCTAAAAGACTTCTGATCACCTGGAACTTAATGGTTGGTAATGGGATAAACGCAAATACTGGACACATGGACAAAACTTTGGAAAGGGTAGGCAAAGGGTCAACCATAGATTATATTATTATTTCAGAAAATTTGAGAGATAGCATAAAAAACGTGAAGGTATGCTCATAGATTTTAGTGATCACGCCCGCCTAACTTGTGTATTAGGATGGAAAGGATTCACTAGTTTGACGGGAAGGAAAGTACCCAGGCCAATTTTATCCAGGAAAAATGGTTACACATTAAAGTGGGACAGAGTGGATGAGGCTAACTTACTCACCTCCGTTTTGACATCTAAGAAACGAAAGGTTATGACCTATTTAGATGACCTAGCGTCCCCGATTCAGGTGCTTGGGGCATTTAAAGATATCCTAATTGGCAATAGTTAACCCGTCCGTCAACTACCAGTGTGTCCATCAACTTGATGGTTTCATAGCAATTGCTCTAAGGCACTAGCAAATTTGCGCACAGTCTTGAAAGGGGTTCCAAAAAATATCCAGCTTGTAAGGTCCCTACGGGCCAGGTACAAAGAAGCAATAGACAACAGATTGACATACCTGAGAGAGCCTAAAGCAAGCCTCAGAGAGAAACGACAATACTGGGTTTTGAAAGATCGTAAATAACCCTTTCTTAAAAGATACCGTGGACCCGTCCCTAGACACAGACATTGAGGAGGAGGGGTGGGCTAAATATTTTCAAAATATTTTTCAAATGAATGAGGGGTTAATCACCACGCGGATTCCCTGGAGGATAAATAATCACCCCCTGTTCTTTGAAGTGGCAGATGTAGAACAAGCCCTGCAGCAGTCGCGTCCCCTGAAGGTCCGATGGGGTACCTGTTTACAACTTTTTAACTATCATGTCACTGTGGGCCCAACTATTGGCAAATGTCTTTAATTCTATAGTAAAAACTGGCCCGCCAACTTCATGGACTCACTCAATAATTATACCGATTTTTAAAAAGGGAGACACATCCAACCCAATAAATGATAGGCCTAACTCCCTAATTGATTGATCAGCTAAAATTATGGGACGCCTACTGCTAAACAGGTTAGAAGAATGGTCAGGGGGAAAGAAGATTTTATCGGAGGCTCAATATGGGTTCAGGAAAGGTAAAGGTACAATTGACCAATGATTGAATTTAATGATGGTGACCGCTAAATATACTATGGCGAAACAAGGTCAACTCTGTATGGCCTTTATGGACCTCTCCTCCGCGTTCGACTGCATGGCCCATAGCAAGCTATGGGCCATCATGGAAAGTATGGGAGTAGAGGAACTGATAATCACTTTCATAAGGCAGCTGTACGGGGGAGCCACGGCAAGTGTGCAGTATGGGAAACAAGGGGAATGTACAAAAACCTTTAATATCGAAAAGGGCATGAGACAAGGCTGTGTCCATGCCCCTTTTTTATTTAGCCTTTATACTGATGAATTGGAATCTGTATTGGCAGAGAGTGGGAAGGATATTCCATATGTAGAGTCTGCCCCCTCCCAATACTCCTCTATGCAGACGATACAGTGCTGTTGGCTAGAACTCCAAGGGCACTGCAGAGACTCCTAGAGGAGTATATACGCTTTATAGCAAGTTTAGATCTACATGTTAACCAGACTAATACATTTGTCTTAATTGCAGGGGCAGGCTCTAAAAAATCCCAGAGGTTCTTCATAGGTAACAGAAGATTAGAAGTGGTGGATAAGTTCTCTTATCTGGGAGTTCTTTTTGATCGCAAACTAAATTGGAAGGAAATGGTGACAAACAGTCAGTTTTATGGAAAAAAAGCATTGCAGCAATTTTTAGATTCTCAAAACAATTAGGCTAAAAGCTTATCCCGTAGATGCTTAAGATTTACTCAGCTAAAGCAAAGGCTTTTACCACATATGGGGCTGCAATTTGGGGTATGGCGGAAGTTGGAGAGCTGCAGCGCGTGGAGGACGCTTTTTGTGAAAGACTATTATCTGCCCCCTGCTCTTGCTTGAATTTTATCTGCCACACTGAAGTAGGTTTACCTTTCATGAGTGAAGTGATGAAACTGGCCCCTATAGTATTGCGACACTCAATATGGAAAAGGGAAAGTGTCAAATTGAACCAATCAGTGGTAACAGATATTTTAAAAATGAACCATGCACTTAGAATTCCATGTTTACGTTATATAAAGACCACTTTGACATTGTTAGGCCTCCGCGAACTGTATGATGACCCATAATTGTGTGTCACCTTCCCGAAGTGTAAACTAAAATAACTTTTTGGCTAAGGCAGCAAATGACAGAGCGGTCAAAAACAAATATAAAAGCACAACCATTTTATATCAGATGCTACCTTCCGTAAAGCACGGCACACTCGTATCTGGGCTTTGTTCAAAACTTACAGCATTGATTTATTTTGATACGATTCCGTTTAAACCTTATTCCACTTATGATTGGTTTCCCTGAAAATACATATTCTTTTAATCAGCTGTCGCCCTGCCCCTGTGATGGAAAATCTACACAAACTATTATGCATTTTGTATTCTTTTGCTTTTAATATACCTTAAAAAATATATATATTGGTGCCTTTCTACGCAAATATGGTTTTATACAATGTCTGCCAGCTCTATCTTTTATACAGCAACTAGCCTATGTTTATGTCTGTCACACCATTGCTCATTTTCTATGAGCAGTTATTAAACGTTGACGATTGTTATAGTCATGATGATTCTCACTAGGATAAGTATTTTTTTTAGCCCTGTCAGTCTTGCAAACAGCCTACTATAATGGGATGACATACAAGTTTAATTGACTAGAGGAAACACGGGGCTTAGACATTTATACTATTTTATAAGATCTGAATCCGTATGAGACAGGATATAGATTAATTATATTTTTGACTGTAATAGGCTTCTTGCTTAGGGCATTGTTTATTCATTGCACATTCTTGGGAGCCCAGTGAATTTTATTAACCAGATTTTTACTGAAATATGTTCTGTTTACTTTTTGAAATGTTTTATGTATTTATTGTATTTGTATACTTTTAATTGATGCGAAATAAAGTTGCTTGACAGACTGATAATTCAAATTTATTTGGTGCCTCATTAATAAATAACGAACATGAACTGTTACTGCTCTGAGATGGAGTACAACTGATCAGTAAGGATTGTTTTTTCCCCTGTGGCACTCCTTTAGGGACGTTCTAGTATTTGCTTTGTTTAGCTCTTGTGGATTATGTACATTTTTAAGCACATTCTTGTTAATTTGTCTCTTTGCCAGTGTTTTTCTTACATCTGTGATAGTCTAACTCATCTGATTAAGTATGCATTTCAAAAAATGCCAAACTATTAAAACACCTTGTTTACAGATTGATTGAATACATTTATTACAACCATATAATAAAACAAATTTTAAAACCCTAGGCTGCTGTGTTTCTTTATGCTTAGTGTGAATTGTTTTGATGTGTTCTCCTGGTGTTGGTAAATCACAAGTTAAAAGCATTATTATTCAGAGGGACTAGACCACTGTACAGTAAACTACAGATGCTCAGGTAAACCAAAAAATGACACTGCAGTAAACTGCTGCAGTTCAGCTAAAACAAAAAAACCCACCAGCAACAGTTTTAAAGTGGAAAATACCACTGTGATATTTTATTAGAAATTTTCCAACGCTCCAAAGGCTGATTTTAAGCATTACTAGAATAAGTAGCCTATAGTATACATTTCATGGTATATACATACATGTTGTACGTTTTAAATGGTGCCAAAACTTCATTTGCATACTGAATACATACAAACCTAAATCTGTGCCAGTGTTCATGGTAGAATCATTAGCCTCCAATTGCAGTAATAGTTCAGTATCAATTCCCTGGCAAAACGAAACCTTTTCATGCTCTCCATTTACCAGCAGATATTGTATTTTTTAAGGATTAATTCATGATGTTCATCCACACTTTTGAAGAAATCCGTATTTCATAAAGATGTCTAGATTTAGGTTAGATATCAATAGCTTCCAATGTTGTCTACAGCAGATGTAAATATATTTCTTAATGCTAAATTAATTGCTCCGTGGGACTCCCATATTTGGGTAACAGAAGCGATTACGCATTTAATGATATTGTTGCACGCAAGTTTCTAAACTATGTTCGTTCCATCTGAAACTAGGTCAGTATTTTGTTGCAGTTGAACCACAATCCTATCTTCATTTATTTCATCTTCATCACTGCTATTTGTATCTTGGTTGTCATCATCCTCGTATTCAGAAGAATCTACAATATTCTGATGTGAATCTGACATTGCCCCAAACGAATGAGTACTAATGGACGTTAGGGGTCTAATCAAGGGTGTGTGCTCAGTGACTACTTCATCTTCTTGACTACTGTCTGAATCGGTATCAGAGTCTCCTTGAGATGGAACAACTTTCTGTTTACAAACTGGACAAGTCTTCTTTGTTTTAGTTAACCAGGGGTCCACACACTTACAGTGATAGGCTGTCAGATAAAACAGAAATGATGCAAAATGTCAGATGCATGTTTTGGTATGAGTTACACATTAATGACGTGCACTAAACAATCTATGCTTTACTTATATAATTCTTAAAATTTCTATGAAATACTTTTATAGTGACCATATTTGAAAAACAATATAGTAATCTTAGGTCTAGTCCTCTTTTGTTGCAATGACAGTGACAGGAACTGTACAAGTGCAGTTTACAAATGTGGAGAAGAGGTTTGGACTGGAAAGGATGCTCAATAAGGATTCCCATGAAGAACTACAGTTACATTTGAGGGCCCTTTTCGTTGTCATGGATTTTTTTTTATTGATGGCCCAAAGTACTTAATAAAATAGCCAGACCATCTTCTTTTTTATTTTTTAAAGAGGCAAGAAAAAAATACAAAGCGGTCACTGACCATGAAACCGAGCTGCACTTAAAAGGTTCCATAAGGAAGCCTGGCCCATCTGGTTTGGAGACTGAATTAAGATAGAAGCCCTTGTTAAACACATTTAAAGATCTCCCAAGTGACAGCCCTGTAGATTTTGAAAAATGTACTTTCCTTAAAGAGCTGCTTCAACTCTCTTGGACAAAGCTTTCGGTATTCTCAGGAGGTGGCCTATTAACTTTCTGAAAATGTAACAAAATGCAGAAACTAGATATACGTTGATTGGAAGCAGTGACGCCCAGCTGAACTGTAAGCTTTAAGAGACCTCAATTTTACTGACTCTTTCAAAATGAAGTGATGACCAAACAAGCAGCTGCTGGTACAAGGCATGATAGGATATAAAAACTGCAGGAATCTTATAGGACTAGTGCCAAATTAGAGCTATCCATTGCTTCTACCTGTCTTACAAATATTTATATTTAGACAACCCATCAATAACACTTGAAAAATGTATTGACTATCTGGCTAGCTCACCCCCCCCACTCTCTCAAATGAAAAAAGTAGTACTCGCTGCCTCATTTGGCCCAGACAAAATACATAGAGTAATTAAAAATGTAAACTCCTCCAGAGCTGGTTGGCTAAACATTTCATTTTTATAAAACATTATGAAGTTCTATCCAACTCCCTCTAACGGAACTATACCACCACTTCTCATCCTCTGGCGAGACAAATCGTAATGCCAGATGGAAGCTACGGTAAGCTGTGATCTCGAAAGGAAGTAAAGACTTAACCATACCCACAAATTATAGCCTATATTGATGATCAATGTAGATTGTAATATATATGTAAAGGTCCTGGGGCCAGATGTACAAAGATTAGGAATACAGATTTTCTAATTGTGATTCTCTCCGAAGCGCAATTAAGAAATCGGTAATCCTAAAGTATGAAACTAGTTTAGTTTCATTTAGGGATTCCTTGTGGGTCGCAAATCGACCCACCTTATGAATATTGAGACAGGTCACAGTTTGCGACCCATTAGGAATCAGAGACATCATAGGGATGGTGGCCTGCTGAGGTCAGCAGGCCACATGTCTGTAATTACTTTTTAATAAGGTAATCAATTTTTTTCTTTCATGCAGCCCATTTCCCGTAATGGAAAATGGGATGCATTTAAAAAGAGGTTTCATGTTTTAAGAGTAGGCGGTGGTCTGTAGAACCACTGCCTGCTCTTAAAAAATACTTTTATTTACATTCTCAAAGGGGAAGGGGTCCCTTTGCCACCAGTTTTAAACAAGTGGTAAAGTATAATGTTTTGCGACTGGAATTCGGTCGCAAAACAGTAATACCATACCTATTCAGTGTTTGGAAGGGACTCCCTAAATATGCCCCTTCCAAATACGAATCCCAATTGCAAAATATGATCTGGTAACAAGTTACTAAATCGCATTTTGTACATTTGAAAAACCATTTTTCCGGTTGAAAAAGACCCGATTCTACAAATCGGGTAGTTTGTGACTAGAAAAATGCATTGTACATCTGACCCCTGGCAACTAGAGTAGAGAATCTCTTCCTCATCAACCCAACCAAAGTAGATTTCCTAAAGCAACACCTCTAAAGTATTAATACCAGATTGTTCTGTCATGTAATAGAGAAAGCCCACCTAGCTGACTTTCCCACGGTAGCGACAGCTCTCGATGCAAAGAAGGCTTTTTCTAAGGTCTCTTGGCCTTTCCTAAGAAGAGTCCTTCACAAATTTAAATAAGGATATGATTTTATTACACTGATTATGGCTCTATATGCCAACCCGAGAGCAAAAGGGAGATTATATAGTACCATACTGACTATTAAGACTTAAAACAGGACTGCCCTCAGTGGCCTGGCTTGTGTATTGATAATCAAAACTTTATTATATTATATTAGGGAAAACAAAAATCAGGTGGTGAATTTAGTGACATCACAATTAAAGTAGCCGCCTACATGGATGACCTAATAATCTTTACAGAAAAGGCATGATCCTCCATCAGAGCCTTAACAAAAACCATGGAAATCATTCAAATTGGTTTCTGGATACACCCTTAATAGAGACAAAATAGAGATATTAGTATTGTATAAGTTAGGTAGTCAAGAAGTTCCGGGTAACCCAGGACTAATCTGGCAATTCAAAGTTATAAAATATTGAGGCACAGAATTCAATTATAACCTTAATAAAGCAGTCAAGCAAAACGAAAATATTGCCCTTTAAATAAATGTGGCCCTTCTAGAAAGCTGGTCTCCCAAATTCATGTCATGGTGGGGGTAGACTGGAAACAAAGATGGTTACCTCCGCGGTAAACTACCTTTTAAGTATGATCCCAGTGGTCCTCTCAAATAACTTTTTCACTGAATTATATATAACAAATTTCTGAGGAAAGACAAGTAGCCTAGATTGTCTGGGAGAAAAATTCAAGACTACCTAAAGACCAAGGAGGAGTGTAATTAGCAAATCATAGAGGCTGCCAATCCACGTTCCACTTCAAAGAAGGTGCTAGACGTTGAATCAAATATACTTTTATGGCTGGGTGTCAAAAAATATATACCTCATAGCTTCAATTTGATCTCGCTGCCTCCCTAAAATCACTCTCCCTCACTTTAACGCTATTCTAAACAAAAGAAAAAACTGTCCTACAAAATGACACAAAATTAGATGTACATCTGAAAAAATTGTCACTATGGAACAATAACAAAAGACTCGCAGAAAACCCATAAATTGGAACAAATGGACCTCAAAAGGAATTTTCCTGGTTAAACAGTTAAAATTTTAAACCAAACATACTACCTTTGCTAACCTACAACAGACTCATAATCTTCAATTCTATAGATTGTTAAAACTGAATGTGATGTTGAATAAAGCTAACAGACTGTGACCCTTCACTACTAAGTCTTATAACAAAGTTGTTTACAGCTGACCACACAGTATCTGAGACCTGTTTGTTACTATTGCTCGTTTCAAGTAAATTCTTAATCTCTACTTAGTCAAAATGGGAAGTTGAGATTCATACATCTCCCGACTATTCTGACTGGCCAAAAATAAGGACTTTCCCCTTTAAAAATAAAACCACCTCTTCCCCAGCTCAAACTAAATATCATCTCCATTGCTGGGCCTTTTGGACGCCTAATCGGCTTTATAAAATGAAACTGCAAGATAACCCTAATTGCTGGAATTACTACTTAAATAGGAGATTTGGCATGTATGCTGTTCTACTGCTCAACCTTATGAATATTCTGGTCCAAGATATTCAATTGTGTTGAAGAAACATTAACCCTAAAAGAAAATGTTTCTACATTATTGCAGATCTTGCTGACACACATGTTCGCAACTCTCCTGATGGACACATTCTAGTCTTGATGTCCACATTTGGATGCAAAATCATTCTATGAAACTGAAAAGCCACCAGTAAGATTGATTTCCAGATTTGGAAAGAGTGGCCAATTTTCATCAGAGGGGCAAATGAAATTCTCCTTGGAATTCCAAATTGGAACAAACCATCCACCCATCTCTCAAAAGCTCAAGCCTCCATAGACCGTATTATCCTCATGCTCTATTACTAATATATAAGCTCAACCTCCTTCACTCTTCTTTCCCCCTTGTACCGTTGCGCAGGATGTGTACAAAGTTAAGAGTATGACACTTGGATATCAATATGCTAACACAACAAACCAGATCTTATAAACACACCCCATTTCCATCCTGAACCTCTCCCCTTCACCTGAAACTTCAACTACATTCTTGTTTTCATTACAAGAAGGGTAAAAGTATAATCATTATTATAAAAATCAAAATGGAGGCATGTGTTTGTTCCTCTATTTTGCATTATATCTTGAATGCTATTAAAATATTTTGAACTAAACAAAAAGCATCCACCAGAAGAACAAGTTACTAACCTTTGGTAACACTCTTTCTGGTGGGTACTCTATCTAACCACAGACTCCTCACCGGCCTTCTGTTCTGTGGAATGGACTCTTTACATCTGAAAAATGGTCTCTAATTCAAGATCTGCAGGCTGGCACAAACAATTGTTTTTTGGGCTCTGCGTTCAGCACAGTTGTTGTCCAGAAAGAAACTGATGTCAGTGTGCATGGGTGGTGCCTATATGCGGCTGCATGCCGGGCACAGCAACATGACACCATCTACTGGCACAAAGCAGCTATGCTGAAATATCTTCCAGATCCAGTCTGGCGCCTGAGGATATGCTAGAGGTCAGGAATCTGCAGTAAGAGTATCGACCAGAAAGACCATTAGCAAATGTAAATAACTTGTTCTTAACAGCTGTCGTCCTCGCTAGAAATTATGAGGACTATGTCTCTGTACTTTTAGAAGTTAAGAGATGGAGAGTAGCTGGCCTTTATGCTCAAAGAAGTGCCCGATTATGCCACCAGAAATACTGGCCTTAGAAGTTTACTTTGATGGGAAAGCTTATTTGCAGACTCTACAGATTAAGTGAGTGATTTACTGCCAAGTTTGATTTCTTCTAAAGGTAGGTGTCATCTGGCACCTGCTAAGCCTTAAACACATTTGAGGGATGTTTCTGCTATGCCTTCAACTTATGTATAAGCTTCTTTTATTGCTATACTGTGCTGCCTGAACAGTCAAAATCAGGTTATGCAGTCATCTCTGTGATCACTTAACCGGATTTTGAATGCTCAGGAAGCAATCTTCTGCGAGTGCCTACTTCGGCTCCACACAGACATCAGACGCAATTGAGAGCACGAGTAAAAACAAGCATTTGCAATGCAATAGGTCTCGCCTTTGCTAAAGTTGGAGCTGTTGGCGTTGAAAATAACTTTTTTCATTTAGTTTTTTTATTTGCAGTGGAGTTATTATATTTGCATAGCACTAGTGCCAATGGTATGAAAAAAACAAAAGTAAAAAACATTGTCATTTTCAACGCCAACAGCTCTAACTTTAACAAATGTGAGACCTATTGCATTAGAAATGCAATCGGTCTTGTATTTTTGGGGAGTTGGAGTTATTGGCATTATAAATGCCAATGTTTTTTACCTAGCCATGTTGCAGGGTGCAGTACCATATGTGGCCCAAAGAGGTCCCATGGGACCTCTTTGGGCCACATATAGTACTGTCTTGTTACTTACCGGTAATCTTCATTACCCCGATTAGGGTCCTCCCCGTCCCAGTCCTTACCACGTGAGGCAGTCCTGCCTCCACCCAGCCAATCACAACGCCAGTATTTGAATACTAAATAAGCCCCGCCCACCTACCGCCATGCGCGTTATCAACAAGACTCCGACACAAACACAGCGGGAGGGAGGGAAGAGGACTGGGACGGGGAGGACCCTAATGGGGGTAATGAAGATTACCGGTAAGTAACAAGACATTACCCCCTCATGGGTCCTCCTCGTCCCAGTCCTTACCACGTGAGGAACTCACAAGCAGAGAACCAACAAAAAACGCAGGACAACAGGGATCCATGCAAAGTACAAAACCTTAATCAAGAAATGATCAACGAACAGCAGCGTTCAAGGCGCCAACAGAAAAACTGTCAGCAGAGGCATGTAAAACATCAAGCCGATAATGTTGCACAAAAGTGTGATGGGACTGCCAGTGGCTGCCCTACAAATCTCCTGGATAGAGACCCCCCCCACCGCCTCAGCCCAGGAAGCAGACACAGAACGCGTTGAACGGCCCTGCACCTGAGACGGAGGAGGCAGATCCAAAGACTTATAAGATTGGCAGACCGCCAAACACACCCACCAACTGATCGTGGAAGTGGAAACCTTCTTCCCCTTAGCCACACCCCCACAGGAGACAAACAGGGCAGGAGAAACCCAAAACCCCAGGGAACGTTGGAGGTAAATCTGGAGAGCCCTGCGAACATCCAAGAAAGGGGGAACAAGGAATCCCCTCAGTAGGCAAATCAGGAAGAATCACCTCCTGTTGCAAATGAAATTTGGAAGAAACCTTAGGCAGGAAAGCCGGATCAAGCCGCAAAACGACCCGATCCTGCAGGAACTGCAAATAAGGAAACGAAATGAGCAAGGCACCCAACTCACCCAACCTGCGAGCGGAGGTTATGGCCAGCAAAAAAGCCACCTTAGCGGACAGCCACAACAAACCCGCCTCCAGCAAAGGCTCAAAAGGGGGCAACTGCAGACCCCGCAAAACAGTAGGCAAATCCCAAGAAGGAACGAGAACAGGAGAGACCGGCCGAATAAGCCGAAAACTCCGAAGAAGCCGACTGACCAAAGGGGCAAGAACCTCCAATGAGGCCCCAGGACCCCTACAAGCACGGACCGCCGCCCACTGAGCAGACAAAGTGGAAGGGGAAAGGCCCAACAAAAAACCATCCCTGAGAAAATCCAACACGGAAGCAGGATCCCCCAGCACAGGATCCACCCCATGGGAAGAACACCAAGAGACAAAAGAACCCCAATGTCGACCATAGCACTTAAGGGTCGAAGGGCGGCGTGACAACTGAATGTCACGAGCCACCACAGAGGAACAGCCCAAAGACTCCAACGTCAACCGCTCAAGAGCAAAGCCGACAGCTGCAAACAACGAAGACAAGGCAGAGACAGGAGCGGAAACTGAAGAGGAGCCGGGCACAAAGGAAGCCGGACAAACCGACCCTCCGCCAGCCGCCACAGGAGAGGAAACCAAATGCGGCGAGGCCAGAAAGGAGCAATCAACAGGACCGAAACTTTCTCCCCCCGAATCTTCTGCAGCACCCTCGGGAGGAGGGGAATAGGAGGGAATGCATACCGAAGGCCAGGGAATCAATAGAGCATCCACCGCCCAAGCCTGAGGACACAGCACCTCCTAACAAAACCGGGGGAGAACAGCGTTGTGAGGAGAGGCAAAGAGATCGATCCAGGGAGTCCTGAACCGAAGACAAAGGGACTGGAACAGAGGAAGAGAGAGATGGTACAGAACAGAGGATGGAAGGTTGCGGCTCAAAGCGTCCGCATGAAAATTCAACTGTCCCAGAATGTACACCGCCCTCAAGGCCAACAGATGAGATTCCGCCCAAGCACAAATCAAGGAGACTCGTACCTCGTCCCCCCTGACGGTTCAAGTAACAACGAGCCACCTGATTGTCGGTACGAACCAACAGATTCGACCCGTGGAGATGAACCTGAAAGAACTGCACCGCCTCCCAGACGGCCGCCAACTCCCGCCAGTTCGAGGAACGGGCGCTGTCCCCCCGAGACCACCGACCCTTTGCTTCCAAGGACCCCAAAGTGGCCCCCCAACCCCAAAGACTGGCATCCGTAGTCAACAGAAGGGGAGGTGGAAGACAAAACCGCACCCCCTTCTCCAGATTGGGAGTGCAAAGCCACCAGTCCAAGTCCCGAACCAGAGCAGGAGAGAGAGGAACCAGAGTCACGTAATCCGCCCGGGAGGGGTCCCACCGAGCCAACAGATGAGTCACCAAGGGCTTGAGATGGAGGCGAGCCCAAGGAACCACAGCAGTGGTTGCAGCCATCAATCCCTGGACCTGCAACCAAACACGAGCCGGGTCAGAGGGACGGCTCAATAGATCCCGCAACAGAGTCTGTAAGGAAAGGATCCGAACAGGAGGGAGAAACACCGCCCCCAGAGACGTGTCGAACAGACCCCCGATGAACTGCAGTCTCTGAACAGGAACCAGATGAGACTTGGCCAGATTCACCTTGAACCCCAGCTCCTGGAACAGGGTCAGCGTAGCCTCCACCGCCAGAAGAGCCTTAGGAAAGGAGGAAGCAGAGACCAAACAATCATCAATATAGGGAAACACGGAGAAACCCCGACGTTGCAAAACCCCCACAGCAGGAGCCAATACCTTGGTAAAAGTCCTGGGAGCAGTGGAGAGGCCGAAGGGCAGAACCTGAAACTGGAAATGCATCCCCTGGACCGCAAACCTCAGGAACCACTGACTGGCAGGATGGACCGGAATGTGAAAATAGGCGTCTTCCAAGTCCAGAGAAGCCAAACAATCGCCCTCCTGGATGAGGGGAATGACGGACTGTAACGTGACCATCCGAAAATGATCCAACCTCACAAACTTGTTCAGGGAACGGAGATTCAATATGGGGCGGAAGGAACCATCGGGCTTTGGCACCAGAAACAGATGGGAATAGAACCCCAGGCCCACCTCTACCTCCGGAACCGGCACAATCGCCCCTTTTTGTAACAACACGGCGACGCCGGACAACATGGCAGACCGTCGCACGGGGTCTCTTGACAACGGGGTAACTAGAAAACAATCCAGAGGGGGAGGGCCCCGGAAGGGAATCTGGTAACCCCACCTGATGACAGACAGGACCTACTGGTCGGAAATCAGAGCCGACCACCGGTCCAGAAACAAACGGAGGCGAGCCCCCACAACGGCATAGTCACTTCTGTCCCGCACCAGAGGGATTCTGCTGCGGAGGCCGGGACTTATAATGGAACGCGGCCCCCCGACCACGAAAGGGCTGAGAGGACAAAACTCCCTGAAGCCTCTGCTTCTGGAAAAAAATACATTTTCTTAGGCGCAGGCTGAAAAGGCTTCAACGTCTTCTTTTCCTCCGCAGAGCGCTGCACCATCGCATTCAAAGCGTCCCCAAAGAGACGGGGACCCTCAAAAGGAAGTTTATGGACCAAAGCCTTCTACGCAGGCTCAAGACGCCATGGTTTAGTCCATAAAGACCTCCTTCCAGCCACCGCCGCCCCAGCAGCCGAGGAGAAGGCCCACAAGGAATCGAAAGTGACATCCGAGAGGAATTGCGCCATGACCTCCATTTGAGCCAACACAGGAGTAGGGTCCCCCTGATCCTGAAGACAGTCAAACAGCTTCGCAAAATCCTTCAGCAAGACCTGCGAGGCATAGGCCGCATAAGTGCTAGCACGCACCCCAAAGTGAGAAGCGGCGTAAGAACGTTTGAGAGCAGACTCCACCTTACGCTCCACCGGATCTGTCAGGGAAGCCTCCGACGACGACAAAGAGGAAGAGGAGGCGGAAGCCATAGAGGACAAAAGAGAATTAACTTTTGGAATCGCAGGGAACTGAGAGTCAAAGTCCGCCAGGCGATACCGCTTTCTCAGAAAGTGCGGAATACCCTGCTTGTCCACCTCAAGCCATTCCTTAGTCAGGATATCCTTCAGGACATCATGGAAGGGAAGGTCATCCACCACAGAAGAACTATACTGTGCGTAAAACCCCTCATCAGCCAGGGATTTAGAGTCAAAACCAAGCACCTCCCGAACATGGACCAGCATATCAGAAAACACCTTGCCCTGGACGTACTTTCCCTTAGGCGAATTGTCCATGTCCTACTCATCATCCTTAGCCATCTTTGCTGCAGGCTCCAGCAGCGCAGACTGGACTGCAGAATTAATCAAGTCCTGTAAATCAGCCCTAGAAATCTGCAAAACGTCGTCCTCTTGCAGATCCTGAACATTATGCTGCTTGGAAACCACCTTAGCAGGCACAGGTGAAGAAGCGCCATCACTCATGGTGAGAAAACCGGAAGAAACCAAACAGGAACTCACCACAACAAAAGGAAGTGCCCAGCAACCTCCAATAAATACTGCCCTCAATCACCAAGTCTCGTAACGTGAGACCGGAGCAATGAAATAAAAAAGGGCAGCCCTGTAGTCTCCACCCACAGACACAGATCAAAAGAGCATGGCCGCGGGGGCCGGACGCTGCAATAGAGCAGCAGCGCCGGAACGACCCGAGGCCAGGACACCACGAAAGCTCCCAGCCCAGCACATGAGCGGGGAGCGCCCTGACCCCAGAACAGGAGCCCGGAGGACCGGAGCGGCCGCGCCGTGCATAGTCACAGAAATCAAGACAACAAGAATGCACAAATCAAATACAAAGATGAAAAACTCACGGCACCGTAACCAAAGGAAACTGGATCAAGGGACCGGAACCGGGAGCACCAGCGTTCCGACCGCCGTCGGAGCAGAAAAAAAACAGGCATGGTGGTAGGTGGGCGGGGCTTATGTAGTATTCAAATACTGGCGTTGTGATTGGCTGGGTGGAGGCAGGACTGCCTCACGTGGTAAGGACTGGGACGGGGAGGACCCATGAGGGGGTAATGCACCCTGAAAGGTTGGAGATATTGGCATTATAAATGGGCAATGTTTTTTTACCTAGCCATGTTGCTGGGTGCAGTACCATATGTGGCCAAAAGTGGTCGCATGTGCCCTCTTTTGGCCACATATAGTACTGCACCCTACAAAGTTGGAGTTATTGGCATTATAAATAGGGCTCCCAGTTTTATGGTATTTATTTTTTTAACATTTCGGTCTGTATTTATCCATATTTATTTTTGGCCTGTCTTAGTATTTATCCATATTTATTTTACGTTTTGCGAATATATGGAGTCATAAAATGGTATATTTCCACATTTAACTGATAAACATGCACTCATACTTTGCTACCTGTCACGTTTTAGCAAATTAAGCAGCCAAATATAGCAAAACACTACACCTTCAGGTAAATATGAGCATTATAATACAAATATGTGTTACCATACACCTGCATTTAGGGAAATCTCAACCTATTTTTAACTTCCCATGCTGGCTATCTGCTCAGTTGTCCTAGAAATCGCGAAAAACAGCATGTAGAGTCACCCACAAGAAGCACACTTTTCAGCATTTTTCCGCTTTTAAAAATAAATACAGACAGGAAACACTGCTTTATGTCTGTAATTATCTGTAAAAATTAGTAAAAAAAGGAGAAATGGGAGCCTTAATTATAAATGCCAATGTTTTTTTACCTAGCCATGTTGCAGGGCGCAGTACCATATGTGGCTAAAGAGGTCCCGTGGGACCTCTTTTGGTCACACATGGTACTGCACCCTGCAGAAGATATGGTAAATTCACCCTACCCATAATGCATTGCATGCAATACAGTACCACGAGTACATTCAAATAGCTATGTCTATATATACAATTAGTAGCTTTGAAATGTGACAAAAGAATTATATTAATTTCAGATTAGGTTGTACTCTGTGTGGAGCTGATGAAGGGAAGTTTATAGAAGGTCTCATATAAATGTGAGATGTGCTAGTGAGTAAAGTAACCACTGCCAGCCTTAGGACTAAGTGTGTCCCCTGCCTGAAACCCCTTAAGAAAATAGTGCTCTGAGGTTGTAATTAAAACCTAGGGAGTAACAACACATGTAACAGGGGGTGTCCTCATGGGAGGCTACAAGAAGAGACAAGGCGATACTAAGGAGGGACTACTAAGCCTATTTATCAATGAAAAGCCACCATTTACAAAGGACAGGAGCCAATTAAAAAGATGGGCGGAGCTTTACATCCATATCCTGAATACAGATTGTCTCGAAGAGACAGTGTAAGCGCTGCCTATGCGAGACCTAATAATATCTACAGGCCTAACAGGTAATGGAGCATTCACACGTGGAAACTCAATGCTTGGGATCCTTCACTTTTTATATTGCAGTCCCTAAAGAAATTAAGAGTCATAATACCTTTTCTGTATTTTTACATTCTAAATACTTTCCTTTTCATAGACCTAGACACACCCAAGCTTAAACTGTGCCTCACTTTCTGAAGTCCTGGGACTGCAGGATGCATACATCTACCTACAAATCTAGGCCTCCAAGAATTCTCAGGCTTGTAATTTATGATGCGAACCTCTACTAATACAAGGTTCTTACGTTTGGCTTGAATATTAACCAAGATGCTAATAGTATATTCAACCAACCTAAGAGGCCATGAAATCCATCTGCCTCCATTTTCTGATGGCTAGCCCATCGAAGCTTCTTCTCTATATAGGATTCTTGGCCTTTCCCACAATATACAAGGTACAGCCCCTATTGCAGCTGTTTTCATCTTTCAGGCAAAGCCCAGAATCCTGATCCGTGGCCTGAACGATAAGAGGTAGGGTTTGAGAAAATCCCAGGTATTTTGGGCTCTTGTCCACATCTTGTTCTTTATGCCACAGGGTTCTAACATCAAATAACTAATTTTGATCACAGTGTACCTGAAGTCACGTCTGTCTTGGTGAAGTCTGAAGACCCCAATTTTTTGGGGGGGGTTTCTTTGTTCAGCCCTCAAACTGCTATAGCCACAAACTGCACAAATTACAGTTCACAATTTAATCTGGACATTTTTGCTCTACAGTCATTTTTGAGAACTGGACAAACTGATGCACCCCAACCTTCAGCAATTTAAGTTGTCATCCTAGAATTCTCCTGGGGGAAACGGATTCGAAACCAATCAGACAATACCACTGATGTGATTTAATTCACAAATACTAGACACTGAAAGGAGAGGCTAGGAGGACGTAGATATCCAACACCATAATGCCTTTATGCTAGGGCCATAATCACAGCCATCGCCAGGGGACAAGGAGTTTGAAAGATCTGAGGAGGCTCCTTCTTGGCAAAGCACAGCACAGCTTAAAGCAAAAGATAATCCACATCAATAAGGTCTATTTGAGGACTGCTTATCTTAGCACCAATAAATTGGACAGCTGATAGACTACCAAGTCCTATCAAGCAGTGTAGCCACTCCTTTTCAAGGCACATGGCATATTGGAGAACATTGGGAGCATGAGGAAATGTTTCACACTAAAAGATACTACTTTCGGAAGAAAGGAAGCTAGAATCCAAAGCATCAACTTTGGGGAAATCGTGGTATACTGCAGCTGAACACATTTTTCCTGCATTTACTGACATAACCTTCGGAAGAAATGGCAATGAGAAAAAAATGCCTATCAATCAGGGGTTTGTATAGCGCGCTACTCACCCGTGAGGGTCTCAAGGCGTTGGGGTGGGGGGGGGGGGGCGCGGCGGCTCTGGATCAGTTGAAGAGCCAGGTCTTGAGGTCCTTCCTGAACGTGTGCAGGGTGGGGGAGCGTCTGATGTCCACAGGGAGCGTGTTCCAGGTTTTGGCTGCGATGTGGGAGAAGGCTCTCCCGCCGGTCCTGTTTCTGTGGATGCGGGGGACCTCTGCCGAGGTCTGTGGAGCGGAGGTCCCTCTTGGGTACGTGGAAGGATATGTTATGTTAGCAATGATTTATAGAGTGCTCGTTCACCGGTTGGTTTCTTGGCGCTAGAGAGACTAGGGGGTGGCCAGCCCGGAGCAGATCATTTGTAAGCAAGTGTGAATAACCATGTTTTGAGAGACTTTTTGAAATTGAGTAGGATACTCTCTCGTTGAGGTATTTGGGTCCAATGTTGTGGAGGGATTTGTAGGCGTGGGTGAGGAGTTTGAAAGTGACCCTCTTCTCGACGGGGAGCCAGTGAAGGCTTCGTAGGTGTTGGGTCATGTGCTCCTGGCGTGGTGTTCCCAGGACGAGTCTGGCTGCGGCGTTCTGGATGGTCTGGAGCCTGTGCATGAGAGTTTTGTTGATTCCGGCGTAGAAGGCGTTGCCATAGTCTAGTCTGCTGGTGGTGAGTGCGTGGGTGATGCTCCTTCTGCAGTCGGGGGGGGGGGGATCCACTTGAAAGTCTTACGGAGGATGCGCAGGCAGTTGAAACTAGCGGAGGCGACGGCATTGACCTGGCGGTTCATGGAGAGGGAGGAGTCCAGGATGATGCTGAGGTTCCGAGCGTGGTCTGTGGGGGTGGGTGGGCTCCCGAGGGCGGAGGGCCACCAGGTGTTGTCCCAGGCGGAGGTGCAGGGGCCGAGGATTAAGACCTCAGTCTTCTCTGAGTTTAGCTTCAGGCAGCTGCTTTTCATCCAGGCTGCCACGTTCTTCATGCCCTCCTGGAAACAGAGTCTGGTGTCTTCGGGATTCTTTGTGAGCGAGAGGATGAGCTGGGTGTCGTCGGCGTAGGATACGATGCTGAGCCCATGATGCCCGACGATGGCGGCGAGGGGGGCCATGTAGATGTTGAAAAGCGTGGGGCTGAGTGAGGATCCCTGGGGGACTCCGCCGTTGAAAATTGTAATTACATTTATATAGCGCTTAATACCCCTGACGAGGCGTTAAAGCGCTTTTTCAGCGAGTAGCACGCTACTCCGGAACCCAAAAAGGATTAGTGGTGAATTAGAATAGGGAGATATTAAATTAATTTCAGCGGTGGACATGTGAGTTTATTTGGATAAAAAAAGGGATAGTGGTGGGGTAGAAGAGGGAAGGGTTTGCATTTATATAGCGCTTGCTACCCCTGAGGAGGTGTCAAAGTGCTTTTCGGCAGGTAGCACTACTCCGGAACCCAAACAGGATTAGTGGGGAATTGGTATAGGAAATATGAAATTAATTTGAGCAGTGGACATGTTAGTCTGTTAGTTGGATTGAAAAGGATAGTGGAGGGATAGAAGAGGGAAGGGTCTAGAAATTTTTTGGGCAGAGCTCTTAGCAGTAGGAGGAGGTTGGGGATTAGTAAAAGGGGAGGTGGACGGGAAAAGTCAGAGGGAAAGGATTAGAAAGGCTTGTTTGGGAGATCTGAACAGTTAAAGAGGTATGAGATGATGCAAGGAGGGAAGAGTCTAGAAAGGGTTATTTTGTGGATTATAGTAGTAGAATGGGCTTTGGGATGAGTCAGAGAGAGGAGGTATAGGATATATTGAGAGAGGTATAGGGTGAGAAATAGGGTAGTGCATTGGAGATGCTGAATTAGAAAAAGTCTCAGTAAGCAACAGTGCACAGACACACATCAGTAAAGTGAGGGCCAAATTAAGGTCCCTCTGCGGCATAATTAAATAAGTCTGGGGAAACATCTGAAAAACAATTGCATGCCTCTTTTAGAAATGCATCACAATGGATGACTTTAATAAAGAGAGCTGGTCAGGTAAACAAAGAAAGGCCCAGAGGGTCTCACAGCAAAGCCTTCTTGCATCAGCGACGAAACAAACAAAAGACAGGCAGCTTGGCTTGATGAGGATCTACCTGTCTGTCTTCACACCAGGAAACAAACCTAGACCAGCAGGCAGAGTAAATGGACTTGGTGGATGGACTACAAGCAGCCAAAATCACATCCACCAACTCTGGTGGAAGGTCAAAGCTATTTGGTTGGTTTTGTTCAATCTCATTGCAAGGAGGGATGGATTGTGGAGACTTGGGTGCAGAATTCTGTCTTCCTGTTGAGACACAGGGTCCTATGGCAAAAGTAGTCACTTGGGTGCAGAATTCTGTCTTCCTGTTGAGACACAGAGTCCTATTGCAAAAGTAGTCAAAGTGGAGAGCAGATGCTCAGATCTAGCAGGTCAGGGTACAAGACTCTCAGAGTCCAGTCTGGGGCTATCAAGATAAGCTGGGCCCAGTTCTTTCTGACCATTTTGTGGAATAAGAGGTAGAGCAAGGAGTACCACCGAAGGCAGAGCAATAAACAAGTCCTAGCCCTCTTGGTTGCTTCTAATGAAAAGTCATTTACCCAACTTTGTCATTAGTTGGATCCAGCAAGTTAACCAGCAGCAAAAACGGACAAGAAAGCCCCTGTGTAAAGCCACCTTAATTTTGAGAAGACACCTCAACAGACGCGGATAGCTATTGTGTCCTTGGCTTCTCATCATTAACGCTTGTTCTTGGGGTTAGGAGGTCACAACAGTATTGTGATTGATGCTAAATTAATAAGTCTGTTCATATGCTTCTTAAATGAGTGTACCTCCTACTGACCAAGCCTTTTACATATCAAAATATTCAGGGATTCAGAGGTTCGCTGGATTGTGTCCTCACATTTGTTAATAACATACCTGGGTAACACCTCTCTCTTTCAATGTGTGTTGCATGCCTAGAATGTTTTAAAAGTTCAGTACATGTTATGACCTGTTTCATTGCCAGCACCATTAATGGCAATTTCACCAACACCACAAAAGGATCAACCAGCTTGGTATTGATGCTTCAGAAGTACAACCAAACCCAATAAAGAAGTCTACCTGGTTCAAGAAGTGTCAACATTGTGAAAGGTAGCATAAAAGATCCATAACTTGAAAATACTTTGTATTGTTGTCAGTGTCTCCTGTTTTTCGTAGAAGGGACCAGAAAAGGAAGGGGTGAATATACCTCAGCATGCCCTGCACAGTGAAAGCTGACTCGAAGCCTTAGGGTCGCATAGCGGGAGAAGACCGGTCTCAGATCCTGTGGGGAGCCAACTATTGGCACAGCCTCTAGACAGTGCATGAGACCTCTGACCACCCTGGTTGTGTAGTTCATTTGAGCCGGCTTGTTCAAGGCAGACAGCTCCACGTTTTTGGTAAGATGTTGCTGCTTCACCAAAAACCTGACTTCCACCTGGTCCAGGTGACAACCCCATCCCAGAGAAACAACATCTGTTACAGCCATCACCTCTGGAAGGACAGGCAGAATGGCCCACCACATGCGAGGCTGGCAATGATAATTCACCACTGAAGGTCCCTGGCTGTCTCTTAACATAGCAACAGAACTAGAGAGGTGGCCCCACTGTCCAAGGGAACAGGGCACTGGTAACCAGCAGAAAATAATACTTCCCCTGGATGATTTTTCTCACATTCATACGATGACCACTAACATACCATACTCACTAGACATGCATATTATTCAGGTCCACACTTATAAAGCCATTTTCAAATATATACCCCAAAAAATCAAGGTGTAGTGCTTACGTTGTTTTATTCTTATTCTTATAATCATAGGAAGCACATTATTAATCTCTTAAAAATTCATTTTTTTAAAAAGCATGTACAATACAACAATACAATTCCTTAATTGCTTTTGATACAAATTACTCTAATATTAAAAACATATTAAAAACATCGGTGAGAAAATACAATAAATCAAAAACATTTAATCGAACACAAAATGTATAACAGAAGACTAAGGAAACCCTATAAGCACAGTTTTACTTAAGCTGTTGCACACAATGATCCATCATCTAATATAAAGCAGAAGAGCTGGTAGGATTGCTACTCCTATCTCCGAACTTCATTTGGTTGGATTCGAACAAGTTGGCGTCGACGCGTTTCGGTGGTATGTAGTTCGGATTTCTCAACCACCTTCTTCAGGACTCTCACTCAGGGATATTACTCCTTCTTTGAGTTATGGGCGAGTTTTATATCGCAAATGATATCATATATCGCTGCTTCTAATAGGGCTCTTCACTGGCCTCTATGTGGAACGTGCCATATTAATAGATAGGCATAAGAAAAGTTTACAAACGATATTTCTCCCACTATTAAACATGTGGGTCTTAAGGCTGATTCGTCCTCTACAAAATCTTTTCTTGTTCGAATATGCCAATATTTTAGGTCCGTTTTATTGTATATCTATGTTGCCATAAGTTGCCCAACTGGTTAAAAACGGCAGCATAACGTATCTTCCATAGTGCGATGCTGGCGTAGAAAAGTTGTATGTTTAAAATGGTTGGTTCCTTCCCTCTATTAAGGATCCCAATAATGTTGCGCTCACCGTTCACTGCCCTTCGGCTCAAGTGTTCCTGATTCCTGGTGGCGGGAAAAAGCGGCGTCTTCGCTTGTTTACGGACGCGAAGACTCCGCTTTTTCCCACCACCAGGAATCAGGAACACTTGACCCGAAGGGCAGGGAACGGTGAGCGCAACATTATTGGGATCCTTAATAGAGGGAAGGAACCAACCATTTTAATCATACAACTTTTCTACGCCAGCATCGCACTATGGAAGATACTTTATGTTGCCGTTTTTAACCAGTTGGGCAACTTATGGCAACATAGATATACAATAAAACGGACCTAAAATATTGGCATATTCGAACAAGAAAAGATTTTGTAGAGGACGAATTAGCCTTAAGACCCACATGTTGAATAGTGGAAGAAATATTGTTTGTAAACTTTTCTTATACCTATCTATTAATATGGCACGTTCCACATAGAGGCCAGTGAAGAGCCCTATTAGAAGCAGCGATATATGATATCAATTGCGATATAAAACTCGCCCATAATTCAAAGAAGGAGTAATATCCCTGAGTGAGAGTCCTGAAGAAGGTGGTTGAGAAATCCGAACTACATACAACCGAAACGCGTCGACGCCAACTTGTTCGAATCCAACCATATGAAGTTCTGAGATAGGAGTAGCAATCCTACCAGCTCTTCTGCTTTATATTAGATGGTGGATCATTGTGTGCAACAGCTTAAGTAAAACTGTGCTTATAGGGTTTCCTTCGTCTTCTGTTATACATTTTGTGTTCGATTAAATCTTTTTGATTTATTGTATTTTCTCGCCGATGTTTTTAATATTAGAGTAATTTGTGTTAGTATCTGTATCAAAAGCAATTAGGGAATTGTATTGTTGTATTGTACATGCTTTTAAAAATGAATTTTTAAGAGATTAATAATGTGCTTCCTATGATTATAAGAATAAGAATAAAACAACGTAAGCACTACACCTTGATTTTTTGGGGTATATATATTTGAAAATGGCTTTATAAGTGTGGACCTGAATAATATGCATGTCTAGTGAGTATGGTATGTTAGTGGTCATCATTGTATGAATGTGAGAGCAATCATACAGGGGAAGTTTTATTTTCTGCTGTCTCTTAACATATGAAGATGTCGCGAGAAGTACCTTCAGTGTGGGGTCCACTGAA
This sequence comes from Calotriton arnoldi, assembly GCA_963921515.1. NCBI lineage: Eukaryota > Metazoa > Chordata > Amphibia > Caudata > Salamandridae > Calotriton > Calotriton arnoldi. Next base: position 1,432,447 of record CAWUFW010001349.1, on the reverse strand, counting down.
GGCGATGCGTCCACTGCCAAGCCCACTGCCCAAAAGGCATCAGGAACCAGCAATATGCACAAGATCAGATCACCCAGAAGAGCCCTCGAATCATCCGGGCCTGAACCAAGGCACAAGCCCGAAACATCATCATAGAATGCCCCAGACTCGAGGCAGAGATGCCTTCAAAGCCTCATGTCCAGGATGGTCTGTAAAGGAAATCATCTACATAGGGAAATAGATCGCTCCTGCCCAGAGGGAACCGCATAAATAGCTGTTCACTGTGGGCAGGAGCAATAAAGACTCCTGCAGCATGTGAAGAAGCAGCGGGGGGCCCTGGGGCTCTCCCTCAGACCCAAACGTGTTGTTTGTTGGTGCCCTGGGGCACCCACCAATGGGAGTGAGTTCCTGGGGGATGGCATCCCCAGGGGCTTAATAGGCTCAGACGGCCACAAGGCCACCCTCCTCGTTCAAATATATACACCCTGGGAGATGGGGGCTCCAGAAGCTAATGAGGCTCAGTGAGGGGGGCTGCACGGTCCTCCTCCCCTTTAAAATATGGCCTGAAAGCAGAGTCCATGGCTCCCCCTTTTTATTGGTGCTGAGTATGTAAAGGCGACAAATCACCAGCAAGCTCCGCCTATTGGCCCTCCCCTTCCACATCAGTAGTATGCAACGGTGTTCTTGCCATTTTTCAGGCTGATGGACAGTGTGTTTTCTTTACAATTGCATGTTGAACAAGGATTTGCAATGCAATAGGTCTCGCATTTGAGAGAGTTTGAGCTATTAGCATTGTAAATGACAATGCCTTTTATTTATGTGTTGGTTTTCAAAACGGATAAAAGGCATTGTCATTTACAATGCCAATAGCTTAAACTCTCGCAAATGCGAGACCAATTGCATTGCAAATGCTTGTTTTTATGTAGTGTCTAGTACCATAGAGGGCCACTTCTAAATGCAGTTAATGACAAGTGTTACTATTAACCAATTTAATCGTGCTCTGGATACCAACGTGAGAAACTGAAAGGGTGAGTTGGCCTTGCTGGGATTTGGACTTGTGATTTACAGGGCGTAGCATATGTTGGAGGCAAACTTTTATGCCACAGAACCATCTTTCCTGCTCGTCTTTGGTCTGTATCAAAGACCTCTGAAGCCTAAGGTGACATAGCTCAGGTGGATATTGCACCTGCTAAGAAATCTAAATGTAACTTGAGTTGTAAACGTTCAGGGCTCTTAAGTTACCCAGGTTCATGCGTGAGTGGCTTAAAAAGGCCACTTTTGCATTCTGAGATTTATAGTCCTGTTTATCGCATTATAAAATCAGGACTACAAGACCTAGAATACAAAGTAAAAACGTGGACTTGATTACAGTCTCATATGGATCTAGGAAACTTGAGTGCTCTGGTAACCACTTTCAGCAGCTCCTTGTTTTTCTTTCATTTTTTCCGTATAGTGCTGTATGACATGTTGGTGAGTGTTTTCACTTTGCTGGATTTGATTGTAATTATAAAGATATTTGTTGGCATGTGCAGGTTCCACAGAAAGTAATTTTCCTCTAACCAGTTTTGGAATGAACGGGTACCAGGATAGTAGATAAAGGGATGTTCGTTCAAGAGTCCTCCAGTTTCCCTTTTCCATGCGCGACTAACTCCATATAATCCCGAATTTTTCTTTGCATTCTAGTACTTGTGGTTCTGAATGTATACTGTGGTGTACTAGAAGGCAAAAACACAGGACAGGATTAGCTGGAAAGAAGAAACGTCCTCTGCATACACCAATTAACTATTTTTATTTAATATTCAGCACTCCATATGAGTGAATGTGCTTTCTTGCTTTTTGCAATGTGTGCCGCTGCATGCTGTCACACAAAGCATTGGTAAAACTAATAGTTCAACCCTTTAACGCTGCATCCCATTGACTTTATCGATGCTTGCTCAACTTGGAAGATATTTTCATTGATTGCAGAAATGCACTTTTCATTTTCAATGAGTACACTGGTTGTAATGTTTATTATTTCTCTGTTGCTGCCCCTCAGGCAACCAAACTTACATGCTTTGGGACTCTGGATCTAAATACATTGAATTTGCTTGCTTTTTAACTCACTGGCTAATTATGATCCTAACAATTTACTATAGCCCTATGTAACAAGCTTTGGGAAAGCCAGTGGGTGTCGCCTTTCTAATGCTGATCCTGTTCAGCATCAGAAAGGCAATAGGTACAATGGAGGCGCAATAGAAGCGCTGGGTGGGCGTTTAAAAAGCAAGAAAGCCACGTAAGATGGAGAAGGGCTGAAAAAGCACTGGAGAGGTGGAGCAACACAGAAAGCACAGTAGAGGTGGGGAAGTCATTGAGTTTAAAGGATGGTACAGAAGCTATGAACCTTGTAAGGTGGGTGGAGGTGGTGGGGAGGGATTGTTGGGGGGAAACACAAAAGGAGAAATAAAAGACATGGAAAAAGAAGCAAGCAAATGAAATTGACAAGAAAGCCACCAGTGATCATTGATAATCAGTGGTCTGACCCAAAGCCCACTCTAAGTATTGGTAGTGTACACACGAAGTTTTCAACAAAAGCTGTCTAAGTCAGACCGAAAAAGGAGACTTCCGGGCATGTTAGAGTTTATTTTTTTCTTTTGTATTAAAAAAAAAAAGTTTAGGGTGAAATGTTTGAATTAACCTCAGCCACCTGTAATTACTCTGGGCTGCATCCCAATATATCATTTATTATTTACTTACTCTGCCACTTCATAAAGGGACCACCAAGTCTTATTCCTTTTTCAATAGAAACAGTCCAAGTGAGCCTAGACCAGCAGGCCTCATCCTCTTTGAATGGGAACAGAAGGGGCTTCAAACCATATCAGCCTTGTTGGACCACATTTTACCAGTGGCACAGTAAGCAAAAGACCCACATCTGACAAAAGTAATTAATTTTCGTCTTCCAAGTACACCTGCGCACTAAAAAGCAGCATACTGTTCTACTGTAGCTATGTGAAATAGTTAATTTATTTCTACATTTACAATTTTTCTTCCGACTGTATGGCATCCACGTGTTGGTGGCTGCCTGTTTTTTATTCGTGCCTTATGATTGCAATGCGCCAGCTTCCCCACGCCAAACATATTAACCTTGCCAGTGCTTGTTTTAGTTTGGGCTCATCCTGGTGCCTTTCTTTAGCACAGAATGCAACTGCAGCATAAGTTGTGTTTATGGTGTAAACCAAGTGACGGACTTTGCAGAAGATTCATAAATTGTAAAAAAAAGGAGATCATAAAAAGTTAAGGACAACGCTACATTAAAATATTCTCACAATTGAGCCGTCCCTGGACCTTTTTCGCCTCAGCCCACTCCGATATCTATCAGTATTATCCTTGGTTTCATAGAACAAAATGAGTGTTACTCTTCGATTATATAAGCTCTGTGCTCCCTATCCCATTGAGGAACCTTGCAATCACTGAATCACAGACTTGCCAACTTCAAACAAGCCCGGCCCGGGCAGAGAGGAGTGATATCTATGGAAACCAGGCACCTCTCCCCCACCCTGGGCAGTGGCTCACACTGCCTGGGGAACACAGCAAAGAAGTCTCTATGGCAGTACAGCTAAGACCAACTGAAGTGCCTAGAGCAATGCTGTTAGAGGGGAGCTTCAAAAAGCGTGACTTTACATTTTAGTGCGGAAATGTAGGAACCAACACTAAAATGAGCTACCCTAAACCATGATGCATGGCACTTGGCAGGGCTGGGCAGCATATTGATTTCCTTAAACCAAACACTATTTTGTAGGGGGTGGGGCATTTACTTATAATGACAGGAAATCAACAGATCACAGGGAGCCTCGCGCACACAAAGAGGTGTGCTGCATAACACAGCAAAGTCTTGCTGGGTGAATGAGGGGGCGGGGTAGCTCACACTTTATTTACATGGCGTGTGTTAATTAACTTAGTTTCAAGCCCACCAGCCGCATGGAGATCAAACGCAAGCAGGACAACGCACACCAACAAATTGTTATCTTTTTGTAAATCACCGCAGGCAGCAGCATATTTTCATGGTTTCCCAACGCTTGGTCCTGGTGGGGGAAAGCATACTGCCATTCTAGCTTTCGGCGGTTTTAGAAAGAAAGCAGGACTGCGTGCAGCTCATGAGTTCGGGGACATCGCGCATGTTTATTAATCAATCAATCAGGGAATTGTGAAGCGCGCTACTACTCACCCGTAAGGGTCTCAAGGCGCTTGCAGCTCCGGTCAGTCGAAGAGCCAGGTCTTGCGGGTCCTCCTGAAGATGTGCAGAGTAGGGGCGCATCTGATGTTGATCGGGAGCTCGTTCCAGGTCTTTGCTGCGATGTAGGAGAAGGCTCTTCCACCAGTTCTGGCTCTGCGGATGCGTGGGGTTTCGGCGAGGGCGAGGTCAGCAGATCGGAGGTTTCTCTTGGGTACGTGGAAGGAGATTCTTTTGTTGAGATATTGGGGTCCGGTGTTGTGGAGGCATTTGTGGGTGTGGATGAGTATCTGGAAGGTTACTCTCTTCTCGACGGGGAGCCAGTGGAGGTCTCGTAGGTGTTGGGTGATGTGTAAGTGTCGAGGGATGCAGAGGACAAGTCTGGCTGCAGTGTTTTGTATGGTCTGGAGCTTGCAGAGCAGAGATTTGTTAATCCCGGCGGAGAGGGCGTTTCCGTAGTCCAGTTTGCTGGTTATGAGTGCGTGGGTGACGGTCTTTCTTGATTCAGTGGGGATCCATTTGAAGGTCTTGCGGAGGGTGTTGAAGCAGGAAGAGGCAACGGCGTTGATCTGTAGGGTCATGGTGAGGGATGAGTCGAGTATGATGCCGAAGTTCCGGGCGTGGTCCGTGGGGGTCGGGGGCCTGCCGAGGGCAGTGGGCCACCCAGTGTTGTCCCATGCAGAGGGGGAGGGTCCGAGGACGAGGACTTCTGTCTTCTCAGAGTTAAGCTTCAGGCAGCTGCTGCTCATCCAGGACGTGACGTCCTTCATTCCTTCCTGGAAGCTGAGTCTGGTGGTGAGGGGGTCTTTAGTGAGTGAGAGGACTCGGTAAGTGTCACTGCAGCAGAAGGCAGGACTGGCCAGCCGGCGCTAACAGCGTGTTACAGTCGCGCTGTCTCACAGCCCAGAAATGGCCAAAAGCCCAGTCTGTGGGTGAGCAGAGCGTGCGCTGGAAGCCATGGATGGGAGAGAGGGGGAACAATGGTGGCACATGGAGGAAGCGCCCGTAACAGCCCCGCTTCAGGAACATGAAGCGCAGCGTCCGTGCAGCTGTGGGTGGTGGTGGGTGGGGGAGGGGTTAGGTGGGGAGTATATTTAAAAGTTATAGCACGACGCCCATAAAGTGGGCGCCGCACTGAGCTTATAAAAAGCATTGCGGGAAACCACAAAGCGGTTTAAGAAAATAGTACTGACCGACTATAATTAAAACCTATGGGGTAACAACACAAGTAAGAGGGCCAGTCATAATGGGAGGTTACAAAAGCAGACAAGGAGGGACTAAGAAGCCTATTCACGAATCAGAAGCCAGCACTTAAGGAGGACAATGACACAAGCCAATAACAAATATGGGCGGAGAGTGGGCGGGGCTTCAAGTACATACTCCAATACAGCATGGCTCGCAGAGCAGCGCATGCACTGCCCAGGCTCGACCTAAAAAAAATGATCTGAAATCCTTGACGAGGTGAATGCATCATTGATTTATTGGCGCGCAATCTCTTCTGTAGTGACTGTCCAAGACAAGTGGGTTCTCTCGTCATCTCCTGGTCTGAGAGCAGAGTCCATGGTTCTCCCTTTTAATTGGTGCTGAGTATGCACAGGTGCCAAATCGCCCATAAGTGCTGTCTGTTTGTTCCCACCCCTTCCACGTTAGAAGTTATGCAACAATGTTCCTGCCATTTTCCAGGCTGATGGACAGTGTGTTTTCTCCACAACTTAAAGCTGAAAAACTATCTGAAATTCTTGTTGGAGGTGAATGCATCGTCGATTTATTGGAGCACAATCTCTTCTGTAGTGACTGTCCGTCTCCTGGTCTGACAGCAGAGTCCATGGTTCTCTCTTTTAATTGCTGTTAGAGTATGCAAAGGCGCCAGATCGCCTACTAGCTCCGCCTGTATGGCCACGCCCCTACCATGTTAGTAATATGCAACGGTGTTCCCGCCATTTTCCAGGCCTGATGGACAGCAACTTATCAAAGGGAACAAGCAGGTTTCCTGACGATTTTGATGACGCGTTCTTGATGCAGAGGAATATGAGGAGATCTCCACTAAACAAAGAAGCACTTCATATAATTAAGAGAAAGTACCCTTGTTTGGTGGAGATTCAACTCTTTGTCTGTATTACCGTTGCCTTCTCTATATGAGGATTCATTTTGTCACTGATTTCTGTATGAAGATGCTCTCGGAACAATCACATTGCCAAAATTACACGCACACAAGGTTGCTGCAGACATTACCTCGTGGTCCTTTACACAGGTGTAGTGTAGAATATGCACTAGACATTCACCCAACGAGGTAGCACATACTAATTAACCAGTAGAAAGTACTCCAGTTGTATAGACATATTGTGCAAAACTGTGAACTCTTCTTGGATAAATACACAGGTGAGGTTCCATTCTGGCCCTGAAGCTCATTTCACAGAAATTAAACCTCAAAGGGACACTTACAAATATAAACATAGCAGATGCCCTAGTTGATGCTCCACTTCTGTAAAGGACAAATCATTCTAACTTCTTGAGAATGGCCAAAGCCATTCCACGTTGAAAAATGACCCGAAATCCTGGATGGATGTGAGTGCATCATTGATTTATTGGAGCGTAATCTCTCCTGTAGTGACTGTCCAAGACGAGTGGGTTCTTTCTTGTCTCCTGGTCGCAGAGCAGAGCCCATGGTTCTCCCTTTTAACTAGTACTGAGATGTGCAAAATCGCCTACAAGCTCCGCCCGTTTGGCCCCACCCTTTCCATGATGGATAGCTCAACTTACCAAAGTGATCCGAGCATGTTTCCTGCCGATTTTGTCGCGTTCTTGATGCAGACTTATATGAGGACATTTCCACCAAACAAAGAAGCACTTACTTCATATAATTAAGAGGAAGCACCCTTGTTTGGTGGAAATTCAACTCTTTGTAGTCTCATCATCTTCTCTATACGAGGATTCATTTTGTCACCGTTTTCTGTATGAAGATGCTTGAGGAACAATCACATTGCTAAAATTACACGTACAGATGGTCACTGGAGATATTACCTTGTGGTCCTTTACACAGCTGTAGTGTAGAGTATTCACTAGACAAAACCAAAGGTTAAAGTAACGTTATAGTTAGGTGAATAGGTCATTGACAACATTAACTTTTTGAACTAAAATAAAAAAACAATCACCAGTTATAGTTAGCAGAGCTAACTATAACTTGAGCCCCTACCATGCACTGCTTATGACCCCACATATTACATCACACATGGCATGCTCTATGACATCTTTTATGACATCAATGATGACATCGCTGATGACATAATCCAGGCTTCTTTTGTACACGTTCCTCTATAAACTAGTATGGCATTAGAGGCCTGAAAGTAAGTACAAACAAGCATTGGCATAGCCAATAGGTCTCGCCTTTGGGGCCTTATAAGTGTTTAGACAGAGCTATTGGCTTTGTTAACTTTTTTAATGTGTGTTGTAGAGCATTGGGAATGTTGTGCAGCATGTTGAAAAGTTATAAGTTATAATAAAAAAAGTGGTATAACCATTTTTGTCACCTTATAAATAAAAAAATTCTTTTAAGCCCCAGAGACTCCCTCCGGACCTCTGGGTGGGAATTGTTCTGAGCCCTCTGTGCTCTACAGCTTTAGGTTTGGTTTCAGCTGTTTTAAAAGAGAAGGAAAGAAACGTTAGAGGCGCTGCATAGAGTTACTGCTAATGAAGCAAAATAGCATTTTGGTTTTGGAGCACTCCCTGCATGTTAATCGAAATAAAAGGAACACGCGCAACATTTAATATAACATCACTAATGGTAGGAAGGGAGCCCAACTGAGCTTCGTATTAGCGCAGGGTGTAGCTTTTACCGTAAGATTAAGAAGTGGGCAAAAAGTGGTATTTTGTAAAAAGCAAACGTGTAAAGTGCGCTGGATATGGTAAAGTGCAGCCTTCTTTGTGAGCCCTTTGTGCTCTACACCTTGAAGCTCGGTTTGAGCTGTTTTAAAAGAGCAGGAAAGAAAGATTAGCGGCATAGAGTTACTGCTAATGAAGCAAAATAGCATTTTGCTTTTGGAGCACTCCCTGCATGTTAATTAAAATAAAAGGAACCCATGCACCATTTAATATAACATCACCTTTGGGAGGAAGGGAGCCCAACAGAGCTTTGTATTAGTGTAGAGTGTAGCTTTTTCCGTAAGATTAAGAAGTGGGAAAAAGTGGTATTTTGTAAAAAGAGACCGTATAAAGTGCACTGGATATGGCGTGTGACTACATCTTGAGCTGTGCTGTGCTATTAATAAAGCTCTCTATTAGCCTAAAGAGCAGCCTTCTTTGTGATATTTCAAAATGGGCAAAAATGATTATAAGCCCCAGAGACTCCCTCCGGAGCTCTGTGTGGCAATTTGTCTGTGCCCCATGTCCTCTGCAGCTTTAAGTTTAGTTTCAGCCATGTTTAGAGAGCAGGAAGGAAGGATTGGTGACGCTGTATGAAGTAACTGGTATGGAAGCAAAATAGCATTTTAGTGTTGGAGCACTCCCTGCATTATAAGTAAAATTAAATATTTGGTTAATATTTGTGCAAATTAAACAGTAAAGTATGCTTTTGTTACAGCTGAATGCAACTTGTAGGGTTTTATGTAAACTGAAAGTGCGGAAGACGGAGTGTTAAATTATAAAGCTGTTGCATAGCTGTTGGAGGTTTTAACATGCAATAAGAGCTGCTGTAATTTAGTGCCAAGAGACGGTGATTTTGTAACGTTAAATATTATAAATAGCCATTATTTAACTGAGAAGAAGGAAAGGTGAGGGACGCATTGTAGGAGTTTAACAGAAATATAAAGGCAAGTTGTGTGCACCGTTGGAGGAAGGGACCCCAATACAATTCCTAATTAGCGTACAGTGCAGCTTTTTCCATAATATGACAAAGTGTGGACAAAGTGGTAAATTGTGAGGAAAAAAAGGAGATAAAGTGCACTTGATGTGGCATGAGGCCCGTGACTCCATCCAGAGCTCTGAGTGCTATTAATGAAGCTATCTATTAGCGTAAAGTGCAGTCTTCTTTGTGATAATAAAAAATGAGTAGAAAATCATTATAAACCCAAGAGACTCTCTCCGGAGCTCTATGTGGCAATTTCTTTGAGTTCTCTCTGGTCTACAGCTTTAAGTTTTGTTTAAGCTGTGTCAAAGCCAATAGGTCTCGCCCTTTAGACTTACTAGCTTTGCTAATGCAGTTTGGGGCGGGGTTCACATGAGGGGATGCACACTATGAAGAAAATATGGTTCTCTGGCTCAGGGGAAATCGGAGGGGATGCAACAGTAAGCGTGAGGGCAAGGGTGTTTTCAGGGGGAGAAGCGCAAGGAGAGCAATGGGGTGCTTTGGAGGGGAGGGGGGGGGAGCACACGAAAGAGCAACATGAACGCAGGGGTCCCAAGGTGATTTTTGGTGAAGAGACAGAACAACATGGAGTGCAGAGGATGTTTTGCATGTGGAGTATCGCATGAGGGAGAAAGCAACATGTAGCATGGGGACAGGGTGTATGCAGGGGCGAAGAGCACACAAGGAAAGAAATGGAAGACAAAAAGAAGTTCATTAAAAAAAAAAAAAAAGGAGTAGTGGACAGATACAAGTCAGCCAAAGAATGGTACAGAGGTAGTAAGGAGAAGGGCAAACAAGACAGGACAAGGAAAGTTGAGTAAGAAGCATTAACATTAAGTTCACAAGAGATCTTCAGAACCATACAGCTACCGCTATCTGGTAGGCGAGACCTACAAAGGAATTACAATGATTGGCAGTGCACAGGAAGGGGTTGATAAACTTCACAAGTTAAGAAGTATGGGGTGGGTGGAAATTTATGTATTTTTTTTTATTTGATGAGTTTTATATAGCGCTGGCTAGACCCAGAGGTATCAGAGCGCTTTACATGAGGTTGAGAACAAAACAATATTCCGTTACATAAGATACTAGAGCAATTTGCTAACAGGAAAAACAGAAACAATGGAGCAGAGGGGGTAGAGGGTGAAAGAGAAAAGGGACATAATACAAGAGGATGAACAGTGATTAAAAATATTGCATCAAAATACAGTTAACATCGGTTACTGGAGGAATTTTAAAGGTCCATATGGCGGAAGAGGAGCAATCTGGAATTCTAAGGCAACCGCAAGATGGAGGGCTCAGGTCAAGGACCCCAAAGACCACATAACAAAATGGCGGGGCTGCAGGCAAGCACATCCGTTCAGAAATCAAAAAAGGAACACCTATCCCAGGAGCAGGGCGGAATGAGGAGGGCAAGTCACCTGAAGTAGAAGGGGAAAGGCTGGAAGTCATTGTTCCCTCTTAAGTTTTTAAAGTGGGGAAGAAATCAGCACAGGCACCAGCTCGGGGGAAAAGCAGCTACGGTGTCCGGAGGGAGCGCACAGCACGCAAAAGGGAGAACAAGCTTGAAGAGAGAAAAGCAGGGCACCGGCGTCACGGCACTCTGGAGGAAGCTCCGACGGGGAGGAACGATCCACACGCCCCAGCTGCAGCTCTGGAGAGGCGCCGCAGGAGCCAGGAAACCGCAGCACGGGTCCGGAAGGCAAGCGTCGATCGGTCGGGCCACCAGGGCAGGAAAGACAGGCATCGGCATCGGACGTCCAAAGGGAGGCGAAACCGGAGGGCTGGCAGTAGGGCAAGCAGCAGCAATCGAGCCCAGAGGCAGAGGGAAGTCCAGGAGGGGAGACCCTCATCCCCGCTCACCAACGGCCATCCGGAGAGCTCAATCAGGCATCAGCATCGCCAAGAATGACTCAGACGACCGCAGGTCATCAAAGACTCTAGGAATGGCGGGGGAGAATGTATGTAAATAAGCACAAGGCATGCAACTGCTAACTAATGACCAGGAAACCAAACAGATTGTGAATTGGATGGGGACATGATACATGGCGCAAAGTAGTAAAACACTTGTCTTTCAATGACAGGCGTACCAAGCAAAACAAATATTCTGCATGGGAACTGAAAAGATAATTGAGGCAAGTACAAAGTGTGGTATCTTGAGGAGAAAATGAAGGTGTTGAAATTATTTCAGAAAATAACAGAAGAAAAAAAAAAAGCTTTGATGTGCTACATAAAGCAGTATGCACCAGCAAAGTTTTGACTTTATGTGTGGCAGCCTGGCAGTATCAACCCATTTCATATTTAAGTCTGTTCACTAGCATGTCTGTTACTAACAAAGTGTGCAGCCGTCCAAGGACAGTGGGATGTAAAACAGTCTTACTGCTAGTGTTAACTGTAGAAGTAAGTAGAACGAAGGTACTCTTCATAATGCCCCAATTTTAAGTGAATCAAGCATAACAAGCAATGGCCGCGCGGCCGTGAAACTGACACGGCCGCGAAAGTGAAAGTAATCGCGAGGGAAGCCAGATGGCGAGGGAAGCCATATGGCACCTGATCGCGCGTGCACGCTCGCGTGAACGCAAGCTGGTCGCCAGCAAACTGCTGTTTGCACTTCCAAAACCCGCTTACTAAAACTCTCGCCAGCGCATGCGCTGGCTCAGGCGAGACCTAAAAAAGTTCTTCATAATATGAAGCATCATTAATGCCATCACAGAAACAACTCCATGAGGTGTAGCAAGCATTGACGCTATACCATACACTTCACAGGTAGTCTAGTTTACATTAACAATCAACCACAGATATATGGGAAACCCTCATTGCACAATGTGTTCAATATGTATGCAGCTGTTCAGAGAACGCCAAGTTCCTCCAGATACTCGTCTGTTCCAAAATTAATGCCCTGCTATGGACAGCTTTTATCTGTCTCAAACTGCTCACAGTGACCGAACCTACACTGAGATATTAAGTTGATATGAGCATAAAAGTGGGTACTGTAAACAGTGTTTACTCTATGGAGAGTGTTTATACCGTACTGTTTGCAGACAGTGAAACTCACATGACAAATACAATAGAATATTAAAAACTATCTAGTAACAACAGTGTACACTTCATTAAACACTTGACAAAAAAGACACTATTTGCTTAAAATAATCAACGTCTGAAAGTGCTAAAGATCATACTACCTGCAGCCTTCATACTGTGGTGAAAACTTTACAGATAGTCCAGCTTCTGAAGCAAAAGAAGCATGTGTATATAGGTGCACACAGTCTTTTAATGCAAACAGTCTCACAGTTTTATGTTATGTAGAAATTGTCATGCTGAGACGATTCTGTTTAATTACTCATGGCTGCTTATAATACTTAGTATCTACTACGTATAATCTTTGCCCTGTTAGAAACTTTTTCTACAGAAACAAAACCTTGTGTGGAACATGCTGGTCACAAGTCATCAACTGTCATCTGTACTCAGAGTTACTTTTCAATTCAAAGATTTATAACGTGTTCAATACCTCTACACACCTAAAATGCATTAGAATCACATGCATGTTGTAAACACACCCATTAGCAGGACACAGGCTGTAGAAAATAAGGTAGATAAGTTAGTTACCCAACACTATGTAAACTATAAAACAAACTAACACACTCATTGGATGATGTCATCTGAGATGTCATAAAATATGTCATGAGTGATGTTATATGTGAGATCATAAGCAGTGCATGGTAAGGGGTGCAAAATTTCTGTGGTTTTGAGTTCAAAACGTTAATGTTGCCACTTACATACTCACCTAACTATAATGTCACTTTAACCTTTGGTTTTTTCCTCAGTGATTTTATATATATATCTCGCAAACCACAAAGATCCTCAAACGGCTGGAACCCAGGACTGGTGCGCGTCGGGGTTGAGGAACCCTATTAACTCGAATCACCTCTGGAGGCTTAAAAAAAAGCATGGAACACGCACTCCCCTCCAGCGATAATAACTGTTTGCTCCAATTTACTTCATGAAGAGTTTATTGCTCAAATGCTGAAATTACTCAACGCGTGAGCAAAGCGTGTAATACGCCGAAACACGTTGGCTTATTTAGGCACTTGAGCAATAAACTCTTCATGAAGTAAATTTTTCCATAGGAACTTTAGACACAGCTGCAGCACAAACCACTGAACGGATTTACACCAAATTTGGCAGAAAGCTAGATCTTGCTTTTTGAAATTTGGTGTAAATGTGGAGCCTCAACGAATCCAACAGATCTGAAGCTGAGATCTGATTGGCTGCCACCACATCAACCAGGAAGTGGTTGCAGCCATATTAGGAATAGGGACCCAGTCATGAGTTCTACAAAAAAAAGTTTAAAAAAACATAAGGTCCCAGTGACAGCACCGCTGGAACCCCACTTTTTTATATTTTTTCCTCACAGCCTCCCTCCGTCGCATTAGAAGGCCCCAGGTACCTCATTTCCCGGGACCGATACAGTTACTGTGTCCCAGGTAGCCCACCCCCGGGACACAGTAGTTTCCCTGCATGCACGACTGCTTGGCGGGAGCAGTTTTAAATCTCCTGCCATGTGCAAGCAAACATGCAAGTCCAGGGCCGGCTCTAGGGCGGTGCGACCGGTGCCACCGCACCGGGTGCTGGCTTCCTGGGGGCGCCGGGTTTGCAAGTTTATTATGCTTTTAAAGCACCTGCTGCTGCGTTCCTTTCCAGGCCTCACAAAAATGTCAAGTTAACTCCTGTGATTAGTGTTCTTTCTGGCGAGAGATTGGAGTTTTGTATAGTTGATATTTTGACTTATGTGAAGGTAGTGCAGAGGGTTAATATGCCTGCTGCAAAGTACGTGTACCATGTAGATTACAGAGTGCATATAATGTAAGTAGATCAGCAGGTTACTGCTTTTAAAAGAGACATCCTTTTATTACTTGCAATTTATAACTTAAAGTCCTAATATAGAACAGTGAGGTATTAACTTTCATCATAGACCTGCATACACACTGCAAAGTATACATAGATTAATGTTGCAAAAAGGGTTAATTTCGGTAGAAATCGATTCTTATTATTAAAGAAAACTCATAACTATGCGGTTTCTTTTTCGACTCTGAGTTTGTGCTTCTCCACACCAAGCACTCCTAAACTATACGGCCTACCAGTATGGATGACATGTGACTCCTACACTTTTAGTCCTTTGGCTTATGTAACATTTCCTATAAGCTGATTTACACACGTATGTTTGATTGTTTCTGTGTAATGTGTGTGTGATGCAAAGTGCTTTGACATCCTTTACTGGTATGAGTGGCGCTATATAATTCAATGCATCTGAGAGAGAGTGGTTATGGAGACTTGGTCACTGTTAAAGGGTGCTAGTGAGAGAATCCGTGGTGGAGGTGGTCAATGGGGGCACCAACTAACATTGTCGCACTGGGCGCCACCAGCGCTAAAGCCGGCCCTGTGCAAGTCTGCTACCACTTGGCAGGAGAGGAAACAGCTGCTCACTCCAGGCGGGATCAATGCCAGCTCCTGCACCATGCAACGTGGTGGTTGGTGGGTGTACCAGGGCACTCACCTATATTTAAGGTAGGCCCTGGGGGAAGGGGTCCCGGGAGCCATTATAGGCTCATGGAGTGGGCCGTGCAGCCCCACTCCCATTTTAATAACAGGCCTTGGGCCTAGTAGAGGCTCAGGGAAAAGGGGTCGTATATACCCTCCTCCCTTTTTTAAATTGGTTTTGGACCCAGCAGATGGAGGTCCTGGGGCCTAATAACGCTCAGGGAGGGGAGCCCGTGGGACCCTCCCCTTTTTAATGCATTAAGGACCTGGGGCATGGGGTACCCGGGGCCTATAAAGGCTCAGGGAGGCGGCTCCCTCCCCTTTTTAATGCATTTTGGCCTTGGGACCCCATCCTAATCCCTATGAAGGATCGGAGAGGGTGCCTGCACCCTTTCCCCTTTTTTTTGTTCAATTCGGCCCCAGGGATGGGGTCCCCAGGGCCTATGAAGGCTCGGGGAGGGGGGCCCACAGTCCCATACCCTTTTAACTTAATTAGGACCTGGGGAATGGGGTCCCCGGGCCCAATTAAGGCATGGGGATGGAGGCTGCACGTCCCATCCCCTTAATGTTTTGGCCTTGGGGTCCCCATGGCCCAAAGGCCAAGCCTATGCCGCACATGCCAAAAGCTGTGCACAACATGGGGCAGACTGGCTCAGGGTGGGTTGACAACAGGACCTGCCTGAAGGCCGTGGGCAGTGTGGGGTTAGCTGCCAGTGAAGGGAGGGGGGCGGCACCAGTGTCATATATATATTTTAGCCCGAATTATGGGGTCCCCGTGGCCCGAAGACCAGCCTTATGCCGTGCATGTGAAGGGCGTGCGCGGCGTAGGGTTGGCCGCCTACGGGTGGTTTGGCAAATTACCCCACATATTACATCAGTGATAATATCACTGCAACATTTGCAATTAAATTGATGATAAAATGATGCATGGCGAGAGCTATAGTTACCGTAGGGCGCGTGTTATAGTTTCTTGAGCTAACTAGAACTATAATGGGTGAATTTCTGTGGTTTTTTGACTTTCAAACTTTACATGAGTACTGAACATTTGACCTAACTAATGTTACTTTGACCTTTGGGTTTTTCAATAAATATATATATATACACACACACACACACACACACACACACACACATATATATACACACACAAAAAAGGAAGGAGAGAACTTCCCAACTTTTAGATAGAGAACAGCTACTTTATATGAAACACTCTACATCACCAGCCGCATTCAAAATTTGTTCACCTCAAAGGTCTGTTTTAAGCAAAGTTTAAGCATAGGATTAGCACGGTGCTATCCATGCTGAGCTAGAAAAGTGACAAAGTCCTTTGCTATTTTTGCAGCAAATTCT
Organism: Calotriton arnoldi; assembly: GCA_963921515.1. Lineage (NCBI taxonomy): Eukaryota > Metazoa > Chordata > Amphibia > Caudata > Salamandridae > Calotriton > Calotriton arnoldi. Next base: position 1,416,536 of record CAWUFW010001349.1, on the reverse strand, counting down.
TTAAGCATAGGATTAGCTAGTACCATTCACGCCGAGCTGAAAAATGACAAAAGCCTTTTCCCACTCCAGGCACAGTATTACAGCTTTGGATTGATAAAATACCATCCAGGTCTACAAGGAAGAATAAAAGCAGTCCTTGACACGTGTTTCGCTCTTCTTAGAGCTCGCCAGAGTGACAGCTTTGTCCAGACACAATGTAGCACCCTATAAGTATGACTTATCCAGAGTTACCCGCTTTTATACTGAATCCGCAGTTGAAAGTATCCATCAGAATGAAATGTTGTAGGCTACATTTAGGGTGTAGAAGCAAAACATCTGTAATGAAAATTTCTAAAAAAAACAAAGAATAGCTGCTTACCATGTGAACATGGAAGAATACGGAGTTTGTCCCCCTCCTCATATTCATCCAGGCATACGGCACAGACATCGTACTCATCACCTGCAGATGAGAACAATGAATTCTTTACAAATCTACAGCCAGAATGGTTACATAAGGAAAATCACATTTAAATGCATTCTTTGCTCTTGAAAACTAAAAATATGTTGGGAAGCAAGCGTTTACGTCTCACATGTTAGAAATCTCCTTGGATTTAAAAGTTGGAAGGTACATTTTTACTTAAAGACCAACTAATACAGTCCATTATGATACCCCAAAATAGTCTGCTGTCCTAACGAAGGTCTCTATATTTGCACATTGACAATTTTGGATGGGTAATAAAATTGAGAAAGTTTAAATATTTTTAGAAAATATAGATAGTTGGGAATCTAGGATTGGTATGAACTTCGAATATTGCCCATCATGTTGACAACTGGAAGAACTCCAACAAATCTGACGTCTTTTTGCTTGGTCAGTCTGTCTCCATCTGGTTGTCTTGGTGACCTACCAATCTGGGCTCATCCCACAAATCCTCATCTGCTGTTCAATCATCGTTTCTGGTGCCGCTGAGAGCCACGGGGGACTTTGAGTTCCAAAACTCTTTGCAGCTGAAGCAGGAGGAGATTGTCATACCTCCCTGTAGCGATATATACCGCTGAGATAGCCCTACCTTGCTGGACGCACCAGGGCAAAGCAGGGGCCAAGAGTGGGCCCATCTTGTGCCTATCAGCGACAGGAAGAGGCAGGACAGGGCCATCCCCCTTGGCTGTATCTCCCTGGAGGCATCTTAGCAGTGATATACCTAGCTGTAACACTGAGTACTTGAGTCTGTGTTTAATAACATTATAATGGGCCAAAGGACACTTTGAATAATGCTGCAGGTACTGGGTCTGAGGGAAAATCTGCAACAAAAAAAAACATACTGCAGAAAACTTCACTCTAGACTGAGGCTACAGGCTCTAAACCAAAAATTGCTCACTTCTTCAAAGGTAATAAACAAAAAAAGCACTTCGAGCATGGAAATCCATCGCCCACATATTACAGTAGGTCCTGAAATTCTTGCTAAAACAAATGATTGTTGCCCAATTGATATATCAACTGCAGCTAACAATCAAGCACCAATGGCAGAATCAGCGCATGCCTGCCCGCACGTCATGCCCAGCATAGAATGATCAAATCGATATGCCCTGCTTGCCAGAAGAAACTTCTGAGTCCAATGCACAAAAGGCAGCAATAGAAGATATGGGTTCATTAATTGCCTACCTAAGGAGTGAGCTTAATGCTGTGAAGTCCTTAAACGTAAGAGTGCTACAGCTCACAGAGTCTAACAAATGTTTCCAACAACCTACCAGTCCACCTGGCTGGGTGCCGAGAGGAACGGACTAGCTGCTACACATTTCAAACGAGTTCAGAGGGTGCAGTGTATGGGGTAAAATAAACACGGGAACTTCTACCCATTGCGCCCCGACCAATGCTGATGGCTATTTCATGGATGGGAGCAACTGGCGACACATTAGGAGGGAAAGCACTAGTACTGCAACACGATCAACGGGCGCTTTCAACACCTGACAAGGTCTGATAGCGCAATTAATCCAACCTCAATTTCCAACAGGAACCGTATAATTCCGTAATGGGCAGCAAAGGATGCCATTATTTTTATGACAAGAGTCTCCAGATTACTGGTGGGTCAACGGGAGTCAACCGGGTCATTGGTCAACAAGGTGACATATAGGATCCGTCACAAGCACAAGTGCCTCTCTTGATACACTCGGATATCATCTTTGCGCAATGTCTGTCTAACGCCTCAAGCATCTATGACAACATTAAATTAACTTTGAGAAATCATGCTATTGCTGACAGTTTATTGGCACTGAATGCCCAAACATATCCACCTTCAGGCTCCAATATTCAATTTAAATGTGCAACAGATTTTCATACCAGCTGAACAATCAACTCTTCTGGATCACAAGTGCCCCAGAACCTGAGTTAGTCAGCCACCTGAAGCTCATTGAAGGGGAAGAATAGACCCGCAACAACAAAACTCATAGCGTCTAACGCAGAGGGTCCCATTTCATCTCCACTTAAAGAAGTCGACTGACTGCACACCGCTGCGCCAAACATCACTTGTAATGCCATTTTAAGCTTCTACACGCAGCCCTTTGAACTAAAAAAACATCAATCCCATCGGACTCTCATGATTTGTTTTCATGGACTTCTGCAATATCAAAAGTTTTAGTAGATGAAGTCCATAATCAGTGAAATTCCAATCTAAATTCACTCAACATGTAATGCTCCCCATGGCCAACTTGATGTACAGACCCAGTTCCATATTCCAACTGGTTTGTCTAATCATGAGAAGAATCTTGGTGTCGTATTTTACTCCAACCTTTCATTTAAAGCCCATGCTTCCCAGTTTTCTGCAACATGTTTTACACATTAGTGTTAGACCAACAGCCTTTTTTGCTGAATTCGATTTTGTTGACTTAAGGACTGTACACTTTATCACTGCTAACCGGTGCTAAAGTGCTTGTGCTCTTTCCTTTAAATATGGTCACATTGGCTTACACCCGATTGGCACACTTAATTTACTTCCAAGTCCCTAGTAAAATGGTACTACCTGTACCCAGGGCCTGTAAATTAAATACTACTAGTGAGCCTGCAGCACTCATAGTCCCACCTACTTAAGTAGCCCTCTAAACATGTTTTAAGCCTGCCATTGCAGCCAGTATGTGTGTGCAGTTGTAGACTGCCGTTTCGGCCCGGCAAAATAAACCTTTTCTAAGGCCTAAACCTTTCTTAATACATGTCACCCTTAGGGTAGGCCCTGAACAGCCCATAGGGCAGGATGCAGTGTATCTAAAAAGTTGGACATGTATTTTTAGTTTTTACATGTCCCAGTAGTGAACCTCTCCCATAGGATAACATTGGGTTATATTTAATCAATTAATCAAGTCTTTATTAAGCGTGGCAAATTACCCACGAGGGTCTCAAGGCGCTGGAGTTGCTAATGGCTTTGTAGTTATCTGTTCATTCAAATAGCCAGGTCTTGAATCCTTTCCTGAATTGCTAGAGCAATGAGAAAGTCCTGAGGAGCAGGAGAAGGTCGTTCCATGCGGGGGCCACCAGGAGTGAGAAGGAGCGTTCTCCGCTGTTGCCTCAGCAGATCTCGGGGTGTCTGCAAGGCAGATCGTAGGTGTCTGGTTGGTTGGTGGAAGGTCATACGTTTGTTGATGTATGTTGGTCCTTTGTTGTGCAGGGCTTTGAATGCGTGGGACAACATCTTGAACTAGCATCTCTTATGGATCAGGAGCCAGTTTAGCTTCTTGAGGTGGGGTGTGATGAGGGTCCATCTGGTGAGGTTGAGGATGAGTCTAGCCACTGAGTTTTGAATTGTCTGTAGTCTTTTCAGGAGGCGTGCTGTGATTCCTACGTAGAGTGTGTTTCCGTAGTCCAGCCTGCTGGTGACGAGGGCCTGCAAAACCGTCCTTCTGGTGTTGACTGGGAGCCACCTGAAGATCTTGCGGAGCATGAGTAGGGTGTGGAAGCAGGCGGATGAGATACCCTGTTTCTTCATAGATAGCTTGCTGTCCAAGATGATGCTGAGGTTGTGGGCTTGGTCTGTTGGGGCAGGGGATTGGGCGAGTTCAGCAGGCCATCATGCGTCGTTCCATGGAGAGGTTTTGTTCCCAAACACGGACTTTCATCTTGTCCGTGTTGAGCTTGAGACAGGTGTTCTTCATCCAGTCGACGACGTTCATTATACATCTGTGGAAGTTGGCTTTGGTGGTGGAGGGGTCTTCTGACAGTGAGAGGATGAGCCGAGTGTCGTCTGCAAAGGAGATGATGTTGAGTCTGTGCAAACTGATGTTGTTGTCCAGGGGGTCATGTACGTGGGGAAGAGGAACGGGCTGAGGGACGACCCTTTGGGGATGCCGCAGATGATTTTCTTGGGTTCCGAGGTGAACAGTAGGGGATGGATTTCATTACAAGACCGAAGGATACCATTATACATTTCTTTTAATGCTAACTCCAAGCAGCCACTTGGAAGCAATACATCATAAAGTGAAACAGTTTTAGAATAGAATCTTCCAGATGTATACTAGCCATGCACGTGGAATAGTCTGCGTCTTTTAAATGCGGCTCCAGGCCGATAAGTAAATTTTTTCTTCACTTTTATGTATGACCTGTATCCTCTAGAAGGGGCAACTTCATGTGTATGTATGTTTTTTCAACTTGATTTGTATACCTTTCTGATATAGACAGGTGCCATTTTGACCTCGAACTCATCCTAAAGTTCGGCTCACACCTAACCAATTTACAATTTACAGAAATCCTGCTCCCCCTTCCACATTCTCCCCGGACCTCACCCTGCGTTTCCACCCGAACACGGGCTACCCCGAAATACAGACAAGTCGGGCGCTCCAATAACGAAAATCAAAAAAAACAAAAATTACCTTCGCGGATCAGAGCCTTCACTCTGGCTCAGCAAACGGCATTAAATCAGGTCTCCTCCCGGCGCTTCACCAACGAGGGAGGAAACCTGAGGAAAGTCCTTCAGCAATGTCCGGACAAGCAGCACACGGAGGAAGCTGTGGTCAAAACCGGCACAAGCAACACCTCCAGGCCCTGAGAAAAGACCCTCAGCAACACCATAATTTCACTCCTGACGCGGTCGAAGGAGACTATGGCATAAAAGTGTCCCAGGCAACGCCTCACTAACTACGAGGCTGCCCTGGGCGCTAATCAGCAGCTGATAGCTTGCAAGCATATCCGACGTCAGGACGTCTGGCAGTTGGACACTCTGGTGATCAGCTGCTAACAGCTAATGCAACCGCAAGTACCTAAAAGCTATTTTTATACCAAAAAGCCTCACTTTACAGTAAAGGAGCATAACATTTAAAAGACCTGATGTACCAAAGCCTTAATTTACACAGGCTCCTCTGAACCTTACTAATAAGTCAGGTTACCTGCCTTCTAAGCCATCTATATATATTATTAAGTACTACAACCTGTAAAGGAGCATAAAGTCTGACATGTCTGACATAGAATCAGATGATCTAGATGTACCTCCCCGTAAGATCAATAATGAAGAAATTAAAAAGATTATTCCACAAGAAATGCGCTCCTGCATGCGCAAAACACTCAGTCAGGTCATGTCAACCAAAAGACCTTTAACTGAGGAAGAAGATGGCACTATTAAAACCTAGAAAGGCCAAAACGGGGAATACAATAAAAAAGGGGGCAAAAGATTAAAGAAAAATAACACTGAAAGAACAAGCTCATGAGCACATTGGGAGGTCCAAGCACCTCAAATAATTTGAGAGGTCTACACAACTCATCATATAAAGGAGGTCTAAGCACCTCAAACTATAAGGGAGGTCTACGCACCTCAAAAGTATCAGGTGTCCTAAGCGACACAACCTATCAAGGTGTCCAAAGCGGCACACAATATCTAAGTGCTCATCATGATACACAAGATCTTTAAATTGACCCACAAGGGGACCAAAACACGACCCCGTTGGATGAATACATCCTTGACCTAGACCAGGATGATCTAGACTTCGAGATCCCCCCATCAGAGGAAGAACTCCCTTCATCCTCCAAAGAAACTATAACCAACCAACTGGGTGAGGAGATGTCCTCTCCATATAACATCAGACACCCACGGAGCTCAGAATGGTGGCCCCAAGATCACGTAGCCAAATTCATAAAAAGATGGATTAGGAATCCCCGAGAAAGAGAAACACAAAATATCCTAAGGGCAGAATGTCCCAGACCAGTGGTTCAAGAAAAGGTATGCCTGACACCCAACCTCTACTCAGAATTAATCAAGTTCCTGTTCAAACTGGGTAGAGACCCCAGGGCATGGAAAGGTCACTGAAGGCCTGCCTTGATTGCATGTTTGATATTTTAGGCCCGCTGACAAGAATAATTGATATGGAGGAAGAAAGCCACATTAATGGTACACCGTTAGACATAGAACTGCTAAGAGAATGGAGTCAGAGAACCCTGATCCTATTAGGGAAAGCGAATGCAGGGATAAATGCAGAGCGACGAAGAGTAGTCCTTACCAAGATCAACCCTAAGCTGAGCGACATGGCTGACAAAGAACCCTCAGCAAACCCTAATTTGGAGAGGACATGATCAAGACCTTAGGCAAATATGTTGCAACCTTCACAGACCTAGACAAGGCTCAGAACAGCATGGGTTGAGTATTCAACCCTAGTGTTTTCGCCCGGGCCGGCAGAAGGGGCCGCTCTACCGGCCGAGCCTACCAAAGGCCCTACTACAAACAAGGATTCGGTCATCCTTACCAAGTGAATAACCCCCCACCATTCTACCCCAAGAGAGGAAGACCCTTCCACTCCAGAGAATTCAGAGCGCGCAGACAAGGCTCCAGTAATTACCAGAGTGAGTACCAACACCCTTCCCATTCTTCTTTTTTGCCCGGGAAAGGTGGGAGGTCGACTCAGATTCTTTTTACAGACTTGGAAAACAATTACACAAGACCCCTGGGTTTTAGAAACCATTCAAGGCTTCAAAATAGAATTTTCAAAAACACCAACACAATCCTCACCCCCAAGAAACCTAGTAATGACCACAGAACAGATAATAGAGGAAGAGGTAATGTCCATAATAGAAAGGAGCAATTATAGAAGTACCATGGGAATGTATGAAATTCGTAAGCAATCTTTTTCTGCTAGAGAAAAAAGACAAGGGTTGGAGACCAGTCATAAACCTGAGAGAAATGAACAAATCTCTCATCTACAGACACTTCAAAATGAAGGGTATCCACCTCTTGAGAGACATGCTTCTAGAAAAGGACTGGCTAGTGAAGTTGGACTTGAAAGTTGCCTACTTCACAATCCCCATAGCTTCAGAATTCCAACCATACCTCTAATACACATGGAACTGTCGTCTATTCCAGTTCCAGGCTCTCCCCTTTGGGCTATCCTCTGCTCCCTGGTGTTTCACCAATGTAATGAGAGCTATAGCATCCTTTTTGAGAGAAAGAGGAATAGGACTCATTGTCTATCTCAATGAAATTCTCATTATGTCCCAGCACCACTCTCAGATTCTTCAAGACCTGAATTTAGTAGTAAATCTCATAGAGAGCCTTAGCTTCATAATAAACAAAGAAAAATGTATCATGACTCCCTCAAAATCTCTGGAATTCTTGGTATTCACAGTAGACACAGTAAAATTACTTTTGCTACTACCAAAGAAGAAAATCACGAAAATATGCAAAGAAATACAACTTGTATTAAAACAAGACCTCTTGTCCCTAAGAGAACTAGCCAGACTCCTGAGCCTCCTATCTTTCTCTATCCAAGCTATCTTTCCGGGACCTTTACATTATCAAGCATTTCAAAGGGTGAAGGCGAAAGCCCTCCGTGCTGAACTATAGTACGGAGACAAAGTAACCCTAGACCCCGAAGCCAAATCAGAACTGAACTGGTGGTTAGAGAATCTAGACACGGCGGCGGACGAAGTGGTGACGTTGAGGTAATCCAGCGGTGCTGAATCTTTGACGAATGTGTGACTATAAGACAGCACCTCCCACCTGATCCGCATGTCCCTTGAAATAAAACAACAGTGGAAAATCTACTGTGGACGAAAAGAAGACAGGTGAGCGCATTAGGCCTCACAATAGTGCATGGAGTGCGTGCACACTATAGCAGCAGGGACACAAACTTAGATACACAGCCCTGACGAAGGCCCCAGACCCACGTGGGCTCCTAGCGAGGGCCGAAACGTGTTGTCACTTTAGAAGGGGTACAACTTAACAATCATATTCAGTAAAACCAAATAAATTCACGATTTTCTACATACCCCAGGTACCCTCGGAATAAAACATAGTGTTTGGGTATACCTAGAGGTATTTTTAAACATCACATCTGGATCCCTGCATGTCCAGTATTGCTTTATCTAAGAACTCCCATTCCATCTATGGTTGAGTCCGCCCGGGTAGTATTATCTCACCCGGGTGTGGATAGGCGCCGATGATGAAACATGTCACGATAAGTGAGTGAGGCGTCTACTCCAATATATGTTTGGATACCCGTACCATCTAAGACAAAGCGGAGGGAGATTACCACATCCTGACAGAGTCCCTTTTAAAAAGAAACCCAGAGTTCCCAAGGAGAACTCTCAAGGTAGCGGTTGCCTATATGTGTTTAGAGAATCTAGATGCCTGGAATGGCAAAGCCATTTTCGGAAATTCCCCAGAATTCATTCTAGAGTCAGATGCGAGCCTTCATAGCTGGGGAGCGTGCTTACAGAATTAGAACACGGGAGGTCTATGGTCCTATACAGAGAGCTCACACCACATAAACTACCTAGAATTAACTGCTGGCCTTTGCGCTCTGATGAGCTTCAAACAATACCTACAAGGCAGATCTGTTATTCTAAAATTGGAAAATATATCAGCTTAGGGGTACAAAATCCTCAGACCTATCGAATTTAGCCAAAAAACTCTGGACGTTCTGTCTAGAACACAAGATACCCCTAAAAGCAGAATACTTACTGGGAAAAAACAACATCACTGCAGACTGGAATTCGAGATTCCTCCTAGACCACAGCGACTGAAAACTCAATGTGAAAGCCTTCAGAACTTTAAATCAGTTCTGGGGCTCTCTGGAAGTAGATCTTTTCGCAAGCAGACTGACATTCCAACTGCAGGGTCCATGGGTGCTCCCGAATGCATGGAGTTCATGATGGCGATTGTGGCTTGAGTTGTGAGAGGGTCCCAATGGGTGAGCAGGGGTTCCGGGTATATGTTCGTGGGTGTGAGCAGGCTGATGCTGTTGGTGGCGGGGGGTTGGGGTTTTAATTTTTCGTAGAGGACAGATATTGGGGTGGAAGAAGTCCGCCAGCGTGTCACACAGTTCTTGGGAGGGGGTGATGTCGTTCTCGGCGGCTGCTGGGTTGGAGAACTCCTTCACGATAGCGAAGAGCTCCTTGCTGCGAACTGTGCTGGCTTCTATGCAGTCTGATAGAGCATTCGTCTTTGTTTCTTTCAGGAGGCGGTGGTACTGGTTGAGTGCTGTTTTGAAGGTGGTATGGTCTCCCGTCTGTTTGCTGGTGCGTCACTTCCTTTCTAGTTGCCGGCATTTGCATTCAGTGGATTTCAACTCCTCTGTGTACCAGCTGGCTCTTCTGACGGGTCCTTTGGATTTGGCTGGCGTGACGGGGCGATTGTGTCGGCGAATTGTGTGATCCACTGGGAGAAGTTTTTCGCAGCCTGTTCTGGGTTGGATGTTGTGTCTGGGAAGTGGGAGTTGAGAGCGTTGTTCCACTGGTCTGATATCTCTCTCTGGTTTCTGCGCGTGGAGCTGGTTGGCATGGTGCCAGTGTTGGTAGGACCGGAGATGGTTAAGTGGATGCTGTAGTGGTCAATCCAGGTGAGCTGTGGTTGTACTTGACTCTGTCAAGTGACGTGAAAATGGGGTCGAGCGTGTGTCCTGCATTGTGGGTAGAGTCAGTGTCAAGCTGCTTGAGGCTGATGTTGCTCATGCTTTCATGGAGGTCGGTTGTGTTGGCGTTGCTGGGGTCGTCGAGGTGGAAGTTAAGATCCCCTAGGAAGATGTTGTGGTCGGAGTCGATTGCGATCAGGGCAATGAGGTCAGGGATGGAGTTGCAGAAGCTGGGGCGTGGTCCTTGTGGTCTGTAAAAACAACAATTGATGAACAGAATGCAGTACAATGTCATACATTCACCCCAGTACAGAGATCTGGGCCTAAATCCATCGTTTTTTTGCTCACCATGCCATTCCAGTTTGAACCCACCCATATGCAAATCAGTCTTGACCCTGTGCCCAATGGGAACAGTCCAGCCCGAACTGCCAGGCCAGGTCCTCCCTGGACTGGAAACAAGCATCCTAGGACCGGTTTTGGGGTTTCACCCCTCTTCAGCCAGGATAGCTTGATTCCAGTGGCATGGAGAGCACGGCATACCCATCCCACTCAGGGTGACAAATGCAAAAACAACAATTGATGGACAGAATGCAGAACAATGTCATACATTCACCCCAGTACAGAGATCTGGGCCTAAGAACGATGGATTTAACCCAGATCTTTTGACTGGGGGAGAATGTTTGCATTGTCAGCATTCCGTCCATCATTTGTTTGCTGTAACACTTTTCGCCCTAAGTGGGATGGGTATGCCCAGACGTGGGTCCCTTGCTCACTGCGCCACTGGATTCAAGCTAGCCTGGCTGAAGAAGGGTGACATACCCTGAAACCGGTACCAGGATGCTTGTTTCCGGTCCAGGGAGGACCTGGCCTGGCAGTTCGGTCTGGACTGTTCCCATGGGGCACAGGGTCAAGACTGATTTGCATATGGCTGGGTCCAAACTGGGGTGGCGTAGTGGGCAAAGAGCGATGGATTTAACCCAGATCTTTTGACTGGGGAGAATGTTTGCATTGTCAGCATTCCGTCCATCATTTGTTTGCTGTAACACTTGTGGTCTGTAGGCGGGGGTGCCTCTGATAGCACTTTTTCCGTCTGTGTGGAGTTGGAAGCTGAGATGCTCCATTATCGGGGCAGAGTCGTCTGAGCAGGTCGTGAAGCGGATGGTGTCCTTGTAGATGATGGCAATTCCACCTCCGTGTTTGTTGGTTCAGTCCTGGTGTGTTATCTTGTAGCCTTCAGGGGGTGACAATGGCGATGTCCAGCATGAAGGCGGAGTTCAGCCAGGACTCCCTGAGGAAGAAGTCCAGGATGAGGAATGAGATTGTGTCCCAGATTTCTGTGGCGTGTTTTCCGAGCAATCGTGCATTGTGTAGAATGTACTGGAGTTGTGCTGTGGTGGACGAAGTCATGTTTGCAGTGTCTCCAGCGTTGGTTGCTTCTGTGTTGCAGGTGAAGCAGCAGTGCTGGCAGGAGAACGGTCCTCTGGTGTTGCATGGAGATGTGCAGCAGCAGTTGTTGGTGTCGATGCGCCCCGGATCCAGGGCTTGGATGTCTGCGGTGGTGTAACTGCACAGGGTGGAAGAACCAGGCGCAAACAGGCTTGCCTTTGGCGCAGAAGCAGGTGGAGGGAATGGTGATCAGCACGAAGCGAGCGACGAGGCTCGCTGAACAAAACAGAGAATGTGGCACAAAATTAGACACTAGAATAACAGAAACACTTTAAATAATGGGTACATATGACAGCAAACAGACCCAAAGGGCAAAACCAGGAGGATGCCACTAAGCCAAGCAGTGAGGGGGGGGAGCGGGCATAAGTGATAATTTTCAATTGGAGCAGGTAGGAAAGTGGAGTTTTTTTATCTCTAGAGAATTGTAATTTAAAACCCTCTTTAATGGTAAAGTTGGATTTTAAGTCCATTCTGAAAATGTAATTTTTAGAAAGTTGGCATTATCTGATAGAGACTTCTAGCCGCACATTCCTTACCTTAGAATTTTCCCCAGGTGTCAAACTGGATCTGAAAATGTTTCGTGAACAGTACCGATGCGCGCCGCTGGTAGGTGGCATTATTCGGCTCTGCATGGCATCGTCGGCGTCAGAAGTGACGTGCGGGGTGACTTTATAGGCACCACTCCAGTGCGCTGACTTCTATTTCTTTTTGCAACTTCACACGCTAGGAGTGCGGAGTCACGAGGAACACGGACCACTGATGTGGAAAACTAGGGCCTTGAAAGGGGGAACAGCCCTGTACCTACAAATCCATTCACAGAGCAGGGAGGATGGGTGGGTCGGTAAGGAATCTGAGGCTAGTCTACCAGGTAATGCATTACCAAAGAGACTTCTAGCAGCAGATTCCTTATTTGGAATAGATACCAAAGCAATGCCTCCTCAGAGGTGGGTCTGCAAAACAGTTTCAAACTAGAAAGTCCTGCAGGATCGAACGAGCAAAGTGCCCTCCCAGATGGACCTGATTGTCCAGGCAGTAATACTTCGTCAACATGTGTAGAGAAGCCCTTGTTGCTGCCTGGTAGATGGCCAAGACCAGATCTCCACATGCTAACGCAGTGGTTGCAGCCTTAACCCTGGTGGAATGAGCACGCAAACCCTCAGGGGGTTGCTTCTTGGCCAATGCTTAGCAGATCTTTATGCAGAGTACGATCCATCTGGGGATGGTCTGTTTCTGCAGGTCTTTCCCCTCTTTGCTGTGACATACCCTACAAAGAGTTGGTCGTCCACCCAGAACTCTTTTGTGCGGTCAAGGTAGAACAACTACGTTCTTTTTGGGTCCAGTCGGTTAAGTCACTCCTTTACCTTAGAGAGATGTGGCAGAGTGTAAAAGGTAGGCAGGGTGATGGACTGGCCGACATGAAAAGAAGTGACAACTTTTGGCATAAAGGAAGCTCTAGTGTAAAGAACCAGCTTGTCTGGGTAGATGTTCTGGCACGGAGGCATGGATGACAATGCCTGAAGCTCACTGACCCTCCTCGCACATGTTACTGTCACTAAGAAGGCTGTCTTGATGGTAAGGAGCCTGAGCAAACAGTCATGCAGAGGCTCAAAGGGAGCGAATGTAAGGACGAGATTGCGGTCCCACTGAGGAAGGGTGAAGGAGGAATCATGTTGCAAACCTTTTCAAGAACCTATTTACAACATGGGATTTGAACAGGAAAGGCTGATCTGGCAACCACAGAAAGGCTGAGATGGGAGAAAGATAGCCCTTTAAGGTGCCCAAAGCAAAACCCTGCTCGGCAAGAGAAAGAGACTGACCTGAGAGAGGGGAACAGAGAGAGGGTCAACTTGTTTCTCTGCGCACCAGGCCACAAACTTGCCCCAACGGCAGGCGTATACAGTCTCGGTAGAAGGCGGCCTGGCTGCCAAGATAACATTGAAGACTTCGGGAGGAAGGTCGAAAGCTGTCAACTGTCACCGCTCAATCTCCACACATGAAGGTGGAGCGTTGACTGGTTCCGGTGGAGCACCCTCCCCTGCTGCTGCGACATAAGGTCTTCCCAAAGGGGCAGCCTGATCGGAGGACCGATGGCCATGCTCAACCGCTTGGGATACCAAGCTCTCTGAGACCAGCCCTGAGCCACAAGGATGACTTGGGCCTGGTAGTTCCTGAGAACTCTGGACAGGAGTGGTATGGGTGGAAAGGCGTAGATGCCTGAGCGCCACTCTAGGCGAAAAGTGTCTGAGCGAGAGCCACCTTGGAAACTCCAGCGCACCACTGACATTGCACGTTCTCGGGGGTGGCAAACAGATCTATCCAAGGCACTCCCCACTGCTGAGAGACCTTGCACCACCTCCGGATGGAGATGCCACTTGTGATCCGCTAGGTATCCTTGGCTGAGTTTGTCCACCCTGGCATTCAGAGAGCCCGCCAGGTTTTGAACCACCAGGAATATGCCCTAATGATACAGCCATGTACGGAGACGCAGGGCCTCTTGACAAAGGTTCCATGACCCCACCCCACCCTGTTTGTTGCAGTACCACATTGCGGTGGTGTTTCCCGTGAACACCTACACCAGCCTTCCCTTGATGGAGGGTAGAAAGGCTTTCAATGCCAGCCAGATTACCCAGAGCTCAAATAGGTTACCATGGAGTGCGTGAATAGTACCTCAGCGCGCCAGGAGGTGGCGTCATTGGGCTCCACGTGGTGTCGCCGGCGTCATTCACACCAGAAGTGATGGGCACGGTGCCTATATTGGCGTCACCCCAGCTCACATCAGTTCTTTTCTCTCCGCGCCAGTCAGCGCAGATATGAAAAAGAGCTGCCCCCAGTCACTTTTTGACTGATCTTTTTTTGACCCTTTTGTCGAAGATTTTTGAGACATGTCTCCTGGTGTGGCAGGGTTGTCTACAAGCAAGGCTGGATTCTAGGCTTGTGGCGCCAGTCACCAACAAATGTTGGTGATGGACCTTCACCTCATCTGTCTCTGGTGTCTTGAGCGTGACCACGACTCCAAGACCTGCGTTGTTTTTCGCGCCATGCACCGAAAAGCCTAGAGGGAGCAATCCCTCAAGCTCCTTGCAGCTCGAAATGCAACGCCGCGACGGTCTTGACCTGGTTTTCTGGAAGGTCCCAGGATCGGTTATGGAGCCATCGATCTTCGTCGCAGTCAAACTCTTCGACTTTGCCCCATCCATCGCAGTCATTCGACAAGACGAGGGAGTGTCAACACTCAAGGGCTGGCTCCACAGCCCGGGAGCCGAAGTGACCCCCACCCAACTCCATGAATTTTTTGAGGCCATGAACCTCATATTTGGCAGGCCTGTCCCTGCTGGAGCGTCTTTGGGCCCTGTTGGTTCGGAAGGGGCCCCTACTGGTCTTCTGCTGGTGGGTTCGTCCTCAGCGTTAGTCAGGCCCTGTAGATCCACAGATGGATCCAGACCGATGCCGGTCGAGACACCTCGAGCTTCCCCGGTGTCGGCCCTGCTGTCGATGCTCCTGGAGGCGCCGCCCCCATTCTCATCCCAGCATCTGACAGAGAGCCGGATGGGCGTTGTCTTATGCAGATTCCAGCACCGACTGGAGCCATTCATTCCAGGCTGGAGCCCAAGCCCTATTTTTATGGGCTGGGACGTGGGGAAAATTGGGAGGGGCCACTGGACCCTTACAAATACCAGTCCCTAGACCCCAATGAGGACATTTGATGGGAGGAATAGGCGGAAGCCAGTGGACTGGACACTTCCCCAGATACTGGTTTGGTCTCTCCTCCTACCATGGTTATGGAGGAGGGAGCCTCACTTGCTGTGGTGGTGAGGAGGGCAGCCAAGGTCCTGGACCTTAAACTGCCCTCTGTGGTCATCAAGACTAAGGTCTTGAAGTAGGTGATTCTGCCGGAAGACACCCCCTCAGAACCGCTTCTTCCATTTAATGAAGCCCTCACAGACATCCTGCTTGGGGCCTTGTCCAAGCGCTACTCAGGGGCTCCTGTGAACAGGACAATTGCCCGCCACAATCGCCCTGCCCCAGGAGACCCCAATTTCCTCACCCAGCACCCTACCCTGGAGAGCTTGGTGATCCAAGCCTCCACCTCCTGAGTAAACCCTGGGTCATTCCTTACCACCCCACTGGATACGGAATCCAAAAGGCTGGACACCTTGGGCAAGAAAATGTTTCCTCCAGTCTGTGAACACAGTGTGCTTTTTGGTCCATTTCTCCCATTCACTCTGGGATTCGGTTGAGCCGGTCCTAGGAGGAGGCCCGGGCCATACTCTCCCAGGATATGGCTGATTGGAGAGACACAGCTAAGTTCACAATCCGATGTGGGCTGGACACGACCAACTTGCTAGGCTGAGCGGTTTCTTAGTCTGTGGCTTACAACGCCATGCCTGGCTGAGGACGACTGACTTCTCAGGGGATGTCCAGGCTTCGCTTATGGACATGGCCTTCGATGGCTCCTGTCTCTTCAGAAACAAGGTGGATTCTGTGCTGGAGCACCTCAAGGATAGCAGACCTGCGGCCAGGTCCTTTCCATGGCCCCTCGCTAACCCCAGTCCACCTTTCCCTATTTTCGTAGCCACTGAAGGAGTTTCCAACCACGACCCTACCCGATCAGCCACCACAGCACACATGCAAGCTTCTCAGCACCTGCATGGCCAAGGATGTGGTACCCACAGACCCTGTGGGTCGGGCAGCCAAAGGCCGGGCCAGTCCACCACCCGCCCGGCAGCCGCAGCCTCCAAGCCTCTTTAGTTTGCTTTCGGACCTTCATTAGCAACCAGTGGGAGGCAGGATACACCATCACCTGCACCACTGGAGGTCAATAACATCTGACCGCTGGGTCGAGATTGGCTACTCCCTCCCCTTCGTGACCACCCCTCCACCCATGCCACCCACTTGGCGACAGACTGACAGAGGACCATCTCTCCTTACTGTGCCAGAAAGTGGCGGCTCTCTTGGCTAAGAAGCCATAGAGAGGGTGCCGACCTTAGAAGTAGATTGTGGCTATTATTCCTGCTACTTTCCGGTGCCCAAGAAGGACAGAGGCCTTTGTCCTATACCAGACCTGCGCCCTCTCAATTTCTTCCTGAAAAAGAAGAAATTCCACATGCTCACGCTCGCTCAAGTTCTGTCTGACCTGGACCCGAGAGACTGGATGGTAATGTTGGACTTGCAGGGCACATACTTCCACATTTCCGTCCTGCCTGCCCACAGGAGTTACCTGCGATTCACGGTGCGACACAAGCACTTTCAGTTGGCTGTGCTCCCTTTTGGCTTTACCAGCACCCCTCAGATGTTCACTAAGGTGAATGCGGTGGTTGCAGCTCATCTGCGGAGATCAGGGGTGCCGGTATTCCCCTATTTGGATGACTGGCTGTTGAAGGCAGGCTCATCCCAGACAGTCATCTCCCACCTCCACACTACAGCGGACCTCCTGCACTAGCTGGGGTTCACTATCAACGTGCCGAAGTCACACCTGACTCCCTCTCAGACGCTCTCTTTCATCTGAGTTGTTCTGCACGTGGTGCAGTTTCGGGCTTATCCTTCTGAACAGCGAGTCCAGGATATTCAGGCTATGGTACAGATGTTCCAGCTTCTATCCTGGTTTTCGGTGAGATTGACTGAGGCTGCTGTTGTGCTGTTGTTGGTTTCATAAACCGGGCCATACAAAGAAGGAAATCTCTAATATTTTTAGACCAACTAGTCTATGAAACTGAATGAAGGATGGACCTGGACCGAAAAGTAATATTAACTGGAATAACTAAATGATGTGTATTGATGAAGATTTTAATATTATATGACATTTTTAAATACAATATCACGGATCATATTACATTTTACCATATTGAAAATGAATTTTAAACTGTTTGTACTTTTATGAATCCCCCAAAAAAAAGATTTGAAGAAAGTTTTATGATGATGATGATGATGATGACTGAGGCTGCTGGGCCTCATGGCCTCCTTCATCCTGCTTGTGACACATACCCGCTGGCATATGCGGGCCCTGCAGTGAGACCTGAAGTTCCTGTGGGCGTTGCATCAGGGGAATCTCTCCGACATGGTCCAGATTTTTGAGGGTACTGCAAAATATCTGCAGTGGTGGTTAACAAACCACGATTGGGTCAGCGGCAGACCCCTCTCCCTGAACCAACCAGATCTGACAGTAGTGACAGATGTGTAACTCCTGAGATGGGTTGGCCATCTTGGAGAGGTGGAGATCAGAGGCCGCTATTCTCTGGCAGAATCTGGACTCTACATCAATCTATTGGAGCTCTAAGCGATCTGGCTGGTATTGAAAGCCTTTCTCCCCCCACCAAAGAAGGGCTAGTGCAGGTGTTCACGAACAACACCACTTCCATGTGGTACTGCAACTAGCAGGGCAGGGTGGGGTCATGGACCCTTTGTCAGGAGACCCTGCGCCTCTGGACATGGCTGGAACATCAGGGCATATCGTTGGCGGTTTAACACGGCAGGCTCTTTTAACACCAGGGTGGACAAACTCAGCCACAGATGCCTAGCGGATCACAAATCACATCTCCATCCTGAGGTGGTGCATGGTCTCTTTCAGCAGTGGGGAGAGCTTTCATTAGATCTGCTCGCGACTGTCGAGAACGCACACTGTCAGAGGTTTTGCGACCTGGAGTTTCCAAGGAAGCTTGCTCAGAGACTCTTTTTGTCTCGTGTGGGGCTCAGGCCTCCTGTACGCATTTCTGCCCATACCACTCCTGTTCAGAGTTTTCAAGAAAATCAGGAATGACCAGGCCTAAGTGTTTTTTTTGTTTTTTTTAAACCTTTATTAGCATTTTCAGCAAAACATAGAGACATGACTCCCTACAGCATAATGTGGGGTAGCACCAAAGGTCCACAATATTCAAACATCAGTATACATGCAATATTGTCCATAATTGTCATACCATAAACAGTGACCATCTGCGGTTCCCAAGTTGAAAACAAACCAAGAGCCCAGGCATACAGTGTTAATAGCCCACATCCCGTATAGCAATACCTCAGAGCTCAATTCCCACTTGCCGTCTCCTTGTCTAGCCACTAGGCTACTCATTCTCTTGTAGCCTTTTAACCGTCCCACTAATGTCAGTGCACAGCCTCCCTCACCCCGGTGTAGTCCTCCCCGTCCCGCCCAGGAGGTTCATCCCTAGACATCAGGTATGTTTGGTATAAAGCCCAGAAATGTTTAGGTCGACTGCGTGGGGGGAGAAGCTCGCTATATGTCTCAGTTTGTGTACTGCAGTACAGCATGTCTCTGCCCCATTCGGCCATGGTGGGGAGCGGGCCTCTGGACCAATGCTTCGCCAAGCATCGTCTAGCTAGCAGCAGATCCATGTCCACTAATCTGCGGATCGATGTAGGGAGAGGCTTAGAAAACCCTAACAATGCTAACATGGGATCAGGTGTGATCTGCACATCTACCACATGGCTTAGTTCCGTAAACACCAGGGCCCAAAAGTTGCCAATCCCAGGACATACCCAAGCCAAATGAAAGAAATCCGCATGGGGCTCAACGCATCGATCACATTTGGCTGTGTCTCGCAGACCATAGCGACATAGTCTTGCCGGTGTATAGTACACCCTGTTTAGGAATTTAAAATGAATGAGCCTATGCCTTCCGTTCAGTGAGATCCGTTTCGTGCTTTCGCAGCAGTATCTCCAGGTTACATCATCCAGTTCTCTGCCCATGTCTGTTTGCCATGCAAGTCTAGCCTTAGAGTAAAAATTCTCCCGGTACCCCAAAGTGAGTTTGTAAATGTTAGACACTATTTTTGTGGGGGCACTGGCTTTTATAACGTACGTGAGTGAAGCAACTTCAGGTGGTTCATCAAGATCGCCCCCCAAGATATCGATCAATGCGTGCAGCAATCTATAGAACTGAAATCTGTGTAACGATGAAGCATTAGGGTTCGCCCCCCCGAGTTGTTCCCAAGTCATAACCTTCCCGTCCCGGAACACATCTCCTATAGTCGTTACCCCCAATGCACTGAGCGCCCTAATTACTCCCAGGTCCCTACATACAGGAATCCAATGGCACCACTCCAGAGTAGCCCGCGGGGAATACAATATAGCCCCCGAGTGTAATTTCAGTAAGTGATGCCAGGCATGTCTCGTCGCGTTCATGGAATCCAGGATCCCTGTCCTGCGGTCAGGGGTGGTAAACAACATTGTGGATAACCGTAGGGGGGGAGGCCACTACTCGTTCTATCTGCAAGTGCGGCGTTTCCGGTGAGCCATGGATCCACTGGTACGCATGCGCACTTTGCGCCGCCCTGTAGTCTAAATCTAGGTCTGGAGCCCCAAGGGCCCCCCAGCCGATAAGGGAGTGTGAGGACGTCCCATCTGACCCTAGCTTGCTTTCCTGCCCAGGCCAATTTAGTCAACATCTTAGTGAGTGTACGGAAAAAGACCCCCGGAAGGACCATAGGGATATTGGAGAACAGAAACAGAAAGCGTGGGAGAATTATCATTTTCATAAGCGATATTCGCCCCATTAATGACAAAGGTAGCCGTATCCATTTCTCAATGTCATCTCCCAATCTGTCTATAGCAGCCCCATAATTTTCCCGAAACACCACCTCCGAGTCAGTGTGTATCTTAATTCCTAGGTATCGGACCGACTCCGTGGTCCATCTTAGCGGGTAGTCAGGTTGGAAGGAGGTCGTCGCTGGAGTGATGGGTAATAGCAAAGACTTAGCCCAATTCACCCTTAGTCCTGAGAGAGCCCCAAATTGAACAACTTCCCTCAGTATAGGTGACAGGTGGACTTCAGGGTCTCGAACATGAAGCAGAGTGTCATCAGCGTATGTGGAAACTATGAGCTGATAACGCGGAAAACGTATTCCCCTGTGGTTATGGTATTCGCGTAAGGCACAGGCCACCGGCTCCGCCACCAGCGCGTATAAGATCGGGGACAGAGGGCATCCTTGCCGTGTACCTCTTGTAATTGATATCTGGTCAGTGACCAAAGAGCCTATCTTTATTCTAGCAGTTGGTGAGTTATACAAGATGCCCATCATTTGTAAAAACATATTCCCCACGCCCATTCTTGGTCAGCACGGCCTTCATAAATTGCCATTCGACCAAGTCGAAAGCCTTTTCCATATCGAGAAAGGCAGCCACTGCCTTCACATCTTGCCTGGTGTGCTGTATTGCCCCGAAAACCGTCCTCAAATTGTACGTCAGGTTCCTGCTTGGAATAAAGCCTGCCTGTTCTGGGGCCACCAAGTACGGTACTAGTGGTGTCAGACGGTTGGCAAGGATTTTGGCATAAATCTTCGTATCTACATTTAACAGCGACAGAGTTCGGTAGGAAGCACATTCATTTGAGGGTTTATCCGGCTTCAATATAGCTACAATTACCGCCTCTCTCATCGACGGCGGCATGACGCCGTCTGTTGCCATTTCTTCGAACAGCATGGCCAAGTGCGGGAGCAATAGTTCTCGAAATTCTTTGCAAAAAGTAACTGTGAGGCCATCTACCCCTGGGGCGCTGTCGGACCTCATCCCTGCAAGCGCAGCCTGAATTTCCTCCGTATCCAATGGGCGCATCAGGTATTCGCGATGCTCGTTAGCTAGCCAGGGCAATTTTACGTGGGTCAAATAATCCAATATCTCAGACTCCGTGCCCTCTCGCCGGGATCAATACAGTTTCGCGTAGTACTGTCGAAATCGGTCTAGAATCTCTGAGTCTCCCGTTATCACCTCCTCTTGCTCCCCTTTGACTTCTGAAAGTAGCGCAGTTTCCCATCGTTTCTTCAGGAGAGATGCCAGGACAGCACCCGGTCGCTCCCTCTCCCCATACGTGCGTGCAGTTGCATACTTGCCTAGGTGTTTTAGTTCCATGTCAGCTGTATTATGATATTCGGCCAGTACGGTTTTAAACCGTTCAGCGTCTGCCTCAGTCGCACCCTTGGCCTGCTCCCGCTCCAACACCTCAAGTGTGCGCTCTAGCTCAGTCAGCTTCCTGCGAAGCGCCCGCAGTACCCCTGAGTGTTTTGACATAGCAACGCCACGTATATAAGCTTTAAACGTTTCCCAGACCGTAGCGAACGAGTCTACAGAGCCAATATTGTTAGCAAAAAAGGTTTCCGTCGCTTCGGCCAACTCTGACTTAAAAACTGTGTCCATCAGCGAATATGGAGGGAAGCGCCAAGTAAATGGGAGAATTCGTTTCTCTGGGGTGGCTATCTCCAAAAGTATGGGGGAATGGTCTGAGTAGGTGCGAGGATGTACTGTGCACTCCCTGATTCTTGAGTTAATATGCAGAGAAGCTAACCAATAGTCAATCCGCGTGTGCAAGTGGTGGTACGCAGAATAGTGGGTATACCCACCTTGGGTAGGATGGCGTTGCCGCCAAACGTCAGACAGTTCCAATTGCGCCATCGCACCTGTAATGGCATGGGCCGCAGCCGAAATGCGCCGATCCGGGCCCCCGGATCTATCTAGAGCAGGGTCCATGATACAATTAAAATCCCCCCCCCAAAGCTGTGGGCTCCCTGCATAAGCTTGCATCTTATCTGTAAGTGAGGTGAAAAACCCCAGGTTATCGTAATTGGGGCCATAGATGTTTACCAATATCAAGTCCAAACCCTTCCCTGTGCAACGAGTGATCGCATATCTGCCCTCCGGATCTGAGTCTAGGGGGACAAGCTTAATTCGCGATTTGGTGTTCACCCAGGTAATCACACCCCTCGCATGGGTGGTGAAGCCCGCCCCGTGGGAGTTCCCCAGGAAGCATCTGTTGTGAAACATGGAACTATTCAAGGGTAGGTGCGATTCCTGTAGTAGGGCAACATCTATTCTGTGCCTCGTCAAGTAAGCCAACACCTTTCTTAACTTCCTATGGTCATTAAGACCCCTAACATTCCAGGTCATGGCCCTCAGCTCGTTATGGATGTCCAAATCCCTGCCGTCCTTACTCATCTTGGGAATAGAAAAACATTAGTGTGAAGTGAGAGTCTATGTGCATGGCAACGAAACAACCTGACCTTGGTTGTGCATACCTTGTGTTGCTAAAATCAGAAAAATTAGTGTCTCAAACCCCCCCCCGCCAAGCGATACCCAACTGTGCTTTGGCGAGATCTCCCCAAGAAAACCCCCCCAAACGCCCATGTCAACGTTACATCAAACAATGCAATTATCACAACAATTGAAATTAAGTTCCAAGTGTGGCTCACACGCGAGGGCGGATGTCGCCCGCCCGTGTAGAAGTGTGTCTACTGGAAGTGATCTAGTCATCTCCGTCAGCCATCTACACTTTTTATAACTGCGCAGTAACCAGGATCCTGAAGCAAGTGCAATCCCCCAGATCGGGTGTAAATAATAGTGTATGTCCCCCCAGCCCAGTCATGCATCTGAAGCGCTGCCTTAAGGGCCACCTGTGTAACCCCGCCTCCCATATATGCAGCAACCCTACAGCAGAAAGAGACAGCCCCGTCACAGATCCCACCAAGACAGCACCACTGTCCGGCCACCCTACAAGTGTCCCCTCCTTATCTGACTAAGTGCAGAGGTATCATTTCAGTCCTGATCGTCCAGGTTGCCCCCAGCCGCTCCGTCTTCTGCTGGGTGCTCCGGGCTCCTCCTGCTCTCCCTCGTCCATTCCTTCATAGCTTTCTGCAGCACCTTGGGGTCTGTGAAGATCTTGGACTGACCCTGCCTGTTGACCCGCAGTCGTGCTGGGTACAACATAGCATAGTCCACGTTCTGGGCACGCAGCAACTTCTTGAGGGGAGCAAATTGTTTGCGGGCTTCCTGAACTCGAGCTGTAAAGTCCGGGAACAGAGAGATCTCTGCACCCTCAAACCGCAGGGGCTGTTTTTCTCTCGCTAACCTCAGGGCTGTATCACGGTCCCTGTAGTTCAGGAGTTTCGCGATGATGGGCGGCGGCGGCGGCGGCGCTCCAGGGACTGGCCTCGGACCCAGCGAGCGATGGGCTCTCTCCACCACAAACATCATCGAGAACTTGTCCGCTCCCAGCAAATTGTGAAGAAGTTTTCCCACGAAGAGCTCCATGTTCCCAGTCTGCGTGGATTCTGGCAAACCCGTGATCCGTATGTTGCATCTTCGGGAGCAGGCTTCAAGGTCCTCCGCCTTATCCTGAAGGACTTGCAGCGTCCTGTTCATCTGTTTCTGCACGGTATCCAGGTCAGTCTGTGCCTCCTCAACTTCAGTCACTCTCCGCTCGGTCATATCCAGCCTCTCCACTTGCCTGTCCATGCGCTCCGACATCCTGTCCATCCGGTACGACAGGGAGTCCAGTTTGGTATCTATGGATGATAGGCTGGCCTGCAGGCTGTGTTGCATGGTCGTAAGCATGGACCGAATATCTCCATCCACCTGTTCAGGGCTGCTCTCCGGGACGACGTGGTTCCCCTCCGGGGTATTTTCCCTGGTTCTAGCCTTCTTCTGCTCGAAGGTGAGCTTCGGTTGGGATTTGTCAACTTTCCCCATTGTGAGGGATCGAGATGTACTGCCGCAACGGGTTCCGCCGCCAGGCAACCTTCAACGGGCGATGTGTTCCTCCGCTGGGGCAAGGGAAGCAATTATGCCCAGGAAAATCCGTCACCCCAGGGCACAGTAGCCGCTAATTCTCTCGGCCTCCGGAGGTGAGGCACGCCGCCACTCAACTGTATCAGCGACAGGAGGGGTACCGTTCACTATGCCCTCCTATCTCAGCGCACCTCCACCCGGTTCTCACTCGTGACCACTTGAGCAGCCACGCAGCAGGAGTCCAACCTGAAAATGAGGCAGGGAGGCCTCTCTCTGTGCACACGTACTCTCTGCGTGGGCCACAGCAGTCCCTCAGGCCCCTCCAAGTATCCTACCGGGTAGCCACAATTCGTGTCCCAACAGGAGGGGGGGAGGCTCCCAGCGCTGTCCCAAGGGAGAGGAGAAAGGCTACAACAGCCGGCCAGGCCTGGCAGCACGTAGGGCGGTGGGGGGGGCCCAAGCGCTTACTTCGGCGTCCACTTCCGCGCAGTCCAACGCTCACCGCCGCCTCCTTGGGCCGCGGCAGTTGGCAGTCGCAAGGGTACCTCAGGCGCGCTGGCCACCAGGAAGCTCCCACCGCTTCCGCGATACACCACTCTCAGCCGCACCCGGAGGCCGCAGCAGGCAGAGCCGGCCCCGTCGGCCGAGCCAGGCACAGTCCTCAGATGTCACTCAGCGGCAGCCAAGGGCAGCTCCGCGCAGCACCACGCCGCTCCCAGCGTCGAGCCTCGCAGTCCGGCAGCAGTCAGCGACGTCAACGGCTGCTCCGCGTCCTTCGCCCGTTCTCCGGCCGCCCAGCTTCAGCGCCGCAAGGCGGAGCCTCCCCTCCAGCGCCGCGTCAGGCCTCCGTGTACAGCACCGCTCCTCAAGGTCCGCACGATATATCTGGCGAATCCGGGCACCAATTTGAGAAGGGACACCAGCTGTGTGCGGAGCCGGCAGTCCGACACCCAGGACCGCAGAAGTAATATGGATTGCGCAGCTATACTGCAGGATAAATGGCTTATTATCGGATGGCTAGACGGGGCTCACGGCTCAAGCGGCCATCTTTGGTGCAGGCAAGCTCCGCCCCCGGCCTAAGTCATTCTTGTTGCTCCGGACTGGGCACGGAGCGTTTGGTATCTCGAGCTGGTCAGCATGGCCATCGGTCTACCCATTAGGCTGCCCCTCTGGGCGGATCTTCGCAGCGACAGAGGAGGTTCTCTATCCGAACCTGTCAACCCTGTGCCTTGCATGCACAGAGAATGAGCAGCGACAGCTGACGGCTTTCGACCTTCCGTCCAAAGTCTATAATGTCATCTTGGCAGCCAGGTGTCCTTCCACCAAGAAGGTATATGCCTGCAGTTGGAGCAAGTTTGTGGCACGGTGTGCAGAAAAACAGGTTGATCCCTTTTCTGCTCTCCTCTCCCAAGTACTTCTGTTTATTCTTTCAGTTGCCCAGCAGGGCTCTGCTTTGGGCACCTTAAAAGGTTATCTTTCTGCCATTTCTGCGGTTGCCATATCAGCCATGCCTGTTCAAATCCCCTATTTTACATAGGTTTTTGAAAGGTATCCAACACTTTCCCTCCTTCACCCTTTATCATGCCTCAGTGGGACCTAAATTTGGTGCTCGCCTTTCTCATGTGCGCTCCTTCAAGCCGCTACACAGTTGTCCCAACAGGCTCTTTACCATTAAAACTGCCTTTCTGGTGGCCATAATATCTGCCCAGAGGCTTAGTGAGCTCCAGGCTTTGTCATCTAAGCCTCCGTACCTCAACATCTTCTCAGACAAGCTGGTCCTTCGCACTAGGGCTTTCTTTCTTCCGAAGGTGGTCACTACCTTTTATGTAGGGCAATCCATCGCCCTGCCTATGTTTTTCGATCCGCCGCATCCCTCTAAGGAAGAGGAGCGACTTCACGAACTGGACCCAAGAAAAGCGGTCATTCTACCTTGACCAAACAAAAGAGTTCCCGGTGGATGACCAATTCTTTGTGGGGTATGTCGGAGTTAAGAAAGGGAAGGCCGTGCCGAAACTGACCATCTCCCGGTGGATCATGTTCTGCATTAACATCTGCTACGCATTGGCCAAGAAGCAACTCCCAGAAGGTTTGCGTGCTCATTCCATCAGAACAAAGGCTGTGACCACTGCGTTAGCACGTGGAATCCCAGTCCTGGAATCTGCGAGTAAGCAACGTGGGCTTCTCTGCACACATTTGCAAAGCACTACTGCCTGGACAGTCAGGTCTGTTGGCACGGGCACTTTGCTTGTTTGGTCCTGCACAACTTTTTTGTGTGAAATTGTTTCACAGACCCAGCGCCGGCGAAGTATTGCTTTGGTATCTATTCAAAGGTAAGGAATATGCGGCTAGAAGTCATGAGAAGTCTTTGTTAACACCTTATCTGGTATAGACTCTGTCAAGCCGCAGATTCTTTACCGACCCACCCATTCTCTCCACTCTGCGGACTGGTTTCTAGGGACACCGTTTTTCTCTTTTCAGGGCCCTAGTTTTACACACCAGTGGTCAATGTTCTTTGTGGCTCCATGCTCCTGGCATGGAAAGCTGCAAAAAGAAACTGACGTCAGCATATGGGGGTGGCGCCTATATAAGCATTGCGCAAGTCACTTCCTGTGCGGATGACTCCACGCAGAGCCAAATAACGCAACTTACCAGTGCGCAATGGTACTGCTCATGAAAAATTTCCGGATCCAGTCTGACGCCTGGGGATAATTCTAAGATAGGGAATCTACGGCTAGATAGAGTTTTGACTAGATAAGGTGTTACCGAAGGTAAGTAACCTGTTCTTCTTGTCCTAACCATTTGGGGCCTGTATACTGGGTCACGTGACTAGGTGTAGCTGGCAGTTGGTCTTTGTGAATTACTCCCAGACAGTGAGACAAAGTGGGAATAGGTGTTGACAGGATGGCCCGTCTCTGACTTGATAGGAGGGCGGAACTGTCACCTACCACACTTGCACATCACAAAGGCTCTGGCCTCAACACACTCACAAAGGGTTTCATACAAATCTTTTGTGGCCCCAGACAAGCTGGGGCTAAGGAAGGGAGGCATGAAATTCCAAACACCTTTTTAGAAGGAGGACTCTAGAAGCTTCTCCCACTTCAAATTGGGAACAAGGTATAAATATTGGACACTCAGACCCATCTCTTCCATTACCTGAAGACCTGTGAAAGATTCAGAAGAACTTCTATGCTGCTCTGCTGCAAGGATTGCTACTCTGTTGCCTGAGTGAGAAAAACTCGACCAGCAACTTGGACCAGAACCACCAGAGTGACTCCAAGGGCTAGTTGACTGGCCTCTTGAGCAGAGCCTCGAGGACAGAAAAGGCTCCAACAACCTTGAAGCCTGCATATGGACTCTACCTGCTGTGAGTACTGCCCCCAAGTGGCGCCACAAAGTCCTGGACCCTTGCAAGTGAGCCTGAAGATGATCTCCCATGATCTTTGAGCAGAACTGATGCAGATCCTCATTGGAACAGCCACTACACAACGCATCACCAACGCAGGACCACACAACTCTTTGGAACTGATACTGCATGACGCCTCCTCGACGCAGGAACTCGTATCGCATCTCCTCAGAACCGCTGCTGCCCGACGCATCCTTGTCACAGGGCCTCATGCTTCAGCCACTTGGAACTGCTGCTGCACAATATGTATTAACACAGGACCTCACATCACAGCCCACATCTCATTGGAACCACCGCTGCGCAACGCATAATCGATGTGAGATCTTGCTACGCTCCGCAACCAGGATTTAACACAATTTGTTCCATCACGGTCAGCCTGAATTTGTGACTTTGTCCCAGTTCGGTGCAACCAGATAACCTCAGTTGGTTTTTTGTGCTTTTAGGCACTATTTTTACCTAAATCTTTTAAATTGCTTATCTCCGGTTTTACTGATTGGATTTTTGTCGTTTTGGTGTTGAATAATTGATTACATTTTACTCTATTTTCCTAAATTGTTGAGGAATCTTTCTTTTGTTTTCACTTTATTACGATTTGTGTGCTGCATAAATACTTAACACATTGCCTCTAAGTTAAGCCTGACTCCTTTTGTGCCAAGATACCAGAGGGTAGAGCACAGGTTAATTTGGGGTTGGCTTGTGTTTCACCCTGACAAGAATTGTGGTTGCTGCTTGAGTACGGTTCCCTCCCCTCACGAACCAGTAACCCAATTTTCTACAATAAGCCGCCTTATAAACATTTTAGTTTTCCTACAGCCTTCAACTCGGACTACCACCTTCCATCTCATCTACAAGCCTCCCAAGCAGAACAAGGACTTCATTGATGTATTCTCAGCATTGTCCTTTAGACATGCCCACACCACCCTCTTGGGTGACTTCAACCTCCCATAAAACACAAGGTAAAAAAACAAAAGACACCCTGCTCAACCTCGTTAACACTCAGCGTCAGTGGCGGCTCGCATAGGGCGTGCTGCGGGGCGGTGGGGCGGGGTGGGGAAGGGCAGGGTGGGGTGGGGGGTAGTAAACTCGGACATACGACGGAACGGAGGAAAGTAATTATTACGTGGCTGGAAGGCATACAGGAGTCACAACCTTCTCTCTAGATAGAAGGCATCTCAGAGAGAGTGAGAGCTGCCTTGGAAACTCCAATGATTAAAAGTGCTTATATTGCACATTCTTAGCTGTGGCGAAAAGATTGAGCCATTGCTGCAAGACACTCTGTGCCACCTGTGGGTGCAGCTGCCATTCGTGATACACTAAG
This sequence comes from Calotriton arnoldi, assembly GCA_963921515.1. Lineage (NCBI taxonomy): Eukaryota > Metazoa > Chordata > Amphibia > Caudata > Salamandridae > Calotriton > Calotriton arnoldi. Next base: position 1,388,079 of record CAWUFW010001349.1, on the reverse strand, counting down.
CGTCAGCACCTGGGTTCATCCGCCCTGGCGTTTCAAGATCCTGCCATTTGATTTACCACCAGAGAAATTCCTTGGTGGTCCAGCCACTCCTAAAAGTACACAGCTTCCTGACACAGGGTCCAAGACCCCAGCCCACCATGCACGTTGTAGTACCACATGGCTGGGGTGTTGTCCCTGAGCACCAGCCTTCCTCTGATGGTGGGCAGGTAGGCCTTCAATGCCAAATAAATCACCCTCAACTCAAACAAAATGATGTGCAGTCTAATCTCTGCCCTAGATCAAATGCCCCCAATCTCCACATCTCCCAGATGACCTCCCTAACCCAGTAGTGATGCATCTGTGATAACAGTCAGCTCTGGGTGGGGTAGGGAGAGGTGTCTGCCATTGACTCAGTCAGGGTCCAGTAGCTACCACTGCAGGTTTTCTGCAGTTTCTTCCAAAATCTGGATAAAATCGGACAGATTTCCCTGAAGCGATGCTCACTGGGATTTGAGGTCCCACTGCAGAACCTGCATGTGTCACATGGGTATGTTCAGCTAGCAGGAGGCAGGAAGCCAACAACTCCAGGTGCCTCTGAGTGATTCACACAGATTCAAGACCGGGACTGAAACACCTGGATCATAGTCAGAATGTCCTGGACTCTCTGCTCCGGGGGAAAGGCAGGAAACCATACTGTACATGGTGGAGGAGGATGATGTTGACGAAATGTAAAACCACGACCATAGCCATGGAGAGGGCTAAATTGCTTGTGGAACTGTTTTGGAGAAAGGCCCGAAACCGTACAGAGTACAGAATAGTTCTGATGAATGAGAGAGTCTGCTAAGGAGTAAGGTGTGACTTCGACACATGGACAATAAACCCCAACTATGTTAGGAGGTTCACTGTCATCTGGAGATGGTGGATGACTGCCTGGGGCGAGCCCACCTTTAACAGCCAGTCATAGACTTAGGGAAAAGCGGGTACTCCCGACCTCTGAAGGTGTGCTGCAACCACAGTCCTCACTTTTTTGAACACCCAAAGGGCACTGGTGAGGCCAAAAGGGGAGCACTGTAAATTGAAAATGCTCCTGGCCTCCTGTAACATGTAGTTAGCACCTGTGGGCCTGCAGGATGGGGTTTATGGAAATAAGTGGCCAGCAGGTCCAATGCTACTGTGCAGTCTCCGAGGTCCAGGGCAGGCAATTCCTGGGTCAACGTGAGCCTCTTGAATTTGTTCTTTCGCCGAAAGGCATTGAGTGTGAAATGGAAAACCTAACCAAAGCCATGGAGAGGGCAAAATTGCTGGTGGGTGGATTTGCCTCGCAGGAGCAGAAAGGGCCAAGAAATATGATGCGACTCTGCTGTCCTAGGACCGTTCCAGGGCAGTACACGTTTTCGCCAAAAAAGCAAGCACCATCAAACGACATGCTCATTAAGGATACTTGGATGTCTCCAGAGAGCCTGTCGACCTCATACAGGTGTGGTGCCGAAGAGCCAAACTAGTTCCCATCTTTTGACCTAAACATTCACCCATGTTCAAGCCGGAGCGTACAACAAATTTTGCAGCATTGTGACTGTCTTGAATAGCCTGTGTAAGGGATGCCAGAAAGTCATCCGGAACAACTGGAGAAAACTGTGCCACTGTAATCTAAAGGGCATGAAAGTAGCAGCTTAGAAGGTAACTGGTGTTTACTGACCACAGGGCAAGGCTTGTGGAGGAAAAATAAATGTTCCAAATGAGCAAGTTAGTTACTTTCGGTAACCCTCGTTCTGGTAGAGATTAACTAGCCCAGATTCTTCATCTTTTGAATATTCCCATGGCGTCAGACTGGATCCAGAAACTTTTCAGCAGTACCTCTGTCCGCCAGAAGGTGGCACCATATGGCTGTGCACTACCAAAGTTACGCTCCAGAAATGATGTGCGGAGCCTATACAGGACCCACTCCTTCGCTCTGTCAGTTGCTTTTGAGACTGTCCGCATCTCTAGGCTCAGAGCCCCAAAAGCAAATGTCTTTGACCAGCGTACAGATTCCTAGATTTGGGTTCTTTTTAATGCATAGATTCCAATCACAGAACGGGGAGGATGGGAAGGTTGGTGAGGAATCTTCGGCTAGACAGTTTCTAACAGAAAGAGCATTTCTGAAGGTAAGTAACATGTTCTTCTGATGGAGACTAGTCACAGATTCCTCACCTTTTGAAGAGATACCAAAGCAATTACTATTTGGTGGTGGGACTGTGAATGGACTCAAACCGGAAAGTCCTGCATTACCGAGCGGGTAAATGCCCTGCTCTGCGAACCTGTCTAGGCAATAGTGCTTCATGAACATGTGGAGGGATGCCCATGCAGCCGCCTGGCAGATGTCTAGGATCGGAAGTCTGTGTGCCAAAGTAGTGGTAGCGGCTTTGGCCCTTGTAGAATGAGCACACAGACCTTCTAGAGGCTGCTTTTTGGCCAGTGCATTGCAGGTTTTAATGCACAGCACAATCCAGCGGGAGACGGTTCTCTTCTGCACTGCTTTGCCTTTATTCACTCCAGTGAACCACACAAAGAACTGATCATCCACCCGGTGGTATTTGGTATGGTCTATGTAGAAGCTCAGAGCTCTCTTGGGGTCCAAGCAATGGAGTCTCTCCTTCTCCCTAGAGGGGAACAACACCGGCAGTGTGACGGTTAGACAGACGAGGAACGGTGTCTACTTTCAGCAGGAAGGATGCCAGAGTCTGTAGAATCAGTTTGTCTGGGAATAAGGTAGTGTACGGTGGAGTAACACAAAAAGCCTGGAGCTCACTCACATGCCTAGGTGATGGCAATAAGGAACACAGTATTAATAGTAAGGAGCCATAAAGGACAGCTGTGAAGCAGCTCGAACAAAGAATTAATCAGATAAGTCAGTCCCAGATTAAGGTCCCATTGGGACATAAGTGGGGAAAAGCGGGTAGCAAGTGTTGTAGTCCTTTCAAAAATCGCATCACAACCGGTGACTTAAAGAACGAGGGCTGATCTGGTAACTGTAAGAACGCCAAAAGGGCTGAAAGATAACACTTAACTGTGCCCAAAGCAAAGTCTTGCTGGACATAAGACAGAACAACCAAGAGAAAGTCAGATAATTTGGCCTGGAGGGTATCAGCCTGGTGTGCGTAGCACCAAACTACAAATTTGTTCCAACAGGCAAATACAGTTTTTGCTGAGGGACGCCTGGCTGCCTAGATGACATCAACCACCTCTAGGGGAAGGTCAAAGGTGTTCAGCTGTTGCTGCTCAATCTCCACGCATGAAGGGTGTGATTGCAAAGGCCTAAGTGGAAGAACCCTGCCATGTTGGTTCAACAGCAGGTCCTCCCGGGAGGCAGCCTGATCAGAGGGCAGATACTTAAGCCCAGGAGTTCTGGATACTATACTCTCTGTGCCCAGTCCAGACCAGTAGTATAACTTGGGCCCAGTCCATCCTGATCTTCTTGAGAACTCTGGGCAAGAGTAGTGAAAGGCATACAGGAGTCCAGAGTTCTACTCAAGTCGAACATGTCTCTAAGTGAGACACACCTTGGAAACTCCAACGTGCATAAGTGCTGAAATTGCACGGTCTTGGTAGTGGCAAATAGATCACGCCAAGGTTCTCCCCATTTGCAGAGGAGGCCTTACTCCCCATCTGGGTGCAACTGCCATTCTTGGCCTGCTGGGCACCAATGGTTGAGTTTGCCCGCCCTGGTATTCAATGATCCCACCAGGTGGTTCACCAGTAGGAAAATTCCTTGGCAATCCAACCATTTCCAGATGACCCCCCAACCCGTCCTGTTTGCTACAGTGCCAAATGGCAGTGGTGTTGTACCAGCCTTCTTGCAATAGACAGAAGGAAGGCTTTCAACCTCAAGCGGATTGGCCTCCGCTCCAGAAGGTTATTGAGGAGCAGGGTCTCTGCCAGAGACCAGAGGCCTCAGATCTCTACCTTTCCCAGGTGGCCACCACAACCCAGAAATGAGGCATTGGTCGCCACTGTCACTTCCGGGTAAGGAAGGGAGAGGAGCCTGTGGCTGACCCAATCGCAGTCCGGCAACGGCCACTGCAGATAGTTTACAGTCTCCTCCGAAATCTGAACATGGTCGGAGAGGTCCCGTTAATATTGGGACGACTTGGACTTCAGATCTCACTGCAGAGCCGGTATATGCTACCTGCTATGCTCGACCAGCAGGATGCAGGAGGCCATCAGTCCCAGCAGCCTCGGAGTCGACTCTCTGAAATCTAGGACCGAAGCTGAAAGATCCAATCATATCCTGACTGTCCTGGACTCTGTTTCCCGGAGAGAAAGGCACAAAACCAAACCGTGTCCAGAATGACCCACATGAAAGGCAGCAAGTCTATGAAAGAGCCAGGAGTGACTTTGGCACGTTGATAGTGAACAGGAGTTCACCGTAGTCTGAAGGTCGCTGGCGACTGCCTTAGACGAGCCAGTCTTTAACAGCCAGTCGTCAAGATGAGGGAAGACTCTCACTCCTGACCTCAAAAAGTGCACTGCTACCACTTTTGTGGACACCCAAGGGGGTTGGTGAGACCGAAAGGGTGCGCAGCAAACTGAAAATGCTCCTGTCCCACCACGAACTGCAGATTGGCCGGCAGGACGGGGATATGAAAATACTCATCCTGCAGGTTAAACGCAAACAAGACCTGGGCCAGGGTGGCCATTTTGAAATTCTCCTCCCGGAGGAAGGTGTTGAAAGGGGTACAAGTGTAAAATAAGCCTCGGGACTCCATCCTTCTTGGGCACCAGAAAGTAGCGGGAATAGCAACCACAATGTACTTCTGGTGCTGGCACCCACTAAATAACCCCTTTGGTCAAAATGGTTTGCCCCTCCTGCCTCAAAATGGAGAGAGATGGTCCTCAGTCAGTCGCTGGGGCGCCTGTGGAAGGTGAAACAGGGAAGTAAAGGAAGGGTAAGGTGTAACCCCTGCAAACAATCTGTAGAAACCACCTGTCCAAAGTTATTGCTTACGAGCCCGTACTGAATCAGTGGATTCTGCCTTCTACCGGGTGACTGCGCTCATGTAAGGGCATGCTAAAGAGGTTTGGTAGGCGTGGCAGCAGACCGAGTGGTCCGCTGACCTTTGCCACGTGGGTTGAGGGCAGCATGGCCTCAATTGTGAAGCTGCTGGGTTTCCTGAGGAGGCTGGAAAGGCTAGCGAGAGGGGACACCTCGGTCAAAGCCACAAAAGGGGCAGTTAAACTGTTGCCGTTGGCGAGGTGGGACGGAAAGGCCCAGAGAGCAAGTGGTAGCCCTGCTCTCCTTAAAACGCTTGAGAGCGGAATCATCCTTGTCCTCAAACAGGCGGGTCCCATCAAAGGTCATGTCCATCAAGGAGGACTGTACTTCACCAGAGAACCAGTCATCGCAGCTACGCATTGCGGCGAATGGTAACAATGGTGCCTATGTCCCGCCTGATAGAATCACAATGAATCGTGAACTTGGCTGCATCACAACCATCTTAAACCACCTGAGAAAGAACAGTGTCAAGGTCTTCATACATGCTGGGGAGGACTTGTGCCAACGAATCCCAAAGGGCATGAGAGTAGTGTCCAAACAAATAACTGGCATTAACAAAGCACAGGGCCAAGCTGGTAGAGAAAAAGACATATTTGCTGAATGACTCCACTCGCTTATTGTCTAGCAGGGCGATTGGTGGGAAATGTGTTGGGATTAGAACGGCTGGCGGAAGCTTGCAACGCTAGGCTTTCTGCCGAGGTGGTGCTGCAATAGATAAGCCGGGTCGCCTGGGGCAGGGTGATGGTGCCTAACTATTTGTCGACTGACTGCTGGGGCCAGGTCAAGGCTTGGCCAAAGCTCCCAATAGGGTGTCTGTCAGTACCTGTTTGAAAGGAAGAAGGGGGCTCCAAAGAGGTCTTCCCCGCTTGAAAGACCTCAGTCAAAACATTTGTCTAAACCTCCAATGTGGGGGAGCAGGACGTCAAGAATTTAGGTCACCCTATGCATCACCATGGCGTAGGAAACAGATCCTTCTGTGGATGGTACAGGGGAAGAAAAGAGACATGTCTCCGGGGAGGTATCAAGGCCACTAGCCTCCTGCAAGTCCTCGTACCAGTAGTCATCCTGGTAGGGCTGAACAAACTCCTCATCCAGGCCACAGACATTATCTGAATCTGTTCCGAAAAGGCGAGTGCAGAGACTGTAGTCAATTCAAGTGGGGAAGTGGCGCCTCGGGTGAATCTGGGTGCGACTTCCGTCAAGGTCGGACTGACGTCAGATAGAACTATCGAGGCACCTCTTCTGACACTGGGGAAGTCTGCATCGATGTCAATGTGCCTGGGTTGTGGGGCCTGAAGCGGGGTTACAACAAGAGCCAGAGGCCATACAGGCTCAGAGTGCCCAACTGGCACAGAGAGAGCAAACCAGTCGGCAATATACCAGTTGGAGGACCTTTCTGCGTCTTAGGGCCCAGAGGTGAACCAGAGGGAGTTGGCAGAGATCCAAAAACCTGAAGCATGGCTGTGCGGAACTCTTCTATCTGATGCAGCATGGCTGAAGGCCCCAGAAACTCTGGGTGTGTTGGAACCAACTGCAGGATTGCCTTTGAAGTTTAACGCGAAGGGCGGTGCAGCACCTGTGCCTGCTAAGGCGAATGGGAGTGGCATGCGGGGGAAGAATCCCACTTCAGTTTCTTGTGTCTTTTATGCTTAGCTGAAGACTTGGAGCTTAATGAAGACCAGCCTCTGGAGCAGCTCCATCGACTCCGGTAATGGGACCGAGATCGAACTATGGGTGGGGAGAGTGACTTGGAACTGCCCCAGCGGGAAGTCTTCGTATGTGCTTGGCGACAAAGTTTTTCCTCCTATTCCCTGATGGTCTTTGGGTTCATCAACACGCAGTCACCCCAGGCCTTGGAGTTGTAACCCGACCCAAAGCACCACAGGCACACCTGATGGGAGTCACAGACAATTGTTTGCATCAGTCCCTTCAGAGCTTAAAACCTGTCGTTTGTGGGGGAATCAGTCACAGACAATTGTTTGCGTCAGTCCCTACAGAGCTAAAAACCTGTCGTTTGTGGGGGTGACATCCATTGCACACGGACGATATTTTTTTAGGTAACGTCTCAAAGACACATGAAGAGAGTTACGGACTCACGTTGAGAGACGCTGAAAGAAAGGAACTGACTACATTGCATGGGAGTGGCGCCTATACAGGCTCCGCACTAAATTTCAGAGTGGAATGGCATCAGTGTGAAGCTGCATGGCACCACCTTCCGGCGCACAGAGGTACTGCTGAAAGTTTTCCACATCCAGTCTGATGCCTGGAGAATATTCAAAACGTGAGGGTTTGGCAGCTAGAAGTCCCTAACAGAAATCTATATTCATTTAGATTCATAATCAGGTGAGTGGAAGGAAAAGCGCTGGGATTTACTTTACTTATGGATGCCTGTAGCACCAAAGTGTCTCTGGTGTCAGATGTTGAGTAACAAAGGCTGGGTGCTCTGTGCAGGATGACGGCGACAAGCGACCTGCCTATGAACAGGCTGGCCCGAGTATGGTTTCTACTACATGCCCAAAAGGATATCCTTAAGGGCTGCATTAAATGGTAATGGGGGCTCTGTAGGGGCCTGCCTTCTTTGAAGTACCTCCATTAACAAATTAGCCTTCACTCACTACCATAGCGGGGACTGTTAGTTATGTGAAGGACAGCAGAAGTTCTAGACTGTGAAGGAGGCACTTTCCTCCGTGGCAGGACCAGGGGGAGGCACAAGGGCAGAATCTAGGGAAATATCCACACCACTGGCACCATGATGTTCCTCATACCAGTTTTGCTCACCATATTGGGGAGCATAATCATCCCCTTCATTGCAATTGTCACTGTCTGAGTAAGTGCTAAAATGATTGTGTAAAGTTTGGGCCCTACTACCTAGTACGGGTAAGGTTTTGGAATCTGAAAGACTGCCTATTGGCTGATTGCCATTCAGAGCAGGGCATGATCTTGGTTGAGGTGGATTCTACTCAGAGTTGGATAGCACGATGGGCTGTACGTCCTCCTCCAGCGACGGTGTGAGCATCAGCGTCTATGTGAAAGAAACTGCTGCAGGGGAAATAGAGCTAGGACCTAAGTCTGCTTCAGAGTGAGTGCTGAACACAGTACAGGTTCAAGGGGCATAGATGGTGCCGAGGGCGTACCCGCTGGTGGCCCCTGGGGTTCCTTGGGGGCCCAGAGGCTCACCAGAGGGAGCCAGTAATGTGCTATAAATGCACAGCATGGCCTCTTTGAAGGCCTCAACTTGCTGCAATGTCACAGACAGGCCTGGAATTTTGGGATGCGCTGGTACCAGGCGGATTCGGCTCTGATGGAGGTCAAGAACAAGACCAGTAGGCACTACGCCCTTGAGCACTCTCTGGAGTCCGAGAGTGGTGGGAAGGGGCCGATTTCCACTTCAATAACTTATGCTTTTTCTTGGACTTATCTGAAGACTTCAAACGAGACGATGATCTGCCACAGGAATTGGACCTTCCTTTCAATTTTGACCAGTCGCATGGTGGAGGCTTCTTGTGTTTGGCCTCACGGTCTCATATGGCCCTGTGAATCATCTGGGCGGTTGTCATAGGTCTTAAAATTGTGCTCCAACCCCAGACACCATAAGCATACTACGTGAGGGTCAGTCACAGAAATCAGTTTCTGACAGTCCCCACATAGTTTGAACCCTGTGGCCCATAGAGGGTGGTATTGTCCCTTGCACACTGGAAAATATTGAAAAATGTAGTGGTCCGAAACTCCAAGGAGAAGCTCCACATCCACATCTGAAGGCATGGAAAGAAACAAACTGATGTCAATGTTCATGGGTGGAGCTTATATGTGGCTCTACTCGTCAGTCCAGGAGCGGAGTGACGTCAGTGCAGAGCTGCATGACGCCACCTATGGCCCACAGGAGTACTGCTTTAAAAGTTTTTGGATGCAGTCTGACGCTTGGGGAATATTCTCCAAGTGAGGAATCTCTGGTTAGAAGTAGCCATCAGAAACTGGACGCAGGACAATTTTTTTTTAAACTCACTCCAACCAAGACAGGGATTTTGTACATCTATAACAAAATTAAGAATAGGGATCAATGACTCTGGCTATCCTCTCTAGGACCATGTCTAGAGCTTGTATCATCGGCCCACAAACTTGGTATCATTTTGGAGTCTAAGTTCTACCTAGCATCATACATTTCTACAGTCACCAAAAGCTGCCTTTTCCATCTAAAATAACTAAACTAAACTTTCCCTTTCTTAAGTTTTACCCCACAGCGTGACAGTGGTCAACGCCCTCACCCAAGCTCGTAGGGACTGACAATAGAGTATACCTCGACCTATCCAAGAAAGTATTGACTGCCTACAAAAACTTCAGAATGCTGCATTCAGACTTGATTTTTACCTTAACAAGTTTGAACATGTTACTCCCTACTATGACCAATTGTACTATATATATATATATACATATATATATATATATATTCACTGAAAAAACCATAGGTTTTAGGGACAGTTATAGTTACTTGGACATTGCACTCGTACAAAACCCGTGAAATTCCCCGTTATAGTTAGTTCAGCTAACTATAACTCGCGCCCACAATGCACTGCTGATGACGTCACATATTACATCACTCATGACATGGTCAGTGACATCACTGATGACATCACTGATGACATCTCAAATGACATCACTGACGACATCATCCAGTGACTGTGTGTTTCTGTAAAGTTTAAATATTTTTAAAATATATAGGAAAAGACGTATTGAAGAATGAGTGGGTGTGTAAGTGTCTGTATGGATGATTTAGTAGGTGCGTGACTGACTCTATAAGTGAGTGATTTAACGTATCTTACTGAATGCATGGGTTAGTGACTAAACTGGGTGTATGTCTGTATCCGTCTGTCTGTTGCTGTGTAAGTGGCTGCATGTGTTTGTGCATAGCTAAATGATTTTCTATATGAGTTATTGAATGCTTGTCTGAGTATCTGTATGGGTGCCTGAGTGTTTGTGTGGGAGGGGTGTGTGCAACTCTGTGCATAGATGTGTGAGTGGGTGATTCACTGGGTGGATGGTTTCAAGAGTGCATCTGTGATAGACTGTATGGGTGGGTAAGTGTGTGTAAGAGTGTGTTAGTGAGTGAATGTATGTCCCAGTGGTACATGTGTGAGTAACTACATATGTGAAAGGCAGTATATATGTGTGTTGGAGTATATAAATAGCTATAAGCAAGAGTGAGTGATTGTGATAGTGGCTGTATGGAGGAGTGTGTGCTTGTATCAGTGATTGTATAAGAGCGTAACAATGTGCTACTATTTGTATGAGTAAGTGAGCTGGTGTGTGTATAACTGTATAGGTGAGTAAATGGCAGTGTGTTTAATTATTTGCATGACTGACTAGGTGTGTGAGTATCTCTATGGATGAGTGGCGTTGTTTGAGTGTCTATATAGGAGTAAGAGTGCATATGATAGTCCTGTACTGAGTGACCGTAAGTATGAGTGACTGTACGGGTGAGTGAGTGGATGTGTGTGTGTAGACCTAAGAATCAGTGAGTGGGTATGTAGTTATTGGTGTTGGAGTGTCTATGGTTTTGCGAATGGCAGTCTGTAATTTAGAGTGGGTGTATCAAAGATTATATTAGGGTGTGAGGAGGTGCATCAGATTATCACGTGGATGATGTCATCAGTGATGTCATTTGAGATGTCATCAGTGATGTCATCAGTGATGTCACTGACCATGTCATGAGTGATGTAATATGTGACGTCATCAGCAGTGCATTGCGGGGCGCGAGTTATAGTTAGCTGAACTAACTATAACGGGGAATTTCACGGGTTTTGTACGAGTGCAATGTCCAAGTAACTATAACTGTCCCTAAAACCTATGGTTTTTTCAGTGAATTTCAAAGGTTTTTTAAATGCTAATTTGTAACTATAACGTGTCTGAAACCTATGGTTTTTTCAGTGAATTTCAAAGGTTGTTTAAATGCTAATTTGTAACTATAACGTGTCTGAAACCTATGGTTTTTCAGTGAATTTCAAAGGTTTTTAAATGCTAATTTCTAACTATAACGTGCCTGAAACCTACGGTTTTTCAGTGAATTTCAAAGGTTTTGTAAATGGCAATTTTTAAATGTATTAATTGTTATATTAATTTTTTTCATACTGATTTACTACATTTTTAGAAACAATTTTTTTTACATATTTTATTTGTCAAATTACATTGTAATTACATTATACATTACATTACAAAAATACTTTCTCAGAATGAATTACTTTAGTTTAAATACTTTGCAGATAGGCAATAGACTTTTAAGTACAGTAGTTACAGTTGTTGCAATGGGCAACACATTTTCAAACACAATGCAACATTCAGCTCAATGTGAATTTCTAGTTAAATGCAATTAGTTACTTTATGGATTACTTTTGTAACCACAGGACTGGATCCTAGATTCAGTCCTGGTACATCTCCTGTAAACAGTTGAGTAAAAGCGTTTTGGTTACAGTCGTGATTTGTAAGGAATATTATTGTATTTTAAATGTTGACACTGAAACTTTTCTCATAGAATCACCAATGTTATCCTATGGAAGGAAATTCACTTAGCAGGTAAAAACTGTTATCGTTACTTTTTCTTACTCAGTGTTGGATCCTGGATCCAGCACTGGTGCATCTCCTGTAAACAGTTGAAAGAATGCGTTTAAGTCATACAGGCGATTTTTAAGGAATATTTGTAGTTTGTGAAAATCAACACTTTGAAACTTTTTTGCTGAAAACCAGTCAATGTTAGCCTATGAAGGAAATTCAAGTTACCGGTAAGTACGGTTAAAATTACTTTTGAGGATCAGTACTGGGCTGAAACATGCAGCACTGAGGTCTCTCCTGATAACAGGTGAGTAAATCGGAATTCGTATTTCGGCTGATTTTAGAGGAATATTTTAAAGTTCCAAAACTCCACACTTAGAAGAATTTCCAAGTGAAACCAGTCAATGTTAGCCTATGGAAGGAAATTCAAGTTACTGGTAAGTACGGTTAAAATTACTTTTCAGGACCAGTACTGGGCTGAAAGATGCAGCACTGAGGTCTCTTCTGATAACAGGTGAGTAAATCAGAATTCGGATTTCGGCTGATTTTAGAGGAATATTTGTATGTTTCAAAAATCAACACTTAGAAGAATTTCCAAGTGAAACCAGTCAATGTTAGCCTATGAAGGAAATTCAAGTTACCGGTAAGTACGGTTAAAATTACTTTTCAGGATCAGTACTGGGCTGAAAGATGCAGCACTGAGGTCTCTCCTGATAACAGGTGAGTAAATCGGAATTCGTATTTCGGCTGATTTTAGAGGAATATTTTAAAGTTCCAAAACTCCACACTTAGAAGAATTTCCAAGTGAAACCAGTCAATGTTAGCCTATGAAGGAAATTCAAGTTACCGGTAAGTACGGTTAAAATTACTTTTCAGGATCAGTACTGGGCTGAAAGATGCAGCACTGAGGTCTCTCCTGATAACAGGTGAGTAAATCGGAATTCGTATTTCGGCTGATTTTAGAGGAATATTTTAAAGTTCCAAAACTCCACACTTAGAAGAATTTCCAAGTGAAACCAGTCAATGTTAGCCTATGAAGGAAATTCAAGTTACCGGTAAGTACGGTTAAAATTACTTTTCAGGATCAGTACTGGGCTGAAAGATGCAGCACTGAGGTCTCTCCTGATAACAGGTGAGTAAATCGGAATTCGTATTTCGGCTGATTTTAGAGGAATATTTTAAAGTTCCAAAACTCCACACTTAGAAGAATTTCCAAGTGAAACCAGTCAATGTTAGCCTATGAAGGAAATTCAAGTTACCGGTAAGTACGGTTAAAATTACTTTTCAGGACCAGTACTGGGCTGAAAGATACAGCACTGAGGTCTCTCCTTATAACAGGTGAGTAAATCGGAATTCCTATTTCGGCTGATTTTAGAGGAATATTTGCACAATGGTGAAGGGAGGGCGGGGCCTGAGGTGACATCTTTGCAAACGCGCCCCGTGGCGCGTTTTAAGTTGGGGGATTAAGTTCCCTTGAATCCTGAGGGTCCCTAGGGGCCAACTAGACCACCAGGAACCTCCAATATGCGCCAGGGGCTGCGTTGCAGAGACGTGTAGAGAGGCCACACCCCTTTACACCTCTCTGCAACGCAGCTCTGTGGCGCTTTCTGGATGTACCTGTTGGGCTAGTTGGCCCCAGGGACCCTCAGGATTGAAGGGGATTTAATTCCCCATCTTAAAACACGCCACGGGGCCTGTTTGCACACATGTCACCTCAAGCCCCGCCCCTCCCTTCACCACTGTGCAAACGCGCCCGTGGCGCATTTTAAGTTGGGGGATTAAGTCCCCTTGAATCCTGAGGGTCCCCGGAGTCCAACTAGCCCACCATATACCTCCAAAAAGCGCCATAGAGCTGCGTTGCAGAGAGGTGTAAAAGGGGCGTGGCCTCTGTACACCTCTCTGCAAGGCAGCCCCTGGCGCATACTGGAGGTTCCTGGTGGGCTAGTTGGCCCCAGGGACCCCCAGTATTCAAGGGGAATTCGTTCCCCCTCTGCAAACGCGCCAGGGCGCGTTTGCAGAGTGGTGAAGGAAGGGGCGGGGCCTGCGGGCCCGATCGTTTTTGTTTTTTTAATTTTTTTTGGGGGAGGGGGCCGCGTGGACCCCTCCCGAGCCACTACTTGCCCGGGGACCCCATCCCCCGGGGCTGGCCCTCTCGTTGGGGACTGTGGGGGGTCCCCAATCCCCCACAGTCCCGCTGGCTCCCCTGTCCTACGGGAGCCGGCATTGCTTACACATGGGGAGCTGCTAAGATGCAGCTCCCCATGTGGAAAGCAATCGGCTTGGATATTGGAAGAGAGAGCAGGTTTCCTGCTCTCTCTTCCAATATCCAAAGCAAGTTTGCAATGACAGGACGGGAGCCGCGAGGCTCCAGTCCTGTCATTGCAAACAGCAGTGTCCCGGGGGTAGGCACCCGGGACACTGCAGGAGCCGGCCCTGGGGGTGGTGGTCCCCAGGGCCATCAAGGGCTCCAGGAGGAGGGCCGCACGGCCCCCTCCCATTCAGTGCACAGCCCCGGGGAGGTGGTGGTCCCGGGGCTCTGGGAGTCCAAAACGGACCCCATTGTAATTTTCTTAGTGCCCCGGGGAGGTGGTGGTCCCGGGCGTGTGGGGGCTGGAGCCCCCACACAGGTTTTAATTTAAAAAAAGAAGCCCCGGGAGGTGGTGGTCCCGGGGCTGCGGGAGGGCTCAGAGCCCTCCCGCACCATTGTACATAAAGCCCCGGGGGTGGTGGTCCCGGGGCTTGGGGGCCCTTAGAGGCCCCCACACATAAAATTAACCCCCCAGCATGCCCCGGGACTTGGGCCACCCGGGGCCAGTGCTATCGAGCGCGGGAGACCGCGCTTCGATTTTCCGGCAGGATTCGCGCACCCTGAGCGCATCCTGCCGATTTTTAAAAAAAAAAATTTTTTTGCCCAGGGGTCCTTGTGGGACCCCTGAGCAAACCTAGGGGTCAGGGTGTTTCTACCCTCCCCCTTTGTGCGCTTTGCGCACTTGTTTCTGTCCTCGGTTCTACCGAGGACAAAATAACTGCCAACATTTCCTGAATCGGAATGTTGACAGCCAGCTGACAACCAATTAACATGCAGCTCGTGATCGGGAGGGTGCGCGAATCCTCCGTGCCCATAGATATATATGTACTTTTACTTTTTGATTTTCTCAGCAACTACTGAACGGATTTACACCATTTAACAAAAGGGTTCTTTCTGAACCAAGAACTACCTCTTTGCCAAATTTGGTGTAATTCCGTTCAGCAGTTCGGGCTGTAGCCGTGTCTAAAGTTTCCTATGGGAAAATGCATGGGGAAAACGCGTTTTGGGACCCCCCTTTTTCTCGGCCCCGCTTGACGTATCACCCGAGACTTTCAGGGTAGGAGCGGACCGGAGCGCCCCACGAAGTTTGGAAATTTCGCGAAGATACGTCAACCGGCAAGAGAGTTATTTCAAATAGAATGTCGCGGATTTCCTATGGATAATAGGTTGTAACTATAACTATCTACTGGCGACCGCCAGTAGATAATATATATATATATATTTCCCCTGAAGCAAGGCACTGAAATAAATATCTTAAGCATTCAAAAGCCAATTTCAACCATTCTATGTCCAAGTGCATAAATATGCACATTTATGCACATGGATAAAATATATGAATTATGAGCCTGTGAGAACAAAACGCAGTTTGGTTTCCTCCAATGTGGTTTCTCAGTTTTTGTTTTCCATTAATTCACACACATCAACATAGAAAGCTAAGTATCTCACATTTTTGATGGCCTCTTTGATAGGGGGTGTTTAAGTTAAGAGGCTATCCAGGCAGGACCTATGAGACTTGGTTGTGGTCATAATATTTGTGAATATGTTGAGTTCCTTGAGCTTAAGGGACTCTATGGCGGTTGTTTGGACGAAGAAGAAACTTCTTTGGAGTATTTAGTTAGGTTTGGGCACCCAAGCCTAATTATATTTCTGACAAAGTTAGTATATTTAAATTTTCTAGACTAACAATCTCCAAATAGTTTTGTGTCATCTACATACTGAAAGGATATTTGAGACTTCACAAATAACCCAGCCAGGGACACCACATAAAGAATAAATAGGAGGGGCCACAGATGGAGCCCCGTGTCACTCTGCAAATGGTTTAACCAAGGGATTTTTATACATTGGGATCAGTTAGTCAGAATTTAAACCAGTTGAGAACTGGGCCCTTAATGCCCATTCTGCTACTGAAGATTTGGAGGAGGATATGGTATTGAATACTGCAGATAAGTAGAGGTGGACAAGAAGCTTGTTTCCCCAGATTTTTAGTTGTATTACCTAGTGGCACAGTTACAGTGGATGACAAGACGGGTAGCAGCACAGATGGGCGTGGGCGCAGATGCAGAGAACCATGGGCCACCATTATGATTGTTAGCACAATTTCTGCTTGGTCCCAAAAAGGAGAAACATGGAATTAAGAGGATCCCAAGAGTGAAAAAGTATTGTTAGGTCAGGCGCCTGCACAAAACCGAACTCTAATCCCCGACTCACCAAATATACCTTTGAACTGTCTGAATACTGTGCCCCCGAAGTGGTGCTGTATCTGATTATGTACATGGTTGGATTTGGGGACTGAGAACATTCAAGGCCTATTTATGGGTGGGGTGATCTTGAGTTATGAAAAATTAATGAATGAATTTGGTCTACTTGCAGGACAGTTCCTGCTGTACGGTTCTATAGTGGCTGTGTTCAAAGACATAGAAGACTGGAACATGTGTACCTCCTACCCACCAAGGGTCCATGCCATATATAAAACCTCAGGCAATAATAAAGTTTTAACTCTCTAATATCATGAGATGAGAACCCACATCAATAACCCCCTGGACTCACTCAGAGATAAATTGTCAGAAGATATACATAGTCTAATTGGGGAAGTAGACTGGGAAAATGCTCGCAAAATCTACCACGTTGAAAGCTTCAAACTGATCCATCTCTACGATATTCATAGGGCTTATATCCCCTGTGCAGGATGAATAACCACTTCATGAGTGTGCAAGCTAAATGTACTTGGTGTGGGGTGCTAAGGACAGACCTGTTATCATACGATTTGGCTTTGCCCCAATTTTGCTGCATATTAGATTGGTGTTATTGCCTTTATTAAAGAGACTACAGACAGGCACATAACTTTCCTTGAGACATGTATACTCGGTATAAAGATCTGCCATAAAAAGTGTAAACTCAGGACCAAATTCATAGACTTGGCCTTGGTGCTGTCTAAAAGGCAAAGAACACTGAAATGGTAGTCAATGGTGGGATCAAGATACGAGAGCTGGAAAAAAAAGTAAGCTAGGCGGGCCACTTATAAAAGTATACTGCTGCTCCCAGGGGCCAAAAGAGGGAGAGGTAAACTGGAATTTAAAAGAGCATGGGACACGATTCTGATTTCAACAGAAGAAGTCAGTAATGATCCAACTGAAGTTATTTTACCTCAGAATTCAACTGTGGCTACTTAAAGAGTGGTGAGCAGGGACTGGGACTGAACGAACTGTGTGGAGTGTCCCCCTCATTAACATCAATATTGATTCTGGCAAACCCAGGCCTCATTCGCTCCTCCTCCCTTTGTATCTTTATATATATTAGATAATATGAACATAGGTTGATGATAGGTCTCCACTAATGCTTAAATGGTTATATTTTTGTTGTGCAAGAAATTATTAGTAGTGACATGGCTGTATAGAAACTGCAGAAACATGCAAACGTATGTCTGGTATATATATATATATATATATATAGAGAGAGAGAGAGAGAGAAAGGAAAGGACAACTTTTAAGAAAAAAGTTATCTGTTGGAGAATGCTTTTCTCAGGAGGAGAACCCTCACTCACCCTTGGGTGACATGCTTCATCATAGGGTTCCCTCCTCACACCTGCACCACAATGTGCCTGGTGTGGGCTACAACTCTCAAAAGGAGAGGAGCAGAGGTGTTTTGGGTTAGAATGAGAAAAGATGTTTAGGTGAGGTGCAGAGTGCTATCTCATTTTAACATAAGTGGGGAAGGAGTGATAATGATAAAACTGTCTCCTGGTAGGCGAAAACTCAATTTTATTTTGGTGCCTCCGGTGGACAGGATTAAAAAGAAAGAATAACAGGGCGTTTGGAAAGAATACTCCGTATAGAGTCAAAGTCAACATGTTTATTCCCTGTGGGGATCCCAGACTGGCATAAACCATAAGGACCAAAAAAACTATAATGTCACTCTGTAATCAAATTTGTGAAAAAAACATATACAGGCCACACCATAGTAAGCCAGAAGATACAGAAAAAGTGGCCAACAGTGTCGCAATCACGGGGTCCACTTCTGTACTGAGTAAGAAAACATAACAGAAGGGGTTAAAAGCATTCAAAGATCTGACAACAGGGTGAGAATCTGCAACAACAACTTTGTGTAGATCTGAATGAGAGGAGTCAATTAAACAACCATCACCAAAATCCACACTAGTGTTTAGATGAGTGAGGGGTATTTCTTACCCCTAATTAACAATGTACTACTCACTCTCATGCCTCAAAGGCTGCCTTACATGCAGGACTGTATGATACAAAGACATTTTTGGTTAAGAAAAAGAAAAAGGAAAGTATACAAAATGATAGAATCATGTCATCTCTATGAATTATTGTGCCGGTGTCTCCTTAGTGTTGCACACATGCAGTCTTTTAAATGACCTTAATCTGGGGTTTTTCTTAAAAATATATACATACATGTGGTGCATATATACAAGTGCTAGGAGCGTTTGGTAATTAATTAGAACAATCCCATCTGTAGCGTCATAACGCCATATGGGTAATGGCCTACATCTAGTCCGTATCAAATCCCATGATTGGTGTAGAGTGCATTGGCATTCATCTAAGAGAAAAAGGGAACTGCAGACTCAAACTAAAAACAACCTATGTGGTATTCAAACCACAGCGTAAAGGAGCCCATTCTGCCCGGGACTGGTCTGGAAGAAATGCGACACATAAGCACAATGCTGTGCAAGTGCCTGAATGTCCTGGGGATAGTAGTCAGGAAATGGCTACAAATATTGCTAGACTCGGCGTGGAGGGGCGCACGCTGGAAAATAGGGTAAACAATACCAGTGGATAGTTCATGCAACTGGCAACATTGTGTAATGGCAAGAGGCTCAGAGCCAAGTCTCTGTATGTATAACACCAGAGTATGCTACACTCCCGGAGTTGCAGCAAAATAACAGTGCAGTGTAAGTACCCAGCACGTACCCACATACCTGGAAGTCCGTTGCGTGGACCCTACTGAGGGCAAGCCTGGAAAGTGTGTATACGTAATGTCTGGCTTGTATATAATGGGACATGCTCCCTGATTAGAGATCAATAGCAGCTGAGCCAGGTTACATGGGAGTCATAGTCCGGACATTAGAGGCATCGTCCACAACGTGGTTTACAAGAAGTGAAGGTTATGGGAGTTATAGTCCTCTTGGATGCCCTTTGGTATTAAAGGTAGCAGAACAACAAGCGACTGCTATTGGGTTAGTAGTCGTCCTTCTCAAGGTGTATACAAGGGAACGCTGATCTCTATATATGTGTAATGTGTCTCCTATACAGGTTGCGGGTGAAGGGGGTGTAAAACCCAGATAGTAATAAATGCGGGCTCTTGTAGAGTATAGTACCCAATTTATACGGCATATGTAAACAAGCAGAAGCAAGAACAAATATCTCTGAGAACTGTGGCGTGTAATAAAACTACCAATTAAAAAGATGCTGAAACACGCATGGGGCCTCTACAGTGTATGCAGATTACATAGACGTAAGCATAGAAAGTGTGCAAATCAGTATTGTTTGTTTCTTATATCAGCCTATAGGATGTCTATGTATCTGTGTGACTAAGCTTAGATGTTACAAGGTAGTCCACGGGATATCATCGTTCAGATCGTGTAGGTGACTTTTTAATCTGAAAATCCAACGCTGTTCCGTGCGGAACAAGGTCTCTAAATCACCCATACCACCAGTATAATGGTGCTTGTCTATGATCAGCCATTTGATGTCTTCTTCTGTGTGTCCAGTCATCAGATAGTGTCTTGTCAATTTGGTGTTGAATTTTTTACATCTAACGGAGCTATGATGTTCCGCCACTCTATTTTTGAGCTTGCGAGCAGCAATACCTACATATTTTAATTTAAAAGGGCAAGTAATGAGGTTAATGACTCCATTAGTGTTACAATTTGTATGGTTATGTAACTCCCAAGGGGTCCTCAGACCTAGGTCCACCTTGCTCAAAGCTTGTGTCAAATGGCAGACAGAACAGGACCCACATGGGAAATGCCCTTACACTGGAGGTAAGGACCATAATGTGTCTTGATTTTCTCACAGGGATGGTAGAGGTCTTGTATGGATGACCAAGTCTCTAATGTTTTTACTGCGTTTGAGGGCAAACTGAGGTTTCTCAAGGTTACCTTCACCTGTGTTAAGAATGCACCTTTTGTTGATGGCCTTCTTTATGGTATCAGGTGAATTTGTAAGTGTCTGTAAGTGTCTTGGAGGTCAAGTAGAATCTACTGGATATTCAAAGAATCTTATGCCATGCGAGTCTGGTGCCCAGTTAAGACTTAAAAGAGTGGCCCACAAGGGACCATAACAAAAAAACACCCCAAAGGAAGGGACATCTGCTTCGTACTTCTAAAATGCCCTCATTCAGACAGGGAATGTGTCCTGCCTTCTACCAGGTTTGTTAAGCTTAACAGTTGAACAGAAAGTTCATACTAATCATCTAAGATCAACCTGTAACCATGGCTACCTTACTAACAGTTGCTAATGAGCATTCAGCACTTACTGCTTTCCTTACTTTGTGTGGAGTTCCAACCATGGAAGAAAACTTCACATTTGTGTGAGAGACAATACTCAATTTACCACAGAGACATTTTGTTCTTGGCCTAACACTCAGTGGAGTTAAGGGCAATGTAGGGCACAGAGTCCTCTTCATGAGTGTCAGGAGTTTCCACTTACATACCAAAATATATACACAGTGGTTTAAAGGTTTATTACCGCACGTAACAAATGCCTTTATGATGAACCCACTCATGTTACTGGGACAAAATTGGCTGGTTTTAGTGAGGTACCGCCCCCCCCAAACCACCACCACGCAACTCAGACCAAAAAAATCTACAGGTGACCCGATAAAAATCAGAATTCATAACTACCGCCAACAGCATGTCTTACAAACAACGGAAAATGGAATCCTTGCTTCCATTAATCAACGCGTGGATTACACAGACTTTAAGCCGACAACAACAAATGCCATGAAGGGAAAAAGCCCAACAAAACAGAATAGGATACACTTCTGCAAGGTCTGTAAAATGCATTACTTAGAAGTCTTATATCCTCACACTACCCCCAAAGAAAAATTAAGAATGGCACCGCGCTACAGGAATGCCACCAAAGTGTTTCTAACAAATACAAGAGGAACACAGAGCTTCTCCTCGCTTAACATATTGGGATGTAATTAATCAGAAGCTACAAGACAGTTTCTGAAATAATATAAGGTGACAAAAAGCGAAGTAACTTGCTTGGACATTTATTTATTTTATTTGAAAAGTTTTATATAGCGCTGGCTAGACCCGGAGGTATCAGAGCGCTTTACAAGAGGAAGGACATCGTTTCAGAACACAGTTACAAAGTTAAATCAGTTGCTGGAGCGTCGCATAACATAGAAAGGGAACAGTATAATGTAGATACATGAGTTACAAAAGCATAGAATACACATTAGAAAAAAATCGGCAAGGGGTAAAGTAGTTCAGGGGAAACAAGAAAGTCAGGCTGGAACAGGGGAGGCAGACAAAGAATCATGGAGGGAGGAGGTGGGGGAGGGGAAAGAAACACAACGGGGAGACGAGGAAAACAGTGTCCGATGTCCGGCTGGGTTGCTGCTGTACTGTCTGCAGATAAGGAAACAGTTGCCAGTAATGTCACAGGTATACACCTCCAAGGATATGAATACCTTGTGCACTTGACGGCACTGCTACCGCAACTTACATTTAAGTGAGAAACAGCATCAAAAGAGAAGGGACAGCAGCAAAAGAAATCCAGGAATGGCTCAGATTAAGCCAGGCAGTGGATCCTTCACTTAGAAATCATAAAACAAAGCCCCCAGAACAGGATACCAGTTCTAATAAGTGCTATGCCCCAAGCTCACAAAAACAATGGCAATTGCTCATGCAGAGAGACAATGCAAAGACAGGAGAAACGATCATACAGACTCACTTCTGCAACATTTAATTTCCCCAAGAATTCAGGACTTGCAATGAAACCCAGATACAACTGGTAAATGGAATGAAATGGCTTTGGGTCAGAAGGCCTCATGACACATGAAACGGGTGATGGTGCTACTAAGCAGTGTGGTAATGATCACCACAGTGGTCTCGAGGCCCCTCTGAAAAGGAGTGAAATTAATTTGGCAAATACAACAAGGTGATGGACGGAGTGCTGAAACTTTTCGATCACTCACCCCCAGTCACAGATCTGGGTTTAATCCATCATTCTTTTGCTCACTATGCCACTCCAGTTTGGACCCAGCCATATGCAAATCAGGGAACAGTCCAGCCCGAACTGCCAGGCCAGGTCCTCCCTGGACCGGAAACAAGCATCCTGGGACCAGTTTTGGGATTTCATCCCTCATCAGCCAGGCTAGCTTGAATCCAGTGGCACAGCAGGCAAGGGACTGGGGGGTGAATGATTGAAAAGTTTCAGCACTCTGTTCATCATCTTGTTGTGTTTGCTATGTTCGTTCTAAGTTGCCATGGGTATGCCCAGACATGGGTCCCTTGCTCGCTGTGCCACTGGATTCAAGCTAGCCTGGCTGATGAGGGGTGAAACCCCGAAACCGGTCCCAGGATGCTTGTTTCTGGTCCAGGGAGAACCTGGCCTGGCAGTTCAGGCTGGACTGTTCCCATGAGGAGCAGGGTCAAGATTGATTTGCATATGGCTGGATTTGAACTGGGGCGGCACAGTGAGCAAAAGAACGATGGATTCAACTCAGATCTCTTGACTGGGGGTGTGTGGCTGAAAAGTTTCAGCACTCTGTCCATCACCTTGTTGTGTTTGCTGTGAAATTAATTTATTAAGCTGGAAATTCCTGATAAAAAAAACATGACATACATCAGACCAAATATACTTAATCCAAATTGTGATCAAAGCCCTGGCTCCCATGGGTTGAATACTGCAGTACAGGCATTGCGGCACAAAATTTGTCACTCTGCCGTGGGGCCTATCAGACGTGAGGTCGCTGCACCTGACTGCAAATAGAAGTGAGATTAGTTTTGATTCTGCAGCCTAACTGCAATGGGAAGCGCCCTTAGATTTAATGAATCGGCGAATATAAAATAGCGATTTCACAAAATGTAGGCCTGATTGTAAAGCTGTACTACCAGTCTCTGAAACATATAATTCGGTTAGAAATATAGAAAACACTAATTCGGATGTAATCTCAATTTAGCGCTGCACTGGTCTGGCAGTTAAAGGGACAAAAGGAATGGTGTCTACAATAACTGTTCAATGAAAAATGCACAAACTATTACAGGCAGAAAAAACCGCAGCACTTGGAACCAGTAGCTCAAAGTCCAGAGCACACAACTGGCAATGAGAGTGGCACAGGATGTGACCAGGGCCCACGGCAGAGCCACGGTGAGCATTAGGGATGGAGGGAGTCGCAAGCAGTCCCACTGTACCCTGGCGGCAGATGATGCCAAGGAAACAGCTGCAGAGCGGAGTCAGAGTCTCATCAGGTAAAGAGTTTACTCACCTGCACCAATTTTGTTCATGTCAGAGGGATCGTACATCAGCTGTCTCATGCCCAGATGTCGGCACACCGAGACAGAGTAAAGGGGCAAAGGCACCCAGTAAAGACACTTGTAGCCTTCATACTGGCTGAAGGTAGGGACATTGCCAGAGCAAGTGCACACTCGAATACACCATAGCCAAAGAACTGTTAATCTGCCCAGGTCAAATCCATTTTAAGTCCTTGAACACCGCAGCCAATAATAAATAACAAGTCTTACTTGCTCTGGTAGGTGAGACTTGCCACGAGGTCTGACTTACCACTAGTAGAAAATTTTTCATTCTATGCGATTGGTTACAATCATCTGGGTGCCCAAGTTCTGGGACAGCAGGTGACCGTAAAACTCATAAGGGGAATGAATTCAGTTTCACATAACAGACTAGGGAAATAAAGGACAAGTTGTAAAAACACAAAGGAAAAAAAACAAGAAAGCTTATCCCTATGTGGGCTGATATGACTGCTGCACCAGTTAAACTGTATGAAGGCACAGAGGCAATATTTTACATATCATGAATGATAGATGGCTTACTCCTCGGGCTCAAAGTTGAATAAGTGACTTGCCTTCGGTCAAAATCTTTGCGTTGAAACCCTATCCACCTTCAGATTCCTCATTTCAGGCGCCAGAATGAATCTGGAAAAGTTGGATTGTGTATCCTGTACAGGCAGGTGGCACGGAGGCTTGAACTCGTGTCCGGTGCACATTCATTTAATTCTGTCCAAGTACGCTTTTGAGCAACATAGATGGAGGCTGTCAAAGGGCGTATCCATCAGTTTCGCCTGGACGTCTCTCAGGAGACCTGTGGAGTACATCCACACATGTCTACGAATGGTTACAGAGAAGTCAATAACCTGACCACTGAATTTACAATGTGAAGACCAAATCTAAGAATGTGCTTGGTGTCCACAAACCCATTGCAAACCACTCTAACAAAGTGGCCTCTCACATGGTCTGGTAGAAATGCAACCACCATCTGCACCATTTCGAAAAGGAACTAGAGAATGGTGACATCATTTATGAACCGTCTCGATCCATTGTTACTCTGTCAGATGGAAATTGGAAAAATTAATCTGTATTGTCTAACAAGGAAGAGCCTGAGACACCAGTCCCATAGGCAAAGGATGAGAGGATAAACAATTTGGATTGACTGGAGCTGGGTTATGACCACGAGAATCCTGGCATTCTAGGCTGTAGCCAGCTTAATCCAAATAGACATAATAGGATATAGTAGGGCCTCCCTAAAAGGTGATATGGTTCGGATGACGAAGAACTGGACTGCAGTATTACAGGCAATGACAATTCTGGTACTTTAGCTGCCTTGCGTAGTATTACCTTAAAAAAAAGTTTGCTTAATGATCCCTAAAGAACAATCAGGGCCAACCTTAGAAAAAGTGGAGAATCACTGGTGTTTTGGAGACCCAAATAAGACAGAGCTCGGAGTCCATATAAGAGTAAAATGCGTCCAACTGACTACTGTCCTTCACATGCAAGGCCTTATGAGATGCTTGCATAAGGTCAGCAGAAAAATCAAGACTGGCCCTTCCTGTGACTTCACCGTAGCCAAAACAGTCTTGGCACAAGGTAATTCCCACAGTGGATCTGGAACCAACACCGTCGAAGACGTTGGTACACTTGTCAATGCTGGAACAACTGACAAGGGCTTTGGCTGTAGAAGATGGGCTGGAATGCTGACTGGAGCATCAACATGGTCGATCATTATTGAGGTAGAGACCAGCGGCGGAGGGAGGGTTGAATATCTCGCAGCCACCTTTGGGTCCAGAAGGTGCAGAGAGAGGTAAAGGAGACCAGAACATAGCCAACAAGGTCTAAGTGAAAGCTGCCACTTAAGCTGGTTCAGTGCGCCAGGTGCCGGAAAAGCCGGAGTGGTCCAGCAACAGTGGCTGTGAAGCCAAACCAGGTCAGACACCAGGGTTATGTCGTCCAGATCGCAAAATAGATCTGAAGTTGATATCAAGGTCGAAGTCAAGGGTTGCACCCGCTGGCTGGACGCCCTGCCCTGTGACGAAGAGCAATGCAGAAAAAAGGAGGAAGATTCCCTAGTGTGGTACTTTCAAAACTTGATACAGACAAATACTTCTCTGTACCAGTCTCCAGAACAGGATCTGAAGAGACAATGACTCCTTTGCTCATAGCAGCCTCGAGTTGTGAGAAAAGTTTCCTCCCAGTACTCAATAGCCGTCGAATGCATAAAGCCACCACTGAAAGTAGAGTTATTGCGGTGTGCATATACTCCAAGGACGGACCCGATGGGGGTCCGAAAAGGATTAAGGATTGCGGCAGGAACTACATCTATGATATTCTGACCTCTTTGGAGGTGGCATTGTTAAAGGAACTGTGTGAGAAGTTGGCCTGGTATATGCTGTTCACTAATTAAAGTGGACACCTTGCACCAGAACAAATCGACTCTTATGGTAGATAGGTTTAAGACAACCTTTATAGAAAGCTATCCTAGTGGTAGCTGTGGAGAGCAGCCTTCAGGCTAAGTCTTGAAGGAATGTAAAGCAGCTTGTTTTACCACACAATCTCTTGAATCACCAAATGAAAAGACACCACACAGGTATATATATCAAATATATATGTATTTATTAATAAACACTCTCTACTAATCTCTTTATGAGATTAGAGGATAGGAACATATGTACAAGTCAAATATTATCAGGATAAGTTTAGCACAATTGATTACAATCTGAGTTTGCTATACCTAGGTCTAGGGCATCTAGAATCGAGGGACCCCCAAGAACCACCCCAGGTAGTTGTAGGAGACCCACAGGGGACGGACGCGGTGACCTGGCACCGATGCGAATCCTGTACGAGTCTATGCGCTCAGACGCGATTGAGATATCAATGTTCAAGGTCCCTTGTGTGTTCGAGGCGAACACACCGATCGGACTCAGTACGAGTCGGAGGATACGGTCTACAGATAGGATTTGCAAGGGAGTCGGACGCGGTGTGTCTAACACAGACGCGAACCATGTACGAGTCAGTGCGAGAATCGCACAGGGAAAGTAAGAGTTTTAGGATACTTCTGGTGAACCTACAAGCAAGTCACTTACAGGGTAAGTAGTTCGAGGGCCCACACCCACAGGAGCACCGTAGTGCTGGAGTTACCTCACCCAGGGAAGCCGGGTGCACAGGTGTCCTTTGGTGTCGGGTCGCGGCGTCGTTTTCAATGGCGATCAAAGAAGACTTGCTGCTTGTGATGGTTTGAAGAAGTGTCCAGTGGAATCCAAGCCTGGATTCGGTGAAAGGATGACCTGAAAGCAGAGGGGACAGTGTTCAAAGTCACTTGGCAGTGACTCGGGGCAAGGAAGATGAATGCCCACCGTCGTCGCAGGGTTCAGGTCGTTCACGCTTGCCTTGACTCTTCAGCCACGAGGTCCAGGAGGCGTCGACGACGACCAGGAGCTGGATTCGGCGTGTCCCACGATGTCTGCGGCTTACTGCGGTGTCGGCAACTCGATCGGAGCCAACAAGCCTTGGTAACAGCAAGTCTCGGGGAAAGTGTGAAGAGGCGATGGCGCAGACCAGCAAGGTCTGTGGAACTCACCCAGCGGGGGTAAGTCAGGGCAGGCCTGGAGCAACCAGGGGAGCCCTTCGGTTTCTTTAGGAAGTCTTCTGGGGACCCACAAGCCGGCTGGCAAGGGATCGCGAAGACGCCTCGGGAGGATTCTCTCACAGGGGCCCACGGTCACTCGGGACGTGGTAGGCCTCTGATCTTAGGAGGGATTCCTGCTGGAGGCTGGGACCACACGTGGTCCAAAGCACAAGTTCGTGGAACGTTGTGAGGGGTTGCACTCGACAATAGTGCACGGTACCCAGGGTCGCGGTTCCTCGTTACTCTTGGGGTCCACTGGCCTCAGCTTCGCTGGGGACTCACGATGGCCTTTGAGAAGTCAGGAAATCCACTTCTTGGGCTGCAGGGACTTCGGACTCCGGCGGGAGCGGCGTAGTTTGTGACCGTCGTTTGTAGTTTTGGTGCCTGCCAAGCAGGAGTCACTCCTTGACTCCAAGGGAGATTCTTCAGTCTTCCAAAGGTAGTGGAACGTCGAAGGTCCGGGATTCTTCTTGTAGAGCGTAGTCCAGGGAAATCTGGGGTGCAATGCACAGGTTCCCCCTCTTATACCAAAAGAAGGGGAGGGACTAGCTCTATGACCCTACCTATGGGAGGGTCAGGGGAGTGGGTGGCTACACCCACTTCCCTTTGTCCAGTTTTGCGCCAGACCCGGGACAGGTAGCCCCTGAGCCGGTTTGAACTGGCATATGCACAGAGGAGCCTTCTGCTCCCCAGTGCAGGACTTCAAAGCACTCTAAGAGTGCACCCACCCAGCCCCAATACACTAAACCCTGTCTGGGAGGTGGTCACACCCCTTGGGACAGGATATCTATTGTTGGGCTCCCTCCACTGCGAGTGTTGGTCATCAGCAGGAGGGCAGCCCAGTGTCTGTGACTGGTGGCATCCATTTTGTGATGCCAGGGCTCTGTCGGATTCTACCGCGTTTCCACAGTAGGTACATGTCTATCCCTCTAGAAGGGTGGAATGCTACCCCCGCCGCCAGGACTGGCGGGGGTAGTATTCCAAGGTGTTTGACACCAAACACGACATGTTTCGATGCAGCCATTCCAAAGTTAGCATTTTACCGCGAGGATATAATGCACTTAAAAGTATATGGTTTAACCGCATCCACAAACAGCACCAGAGAATGGACTCTGAGAGCTGCAGAGGGCCCTGCTCAGGCAGAGGCACCCCCTCACATAGAAGCCAAGCACCCTGCCCTCAGGATTGATAGGGCCTGCCTTAGGGGCGACTGATAGGGTTATATGTGTGTGCAGGAGAGATATAGGGAACCTATATCTCAGTGAGGGGTGCTAGCACTTCCTCACTCAGGCTGCAGTAGCAGGCCTGTGGTGTCAGATTTAGTCTGCTTCCCAGGGGTGGCATAATACATGCTGCAGCCCCTGGTAGGCCTGTGGAGTACCTATGCCCTTGGTACCTAAGGTACCATATACTAGGGACTCATAAGGTACCACAGTATTCAATCACTAGTGCACCTAGAGTGCACTCCAAGTCGTTTAGAGAGAACAGTGAGGCTGGGGCCCTGATTGGCAGGGTCCCAGCCAGACTATAGCCAGAAACCAGTGTAAACATCAGAAAAAAAGTGGGGGCAACATAAGAGGCAGATCCTACTCTCCTACAAACATTACCTGTGCATTAGTAACTTTTCCATGTCGACTTTCCTGGCGTTCACCGTGCACTTATCACTTTAAGAAAATGGTAAAAAATGGCTTTTAAGGCATAACGCGTCATGTGATCAAGGGTCTACGGTCCCGAAACGTGTCATGGCTGAGATTTGATTGAGCTGCAATAAACAACTCATTGCTTCGCACAAAACTGTGGTCCGGGCTCCTGTTCTTCATCTGTTTTAACCGCAGTACGAGAGGAGTTGCTGATATATATATATATATATATTCCCCCCCACACACAAAAGTTGCCTTCAGGCGGAGTGCACTCCCAACAAGTTTATTATTGGCAAAAGGAACAAGTTCGGTAAATGACAACTCTCCTACTCTCCTACAAACTGCAAATACAAATTTGTTGACAGCTAATTTCCAATGCACAGCAACTCCGGATTGTTCCGTACGGGCACAAAAAGAGGGAACTGACAAGGCGCCATGTTGGTGCTATTTACAGCTCTGTGCTGTCACTTCCAGGGAGCTACTGAGTCGAGTTGGAGCTGTGGAGACACCTGCTGGCGCCAGAGGGATATTTGAAAGCTTACTGTTCCTAGACCTAAAAAGGCTCTTTGTGCGACACTGCTCTTGAAAGAGCCAAACTAAGCGAGATCTTCTTCATCCACACAGATTTCCTCAACCATGATATTGGGACCATACTGGCCCAATGCATTACAAAAGGGCAAGAGCACCCAGTGGCTTTTATTAGCCATTGATTGTCATCATGAGAACAGAATTGGGCCATCCTGCAACTGGGCATTGAGGTAGTTTCATTTAACCCTGTTTGGGAACACTTCTAGGTGAATAAAAAGCCCGTAAAATTCTTAATCTCCCTTAAAGAAGACCATTTCAACCTCTCCGCCTTCTCCTTGCACAGACTGGATTTCACTGTTTGGCATAAGCTGAAACTACCCATAGAATTGTGGTTCGACTTTTGACGAAGTTCCGCCGATTAGACAGACGGAACTTCGCTGAACGAAAATAAGTCCCTTGTTTAAATCTAATCTGAGAGTAGAGAGCTGCACCAGAGGTCCCATCCTTCCGATTTCTTTTTGTCCCCAGATTGTCCATTCTAAATTGCTTTTTTTGGGCTCAGCTTTAATGGCCGCCAAACTGCAAATATATTACATCCCAGGCACATCCTAGGTGTGCCCTGGGATAGGGAATACCTAAATTGGTCTATTCACCACATGTATCAAGGGAGTGCACCTCCTTAATCCCATTTCCTGGGTGGTAGTAGAGGTATATACTTTTGGGGTATGGAAGATGCACCTAGAAGAGCTGCCCTGTGGCACCTGCGTAAATTAAGTACCCTGATCGCTGGAAATAGGATCGTTTAGTTTCTTATTTTATTTTAATTAAGGCAAAGTTTGAAATCAATGTATGATTGTGGTCTCATTAATGATCGGAAATCTGGAGTGCATACAAACAAAAGGAGGTTTGTGATCTTCGAAAACACCTGTCGCTAGGGTTACTTTTAGTCTGTGTGAACAGGTCTCACAGGGAATGGTGTATGCCTATTGGAGGAGTGATACTTTCCAAAGAAGAAACGCAAACAGATTCCCCCCCCCTTCTTTCCCAAGGCCTGTCTTGCTGAGATACACAAGGTGTTGTGCCAGAGCAACCCCCCAAAGGATGCCCTATGTATGGTGGCACGCACAGGATTATACACAGTGCATATTGTGAGCAGGGGCCACTCCTCCGCTAAAGCAGAGGACCGCTGCCCCACTGCTTTCAGAGCAGTGAAAAAGGAAAAATAAAATGATAAATAACATTATCATCATTTTATTTTTCTTAGCTACGAGGATAGGTTAAGGCGGGGATGGGTTCACAGGGGGAGGAGTGGTGGGCACACTCTAAGAGTGCATTACCATTTGGCCAGCCGTCTTGAGCCTGGTGGGGAACACGCACAGGCTCATAGTCTGAGCACCAAACCACAGCACTCAGACCAATCACAACGCTGCATTGCAGCGTTGTGATTGGCTTAGGGGAACATGTGTGCTTCCTGCTTCCATTCCGGGACTCGTCGTAAGGGAAGCGGAGGAGAGACGCAGCCGGCCGAAGAGGTAAGTGGTTTTTTTTTGCAGTTTGTAGTCACCCCTCCCTTCTCCCGCCCCCCCACCCGCTCCACCACCCCCGTTCCCAGCCAGCCGCCACTCAATTTCACCTGAGCGATGGGTTCTAAAACGTTAAATCATGGCTTGCGATTGAGTCGGCTGCTGCCCAGGTGCTGTAAATTGTTACCACAAGTGGGTTTCAATCAAGGACTTTAAAGATCGACACCGACACAGACCTACAAGGAAACTCCAGAGCACCGACAGACCTACAAGGAAACTCCAGAGCACCGATATAGACCTACATGGAAACTCCAGAGCACCGACACAGACCTACCTGAAAACTCCAGAGCATGGACACAGATCTACATGGAAACTCCAGAGCACCGACACAGACCTACGTGGAAATTTCAGAGCACCGACCTACATAGAAACTCCAGAGCACCGACACGAACCTACATGGAAACTCCAGAGCACCGACACAGACCTACATGGAAACTCCAGAGCACCGACACAGACCTACATAGAAACTCCAGAGCACCAACACAGACCTACATGGAAATTCCAGAGCACCGACACAGACCTACATGGAAACTCCAGAGCACCGACACAGACCTACACAGAAACTCCAGAGCACCGACAGACATACACAGAAACTCCAGAGCACCGACACAGACCTACATGGTACCTCCAGAGATGCTCCCTGAATGTGGAGCTAAATGTTGCCCACTTCCACAAGGCTACCTCTAAGCTGGATGCCCAAGTGAAACTCTGTTGATGGTTGCTGCTACTGCTGTCCTTGACTGTGTTGAAGCCCTTAGATAGCCCATAATGTGCAGAGACTCTGATCCCAAGTACCAAGAAGCCTTCTCTGCCGTCACCTGAGAGGGCCTGCCAAATATTAACCAACAAGTGAAGGTGAACTAAGGGATAACTCCGCTTATCTCCCTTTCTCTTGGTGGCCATGTTTGTTTGCTTCACCTTAGTGGGACCCTTCTCTTTGTCCCTGCATAGCCCTTGCCCCGTACAGTATTGTGCAAAACCATTCAGCACCTTCAGTGACCGGGGAGCCTGAACAAGTGTTCCCAAACCACATTTGGAGTTTACTAAATTGTTTTGTAGGGGTCCAGCACCCACCTGGCTTGCTTACTCGTCCGTTTCAGAGCTTAAAGAAGGTCAGGTGTGGTCCTTTTAAGTGCCCTTTGCCTTCTTGGACTTCAAAACTCCAGTTTTCCTTGGTGGTTGAAACCCTGTCTTAATTTCCTATCATATGGAAATCTGTTCTTCCTGGACATGGGAGCGTTGACTCTCTGGTCCCCATTATGAGTGGCCAGATTTAGGTGTGTGGATACTGGGGGCAATAGGGGCGGATCCATCCAGTATACTTGCACCAAAATCTAGCCATTACGAGAGACTTGGAATTACTAGGTCCTTTTCTGCAGTATTTCCTGATTCTGGGGACAAATCCTGTGATCCCTGTTCTGAACAGGTGGTAAATACCTGCGGGGGCTGGTACGGGTCAGAATAGTGAGGATGCGAGGGGGGGCTGTCTGGCACAAGGGGAGGCTCTGGCTGCTCTGGGGTGGATGCCTTGCTGCACCTGTACATGCAGCCCTGTCAATCTTCATTCACAGTTGTGGGTCGTGGATCGGTACCTAGTAAACCTCGGTCCAGTATGCCAACCTGATAATCCCTGGTAAAGAAACACTGGCCCACTCTGCACTGGCGGAAGTGGTGTCTCCTCCAGAGATAACTTGTAACGAGAGCCTCTGTCCATAGCATTTAGGGAGGGTCAATCATTTAGTAAAATTATTTGCAATCTCTAAACCAAACTAGGAAATAAATGATTCTTGCCTGGAGAATGGCCCATGTTTCCATTCATTATATGGAGTCTTGCTCTTAATTACTTGTAGATAAAACAGAGCATCAACAGTCATAGTTTTGGCACAGGGATCACGATCCTTATATTCACACAGCATTAAGTACAGTATGTTGATCATGACCATGTACACTTTTTCACCCCTCAGTCACTCAACATTGCTTGCATAATTAAGGTTGGGAGCTGCTACCACAGGCGTCTGTGCCAGAGGCTCAGCTCGACCTAGTGGCCTTACCAGCCTCAGTTTACTGCAGGTACCTTTCCTGACTGTCAGCACCCTACAAGTGCCCCAACTGAGCCTAGTACTGAGACTGCCATATAAGCACTAGGCCAAATGGTCGCAAGCATGACAAGCAGATTGGTAAAGCACAGAAAAAAGATCTGCAAAACCAGCATGAAAGAAGGAAGAACTGTGTAAAAGAGTAGAAGAGGGTGTAGAAAAAACCCATTAAAGTGCCCTTTCAGAGCTCAGCAAGGCTAGGAGCACTACTGTCAGGTTAGCCAGGAGCTTTGCGTTACCTGTCAGGTTAGCCAGCGGCTTCACATTACCTGTCAGGTTATCCAGAGGCTTCACATTACCTGTGAGGTTAGCCAGGGGCTTCACATTACTTGTGAGGTTAGCCAGGGGCTTCACATTACCTGTCAGGTTAGCTAGGGGGCTTCACATTACCGGTCAGGTTAGCCAGGGGCTTCACATTACCTGTCAGGGTAGCTAGGGGGCTTCACATTACCTGTCAGGTTAGCTAGGGGCCACACATTACTTGTCAGGTTAGCCAGGGGCTTCACATTACCTGTCAGGTTAGCCAGGGGCTTCACAATACCGGTCAGGTTAGCCAGGGGCTTCACAATACCTGCCAGGTTAGCCAGGGGCCACACATTAATTGTCGGGTTAGCCAGGGGCTTCACAATACCTGTCAGGTTAGCCAGGGGCCACACATTAATTGTCAGGTTAGCCAGGGGCTTCACAATACCTGTCAGGTTAGCCAGGGGCCACACATGAATTGTCAGGTTAGCCAGGGGCTTCACAATACCCGTCAGGTTAGCCAGGGGCCACACATTGTCAGGTTAGCCAGGGGCTTCACAATACCGGTCAGGTTAGCCAGGGGCCACACATTAATTGTCAGGTTAGCCAGGGGCTTCACAATACCTGTCAGGTTAGCCAGGGGCCACACATTAATTGTCAGGTTAGCCAGGGGCTTCACAATACCTGTCAGGTTAGCCAGGGGCTTTACATCACTGTCTAGCTCCAGCTTCACTTTCAGGTATCAGTGAAGCCCCATCCACTAAGGGAAAGAAACCTCCACCTGAAAGACACACGAGAGCGATGGGAAACTAGTGCGGGTGGAGCCACAGCTTCACCGCAGCTGGGGCGAGAAGGCCCTTGGAGGTCAGTGGCAATTAACAAGCACTGTCAAAGCCAAAAGGCTTTATTTTTTATTTTTAAAGAACCATTGGCATTCATAGCTGCATACCCTCAGGTTTTTGACCGGGTGTGTTCAGCATTTTCTCAATACAGACTATAGTACCTTGGGCCTTCAGCAGATGCCCCTCTAGGCAAGAACACCTTCTGTAGAAGGCTACAGTTCCTTAAGCTGTTACTAGAGGTCCATTAAGTAAGACTGAAATCCTTGCTATAGCATTCCGCAGTGCCTTAAGCTGCAAGTACAGGCCCCTCGAGTACCACAAATTCCTCCTTGCCAGAGTGTGCCGCAGTACCTTGGGTTATTGCTCTGTAAAAATAACAGTTGATGGACAGAATGCAGAACAATGTCATACATTCACCCAAGTACAGAGATCTGGGCCTAAATCCATCGTTTTTTTGCTCACTATGCCATTCCAGTTTGAACCCAGCCATATGCAAATCAGTCTTGACCCTGTGCCTCATGGGAACAGTCCAGCCCGAACTGCCAAACCAGGTCCTCCCTGGACTGGAAACAAGCATCCTAGGACCGGTTTCGGGGTTTCACCCCTCTTCAGCCAGGATAGCTTGCTTCCAGTGGCATGGAGAGCACGGGACCCACGTCTGGGCATACCCGTCCCATTTGGGGTGACAAATGCAAAACAAGCATTGGCATAGCCAATAGTTCTCGCTTTTGGGACCTTATAAGTATTTAGTTATGCAGCACAATATCCTTAGTGCAACAACATCAACTGTTGCATGGCTAAACACTTAAAAGGTCCCAAAGGCGAGACCTATTGGCTATGCCAATCTCATCATACATGCAGGACCTGTAACTTAAATTATTAGATTGAACTAAAATTATTGCCCAAGACCTGTAAAGCTGATGGAGATGTATTTATTGTTTTTATTTAATTATTCATTCATTTATTTGCCAATAAAGTAGCCTGATGGTGTTCAAACTGCAACTGACTGAATTAAATGTCTTTTGACTTAGAATTACTTTCTGTGGAGACATCTCTGTACTTTTCAAATAACCCATTTGAGGGTTGAAAACCTCAATTCAACTTAATTTTGTGAATGAGAACTGACAGCTCCAGTCCAACAAGCACTCTCAGAGCCCTGCATTGAAGTGTAGGGGCTGTAAAAATCCAAGTGTTATGCAAAGTGTAGCAAATGAGCCACGCCCTTCGGCACAAGAATGGTGTACAAGTAGTGTGTGTCCAGTGGTGCACTGTGCAGCTCATTGTCCCAAATATATGACTAAACATGGTGTGCTAGGGTGCTGCTTTTTACAGAGCATATGTTCAACTGAAATGGCCATTAGATTAGCATCAGTCATGCACCTTTACTGATGAACCTAGGTACAAATGATAATGCGCAGAAATCTTATTTCTGTGTGTATTTATCATTTTTGCATCACACAAGTGAAGTGTCTTGGTTCGTTTTGATCCTATTAAAATTCCCTCTTACCTCAGAATTACCAATACAACAATGGGTCTCAATGGAACTTTTCTTGCTGACAATATATTTTGGAATGGTTGAAAAGGTCATTACAAGTAATTACATTTTATTGTGTTAGAAAACATGTGACATTCTGCAGCTTTTCTATCAATACTCGCTGTACTCCTGCAAGACTGTCACTTATTTCACATTATAAAATTCACCCCATTTGTCATCCAGGAAAGAAAAGTAAACACCCATCTCCTTGTTAAATAAACAGCAGTATGTCATAATATATTGAATGACACTTTACCTCTGTCTTCAAACTCACACCAAATGCAACAGAATAAAAACAAAATGTACAGTCCTCTTTATGCCTTCAGAACACCAGCAGGGTTACCTTGGTGGTGCTGCCACCACCCCCACTTCCGGTGCTCCTAAGACCGAAAGGCTATGGAAATTATTTTTAGCCATGCTGTGCAGGAAGGCTGAAAATAATGTAAAAAGAAAAATGTGCTAAGACACAGCATTTTTGTAGGCGTACGCCAAAACAGATATACATGCCAACAAAATGAGGCGAGCATGTTTTTCTTATCTACCAACCCGAGATGGATTAGTACATACAAAGGTGCACCAAATTCACTTTTTTGATATAACACTAGTGTGCTTTCTTGATACGGTGCTAATGCGCTTACAAAAGAAAGTGAGTTGGGATGGTGAGCGGAGCAACATAGAGGGAGGGCAGGAGAAAGGATGTGGGTCGGGGAGAGAAGGTCAAGCATGAGACAACAATAAGGAAGCACACAAACAACAGAGGGCGGGCGATGGGAAGCAGAACGATGACAGACGTGAAAGCACACCAACAAACTATAAGTACACAGACAACGGAGGATGGGCAGCAAAGGGGGAGCACACGGACTACGGAGGGCGGGAGGGATGGTGCAGCAAACTGACAATAGCTAGGGGTGGGGAGGCAAGACCGGAAACGGAAGGTGAGCACAAGGAAGCAACAAGCATAGGGAAACACAACGATTACAGACGTGAAAGCACAACAACAAACAACTATAAGTACACAGACAACGGAGGATGGGCAGCAAAGGGGAGCACACGGACTACGCAACAAGCATTGGGAAGCACAACGATGACAGACGTGAAAGCACACCAACAAACTATAAGTA
Organism: Calotriton arnoldi; assembly: GCA_963921515.1. Taxonomy (NCBI): domain Eukaryota; kingdom Metazoa; phylum Chordata; class Amphibia; order Caudata; family Salamandridae; genus Calotriton; species Calotriton arnoldi. Next base: position 1,351,524 of record CAWUFW010001349.1, on the reverse strand, counting down.
CACAGACAACGGAGGATGGGCAGCAAAGGGGAGCACACGGACTACGGAGGGCGGGAGGGATGGTGCAGCAAACTGACAATAGCTAGGGGTGGGGAGGCAAGACCGGAAACGGAAGGTGAGCACAAGGAAGCAACAAGCATTGGGAAGCACAACGATGACAGACGTGAAAGCACACCAACAAACTAGAAGTACACAGACAACGGAGGATGGGCAGCAAAGGGGAGCACACGGACTACGCAGCAAGCATTGGGAAGCACAACGATGACAGACGTGAAAGCACACCAACAAACTATAAGTACACAGACAACAGAGGATGGGCAGCAAAGTGGGAGCACACGGACTACGCAACAAGCATTGGGAAGCACAACGATGACAGACGTGAAAGCACGCCAACAAACTATAAGTACACAGACAACGGAGGATGGGCAGCAAAGGGGAGCACACGGACTACGGAGGGCGGGAGGGATGGTGCAGCAAACTGACAATAGCTAGGGGTGGGGAGGCAAGACCGGAAACGGAAGGTGAGCACAAGGAAGCAACAAGCATTGGGAAGCACAACGATTACAGACGTGAAAGCACAACAACAAACAACTATAAGTACACAGACAACGGAGGATGGGCAGCAAAGGGGAGCACACGGACTACGCAACAAGCATTGGGAAGCACAACGATGACAGACGTGAAAGCACACCAACAAACTATAAGTACACAGACAACGGAGGATGGGCAGCAAAGGGGAGCACACGGACTACGGAGGGCGGGAGGGATGGTGCAGCAAACTGACAATAGCTAGGGGTGGGGAGGCAAGACCGGAAACGGAAGGTGAGCACAAGGAAGCAACAAGCATTGGGAAGCACAACGATGACAGACGTGAAAGCACACCAACAAACTATAAGTACACAGACAACGGAGGATGGGCAGCAAAGGGGGAGCACACGGACTACGCAACAAGCATTGGGAAGCACAACAATGACAGACGTGAAAGCACACCAACAAACTATAAGTACACAGACAACGGAGGATGGGCAGCAAAGTGGGAGCACACGGACTACGCAACAAGCATTGGGAAGCACAACGATGACAGACGTGAAAGCACACCAACAAACTACAAGTACACAGAGAACGGAGGATGGGCAGCAAAGTGGGAGCACACGGACTATGCAACAAGCATTGGGAAGCACAACGATGACAGACGTGAAAGCACACCAACAAACTATAAGTACACAGACAACGGAGGATGGGCAGCAAAGGGGAGCACACGGACTACGGAGGGCGGGAGGGATGGTGCAGCAAACTGACAATAGCTAGGGGTGGGGAGGCAAGAACTGAAACGGAAGGTGAGCACAAGGAAGCAACAAGCATTGGGAAGCACAACGATGACAGACGTGAAAGCACGCCAACAAACTAGAAGTACACAGACAACGGAGGATGGGCAGCAAAGGGGGAGCACACGGACTACAGAGGGCGGGAGGGATGGTGCAGCAAACTGACAATAGCTAGGGGTGGGGAGGCAAGACCGGAAACGGAAGGTGAGCACAAGGAAGCAACAAGCATTGGCCGTGCGGCCGTGAAAGTGACGCAGCCGCGCGGCCATGAAAGTGAAACTGATCGCAATCGCGCGCTGATTTGGTGCGCGCGCTTTAAGGGTGCCCGCGAGCGATGCGCTTGAGCGATGCGCTTAATGAGGAAGAGAAGGGAAAGCCAGATGGCGGCTATGCGCGTAACCGCGCGCGTAACCGCAAGCTTTAGGCCACAAGCAAAAGCGTGTGGTCGGATTTTTAAAGCCCACACACTAAATGTCTCGCCAGACCAGCGCATGCGCTGGCTCAGGCGAGACCTAAACAACAGTTGATGGACAGAATGCAGAACAATGTCATACATTCACCCCAGTACAGAGATCTGGGCCTAAATCCATCGTTTTTTTGCTCACCATGCCATTCCAGTTTGAACCCAGCCATACGCAAATCAGTCTTGACCCTGTGCCTCATGGGAACAGTCCAGCCCGAACTGCCAAGCCAGGTCCTCCCTGGACTGGAAACAAGCATCCTAGGACCGGTTTCGGGGTTTCACCTCTCTTCAGCCAGGATAACTTGATTCCAGTGGCATGGAGAGCACAGGACCCACGTCTGGGCATACCCGTCCCATTTGGGGTGACAAATGCAAAAACAACAGTTGATGGACAGAATGCAGAACAATGTCATACATTCACCCCAGTACAGAGATCTGGGCCTAAATCCATCGTTTTTTGCTCACCATGCCATTCCAGTTTGAACCCAGCCATATGCAAATCAGTCTTGACCCTGTGCCTCATGGGAACAGTCCAGCCCGAACTGCCAAGCCAGGTCCTCCCTGGACTGGAAACAAGCATCCTAGGACCGGTTTCGGGGTTTCAAACTGTCCTACTGAGCACCTTTCATGCTGCATTTATGATTTTTCAATGTATGTGTCCTGTTAAATACAGTTATACACTGGTTATTGAAGTGCTATTTCTAAAGGTCTTTGGGCACGACAGGGTGATATAATATCGTGAACACAGGCTTGGTGGGGGCGGGAGGGCTTCACTGTTGCTGTGATAACGATAAGAGGATTGCCTGCCCTGCTTATTGTCCGATGTATTGCCGTACTGTAGCGTCACACGAATTCGAACATTTTAAAGTGTTACGTTGGATCATTTCAAATGTTTTGACTGAAAACGAGCTTCACCTTTCACAATTAAACGGCGCTGCGCCAGTATTTTGAAAATACTACACAAAACACAATTGTTTGTTTGAAATCACAACTAATGGATAAAAGGGTTGTTGCACACTTTTCCACTAGGTGGCAGTGTTAATCAGAGAATAAAACATGATTTTTTGAGCCGCTGCACACAAAAACTCCTGTACACGGTGCATTTCTTTCAGAAGAGTATTGTGCGCTCCTACATACTGTAATTAAAACTGGCATTGTTCCTCCGCAGAGGGCAGAATTAAACCTGAAGCACAGTGCCGGGCTGTGTTACCAGAGAGGCCAAAATAGGGCATCATACAGAACTGAGCAGTGCAGGCGGTGTGTAAGCCCCCCAGTCAAGCACACAACGAGGCAGCCTTGCCATGCTAGCTATGTTTTCTTTTACTACTGGTTAACTCCTATTAACCCTCATTCGTTGCTGCATGTGTTCCAAGCAAGCATCTACTCCTAAGCCTTATTACAGCATCCATCAACCCACATATCACTACACCTTTTTCTTTTTTTACGGAGTTTTATATAGCGCGAACCTGACCCGAAGGTATAGGGTATCAGAGCGCTTTACACGAGCATCAGTTGCATTACACGAGGACACATTCATTTTTGTTAGGCACGGGGAGATTAAGTGATTTGCCCAGAATCACAGGATGTTGCGCGTCCTTGCCGAGATCGGACCCGGTTCCCCAGATTTGAGGTCGACCGACCTAGCAATTAGGCCAGCTCCTCTCCCAAAACCTTCTTCACAGGCAGCAGTTATGGGGAGATCGGAGAACTACAATGTCCACTTAGCTCAATGAATGTATTGTAGTGCAATTGTATTTATATAGCTCTGACGAGGTGAGAATTTGTAGTGGTGAATTAGTATAGGAAGATATGAAATTAATTTGAACAGCGGACATGTGAGTTCGTTATTTGGGTTGAAAAAGTATAGTGGAGGGATATGAGAGGGAAGGGTTTGCATTTATATAGCGCTTGCTACCCCTGATGAGCTGCTGGAGTGCTTTTCGGCGGGTAGCACGCTACTCCAGAACCCAAACAGGATTAGTGGGGAATAAGTTACCTGCACTGGGAAACCTGGTACTGCAGAAGACGGTTTAGAATTTTGCACTTTTCTGTGCAGAAAGCTGAACAGGCTTGTGAACATTTTTCTGGTCTCTGCTGCTACACATTCCTCAAATAAAAAAAGTTTCCAAAAATATTCCTTGCCATTTGTGTGATTTACATATTTAAGTAGTTGCGTGTGTGAAATCCCAGCCTCGTTATTCTGTCTGATTTGCGTTACTTATTTTAAAGTATGCTTTAAATAACTGTAGTTGAAAACAGTAATTTATCATTTATACCAGGCAACATTTTTATCGGCAATAAATCTATATTTATCCATGTGTTTAATGTTTCCTAATATTTGTTCAGAAACTTTATTTTGAAGCCAGTGAACATTCATGCAGGTAGATAGAACCACCGCAAGCAGGGGAGCAGAGTCGAATGTAGGTGTACAGAAGGGATGGGACCTTTGATGAAAAATTGACTACAAGGCCTCCTTCTCATGCCCCCATGGGAACACTTGTCCCATTTCACTTAGGTAATTCCTAAGAGCGGCAAGTAAAACCTCCTTTTTACATTTTGCATGCTAACTGCATGCTAACCACAATAAGCGCACGTTAGTCACCTCTTCGGGGGAGTGACCTCTTCGCTACCCACCCTGACGAAAGCCCGGGACCTCGTATAGGCCTACAGAACAGGGCTGAAACATGTTGGTGTTCTAGGGTCATAGGACAATCACATCCCTACATAGACATATGTTTATTTTTCCCTCCCACTCTTCTAACAAGCATTGGCATAGCCAATCGGTCTCGCTTTTGGGACCTTATAAGTATTTAGTTATGCAGCGCAATAGCCTTGGTGCAACATTAACTGTTGCATGGTTAAACACTTATAAGGTCCCAAAGGCGAGACCTGTTGGCTATGCCAATGCTTGTTCAGTATTATATTCAAACCATAGTTGCTGCTTATTTATTTTATGCAACTAACAACCATTGACAAAGCCAATAGTCCTGACTTGTAGGTATGATGTTACTTGTTGTATCATATATCTAGATGAAATAACAGAAACAGCAAAATACAAGTCGGACGGCACACTATGCTAAGCACAGATTTTTAGCTGAAGTGTTTTTAAGCCACGCCCTAATTACATTGGCCACGCCCCTTTGAGAGACCCTCCAGTTTTTCATCCCACTTAAAGCCCTGCTTAGAACCATCTACAGCACAAAGAGGAGGCAATAAGAGACCAGACAGAGGTCACCAGTCCAGAGAGAACTGCTGGGAGCAGCCACACTGTAATGTTAGCAGCACAAGAAGAACCTTCTGGGTATAATAATACTGTAACATAATAATAATGAGTGAATATGGAGTTGCTATTTAGTTCAGGGTTTCTTCTAATAACGGCTATGGCTGTGTAGAGGGACATGTCTGGGAACATACAGGGCACTCCTCTGAGAACTCTCGGGCACATTCATCACAAGGGCGCAGCCATCTTGAATCTTTAGGGATCAATCAAGAAAGGCAATTCTGTGAGAAACCTTTGGACACCTTTCTAGTGCTCGCAGGAAGGTACTGTGGGAAACATCAGTGAACCAGCTTCAATCCCGCCAGGGTGTTACCGTGGGACACCACGGGGCACCATCTCCAACGCACACAGGCCTCAGGGCACCCTCTCCACTGCTGACCGGCCCTACTGTGAAAAACCTCAGGGCACATTCCCCACTGCTGACGAGTCCTCCCGAGAGAAACCTCAGGGCACCTTCCCCACTGCTGACGAGTCCTCCCGAGAGAAACCTCAGGGCACCTTCTCCACTGCTGACCGGCACTACTGTGAGAAACCTCAGGGCACCTTCTCCACTGCTACCCGGCCTTACTGTGAGAAACTCAGGACACCTTCTCCAGTGCAGACAGGCCTTGCTCTGTTCACTTCAGGGCACCCTGTCCAGTGCTAAACATTGAGAAACCGCTGGGCCCTTCTCCAGTGCTAACAGCCCCTGCTGTAAGAAACCAGGCCTTTCTCCAGTGCTGAGAGGAAGGTGCTGTGAGAAACATCTGCATGGACAGGCATTGTTCTGGTGTACCTCTGAGCATCTGCACCAGCATAGGGCACTGCTGGGAGAAACCGTTCGGCTTTGGGCATCCTCACTAACGCATGGCACTGTGACGAGAGGAAACTCAGGTCGCCTTTGCCATTACAGACAGACCCCTGCTTTTCACAATAGAGCCTTTGCAGTGCTTGGGCCTCACCTGCCTTGGCGCATCATGCATAGACCACATCTACAACAGACCCTTCGACCACCTGTCATTATCACGCGCCTGCATTTACATGCCGCAGGCAGGACGCCAATCTGGAGACTTGGCGTGCTGCCGCCACCGGGTGTCCTTATTGGCTGTTATGTACCAGAGGAGCGCGCGCGCTGTGCCATCACTGCCTGTTCCTTATAAACTGTACTTGTCGTGGGTTCGTCGCTGGCACGACGCCTGGTAGTGAGTTAATACCGGTTACAGTTTCATCGGTGTCTTTGGGTGACTCACTCGCTGACGCAGCGCATGGCAGCAGCAGTCATCGTGTCCTATGCAGATGCGCTCTGCACTGTTATTATGCTGCCAGGGAGGAAGAAAGAACGACTATTTAGCCCCCCTACGAGGTGGGGGTGTGCGCGGGAGCGTGACGGGACTCCCGAGCCCAGTTAGAGACCACTGGCGTGGGTGTGCTTGCAGGTGACTCCTCTTCCTTTTGGGCGAATGGGTGAGGGGGGGCATGGAATGTGGTTGGAGTGGACGGGACACCACAAAGCCACGTCCTGCCAAGAGGAAACGTTTACCGCAAGGAGGTGCAGTGTAATGCTTTATCGCTGGGCTATCAAACATAAAACTAGTGTTGGGCGCAGCTCTGTTCCTGGTGACTAGCGTGGGGAAGCCCTTGTGGCTGGGACCAATCCCAGCGCGGCTCGGCAGTGACGTCTGGGGAATCCCTCGAGGCTGGACCAATACCAGCGCGGCTCGGCGATGACGTTTTCGGAATCTGTGCGCTGCAACGCTAGGCGCGAGAGCGCGCGCGCGCCACATCTGGTTTTAATTATCGCGCCCGTGTCAGGGCACGATAATTGAACCGCTTGGCGCCCGTGCGGGTAACCGCAGGGAAAAGGCCATGACGCACGAGCGTCTGATCAGCTTTTTCAAACCCCCTACATAAAGTCTTCGCCAGAGCAGCGCTTGCGCGCTACTCTAGGCTCGACCTAATAAAGGATACTTTTAGAGTGGGGGAGGAATTTTATCTTTAAAGTTACGCCCCTTACACCCTTTCTTCATAAGTGCTCCCTGGAATCTGATCAAGCCCACCCTGACCTTTAGGAGTTCGGGTGAACCCGATGATGAAGCATGCCACTATTAGAGTGGGTGAGGGTTATATAAAGAAAAGGGCCATTTTCCCTTCACACCCATAACAGTGGGTGTGCTGTCATGTGGCGTACCAGCGGTCCCACACCTTTGACCTTCCTAAGGAGCCGTGCTGGCTCCGGATGGGATACTTTTTTGTTTCAATAGATAGAACTACTGACAAGAAGAAGGGTGAAAACCTAGTTTCTCAGTACACATAGGAGAAATGAAAACAAATGTATAAAGTGCACATATACCAAATGGCGTCAAGGCGCTGTAGCCACTAGATCCACATAAAGCCAAAGGACCGACAGTCAGCATAAAGACCTCGAAAAACGTAAGTCTCTATGAAGCAGAGAGTCAGGTTTAAAGAGCGTTTCTAAAAAAACACGATTCTCAAGACCCGTTAAATAGCGAGGAAGAGTGTTCCACAGCTTAGCAGCGGCCACTGAAAAGGATCTACCTCCCCACCTCACCCTCCAAAATTTCAGAATCCACCAAAAAATTGTGTTTGGCAAAACAAATTGGTATAGTAAGCAAGTACCAATAGAACTTTAATCTAATATTCCAGGGTCCTAATCTATATAGGGCTGTATGCGCAATACAGAGAGCTTTAAAGAGAATTTGCTTCATAACTGGGAGCCTTAGCAAGCTCACCAGAAACTGAATGATACTTAGGAATGTCTAAAATGAGCCTCGCTGCTGCATTTTGAACGGTTTGGAGTTTTTTCAGAGAAAATGTATTGATGTTTAAATAAAGGGCATTACAATAATTGATCCTCGACTAAATCAAGGCCGGGACCACTGTTTTACGTGTCGTTAGTCAAAATTAGGGAAAAACTGTCCGTAAGATCATAATATTATTAAAACCTGATGATACCGTCCAATTCACCTGTAGATCAAAGGAAAGTTGTTGATCCACAATGACCCCAAGATTTTTAGCAGACTTAGTCAGAGAAAGTAGGGCTCCCAATGAGTCTGGCCAATAATTACTATTCCAAAATGAGGGCTGACCTCCAAAAATAATAACCTCGGTTTTATCTGCATTTAATTTAAGACAGTTATTCTACAACCAGACGCAAATTGCCTTCATGCAGTTGTTAAAATTGACAGCTATTGAACGCCTGTCATCTGTAATAGATACAATAATTTGTGTGTCATCGGCATAAGATAGGGCCTGAAGACCATAGGAGCGAATCAGCTCCGCTAAAGGGGATACATATAAATTAAACAATGTGGGGCTTAAGGCAGAGCTCGGAGGTACCCCACATGGGAGAGAAAAGGATATTTAGATTTAAATGACAGCAAGTTCAGGAGCACAAATGTAGTAGTTTTAAGCATGTGCTTATGAACATAGCTTCCTGCATCTGTAATAAAATTACTTTCTTAGAATTAAATGGAAGATTAAAAAACCAAAAACAGTTTTCTATCTAACATGGTTCAATCAATCAGGGAATTGTAAGCGCACTACTCACCCGTGAGGGTCTCAAGGCGCTGAAGGGGGGGTCCGCAGATCTGTTTAGCCTAAGAGCCAGGTCTTGAGGGTCTTCCTGAAGGTGTTCAGGGAGGGGGCGCGTCTGATGTCTGCCGGTAGCTCATTCCAGGTCTTGGCTGCAATGTGAGAGAAGGATCTTCCGCCTGCTCTCGCTCTGTGGATGCGCGGGGTTTCGGCCAGTGCGAGGTTGGAAGATCAGAGGTTTCTTTTGGGTACGTGGAAGTTGATTCGGTCGTTGAGGTATTTGGGTCCATTGTTGTGTAGGCATTTGTAGGCGTGAGTGAGGATTTTGAAAGTGACTCTTTGCTCCACGGGGAGCCAGTGGAGACTTCATAGGTGGTGGCTGATGTGTTTGTGTCGGGGGATGCCGAGGACGAGTCTGGTGGCGGTGTTCTGTATTGTTTGGAGTTTGCGGAGTAGGAACTTGTTGATGCCGGCTTAGAGTGCGTTTCCATAGTCCAGTCTGCTGGTGATGAGTGCGGGGGTGACAGTCTTCCTTGACTCAGGGGGGATCCACTTGAAGGTCTTGCGGAGGATGCGGAGGGTGTTGAAGCAGCTGGAGGTGACGGCGTTGACCTGTCGGTTCATGGTGAGTGATGAGTCGAGTATGATGCCGAGTTTCTTGGCGTGTTCTGGGGGGGTAGGTGGGCTTCCAAGGGCTGTCGGCCACCAGGTGCTGTCCCATGCAGAAGGGGTGGTACCGAGGACGAGGACTTCTGTCTTCTCGGCATTGAGCTTCAGGCAGCTGTTGGTCATCCAGACTGCGACGTCTTGCATTCCTTTCTGGAAGTTGAGTTTGGCAGTGTTGGGGTCTTTGGTGAGGGAGAGGATGAGCTGGGTGTCGTCGGCGTAGGATACGATGTTGAGGCCATGTTGTCGGACGATGGCTGCAAGGGGGGCCATGTAGATGTTGAAGAGGGTGGGGCTCAGTGATGAACCCTGTGGGACTCTGCAGGTGAATTTCGTGGGGTCGGAGAGGAAGGGTGGGAGTCTGATCCTTTGGCTTCTTCCGGTGAGGAATGATCGGATCCAGTCCAGGGCTGTTCCTTGTATGCCTGCGTCGTGTAGTCTGGCGACTAGTGTGCGGTGGGAGACGGTGTCGAAGGCCGCCGATAGGTCGAGTAGGATGAGGGCTGCGGAGTGGCCTTGGTCCAGGAGGGTGCGGATGTCGTCTGTGGCGGCGAGGAGGGCGGTCTCATCAAATCCCAGTAGGGCTGAGCATTTTTTTCAGGGTAAAATCACTTCAGAACTCTGTTTACTTCCTAAGATTTGTATGATGCCAGCAACATATGATTTAAATTGGGACTATGAACTGTTATTACCCTTTCTATGGGCACATTTTTTAGACCCTCAAAACCAGATATTCACGAAAATGCATCTAAAAGCGACAAAGTTGGCAAAGTCTTATCACAAAAAAAAAAAAAAATAACAGGTATGCTCCTTGTATTGTTCCACCAAATCAGTCGCATGAAAATCATACAACCCAACCAACTATTTTGTGATTTTCACCCCAAATTTCTAGAGTCTGATTTACAATAGCAATATTATCCAAGGGACAGAGCAAGCCCAGTTGGTTACTGACTGGGGTGGAGTATGGTCCTCTGCTTCGAGCACGCTGATTCCACACCGGTCAATGACTTTCTGTGAATGCCCTCCCCCTCGGATAATATTGCTTAATTGCAGCAGCCCCTGCTCTAAGGATCTCCATTCTGAGACTAGGATTTTGGACGAGGTGGACATGACAGGGCATAGATGATGACGTAATATGAGAGAGAGGACATGAGGATGAAGAGGACAATGACGGAGAGGAATAGGGAGGGAGGCAGGATGAAGATAGGGTGGCTAACTTTCCATTATCTTTTGTGGGACACTCTGCATGTGCACAAGTTGCATGCATAAACATCAGAAGATGTCTGTTGGGGAGCAGGGGTATTATGAGTCACTGGTGCGACTTTTTGGGGTTTAATTGCCTAAACACGTCCTCTAAAGAAAGCCCTTTTAAAATATTACTCAGTGCACGGCATTCCAGAAAAGAAAACTTAGTGAGAGCTACATAAGTCTCACCATCCTGGACTCCCTGGGGTGCTAGTTTTCAGAAATGTTTGGGTTTAGTAGGCTTCCTTTGGCGGCAGCCAAACAGGTGCCCAAATACCACAGGTGACTAATGTACCAAAATGGGTCAATCTACAAGGCAAATATTTTGATGTCGCCACGTTGAGTTTCAGGGCCTTTCCTGTTGCTGACGAAAGGAGCAGACACACAAGTAGGATCCAATTTTTATCAGAAGTGTCTGGATATAAAACAGAACTTTTTTATCAATTACATTTCTCTCCATTTTTGGTTTCTATATGTAAACTAGTGTGCAAGCAAGTACACATTTTGCAAAATGCCCTCTGAATCCCTTGTTAGTATGGGAAACCCCAAATTCAGAATGGTACAAGTAGTCACTATTTCTAAACTCAGTAACTTGGGCACATTTCAAAAATGCATGTTTGCTTCATACCTATTTTTCCATTTACTAGATTTTACCATATGAATAGCTGCATGGTCGGTATATGATAAAATATCATTGTAAGCTGCAGATTAGTTTCAGGCTCTGGGTATTGGTGTTTTTGGGCAACCAACAAACGCTATATATCCCTGCAATCAGAAATGTCGGACTGTCATAATGGTATATTACTCTTGCAAATCAGCTGCCAGGGCAAACAATTTAGATGAAAGCTTCATCGGTTTCCATTTTTTCCTACTTGTTTCCATTTTTCTTTATTTCTGTGGTTAATTTCTTTGGGAAAACCATGAACGCTCTACACAAGTGACTGCTTGCTGAATTTGGGATATAGTCTTCTCTTCAGAAATGTATAACTGACTGGGAATATGAGTGGGGTTCAGACCTGTTTCCAACACAAACTGCAAGTAGGTCAAAACCACAAAAAATCAACTACCACTTACAAAAATGCAAAGCCTTTTAGCATAAAAGGATATGTTTTTAAGATTGGGAATATGGTGATCTTAGCACAGCAAACCTTCTGTTAATGCCATTTTTATAAAAATAAAAAAAGGTACATTGCAAAAGTCTGCTGTAGTTTGGCTAAGTACCCAACAGGGAAATACACAAACCCTGAGCCTCTTTATAATCCTCATAATGGTAGAAAAAGGACACAAATTTGGTCGGATTACTTTTTGTGGAATAAAAGATTATAAAGGCTTAAGCGCAAACTGACCCCAAAATCAAAAAAAAGGACTCTGCACTGGGACATGGGGGGGAAGCCTCAGTATCTAAGGTGCTTATACAACCTAAAGGACTAGAAGTTGAGGCATAGGATCCCACACTTAAAGAGTAAGACACCAGGGACAAGAGAATGAGAAGGGAGTAAAGGAATCATTGCCTAAATGTCAAAATGCCCATGAAGAGGATGACTGCTGACAGAAAGCAAGGACATTCCAAGGAACTTGACACGTCACGTTTCGCAATAAGACCCAAAAATGAGGAAAAACTGAGACAGCTGCTATTTGATACTGTAATTGCAATTAAAACACTCTCGGAGAAACAAACACAGAAATTAAACTACTCTTAAAGAAGTAAACAGCACAAAACAGATCAGCCGAGTTTGACTGATGAGGCTGAGGCCAACAGAAGAAACAGTGGCTGGAAGAAAGCAAGCCTGGAAAGCAATATCTAACCTTGCAGTAGAGAAACCTTCTGAATTGTATCTTGAGCTCCACAGATTCAGCACACACACTGAAACCTAAGAGCAAATTCCACTTGGGCTCAAGGTGAAGTGTCAGAATCATGGGAAGAGCCATCTTCAAATATGAAAAAATATGTATGTCCAAAAGCCAGAAGAGAGAACAGGAATTAAAGCAACAGAATAATTAATATTCAAGAAGTCCAAGCACGTGACAAGCTAAGCCCCTGACGCAGTCAACCTCAGAAGAACCACAAAGCAATATTTGCAACCACACCATTGGCCAAAATCAGCCCCCCCCAAAAAAATAGTTTCAGTGTTTATGGTCAATAAAACCAAATATAAAATATAAAAACAATGTAAAATTACCCATGGGTTTAAAGGTATATGGGGCAGCGTTGCTGACCAAACCCATTTTATTTTCTCCTTTTTATGAAGGAAAGCATAAATGAAAATTTGCTTTGGACTTGCAGCCTCACAGAGAAAAACTTCACTGTGCCTTTAAAGTAGTCAAGGGGCTAGAGAGCCCACGAACGCGGCGCAGTGGCACTCGGTCCAGTGAATGGCTATAGATCTAACACCAACAACTCTTCCCTTCCTAGAACCTGAAAAATGCATTTACACAAAATGCAGAGATATTTGGGAGCCAACTCTGAGGTAAAGATCAAAAATCAAGAGTACGCCTATCATTCAAACTGAATATCAGCCTGTACTTCATTTGCAGAAACACTTTTGGAATAAGAGTGGGAAGTCAAGGCTGCATGCACTTCTGGTGTGTCAGTTTCTCGCCCCCAACATAGGGTTTCTTGGCCCTTTGGTGATGTATGGTAGCACCATCATCCAGCGGCTGAGTGTTGCCTGTTCAGACAGTATCCAAATTCATTTATCGAACTCCCTTTTGTGAAGGCCAATGCCTTTTACTGTCTAGTCCACAGATAAGATTAATTTGCATTATGAAAGAGAGAATAAAGACATGCCCTGCCCTGGAGCTGACCTAGAATAAACTAGCAGTTTACAATTGAGAAAGATTTGAACATGTCGTACAACTGAAGGAGTTCAAGGAGAAAGGTTGTGCACTCAACCCTCATTCAACTAGGGTAATGAAAATATTGACGACGATAAACCTTACATACCAGAAACTCTACTACCCAAATAGGAGTCCATCAGAAATGATACTCCAAACAACAACCGACATGGTCGGCATACACTGAGGGTGCATAACACTCGTCTGACCTTCGATTGCCTAAGTAAATTTGTACTTTTCGTTATATTATCCTATTCAATATGAATTTAGCAGAGTCTGTTGGGTGCAGCAAAAGAAATATGCTACTTACCCTATAAGCATCTGTTCGTAGCGTGCAGTGCTGTAGATTCACAGGCTCTTCATACTACTGCCTTCTAGTGTTGGGCTCAGATATTAGCAACTTGTTTTTCTTCTAAAGAGTCTTTAGAATCACACGGTAAGGTGTGACTCATTCCTTAATTAGTAATGTGCATGGGTACCGGCTCCATTGTTAAATCGATTTTCACACATTGGATGAATGTACAGATGGAGCAGTAACTCGATACAGAACTGTGACCATGCATGAGATTTTGTACAAGTAATTAGGGGTTAAAAATGAAAAAATATCTGAAACAACCACTGGCTCCCAGGGAGGCGGTGGCATGTGTGAATCTACAGCGGAACACGCTACAAACAGACACTTACAAAGTAACATAGTCCCTTTTCAGCATGCGTGGCTGTAAATACACATGCATTGCATAGCCTGTAAAGCTGTACTTGCATAAGCGGTGGTCGGCTAGTGGATGGTGCAGATGCTTGAAACAAAGTCCTTAAGACAGTTTGGCCAACCCTAGCTTGCTAGGGTACTAGGACGTCCACACAATAATGTTTTGGTGAAGGAGTTCACAGTCGTGGACTTGTTAATGCTGCTGCTTGTTAATGCTGCTGAACAGGTTTGTAAATTCCCTGTTCACTCAGGAGAGGTACTCCATCAGGAAGTGTGTCCTATGGTTAATCGTCCAAACCAAATGTGCTGCGCCAGTGCTGAGAGCTGTGGACAGTGTGTGCCGCCCTGCTTGTGCAGATAGTACATGGTGGTCATGTTGTCCATTCTTTATCAGGACTACCTTGCCCTGAATATCCTGGAGGAATGCTCTGAGAACTAACTGTAGGCTAGAAGTTCTCGGTGACTGATGTGGAGACCTCATTGGTGAGGCGACAACGTACCTTGGAATGTGATGTCTTGGAGATGCGCCCCACTCCTGTTGAGTGAGGCATCCATGGTAATGGTGACTTGCAAATGCGTCCATCAAGGGCCTGCCCTGCAACAACTTGCTGCTGTTCCACCACTGCAGAGAGTGATCGGTAATGTCCTGTATCAACACTTGATCTTCCCAGTGTGACTCTGCTTGTGACCATTGTGCCAAAAGGCACTCTTACAGCGGACACATGTAAACTAGAATGGGGAACTATGGCTATAGAAGAGGCTATCATACCCAGAAGGTGCATCACTGTTTTGACTATGAGTTGACGATGTGGCTGAAAAAGAGTCAGCAGATACTGGAATGTCTGTACTCTTTGTTGATTCAAGCAGGCCTTGCCAGTGACTGCGTTCAGGATAGACCTTATAAAGGGCTGATCCTGAAGGAGCTGGAGATGGGACTTGGTGGCGTTTATGGTGAAACCCAGGCTGTGTAGAAGGGAAATGGCAGCTTGTGTTTGGTGTTCGGCACAGCTGCCTGCCTACGCTCTTAACCAGCCAAATGTCAAGATAGGGGAACATGAGTGTCACCTTTTGTGAGGTGGGAGCCTACTATATTTAAGCACTTGGTGAACACCCTGGGAGCTGTGCTGACCCCAAATGGTAACACCATGAACTGGTAATGCTGGCCACTTACTATTACGCAGAGGAAGCAACAATAAGCTGGGTGGATGGGTATGTGGAACAGGCATCCTTAAGACCTAGTGCTTTTATGAAGTCGCCCTGCTGCAGCAGGGGGATGAAATCCTGTAGGGTGGTCATGCGTAGTGTTCCAAAATAATGTACCTGTTGAGTGGCCTGAGGTCTAGTATAAACCTTAGGAGACCATCCTAAGACAATATAAGGAAGGAGAGGGAGTAGCAGTGCCTAATTTGTAAAAGAATGAGTGCTGGTGACCGAAGCTCTACTCAGAAGCCCACGGTGGCGCTACTATATGTGATTACGTCAAATACCAATACTGCGTAGACTGGAATCCACCTCATGCCTCTTTAATCGACTACGACGAAACCTCTGCCCCTTTACCTCACTCTTGCAGGTTCCTGCTTTCTCCATTTATGACAGTTTTCCATCTTTTGCTTTCTCCTTCTTGGTTTTTTAAATCTTGCTCTCTGGAATTTTCCGATAATGAAAAATAGGTGCCGGTCCCCAAAACTGAGTGCCAGTAAGCCACACCATGCAACCACCAACACAAATTAAGCACTGGGGAGTAGAAGAATCTTGTTCAGCTGTGTCATGCAAGCTGAGTTGCCTGCAGAAGTTTGGATGAGTTCAGGGTGTGGATGGGGTTCATGAGGAGGCAAGATTGAGCGCTCTGAAATTGCATCTGAAAGCAGTGTGAGTTTCTCATAATGCCTCTCACTGGGCCATAAGTGTGTTAAGAAAACATGCTCATGCAATCTTTGGCCTCTCTGTAAAGCACAGAGTGAAGGTCTCGTTTGTGCCATTTGGAACAAAGGAGATGTATAGCTGGTGAGATATTGAGAGTAAAGTATTAGAGGTGGGAGGGTCAACAAATTAAGAGGGCAGTCCGACGGAAGGGTCTGGTTTGCCTCTACGGGCTTGAGTTTGAGCCAAGTCCCAATAATGTGTGGCATGTAAATTATGCAACAAACATCATGCAAAAATATGAGATGATCTCTTCAAAATTCCAAAAAGCAAATTTCTCTAAAATAGGGAAGCGTTGCACTTTAGTACATCAGAATATTTCACTGTGTTAAAATGCATTTAATAAAATTGAAATTTTTAAAATATGAATTTAAAACATGTATTCCTCCTGCCATGACAACAATACCATTAGTGAACTAAGAGGTACGTCAGTTTTCATGTGCACCCTACATATGGCCTAGATTCTTATTATAGCTGGAAAAACATTATAGTTACGTCTATTAAATCAAACACAAGACATGTTTTGTATAGCACACATCTGCAGTTTACATATTCCAACATGATCTCATATGCAATAATGATGAAAAAAGAGATACATTTTAACATTTGTTTAAGATCACACAATCTGGTCAAACAGGGAAGCCAAGATTGATCCCAGGTTTTTTGTTTTCACATTGTGCAATTCTGGCACTAGATAGGCAGCTTATTCTATCTCGTACTTTACATCAAGTGTTAATGTTAGTCTTCAATTTTTGGAACATGAGCTTAGAGTGTGGGTGGCAAAGCTCAGCTCGTTTTGGTCTTGAGGTCCAAGAGGGCCTCAAGTTGAGCCAGAGTCGGGCATCTGGCTCAAGCCTCCACTGGCTCGCCCACCTCTACGTAGTGTTGACAGTGCCAAAGGAAAAGAAAATACATTGTGATGGAGAGAGTGAAAGCATGGTCCTTTGTGGGGACGGAGGAAAAGCGTAATGGGAGAGAAGATGTTCTGGAAGGGTGTGCCTTACTTGACACTCTGGAGGAACCAATGGTCCATAGAGATGGACAGCTAATGATATAAGTGAAACGGCACCCTCCCTCCTACAGTCCAGATGTGTTCCCTCGAGGGTGATCTAAAGTGGTTTTGCGATTCTGGAGAGGAGGAGGACTGTTGCGACTGTCATTTGACACCCTTGGAACTGCTATGTCCTCTGTATTGTGGAAAGAACTGGTAGGACTGCTACTGCACAGGTTGTGAGGACTGGCGCTGCCGAAAGGGTATACCTTTGGAGTAACCCCCGAACTTACAGTTTTGTCTGTGGAACCGAAGAGCAGGGGACGCCTGTAGTGTAGCTCCTATTTCCCTAATAGGCTCTGCGCATTGGAATAATATACCCTATAGGCTTGACATAGGACTGAGGTCGGTATGTCCCTATCGAGTATATTAAACTTAATTACTTGTGCCAGCTAGCTCAGAGGCCACTAGAAACTCCTTGGATAACAAGAAGGGAGTAGTTTCTGGCAGCCGCAAAACATGACCACTTTGTTTCCCTTTAGAATCAGAACGTGTCCCAGAGTCGTGGAAACAATAGATAACCGTTTCACTCCGCTCAATCGTGCATGCTTAGTTTTCCTCAAAGTTACACAGAAAGAATAGACGGGCATTTCAATAAAAGATTTATTGAACAGTCTTGTTTCTCGTGTAAGTAATATGTGCTGTTACGATCACAAGACAGTATGCAAGATAAATAATGTACAGCGTAAGCAGTAGAAATAAATAATACTGCGATAGCATGATCTTTAGTAGATATTCATTTACATAAATAACACAGACCAAAAATGCGAATACTCATACGATGCGTTTCTAAGCTAGTTCTACCCCAATGTACCTAACCTAACCTAGGTGTAGGGAGAGGTATGAAGTAGGTTGATTATTCCTTACTAGGGTATACTAAGAGTATGTTACGCCTAGTATGCCAAGAGTCCCTCTAGGTTCTAGTCAGCTCCATACCTTAAGAATGAGAGAGGTGGGAATCTCTTGCCAGACTCGAACTCCAACACCCCGCAAGGGAAGTCAGATCACTGGAAGCTGGACTCTCTGCGTGCAGGGATGACAGCGTCTTCTCAGTGCGTCAGGCCGGGAAACGGGCTCCTCTGAAGTCGAGGTCTCCTCTAGTTTACAAGGGCTAGGGAAGGTATATTTATACCTGAGAGGTACCTCAGAATGTTAGCATTGACGTGAATCGGACAGCGGAAGACGTCATGAATGAACCCCTAAGGTATAACGGTTCATGCATAATAGATGAGTCCTTGAAGAAATCAATAGTCCTGTGCTAGGGAAACTCCCGAAGCCTAAGGGTCTGTTCTTCAAGAACTCGTTGTGACGTTAGGGTGGACGGATGTCGGAGACCATGCCTGTATTTGGAGTGCACGGTTTAATGCCTAAATAAGGACTGGGATTTTATGCCTATATAAGGGCAGGGCGAATTGTGCCTATATAAGGACATGATACAGGAAAACCTATATACGGACACCCTAAGAGGAATACAACACCCACTCCACTTTCGTGTGTACGATAAGAATATAAATGCTAAACATTTAAAATGCTAAACATAAAATGGAGTACCGCATATTGCTAAAATATTTCTTAAAAGGCATTTTTAAAAAAACCTATTAGAATGCAAAAGTACTGTACATTTTAAGCATTGCTTTTCATTTCAGGCATATATTTGAAAATAAAAAAAATGCAATTTGAATGAAATAAGCAGTAATATTTACATGTGACAGAAAAATGATCGATAAGTTTGTTCAAAATCAAAGTCATTTCATGTCATGGAAATTAATGAACTTTTTAGACAAACAAGATGACTAAGTGTCTGTGGAAGTACCGCGAAGTCCGTACTATAAGAATAGTTTTACTTCAAGCAGATTGTTGTGCCATTTAATTTGAAAAAACGGAAAAAAGTTCAATTTGGGAAGAGTTCCAAGTTTTTGAAATATGAAGGCCAAATTGTTATTGCATCTCTGGAACACTGTGGGCTGAATCAGAGTCAGTGTACGGGTCTGGTGTAAACATGAGATCATCTATTTCTGTAGACAAAATATCGTACACTGTAGTTGGTGACATTCGGAACACCTCGTGTAGTAGATTAATTGCACAGAGATGTGAAGCATCGCTTTCAGCATAGGATGCCGCAGCAATGTTCGCGTCCGTTGTTACCTGTGTGCCTGTAGGTCCATCTCGTATCTCAGCAGCAGCCGGAAGCGTCTGTGAGATCTCAATGAATGCCGTCATCAGGATTGGTAGCCTCTGGGGACAACACAGAGCATGGGCCGTTATCGGGTCCAGCAGAGTATCGATATCCGTTGGCGTAGCTGATGGAAATGTTAGACAGGTGTCCAACACGCATTCTTCACCGCATAGCAGGCATCGTAGAACAGGTAAGATGCAATCTTGCCAGATTGGTCTGAACGACAGGAACCACGTGCACTATTCACTCACGGCACTTTCGTTCAAGGAGAGCTTTCTCCACTTCGCTCGGAGTGATGTCTGCGAATAGGCTGGCCATAGCGTAATAGCAGGAAGAGAAATAGAATTCCGGCAACAAGTGCTAGAACTAATGGTATGCCACCAAACACCGAATGTGCAAAGTTCGGGATTATTCTGAGTATTGCCTGGAAAGGTGCTAACAGACCGGAACAGATGCTCTTAAATACATGTACAATTCCGCTTGTATCAGACATGTTAAAGATACGTCCTATCATTTCCACGAAATGTATAGGGCAATTTGTACGTATTAAAGTCTGTATCTCAGCCGAAGTCCTTGCGACTTGTAGATCATAGGTTTCTTTGGCCGAGGTCAAAGGCACTGTTTGTTGTAAAAGCATGGCTTTCATTCTGCTTAAAGTATCAAATCTTATAAAAGAGACGTTCAGCGAAGGCCACAAAGGCGACTCCCTGACTGTGTCTATTGGGGCAAACAATACTTGCATACAGCAAGTGACCCTGGAGTTGACCGTTACTAGATATGGGATGCCTGGCAACATGCCGCAGCAACTCTGATCATTCAACATGAGGTAACTCCCATTAGAAAGTTGTCCAAACGTTGGATTAATCACAGGAGCTGGTGTACCCTGCTGGTGGCAAGACAAATTTGCCACAGAACCATTACAAGCCCCCTGTAAAGAAATGTCCTGACATATTAGTGAACCGCTCAGTGCATTTTTACAGTGTGTACCGCTCAGAAACACTTCACGATCCCCACTCCAACATCTATATGTGTATGGTAAATTCCAAGATGTCTTAATGTATTCCTTACCCAACCTTTCATATTTGCCTGCTTGCATCTGTTTTAGGCAATACTGAAACTGAAAAGTAGTCACAGGTAGTGTGATTTTGCCATGAATAAGCCATTCTGTAGCTGGTTTTTCTGCCACTGTGAATGGTAACTTTTCCAGTTTTTCAATGCCCAGCACTGTATACTTTGCTCCTCTTTGTGCCAGTTCGATCTGTTTATCAATTAGATTGTATTCTGCAAACAGAATTGACGTGTTGATAAAACGCCAAGGCACATAGCCCGCACGCAAAGATTGCAGCGTCCAGCTTAATAACACTAACCCTGGGCAAAGCACTACGCTACGCTCGCGTAGTTTGCGAAGTTTGCGCTACTTCGCACAGCGCGAATTGCACGTAGCACAGTGCAAACACGCGTAGCGCAGCGTAGTTCAGCGGTCATTTTTTGCTTGCTCGCGGTCCTCAACGTCAAGTTGGCGACCGCGAGCAAGCTAAAATGACATCCCGGCGAGACTTTTTCCTCGTTCGCGATCAGCAACATCAAGTTGCCGATCGCGAGCGTGGAAAATAAACCTGCCGGCGAGATTCTCAACGCGGGGAGGTCAGGTTTCTCATTGCGAGTGGTCGCGTATGCTCGCGACCGCTCGCGATGAGAAACTACCAGTCCGCGTTGAGAAAGCTGCCGCTCGAGTAAAAATCTACTCGAGCGGCAGTAAAAGACAGCTCGCACTGTGCAAGATGCCCTTTTCAATGATTGCACAGTGCGGACAAGCATCCGGCACTGTGCAATCATCGCGAACAGCGCACTACGCAGTTCGCGTAGTGCTACGCGTAGCTCGCGTAGTGCGAACTGCACTTCACGTAGCTTCGCGTAGCGCTACTTCGCGAACTACGCCCAGGCTTAAATAACACAATAGAACGTAATTGAGATTGGCCTTGTTGTAACATCGCCAAATCTTGTTTCAGTATGTCGACCACAGAGGATACAATGCCGTCCAATGAATATATTCTGGAGGACAAAGTTGTTAACCCATTGTCGACCACAGAGAGAGTTTTCTCTAAATTAATACGATCAAGTTCACGTATTCGTTCTGCGGCCTCCATCTGTGAAACTTTCCATGCTTCATTATAGGCAGCATAAATGCCGGCATATATGAAACGTTTTTGACGCAGTTTTCTTGGTCCAAGCAAGAATTCCCTAAGGTCTGCGTCTTCTTTAAGTAAGGATAAGTGTTGTTTCACATCCTGTAGTGTAGATTTCTGCAGCCAATCGAGGCATAATTTACCTACACTGTATGTTGTTACTACCCCCGGATGCTGTCTTTGGACGTATCTTGGGTCTGGCCTATGAATAGTAAAGCCCTGAGTTTTATTCAGGAATCTTTCCTGACAGTTGTTCGTGTCTGTGGGCCAGATCAACCATTTTCTCCAATCAGGATTAGATCTGTTGAGTTGTAGTATTTTGTCAACTGTAACCGCTGCCTGTGTATTGTTATCACTTGCAGGTGTTGGTACAGAAGGTGTTTTCATCTCTTTGATCTTGGCTAGTCCAAGACAAGATGTTTGTTGGACAGTTTCAATCAAAAACATTATTTGTTCAGGGATGATACAGGCTCTAAATAAAGCTTCTATCCCCTGCACTTGCCAATCTTTAGTACCCCAGACAGTTTTTGTGTCTATTGTGTCTTTCCAAAAGTCGAAACCCTGTCTAGACAGTTGGGCAATAAATGCTGCAGAGTAAATCTGTTTTGTATTTGTTAACATAATTTTCAGTCCTGTTTTGTTTACATTTTTATAGTAAAACGTTTCTGGATCAGATGTATTGTAACCTGAAAAATATGCTAACTTATTAACAAATGTTTTTGAACTACCTTTTGGTGGTGTAGGACAATGCTCCCATTGGTTAAACAAACACATTTCTAGGGTATGCAGATTTATGCAAATAATGATGACCATAGTGGTTATAGCAATACAGCTGTTCATAGTCTGATAAACCCTCTAAATATTCACTTTTAGAAAATGCAGCAGATTTTTCTAGGTCAAACATTATGTCGTTAACAGTCTCAAAGTCCCAATCATCAGAATAGGTAATGGACGAAATGAGATCACTTAGTGAAATTTTAAACAAATGTGGAATGTTCAATTGTTCCGTCGGGCCAAAAATATCAAAATCTGTTTTGTCCCACACTATACCATCCTGTATAGGAACGGCTGTGATGTTCACTGTTGACAAGTCTCTTGCTTCACGATGGGAAGATTTATGAGGTTTCAAAAGTAAGTTCACATCTTTTCTTTCAGTGTTCACATGGATGTATCTGCCATTTATAAGCACGCTCATAGTCATAACCAAAGCTAGCCAAAGCAGGAAAACAAATATTCCAGAAATAATCCAGAGTTCAATCCATGGTGAAACCAGATAAGTTTTTTTCAGAAAGTCTTGTACTTGCTGCTTGAATGTTACTGATGCTGGCGTCGTTTCAGGTTCACTCGGATCTTCTGAGAACGTATCTAAGTTAATGAAATAGCCAGAAGCAGTTCTGTCAATTGTTGGAATTGCATCAGGATTTGTTGAAATCGCTGGAACCAGTTGATCACTTGCTACATTGGTATAGACAGGTGTATTTGGACGAACTGTTACTTGATTTTCAAGAGGGATGAGTTCCATTGCATTGTTGCTTAGTCCTTCATCTGTTACTGCTGAAGTCTCGATGGTTATCAGTCTTTCAGTCTGAACCTCTTGGATAGTAGCAAGAGGAGTGTGTCTGCTACTAGGTCGGAGTCCACAAGGCCTACTATTTAGTATTGGCCACATACTGTGGTTTGATGAGGTCGATGGACACAAATCTTTTCTCCTTTTTACCAGCAAGGGGCGGCAGAAGTACTGTTCTTGTTCCTTGAACTGCTAGGACAGGTACTGGTTGTCTGTAAGAAGGTCCAAATTCCTTCTTGTCCGCAATCTTTTCTCTGACTAGATCCCCAACTTTTGGAATCCAGACAGGCCTTGCTGGGACCGCCGGTTTTTCCCCAGTGGTGGTTGGCTGCAGGAATACGTTGCTTTGTTTCGATCTTAGTTCATTGAGTTCCTGTAAAACAGCCAAATTATCTTTGATATCAAACGGTTTATTTTCCACCACTGTGCCTACGTGATCGAGGTCTGGTGCCCACATTCTTGTCCCAAATAGGACCTCATATGGAGTGACCCCCCCTAGAGAACTTCTTGGCAAGTTATTTAATGAGCGTTGGACCCCATAAAGATGTTTGACCCACCCATCACCCGAACCTAATACCCTAGCTGTTATAGACTGCTTTATGTCCCGGTTTTTCCTTTCCATAACCGAATTTCCCTCAGGATGGAATGGAGAGGAGTACCGCAATGCAACGCCCAGACTGGCCATGGCTTCTTTGTAAGCACGAGAGCTAAACGCAGGGCCCTGGCCAGAATGTAGCGTGCCTATTGCGTATGTGCCGATAAAGACTTGCAAATCTTTTATAACAGTTCGAGCGTCAGCCGAGCGCTGAGGCCATATCCATAGGAACCTAGAGCATGAATCCACTGCAACCATGATATATTTATAGTTACCGTCCCTTTGCAAGGGACCGCAGTGGTCCAGGTAAACACAAGCTAATGGTTTGTCTGAAATTAACAGGGGTGTCTGCGCAGGGCGTCTCACTGTGGAGACTTTCATCTGTTGGCATATATCACATTCTAAAACCTAGTTCTTTGTTTGTTTTCTAATGCCAGGCCACCAATATCTTTGCTTGAGTAAAGATACTGTTGCAGAAACACCTGCATGGGCAGAAGCTATCCCTTCGTGTGCTGCTAGGATTAGTCCTAATCTACGTTCCTTGTTTGGAATTACCCTATCCCCCACTCCAGGGATTCGAGCAAAAGGAACGTTGTTCGCATCAATTACATAAGAGTACTTGAGTGGAAACTTTTTTGGTAACGCTGTACCACTGCCTTTGCTTGTAGCATTGACAGCCAACATTATCTCACTGTCTATTTTTGTTTTTGAACGAGTGATCACAGCTACGGAAGCCGTCTGAACAGCCCCTTTTGCGGTTTCGTCAGCCAATGAATTCCCTGCAACGTGAACGCCATCACGTTGATGACTCAGTGTGTGGATCACGTGAGCCTTTGGTAGTTCGTTTTTTAACTGAACTATTTGTTCCCAAAGCGTTTTATGCTTTATTGTGCCACCTTTCGCATCTTTGAATCCATTTTCAAGCCAGTTTTCTATATATTCATTATACGACTGAACACAGTAAAGGAATCGCACACTATTAGTGTGGGGAATTCTTGATCTGTACTTTCGAGTGCCAGTTTGAATGCTTGTAGTTCAGCTCGCTGAGCTGTACAATCTCCTAGAGATTGAGTTTTTGTGACCATAGGTCTGAAGATACCATCTCGCATGCGACCTTTAACGATTGCACATGCTGCACTGTAAGAATGCTTACCCCCTGTTGCGGGTTGTGCGGATCCGTCAGTGTAAATTATGAATTCGTACTGATCGAGAGGCAGAATTTCAGTGGGCAGAGGACATTCTTGTTCATATTGCAGGAATGCTTGTGTTTTTAAATCAGGATCAAAAACATATTCAACATCTGTTGCAGCAAGAGAATTAACCCACTGTATCCATCTTGGATGTAATGCTTTAGCATTTGGAATGCTTGCTTTTGTGACCGCTTCTAAAGCTGGTACTGGGGTTACGACAATAATGCGTTTCCCTTGGGCTAGGGCTCTTTCTTTTGCTACAGCGGTTTGAACTGCTGTCAGAATTTTTTCAGTTGAAGTGAAGCGCATTTCCGCTTGTGTGTACAAATGAGATTTGTATGCGATTGGTATTTTTTCACCCTCATTAAATGTTAAGTAGGTGAATCCGCATTGACCCGAAATTATTCGGATCACCAGGTTGCGTTGACTTGCGCATGTTTGTAAGTGATTTGTTGCTAACATGTTAGCCTGTAGTGAACGCAAGATTTCTGTGTGTTCTTGTGTCCAATTCTTGATAGAAAAATCAGGTTTGATTAATGCGTAGAGAGGTTTAAACCTTTCTGCGTAATTTAGAATGTATGTTCTTCCAAAGTTTAGGAAACCCATGATGCATTGTAAGTTTTTTAGCGTTTTTGGAGGTTGGAGCAGCGCACACTTTTCTAAAAAGTTAGTTGCCAAGCTCTTGCCTTCACTTGAAAGCTCATATCCTAAAATAGGACATTGAGATGGGCAATTCGGGACTTTTTAAAGTTGAACTTGTAGCCCTCAGAGGCGAAGGCCAGTATAATGGTGCTTACCCTGTTCAAGTGTTTGTCCAGGTCATCGTCCGTCAGATAGATGTCATCGACATAGGACAATGCCTCATTGTCATAAATTTGTAGTAACTCTGTTACTCTCGCCGAGAATAACCCCGGGCTGTTCTTGAACCCTTGTGGGAGTCGACAAAATTGACGCTGGGTCCCCATTATGGAGAATGCTGTTAAGTACCTGCTTTCAGGTGCTATGTTTTGACAAAAGAAACCATTTGAGATGTCCAATGTGGTTTTATATTTTTACGCACAATGTTATTCATTAATGCTGTGCTATGTGCATTTTGCACTGCAAATGTTTTACAACAAGTGTTTAAGTGTCTGTAATCCAAAACTAGACGATAGGTGTTGTCTGGTTTGGAGACAGGAAACAAAGGATTGTTCATTGAGGAGGTGCATGTTTCAATCACCCCTTGGTATTCAAGTTGATCTAAGATCTCCCTGACCTGTTTTTTAGCTTCTTGCTTTATTGGGTACTGCCTTTGTGCAGTTGGTTCATGTTTCAGATGTATTTTATGGTGAGGTGAGTCCTCATCCCATCCTACATGATTTGTATATAATGCTGGGGCCTGGGCTACTGCCCATTTCCTGGCATAAGTATATTTTAGATGAATTGGAATATGGTTAGAGAAGGCAGGCATAATAATGTCCTCGCCATGTGGGCACTCCCTGACAAATTGTGGTGGCCAGTCTTTTTCTGCTATAAGTATGTCATAGCCCCTTGAAAGTTTTTCCCAAAAGAGTGCTTTCACCTGTCTAGGTATGTCTCCCTCCATTCGGAAGGGTTATTTCATATAACCTTTGTGGAGTACTAACCCTAGTGTCTACAGTCTCAACTGTAATGTACTCATTCAAGTCCACTATCTCCAGAAGTTCCTTCAGGTTCTGGCGAACTATTGTGACTTTTGCTGCACTGTGCAGCATTGTCTGGGCCCATTCTCCGTTCTTGAGTTGTGTTCTCAGTATTCTCGGCATGTCTGATCTTTAGACCTGCTACTTTCTTTTTGGAGAATTGAGGTTTTGTTTTATTTTTTGGAGCGTTTTTATCTTCCTTGGATTTCACGCGTTCTTCTCTATTTTCTGACCGTCCTCTTCTTTCCGAAGTCCGTGACGAGATCTGAAAGGTACGAGAGGAACGTGTATCAGTATCTTGATACCGGTCAGGTTTTCTCAAATTATCCCTATTCCTGAGGTTATACCTCCTTTCAGACGGCTCCTTTTGAGGAGACCTACCTCGGGATTGAGAACGTTTCTCGTTTGAGTTTTGTTTAGTAGTTTCCCACTTCTTTTTAGAAGATGTAGGAGTTTGTTTAATAGAGTCCTTCTCAGGACTTTCTGATAGTTTTGGTTTCACTGGTCTTCCACCCAAACTATCTCTGCCTAATTCTGCATATGATTGTTCAATTATTCTGGGTAGCTCAGTTTAATGTTCTGTAACATCGAATTCCCTTAATCGTTGGCGGATCGCCACTGCTGCTGCCTCCCCTTTAATATTAGATAATATTATTGTTGAGACCTGGTCGAATTTTTCAGTAATTTCATACCTAAATTCAGAGCAGGCTCTGCCCCGTATTCGTTTTGAATTTGTTTCAGGACATCTGGTATTACCGCAATTGATGGAATACCATGTGTTTTAGTATAGATGGCAGCAAAGACTGAGCCCCAAGTGGTACAGTCTTCCAGTTGTGGTGTGATCCCCATTGGTAAACTGATTGTTAGGATTCTGTGTTTCTCATACGGGCTAGTATTTGGAAATACTGCTTCGATTTGAGTAATTTTTTGAGCTATCCAGAATGGAATTTGCTCACGTTTTGTGGGCATTTTACCCATGACTGCGTATAGAGTCTGTGGTGTAATTCTTTGTGTACTCCCCTGTTGAGGGGTTTGATTTGGAATGGTTAATGATGGTTGGACTGTGAAAGTCCGCATAACATATTGGACCAATTGTCTGTAGATTTTTATTAACTCTGTGAGTTGAGTAAGTAATTCCTCATCTGACATTATATCCAGTTCAGGATGAGGTGTGTAGCCGGCTAGAATCGGCCATGTTGCTCCTGGTCTACTTAGTGGACTGAGCCTGGTAATGTTTCTGTGATGTTTTAGGGCGTCTTTAAACCAGAGCTGATGCTCCTGGTATGTTAGTGGAATTTCAATATCCTCGAAAGGAATATATTCCTCTGGTGGATCATCTTCTTTGTAGAAGTGAAACAAGTGTGTTACTGGATTTGATTCAGGAAATATTACCCATGAATAGAATACTTCTGTCTGAAAGGATTCGGGTGCCTCTAACACGAAAACTGCTCTACCGCCTCTTGGTGGTAGGCCGTGTTTTATGAGTTTTAGAGTGATGGCTTTTCTTAAGTTTGGAGGGATGTCTATAACACCCTCCTCGGTTTCATTTAAACCTGTAATGTTAAAAGCTGTTGCTAGGGCTGGATCAGCCGCAGCTCCACCGGTGTCGGTGGCATTTTCCCTGTTTGACATTTGTTTTTTGAAAAATGTAGAACAAGTTTCAAGGAAACAAAGATAAGGTGCACAATATTTTGGAACACTGTATCCTTCAACGTTGAGCAAACCAAACAGCTAATATATAGGGTGTTTCCCTATGTAGCCATGGTGGATACTTAACCCTGCCCACTCCAGACGTCTTTTGGAGTATATGGGTAGGGGTCTTTGAGAGAAAAAGCACAGCTGAGCTACTCAGTATCTAACGTTAAATTACCGCCTTACCAAACCGTTGGGCGCCATGTAGTGTAGCTCCTATTTCCCTAATAGGCTCTGCGCATTGGAATAATATACCCTATAGGCTTGACATAGGACTGAGGTCGGTATGTCCCTATCGAGTATATTAAACTTAATTACTTGTGCCAGCTAGCTCAGAGGCCACTAGAAACTCCTTGGATAACAAGAAGGAGTAGTTTCTGGCAGCCGCAAGACATGACCACTTTGTTTCCCTTTAGAATCAGAACATGTCCCAGAGTCGTGGAAACAATAGATAACCGTTTCACTCGGCTCAATCGTGCATGCTTAGTTTTCCTCAAAGTTACACAGAAAGAATAGACGGGCGTTTCAATAAAAGATTTATTGAACAGTCTTGTTTCTCGTGTAAGTAATATGTGCTGTTACGATCACAAGACAGTATGCAAGATAAATAATGTACAGCATAAGCAGTAGAAATAAATAATACTGCGCTAGCATGATCTTTAGTAGATATTCATTTACATAAATAACACAGACTAAAAATGCGAATACTCATACGATGCGTTTGTAAGCTAGTTCTACCCCAATGTACCTAACCTAACCTAGGTGTACGGAGAGGTATGAAGTAGGTTGAGTATTCCTTACTATGGTATACTAAGAGTATGTTACGCCTAGTATGCCTAGTATGCCAAGAGTCCCTCTAGGTTCTAGTCAGCTCCATACCTTAAGAATGAGAGAGGTGGGAATCTCTTGCCAGACTCGAACTCCAACACCCCGCAAGGGAAGTCAGATCACTGGAAGCTGGACTCTCTGCGTGCAGGGATGACAGCGTCTTCTCAGTGAGTCAGGCCGGGAAACGGGCTCCTCTGAAGTCGAGGTCTCCTCTAGTTTACAAGGGCTAGGGAAGGTATATTTATATCTGAGAGGTACCTCAGAATGTTAGCATTGACGTGAATCGGACAGCGGAAGACGTCATGAATGAACCCCTAAGGTATAACGGTTCATGCATAATAGATGAGTCCTTGAAGAAATCAATAGTCCTGTGCTAGGGAAACTCCCGAAGTCTAAGGGTCTGTTCTTCAAGAACTCGTTGTGACGTTAGGGTGGACGGATGTCGGAGACCATGCCTGTATTTGGAGTGCACGGTTTAATGCCTAAATAAGGACTGGGATTTTATGCCTATATAAAGGCAGGGCGAATTGTGCCTATATAAGGACATGATACAGGAAAACCTATATACGGACACCCTAAGAGGAATACAACAAGCCAAGGCAAATAAGAGGGCCATAGCACAACCCTGTTTAAAATGTTCCACGGGTAAGTCAGCCTTCTTGCCAAAAACATGAGCATCAGCAAAGGGAATGTTCATAAGAATCAACTGGACATCACTAAACAGCCAGTTGTAAGCATCCAGGCATAGTAGTGCGTGGCAATAAATAAGCCCATGGACCTCACCAGCCATTCAACAGTATGTAGACCAAAGCAGAAGAATTTCGGAGGCATTCCATAATCCTCACAATCTTGTCTAGCACAGCCATGAAGGAAGCAATTTCCTCCTCCGGAGGTGCTGATGGACTCTCCAGATCTACCTCAGGGAAAGTGTCCAGTCCACTTGCTTTCTGCAGAGCCAAACTGTCCCCACCATCTGTGCTAGTGAGGGGGAAAAGATTACCGGCTTCATTGCTATCATCATGGTTGATGATATTGGCCATCTGAATGTGGTCTGATTACGAGCCAAAATTCCCTTGAAACCTGCTAAAGTACTGATCACAAGGTAAAACCTTGCATGTAACTCTTTCTCCCTCAACTATTGGGTATGGAACTGGGATCATATCAAAATGGCCTTCACCTTTCAGAAATTTGCCACATTTTGTAACAGATCAGTGATGGCTGAAACGCTGTCAGCGAAGCAACTGTCGAGTCAGGGAGAGGCTGAGCAGGATTGACCAGGGCCAGGGTTGAAGTTTCTGGTAGAAACCTAGTCCTAGTCAGAGGCCCCAAGGGCTCTTGGGGCTTTCAAGTGCACCAGAGAAAGGTGGAGGATAAAAGAGCCAGCATAGCCTGGGTGAATACAACAAACTGTGCAGTGTCAGGAGATGGAAACTCTAGGTAGCTAGTTGCATCTCTATGAAAATCAGATACCTGGATGTTGTTGTTGCCCGGGAATCAGGCAATGGCCTTCAGCAGTGATACACCCAGCGGTAATCCTAAGCTTGTGCAATGAAGAGCTCCACTTTCAACTCCTTCATGGCCTTGGTGTGCATTAAGTTGCACTTATCACACGACCCAGAGTTATGTTTGGGCTCCAGGCACCAGAGGTATATATCTGTTGCTGTCCAGTGTCAGGGCATGGCTAGCTCATCTCCTGTTGTCCAATGACAGGCATAGCTAGCTCATCCAATCCTTTTTTTAAATTTTCATTCTACTGCTTGTAGTCTTGCTGTTATAATGTGATGGAAAAAATACATGTTATGCAATGGCAAGAAATAAACAGGACTGGATCAGCTAATCATAGGAAAACTGGAGAGCTCTGTTGAATGCCTTCCCATGCTATTCTAAATAAATTTACTTAATGGTCCAAACATTTGAGTTCTGCCATTTTTGTACCGGTTTAATCCGGTGTCGCGCTTACACTTCATAGACATGAAGGAAGGGCAGATAGGGCACACACGCGCCATACATTTCTTCCCTGTAAGCGTGGATGCCGGTTTGCCTGTTACAGGAGCCCACTGCACTACATGTCCCAGAAGGCAATGGGGCACAGTAGAGGAATATAAGCACCGCCCCTACAGGAAGTAGGTGCTTGACAATCTTGGCACGATCGTATGTAGCGGAAGGTATTCCCCGCTGGAGACCGTTTGAGCAGCATAGCTGAGGCGCTGCTTTTTCCCTGAGGATTCCGGAGACCGTTCGGAACACTCGTGTGCTCATTTCAGGACTTCAAGCTGACGAGGCTGAACTCCCGGCTCGGGAGCTTTCAGGTATCGTGAAGAGTGAGAGAGAGACGCGCCGGAGCGCTCTCCTCTCAAATCAACTTTCATCTCCTTTGTTTTTCCTTTCCTGAGATATAGCTCACGAACGCTGGAACTGCTTACAGCGCAATCGTGTTTCTATATTTAAATTACCACGTCTTCTTTTCTTTTGAGACATTATTGTTTTCCTGCTGAGACTATTTTCAGCGACTAGGGAACTCTGGATTTCAGGCTCACACGCTGTGAATTGAACAGTGTTGTAGGGCCCCAAATCGTTTGAACTAAACGTTGCTTGCTGCTTGTGCACTTTTCGGTGCATATGGAAATCTGGAGCTTCTTTTCTTAGTCCTAGGAGAGCTAGGACCTCGACTGTTTCTGGAGGATTGCTGTTGGGCTCCTTGTGAGTGTGTGACACAGTGGTGAAAACTTGATGTTGTTTTGTATGTTTATTTCCCTGTGCTGCCTCTCATCTCGGTCTCTCTCTTGTGTCTATACAGTGCGACCATCAGGGAGAAAGATGTTCTAGACCAAGGAGGCAAGCGTTACTCCCCCACAGCGATCTTTCTTTGTTATTTTATCCCCTTCCCTTTTCCCCGGGTACTCCCTTCCATAGTGTGTATACCTACATTGTGGGGGATAGTGCTCCGGGAAGGAGGAGGCCACGCTACTAGCCATCGTTCCTGCTGGCCGCTACGAAGAGGTCAGTGGCGCGTTGTTGTGCTTTCTTCTTGTGCTACTGACAACCTGACAGATTGTCAAGCCCAAGTTGGACGCCCAGCCTGGACGATGGACACCAATGTAGTGTTGGCCTCACTGTTGGAGAGCCTATCGGCAGGAGGTACAAACCTCTCGTTTGGAAAATCAAGAACTAAGGAAAGAGATGGGCACGTTACGTAGGGAGGTGGCCGGCCTATCTCGAAAAGGTGTAGGGTCAGGTTCTTATATTAGGGAAGCTACCTTCACTCCTCCGGTGCATACAGTACAGGTACCTTCCCCAGGCACCACACAAGGGGGAGGTTTATTTGCAGCCAGTCCTATTCCCCCACCTTCAGTTGACTCCACTCCCACCGTTCATGTCATACAAAATACCGGAATACCTTTAGCACCTCCAGAACGTTTCTATGGAGAATCAAAGAAATTTGAAACCTTCCTTAATCAATGCCGACTGCATTTCTTGTGTAAACCTGCAGTTTTCCAGGATGAAGCGGCAAAGACAGCTTTTATGATGTCGTACATGGGAGGGAATGCAGCCAGTTGGACCATACCATTGATGGAACGAAACGACCCTGTTTTACATAGATTCACAGACTTTTGTTTGGAGATGAGAAAACTGTTTGATCGCAAATCCCATATGATGACCCTGGATCGTGAACTAATCACCCTTAGACAAGGTTCTCAGGACTTATTGACCTATATTACGACGTTCAACCGCCTAGTAGTGGAAACGGACTGGCCCCAGGAAAAACGAACCACTCTTTTTTACCAGGGATTACGTGGGGAGTTAAAAGATGTCCTTTCACAGGTGGTACAGTTACCCCAGACCTGTGAAGAGATGATCGATCTTACCGTGCAATTGCACCACCGACTACAGGAAAGGAAAGGGGACAGGAACCGGGGGACACGCGTTTTCTGTTTCCCGACCCAAACCCGCTACCGAAGAACATCCCAAACCTTCTGAAGGGACCGAGCCGATGCAGATAGGGGGCATCCGAGGACCCCTCACCTCAGAGGAGAGAGAAAAAGGCGAAAGATGAAGCTATGCCTCTATTGCGGAAAAGGGGGCACTTCATCAGAGAATGTCGCGCCCGGGCCCAGCTTCCAGAAAGAACCAACGTTCCACGAGTGCAAGCAGCCATGGGGCAGCGAGAACCGTCGGAAAACTGGAAGGCTTGAGTCAGGATGAGATCACTGGTTCAGGCGACGGACATACTACGATCTCCTCAGTGATTGCCAATACCATCCAACCAGCCGTGGCACACTTGACTGTTAGTATTTATCTTCAAGTTACGAGGGATAAGAGTATTGAGGTGGCGGCATTACTGGACTCCGGTGCTACCGGAAATTTTATTGATCAGAAGTACGCCCTGACTATAGGTGTGCTATGTGAAAGGAAAGAGATCCCAGAAAACGTAAAAGCAGTAGACGGTACTGCGCTGTCTTCTGGACCAGTCAAATACCATACGGTTCCACTCATGATGCAGTTCGGTGAGGACCATTATGAATACATCCAGTTTGACCTCATTGACGCACCGCAGTTCCGTCTTCTCCTAGGTATGCCCTGGCTGACCTTACATGATCCTGTCGTTCGATGGGCTGCCCGTACAGTACTCTTGAGTTCTAGCTATTGCAAAGAGCACTGCACAAAGCAAGCGGCCCTTCCGGAAAAAACCGAGAGCACCCAGGCAAGCTTACTGGCAACCGCATGTGTAAGAGACAGATACTGTTGTTCCATCGCCTTGCCCGAAGAGTATCAGGAGTACCAGCCTCTATTTGATAAACAGAAAGCCACCCAGCTTCCACCCCACCGGGTTTATGACTGCCGCATTAAGCTGATGCCTCGAGCCGAGATTCCCTGCAGCAGGGTGTATGCCCTGACGGAACCCGAGACACACTACTTAAAAAACTACCTCGACGAGAATCTAGCCTCTGGCTTCATCAGGCATTCCTCATCCCCTGCTTCCTCTCCGCTCTTTTTCATCCCTAAGAAGGATTGTGACGAACTTCGAACCTGTATAGACTACAGAGCGATCAACCGAGTCACAGTAAAAAACCGCTATCCACTACCACTGATTCCTGTGCTATTGGATCAACTCAAGGGGGCTCGCTATTTCACGAAACTTGACCTGCGAGGCGCCTACCATTTGGTGAGGGTCAAGAGCGGTGATGAGTGGAAGACCGCATTCCGGACGAAGTTCGGGCTTTTTGAATATAGAGTGATGCCCTTTGGGTTATGTAACGCCCCGGCGGCTTTCCAGTATTTTATGGATGAGGTTCTTCGGGGGTTTCTAGACACATTCTGTGTGGTGTATATAGATGACATCCTTGTCTATTCGTCTAGCCTCCAGGAACATGTGACTCATGTAACAGCAGTCTTGAATAGGCTCCAACAACACTCACTGTATGCCAAATTGGAGAAATGCTTGTTTCATGTCCAAGAAGTAGCATTTCTAGGATACATAATTAATGCACAAGGGTTCCAGATGGACACAGGCAAGGTCGACACAATCACTCAGTGGAAGACCCCACAACAAATAAAGGGGGTACAAAGCTTCTTAGGATTCGCCAACTATTACCGGCGTTTCATAAAAGACTTCTCGAAGATCATCCACCCCATCTCCAGCCTATTGCGGAAAAACACCCCTTTTGTTTGGGGAGAAGAGGCTGAGCGGTCTTTTCAGATCCTAAAAGGGAGGTTCACTCAGGCTCCCATTCTAAGGCATCCTGACCCACAACTCCCCTTCATTGTAGAAACTGACGCTTCTCAATACGCCTTAGGGGGGGTTTTGTCTCAACGACATCCCAAAACAGGACAGCTACACCCTGTGGCCTATTTCTCAAAAAAGCTCACCCCCAGTGAAGTGAACTACTCCATATCAGATAAGGAACTGCTGGCCATAAAACGGGCTTGCGAGGAATGGAGACATTATCTCTTGGGAGCACACCACGTCATCGAGATCTACACAGATCATCGGAACCTGTTGTTCCTGAAAACCGCCAAGGCCCTGACACCTCGTCAGCTACGATGGACTCTTTTCTTTTCCGATTTCGATTTTATAATTAAGTACCGACCAGGCCCCCAGAACGGCAAGGCGGATGCTCTCTCTCGCATAGAAGAACCCGAAGGAAAATTGTTGCCAGAGAGCCCAGAACCGCCTTCGATACTCCCTGAGATAGCCTTCCAGAACCAATCCATTGCATTAATCACCTCACAAGACTTTCTAGAGGATCTCCGAGTGTCCTTAGCCGACATAGATACTCAGGCCTGGATTCAAGAAGATCCTGAGCATCGAACAGACAACAAGGAATTGTTGTATCACCATCATGCATTGTATATTCCGAACAGCGATTTACAACTACGAGTGTTGGCATGGGCTCATGATTCTCTATTGGGAGGACACCTGGGAAGATACAAGACCATAGCCTGTATCGAGCGATCCTTTTGGTGGCCCACGTTGAGAAAGGATACAGAGACATACCTACGGAATTGTTCTGTGTGTGCACAGGGAAAGGCCAGTCATACCAAACCTACAGGTCTCCTACAACCATTGCCCATTCCTCCTCGACCTTGGCATACTGTGTCAATGGATTTTATTGTGGAAATGCCCCCATGTGAAGGGTATACCACCATATTGGTGGTAGTTGACCATTTAACAAAAATGGGACACTTCGTTCCTTTGAAACATTTGCCTACATCTTCTGAATTAGCCCTTGTTTTCCTTCAACACGTGGTGAGAGTCCACGGAATACCTTGTGTTCTCATTACAGACCGGGGAACACAGTTCACCTCTCGTTTTTGGAGGGCATTATGTACAACTATGAACATTGAAGCCAGGCTTTCTACCAGTTACCATCCTCAGACGGATGGAAAAACAGAGCGCTTGAACCAAACTCTGGAGCAGTACCTCCGTTGTTTTACCCTCCAAAACACCACGGACTGGTACACACTTCTGTGGATGGCTGAGTTCGCCTACAATAATGCGGAACACTCCACGCTAGGCTGTTCTCCGTTCTTTTGCCTCTATGGTCACCATCCCAACATGCTCCCTTTCGAATGGCAAATAGAATCTAGACTTCCGAGCATTCACGAACATCACGCTCATCTCAGGGCCGTGCTGATCGACGCCAAACAGCATCTGGCTTCAGCTCAACTTGCACAAAAACACTTCGCTGACAGAAAAAGAACCAAAGAACCCGTTTATCAGGTGGGGGACAAGGTATGGTTAGCAACTAAGAACCTACACCTTAAGGGAGCAGACAAACTAAAACCCAAATACATTGGTCCCTACAGCATTGAGGAAATCATCAACCCTGTAGCTATGAGACTGTCCTTGCCCTCTTCATGGCACATCCACCCTGTATTCCACGTCTCACTGCTCCAACCCTGTCCTGTTAGCATACGGTTGCCTGAACGACCCCTCCCTTTGGAAGTTGATGGTCAGGATGAGTTCGAAGTACGTAAACTCCTGGATTCCCGAATAGTGAGAGGGCGAGTGCAGTATCTGGTGGATTGGAAGGGTTTTGGGGTGGAGGATAGAACTTGGGAACCAGTACAGAATCTCCACTGCCCTGAGTTAGTAGAACGTTTCCATACTGCAAATCCGGGTAAACCTGGACGACCGCCGAGTCGGCGATCCTTGAGAGGGGGTTCTGTCGCGCTTACACTTCATAGACATGAAGGAAGGGCAGATAGGGCACACACGCGCCATACATTTCTTCCCTGTAAGCGTGGATGCCGGTTTGCCTGTTACAGGAGCCCACTGCACTACATGTCCCAGAAGGCAATGTATATGGTAAGGACAAAAGGTCAAGAAGAGGCCGCTTCGGTCCTCGGGTAGCCTAGGCTACTAAATTATTTTTAGGCAGCATTAATCAGGTAGCACAAAGTAGTATAGTCCAGGCGGGACTAATTACGCAATGGATGCTGGGACACAAAGTAGATATGGTATCACATTTATTAACGGCATAAATGGATTAACATAACTTAATTGCATAATAATAGTTCTGGTGCTCACACATAGAAGTGAAAGTGCGTGAAGTGAGGAGTGTTTGTGACATTAAAAACTTTACATCGCATTGAAAACAACCATATAAAAACTCCTAAGTAATTAGTTGCAATAATGGAGTTTTAAGGTGTATAGGTCGACGGCGTTTCGATCTTATGAATGTAAGATCATCATCAGGACGGAGCAAGTGTGAACAAGTAGAATCTATTAAAGGAAAACCAAAAATCAAACAATGGTCCCGAAAAGAACAACCAAGTTAAGAGCAAGACCTAAATTACTAAGGGATTCTAGAAATAACCCGAGTACAAATTGAGTTAAGGACTGCTAATGAAAAATAACGTTAATTCAGAATTAATGGTAGCAGGTGGTTCCAAGGCTTCCTATAGAGGTAGGCATGCGAAGGACATACTGGATAGTGGGGTCACGCTGCAACTGGGGAGGTGTCAGCGCAGGGAAATGAATGCGCGTAAGAAGTAAACTCGAGAATCAGACAAGTGAAGCACGACTAGGTAAGGAAGTGCTGCAAGAGGGGCAGGGGCCCGGGGGCAACACGGTGGTGGAGAGGGACTTACGTGGGCTATTCAGTCTCCAAGGAGCATCGTGAGTTCTGAAGATAAACAAGTCATGCGCGCAGGACGGGACCTGGTGAGTTCTGCAAGGGAGGGAAAGGGGTTAGTGTAGGGCCTGAGCTACTGAGGTGCGAGCGGCGTGGGTAGAAGCAGTACTTACTTCAAGGCCAGGAAGGGGCCGCTGGCGGAGGAGAACCCAGAATTTTCGGGTGTTAGTGCAGGTAAACAAGCGAGTCAATCTTTTACTCCAAGGTTGAGAACCATGGGTGACTCGGACGTTAGTTCCGGAGGCAAGCAGGAGAATCAATCTCTAAGGGGGAAGGGAGGAGGGCGGCACAATGGTAAGGGCGCCGTGTACAGAAAAGAGTCAAGGGATACTTCGGAAATTAGATTACTGGAAAGACGAAGGCTGGAAACTTACTAGTGGGAGCCTGCTGGTGAAGAGCGAAGGAGACCGCGAGTTGCTCGAGCGTGGAGCCGATACTGGACCATGGCAGCTGTGAGACTTAAAGGATATGCCGCGAGTGACGCGCATGGGCAAAGGTAGCGAGGCTGAAACTAGACTGTATAACGCCGCCATCTTGGGAAGGCACTAGTGAAGACCCAGTAGCGCGCATGTGTAGAGAAAAGGAGCTAAGTTCTAGCACTACTAAGGAATGTAGTGGGCGACTAACGCAGAGTCCCAGTGAATTAAATAAAATAAAATAAAATAAAAGGAGAGCGATTCAAAGGGTTATAGAAGAGCCCATATGTAGGGGAGAATAAGAGACATTTGCAACAAGGTGAAATCAAGATTTCATGATGTTTAGAAGAATACAGACAATTAAAAATTAAGAATATATATAAAAAATTATATACATAGAACTGAGAGATTTTACAGGATCATGTTCCATTCTTCAACAGTGTTAAGTCCATTTTCGATGGAACGACAGTTGAACATCCATTTACATTCCAGCCTGTTAAGAGTAGCTTGGGGGTCACAGACTCTCTTGTGTGGGCGAAGGCTGTCAATCACTTGCCAACGTAGATCTTGTTCATAGTGTCCTTTCTCAATGAAATGTTCCACCAATGGGGCCGTCAAGATACCGCAGCGTATCCGGCTTTTATGTTGACTGATTCTCGCTTTTATTTTCTGGGTGGTTTGTCCCACATAGATGAGGTTGCAAGGACATTTGACACAGTAAATTACATTCATT
Organism: Calotriton arnoldi; assembly: GCA_963921515.1. Taxonomy (NCBI): domain Eukaryota; kingdom Metazoa; phylum Chordata; class Amphibia; order Caudata; family Salamandridae; genus Calotriton; species Calotriton arnoldi. The sequence continues at coordinate 1,312,819 of CAWUFW010001349.1, read as the reverse complement.
GAGTTACAGTTTGAGAAGAAGCTCAATTGGTGCGTAGTGGTGCCATATTCAAAAGTTTTTGTGTTTCTCGTGAGTGGGCATGCAACACAGTTACCACATTTAAAATGTCCTACTATAGGAGGGAGACCTAAGAACGATTGCACAGTAGTCTCATCTCGGGCTTGTTTATATGCCCGGACAATGTGGTCTTTAATGTTGCGCCCACGTTTAAAGGAAAACAAGGGAGCTTCATTAGTGATGTCAATTGAGGTAAGGAGAGGCCAGTGTTTTTTATCATTTTGGTAATTTTATTGCTGGCTGGACAGAATGTGGTCACGCATGCAATACGTGATATGGTTTTCTTTGGTCTGGTTTCCAAAGGAATTCCCTATGTGAGAACCACGCACGTTTCATAGATCTTTTCACTAATCTTCTAGGGTAGCCTCTGTACATGAGTTTGTCACAAAGTATGTCTGCTTCCCTGAAGTAGTCTTCTTTTAGTTTACAGTTTCTCCGTATTCTTAAGAATTGGCCATACGGAAGGCCATCCCTCAGTGCTCTAGGGTGGGCACTATTGTAGTGGAGAAGAGTGTTGCGTTCTGAGGGCTTTCTGTACAAGGTCGTGTAGAGACCTCCCTCAGTAGGTTTGACCGTGACATCGAGATAGTCAACTTGTGTGTTGCTAGAATTGTAGGTGAATCTAAGGTCAGGCTGGCAGCTGTTAAGCCATGAGACGAAGCTGTCTAATTCAGTTGTGGTGCCTTGCCAGATCATAAAAACATCATCGATGTATCGGTGCCAGCTTCTTATGTGATTATGATGTGGATTGACTTGATTAAGGACCAGAGATTTTTCAATGTCGTCTACATAGAGAATAGCAAAATTTGGGGCGAAAACTGCTCCCATACTTGTACCCTTGCATTGTTTGTAATATTTGTCATTGAACATAAAGTAATTCTTGGTAAGTGCTATTGTCAACAGGGAGATGATGAATTCTGTCGGTACTTTATGTGGTCTGTGTCTGTTGTTAAGATGTGTCTCAATAACTGTTGCTCCCTTATCCTGCGGGATGTTGGTGTAAAGGGATTCTATATCCAGAGTGACTAGAAGTTCATGTGTGGGATCAAAATGTTCCTGCTCTACCAGATTGATGAAATGTGTGGTGTCTTTCACATAGGCTACGGTGTCAAGTACTAGGTCATGAATGAAAAAATCGATGTATCTACCTAGTGGCTCAAGAATAGAGCCACATCCCGATAGGATGGGTCTTCCTGGTGGATTATCTTGATTTTTATGGACTTTCGGAAGTGTGTATATTACTGGAGTCCTAGGATTTTCATTGTTGAGGTAGAGAAACTCTCTGTGACTGATATAGCCTAGGGTTTCGGCTTCTTTGGTTATATTCTGACTTTTTATTTCAGCTAAAGGGTTATGTCTGAGTAATTCATAGTGAGTCGTGTTATTTATTTGGCGTATAATTTCATTGTCATAGGATGTTTTGTCTTGGATGACGATGCCACCGCCTTTATCACATGGCTTGATGACGATGTTGTCCATGTTTTTCAATTTGAGGAGACTATTCTTTTCTTCTAGACTGATATTATAGGGAATGAAATCGTGTTGTTTTCTCAGTTTTTCTAAGTCCTTCAGGACTAAGTTTTCGAAGGTGATAACCTCCGGAGGAAGGGCGCTGGAAGGTGGGTTAAAGGTTGATTTGGGACGCAGACCCGTCGCGTCGTTGTTGGTTTGGGACTCTTTGTCAAGAAAGAAGGATTTTAATCTTATTTTCCTGAAAAGTTGGAAAATTTCGGTTTGTATCTTAAACCAGTCAGGTTTCTCTGTGAGTACAAAGGACAGACCTTTGCTGAGGAGCGCAATTTCTGAGGAAGCTAGTTGGTGGTTAGACAAATTGAAGATGGGAATCTGTTCCATGTTTTGTTGGTTAACATCTATGCCAAAGGAGTTCAATACTGGTAACTCCATTGATAGAATTTCCGTCGTGTTTGACGTTCCCCTGGTGGGAAGTTGAATCGTGGTTTGCCCCTCCCTCTCTCTGTTTGGAATGGTTGGCCTCGGCCTAAAAAATTAGGATTGGAGGAGGAAGAACTGGGTCCAGCCCCTTGGTCAGAGGAGTCAGAGTCTGCAGAGGAGTCAGAAAATGACACTGGTTGTTTGTTTTTAAATCGCCCCCAGATACCTGCCTGTCGTCTCTGCATGTACTGGGGATTTGTAAAATAGTCGTCCAGGAAATATGGGTAGGTATTTTCTTTGCTATAATTTTTGATGTCTTTAGTAACTTTGGTCGCTTTTTGTGGTGTTCAAATTTTTGAAAGTCAGAGATGCTTTTTCTAATTTTTCTAGAATAGCCTTGGCGTCAGCCAGGCTGTCCAGTTCCAAAATAGCTTTCTCTAGTGCTAGTATTTCTTCCAGTTCTTTCTTACTTTGTTCAAGAGCGGTGTCTATGCCTAGGACCATCCAGTGGCGTGAACAAGTTGTACCTATATGGGCAAATCCATGCTTAAACTTAGGGTCTTGTAGAAAAATTGCCGGGGTATTGCGGACTTGTAAGCCGACGGGTAGATAGGGCACACACGCGCCATACATTTCTTCCCTGTAAGCGTGGATGCCGGTTTGCCTGTTACAGGAGCCCACTGCACTACATGTCCCAGAAGGCAATGTGGCACAGTAGAGGAATATAAGCACCGCCCCTACAGGAAGTAGGTGCTTGACAATCTTGGCACGATCGTATGTAGCGGAAGGTATTCCCCGCTGGAGACCGTTTGAACAGCATAGCTGAGGCGCTGCTTTTTCCCTGAGGATTCCGGAGACCGTTCGGAACACTCGTGTGCTCATTTCAGGACTTCAAGCTGACGAGGCTGAACTCCCGGCTCGGGAGCTTTCAGGTATCGTGAAGAGTGAGAGAGAGACGCGCCGCATCAACTTTCATCTCCTTTGTTTTTCCTTTCCTGAGATATAGCTCACGAACGCTGGAACTGCTTACAGCGCAATCGTGTTTCTATATTTAAATTACCACGTCTTCTTTTCTTTTGAGACATTATTGTTTTCCTGCTGAGACTATTTTCAGCGACTAGGGAACTCTGGATTTCAGGCTCACACGCTGTGAATTGAACAGTGTTGTAGGGCCCCAAATCGTTTGAACTAAACGTTGCTTGCTGCTTGTGCACTATTCGGTGCATATGGAAATCTGGAGCTTCTTTTCTTAGTCCTAGGAGAGCTAGGACCTCGACTGTTTCTGGAGGATTGCTGTTGGGCTCCTTGTGAGTGTGTGACACAGTGGTGAAAACTTGATGTTGTTTTGTATGTTTATTTCCCTGTGCTGCCTCTCATCTCTGTCTCTCTCTTGTGTCTATACAGTGCGACCATCAGGGAGAAAGATGTTCTAGACCAAGGAGGCAAGCGTTACTCCCCACAGCGATCTTTCTTTGTTATTTTATCCCCTTCCCTTTTCCCCGGGGTACTCCCTTCCATAGTGTGTATACCTACATTGTGGGGGATAGTGCTCCGGGAAGGAGGGAGGCCACGCTACTAGCCATCGTTCCTGCTGGCCGCTACGAAGAGGTCAGTGGCGCGTTGTTGTGCTTTCTTCTTGTGCTACTGACAACCTGACATCCGGGTGCTGGTGGAGTAAATGTCATGGAGGACTGGTATGATCAAGATAGTCTATAATGCGTCTGACGTAAATAGGATTATTACACGCAACTAAGAGCGAGTCAAAATGAACCTTTTAAATTTAATTTGAGGTAGTAGAACCAATTGACTTTGGTACCCCATGCACTGCAATTGCTTGCATAGTGAGGTTTTACATGCCTTTGGCGCATGCAGCCCTGGCTGCTGTGCAAAGAGAACCTTTATTGCCGCACACAGAAAAAAAAATTAGAGGGAACATTGATTCTAATCCTCCCATGGATCGTTTGTGAGATGTGGATAGAGACGGGCTTCAAAGTCCTCTAGTGGGGTATATGGACTGGGGCTGCCTTTGTCCGAAAAATACTGTGTTGACCCTTGTGGGTAACCTGGTGGAGGTTGCGGCAATGTATGTAAAGGTGGCATGGGTGTAGGAGGAGGTGGAGGGCTAGTACCTTGTCCTTGAGCCTTTTGGCACTCACTGGTTTGGGAGGGGTCATCCTGTTGTGTAGTGTCCTCAAAGACTAGCTATTTCTTCTTGGGTAAAGTCTGTCCGGGGAATCGGAGATCTCGCCAGGGAGAGGGCTGATTATAATTTGTCGAGTTCCTGTTGAAGCTTCTTGAGACTGGGCCTCTCCGAGTATTCGGAGCCGACTGTGGTTGGTGGTGTCAGGCCAACACCAACTGAGGAGGAGGCACGGACAGAGTCTTTGGCTTAGACATTTGCTTCGGCATCTCAGCGCAGAGATGTCCCTTGAACTTAGAGACTGGCGAGGTTCGATGTGCTTGGCTTGATCCTATCTCGGCTTTGACACCTTGCCTCACGGTCAACCTGAGCCTGAGGGCAGGGAGGGGGTCTGGAGGCGGCAGTGGTTTACACACGAGGCTTTATGCCCAAACCCCTTGGGGGCAGTGTTCCGTCTCTACGTGCCGCCTTTTGTGTGTTTGGGAGCTTGAACTTCGACTGTATTCGAAACTCTTGGCATGCACTACATACAAGGGCCTGTGTCGGATGAGGTAGACAGAGCATCTTCGTATGCCTCTTTTTTTCGTTTTCCTTCTCTGCAATGGTGACTCCTTCGCTAAGGCGGAGGAGCGTTGCCCCACTGTTTTTCAGCAGTGAAATAAAGGAAAAATAAAATTATAATAACTCGAAGTTATCATTTTATTTGTTCCTGCTGCAGCGTCTCTGCGGGGCTGCTTTGCTCTCAGAGCAGGGGGAGGAGTGGTAGGCACACACTAAGTGCGCATGAATGTTTGGCCGGCCAAACAATCATGCGAACTTTGCATGCTTTCCACCCAGGCTGTATTGCAGCCTGGGTGGAGAACATGCCCAGGCTCCCACTGCCTGTCTGAGCGCCGACCATGGCGCTCAGACCAATGACAACGCTGCATTGCAGCGTTGTGATTGGCTACAGGGAGCCTGGGTGTGCTTCCTGTTCTGGCTGGAGCAGGGACACTGGAGCAAGGAACTACAGAGAAACGCAGCGAGAAGGTAAGTTTTTTTCTTTTTCACAGCCGCTTCCCTCCGTCCTGCCTCCCCCGATCCGTGCCATCCACCACTGCTCCTCTGACTAAAAAAAGTCAGAGCAGATGAACACTGGGCTGGGCTTATGGTCTGGAATACCTGAAGACTTGTCATCTTCCTACTTCTTGGCGCCCAGCAGGTCCACTTCGTCGAAGAAGTCTGATGTTTCCTCAGTCAGTCAGTGCATCTTGGTGTGGTCCAGAGTCTGTCTCTCCATTGACGAGGGGTTTTCTTGTACCTGAAGACCAAACAGAAGGTGCAACAGTTTTTGTGCTCTGGTGAGAGGCAGAGGTTACAGACGCTGTGGAGGTTAGCCCAGGGGTATTTTGCATGGCACCAAGGGCATTTCCTGAAGGATGTCTGTCCCATCACACTCCACGTCTCCTCATTCTCCGGAGTCAGTAAGGGAGGGGGCGGGACCCCAGAGGCAGGGCCCCTAGCAGGTCAGGGACCCGGATTTGGTGATGGTTTACAGAGTGTACTGCAGGAGAAGAGGAAAGGGACGACCATCAAAGGAGAAATCTTTTTGATGATGGGAATGGAAAGAAACAGGCCCCAGAGCACAAATGTTCAGTGTTTAGTCCGAGAGCAGCATCTGTTGAAGCCATCTTTTATATATGATACCAAATGCTTGAAGCTTTAGGCCCTGTTAAGTTAGCATGATAATCACTGCTTGAGCCGCTGGGGCCCTTTTGACTTAAAAGTAAGGCTGCTTCTGTAACGCAAGGCTTGCTCAAGACAAATACGTGGCAAAGGAAGAAGGAAGAAGCTCGCTTAGATACAAGCGTTTCAGTATAACTCATCTCGCAACATTTCTGGTCATTGCTATTATGTTGCAATTATTACCTGGAAAAGTACCAAAACTGATCTCTTACATTACAGTGGAAAGTCCCCAAATCTTCCTACTTGGGGCACGTGGGCAGCAACAGTATATTTTGGACCTTAAATGGTATAGCACAGGCTAGGCCTTCGCTAACTGGTCAAATAGCCCATGCTTAATTTGTGCCACGTACATTATGATGCTGCATCCTCTTGTGGTTTGTGTCTATAAAAACTGTCAGAAACGTCATATCTTTGGACATTCAGTGGCTATGCTGTCTGTCTCCGTGCTGCACGTATTTGCATTGTTTGTTGGTCTCCAATAAATGCTGCTATCTTCTGTGCTGACAGAGAACCGTATCTGTGGTATTATTTCTCATTCTTTATTTCAGTTTCTACATTTGGTGGAGAATGCGGCTCCAGAATGCATGTCTTCTGCTGCGGCGGGCTGCTGCCTTCCCCTTCGAGCGGAGGTCTGAGGTCCGACCACAACGCTTCCCTGCCTCCGAGGTCTCTCTCTCTCCCTCCGCTCTGGGCTGGATGCTGCCGCTGGCCGTGAGTAGTTGTCACATCTCTGGACTGCTCTTGCTCCCTGTTTTCCCAGGTTCTCTCAGCACATAATGATTGCCTTGTGAGCCAGCTTTGATGGCTGTTGTGCCTACTGTTGTGATCTGTGTATTTTTGGGTTCATTGCTTGCTGTCAATGACAGCTCTGTTGGGGACTGTGTCTCTCTCTGGTGTGCACTTGTGACGCTGGGCCGGTGCTGCACCATCTTGTTGCCTCTGAGGGACATAGTTGCTGTCTCCCTGCATATTTCCCTTCGGTTGTCCCTGGCGGTGGGCCAGTTACAAGGGGGAGGAGTATTTGTTTTGGTCTCGGTTTTGGGTTTCCTCTAATGTGTATCCTCTGATTGTGCTGTCCTCTGTTTTATTCCCCCTCTTTTTACATCTGCTGTCATTGCCACTGGGTGACCGTTGGGTCACAGGCCCCATTGATTTTGCGGTCCCTTGGGCCTTGGCCATCTGCTGCTGACCTTCGCTTCCAGGCCCCCCCATATGAGAGGGTGGATTTCTGCCTTCAGACCCTGTTTCAGCCTGCAGTGACACTCTGAGAACGGTTCAGAGTGGGCAAAATGCTGCTCCTCCTGCCTGCAGTAACTCTCATAGCGGGGGGGGGGGCGGATGCTCCACTCAGCACTGGCTGGTCAACTCCTTGGTAAGATTTTTCTGCTATTTTATATTTTTTCTCCGTTCACTTCACCTGCTGCCTATGTCTCCACAGTGGCTCTTTGTATTATTTTTACTGCACTGTGTGTGGGCATTCTTTGCCAAGCTTTCTTTTCTGGTCCAAAGGGGACCTGCATATGTTTGTTCCTGAGGGGACGGAAAAGGGAAAATTAGGGTGCCGTCGCAGCTAGGGTACCCCTATTGGCTAGCCAGAGTTCTGAGGGAACTCAGTCATGAGTGGGCTGACGAGCCCCTGTGGGACCTTGGTTGGAGCACTGGCGGAGGGTTGATTAGCATCCCCTCCAGATTTACATATTAGTTAGAGGTGTGAACTGTTTGCAGCTGGTGCTTCATTCGGAATTTAGATTAGGGTTACATTTGTGTTTCTAAGCAGCCAGTGGCGCTCCAACAAGACTGATAAGTCCGGGGACCCTGCTCGGTGGGAGCAGGGTCAGGAGGATTCGGTGGGAATTCTCGGAAGTGGGCCCACGGGTGCCGTTGCAGTTTGAGCACACCCAGCGTCGCGAGGGGTTGTAACTGCAGATACTCCCCTGGTATTCGCTCACTGTCTATGATTCGGGGTTCACCTCGCCCCTTGATGATGTGCTTTGTATTTGGATTATACTTGCTGCACCGTCACCTTCACCACTGGGGTTCGGCGAGGGCAAACATTCGCATTTCCTTGGCCACGCAGTAACTCCCTGAAAATAGGCAGCACAAGACTACCGATGTTTCAAGGAGGGTGAAATTCTGCAGTTTCCTGTCTTGCCTGCGGACACTCACTGGCTCCAGGGGTGGAAGGTGTCGGATGCTGAGAAAAGGAGGGGGGTGAACGCCTTGTTTCACACAGGGGAGGGATACGTAATTTATTGTTTTCCTTGGTTTGCATTAATAAGTTTCTTGAGTTCTATGATTTTTGTTGTTAATACCGGTGTTCACCAGTTATCAGATTTGACTGTACATCTACATTTTTGACTGATCTGACTTTGACACGATGACACCGATACAATAATGCTTCTAGACTGCTCAAATAGACACTTTCACGTTGTTTTTATATTGCACATTACCCTATGTCTGTGCACTGCTACTTATGAAATGACAGATTCCAGCTCTCCTTATGATTACACTCATGCTACTTTGAGATTAAATAACACACAGGGAAAAGGTGCTCAGGTAGATTTGCACCACCTAGGGATAGACCCCGGCTATTTGTGTTATATGTGTGTGCCTGTGTAAGTGCAGAGTTAACCTGTTTTTGTTTCACCTTTTATGTAATTCTACAAATTTCGTTCAGCCGCTCCTCTGTGGGTCAACGTGGCCCAAGGAGAAAGGAAGGGGACGAAATATCTTACCCTACCTCTGTCTCTTTTCTTCCCATCTATGAATAGTTTCGGTGAACTTGTAGCAAATGCCATTTCATGTCACGTTGTCTGATGAACGCCGCTTACTCTGCTTCATTTAACAAAGCGCAGCTGGCGGTTTGATCGCTGCATGATAAGTATCTGTTATCGATCTGTATTATCCGTTATCCATACCCCCACACCTCAGGAATGAGCAGCCAGAAATAGTCTGCTGACTACCTTCTGTGTCACTGTACCGAAGTGTGTCTGTAAGTTTGTCTACTGCAATAGGGACAGCTGACTCCTTCCCACATACACTTACAAAGAGTAATAATTGGGGTACGAGTGCCTTACAAGTAACACAACTGCATTGCTGTTTCCTATCTTTTGAAAATATGACAAAGGACTGAATATTGTGTTTTGTTTAGATTTCAATATCTTTCTTGTGACCGTGATTATTCTCCTGGAAGGAGGGGCATGGAAGATTACGGTGTGGAACTAGTTTCTGTTCATCAGGTTGTTTCAGTGCATTGATAGGTATTGTTTTTGCCGTTTTTTGTGACATTCCTGGTGTTGGAGCTGGTAGCCAGAGAGCGGTCGGCTCTGGTGCACTGCCTCCTGCTGGACACCAAGGGTGGTCTCCAGATGTGAATAGGTGTCCACCTACTCACAAGGAGGGGGTTGGTATTGCATTAAATGCATTCATTTGAAGTGCTGTTATTGTATTGTATGCATTTATTTGAAGTGCTTTTATTTTTTGTTATGATGTCTTTGATTGTCACATACTGTATTGTGATTCATTGAGATACTTAGTATTTTGCAACTGACCTTTTCAAATGCTGATTATATGCCAAATGACTGATTACTAGCCGCCTTAATACAAATGTTACAACACCGATTACACATTGGCATTCTCTGCCACAGGGGCACAACACACCGAGCTGTCCCATGATGAGCAGACCTTTTGCAGATCTCTTGCGCACAAACTCATGAATGGGGAAGTTACCGAAATAGAACTTTCAAAAGAACGTTTCAAATATTGACACATTAACGGCCAAACATTTGTGAACTTTGGTATTTTCAGATTATACCAGGATACAGTGCTCTCGCTAGCACGTGCAGAATTAAAGGGCCAAGGTCCTGAGGCCCACTGTGCGAATGAGCTGCAAGCCAAGACCCTAAGAAAAGACGGAATACAGGAACAGCCACCCCTCTCTCCAGGTTATAGTTGCGATGCAGCCAAATTTAAGTCTACATATATTGAAGGGTTAAAGAAAACTCTTTTGGACTGGCTTGCCACAGACTCTGGGCATTGCGCCAAGACCAAACCACACACTACAACAGTTTTCTGTGGGTATGAACAGAACTGGTTTTAAAAAAAACAATTATGTATTCTTTGCAGCGGAGAATGGAAATGAATGCAAATACTTGACTAAGAGAAGTGTTATTTTGTGTCTATGCACTTTAATAAGTTTTGTTTCCTAACATTTTAATTTTTAGATGCAGGAACGTCGGAGAAAAGATGTTTGTTTCTCGTACGTGCCTGTTTTATGTGTTTTTTTTTTTTTACATGGTATGTCTGTTGTCAATAGACATTGTAAGGGCCAGAGTGATGGCCTCCACAGGCCCCCCATCTCCCAGAGCAGGGCCGGCTGTAGCGCTGGTGGCGCCCTGTGCAACAATGTTTGTTGGTGCCCCCCCCCCCCCAATGGCCACCTCCATCATGGATTCTCTTACTAGCACCCTTTAGCAGTGACCGAGTCTCCATAGCCACTGTCTCTCAGATACATTGAATACGTTATATAGCGCCACTCATACCAGTGTAGGGTGTCAGAGCACCTTGCATCACACACACATTACACAGAGACAATCAATAATAATGGTGTATATAAGTGTATAGGAAATGTTACATAAGCCAAAGGACTAAAAGTGTAGGAGTCACATGTCATCCATACTGGTAGGCAGTATAGTTTAAGAGTGCTTGGTGTGGAGAAGCACAAACTCAGAGTAGAAAAAGAAAAAGCATAGTTGGGAATTATCTTTAATAATAAGAAAGGATTTCTATCCAAATTAACCCTTTCTGCAACATTAATAAATGTTCTAATGTATACTTTGCAGTGTGTATGCAGTTCTATGATGAGAGTTAATAGCTCACTGTTGTATGTTAGGAATTTAAGTTATAAATCGAAAGTAACAAAAGGATGTCTCTTTTAAAAGCAGTAACCTGCTGATCTGTTTACATTACATGCACTCTGTAATGTACCTGGTACACGTTCTTTGCAGCAGGCATATTAACCCTCTGCACTAACTTCACATAAGTCAAAACACCAACTATACAAAATGGTGATCTGTCTCCAGGAAGATAATTAATTACAGGAGTTATCTTGACATTTTTGTGAGGCCTGGTAATTGCCGGAGGAAAGGAACAGCAGGTGCTTTAAAAACATAATAAACTTGCAAACTCAGCACCCCCAGGAAACCAGCACCCAGTGCGGTGGCACCGGTCGCACCGCCCTAGAGCCGGCCCTGTCCCAGAGTCATTTACAACAGGAGAAGTTAAGATATGGAAGCAAACATTTGCTTACAGGTCAAGATACATTATTGAAGGGAGGTAGCCAGAGTGCCCTGCACAGCATCACTGTCAAGATAATAGTACTGCAAAAGTATTAAGGCAATGAAATGCCCAGGATCACACAATTAGGTCAAGTTAGGTAACTGGCTTGCTTTCCATATAGTGTAGTATAACACATTCACAGACCGCCGCCTAACATATAACACCGCCTTCCTCACAAGCAAAATATAAAATAGCACTAGGTACATTGAGTTCTTGAAGGGTTTTGCCTAATTAATGGCATGAGGAGAAGTACTATTTTATGTATGTATCTAAAAGAAATTATGTGTATGCATATTAATGGTTTTACTTTTCTAGGATTTTCAGACTTGCAGAAGCTGCAGGGCTTAGATTGTGAGGGGAACGTGCTAATATGCATTCTAATGCAGTGCATTCGCCAGAGGCTACAAAGGATAGGATCAAATGTAGTAATATTTTGTTTATATATTGATGTTTAGTAATGGGTACATGCAAATGAAGAAGGATAGTGTGCATTGAATAACTGTGCTTCGTATTATAATGTTTTAAGGATACGATGTGTACACATTTAATGTATCTTTTAATATACAGGTGCAGTCTTTAAGGGTGTTTGCAAATAGGTTTCAAGGTGTAAGGGATTGGCACAGTTTGACAACTATGAGTATTTTGATTCCCAAAGGTGTTACTGTGATACAGATGTTCATCTGTGTTTGCTGTTGGGACAAGCTATAGTACAATGTTTTAATTATCTTGCTTTTGAAGATAATGGATTATTTTTAAAAGTCTTGTACAGGGATGACAATATAATTTTGAGCTTCTTTCCTTCATTCCCCTACAGGGTGTAATAGGTTTCCTGTTTTCGAAATGTTTGCATGCATGTGCTTAATGATAAATGTTTTCACCCTCTCATATCTGATTAGGAAGCTCCACTGGTGCAAATGTGATTTATATTTCTGACGATTTGGCCCATGCATTGCGCCACTACTGATTTCTCACCTAGCAAAGGGTCATAGACAGGGAGTGTTTGGTTAAGTATGGTCCATGTGTGCTAGCCACAGAAAAGCATGCAAATGGTCAACGTGGTTTAAGGAACACACTGTTCCCCGATGGAGATATAGCTCTAATTGTGGTTCATGCATCAGCAATAACACAGGCTCACTGCACAATTCTTACACAGTGGGCCCGGCTAGAAATGTAAAGCCTTCATTGATGCAGATAAATAAAAGGAATAGCATTAACTGATTGTGAGAACACAATGGTTCAAATTGCTTCCGCTCCACATGACATGATGATATAAAGATAAAGGATGATGATGTGTAATATGACTGAAAGTATATTACACAAAGGGCGGGGGTGGTTGAAAAGGAAGAATAGAAAAGGGGAGGATATAGGCAAACAGAAGAGGGAATATGGATAGGCCCAAATGGAAAACTATGTTGACCAACAATAATGCTTGCTCTCATGGCCCGACTTTTTGCTCCCATGGTCCATCATATGTAGGGCGTGATAGACTGATCAGACTGTTTTCCCAATGCTGGTACAACGGTAACATTGGAAAGGGTACTTCCACTGCCCAAGGCCACCTCCCATCCCAACAGGAAATAGACTTCATCAACATGTCTCCCTACTCAAAACTACAAGTACGTGTCGGTTATTGTGTGCATTTTCAGCACATGGACGGAGGCATATCCATCCAAGAACTGTGATGCACAAACTGTTGCCAAATGAATGCTTCCGGCAAGAGTTCATTCCACGCTTTTAAGTGCCTATGCTTTTGAGTTCTGACAATGGACCGGCGTTCATCTCACATGTGATTGAGGGGTTGTGCAAGGGGCTAGGAGCTAGACAGAAACTGCATTGTGCCTATCATCCACCAGCAGCAGGCGCTGTTGAGAGAAAGAACGGAGTGTTGAAAAATAAGATAGGGAAGATTTGTGCATGCACTGAACTGGGCTGGATTGATGCACTACCACTTACTCTGTTGTCCATGAGTAGTATCTCAGACGGAGTGATAAAGCTCAGCCCACATGAAATAGTGTTCCGACGGCCAAAGAACATTCCAGGCCACATGTCTATTGTCCCGCTGTCTGTATCTAATGATGTGCTTCTTCAATACTAAAAACAAAAAAGGACTAACATCATCAGGTGCTTTAGGCCCTTCCTGAAGCAGAGACACCAGCAGACCACGGCCACCAGCCAGGGGATTGGGTTTGGATAAAATCCCACATCAGATGGCACTGTCTCAACATCGGTGGAAGGGGCCATATCCGGTCCTTTTGACAACAGCAACAGCAGTCAAGCGTGACTTCCTGGATCCATGGCTCTCATACAAAGAAAGCAGCAACTCCGCCGCCACCACAGGAGTCTCCAGTGCCTTCCCCTGCATCACATCAAGGACAGCCTTGTTACAACATGTGTTCCACGAAAAGTACGAAGTGAGAATGGTATCCCAGCTCATCCTGAAGGGTTGCGCGTGCTGCACACAGCAGAGAAAGGAAGAGTGTGTAAGCGGGCCCCAATGATACATCAACTAAAGACGTCTGGAACATCAACGCCCCAACCCCTCAGTCTACAACCTGTGACAACGAGACATCTTTACCTTCCTCATCACTTTGTTTTCTTCATATTGAAAGTGCCTAAGTAATAGAAGTGCTTGATAACCTCTCAAATTACTTGAATACAGGCACCAACGGTCACTTTTTCTGTTTACAGGTATGATCACTGAGGCTCTGCATCCTTCCTCAGCAGACTTTTGAAAAGAGCGAAAGCGCAACAGAAGATAAGACATTCTTCCAACTATTCATACTGGCCACACGTACCAACGACTGGAACAATGCCTCAAGACTTTCAGAACAATGAGAGAATATGGCCATGGGTGCTACTAGCAATATTATCCCCCATTTCTGCCGTTATAATGACTACGCTCTTTATAGTGTATTGTGTTTACATTGCTATACCTAGCACTGCTCTGAGATACTGCTTAAATGACACAGAGATATTGTACCAAAATGAATAAATAGCCATGATAAAGATGGGACAGGGACCGTTGGCAGGGCAGGAAAGAAATAAGAGAGCAAATTGGGAAAATAACGCACAAAACAAATATGTTCAAAAGGTACATTTCCAATATATGAAATTAATGTGATATATTGTTATGTCTGCACATATTAGCAAAGGGTGAGCAAGGATTAATGGGATGTGAGAAAAGGAATGATGAAGCCCTAGGACTTTCAGAAGGAGAATATTCAATAGTCCCGTCAATTTATGTTGGTGAAAGTAACTGCACACACATAACAAAACTATCACGGATTAGAAAGAGTGATCAGCGGCCATCACCTGGACTAGTGGGTTACAATGGACTGTTTTTTTTGTCTGTGGCCAATGGGCATACTTCTCTTTGCCCCCGGGATGGTATGGTAGTTGCTACCTCGCCTCCATCCTGCCCCAGATGACTCATTTTCACTGGCCTAGTACAGGTTGAGCACCAAGGGCATCGGCCAGGAAGACTTAGGACAGCAGAATGGCAAGATGACATAATGACCGGATTAGGGGTGATGGTGCCTGGTGCAGGAATAGTATACACCTCAATAAGGATCCACCAGTTATCAAGGATGATTGAGGATCTTGCAGATTTAACAGCAGCAGCCTTGGGTAACATCACTGAAGAACTCACTGCCATGAGGGCAGTAGTGATACAGAACACGGTTGCATTAGACATCATCCTGGCCAAGGAGGGTAGAGTATGCCACGCCATCCACCAGGTGTGCTGTTCGTGGATACCTGACAACAGCCGTAATATAGACAATGCGATACATAACAAACAAAATAAACGACGAAGCACACAACAGACACACAGGAAGCATGTGGGAACATTTGATGCTATGGTTAGGAAGTTGGGGATCATGGATCTTGGAGGTGATCATTATAATTATAACAGCATTAATAATCTTGTGCATAATGATCCAGGTTTGTCCAGCATGCTGCACAGCTTTCACCTCCAGCTGTGCACATTGTGTGCCACAACACAGTAGACACAACAGTCACAGCCATGAGCCCGACCACAGTGAGGAAGGGGACGAGATGGTGGAGAGAAGGAATGCGTAGTAGTGATTTGGTCTCAGATGGGGCAATGTTGAAGCCATCTTTTATATATGATACCAAATGCTTGAAGCTTTAGGCCCTGTTAAGTTAGCATGATAATCACTGCTTGAGCCTCTGGGGCCCTTTTGACTTAAAAGTAAGGCTGCTTCTGTAACGCAAGGCTTGCTCAAGACAAATACGTGGCAAAGGAAGAAGGAAGTAGCTCGCTTAGATACAAGCGTTTCAGTATAACTCATCTCGCAACATTTCTGGTCATTGCTATTATGTTGCAATTATTACCTGGAAAAGTACCAAAACTGATCTCTTACATTACAGTGGAAAGTCCCCAAATCTTCCTACTTGGGGCACGTGGGCAGCAACAGTATATTTTGGACCTTAAATGGTATAGCACAGGCTAGGCCTTCGCTAACTGGTCAAATAGCCCATGCTTAATTTGTGCCACGTACATTATGATGCTGCATCCTCTTGTGGTTTGTGTCTATAAAAACTGTCAGAAACGTCATATCTTTGGACATTCAGTGGCTATGCTGTCTGTCTCCGTGCTGCACGTATTTGCATTGTTTGTTGGTCTCCAATAAATGCTGCTATCTTCTGTGCTGACAGAGAACCGTATCTGTGGTATTATTTCTCATTCTTTATTTCAGTTTCTACACATCCGAACCTGATGACAGAGAAAAACAATCCAACAATGGAGCCGGTGCCCTTGTGAATTGCTAAGGGAAGAGTAACACCATACCTCATGACTGGAAAGATTTCTTTGAAGAAAAATAAGTTGCAAATGTCCGACCCCAACACTAGATGGCAGGAGTATGCAGAGCATGCGTATCTACAGCCTCACATGCTATGCTACGAACATAGCTGTTATCTCATAGCCAATTGAGCATGTATTACTGTTCAAGAAGGACTGCTGCTTCACAGTATTTTGAGTTTCGGTTTTTAGGTGCAATTCTCATGTGGTGCAATCAAGAATCTGAAGTTCCAGGAGCGTGAACGCCCGCCGCCTGAGGACTGATGGCGACACAGGCCGCACTGAGGGCTACATATGGGTGAGGCAGGTAAAAGCGCGCGCCTCTTGAGCCCTGGAGAGCTGGGGGCCACTAGTCACGCTGCACAGACATTATGAACATCTCCGAGACTGTAAGCGGCCGCGCTGGCTGATAAGGACTGAACATCCAAAGGGCTTTAGGCGTTGGCCCGTTGGGGTTTGGGGGAGGGTTAGTGCTAGTTTTTCGCTCAAGGGGTGGGAATCAGACAGTCAGTTGTGCCAGTTTCTGCGAGTTGTGGGCTTACGTTCCCTCATTTAGTTGGAATGGGATTATTTGGGCGACAGGCACTCTGCAAGTTTTTAAGGTGGGTGGTTGGGGGCCCACTTAGCAGGGAGGCAGGGAGGGGGGGCGGATTGGGGGGGGTGGGATGGGGTTGATGGGAAGTTCAAGTTCAAGTTTAGCTCATGTCAACATATTTATCTCAATGCTGTTGTATTGTGGGGGCACTACGCAGTGGCAGGTTGGGAATCCGTTGAGGTCGTGGACTCAAAGTGGGGATGGGGGATCAGGCTAAGATCAAAATATGGACATGGAATGTCAATGGGATGGGCAACAAGATCAAGAGAACTTTGGTATTGCAGCACTTGAAACGCCATTCCCCTGACGTGGTGCTCTTGCAGGAAACCCACCTCCGGGGTAATAATTGCAGGGCCTTGGATAGGTTCGGGTACAAGATGGTAGCACACTCAGGATTCACGTCCGGCTCGAGGGGTGTGGGAATATTGGTCCGTAGGAGTCTGCCAGTGACCGTATCGGATTCCTGGACAGAGGACTCTGGGTGCTTCGCGGCGGTGGCGGTGAGATGGGAAGGACGTACGGTGATCCTATGCTCATGTTATATCCCGCCCGGCCTGCATGCCACACTCTACAAGAAACTGGGGACACACTTGGCGAACCTCCCCAACGGCACTCTGGTCCTAGGGGGTGACACTAACGCGGTAATGAACGTCGAATTGGATCGGTCAGGGGACAGACGGGCTAGCGGAGGGGAGATGGGCCTGCGGGGCTTCACGGACGCAATGGGCCTTAGCGATATATGGCGAACATGGTTCCCAGCCCGTAGACTCTACACCTTCTATTCGGCCAGACATGGTTCCTTCTCGAGGTTGGACCATATTTTCACGCGGGGGATCAGTTGGGAGATTTTGTAGACCCGTGCATCATGGCGCGGGGTATATCGGACCACTCTCCGGTGGGTGTTCTCCTTAGGGGGACGGCGGTAGACAGGGCCGCATTCCCGCGAATAGATCCGTGGCGGTTAAAAGACAATTCGATTACTGATAAGCTTCGGGAGGGTTCCGAACATTATTTCTCCGACAATCAGGGGTCGGTTACCTCCCAGCTAACGTTGTGGGAGGCATACAAGGCGGTCCTGAGGGGACAGGCCCAGGCTTTGATCGGCGCCCAGAAGAAAGAGGAATCGCAGCAGATTCAACAGTTGGAGCGCGAAATCGAGTCTCTGGAGCGAGAGGCCAGTGCGTCGCCCTCGCCGGAGCGCAACCATGCCCTGGCCATGAAACATAAGGAACTTCGCTCGTTAGCGGAGGGTGAGGCACGCGCCTACTCCCTCGCCACGCAACATCGGATATACGACGCAGGGGACAAGAGTATGAAGCTTCTCGCGTGGCTGGAGCGTCGTGACAGGGAGCGTTCCTGGGTTACGGAGGTGCGGGATGGTTCTGGGGCCCTAGCTTCCACGAGCGCGGCCATAGCGGAGGCTTTTGCATCCTACTATGAAGGAGTATATACCCCAGTGTGCACTAGATCTGAGAGAGACTGCGAGGAATTCTTGCGAGACTTTGCGTTGCCTATGCTATCCCAGGAGCAAACTGAGCGTCTGGATGCAGACCTCACAAGAGCGGAGCTGGGAGAAGCCCTTAATGCCCTCCAGGCCGGCAAGGCGCAGGGACCCAATGGACTCCCGGTTGAAATTTTTAAGAAACAGGCGAGTGTGGTACTGGAGCCCATGCGACGCATGCTCCTTGAGGCGCGGGAGGCGGGCGTGCTTCCGCCCGACCAGAGAGAGGCCACAATTGTGGTTATTCATAAGGCCGGGAAACCGGCGGACTGCTGCTCTTCCTATCGGCCTATCTCCCTCCTGAACGTGGAGGCGAAGGTATTGGCCAAGGCCTTAGCGACAAGACTGCTATCCGTACTTCCCGACCTTGTGCATGTGGACCAGTCGGGTTTTATGCCCCACAGGAGCACTCGGCACAACCTGCGGAGGCTCTATGGTATTCTGCACATGACTAAGGACGTGGGCAATGCGCAGACGGCATTGATGGCGCTGGACGCCTCAATGGCCTTCGATAGCATCGAATGGCCATACCTATTTATGGTGCTGAATAGACTGGGCCTGGGCCCGGTGTTCGGTAGCTGGGTGAGACTCCTATACACGCAACCGATGGCAAGGGTGAGGGTCAATGGGGTGATGTCCCGGGCTTTTTCCTTGTACAGGGGCACTAGGCAGGGCTGCCCCCTGTCACCACTCCTGTTTGCCCTGGCCCTGGAGCCGCTCGCTCATTGGATCAGAAGAGATAGGGCCTTTTGGGGTCTGGCACTCACGGATGAATGGGAGGAGCGTATATCTTTATACGCAGACGATATTGTCCTCTATATGGCCAGACCCTACCACTCGATGGCGCGGGCTCTCCACCTCTTCGCTCTTTTTGGTAGCTATTCTGGCTACTCGATCAATTGGGCCAAGTCGGTGGTTTATCCTCTGTCGGGTCCACCTCCTCGGATCCCGAGGGACTGCCCAGCATCGCTGGAGACCGCTGGATTCCGGTACCTGGGAGTGTACGTCACCAGAGACAGAGAGGAGTTTTTTGCCCGTAATCTGGAGCCTCAACTGACGAGGCTGGGGGTGGACATTGGACACTGGAGGTCTCTGCCCCTGTCCTTGATGGGGCGAGTGGCGCTCTTCAAAATGCTGGCGCTGCCACGACTTCTATATATCCTACAAAATACACCGTACCTGGTCCCGACGGCGACGTTCAAGCGGATCTCCCGGGAGTTGCGGACGTTACTTTGGGACGGCGGCAACCCGAGGATTGCACTGCAGAAGCTTACGCGGGGGTGTACGACGGGGGGCTGGCCCTCCCGGACGTTCAACTCTACTACTGGGCAGCGCAGTTGCAGGTAGTCAACGACTGGGTTTATGCGCCGATCTCGGAGCCGGCTTATAGACTGGATAGGCATGCTATGATTGGGGGAACCTGTGAGCCATATCTCTACTCCCGTAGGCGGGGTCGTGACCTGCCCGCGCATACCGGGGTGGTGCTCCACTGTTGGAGGGAGGCCAACAAATTCTTGGGCTGGGCGAACACCCTAACGGGACGGACCCCGCTTTGGACGGGTGACCAGTTAAAGGAGGTGGCGGGACTATCAGGCTATAAGGGGTGGAAACTGATTGGCATCGAGTATCTTGGCGATGTGTGGAAGGGGGGGGCCCCTGTCCCCTTTGCGGCTCTGAAAAAAGAATACCAACTTAATGACTCCCAACAGTACCACTACCTGCGCCTTGTACATGCATTGCGCGCCCACATCCACTCTGGCACTTCCATCCCGGAGTACTCCCCTATGGAGGACAGGCTCCTTCTCGACCCCATCCTAGCGAAGCCCACGTCAACGATCTACCGAAAACTCATAAATAATATGCCGGACCCCCTTGGTCCCCTACGGTGGAGATGGGAGGGAGACATTGGGACACTAGACGATGAAGACTGGCAGGACGCCCTGCAGAGCCCTCGCGAAGTTGCGATCCGGCCGCGATTCCGCCTCGTGCAGCTAAAAATACTTCACAGGGTCTATTATCCCCGCACCCACCTGTTCTCCTGGGGTAGGATTCTATCCCCCTTGTGCGTGAGGGGCTGTCAAGGGGAGGGCTCATTCCATCACATTCTATGGGATTGCCCACTCATAATTCCGTTCTGGACCAGGGTGGCGCAGACGATGGAGGGGGTGGTGAGGTCCCCGGTCCCAATGGAGCCCAAGTGGCTCTTACTCATGATTAAAGGAGCCACAGATTGGACACGGCATAATGAGATTTGGTTAGGGCTGGCAGCAGGGGTGGCGAAACGCAACATTGCCAGGTGCTGGGGTGCACAGGCGCCCCCCTCGTGGGATCAGTGGCTCTGTGACTTGGATTGGTGTCAGAGGGCGGAGGAAACGGTCTATAGGTCTCTGGGTTGTGTGAACAAATGGAGGAAGGTGTGGGGTCCCTGGCAAAGGTTTCGAGCCTTACAGGATGGGTTGGGATAGGAGATTGTTGCAATTACTCATCTGTATTTCCATGCATGCAAAACCACATGACGAACTGGGATCCCTGTTTCTGTATCATGAACTGCCGCTGTGTACTGTACTTGAACATGAGCAATGTTAATAAAAATATATATATTTTTTTTAAATAAAAAAAAAAAGAATCTGAAGTTCCAGTGTGCACGTCAGGTATTTAAATGGAGTTAGTTTTAGTGTGTACTAAGGTAGTTTTACATGAGTCCATCACCAATCAGTACTTTGCTTTTGCGGAAATTATCTCGATGTCACGAAGCGGCAATTGCAGCAGAAAGCATCTGTTCACCAGTGGAAATGCTGAGGTGCAGCTTAGGCAATGCCTGGAAGTCTGAAGCTTGAATTCTGAAATGAAATTGTGCAAGCAGATGTTGTAATGGATGAAGCAGGAAGAAAAGCAATTGGGTATGGCCATGGGTGCAGTTATTATGTAACTGCACCCAAGATGGACACAACTCTTGCAAGAGTCTGAAGTCTAAGCAAATCCTGCAAGATCACCAAATCACAAGGTATTCAGGGAGCAGACTTCATCCAGAGCAGGATATGTAAGGAGGGATGAGGTGGGTGCCACCCCCGCCCCAAAGGGCTTGAAAGGAGCTGCCTGCAACTCGAGGGGGTTACACTTCTTTGGCATCAATAGCTGTCATGGGGACAACAGCGTTGGTGAAGTTCCCCAAAAACAGCGAGGTGGTCACTTGGAAGGACTGTGTGCATGTATGCGCTTGGGCATGAGTCACTGGCTGCCTTGGGGAGTGCAGTGCTAGAAGTGTTTACCAGGGGCTGTGAGGTGATCACTTTGGATGAGGCTCTTGGGTAACAGTGGTAGTCTATGGTACATTATCATTCCTTACTTGGAGCGATTGGTTTGGAGTTTGCTAGACTGATAATATAGGGTAGTGTTGGACTTGGCCCTGCTTGCAGGGTCATCCTGGAACTTTTTGCCTTTTCCTCCTAGCCTTTTTGCTGTGTGTGATGGAATGCTGCGCAATGATGTGTAGAGGTTTATTTACGCGGCTTAAAAATGTCACTTTTAAAATGTCACCCTGTTTGGTGCGCTTTGTGCCTGCCTGTCTGAGGTGGGTTGGCGGTCTAGTTGTCTGTCGCCCACACCCCCAGCTTTTGGAGGGAAGTCTGGCAGACAGGGTGCTGTACACCTCCCCCACAGTGACAGTTGAGACTGGAACTGCCAGGAACCTTCTAGAAGCTTCTGGCCCTTTCTGGTAGGTGGGGTGAGGGGTGTATATATAGGGGGCCTGTGCCTCCATGTGACAGACTGAACGTGGACTTGATCGAGAGGGGACACTCTGCCAGGCGGTACCGCCGCAAGGGCCTGTGTGCTGGCCCCTGAGCCCATCTGTACCTCTCTGCTGTCCACAGGGCCAGTGAGAGCCTTTGCTGGAGTGAAGACTGCTATGTCAGGAGGAGTGCCACTTTATGGGAGATGACTGCTTCTAGGAGCTGCTGTCCTGTACTGATGAGTGCCCACTGTCTGCGGATCCTACCCAGCCCTGCTTGCCTGCTCTCCTGCCCTAGCGTCTCGTGAGCGCTGTCATCTGTTTGCCTGCACTCCAAGGAGGTGAGGAGCGTGGACGCTACTCCCTCGGGTGGGACCCTGGGACTGTGAGCCATCGAGCGCCCCGTGAGCGCTGCCTCCAGCCCTTGCCCAGGAGAAGAAGGTGCGTGGGTCCTGCAGCGCTGTGCTGCCAGAGTGCCATATTCGCCTTGACTGTGCTCTGCTTGCTGCCAAGGCGCTACAACTGTGCCCAGGAGAAGAGGAGCGGACGTCTGCAGCGCTGGGCTGCCAAGGCGCTACAACTGTGCCCAGGAGAAGAGGAGCTGACGTCTGCAGCGCTGTGCTGCCAAGGCGCTACAACTGTGCCCAGGAGAAGAGGAGCTGACGTCTTCAGCGCTGAGATTCTAAAGCGCTACGAGGGAATCCCGGCGTGTGGGATTCCCCCCCCCTGCCTGCTTGTTTGACAGCGGGAGCCCACCCCGCTGCCTTATGCATATTATAGTAGCGGGAGCCCACCACGCGTGTGTGCACTGTTCCGCGGGTGCCCACCCCGCATCTGCCTTTATTTGTGAGCGGGTGCCCACCCCGCGTGGTGCTTTTACTTAGGAGGGAGCCTACCCCTCATTGCCGCACAGAGGAACTGCCAAGGATCACCGCCGCCGGCCCGAGTCCCGGCGCACCAGACGCGGGTGCCGAGGATCACCGCCGCCGGCCCGGGAGGCTCAGGAGCGCCACGCGGGCTTCCCCGTGACGTCAGGGGAGCCGCGCTGCGATTGGCGCCGGCTGGTGCGCCACCAGGAAGTTCCGCCCTGCCACAGGGGAAGCGGGAAGTCCGGAGCCCGTGGGCTCCGCATCAAAGTCCCGGGTCCCAGGAGGGGGCCCGGGTGAAGCCGGAAGAAGTGCTGCGTTGGTGGGGCTCCCACGAGAGAGGGGAGCCCTGCGTGCTGAGCCTGCCGCAGGAAACCGAGAGGCGGGTCCCCCCCGAGGCACACTGTCGGTGCCTGGGTCCGGCGCAGAAATTGCCAGGAGAGCCCTCGACGGGCCGGTGAGTCTGCCGGCTGCCGCAACAGGGAAGAGCCGATTCCACAAGAGGAGCCCGGTGAGTGGGGCTCAGTCATCCCGTGGTTGGGGGGGGTGTGTCGGGGCACATTGCCGGTGCCCGCCCCGGTGCCAGTATTCGTTTGGGGGCCGCTGCAACGTTGGGCCATTGCTGTGACTACCGGGGCCCAGAGGGGACTCCAACGCGGCCATAGTGGTCTTCCCCCCCACCCAGCTGCCTCGGTTGATAGCGGGCAGCGGCAACATTGTGGGGCACTCTTAATTGCAGAGTCCAGAAGAGGGACACCAACGGACTCGTGCTGACTTCCGTGTGCATGACTGCCCCGCCAGACAGTGGGTAGTTGCACCGTTCTAGGGCATTTGAGCCCCTGAGAGAGGCCAGTCGGCCTGGGGCCAGTCTCAGGGTGTTGGGCCCCGATTGGGGTGAACTGTGTTTATGCTGGCGAGGCCTATGTGCCCCATATGATTTATTGCATAATATGACTGCATAATGCATTTGTACCGAGGATGATGCCTAATGCTTTTCCCTCAGGTTGGCAGTGCTGATTTTATGCCTATAGTTGTGCCTAATATGCTTTCATGCCTAACCAGCCTGTGATTCATGATTCATGCCTGGGTACGTTTTTGGGCCTATGCTTAATGTCGGGTTATGATGTTCTGGGTTTATGCCTACTCTGATTTCGGCCTCATGCTAATGTGATGATACCTCTGTGCTCACATGTTACTGTATAATGTGATTTATGCAAATGTTATTGATGCCACTGAGGTGCGGACTGAATGCCCACTATGTTTTACACGTCATCCTCATGTGCCTATTGAAATGCCTCAGGTGCTATGTTCATGTGGATAATGCTTTTCTTTCCCTAAGGCCTGCACTGCTGGTTGTATGCATACTGGGCCTAGGATTCATGCATCATGCATTTATGCTCACGACGATGCCTCATGTGATGTTTTATGTTTACGCCTAAGGCTTATTGCATTATGACGACAAGCTCATGATCTTGCCAGGAGCTACTGGCTGCGACACATTTATTGCTGGTCTTACATGTATGCCCTGTACCTTATGATGATTTTGGCAGCGGCGGCCCGATTGGCCCTGCCTTGTAAATAGTCCCCCTGTGAATTGCTACCCAGTGCCGGCTGGCACGGTAGACCTGTACCTGTGATTGCATTGTAATGTGTTTTACCTAATACACAAGTTATTTTTCATGCAACCTGGTGTGGAGTCTCTTTTGTAGTGTGTCCAGTGTGTCGCTTGTGAGTGGATGCTTTACACAATGCCTCCAAGTTTGGCCTACCCGCTCCGCACCATGCTACCCCATTTCTAACATTGGTGTTCAGCGGTGGGATAGGACTTGTGTTTGCGCAGTTACATGGCGACAACTGGTGGCACTACAAATTCTACACGTAGAGTAATCACAGGATTTGGGGATTATTTTGTCTGACTGTATTTCCTCCTAAAAGAGTCATTTTTTTTAATTGTGTTCCCCTGGCTACTGTACCTGTGTATCTCGCCAAGATGGGTTTGGTCTATGATGAGGACGAACTTTGGGAGTACACTGCGGAGGAAGTGATGGATTTCTGCAGAGAAAGGGGGATACCGATAGAAGGTGACTTCCGCAGAAAATTGTTCCTCTTCGAAGTTTGTAAAAGGGGAGAACCCTTAGAGCTCTGTGGGGACCTTTCAGATTACCCCTCCACATATTTAAGTGGTGGACGTGGGGGAGACCTTGTGGAGGACCTCAAGACTGAGGAGGACTCAGAGTGAGGGTTCCCAGTCCATAACCCTGGAGGGGGTGACTCTGAGGAGGAAGAAGATGACAGGGCGGAGACGCCAGTAGCTAATGAGGACACCATAGACAGGGAGTCCCGTGCTGGGTCCAGCCCGGGGGCACTGCCCCATCCCTTTCCCTGTCCCCAGAAGAGTGGGTAGATAGGAGGGAAGAAAGGGAGCACCAGCTGGCTTTGGAGAGGCTCAGGTTAGAGCACGCCAAGGAGATAGCTCGGCTGAGGGTGCAAGAGAAAAAGCTGGAGACCGAAAAGGTCCTTGCACAGGAAAGGATGGCTGAGGCTGAAAAGGCCTTCGCCAGGGAGAGACTAGCTCAGGAGGGTAGGTTGTCCCCTGAGAGTGGTTTCTGTGGTCTGGATTCGCCAGTGAGGGTGGGATCCAGTGGTGGCAGCAGAGTGAATCCAGTGTAGGGAGTCCCACTCCCAGAGCCCGGAAGACGGTGCCTGATTCCCAGGAAGAGGGGGACAGGTTGGAGTTCAAGGGCAGTGGAAAACTGTCTCACCAGTCCTGGGAGGAGTTTGTGGAGGTGTGTTCGACTGCACTGGAGGATTGGATGGTGGGTAGCGCGGTGAATGATTGGGAAGGGCTGTTCCATGTAATTATCAGGGAGCACATGCTCAGAAATTGTTTCCCAAGGTTGCGCCACCACCTGTTTGACCGTGGGCTCTCCGATCCCAGGGAGCTTGCATGGGAGGCAGACCTTTGGGTGGGTGCCAGTGAGTCTGAGAGGGCATTGGGGAGTGATCCTGAAGGGAATGGTGCAGGGATCTTCCAACCCAGCGAGGTGGGAGAGGTGCAAAATAGCCCAGCTAGGTCCCAGTGTAGTGGGAGGGTTGTAGGGCCTCACGTCCTATCTACAAGAAGGAGTGAGACGGGGAGGTGTCCCGAGGTGCCCCAACCGCAGTCTCAGGGCCTGGAGGGTTCCATAAGGGAGCCCCAGGTTGGGAGCCTAGGCTGTCCTGATGGGCCGTCCATGGAAGGGGAGCCCCTAGTGTCAGGAGAACCCGGGGCGTCTGTAATCAGAGCTCCAGGGGTTCTGGGGTCTGCTCAGCCACAGGGCTTCGATCCTGGGTTGGGAGGCCCGGTTCAGGTATTGCCTGACCTGGAGGGAGGGACGTCTGTAAGCAGTGTCCCCCCCAGAGTTGTCTTCCAGGGGTACTTCTCCAGGTGGGAGGGTGCGGAACTCTGGGAGGGGGTGCAGAGGGAGGAAGGACTCGCCTCTGGCACCGGCTCAACCACAGGGCTTCGATCCTGGGTTGGGAGGCCCGGTTCAGGTATTGCCTGACCTGGAGGGAGGGACGTCTGTAAGCAGTGTCCCCCAGAGTTGTCTTCCAGGGGTACTTCTCCAGGTGGGAGGGTGCAGAACTCTGGGAGGGGGTGCAGAGGGAGGAAGGACTCGCCTCTGGCACCGGCTCAACCACAGGGCTTCGATCCTGGGTTGGGAGGCCCGGTTCAGGTATTGCCTGACCTGGCGGGAGGGACGTCTGTAAGCAGTGTCCCCCCAGAGTTGTCTTCCAGGGGTACTTCTCCAGGTGGGAGGGTGCGGAACTCTGGGAGGGGGTGCAGAGGGAGGGAGGACTCGCCTCTGGCACCGGTTCAACCTAAGGGTTTAGACCCTGGGTTGGTGGATCAGTTGCAGGGTCACGGCCCTGGACGAGTGAGAGAGTGGTGTTCTGAGGGTGCCCCGCATAGGAGGAGAGGGCGGAACCCCAGAAGGAGAGGTAGGGGGAGGAGAGCCTTGCCCCGGACTGCTGGTCAGCCTGAGGGTGCGGACCCCAGGTGGGAGGACCAGTGGCAGTTTGGAACTGCACGGAGGAGAAGTAGAGTGGCCAACGGGTACTACGGGCCTGGGGCTACTGCCCCCCACTCTGTGAGAGAGACAACAAGGGCCAGAGACATCTGGATGGCCTAGGGGCCTGTCCCGGCCGCAACCGACTAGAGAGTGCCAGTGGGGTGGGTTAGTTGGTCCAGGGAGTGTTGACAGAAGGAACCACCGGGTTCCAGAATGGCGGAGAACCTGCGGGTGCCCCTGCAGTTGCGGGCCCGCGTCCATGTTTTCTCGCCCCAAGCAGGGAAGCCCATCAAGGCATTGATTGGTCTACCCTGGCTTTTGGCTGGGAGGGGGTCGTGTTGGACTTGGCCCTGCTTGCAGGGTTATCCCGGAACTTTTTGCCTTTTCCTCCTAGCCTTTTTGCTGCATGTGTGTGATGGAATGCTGCGCAATGATGTGTAGAGGTTTATTTACGCTGTTTAAAAATGTCACTTTTAAAATGTCACCCTGTTTGGTGCGCTTTGTGCCTGCCTGTCTGAGGTAGGTTGGCGGTCTAGTTGTCTGTCGCCCACACCCCCAGCTTTTGGAGGGAAGTCTGGCAGACAGGGTGCTGTACACCTCCCCCACAGTGACAGTTGAGACTGGAACTGCCAGGAACCTTCTAGAAGCTTCTGGCCCTTTCTGGTAGGTGGGGTGAGGGGTGTATACATAGGGGGGCTGTGCCTCCATGTGACAGACTGAACGTGGACTTGATCGAGAGGGGACACTCTGCCAGGAGGTACCGCCGCAAGGGCCTGTGTGCTGGCCCCTGAGCCCATCTGTACCCCTCTGCTGTCCACAGGGCCAGTGAGAGCCTTTGCTGGAGTGAAGACTGCTATGTCAGGAGGAGTGCCACTTTATGGGAGATGACTGCTTCTAGGAGCTGCTGTCCTGTACTGATGAGTGCCCACTGTCTGCGGATCCTACCCAGCCCTGCTTGCCTGCTCTCCTGCCCTAGCGCCTCGTGAGCGCTGTCATCTGTTTGCCTATACTCCAAGGAGGTGAGGAGCGTGGGCGCTACTCCCTCGGGTGGGACCCTGGGACTGTGAGCCATCGAGCGCCCCATGAGCGCTGCCTCCAGCCCTTGCCCAGGAGAAGAAGGTGCGTGGGTCCTGCAGCGCTGTGCTGCCAGAGTGCCATATTCGCCTTGACTGTGCTCTGCTTGCTGCCAAGGCGCTACAACTGTGCCCAGGAGAAGAAGAGCTGACGTCTGCAGCGCTGGGCTGCCAAGGCGCTACAACTGTGCCCAGGAGAAGAGGAGCTGACGTCTGCAGCGCTGTGCTGCCAAGGCGCTACAACTGTGCCCAGGAGAAGAGGAGCTGACGTCTGCAGTGCTGTGCTGCCAAGGCGCTACAACTGTGCCCAGGAGAAGAGGAGCGGACGTCTGCAGCGCCGAGATTCTAAAGCGCTATGAGGGAATCCCGGCGTGTGGGATTCCCCCCCCTGCCTGCTTGTTTGACAGCGGGAGCCCACCCCGCTGCCTTATGCATATCATAGTAGCGGGAGCCCACCCCGCGTGTGTGCACTGTTCCGCGGGTGCCCACCCCGCATCTGCCTTTATTTGTGAGCGGGTGCCCACCCCGCGTGGTGCTTTTACTTAGGAGGGAGCCTACCCCTCATTGCCGCACAGAGGAACTGCCAAGGATCACCGCCGCCGGCCCGAGTCCGGGCGCACCAGACGCGGGTGCCGAGGATCACCGCCGCCGGCCCGGGAGGCTCAGGAGCGCCGCGCGGGCTTCCCCGTGACGTCAGGGGAGCCGCGCTGAGATTGGCGCCGGCTGGAGCACCGCCAGGAAGTTCCGCCCTGCCACAGGGGAAGCGGGAAGTCCGGAGCCCGTGGGCTCCGCATCGAAGTCCCGGGTCCCAGGAGGGGGCCCGGGTGAAGCCGGAAGAAGTGCTGTGTTGGTGGGGCTCCCACGAGAGAGGGGAGCCCTGCGTGCTGAGCCTGCCGCAGGAAACGGAGAGGCGGGTCCCCCCGAGGCACACTGTCGGTGCCTGGGTCCGGCGCAGAAATTGCCAGGAGAGCCCTCGACGGGCCGGTGAGTCTGCCGGCTGCCGCAACAGGGAAGAGCCGATTCCACAAGAGGAGCCCAGTGAGTGGGGCTCAGTCATCCCGTGGTTGGGGGGGTGTGTCGGGGCACATTGCCGGTGCCCGCCCCGGTGCCAGTATTCGTTTGGGGGCCGCTGCAACGTTGGGCCAATTGCTGTGACTACCGGGGCCCAGAGGGGACTCCAACGCGGCCATAGTGGTCTTCCCCCCCACCCAGCTGCCTCGGTTGATAGCGGGCAGCGGCAACATTGTGGGGCACTCTTAATTGCAGAGTCCAGAAGAGGGACACCAACGGACTCGTGCTGACTTCCGTGTGCATGACTGCCCCGCCAGACAGTGGGTAGTTGCACCGTTCTAGGGCATTTGAGCCCCTGAGAGAGGCCAGTCTCAGGGTGTTGGGCCCTGATTGGGGTGAACTGTGTTTATGCTGGCGAGGCCTATGTGCCCCATATGATGTATTGCATAATATGGCTGCATAATGCATTTGTACCGAGGATGATGCCTAATGCTTTCCCCTCAGGTTGGCAGTGCTGATTTTATGCCTATAGTTGTGCCTAATATGCTTTCATGCCTAACCGGCCTGTGATTCATGATTCATGCCTGGGTACGTTTTTGGGCCTATGCTTAATGTCGGGTTATGATGTTCTGGGTTTATGCCTACTCTGATTTCGGCCTCATGCTAATGTGATGATACCTCTGTGCTCACATGTTACTGTATAATGTGATTTATGCAAATGTTATTGATGCCACTGAGGTGCGGACTGAATGCCCACTATGTTTTACACGTCATCCTCATGTGCCTATTGAAATGCCTCAGGTGCTATGTTCATGTGGATAATGCTTTTCTTTCCCTAAGGCCTGCACTGCTGGTTGTATGCATACTGGGCCTAGGATTCATGCATCATGCATTTATGCTCACTACGATGCCTCATGTGATGTTTTATGTTTACGCCTAAGGCTTATTGCACTATGACGACAAGCTCATGATCTTGCCAGGAGCTACTGGCTGCGACACATTTATTGCTGGTCTTACATGTATGCCCTGTACCTTATGATGATTCTGGCAGCGGCCCGATTGGCCCTGCCTTGTAAATAGTCCCCCTGTGAATTGCTACCCAGTGCCGGCTGGCACGGTAGACCTGTACCTGTGATTGCATTGTAATGTGTTTTACCTAATACACAAGTTATTTTTCATGCAACCTGGTGTGGAGTCTCTTTTGTAGTGTGTCCAGTGTGTCGCTTGTGAGTGTGCTGCGCAGATGCTTTACACAATGCCTCCAAGTTTGGCCTACCCGCTCCGCACCACGCTACCCCGTTTCTAACAGGTAGGCTGTGGATTTTTCATATTTTAATATCCCAGTTTTTGATATGCATAGTTTAAGGCGATTCATTCACATCCAATGATCAACTGCTAGGAGGTAATTCCAAATAGCACAGGAATCCAATTCAAATGGACTCTGAAGTTTTAGAGTAATTTGTGTATCATCCACTTAGCTGTAGCACTTGAAGTTGAATGAGGACATAAGCTCTGGCTGTAATATCTGGTAGGAGTTACAGAGCAGGTGGTGATGGTCAATCCTTCAGAGACTATTGCAGTCGAAAAAAAAGTGTCAGAGCTGAAGGGAGGTAGAGGTAGAAGGGTGGATCTATTAGTAAAGAAGGAAGCAATCCAGCTAAAGATGGCACCTTGTATTCCTATAGATTCAAGGCTCTGGTGCAGAGTGCAGTAGTAGACTATATGAATGGCAGCAGTAAGATCCAAAAGCAGAAGCCCCACTACTCAATCAGAGTCCACCATTGTATTCAAGGTATCCGATAAGTGCAGATTAGGTGATCCTACAATGTTGGAATCCAATCTCACCTTAGAGAAATTATTTTCTACTCTATAAGCTTACAGTTGTGCGTAGGGAGTTCTTTCAGCCCTTTGCTCAGCAGAGGACCAATGCATACTGGGAAATAGTCAGAAAGGAGCCTTGGATCAATGTCCAATTTTTGTTAGAATAGGTAAACAATCTGAAGTTCTTCCAGGAGCCGACTACACTGCTAGGATTATTGTGCACTTGTTCTGACCACGACAGCAGATCAGCTGTTAATTAGGACACCCTCAAATAAGAGCTGGACAGAAGTCCAACAGTGATCTTCATGGTCCTTAGACTTTTGTCAGATTGTTGTGTCACCAATGGGTTGAAAGACAGTAGATTGTGTAGAGGCATCCTTGCTTTTTAACGTTGAGTACACAAATATTTATGATTATCACATGAAGTTCCCTGGTCGGGTATGTAGCTTCATAAATGAGACGGGAGTAGTGGAGCCCTTCTGACCGCAGGTTTATAGACAGCAGGATGATCCTGCAGACTCACTTTCTCCTTGTGGCTGTTTATCTTTTCACCTGTTTTTCCACCGATCTTCTGTTGAATTTAAGCGTTTTTAGTTATGGTGTCAAGCAAACTGCTTTCCAACATTGATGGAATGTGGAGGTCTATGTTGGCACGATACAGTCGATGACTGATATCAGCCAGTAGTGGATCTGTTGAGTGATACTGATGGACTGTTCAGCACAGATGAGTTAATTTCAACATTGAAAATCGCACAGTCCAACCATTTCCAAGGTCTACTACATGTGACTAACTTTGGCTGAGGATGAAGCCAGATGGAGGCTGAAAGGAATGATTGCATGATCAGCTCCATTCGAGTGAAAGTTGCTGATGTTCTGAGAAGCAACATGTTATCAATGGAAAAACTAGTCAGCCAATACACTAGAAGTAGGTCGTTTTTCAGGCGGCATCTCTAGGATGCCCTCTGAGCGCTTTTTATAATAAATCCAAAACTGGCTTCAGTAAAGCCATCATGGAGATGTGGAATTCGTAATGACAAACTCCCAGCCCATGTACTCAATATGGCTTCACTGCACTTAAAATGCCTGTGAATGGCACAGACACTGTAGGGGCATATTGCTCATGCAACTATGCCCTCACCTGTGGGATGGTGCACCCTACCTTAGGGATGTGAGGCCTGCTAGAGGGGTGACTTACCCATGCCATAGGCAGTGTTGGTGGACATGGCACACAGGGATGTGTGCCAGGTCGACTCTTCAGTTTGGCCTGCACCAAAACACGCAACCGGCAAAGGCAGTGTGTGGGTGTTAAGGTGAGGGGTCCCTGAGGGAGCATAATACATGCTGCAGCCCTTAGAGGCCCTCTCTTTTCATAAGGCCCTTGGTACCGGGGGTACCTTTACAATGGACTTACAGGTGGCACAGGGGTGTGCCAATGGTGAAACCAAAGGTACAGGTTTTGGGAAAGAACACAGGGGCTGGGGCCTGGTTAGCAGGGTCCCAGCACACACTCAGTCAAGTTAGCATCAGGTATCTGGCGAAAAGTTAAAAGGGGCACTTTCTTGCACCGGATCCAAAGACAATGGTAACAGATGTCTTCTATAGCACTGAAGGAGCACAGCAGTACACATTATTCAGACTTGATGATCTTAAGAACTTCAGCCTAAGTGAGAAGTCAGGCTGATTTGAAGCTGCCGAGGCCTCTTTCCATGGCTCAAACTTGATTTCCAGTCCTTCTAGCACTTTTTTGGGCTTCTCCAATCAGTCTTTCCTTATCTATGAGGATTCTTATCTTTTCTCAGTGTGTCTTGCACCCACTCGCAAAGGATGATCAGTTGCATTTGTTCGCTTGAACTATTTATTAAGATGCTGGTAAGTCCCACGTGTTTCAGGGCAAGTTGCTTTCTACATCCGACAAGCTTTGTCAGCAGGTGTTCACACATAATAATCTTCTTCCTTC
This sequence comes from Calotriton arnoldi, assembly GCA_963921515.1. Taxonomy (NCBI): domain Eukaryota; kingdom Metazoa; phylum Chordata; class Amphibia; order Caudata; family Salamandridae; genus Calotriton; species Calotriton arnoldi. The sequence continues at coordinate 1,280,236 of CAWUFW010001349.1, read as the reverse complement.
TGTAGATGGTCTAGTTTGTCATTTTGTGACTCCTGGAATGCTTCAATGTAATTTTGTCTAATAATGCTTATATATATCTACATGTCATATGCAAATAGCAGTCTGTCTCCGACGGTAGGGAACAGTATGTCATCTATGTAGATGGATAAGATGGAGTTGGAATTTGGATATGAATTTTAAATAATTAAAACAATATGGAGTGCTAATTTATAAAACATATTAGTTTATGTAGATTAATTTAGGAAGTATTCAGAAATTTTATGTTAGAAATGTGGACATGGAAACATTTACAGTTTCCATTATCTTGTTTTTCTATTTATTCATATGAGTGTTGCGTCATATTAAACTTGAAAAAGGCATCATGCCCGAAGCAAAATGTTTTGGATTCCGCATTCAATAAAAGGGTGAATCTGTGCAAGTGTCAGGAGCACTCATGTTTTGTTTTATGGAGGACAATTTTGAATTAAATAGCAGGATTCTGTGCCTGCTCACATGCACCAAGGCCGTTTGGCTGAAGGATCACATTAAAGCACGAGTAGTTTTAGTGGGTATATTATATAAAACATATCACATGTATTTACATTGTCAATACATGTTCTGATGTTTTTTTCCCTCTTCGCTTTCCCCACCCGTGGATTTTGAATACAAGTATGCTGTAAATGAGGGTAAGCGAGTTCTTGCATACTTTTCTTATAGGCCATGACCAGAAAGTGAGATTTGTAGATTGTTCTACAAGGACCAATAAGAAAGGCGTGGATCTTCAGCATGTGGTTAGCAAAGAAATAGGCAGGAAGATGGATGACCACAGATATGGACTTGATGTCCTACCTGGTTCTAGTTGACCAAGTGACTTGTAATTCTCTAAGCCTCATGGAAGCTGTAATATTTGGTAGTGACCCTGTATTTTGCCTGCTGTTTTTTGAAATTTCGAGTAGTAAAGGACAGAAATATATAATACTGGCCTCCATGTTATTCATAGTACTAAGAGTTCTTAACGGGGGTGTGGCTTATGCGTGCAGCAAGATGGCAGCGTTTAGCTGAGCTCCGTCTCCTCACGGAGTTCATGAGGGTGATTCCGGCCGTCTGGTGACCTCTTCCCGCACTCTCAGCGTTGTATACGCCTTCCGATATATGGCGGATCCTAATTGCGGTAGCGGGTGAGTCTGGCTCGCATAATATGACCTCCTTTACCATGACTGCATCTTCCTGACGCGAGTGGCCGCCATTTTGTTTGCCCGGCGCCCGCGTCATCTGAGAGTTATCTGAGGGCAGAATGTCTCTCCAACTGTGGCTTTCTGAAGGCATATTTATACTGAAGAAGTGATGGCTCACAACTACAGGAGAAAGGAGAATTAACACAGGACAGGCTCAAGTTGTGCCTGTCTTCTGCATGCACCATACTCCAGTTGTGCACATTTCCTCTCATATGAATGTTTACTGGCTTCTTGCTCCTTGCAGAGCCAATTGTTTATGCCTCCAACTGCACGTGATGCTTCCCTCTGATGCCTAATTCTTGGGGGTCTGTTTTCTTTGCACCCAGCTCATCTCTTTAACGAGCCTGAATGCCTTGGTGAGCAGTCTGTCTAGGAAAACCTCCTAGAAGCTTGACTGCTTTAATACTTGAGGCTCGTTGTGACCTGCAACGTAGACAGCTATTAGAGGATGTCTTTATGGGAGCGTGCCTTCAATGCTTGACAGGATTACGATTGATAACTGTACTTCATTATTCCACGGAGCTTACGAAGGAGTTTTTTCCGGTCACTTGGTGACCTCCTCCAGCATCTCTCATGATAAATGCACCTCTTGCTATATGACGACTCACGTCTGTGTTGGCGGGCTCCATTACTTCACATCTAATCTCCTGCATTTGTACAAGCTTGCGAGCTCTTCCATTAATCTCTACTTTACAATGTACTACATGCCATAGTCCCGTCATCTGGGATTTGGCTGTATCATTCATCATCATTGTGACTCTGTCATCTCCATATCCCTACTGTGATACTTGTCATTGTGCACCTGTTTTTTATGGGAAGGATCTCTACTCCTAAAAAACTTCATCACCGGCAAATACACTTTATCAAAATGGCTAGTGACTCGGTCTCCCTCACGAAGACATCTTCATCTGGCGCTAAACCGAAAAGAGTAAAAAATGATCCTCCTTCTCCGGTGCAGTCTTCGTCTAACCCGGTCTTGGATTCAATTTTAGATGAACTGCGTGCACTGAAACCGTTCATGAATACCACTAATGAAAAACTACAACTGATTGAGGACCGATGGATCATTATGGAAGGCAAAATGTCTGAAATGGAACAATGTATAAGTAATCTTCAAGACGTGGCTACTAAAATACCCTCATTGGAACAAGAAATCTATAAGCTTAAACTTCATACCGAGGATTTTGGAGAATCGCAACAGAAGAAACAACCTACGACTATATGGACTACCCGAAAATGTTGAGGGTCCGGATTTTCTTTCTTTTTTAAAGAAATTTTTATCCGATCTCCTCAACCTTCAATCATCGACTCCCCTCAACATCCAGCGGGCTCATCGTCTTGGTCGTCTTCAACCTCACTCTAACAAACCACGTGGTATTATTATGCTTTTTCTAGAATTCACCGACTTGATGCAGGTATTAAAAATTGCCAGAGAGAAATGTCGTCTTGTCTGGTCTGGCCATAACATCTTCATATCGCAGGATCTTTCCAACGCTACCAATGCCAGGCGTAAAGAATTTCCAGCTCTCCGTCCGCAGTTGAGATCTATGAACATTCGTTATGGCATCCTACATCCTTGTCTCTGTAAGATTACTCATGAAGGTGTCTCCCGTTCATTTGAGGATCCATCTAAATTAAGACAGTTTCTGCTTTCCGTTACCAGAGTGCCTATGGATACCACTGCTCAATGCTCTTAACTCAGTTAACTTGTTATTGCTTTATATTTCATCATCTGTTTGCTGTGGTCTCTGTTTTGTATACCCCCACTTTGTCCTATACGACGTAATCATATTTATAATTCTCTAAATCGCCTACTTCCTTATCTCCCTCAGCTCCATCTTTTCTCCTTGCTGTTCTTGTCCTTGAGTGCTGACATGCCCAACTCTTATTTCTTTCTCTTTATATTTCAGATCTGGCTTTTTGTCTTTGATCTGTTCCTGTATCTCCTTATTTCTTCCACTTCTTTTCCATCTTTCCTTTTCCTATTTTTTCTATCTCTTTTCTCCCTCCTTCTCCTGTCACCTTTTCCCTCTTTTATCAGCTCTATAATTGATCGTTTTGTTTGTTCTCTTATGTTCTTATTAATTCTAGTTTGTTTCCTGATTTCTATGACCAGTGTCTTTCATTTTCTTTGTTGTATCTTGCAGTTCGTCATCGCTGTGATTATTCCCCCGTTTCTCAAACATTATTATGTTTAATGTTGTCTCATGGAATGTCCGTGGTCCCCTGGGTCATCCCATCAAGTGTCAAAAGGTACTTTCTCATTTATCAAAACTTGATTGTCAGATTGCTTTTTTGCAGGAAACCCACTGTAATGTTGAATTTCTTAAACTCAAGCGTCAATGGGTGGGTCAAGTTGTTTTCTCACCAGCTATAAATCGCAAAGGTGGCGTTGCCATCCTCTGTCATAAATCTTTAAAATTACAAATTGTATCAACTGAGAATGATGTGAGTGGACGATGGGTAATACTACATGCCACGGTCCATAATAAACTTGTTACTTTCTTTAATATTTATGGACCAGTTAAGCCTGACCCAGATTTTTGGCACAATATTAACCTAAAATTATCATCAATTACTAACCCCAATATTATTGTTGCTGGAGATTTTAATAATTGGCTTGACCCCTTCTCTGACAGAAAATGTGATTGCAAGTTTAAACCTGATAAATCCCATAGAGGATTTCAATCTGCTGTTGCTTCTCGTCCACTCTACGATGCCTGGAGAACTAGTAATCCTGATTGTTATGAATTCACGTTCTTCTCTAATGTTCACCATACTATGTCTCGCATTGATTATGTTTTAATTTCAAAATCTTTATTGCCTTCGCTCCAATCATCTGAGATTGGTTCTATCTTTATCTCAGATCACGCTCCAGTCTTAGTTTCCCTTGATCTGTCCCTTGCCACTCCCAAATGGAGATTTAACAATTCTCTATTATTTGATCAAACTTTTATTCTAAATGCTACTTCCTTTATACAAGAATTTTTTCAATTTAACAAATCAAGTGATACCTCTATCCATAACAACTGGGATGCTTTTAAAGCATTGTTTAGAGCTTTCACCATCGCCTACACTGCTAGAAAGAAAAAGTAATTAAACTCTCAATACATCTCCTCTCTCAATCATATTAAGACCCTTGAACACCTCTATTATACTTCCAAATCCCCTACTCACCTTCGCAATCTAATTAAGGCTAAGTCTGACCTGAATAAACTGGCAACAACCGATGCTTGGAATATCCTACTTAAGATAAAATCTAAATATCATGGGGGTCAAAACAAAGCGGGTAAAATGTTGGCTAATTATTTAAAAGTCAAATCAGAAAAGAAAGCCACTGGCCCTATTCGTAATACCCATACTAACACTCTATTGAACTCCGATTCAGATATTGTTAAAGCATTCCAGACCTACTATCACGCATTATATATGGACGACATTTATCCCACCATAAATGACACGCAGATATTTTTTGATTGCCTCCCCTCTCCTAACTCTGTTCCGGATGATATGGCTCTCTCGGAAAAAGACATAACTCTTCAGGAGATATTAGATGCAATTAAATCCTTAAAAGAGCTAAGGCCCCTGGTCCTGATGGCTTCTCTATTGAACTCATTTAATCTTTTTCATCTATTTTTGCTCCGCACTTGCTTGAGCTTTTTACCTCCTTTATACAACATTCTAAACCTGAAGGCTCCTTTCTTGATGCTCTTATTGTAATTCTCCCTAAACCCGACAAAGACCTTTCCCTCTGTCAAAATTATCGCCCATTCTCCTTAATTAATTGTGACTGCAAACTTTTTGCAAACATTCTTGCCTCTAGATTGAAAGGGGTTATTCCCCTACTTAAAAATCCTCACCAGTCTGGTTTTATTAAGGGTAGACTCTCCTCAGATAATGCTAGAATGTTATCTAACATTCTCATCCTGGGAAGTAATTACTCTGATCCTCTAGCAGCATTATCTCTTGACGCTGAAAAAGCTTTTGATCGTATAAATTGGCAATTCATGTTCAAAACTCTCCAATTGTTCGGTTTCGGACCCAAATTCATCTAATTTATTAAGTTACTATACTCCGACCCCTGTGCATGTGTAACTGTTAATGGTCTTTTATCTCATTTTAATTTGCACAGAGGCGCAAGGCTGTCCCCTCTCTCCTCTTTTATTTCTTTTATGTCTTGAACCCTTCCTTGAGCGCATTCGTCATAATCCTTTGATAACTGGTTTTCTTCATAATTCCCATGAAATTAAATTGTCTGCTTATGCAGACAATATCTTAATTTATCTTTTGAAACCCCTAACCTCCTTACCCCCTTTCTTACAAGAGACTGACTTATATTCTAAAGTATCTGGATACAAATTTAATTTCTCTAAAACTGAAATTTTACCTCTAAATTCTTTATGTTATCAATTCATGTTTTCCAACACCAACTTTAAATGGTGTCCAACAAAAATTAAATATCTTGGCGTATGGTTTTCCCCTACCATTTCCCATACTCTTACCCATAATTATACTGCTTTGAAAATGAAGATTCAAAATTTACTCTCGTCATGGTCCCCCCTACATCTGTCCTGGTGGGGCAGGTTGGATACCATTAAAATGATGATTGCACCGCTTATCTTATTTCTACTATCTATGTTACCCTTTAAAATTCACAACTATTATTTTAATCAAATTAATTCCATCTGTACTAAATTTCTCTGGAACAATAAACCCGCCCGCATTGCTCTAACTAAATTAATCAAACCAAAGAATGAAGGGGTGTTCGATTTCCTAATTTTAAGGTATATCACACTGCTTTTCTAATTAGACAGGTATATGCACTAAATAGAAACTACCATGATGCTCCAATACCTAGTTGGATTTGTTTTGAACGTTTGCTATCACATGATTTTTCTTTCCACGACATTTGTTTTATGTCCAACTGTACCTTCATATCTAGATATCCTATTTTAAAATACTCACAATACCCGATACACTCACTATTTATGGATGGATCCAACTTTAACCAGGCCTTCCTTGCCTCCTCTTTTTGGTACAATAAATGTATTAGGTTTCGTCATAAATCATTCTACTTCAAACACTGGAAAGAGAAGAATATTTTAAATGTTCACCAACTTATCTCCCATAACTCTGTTTTGCCTTTTAATGAATTACAAGACCTTTATGACTTACCCTCCTCTTGCTTATCTCAATACTCTCAACTATCACAGACTCTTCAATCATTTCTTTCATCTAAAAACTTTTCCATTAACGACACTCTATTTATTCCCTTGACTCCTCTATACAACATCTCTTCTGACTCTAATCCCAAAGACTCATTTATATATAAACTCTTATCTACTCCTATCTCTGAAAGACTAAAATCTCCCATTGAACTAGCTTGGGAACTTGATTTGTCCATCACCCTCTCTCCTCAAAAGTGGGACTAATTATGGCATAAACCTTTCTCCACCTCTAGAGCTGCTAATATCACTCAGTCTTAATTTTTTCTTTACAACAGAGCTGTTAGAACACCAATATTTTTACACAAAATTAACCTATCCTATTCCCCTCTTTGTTGGTCCTGCCTTTCCTCCAATGGTACACTATCCCATTTGATTTTCTATTGTCCCAATAGCCAAACATTTTGGAAATCCATCTGGGCTAAATGTTCCAAGATTTTTCATCTCGAGATTCCCATATCATTTCAGAATGTTTTTCTTGGATCTATGTCGCTTGATTTTCATGATACAGTATTAAAGTCGAAGTTGTTCGATCTGTTTATTGCTCTTGCATTTAAAGTTATTCTTACTTGTTGGAAAGACAATTCCAAAATTTGCAAGTTAACATGGTGGAACCTTATTTATGATGAACATAGAATCTCCACTATTTCATCTTCATCTGTAGCCCCTAGAATTAATTCTGATTTATTATGGTTACCTTTTACTACCTTTCTATCTACACACACTCACTTACATTAATCTTCCTGTTAATTTTTCTTCCCCTCTTTCCTCTCTTTTTTCTATTCCTTTGTCTTCCTTTTTCTCTCTTCTTTCCTGTTTCTTTTTCCTCATTATTATTCTAAAAATTATCCTGATACCTATTGGTTTGTAAGGTACCATAATCTTATTTTCCTTTAACCATTGCATAAGGTTGTAGTCAATCTCATTTCCTCTATACTCTGTATTAATGCTTCCATTTATTGTATATTTTACCATGTTACTTCATCCCTTATGTTGACTGCGTTCTTGGTACCTGTGTTATTATTCAATAAAAAATTATTTAAAAAAACAAAAAAAACAAAAAGAGTTCTTAACGGTATTAGATAGAAAATCTTTTCTCAAGTGCTAGTTTTATTTCTCTAGACGTTTAAAGCCATAAGCTCAATGTACAGAGCCCTGTATCATCTTCACAAACTAGCTGCTCAGTTTGTAATATTTTGTTGACATGTCCATTTGGGATCTGGAAGTACTGGCTCTGGTTTTCCTTGATCTCCAGCGCAATTCCTCTTGGTTTTGGCAAATTGTGTCAACTGTGTTGGTTTTTGTTTTCCTGAGTGACTTTAGAAGTAGCCTTTACTATGGTAACTTTCTGCCTCAATCTCTTCTTTTACCCTTTTACTAAATTGAGGACTTTTTTTTTAAACATTTATCACTAGATGCTAGACTTATGGTAGTTGTTTTTTTTGTCACATTTCTTTATTTTATCTGAAAATCTGGTACAGGTATTCCGTGGCTTTATGTTAAGTTGTTCATCAACCTTAAGTACCATTACAAGTCAGTGGAGAGTATTTCAAGGGAACCAGACGCTACATATCAAGAGAATAAACGCAAATACAGTAAGCAAGCAGTACATAAATATGGAAGTTGCCACTCTTTGCAGTAGTATTCTCAATGCCTGACTAGTGTATTTTCATCTGTGCCTTTCTTTCAACAGTCTCCGTCCCCAACATGTGCACTCTTAACATTTTCAGAGATGGATGGTTACCAACAACTTCATCCAATGTCTCTGAGTGAATACACATTCTCATTAGCGTTAATGAGTGTCTCCTTACTTTGCACCTCTTTCAGAGCTGAAGTGTGAAGAACTTACAGCACAGGCACAGGTGCTCGGCACACAGGAATCAGTGGGTTCAATTAATTGACTCTTCCAGTCCCAACATTCATTTCAAATTCAGATAACTTACGAACCAATTCTTTTTCAGGAGTATTTAACTTGTTGCATCTCGTTTTGGAGGAAAGGTGAATTATTGACAGAGATCATAATTTACACACCCAGGTCTGTTGTGAGGTCAAGAATCTAATTGTATCTAATTTTACCTTTAAGAAATAGTTATTTTTATAGCTAGACTAATTCCTATGGCTTAACATGGTTTACATCTCTGTAACAAAAACATAGTCTACCTGATTGGCATTTAATAGTGACATTTACTTGCCTTTTTTGTACTTGTGTACTGGCAGCTTTTTCAGCTGATCTTTCCGAAGTCTATTTTTCTCGATTTGTGCCTGTCCTGCACAAATTTTGTGATCTGGAAAGAAGAGCACTAGTAAAGATACAATTCATTCAATTTACTATCACATCTTTAAAGCATATCTGAAAGTTACATTACTGAATGATAACATTCCTTCATACATGTATACCTTGTAAAACAATATTTTCAAATGCAGTCCTAGCATTTGAACAGCAATAAAAAAAAATGTATAATTCATTTTAGGATGGACAATATTGTTGCTTTGTTGGCATGGTCACAAATGTGTGATGTAATTGAACACCTACTTAATCAACATTTGAACAGATTTATTATTAAATAATCAAGTACAAGATAGGGTGCAGTGTCTAACTGAAACTAAATAAATGAAAATATAGAATGAAGAGGCTGGCAAGGTCTGCAAGCTTTACACTTGCCAGCTCTCCACTGCTGCTTCCATGTTTAAAACCGCATTCATTTTTAAGAAATCCCATCTCTGCAGAGTACTTTTCTTCATTAAATATATTATTATTCAGCACTTTAACTTCCCACTTATAGCCTTGCAAAATGTGTATGTAATGAAATACTGTGGAAAACACACGTTTTCTCCTCTATGGAATCTATTATGCATGACACCGCACCTCCGACAGGATGTTATCCAAATAGGTAATTAAGACTGAATTTGAGCAATGTTTGTAAACATTATATTTTAGACTGCCAAATTCAAGAAATAATTAATTTCAAATGACGGTCCAACACATTGTTAAAATCTTTACTGTGTGGGAAGATGTACTCTGGGGTAAAAGCAAATGCAAGAAATTACAGTAAAGGGGTCATCTGTTCCTGTTGTAACCACTCCACAGTGCGGTGATGGCTTGCTTCCATTACCTCCTCACCCTTCTAACATGACTAAGTCCTTACTCTGCAAGGAGGCCACACCCTCCAAAACAGGCAACCAATAAACATGATCTCTGACAACCCTGGCCAGATATACCCAGGGTTAGTCGTTGTATCCACATAGAAAACACCTTGTATTTATGGATAAGGTGCTCTGCCCATAACAAATCCAGGATCTACGTATTGAATAATCTTAGAGCTGTTTGACACACTATACGAGGCATTATAAAAACTGGATTCAACCGCATCAACTCAATCTTGAATACTTTTGTCAAGCTCTGTGAAGAGAGCAAAAGTTACGAGATGGAATGAGGCATAAAACTTGTGTACCATTAATAATTCCAAATAGAAAAACTGCTGCCGCTACAGCACAAATCGCTCAATTAATTTTTTATCAAATTGATAAGGTGAAGCAGTACGATAAAGCTTGCAATCATGTGGTTCAGTGAAATCCCCTGCATGTTTTTTGCCAAATAGACATAAAACTAGAGGTCAAATGATTTCATTCTGAGATAGAACCACCATTATGAAATCACAACTTCCATTGTTCACATTTGAATTTTCAAGAGATGTGACCGACTTGGGAAAGCTTACATTTTTTTTTTCCGCCATCATGATAATGGGCCACTGGAAAACATTCTGTGGCACCAAGGGAAAGTGGGTATGATGAATTATTTGCCCGTAGGGGTAGTGAGGACATATCCCAGGAGGTTACAAAAGCCCCTTTGAGGGGATAACTAGTTTTTCATATCGCGATTTTGGAATCTGAAAATCGAGGTTTTTCAACATAGAAAAATAACTGTCTTGGGTCACGTAGGGAGGAGCCATGACTAGCACTGTTTGGCTGCGGGGGGAATGAGGGTCGTCATCAGAGGGGAACAAAATGCCCTTTTTAAAAAACTTTTTACTATTTTTTTTTAAAGCCTTAAATCATTTTTTTCATGAAAGACTTCAATTGTTGGTACTATTTTGCCAGAATCACAACAGTTCCACTTAAAGCCTCTTCCATTGTACAGGAGGGGCGTGTATAGCGAGAAAGAACAATTTTTAGACTTGCTTTTTTCTATGGCATTTGCATTGCCTAGATTTCGTTTTTATAAAGATGTTCATGTTGAAGACATCCATGAGTCCTTTGATACTGTTGTGAACCTCAAATTGATGCATTACTATTTAGGATGTAGAGCTATGTTATTCTTCAAATGAAATTACTAGTTCCGTCCCATGCAGTGAGCATATTTTAGGAAATATATGTATTGTATTAATCCAAACTTAAGTACCATGTTGGTTCTGCCTCCCATCATCCCATATTGATACGGATATGCAGGAGCAAATGTGAGTCCCATGATCATACTTCCCAAGGGTAGTGCTTCTGGGTTATGATGTGTGTTCAATTTGAAAGATCATGGAAAGATGAGGCTCAATCCATAAAAGCCATGAATTCACCTTGTTACCCAGAGCAAGTGAGAAGCTATCAATGTGCAGTTCAGAGAGGCAATCTTCGATGAGCTTTGAGTGATGTGGTTAACTTATGGGTCTGAATTGTTTTCTGCAGACTGAGCGTGAGAAAGTTCAAAATTATTGAATTGTGCAGCCTACCAAGGTGTATTTTGATGCACTACCTGTCTGTGTGCCATTAGCTACGATAAAGGCAAATCAGCTGAAAACATTACCTTTTTAACATGTCTGTTTCAAGGACTGCGGTGAGCCTATGATGACCAACATGACTGAATGCCTCAAATAAATCAAGCGGGATGAGAAGGCAGATATCACTATTGTGAAACATGCGGGTATTGTCATCCAGAAAAGTAATGGGGGCAGTTTCAGTGCTGCAACCATTAAGAAAGCCTGACTGGAACCACTTGTATGGTGCTAGCAACTTACACTGAGGTGTGTCGAAAGTGAACAGCCACACATTTTTCAATTACTTTATCTATCTAAATGAGATAGGACACAGGTCAGTAACTGGAAAGTTAGTCTGCAATGTGGCGAAAGTAGATCCCCCCTCGGAGTGAAAATAAACTTGCCTTGCAAATGCCCATTAATTTGGGCCTGGTTCCATGTGTTCCAGATTACCAGATGCACATGTCACAATGGACTGATTGCACGCATACACAAATTCATAATGGCTTTGTGGAATACAGTGCAGCCCACTGAACACTGCTTTGTTCATGTTGCTTATTTTGGTATCACAGGTTAATCAGGATGGTATTTTAAGTATTTTTTATCTCCAACTATAGTACTTTTAAGTGCTGAAGTCTGCAACCACTGTAACTTTCTTTCAATTATCTAATTACAGAGCAACAGAATAAATGGATACAACAGAGGCATGGTTTGCTAGACAAAAGTGATCTTTTCAGGGCTTACAAACTTATGTATTACAAAACATGCATATGGGATAGACGAGGATTACTGAATACAACTCTAAAATGTCTTTTGGTTATAAAGAATGCAAAAGACGCGACACCATTTCAGGAAATATACCTACCATGAAGATGACAATTAGAATAAGACAGATTCCGACTATAATGAGGAAAGGAATTAGGTAGTACTCCAATGGAAGACTCCACTCAGGAAGTAAAACAATATGGCCACTGTGTATCAGAAAGAACAGTTGGAATGTGTTACAATTCACACAAAAGACGTTAACAAAACAGGATACAAACGTAAAAACATTATTGAAAATAAATTCAAAATGTCTGCATAAATAATGCTCATGACAGTATGAAATAACTTAAAAAGTGGAAATAAATTAAACACACAAACACTTTAATACTGACTAAATGTATCTACACAATGTGGACACGCTGTAAATGTTTGTAAAACTGTTCAGGAGAAAAACATGCTAATGTACATTGCCACTAATAGGTTTGAATATACTAAAATTATTGGTTAATTAAACAATGGCCTGAATGCTATCATTCACTCAAGGTTAAGAATCATTTCTTGATACTGAACCTTCTTGGTGGCTTTTAAGTTCCTGCAGTTGTTAGGAAAAACAAAAGGCTGTTATTATGTGTACACTTCACTACCTGCAATATAATTGTTTAAGTCATATTGAAGAGCCTAGAAGCAGTAAATATGCATAGATTTAATGGTTTGTGTTGAAAGGTATGGGTGGTTTCTTAATCCATACTTCTGGATTCAAGTCAGTGGCAGTGTTTACATGAACTTACAAAGACTAAGGAGGAAGCCGTAGACTCTAAAGACTTGGAAATCAGAGATACAAGGTTCAAACAAGCATTTGCAATGCAATAGCTCTCGCATTTACGAGAGTTTGAGCTATTGGCATTGTAAATGACAAAGCCTTTTATTTATGTGTTGTTTTTAAAACAGATAAATAAAAGGCATTGTCATTTACAATGCCAATAGCTTAAACTCTTGCAAATGCGAGACCTATTGAATTGCAAATGTGTTTGGCGCCCGTTCTATAAAGATTTTTTTTTTTAAACCATTAGGAGAGACCGTGTCCTGCCTGCAACAGCAGGCAGGACAAAGCTATTTGAGAAAATAGTGCTTGGAGGGTGTAATTAAAGCCTACTGAGTAACAACACAGGTAACAGGGGATGTCCTCAAGGGAAGTTAAAAAATGAGACAAGGCGGTAAAGCGACAGTTTACAGTAGACAACGACACAAGCTAATAAAAAATTTGGGCAGAGAGTGGGCGGAGCTTCAAGTCCATACCTGAATACAGCATGCCTCACAGAGCAGCGCATGCGCTGCCCAGGCTCGACCTAAAAAACACATTCTGTTATATAGTGACACTGTCCTTTCTGCAATTAAATAAGCAGTGGAAAAAGAATTGCCTTCCACTTTTGCATGCTATTGTAAAAATTGTCTGGTAAAACATGTTGAATAAGAGCACTTATGACTGCCAAGACAGCTGTGATTGTTGGCTGCTAAAATAGCTTCTTAGTAAGATGAACATCTTACCCAGAGACATGATCAAAGAGTCAAGTCTCGGAAGAACCAAAATAGTTTTTCATCCTTCTGAGGCTGAAAAACATGAGAAGCGCAGACTCATGCAATAATAACCAGCAAAGGCAATTCTATTGTTGTACTCGATATTATTAGTTCTGTGCAATGTTTCTATTACATGAATGCAGTCTTGCAGAGTTTCCAATTATTAGGCTCCCAGAGTTTCCTGCATTTCTTATGCCTATATGTCGGCACAGTTTTCACTTCTGTGTGCTAGTTAGTGCCAGTAATTCACAAACATTTTGAATGCAGGAACATTCCTTGCTTATCACTCTGAAATTGTCATGCACCAATAACCCACAATCACTCTGTATGTGAATGGTTACCATGCCATATTTTTCTCACAAGTGACAACACAACTAAAATATAAACATGAAGAAGTTCTGATTTCAACAAGGGAACGTGCAGTGCACAGTATGTTCTGATGAAAAGACTTGGCAGCTTCGGAGACCCCTAATGGACAAGTTACTTACCTTCGGTTACGCCTTATCTGGTAGAGACATGATCTAGCCGCAGATTCCTTACCTTTGAACTTCCAGGCGTCAGGCTGGGTTCGGAAGATTTTTGAAAGCAGTACCCCTGCGCGCCTGTAGGTGGCATCAGTAGACTACGCGTGACGTCTTAGGTGTCCAGTCCATCGTCGTCAGTACATCCACGTAGTCAATATAACCGACATTCCGGCGCGCTGACTTCAGTACTTTTCACGACTTTCCACACCAGAAGCGCGGAACCATGAAGTGACTGACCGTGGTGTGTTAAAAAAGGCAACTTGGGCCCTGAAAGGAAATTGCCCTCGGCACTAGAACCAATCCCCAGTGCGGGGAGGATGTGTGCGTCGGTAAGGAATCTGCAGCTAGATCATGTCTCTACCAGATAAGGCGTTACCGAAGGTAAGTAACTTGTCCATCTGATAGAGACATCTAGCCGCAGATTCCTTACCTTTGAACAGATACCAAGCAATACCATCCCAGGAGGAGGGACTGCTGAAAGGTTTAGACCAGTTAGTCCTGCAAGACAGAGGGACTAAACAGGCCTTCTCTGCGAACCTGGGAATCCAGGCAGTAGTGTCTGGCAAACGTGTGCAGCAATGCCCATGTGGGTGCTTGGGAGATATCAGAAATGGGAACACCATGCTGGAGAGCTGTGGTGGCTGCTTTTGCCCTGGTGGAATGGGCTCTAAGCCCTTCAGGAGGATCTTTCTTCGCTAAGGCGTAACAGATTTTGATACAGCGGATAACCCAGAGTGATATAGTACTCTTTTGGACAGCACGCTCTTTCTTTGCACCCATGTACCCTATAAAGAGTTGGTCATCCACCCCGAACTCTTTGGTTCGATCGAGGTAGAGCGATAACGCTCTTTTTGGGTCCAGACAATGGAGACGCTCCTCTTCCTTGGAAGGGTGCAGAGGTGCATAGAAGATGGGTAGAGTAACCGACTGCCCCATATGAAAGGGTGCTACCACCTTAGGTAGAAAAGATACCCTTGCGCGGAGCACCACTTTATCCAGAAAGACCATCCGGTAAGGAGGCTGTAATGACAGAGGTTATTGCCACTAAGAAGGCTGTTTTGATGGTGAACAGCTGTAGAGGGCAGTTGTGCAGTGGCTCAAACAGTGCACACATCAGAAAGGTGAGAACCAAATTAAGGTCCCACTGTGGCATAAAAAAAGGTGAAGGGGGAAACAAGTGGGTTAACTCCTTCAAGAATCTCTGCACCAGAGGGGATTTGAAAAGAGAAGGCTAATCAGGCAGCCGAAGAAGAGAGGAAAGAGCCGAAAGATAGCCCTTCAAGGTGTTCAGAGCAGAGCCCTGCTGGGCCAAAGAAAGTATGAACAGGAGGATATCAGATAAAGATGCAGATAGAGGGTCAATAGACCGGTCTGTACAATATGTACAAATTTTGGACCATCAGCAGGAGTATACTGACTTTGTGGAGGGACGGCCAGCAGCCAGAATAACCTCACAGACTTCGGGAGCAAGGTCGAAAGCTGTCAGCTGTAGCCGCTCAATCTCCACGCAAAGAGGAGGAGAGTGGACAGGTTCAGGTGGAGAACCCTCCCCTGCTGCTGCGACAGGAGATCTTCCCGAAGGGGTAACCTGATCGGAGGATCGATGCTCATTGCCAGAAGCTCAGGATACCAGACTCTCCATCCCAGTCCGGAGCCACAAGAATGACTTGTGCCCGGTCACTCCTGATCTTCTTGAGCACTCTGGGTAGGAGTGGTATGGGCGGAAAGGCATACAGGAGGCCAGAGCTCCACTCGTGACAAAAAGCGTTGCCGAGCGAGAGCCGTCTTGGAAACTCCAGTACGCAAACCTGTTGACATTGTGCGTTCTCTATGGACGCAAACAGATCTAACCCAGGCTCTCCCCACTGCTGAAAGAGTCCTTGCACCACCTCCAGATGGAGACTCTTGATCCGCTAGGCACCTTCAGCCGAGTTTGTCTGTTCTGGCATTCAAAGAACCGGCCAGATGTTGAACCACCATGGTAATGCCCTGCTGTTCCAGCCAAATGCAGAGACGCAAAGCCTCTTGACACAGGGTCCACGACCCCACCCCGTCTTGCTTGTTGTAGTATTACTTGGCGGTCGTGTTGCCGGTGAACACCTGAACTAGCTTCCCCTTGATGGACGGAAAGAAGGCTTTTGTACTGCCAGCCAGATTGCCCAAAGTGCCAACAGGTTTATATGGAGCCGGGCCTCCGCAGGAGACCAGAGTCCTCTGATCTCCACCTCTCCCCGATGGCTGCCCCATCCCAGAAAGGGAAGGGAGAGGGGTCTGCCTCTGACCCAATCGCGGTTTGATAGCCACCACTGCAGGTCTTTTGCAGTACCCTCCGAGATCTGGACCAGGTCGGTGAGATTTCACCGATGCTGCACCCATTGGAACTTCAGGTCCCATTGCAGAGCCCGCATGTGCCATATGGCATGGTCCACAAGAAGGATGCAAGAGCCAATGAGGCCCAGCAGCCTCAGAGTCATTCTCACCGAAATCCAGGATAGAGGCTGAAATATCGGTGTCATAGACCGAATATCCTGGACTCGCCGCTCAGGAGGATAAGCCCGAAACTGCACCATGTCCAGAACTGCTCTGATGAAGGGGAGTGTCTGAGAGGGAGTCAGGTGTGACTTCGGCATGTTGATAGTGAACCCCAGTGGATGCAAGAGGTTCACCGTAGTCTGGAGATGGGAGAAGACTGGAACCCCTGATCTCCGCAGATGAGCTGCGACCACCGCCATCACCTTGGTGAACACCTGCGGGGCACTGGTGAGGCCAAAGGGGAGCACAGCAAACTGAAAGTGCTCCTGGCCCACTGTAACCCGCGATAGCGATGATGGGCCGGCAGGACGGGAATGTGGAAATAGGCCTCCTGCAAGTCCAACGCTACCATCCAGTCTCCTGGGTCTAGGGTAGACAGTTCCTGAGCCAGAGTGAGCATCTTGAATTTGTCATCCTTGAGGAAGTAGTTGAGGGCTCTGAGCTCGAGGATAGGACGGTTTCTTTGGAACCAGGAAATAGCTGGAATATGTACCACAGCCTATTTCTGGCCCGGGAACCCTCTCTATAGCTCTCTTGGCCAAGAGAGCCTTGACTTCCTCACGGAGTAGCACAAGATTATCCTCCGTCAGCCGATCGTGAGTTGGAGGCATAGAGGGAGGAGTAGTCTCGAAAGGGAGGGGTAGTCTCGAAGGGGAGGGAGTATCCCCTTCGGACTAGCTGCAACACCCACCTGTCCAAGGTGATGTTGCGCCAGCGGTGGAGGTGATGGTGTATCCTGCCCCCCCCCCCCCCGGACGCTCGTGACCCCGAAGGATCAGAGTAGGAAGGTTTTGTGGTGGAGGAGGGGATGGTGGCTTGGCTCGACTCCTGGCCTCCCGACCCTCGAGGACTGGATGAATCGCGGCAACTGCCCCGCAGAGGCTGCTGAACTTGCAGAACCCACTGGCTGGAATAGGGTTGGCGTGGTTGGAAGCCCGTTCCATAGGCACGAAAGGAGCGAAAAGCAGATGCAGGCCAGGTTGTAGTACTGAGGCCCAAGGATTTGGCCATAGCCCGCGAATCCTTGAAGTGCTAAAGCGCTGCGTCAGCCTCGTCTCCGAAGAGACATGAGCCATCAAAAGGCATGTCCATGAAGTTTGCCTGGACATCCCCCGAAAAGCCAGATGTCTTCAGCCAGGCGTGGCACCTGATGGCCACTGTCGAAGAAATCGATCTGCCTAGCGAGTCCGCTGTGTCCAAGCCACAGCGAATGGCAAACTTCGCTGCATCTCTCCCGTCTGATATTGCTTGGGAGAGCAAGATCCGGTCGTCCTCCGAGACCCCAGGCAAAATTTCAAAGATCTCCAGCCGTTTGGATTCTATGTCCGGAGGGGTGGAAGGGAACGCGCCACGGGAAGTGGAAGCCTGGAGCACTAAGCTTAGGGGGTTGGGGTGGGCAGTAAGAAAAACTGAGTCGCCCGGCGCAGGGCGATGGCGATGGCTAATCGGTCTATTCACAGGAGCCCCTGTGCTGTGTTTGGACCAGGTGCCCAGAATAACGTCCGTTAAGGCCTCTTTAAAAGGCAGCAAGGGTTCTGTTAAGGAGACACCAGGCTGCAGGACCTCCGTCAAGACATTTGTCTTGGCTGCCACTGTAGGACACTGCAGGTCCAGGACGTCCGCAGCCCTATGCACCACCATAGCACACGACACCCCCTCCTCCATAGCCAGGTTAGGGGTAGAAAGCATGCCAGAAATTGGAGAGGTGTCCAGGCCACTGGCTTCATCCAGCTCCTCATACCAGCCATGATGTTCTGGGGCTGCAGGATTTCTAAGGAATCCTGCTCCCCCTCCCAATCCTCTTCCTCCAACCCGAAACCTTCAGAAAGGGGCTGGCTAGTCGGTATCAAGCTGTATGGCTCTGTTGGCACCAGAGACCTCAGAGTCGGACACAGCGCCGAGGAAGGTCGCTGTGGAGGTTCAACAGGCGCCGGTCCAGACCCGGGAACGGGTCTGACAGGAGGCCGTGGCGCAGAGGCCGAAGGCGCGGGGTCCACAGGATCTCCTTCACTTGGACCTGCGGGGCCCTAAGGCGTTCCGGCAGGGTCAAACCGCCCAAACACGGCGCACATGGTGTCGTAAAATTCCTTAAGTTTGTGGGGTCGCTCCTGCCCCAACAAAGGGAGGGAGACGCGGAGTCGACCCAGGTGCCTGCTCCACGGAACGGGGCCTAGTACGCCGAGGCTCCTCCGTCTCGCCGCGTGGCGGGCAGGGCAAAGTTGAAGCACACTTCGACTTCTTGTGCTTCTTGTGATGCCTCTTACCTGACGACTTCCATGAAGAGGACTTCAAGCCCCCGGAACAATGCTCTGACCTTCCTCTCGACCGAGTCCGGGATCAAGATCCACGAGACGACCTCCGTGGTGCGTTCCAGGCCGCGAGCAGCTTCAGGGACCGCTCCCTCTAAGCCTTCGGGCACCATGGCCCAGCAATCAAAGCACGACTTTGTGTCGTGTTCGCGCTCCAGGCACCAGAGACACACGAGATGGGAGTTTGTTACCGGACTTGGCATGGTGACAGGCGCCGCATGGCTTGAACCCCAAAGTCTTCCTACTGGGCATTCCTAGCACACCAAAAGGAGTCGACAAAAGGTCAAAAAAACTCTGTCAAAAAGTGGCAGGGGGTAGCTCTCTTCAACGGATCGGCACTGGCTGGCACGGAAAGGAAATAACTGATGTCAGCGCGCCGGAGTGCCGGTTATATTGACGAAGCAGACATGACGACGAACGCGATGCCTACGACGTCACGCAGAGTCGACCGATGCCACCTACCAGCGTGCAGCGGTCCTGCTATCAAAAATCGTCTGGATCCAGCCTGACGCCTGGAAGTTCAAAGGTAAGGAATCAGCAGTTAGATGTCTCTATCAGACCATAATTATGTTTTTGTTTATACCCATTCTATGACAAAGACAAAAATGAACTGCAACAAGTCTAGCAATTTAAAAGTTCTCATCCTAAGAATCCTGTGGCTGAGGAGCAAAGGGGAGCAGAGTAAACACACTTGTAGCCTACCAATTTCCCTTTTCTTACGTGTTCTCTTCAAAATCTAACATGCAAGGAGATTAATTCAGCAAGAAATAAAATACATGATGAACTAGACAGGGTGCAAGGGTGCAATGTCGAGGGTGGCGAGGGTGCGATGTCTTTATAACTCAGCTCCCCTGTCTATTTTGAGTCCCATTCCATAGCAGGATCTCAGACCACTCTGACAGGATGCAGGACTCACCAAATTACACAGATTATTACCACTTTGGGAAGCTGAGGACCTAAAAACGCTATATTTTACATGGTTTAAGGAGAAAACAATAAATTGTGGTACTGTTTTAAGTTAAGTAACTTCGCATATCATAAGGTACTTCACAATTTAGGAAGCAATGACAGAGTTATGGAGTGGTTACTGTAGGACTTGGCACTTTCTGCACGGCCATCCCCAGATGGTTTTACCTCCTGGTTTATGAACCTGTTTTTGTTGACTTTTAGGACTCTGCACACTTTACCACTATTAAAAATATGGTAGAATTGACTTGCACCCAATTGGCATATTTAATTTATTTGTAAGTCCCTAGTAAAGTGGTACTGCATCTGCACACGGTCTGTAAATTAAATGCTACTGGTGGGGCTGTAACACTGATTGTGCCACCCACTTAGGTAGCCCTTTAAACATGTCTCAGGCCTGCCATTGCAGCCTGTGTGTGCAGTTTTTTTAACTGCCATTTTGACCTGGCAAAAAAAAACTTTTGCCAGGCCTAAACCTTTCTTTTTAATATATATAGGTCAACCCTAGGGTAGGCGCTGGACAGCCCAGAGGGCAGAAATGCACTGTTTTTAAATAGTAGGACATGTACTTCTAAGTTTTACATGTGTTGGTAATGAATAACTTTTAACTTTGTTTTTCACTACTGCAAGGCCTACCTCTCCCATAGGATAACATTGGAGTTACCCATTTACAATTAATAAGTGATCATTTCCAAATGGGAGAAGGTAATAAGTTCATGTTTGGTGTCTTTTGAATTGTAATGAAAAATCCCCTCTCAAGGTGAAGTTGGATTATAAATTACAATTTTGAAAATACCACTTTTTGGAAGTTGGCATTTTCCTGTCTTAGCCATTTAGTGCCTGTAGTCTGTCTCTGGGTCACTTGACTGGGTATAGCGGACAGTTAGGCTTTGTTCATTCCTCCAAGGCAGCCACACACAATAGAGAGCTTAGGTGTGTCTAGATGGGCCATCACTGGCAGGATGGGTGGGCGGAATACCCTGCCAAGTGGTGCCACCCCAGTCCTGGACCCTTGGAAGTGGGCCTTAAGGTGATCTGTGGATCCAGCAGAACCGACACAGCTCCTCTGCTGCGTGGCGCAATCCAGAGCAGAACCGACGCATCGCCTCTGCTGCACGAATTCTCCCAACTCAAGGACTCCGCATCGACTTCACACCCTGCATTGGAACTGCCGATGTGTGAAGCTTCACCCATGCAGGCCCTCGCAGCGCAGCTCTCTCGTCGCCGGCAGCCTTGATGATGATGCAGGTTGTCGCATCGCAACTCTTCAGAACTGATGCATCATCAATGCAGGACTTTGCATCGCTGCTCCTCAGAACCGACACATCACCACAGCAGCGTGTTGCATCCTTGACGCGTTGCCTCTCAATGCTCGGCAGCCAGTATTTAAGGTACACTTGTTCAGTGGGTCTAACTGGGACCCTGTTGCCAGCCCGCACTGCATGGCAATCGGCCTGAACTTGTGACTTTGTCCCGGTCTGGCGTAACCCAATATCCACAGCTGGCACTTTTTACTGAAATCTTTAAAACAGCCTATCTCCAGTTCTATTGATTGGATTTTTGTTGTTTTGGCCTTGTTTTATTTATTAAAATTTACTCTATTTTTCCAAATTGGTGAGGGATTCTTCTTGTATTGTGTTTTTCACTTCATTACTGTTTGAAGTGCTGCATAAATACTTTAAACATTGCCTCAAAGTTAAGCCTGAATGCTCTGTGCCAAGCTACAAGAAGGTTGAGCACGGGTTAGCTTGTGGTTTTCTTGTGCCTCACTCTGACAAAGACTGTGGTTGCTGTTTGAGTAAGTGTTTCACCCCCCTCAACCAGTAACCGAATTTCTCACAGTAAATAATTCTTTGACCAAGCTACTTGACAGGGAAACGTTACTTTGAGACAGCACTAAAGTCCTGTGTGGAACTTCTACACTATCCTTTGTCACATGAAATCATTGAATCTAAATCATCCTATGAGATACATGAGCCACAAGACCTGGGGCAAATGTTTTAACTCTTTATGAAGCTGAATTCCTTAACGGGCGGCATGCATTAAACTACCTCTCACCACACAATGAGATCAAACATACTAGGGATTCCATTTAAAGGATAGGACTCTTCAACAAAAAACTTAAGAACTGTGTACAGAGCTTTATTAGAAACTGAAGGAAGGCCCCACAAAGGAGGCACTGGTGAATTCTACCACTTCCTCCATATCCTGGAGTAAAGGAATCCACTATTTATGGGTTACCCTATTAGGAATCTTTCTTATCCCACTGCAGTTAGTGGCACAGATTAAAATGAATAGGCCTGTCACGATCAAGTGTAGATTGTCACCCTTTGTTGTGAAATCTTTTTGTTCACTTTTGCAAATAATAAGGCTAAAGTACTATAATAAACACACTACAAAATGACACTATACCTAAATACAATACCTTGAAAAGTTAAAAACACAAGACAAAATCAAAGACAGGCAGATAACAAAAGAGCAGATGAGATATGCTTGTTGACTTGCATGATGTATACAGAGTATGCCATCTCTAGTTACAGTTCTGCATTAGGAAGAAGTAGTCCGAGTAGGACAAACACAATTTACCTGTGATAAGTGTTGAAATAATGCACTAGCATTTAGCCAATCTATTATACTTTTGTACAAGAGTTTCATCAAGAAGAAACAAAATCATGCAGGAGCTACTTGAGAAGAACAGAATAAGAGTCCCAGCTTTAGGAATCAGGTCTTTTCATATGGTTAAGGGACAAGTGTATACTCTAGGAGGGTTTAGAAAACGTTTAGCAAACAAGACATTGAAATGAGATTAATTGGAGTCAAAGTAAAGTAATGTGATGCATGATAAAAGCATGTCAGAGCCCATCACTGTGCAAATCAAAGGAGGCTGTGAGTGACAAGGGATGAGAACTCCATGTTTAAGAAAACTATCAAATAAATCTGGAAAAAAGAATGGATATATAAATGCAGATGGTAATGGTGAACCAAAGTTCAATACAGATTTTTGCAGACATTGGTGAGTAAACAAGATATGAAAGAATACCCATGAGTTACCAAGAAGACGCAAGAATGCTGACACCTCACTACACCAGCCTGCGCCAACTTCAGAACAGTCCAGAAAGTTTCATGTAGTTTTTAGTTAGGCCACTGGGAAAGAGGTGCCAATTTTAGGTTTTTGGTAAGTTGTCCCAAATTTGAAACCATGACTAAACTGATAGAGATACTCAAGTATCTGTTGACAACCCAAAGTGAAGGCTGAACAAACATAGTGGAGGACACTGCCAGGATCAATTTAATGTATTGCTGTCAGCTATAACGTAGATTCTAGTTTCTTCTCAGAAAGAAGGAAGGCTGAGTTCTATGACTCAGGAGTGCATAGTAAACGCTGGAAGCACAAAAACTCAGCCCCATAAAAAACCTTTGGAATTCTTTAACACATGCTTTCAGTTATATAAATTGCCTTTACTTTTACATTTGGGTGTAAAATGTGACTTTTCTGGGCTATGTTGGAGGAGGCTGGGTTGATCCACCTGATACATAGCTCTATCTCAAGGTGTCACTGATGCAGGACATCCACTGTGCCCAAGAGCCTGCCTTCTCCTCTTCCAATCTTGGACGTCAGTATTCCATCTCAAATTAAAATCCAGCTTGCCAAATGTATTGATTATGGTGAAATCTATACCAAACCTACTAGTTGTGCCATATCTCTTTGTACCACTGAGAATTCTTCTTTAAGGTAAATGTGGACAAAAAAGAACAACTCTCTGGTACCAGTTCACTCTTTTCTGGAAGATACACCTTTCCTCTGTACCAGATTCTGCTCTACCGTACAAGCCTTAGTGCTCTCCTGTTGCAGCACAGGAAACACCTTGCTAGATGGTCAACAATATTCCACTCTTACAGCTCAAACGGCCTGATCACTGCTGCTTTCAGAAAGCTTGCCCCCATCCTAAGTGCCTCCAATCAGTGACATCACAACACGCTATCAGTTGAAAATGTAAGAGTCTTGAATGCCAGCGGTGAAGATTTCAACCCCAAAAGGCTAGTGATCTCCAGTGGCCAGAGAGCAACTCGCAATCATTTTACTGGAATTGCAGAGAGTCAAAAAATAGACTGTTCCGAAACAGCCTTCTTACTCTAAAGACCAGAATTCTGTAAAGGCTTCTCACTGCATTTTGAACCATGCGTCTTCATTTCTCAAATGTAGGAAGAACTGAACACAGTGCTCTTCCTGCATTTTCGGCAGCCCTTGCCGCTAGATGCACATCTATTTGTCCTATCAACATTTCAATGTGTGATTACTAGTATTTTGTAATCCACAAGCCTAAAAATTGTTCTTTACTAGTCACAAATCCAGAAATGATTTGAAGTAACTCTTGAAAACCTATCAGTTGGTCAATTTATCATAAGGCATCTGTGTATCCCTTTTTGCTGTGAACACTGCTTTACTACTTCTAATGGCTTGTTTCACACTTTCCTAGTATCCTAAGTAAAAATAAAACAAACTGCCTATTGAGTTCCAGTCCTTCTTTCTGTAAATCTGTCTTTCTTCTTCATCCAAACAACAGGTACACTCATGTTGCCATGAAGTTATCCCATAGTAGCTAAAGCTCCCCCAGAGGCACCCTATGTGGGATTGTGCTTGATCTGGCATCTGTTGGAACAGTTCAGTTCAGTAGAACACAAGCAACCTTTTGTGTGTTTGATTAGTCTAATGAACAGTAGTTATTCAAATTTTTAGTTTGGGTCCTTCTTTCTACAGTTACAAAGGAGCAACTTTCACATACAATTATTTCTTTTGGTACTGTATGAACTGCTGCCAGCAGCATTCCATTATGTGTATTATGCAAAACTCCAGTGGGTACTGTGTTCTGACATTTTTGAATACTGCTTCCCTTGTTGCCCCCATTATCTACCTGCCCACTCCTAATGTACCTTTGATACACCCAAAAGCTACCTCTATAGGCAGGAGTTAACTGTACATTAATAATGCATGCAACATAAAAATAACTTTTGTGCATCACTTGCTACACTTCTTGGTAGTGAGTTAATTTGCTTAGGTCTAGATACTTCTACAGAATTTCTTTTGCTATATTTAACCTACAATGTCTTCATTCCTAGATGAAATTGCACAGGTATTTTCTCGAAGTTTCTTTACTGACACCCACATATTATTGCTGTATGGATCAGATGAAATCTATCTTTCAGTAAATTGGCTTGTAGAGGCTGATCTGCACTCTAAACATGTTTTTCATTATGTAGCTCTGTGATTGATAACACTGCTCCTAGGAGGATCATTTCATGATCAATATGCCCTATTATTTTTTCAGGATGGCTTAGCATGGCCTTGGACAAAGTAGCCCCTTTTAAGTCTAGAGACTGCCATAGGGATTCACCTTCTGCGCCTTGGTTCTCGAACCGGCTTAAAGCATTGAGGCAAATCTGTCGGAGACAAGAATGGGGTTGGCGCAGAGATTACGACTAGCAGGAAAAAAGTAAATATAGAGCCCCGATCAGAGAGTATGAACAAGCTGTCTTCAAGGAGAAGTCTAAATTCTGCACTGAGAAAATCGCTAATGCTCTCAACTCTTCTAGAGAGTTATTAAAAATCATAAATACCTTGTCCTCATTTTAACACTCCAAATCACCCAGAAGGCAAACAGACTTTCTGTGATGAAGTGGCCTTGTGCTTTCAGTCACAAATCCTTACCATCCATAATGAATTTATGGAAAACAAAGATCAGAAGATGTCTCATGACCTTAGTAGGGCCAGACTGCACGAGATGTTATAGTATAATATGAGGGAAGAATCTAGGGGAAGTCAACCTTCCTTCTCCCGTTTCCAACCTATGACAAAGGAAGTAACTATACATACTCTCCTAAATTCCTAATCAGGATCCCCGTTTGAGCCTTGTCCCTCAGGAATCTTTCATATT
Source organism: Calotriton arnoldi (assembly GCA_963921515.1). Classification (NCBI taxonomy): domain Eukaryota; kingdom Metazoa; phylum Chordata; class Amphibia; order Caudata; family Salamandridae; genus Calotriton; species Calotriton arnoldi. Next base: position 1,254,451 of record CAWUFW010001349.1, on the reverse strand, counting down.
ACTGCTCAAACCACTGCTGGGCCACTAACATCCATTATCAATCAATCTATTGCAAATGGGTGCTTTCCAAAACTATGGAAAGAGGCAGCGGTTAGACCGCTCCTAAAGATACCTAGTTTAGAACCGAAAGAACTGAAAAACTACCAAATTCTGGAAAAACATCTTAATAGGCAAGTGATGGCACTTATTGAGGACTATGAGCTATGGACCTTTCACGGTTTGGGTTCTGTGGTGGACATAGCACAGAAACCACCTGATCTCAGTGGTTGATAACATAAAAGTGATGAAAATGCGGGTCAGGCTGCGGGACTGATCCTGTTCGATCCGTCTGCGGCTTTTGACACGTTCTCCCCAGTAATCCTTACATCTCGCCTAGCTCAGGTCGGATTTAAGGGCACAGCCCTAAATATGCTGAGATCCTTCCTAACAGGCAGGACTCAGTTAGTGAATATTGGTCAGCTCAAATCCAAACCCTTGTCTCATCCTTGTGGTGTCCCTCAGGGCTCCTCATTAAGTCCCACACTATTCAATCTTTACATTTCCCCATTAGCCAAACTTATTTGATCATTTGGTCTTCAGTTCTTCTACTATGCTGCGGATACACAGATCATCGTATCTATGTCAGAGGATGGATCAGCTAGGGACATCAATTTTAACAATTGTATGGAAGCGATTTTCACCTGGATGAGGGAAAATGGTCTTAAACTGAACATTGAGAAGACAGAGGTGATCATCATTGGAAGTCAATCTTCTATTTGGAACAGAAATTGATTGTTGAATCATTGGGAAATCTGCCTTTACCAGTAAAAGCTGCAAAAATCTTGAGGTCATATTGAATGACCCACTCTCCTTTGATTCACATGTAAACTGAACACCATCCTTCAGTTTCAACTTGGTCAGAATACTGCGGAAAGTCTTTCTCTACATTCCACAAAACAGTAGTCGTCGCACTAATTCGGTTTAGGATTGACTATTGTAATACCTTGTAGCTGAAAATCAACAAGCTCTCCATCAAGAATCTGCAAACTGCAAAGAACGCAGCAAGCAAGGCTCCTCTCAGACCTCCCCAGGCATCAGTCGGTGGCTACTGACTTGGTCAAGCTCCACTGGTTGCCCATTGGTAAGGGAATCATCTTTAAAGCCTTGTGTTTTGCACACAAGGCATTAAATAGCTTAGTACCCTACGAATTTCAGTGGTACCAACCAGCAAGACCACTACGCTTTATTAAGAATAAACTGATGGTCATTCCTAAATTTCATAAGGCGAGGAGGAAGATACTCTGTAGCCACGGCCAAACTGTGGAATTCTCTTCCTCATTATCTAAGTGCTATGGAAAATCATCTCGCCTTTATAAAGGCTTTAAAAACATGACTATTCTCTCTATAGACTGATCTTATTTTCGTCTGAATGCTTCTATTCCCCAGCCTCTAGACTGTTTACATGGCTCGTAGTGCCTCAACGCCAATTGGTATTTGAGCGCTTTATGAAATTTATTTTCATTTCATTTCTAAACAAGAATACCTTTGATTGAACCAAAGCAGGCAACAAATCAATTTTACTGATATATATATATATTATCTACTAGCGGTCGCCAGTAGATAGTTATAGTTAGGACCTATTTTCCATAGGAAATCAGCGACATTCTATTTGAAATAACTCTTGCGTCGGTTGACGAATCTTCGCGAAATTTTCAAACTTTATGGCCCGCTCCGGTCCGCTCCTACCCTGAAAGTCTCAGGGTGATTCGTCAAGCGGGGCGAGAAAAAGGGGGTCCCAAAACGTGTTTTCCCCATTCATTTTCCCATAGGAAACTTTAGACATCGGCTACAGCCCGAACTGCTGAACGGAATTACACCAAATTTGGCAAAGAGGTAGTTCTTGGTTCAGAAAGAACCCTTTTGTTAAATGGTGTAAATCCGTTCAGTAGTTGCGGAGAAATTAAAAAATAAGAGTCAAAAATCAATTTCCCATAGGAAACTTTATGCAAGGCTACAGCCCGAACTGCTGAACGGAATTACACCAAATTTGGCAAAGAGGTAGTTCTTGGTTCAGAAAGAACCCTTTTTGTTAAATGGTGTAAATCCGTTTAGTAGTTGCTGAGAAAATCAAAAGTAAAAACACATATATCTGGGCGGAGCCTAACCACACATGTCATCGTGAGATCTGATTGGCTGTCAGCACTTCATCCTGGCATTGCTGGCAGCCATCTTGGGACCAATATAAATGATAGTACCCCATTGAAATGCATTGTAGTGAATCGAAGATTTTGAGGGTTACCAAAAGGAGAACTATAAAGGGTGATAACAGACTTTAGTTACATTAGAATTAATTTGTTGATGGTACCATACTAATTTCAGGAATTGTGGTGTGTTCTAAGGTGATTTTACCCTGTGAAAAACTTTCTGCTGGGATATCATGAATCATGTTTGAGAGAAAACTATTTTCACATGCTTGTCCCATAGAGTTTTGGAAGGTGCTCCAGAAGCTAAAATGAGAGCATATTTTCTGTAAATTCACATTATCTTTCTCAGTCATGTGAGAATGAAGTCTGACATTCTCAGTAAAACATGTACATCCAACAAGGGCAGAGACTGTCAGTTGATTCCTTTGTGTTCTACTGCAGCTTCCCAGAGTATTCTAAAGAACAACTAGAGCGCTAACAGTCTTACTTATGACAAAAGTATGGCACACCTGAAGCCATCTTGATTGGAATAAACTGGTAACACTTAAAACATTTAATTTAAAAGGAACAAAATGAGGGGGTTCATTTTGCCATAGAAATGATGGTTAGTGCTGCAAAAGAAAATTTAGTGCATGTTTTAAGTGAGATCTCAAATCCTCTTCTATTTCATTAGAAAATTCTGACATGCAGACTGAAACAATCACTTTCAATACCAGCAGTAGACTTCCAGTTAACTCCTTGGTGAGCAGTAGCTTTACTACAGTGATCTAATGAACAACTAGAGTGCTAACATTCTGAATTTATGGCAAATGTGTGACACATCTGAATGCCTTCTTGATGGAATCAAAGTAAAAAACTGAAAGCATTTCCTACTGAGGAGACTGCAGTAAATGAGGAAATTAGGAAACTTCATAACAAAGAAGTCTTCCAAGATGGCCACCAGTGAAAAAGAGCCCAAATGTAGCACAAATATTACCCAGATGTAGCCCACATATAGCCCAAGGACAAAAGTGTGCAAAACACTTTTTATTTTTAGGTTTTTTGCAGTTTTATGTAGTGCAGACTGGTCAGGTATTGGAGCGTTGCATCTTAAAACATGACCCCCTACACTACAAAACGCCACTGCACTACCCTAAACCCTAAAACACTACCCCCAGCACGACCACTACACAAGCACCACTGCACTATCCTAAACCCTAAAACACTACCCCCAGCATGACCCCCTACACTACACAAACACCACTGCACTACCCTAAACCCTAAAACACTACCCCAACACCACTGCACTAACCTAAATCCTAAAACACTACCCCCAGCACGACCCCTACACTACCCAAACACCAATGCACTACCCTAAAACATGACCCCCTACACTACACAAACACCACTACCCTAAACCCTAAAACACTACCCCCAGCACGACCCCCTACACTACACAAGCACCACTGCACTACCCTAAACCCTAAAACACTACACCTAGCACGACCCCCTACACTACACAAACACCACTGCACTACCTTAAACCCTAAAACACTACCCCTAGCACGACCCCTACACTACCCAAACACCACTGCACTAACCTAAATCCTAAAACACTACCCCCAGCACGACCCCCTACACTACCCAAACACCACTGCACTACCCTAAAACATGACCCCTACACTACACAAACACCACTGCACTACCCTAAACCCTAAAACACTACCCCCAGCACGACCCCCTACACTACACAAGCACCACTGCACTACCCTAAACCCTAAAACACTACGCCCAGCACGACCCCCTACACTGCCCGAATACCACTGCACTGCCCTAAACCCTGAAACACCAGCCCCTGCACTACCCCCTACACTGCCCGAATACCACTGCACTGCCCTAAACCCTGAAACACCAACCCTAGCACGACCCCCTACACTGCCCGAACACCACTGCACTGCCCTAAACCCTGAAACACCACCCCCTTCACGACCCCCTACACTGCCCGAACACCACTGCACTGCCCTAAACCCTGAACCACCCCCAGCACGCCCCTACACTGCCCGAACACCACTGCACTGCCCTAAACCCTGAAACACTACCCCCAGCAAGACCTCCTACACTGCCCGAACACCACTGCACTGCCCTAAACCCTGAAACATCACCCCCAGCAAGACCCCTACACTGCCCGAACACCACTGCCCTAAACCCTGAAACACCACCCCCAGCACGACCCCCTACACTGCCCGAACACCACTGCACTGCCCTAAACCCTGAAACACCACCCCCAGCACGACCCCTACACTGCCCGAACACCACTGCACTGCCCTAAACCCTGAAACACCAACCCTAGCACGACCCCCTACACTGCCCGAACACCACTGCACTGCCCTAAACCCTGAAACACCACCCCTTCACGACCCCCTACACTGCCCGAACACCACTGCACTGCCCTAAACCCTGAAACACCACCCCCAGCACGCCCCTACACTGCCCGAATACCACTGCACTGCCCTAAACCCTGAAACACTACCCCCAGCAAGACCTCCTACACTGCCCGAACACCACTGCACTGCCCTAAACCCTGAAACATCACCCCCAGCATGACCCCCTACACTGCCCGAACACCACTGCCCTAAACCCTGAAACACCACCCCCAGCACGACCCCCTACACTGCCCGAACACCACTGCACTGCCCTAAACCCTGAAACACCAACCCTAGCACGACCCCCTACACTGCCCGAACACCACTGCACTGCCCTAAACCCTGAAACACCACCCCCTTCACGACCCCCTACACTGCCCGAACACCACTGCACTGCCCTAAACCCTGAAACACCACCCCCAGCACGCCCCTACACTGCCCGAACACCACTGCACTGCCCTAAACCCTGAAACACTAACCCCAGCAAGACCTCCTACACTGCCCGAACACCACTGCACTGCCCTAAACCCTGAAACATCACCCCCAGCAAGACCCCTACACTGCCCGAACACCACTGCCCTAAACCCTGAAACACCACCCCCAGCACGACCCCCTACACTGCCCGAACACCACTGCACTGCCCTAAACCCTGAAACACCACCCCCAGCACGACCCCCTACACTGCCCGAACACCACTGCACTGCCCTAAACCCTGAAACACCACCCCCTGCACGACCCCCTACACTGCCCGAACACTACTGCACTGCCCTAAACCCTGAAACACCATCCCCAGCACGACCCCTACACTGCACGAACACCACTGCACTGCCCTAAACCCTGAAACACTACGCCCAGCAAGACTCCCTACACTGCCCGAACACCACTGCACTGCCCTAAACCCTGAAACATCACCCCAGCAAGACCCCTACACTGCCCGAACACCACTGCCCTGAACCCTGAAACACCACCCCCAGCAAGACCCCTACACTGCCCGAACACCACTGCACTGCCCTAAACCCTGAAACACCAGCCCCAGCATGACCCCTACACTGCCCGAACACCACTGCACTGCCCTAAACCCTGAAACACCACCCCTGCACGATCCCCTACACTGCCCGAACACTACTGCACTGCCCTAAACCCTGAAACACCACCCCCTGCACGATCCCCTACACTGCCCGAACACTACTGCACTGCCCTAAACCCTGAAACACCACCCCCAGCACGACCCCCTACACTGCACGAACACCACTGCACTACCCTAAACCCTGAAACACTACCCCCAGCAAGACCCCCTACACTGCCCGAACACCACTGCACTGCCCTAAACCCTGAAACATCACCCCTGCAAGACCCCCTACACTGCCCGAACACCACTGCCCTAAACCCTAAAACACCACCCCCAGCAAGACCCCCTACACTGCCCGAACACCACTGCACTGCCCTAAACCCTGAAACACCACCCCCAGCATGAGCCCCTACACTGCCCGAACACCACTGCACTGCCCTAAACCCTGAAACACCACCCCCAGCACGACCCCTACACTGCCCGAACACCACTGCACTGCCCTAAACCCTGAAACACCAGCCCCAGCACGACCGCCTACACTGCCCGAAAACCACTGCACTGCCCTAAACCCTGAAACACCAGCCCCAGCACGACCCCCTACACTGCCTGAACACCACTGCACTACCCTAAACCCTCAAACACCAGCCCCAGCATGACCCCCTACATTGCCCGAACACCACTGCACTGCCCTAAACCCTGAAACACCACTCCCAGCAAGACCCCCTACACTGCCCGAACACCACTGCACTAAAGCCTGAAACACCACCCCCAGCAAGACCACCTACACTGGCCGAACACCACTGCACTGCCCTAAACCCTGAAACACCACCCCCAGCACGACCCCCTACACTGCCCGAACACCACTGCACTGCCCTAAACCCTGAAACACCACCCCCTGCACGACCCCCTACACTGCCCGAACACTACTGCACTGCCCTAAACCCTGAAACACCATCCCCAGCACGACCCCCTACACTGCACGAACACCACTGCACTGCCCTAAACCCTGAAACACTACGCCCAGCAAGACTCCCTACACTGCCCAAACACCACTCCACTGCCCTAAACCCTGAAACATCACCCCCAGCAAGACCCCCTACACTGCCCGAACACCACTGCCCTAAACCCTGAAACACCACCCCCAGCAAGACCCCTACACTGCCCGAACACCACTACACTGCCCTAAACCCTGAAACACCAGCCCCAGCATGACCCCTACACTGCCCGAACACCACTGCACTGCCCTAAACCCTGAAACACCACCCCCTGCACGACCCCCTACACTGCCCGAACACCACTGCACTGCCCTAAACCCTGAAACACCACCCCCAGCACGACCCCCAACACTGCCCGAACACCACTGCCCTAAACCCTGAAACGATCCCCTACACTGCCCGAACACTACTGCACTGCCCTAAACCCTGAAACACCACCCCCAGCACGACCCCCTACACTGCACGAACACCACTGCACTACCCTAAACCCTGAAACACTACCCCCAGCAAGACCCCCTACACTGCCCGAACAACACTGCACTGCCCTAAACCCTGAAACATCACCCCCTGCAAGACCCCCTACACTGCCCGAACACCACTGCCCTAAACCCTAAAACACCACCCCCAGCAAGACCCCCTACACTGCCCGAACACCACTGCACTGTCCTAAACCCTGAAACACCACCCCCAGCATGAGCCCCTACACTGCCCGAACACCACTGCACTGCCCTAAACCCTGAAACACCACCCCCAGCACGACCCCCTACACTTCCCGAACACCACTGCACTGCCCTAAGCCCTGAAACATCACCCCCAGCAAGACCCCCTACACTGCCCGAACACCACTGCCCTAAACCCTGAAACACCACCCCCAGCACGACCCCTACACTGCCCGAACACCACTGCACTGCCCTAAACCCTGAAACACCAGACCCAGCACGACCCCCTACACTGCCCGAACACCACTGCACTGCCCTAAACCCTGAAACACCAGCCCCAGCACAACCGCCTACACTGCCCGAAAACCACTGCACTGCCCTAAACCCTGAAACACCAGCCCCAGCACGACCCCCTACACTGCCCGAACACCACTGCACTACCCTAAACCCTCAAACACCAACCCCTGCACGACCCCTACATTGCCCGAACACCAGTGCACTGCCCTAAACCCTGAAACACCACCCCCAGCAAGACCCCCTACACTGCCCGAACACCACTGCACTAAAGCCTGAAACACCACCCCCAGCAAGACCACCTACACTGGCCGAACACCACTGCACTGCCCTAAACCCTGAAACACCACCCCCTGCACGATCCCCTACACTGCCCTAACACTACTGCACTGCCCTAAACCCTGAAACACCACCCCCTGCACGATCCCCTACACTGCCCGAACACTACTGCACTGCCCTAAACCCTGAAACACCACCCCCAGCACGACCCCCTACACTGCACGAACACCACTGCACTACCCTAAACCCTGAAACACTACCCCCAGCAAGACCCCCTACACTGCCCGAACACCACTGCACTGCCCTAAACCCTGAAACATCACCCCTGCAAGACCCCTACACTGCCCGAACACCACTGCCCTAAACCCTAAAACACCACCCCCAGCAAGACCCCCTACACTGCCCGAACACCACTGCACTGCCCTAAACCCTGAAACACCACCCCCAGCATGAGCCCCTACACTGCCCGAACACCACTGCACTGCCCTAAACCCTGAAACACCACCCCCAGCACGACCCCCTACACTGCCCGAACACCACTGCACTGCCCTAAACCATGAAACACCAGCACGACCCCCTACACTGCCCGAACACCACTGCACTGCCCTAAACCCTGAAACACCAGCCCCAGCACTACCCCGTACACTGCCCGAACACCACTGCACTGCCCTAAACCCTGAAACACCAGCCCCAGCACGACCGCCTACACTGCCCAAAAACCACTGCACTGCCCTAAACCCTGAAACACCAGCCCCAGCACGACCCCCTACACTGCCTGAACACCACTGCACTACCCTAAACCCTCAAACACCAGCCCCAGCACGACCCCCTACATTGCCCGAACACCACTGCACTGCCCTAAACCCTGAAACACCACCCCCAGCAAGACCCCCTACACTGCCCGAACACCACTGCACTAAAGCCTGAAACACCACCCCCAGCAAGACCACCTACACTGGCCGAACACCACTGCACTGCCCTAAACCCTGAAACACCACCCCCAGCACGACCCCCTACACTGCCCGAACACCACTGCACTGCCCTAAACCCTGAAACACCACCCCTGCACGACCCCTACACTGCCCGAACACTACTGCACTGCCCTAAACCCTGAAACACCATCCCCAGCACGACCCCCTACACTGCACGAACACCACTGCACTGCCCTAAACCCTGAAACACTACGCCCAGCAAGACTCCCTACACTGCCCAAACACCACTGCACTGCCCTAAACCCTGAAACATCACCCCCAGCAAGACCCCCTACACTGCCCGAACACCACTGCCCTAAACCCTGAAACACCACCCCCAGCAAGACCCCCTACACTGCCCGAACACCACTACACTGCCCTAAACCCTGAAACACCAGCCCCAGCATGACCCCTACACTGCCCGAACACCACTGCACTGCCCTAAACCCTGAAACACCACCCCTGCACGACCCCCTACACTGCCCGAACACCACTGCACTGCCCTAAACTCTAAACACCACCCCCAGCACGACCCGCTACACTGCCCGAACACCACTGCACTGCCCTAAACCCTGAAACACCCCCCCTGCACGATCCCCTACACTGCCCGAACACTACTGCACTGCCCTAAACCCTGAAACACCACCCCCAGCACGACCCCTACACTGCACGAACACCACTGCACTACCCTAAACCCTGAAACACTACCCCCAGCAAGACCCCCTACACTGCCCGAACAACACTGCACTGCCCTAAACCCTGAAACATCACCCCCTGCAAGACCCCCTACACTGCCCGAACACCACTGCCCTAAACCCTAAAACACCACCCCCAGCAAGACCCCCTACACTGCCCGAACACCACTGCACTGTCCTAAACCCTGAAACACCACCCCCAGCATGAGCCCCTACACTGCCCGAACACCACTGCACTGCGCTAAACCCTGAAACACCACCCCCAGCACGACCCCCTACACTGCCCGAACACCACTGCACTGCCCTAAGCCCTGAAACATCACCCCCAGCAAGACCCCCTACACTGCCCGAACACCACTGCCCCTAAACCCTGAAACACCACCCCCAGCACGACCCCCTACACTGCCCGAACACCACTGCACTGCCCTAAACCCTGAAACACCAGACCCAGCACGACCCCCTACACTGCCTGAACACCACTGCACTGCCCTAAACCCTGAAACACCAGCCCCAGCACAACCGCCTACACTGCCCGAAAACCACTGCACTGCCCTAAACCCTGAAACACCAGCCCCAGCACGACCCCCTACACTGCCCGAACACCACTGCACTACCCTAAACCCTCAAACACCAACCCCTGCACGACCCCCTACATTGCCCGAACACCAGTGCACTGCCCTAAACCCTGAAACACCACCCCCAGCAAGACCCCCTACACTGCCCGAACACCACTGCACTAAAGCCTGAAACACCACCCCCAGCAAGACCACCTACACTGGCCGAACACCACTGCACTGCCCTAAACCCTGAAACACCACCCCCTGCACGATCCCCTACACTGCCCGAACACTACTGCACTGCCCTAAACCCTGAAACACCACCCCCTGCACGATCCCCTACACTGCCCGAACACTACTGCACTGCCCTAAACCCTGAAACACCACCCCCAGCACGACCCCCTACACTGCACGAACACCACTGCACTACCCTAAACCCTGAAACACCCCCCTGCACGATCCCCTACACTGCCCGAACACTACTGCACTGCCCTAAACCCTGAAACACCACCCCCAGCACGACCCCCTACACTGCCCGAACACCACTGCACTGCCCTAAACCCTGAAACATCACCCCCTGCAAGACCCCCTACACTGCCCGAACACCACTGCACTGTCCTAAACCCTAAAACACCACCCCCAGCAAGACCCCCTACACTGCCCGAACACCACTGCACTGTCCTAAACCCTGAAACACCACCCCCAGCATGAGCCCCTACACTGCCCGAACACCACTGCACTGCCCTAAACCCTAAAACACCACCCCCAGCACGACCCCCTACACTGCCTGAACACCACTGCACTGCCCTAAACCATGAAACACCAGCCCCAGCACGACCCCCTACACTGCCCGAACACCACTGCACTGCCCTAAACCCTGAAACACCAGCCCCAGCACGACCGCCTACACTGCACGAAAACCACTGCACTGCCCTAAACCCTGAACCACCAGCCCCAGCATGACCCCCTACACTGCCCGAACACCACTGCACTACCCTAAACCCTCAAACACCAGCCCCAGCACGACCCCCTACATTGCCCGAACACCACTGCACTGCCCTAAACCCTGAAACACCACCCCCAGCAAGACCCCCTACAGTGCCCGAACACCACTGCACTAAAGCCTGAAACACCACCCCCAGCAAGACCACCTACACTGGCCGAACACCACTGCACTGCCCTAAACCCTGAAACACCACCCCCTGCACGACCCCCTACACTGCCCAAACACCACTGCACTGCCCTAAACCCTGAAACACCACCCCCTGCACGACCCCCTACACTGCCCGAACACCACTGCACTGCCCTAAACCCTGAAACACCACCCCTCAGCACGACACCCTACACTGCCCGAACACCACTGCACTGCCCTAAACCCTGAAACACCACCCCTCAGCACGACACCCTACACTGCCCGAACACCACTGCACTGCCCTAAACCCTGAAACACCACCCCCTGCACGACCTCCTACACTGCCGGAACACCACTGCACTGCCCTAAACCCTGAAACACCACCCCCAGCACGACCCCTTACACTGCCCGAACACCACTGCACTGCCCTAAACCCTGAAACATCAACCCCAGCAAGACCCCTACACTGCCTGAACACCACTGCCCTAAACCCTGAAACACCACCCCCTACACTGCACAAACACCACTGCACTGCCCTAAACCCTGAAACACCACCTCCAGCAAAGCCCCCTACACTGCCTGAACACCATTGCTCTGCCCTAAACCCTGAAACACCAGCCCCAGCACAACCCCCTACACTGCCCGAACACCACTGCACTGCCCTAAACCCTGAAACACCAGCCCTAGCACGACCCCCTACACTGCCCGAACACCACTGTACTGCCCTAAAACCTGAAACACCACCCCCTGCACCACTCCCTACACTGCCCGAACACCACTGCACTGCCCTAAACCCTGAAACACCAGCCCCAGCACAACCCCCTACACTGCCCGAACACCACTGCACTGCCCTAAACCCTGAAACACCACCCCCAGCACGACCCCCTTTACTGCTCGAACACCACTGCACTGCCCCAAACCCTGAAACACCACCCCCAGCACGACCCCCTACACTGCCCGAACACCACTGCCCTAAACCCTGAAACACCACCCCTGCACGACCCCCTACACTGCCCGAACACCACTGCACTGCCCTAAACCCTGAAACACCACCCCCTACACTGCCCGAACACCACTCCACTGCCCTAAACCCTGAAACACCACCCCCAGCACGACCCCCTACCCTGCCCGAACACCACTGCACTGCCCTAAACCCTAAAACACCACCCCCAGCATTACCCCCTACACTGCCCAAACACCACTGCACTGCCCTAAACCCTAGAACACTATCCCCAGCACGACCCCTACACTACCCGAACACCACTGCACTACCCTAAACCCTAAAATACTACCCCCAGCACAACCCCCTACACTACCCGAACACGACTGCACTGCCCTAAACCATGAAACACCAGCCCCAGCACGACCCCCTACACTACCCGAACACCACTGCACTGCCCTAAACCCTAAAACACTCCCCCAGCACGACCCCTACACTACCCGAACACCACTGCACTGCCCTAAACCCTAAAACACTCCCCCAGCACGACCCCCTACACTACCCGAACACCACTGCACTGCCCTAAACCCTAAAACACTCCCCCAGCACGACCCCCTACACTACCCAAAACCCAATGCACTACCGTAATCCCTAAAACACTACCCCCCGCATGACCCCCTACACTACCCTAAACCCTAAAACACTACCCCCGCACGACTCCCTACACTACCCTAAGACCACTGCACTACCCTAAACCCTAAAACACGACCTCCTACACTACACAAACACCACTGCACTACCCTAAACCCTAAAAAACTACCCCCAGCACGAACCACTACACTACCCAAACACCACTGCACTACCCTAAACCCTAAAAAACTACCCCCAGCAGTACCCCTACACTACCCAAACACCACTGCACTACCCTAAACCCTAAAACACTACCCCCAGCAGTACCCCCTACACTACCCAAACACCACTGCACTACCCTAAATCACTACCCCCAGCACGACCCCCTACACTACCCAAACACCACTGCACTACCCTAAACCCTAAAACACTACCCCCAGCACGGCCCCCTACACTACCCAAACACCACTGCACTACCCTAAACCCTAAAACACTCCCCCAGCACGACTCCCTACACTACCCAAACACCACTGCACTACCCTAAACCCTAAATCTACCCCCAGCATGACCCCCTACACTACACAAACACCACTGCACTACCCTAAACCCTAAAACACTACCCCCAGCACGACCCTCTTCACTACCTAAACACAACTGCACAATTTGTTACAGGCGTTGCAACGCAGGCCTGTGGTGCTTACTGGAAGTACCTAGTGGGCTAGTTGGGCCCCAGGGACCCTCAGGATTCAAGGTGACCTAATCCCCCAACTTAAAACACCCCACGGGGTGCGTTTGCACAGTGGTGAAGGGAGGGGGCGGGGCCTCAGGTGACATGTGCGCAAACACGCCCTGTGGTGCGTTTTAAGTTGGGGAATTAATTCCCTTTGAATCCTGAGGGACCCTGGGGACCAACTAGCCCACCAGGAACCTTCAGTAAGCACAACAGAGTTGCGTTGCAGAGAGGTGAAAAAAGGTGCGTGGCCTCGGAACGCCTCTCTGCAACTCAGCTCTGTGGTCCTAACTGTAGGTCCCTGGGAGGCTAGTTGGGCCCCAGGGACCCTCAAAATTCAAGGGGACTTAATCCCGCAACTTAAAACGCGCCACGGAGTGCGTTTGCACACATGTCACCTCAGGCCCCCTCCCTTCACCACTGTGCAAACGCGCCCTGTAGCACGTTTTAAGAGGTAGTTTTAATCCCCCTGCCCTATTATGTACTAGGGACTTGCAGAGGAGGTCATGCTAATCACAGGGGTACCCCAACGCATAGTGTTCCCTAGTGTATGTAGGTGTTTTCACGGTATTCTAAGTGTCTTTTAGCATAGCACTGGCTCTGGTTAGTCAGAGTCAGTTACCACCAGTACCCGTCTGAAAAAGTTGTGGGCACAGGATGATTTTGCAACAAGGCCTCTTTCTGCTCCTCTGTTGGTTCTTTCTGCACATCTTTTGCTTCTTTCTGTGCGTTTTTTCTTCTTTCTTCACATGTCCTACCTCTGTAGGCATAGTTAGAAACTAGCATTTAAAAAACCTTTGAAATTCACTTAAAAAACCATAGGTTTCAGACACGTTATAGTTAGAAATTAGCATTTAAAAAACCTTTGAAATTCACTGAAAAAAACATAGGTTTTAGGGACAGTTATAGTTAGTTGGACATTTCACTCGTACAAAACCATAGAAATTCCCCCGTTATAGTTAGTTCAGCTAACTATAACTCGCGCCCCGCAATGCACTGCTGATGACGTCACATATTACATCACTCATGACATGGTCAGTGACATCACTGATGACATCTCAAATGACATCACTGATGACATCCTCCATGTGATAATTTCATGCATCTTCTCACACCCTAATATAACTTTTGATACACCCACTCTAAATTACAGACTGCCATTCTCAAAACCATAGACACTCCAACACCAAAAACTACATACCGACTCACTGATTCTTAGGTCTACACACACATCCACTCACTCACCCGTACAGTCACTCATACTTAGTCACTCAGTACAGGACTATCATATGCACTCATACACCTATATAAACACTCACACACCGCCACTCATCCATAGAGGTACTCACACACCTAGTCAGTCATGCAAAAAACTTAATCACACACCCATTTACTCACCTATACAGTTATACACACACCAGCTAACTTACTCATACAAATACTAGCACATTCTTACGCTCTTATACAATCACTGATACAAGTACACACTCATCCATACAGCCACTCTCACAATCACACACTCTCACTTATAGCCATTTATATACTCCAACACACATATATACTGCCTTTCACATATGTAGTTACTCACACATGTACCACTGAGATATACATTCAATCACTAACACACCCATACACACACTCACCCACCCATTCAGTCCATCACAGATGCACTCTTGAAACCATGCACCCAGTGAATCACCAACTCACACATCTGTGCACAGAGTCACACACACCCCACCCACACAAACACTCAGGCACCCATACAGATACTCAGACAATCAATCAATAACCCATGTAGACACTCATGTAGCTATTCAGAAAGCCATGCAGCCGCTTACAAACCAACAGACAGACGGATACAGACATTCACACAGTTTAGTCACTAACCCATGCATTCAGTAAGATACATTTAATCACTCACTTGTAGAGTCAGTCACTCACGTACTAAATCATCCATTCAGACACTTATACAGCCACTCATTCTTCAATACGCCTTTCCCTATATATATTAAACATATTTAAACTTTACAGAAACACACAGTCACTGGATGATGTCATCAGTGATGTCATCAGTGATGTCATTTGAGATGTCATCAGTGATGTCATCAGTGATGTCACTGACCATGTCATGAGTGATGTAATATGTGACGTCATCAGCAGTGCATTGCGGAGCGCGAGTTATAGTTAGCTGAACTAACTATAACGGGGGAATTTCTATGGTTGTGTACGAGTGAAATGTCCAACTAACTATAACTGTCCCTAAAACCTATGGTTTTTTCAGTGAATTTCAAAGGTTTTTAAATGCTAATTTCTAACTATAACGTGTCTGAAACCTATGGTTTTTCAGTGAATATATATATATATACACACACACACACACACACACACACACACACACACACGTTTTCATAGAAAATGTTCTTAGATGCAAATCCTCCTTTCTAAGACCAAGACAGTACTTGCAATTCAGTACTTTCAAGTGCATGATAAGGAGAGACATCTTTCATTCCTACTTCCAAAATATCTACAATATTGGGCTCCTTTACATTTAAATCACTACTCAACCTGGTCAGTGTTGTAAATCTTATGTATAAGTTAGTCAGAATCCAGTCAAAGAGATTTATGCGATTGTGCAGAGTCTAAAAAAGACAGTGGATAATTCTCCCGATTGATGCATCAAATAACAAATATAATCTGTTTGCAGATTACTTTGTTAATAAAATAAAGGATTTACTCCAATTTGTTCGAGGAAAACACGATGGCTGGACCACTGCAGGCTATTCAATCAGAATTGGAGTTCATACCAAGTACCTGCCTAGAAGAATTTAAGCCATTGGACTTAAATGGACTGCAAACCTTTATATCTAAGGTAAAATCTGGAACCCCTAATGATCCAGCAAGGCTGGACATTTTAAAAAGGGCAGGTTCTGTTCTTTAAACAACATTCCTCAGTCTGTTAAATCCCCCCATCCCAGCTACAGAGGTGCCACGCGATTGGAAACATGCTAAAGTGATTCCTTTCTTTAAAAAAGTTTTTAAAAAACACCCTAGATCATGCCCTGCCTGAAAATTATCAGCCAATCTCCCTTTGGCCGTTTTGGACAAATGTTGTAGAAAAACATGTAAATAAACAATTGATTAAGTATTGGAGGAATATCAACTGTTACATACTTCTCCGAATGGCATTAGGCCTGCTCATAGCACCAAGACAGCGTTTCTCAAGGTGACCAAGGAACTTCATCAGTTGGTGGATAAGGGGCTTTCAATACCATATCCCATAAGGTGTTCTAAGGCAGACTGAATGAGATCGGGATACAGGGTAAGGCGCCGGCTTGGCTCACTTACTTTCTTAAGGATTGCTCCTTTTAGGTGATATCTTTTTCATTTGCCGCCACTAAGCGTCAACTAAAGTTTACGGTTCCTCAAGACTCATCTTTAATCCCCGCACTTTTTAACGTTAAAGTAAGGCCACGAGCAGAAATTGTAGAATCCTTTGGGATGTCCTTAGTATTATATGCTGATGACTCCCAGCTGATTCTATCATTGTCATCCTTAGAGGAGAGGGGGCCTACCATACTTGAGAACCGTATGTCAGAAGCGGCATAACGGCTAAATTCAAACTATTCGAAGTTAAATGCCAATAAAACCGAAATTCTTACGTTGAGCAAACACTCTCTGGAATGGGGTCCACATTGATGGCCTAACATGTTGGGTCAACCGCCAGAGCCTGAATCGGTAGTAAAAAATCTGGAATTCGGAGTGGATAAACTGAACTTTGAGCCACAAATCACAGCCCTGACATTTAGTTGTTTTGGTTAAGAAGCCCTAAGAAAATCTTAGGCTTCTTCTCTCAATCAGTTAACAAGATGATTATACAGGCCTTAATTATTTCATACCTAGACTACTGCAACATTCTATATCTGGGCTCCACTGAGTATGTTAAAAAGAGGTTGCAGATCATTCAGAATGCGCCAGCAAGCTGCTATGCCAGATGCCAAGAACTCATTTAGTGTTTCAGTAGCTCCGCACTCTGTATTGGCTCCCCCTGGAAAAGTGTATTCAATTTAAGGCATTATGTGTGGCTCATCGAGTCTTTAGCCAAGTGGGTGCGCCAAGCTTGTTTTCTCTGCTTCAATCTTCCGGCCCTACCAGGTTAAGATCGGCAGACCTCAATCTGGCAGTGATTCCATGCTCATAGCTGGCCAGACAGGGAGAAAGGGCCTTCTTTCCATGTTTTGGCACCTACTCTTTGGAGTAAGCTACCCAATCATTTAAGGGACATGTCTAATCATTTTAGCTTTAGGAAGTAGCTTAAGACTTGGCGGTTTTAGTTTTAGTTGTAATTTTGGCTATCTTCAGCTTCAGGCGCGATGGGACACCATTTCTAGGGCAGCCAAGCGTGCTATAAATCGATGTAACATAATATAACATATAAAGTAATTAATCAGAAAAGTACAACACCACAGATCATGCCATTTTAGATATTATTAGATAAAGGCAAATCTTAAGCTGTGACAACCCAATAATCAGAAGAAAAGTATAGCTTGCAAATCAAACTGCAGAAATTAAAATGAAATGATCAGAAATATGTCTGAGGTAACCCATAATTTTTTTTTTTTTTTTAATTACTACCCACCCAAGAGGCAAAAAGTGCTAGTGTTCTGGAACTGCAGAAATGCACCATGAAATTAAATTAAATGTTTAGTAAGCTACAGCTCTAGATTATATAAGATGACTGTGGTAGTCTTGTTATGTTCAAAGAATAACTTTCTTATCATTTACCATGAATCCCCAAAAGTCTTATTTGGAAAGCTATTTACCATTCTTATTCTAACCCACCGGTCAGTGTGACACCTATTGGTAAACTCTAAACAAACACTTTAATCTTCCTAAGTTTCTGTACCAACTTTCAAATGCCGTACATTTTGTACAATTAATGATAATCAGAGGCAAGTCAAAGACCATTTCAAGCCATACAACTGGATGGTAGGGAAATAGAGGAATACTGGAGCCAAACATAAAAGATAAAGTATTTTTATATAACAGGCAGCAGTCTAGATATTGCTTGTAATGGAACCATAAATACGCATTTCTTATCTATCGTTTATTAGAAATTTCAACTTGGCAGAAGGGCTACATTCAAAGTACAGTAAAAGAAGGGATTGCCACTTTCGAAGCAAGTTCTATTACTTTCCATTACCCAATTGCATGAAAATGGTGGTATAGAATAATAACACAGCCAATTGGATAGCAAAGAATAATAGTCTCAAATTTACATCAAGTAAGCTATCTACTAATGAAATGTTACAAACCTGTTATCAAACATATACACAAGTATTATGAAATTAACAAAATATTTGGCCAAAACGTTCAAATGAATTTAATGTCAGAGTACGGTTTAACAAAATAAATAATAAAGAGGCAGATACATACCCTCTCTCAAAGGTGAATTCGTCTTTCAGGGAATTGGCTGACGCCTCACCAATAAATACGGAAGGGATTTCAATCTTCTTCATTAATTCAACTGCCAAGACCGAGTGATTTGAAAATATAAAGAAAATGACAATCAGTAGATAAATAATCATTTGCTCTTTATTAAAATGTTATATTGTGCCTCCACTAATGTTAATAACCGTGAATTGCCTTAATCAAAGTAGGGAGAAATTGTTCATATAGTTTATTTTAAACTAAGTTTTTTAGATCTTGTCGCAAACAGATTTCACGGACTGTTGGCCTGATCTATTGTTTCGAATACGCATAAGGTGAGCTGTGTGTCAGCCCCTTGCTCGTGATTTCAAGCTAAACAAATCAAAAAAGATTTTCATGCTGATTCAGATCAATTAAAATAGGTGCAAGTGAGTAGTGCAAGAAAGGACAAGCATTGGCAAAGCCACTAGGTTTCGGCAATGCCAGAGCTATTGGCCGTGTCAATGTAAATGTCTTGAAGCCATGTTGTCTAGCAGCACATATGCTGTTCAGCATGGCTCAAAGTTACTGAAAGCCCAGAATTGGAGGATGTTGAGCCGACACAGTGTCTCTTCGCCCCCCATGTTGAGGTTATTGTCCTGCCCCTCATAACACAAAAATGCGCTATGACGTGGACTGCGCTGGCTGCATCATAGCGCTTTTTTTCAGTGAATTTCAGCCATGCTGAACGGCAGATGTGTTGCTAGACAATATGGCTAAAAGACATTCACATTAACAAGGCCAATAGCTCGGGCGTTGCAAGATCTAGTGACTTTGCAAACGCGTGTTTGGTGTTGACAGGGTCTTGATGAACAAATGTGTAAGCGATCGTGAGAAACAGTTGAGGAGCTCTGAAGTGAAATGAGGATATGGCGTAATGGCCAGAGCTGCAGACTGGGGAACCAAGTTTGAATCTCAGGGTCGGCTGAACAATTTGTGATTCTGGGAAAGTGACTTACACTTCCCACTGCCTACGACAATGAATGGGTCTTTGTGTAATGTAACTGGTGAGCACTGAAAGCGTTCCAATACCATCGGCTGGTGTTAGCACTATGGTAAGATGAAGGAAGGCGCAAGCGCTCCAACTCCATCGGATCGTGCAAAAAAACATGCCATGATGAAGGGCATCAAAGAAAATGAGAGCAATGCTGAATTTTAGCAATGGTAGGAGTTAGGCAGCCTGTAAGCCCACAGATAGAACACAGCACATGCGCTGTCTAGCCGAGACCTAAGAAAGGAGTCAAACTAATCTTGGTTGATGTCTTTACAAATGCAATTATTTCATCAAACTGTAAAAGGAAGGGGAGCAGGTGAGAAATGAATAGATCAAATTACAGGTTAGGACAAAGAGGAGGGAGAGTGAGGTAAAACCCAAGAAGGTGTCAGAGAGATGTTGCATGTTTTGGTTGAGACAACTTCGCCACTGAAAATGGAACTTTCCTAACACTAACATAAATTGTGATTCATTTCCCAACCTGATCAACTAGAGTCTACATAACTTCCTCAGAGTCAATATCCTACCATTTTAAGACTCCTCCAAAGTGGCAGACTACTCCTATTTACACCGATTCCTGTAGACCAAAATGGGCCCTATGTGAAATGTGTGATAACCCCATGCCTTACTAATACCAGCTTTAGCTGCTTGGACTTGAAAACCTCTGAATTCTCTTCACTGCCTCTTTCAGGTTTGACCATTGATGCCATGGCATTCTATACAAGAGCCCCACACCACACTACCGATAGCCTCTCCGTTATTCTAGGGCACATCACTGATCAGCACGCCTTCTTGTCGAGCCCTTCCTCACACTCAAACACAATCGCAAAGAACCTGCATACTGAATTGTACTTATAATGGTGTTTATTTGAATGTAGTGAAATTGATCGAAATGGAGTTCTAGCAGTTTTATGCACAATTACTGATTATAGAGACATTCACAATCAAACTGATGTACCTGAATCTGTCTTTGATATACTCGGTCAAGTGCCTTCTACTTTCTTGTGCCAACATGCTAATGATGTAGGTTGTGTCATTTAGGCGGAGCTAGCAAGGATTAAAGTAAATCCTTTGAAGAAATTGGCCCGAGCTCTTCAGTACCTATTACACCACGAAGCAGAAGCAGGAATTCAACGATTTATATCTGCCTTAATAAAGCAAGGGGTCTACTGTCCTCCATGAGTACATGTAGTACTCCTATTTGGACGACAGAAAAGCCTGGTAAGGCCATGTACATCGTTGTGCAAGATCTTAAAGGTACTAATGGCCAGTTTTTCCTGTTGTGCCTAGACCATATTGTCTTCGTGTTCCAGGCACTTCCACCTGTTTCACTGCTGTAGATCTTTTTTCTGCCTTTTTCAGTATCCCTATATGTGATGACAGACAATAGTAACTCGCCTTCTAATTTTTCGGGGGCCAATTAACATGGTATCAACTCCCACAAGGGTTTACTGGGTCCATCCATTTGTTGATCATTCCTTGAACGAGCATTTGGACACCTATGTTTTCTCTGGCAGAGCTACTTTGGTTCAATATGTAGATCTGTTGACTGTATCAGATTCACTGGACTAAAGCAAGGTCAACTTTCTGTATCCCCTCACTGAATTGGCTAAAATGGGGCATACGGCTTTAAGGGTGATATTACAATTCTGTCTTCACCGTGTTCGCTGTTTAAGTCATAATATGGGAGCAAGGGAGAAACACTTATCGACAAACTGGACTAAAGTCATCTATAAATTACGAAGGCCTGTCACGGTCTCTCAGTTACACACTTTTTGAGAATGCTTCCCTAATTAAACTTCGCTAAGACTATGTCAAGAGAGACATTTCAAAGCCTTTGTGTTGGACAAGAGAAGCAGAGCAAGCCCCTGTAAATATGAAGCAAGCTCTCTCCTCCACCCCTGTGATAGGTTTTCTGGATTAATCCAGACATTCACTTTGTATTGTCATGATAAAGATGGGCTTGCCTCTTGGGTATTGGTATTCAGAAGAAACCCACAGCCTAATACTTTTTTTTCCTTGCCGCAGTTGTGGTGGGTCTCCTGCCACCTTCAGAGGCCGTAGTGGCTGCCACTCATCTTGTACAACCCTTGGAAAATATTGTCATTAGCTCTACTTTCATTGTGGATGTGCCCCATGCTGCAGTCATCCTCCTGCTTAGCACTAAATCTCATCACCTATCCATAGCCAGTTTCTCCCAGTATGAAATTCTATTGTCTGCCTCTCACATTACCCCGGTCCACTGTCCCGTCTGGAAATAGACTTGGCAAATGCCTGCAGCCAAGATGAAGAGCTCCATGACTGTTTGTTATTTGCAGCTCACCTGTCTAAGGCCAGTATTCTTCTCTGATGCACCAATATCCAATTGTGAACTCATATACTATGTTGATGGCTTATGTCTTAGAAATAATCGTGGTACATTAGTGGTCAGTTATGCTGTCTTACATATGAAGTTGTTGAGGGTCATTTTTTACCTCAAGTGCTTTCTGCTCAAGTTGCTGAATGATTTGCTCTTAACAGTGCTTTCATACTCTGCCCCAAAAATTAACCTATTTACTGACTCAAAGTATGCTTTCAGAGTAGGTCATGACTTTAGGCTCTTATGTGCAATTTCCTCACCTCTACAGCAACCCCTATTAAGAATGGTACTAAAGTTAAGGGTTGCTTGATGTGCTTAGGTTATGTTTTAAAATTGTTACTCTTAAACATGTGCCCATCAGTCCTCTCACGGTGGCGTGTCTAGGAGTAATGCTTTTGCTGATCAAACTTACAAAGCTGCATGGTCTCCAAGTTTTGATGCGACTCTGGACATAGCCCTAACTATTGAATCTCTTGGACTCTCAATGATTCGTCGGACTTACAGGACAGTGCACCAGATGCTGAGAAACAGGCATGGATTAAACAGAATTGTAAATGATAACCTGGTGGAGTGTGGATAGACACCACCAGGAGAGTGGTTGCCCTGAAATTTCTCCTTCCCAACCTCCCCGAGTTGTACCAAGACATCACCCAAGTCAGAAGACAAGGCACAATCTGTGCTGCAAAAACACACTGATTTGCTCCATTCTTTCTTTATGTTGCCCAATACTATTGCCACTCCTGTGTCACTTGCCAAGCCCACAATACTGGGAAAGGAATTAGACCCACACCAGCTACCCACCTACTTCATCTGAGCTTTTCATACATCTGCAGATGGATTTTATATAAAAGCCTATATGCTGTTCATTCTCTCATATTCTAATGATTGTTAATCTTTTGATGGGGCTGAAGTATACCATTATACCAGGCAGACTTTATTGCTGTGGAGAAAAGGCTAATTTGAGATTTCATACTCAAGTTTGGTATCCAAGTTAAACTGTCCTCCGTAGTTCAGAAATTATGAATGGCCTTCGGGATCAAGCAACACTTCCTTTATGAATACCTTTTCAAGTCATCTAGGAAAGCTGAGCGATTTGTTTGTACATTGAAAAATAAGCTGGTCAATTCAAGCCATTCCTGCTCAGAAAACTAAACTTTTGTCCTAGGGGTAATCTCAAAAGGGGGCTCTTGCTGCTCCCACCAATTTCTCCACCGTTGCTTCAATTGCATTTGAATGATGATTTAGGGTATGATTTAGATCTTGGCGATAGGTTACTCCGTCACAACGGTGACGGATATCCCGTCCGCCAAATAATAAATCCCATAGGATATAATGGGATTTATATTTCGGCGGATGGGATATCCTTCATCGTTGTCAGAGTAACCCGTCCACCAAGATCTAAATCAGGCCCTTAGTTCTTCAATACTGCAAATAACTTATTCACTGTCAGCCCAGCTTCTGTTCTCAGGTTTGTTTAGCCCTACCTATCCGTCCAATCGAAGCCTGTCAAACTATAGTCTGGGAATTGGATCCATATATACATTTATCCATGAAAGTCCACCTTCCAGTCCTAGTGGAATGGCCCCTTCCAAGTCCTGCTCCCACTCTATAAAAGTGTGTGTAGTAAGGTTTCTGGTAACTGCAGACCAGTCAATGTGATGTCGGTTGTGAATAAGTAAACATAATCAGTACTGCTTACTACAAACATCATTCTGCAGTGTCTCAGGATCGAAGACTGGATTCAGTGCAACTACTAAGCAGACTACCGATTATCGAGATCCCAGTCCTACTGCTCCTGCTGTACCTGCGACTCAAGGCTTCTTCTACATTACCTGTTCCAATTTCACAGAATCACAAAGCTACAACAGCTAAAATAGGAGTTACAGCTGCTGCTTTCTCTTGCAACCTCGCCCACTCCATAATACCAGTACCTTGCCCACTGCCAACCTTCAGAAGCAATGCTCATTGTACAGTGAAAATACCCATCTATCTGCATTTCTTGGAGGTGTACAAACAGAATCTTAATCTTTTTTTAAAACTTTTTATTGAGATTTTAACCCTGTAACACAACCAGGCTTGGTACAAAACAGTCAGTGCAATAGAACTGAGCCGCTGCAAACACATAATGAGACCCACAGACATGTTACATAACCTGGATCATGAGATATTCCTCCCCCCTCCTCTTCCCCCCCCCCCCACCCACCGGAAATTCAACATGTTATGGCCTCGAAGGAGTGCATCTCCCCATCCACGGACCATGGGCGAGGCGAATACGGCTTTAGGTGTATCCCCCAGTGCACGGCCTAATCCTTCCAAATTTTGAAGTGTTTTCGCAGGCACCCGCTGGCCTGGTAGACCGGGCACTCCAGGCCCATGCAATAGTCAATACCTCTTGCCCATCAGTCTAGAGAAGGGGCCTCAGCGTCCTTCCATGCCTTTGAATATTTTGTTTGACTTTCAGCAGGCCCATCCAAAGTAGCACCCTTTTACTTCTGCTGCCCCCTATATTGTTCACAATGTGCAGTAAAGGCAATTTTGGGTCTCTGGGACCCTCCAACTCAACACCGTCCCCAAAGTTCCCACCACTCCTTCCCAGAAGTGCAATAAGGCCAGGCAGCATCAAAAGGTGTGTAACAAGACCCCTGTGGGATCATTGCAGCGCAGACAGCACCCTGAGCTAATCAGCCCCATTCTAAACAGCTGTGTTCTTGCAAGGTGTGTGAGGTGTAATAATTTAGGTTATATAAGATGGAACTGAGAGGCCACCACAGCTTCCCTGGGAGCGGCCGCCTCATTCCATTCCTCATCCTCAAGTAGCCCCAGGTCTTGAGCTCATGCCTCCCTCACCTTTATCATGAAATCCAGCTGATTCACCAGCAGCGTCTGATACAGGACCGACAGTTTGTGTTCTTTACTGTTGGTAAGTAGGATTTTCACCTCTAGGAGAGAGTAGACCAGAATTGCAAGGATTGTCGGTAAATATGTCGTGAGGGCACGCATGTGATTTTCCACCTGCAGCTCCTAAAAGGACTTCAGATCCTTTGCAGATCACATCTCCCAGGGTTGTTATGCCTATGATATCCCATTTGGCAAATCCGCGAAGAGCTGACACCTGGGCGAGTCTGGTCTCCTTCCACAGCCGTCTCCGCTGCTTTCCAAACAGACACTACAAGAGTAGAAGTGGGCAGGGACCGCTGTACTTCATTGCCGTAAAATAGATGTGGGAGACAGTCCTAACCCATGACCCATTCCTAATCTGCATAAGCCAGGTCCCCAAACCCCTCGAACCACAGAGTCATTAAGCAATAATATACAAGCAGCTCTATGATATAACAGCAGATCTGGGGTGTCTATGCTGTCCTTGAAGATGAGCTTGCAACATTTCTCAAGGACAATCAGGGGCACTCCCCTACTACACAGGAGATCTAGCATGAGAGCGTTGGCCCTGGCAAAAAAGCCCCGACCCACCAAGAAAGGTTAATTTTGAAGCTGGTATAGGAGTCTTGGGAGGGAGGCCATTTTGAAGATGGCCGAACGGCCAAGCAGAGATAGTGGGACGAAGGTCCAAAACTTCACATTTTGGGCCAACCCGACTAGCTGAGATTGAAGACTGGCCTCATATGCTAGAGCTCTGTCCTCGGTGATGAACACTCCCAGATATTAGAACCCCAGTTGGAAGCACCCGCAATTCCGGGGCCCATGATATGACCGCTGGGCTTTGAACAATAGGGTAGATGGAAGGCTTGGCTCTGTTCACGCGAAGCCCGGAGTAGGTCCCAAATGTGTTAAGTTATTTGCAGGGTTCCAGGGCATGATTCAGTTGGATTGTCCAGGAATAGCAAGACACCATCTGTATACAAGGAGATTCTGTCGCTGACCGTCAGGGACCACAGGAAGCTACAAAACAGTACATCCACTCTTACCCAAGCCGCCAAGGGCTCTATCGCCAGGGCAAAGAGCAGGGGGGAGAGCAGGCAGCCCTCTTGAGCACCCCTCTCTATGTTGAACCAATGGGACACGGCCAGCGCGCACTCTTGCTTGAAGATCAGTGTATAACAATCTGACATAGGTGACGAATTTAGGCCCAAAGTGAAGACGTGTCAGCAGCGCAAACAGGTAGTCCCAGTCGAATACCTTCTGGAAATCTACCTTTAGCAAAGCCTGGTGACCAGGTAAATTAGCACTCATCTCAATGGAATTGTTGACGCTCCTATTTTTTTGGCTGGTGGCCTGATTGGGCATGAACCTTAACTGATCGTGATGAACGAGATGCCCAATCACTCCGACAGCCTACTGGCCAGCACTTTACCCACACCTTCACCTCTTTACTCAGAAATGATATTGGTCTGTACTCCTCACAGCCGGATCCACATAAACCTGCCGCTCTGAGATCCCTGGGCAACCCACCCACCTGCAGGCCTCCCGAAAGCTTTTCAACAGAGCTTTTCAACAGAAGTTGGCCCACCTGGGGCCAGAGGAGCCTCCAGAATTCCGCCGGAAAGCAGTTAGGCCCCAGCACTTTACCCAACTGAAGCTGTGTAAGGGCCTTCCCCAATTCCTCAAGGGTGACATCCACCTATAAGAGGTCCCGGTCCACCGGGTCCAGGCGTGTCACAGGAAAGTCTGCCACAAATTGTTGTAGGTCGGTACAGTGTCTCTCCCGTTTAGGGCTATAGAGCTGTTGGTAATACACAGCAAAACCTCCTGCAATAGTTGCGTTGTCGGTCACATGCAAGCGTTC
Source organism: Calotriton arnoldi (assembly GCA_963921515.1). Taxonomy (NCBI): domain Eukaryota; kingdom Metazoa; phylum Chordata; class Amphibia; order Caudata; family Salamandridae; genus Calotriton; species Calotriton arnoldi. The sequence continues at coordinate 1,227,355 of CAWUFW010001349.1, read as the reverse complement.
ATCTGTTTCAATACAGGCTATAGGATCGCCAGAGGGGTAGGGTGTGCACAGCCAGTGCAGCGTTTTGCTTGCCTTGTCCCCCTACGGATATATTCGGCTGAGCATAGCCGTCCATGCTTCTCGGGCCTTCTGCATGTGTTCTTGTCATAAAAGTGTCTGGGTATGTAGGGAGTCACACAAAATCTAGTCTTCCACTATAGTTATATCCCGCTGCTCCACCTCAATTATGCAGGACTCCAAGTCAGATACCGTTTGTAGTGCCCGCCCCGCTGACCTTTGTTGTAACTAACAATCTCATCCCTCATGGTGACCTTCAAGGCCTCCCAAAGGACACCTGGGGAGTCAACCGACCCGTGGTTTTCTTTGAAAAAATAAATGATGACTCAAGTGGCGACAAGCCTCATAGAACTCCTCATTCTGAAGGCACCAGCAACTCATGTGCCACCCCCGCAGCAGGCCAATCAGTCCCCCAGGCGAGATCAAGCAGCAATGGCGAGTGGTCGAACAACACCTGCGCCAAGATTTGGACAGTTAGCACTCTGTGCCCCTCACTGTTTAGGGAGAACAAAAGATTTGAGGCAGGAGAGTGATCTATGCCTGTTCAAATAGAATGTGTAGCAGCGCTCAACAGAGTGATGCACCCGCCACACATCAATGAGGGACATATTATGCAAGAAGGTGGGGAGTAAGGTCAGGCTAGCCCTTAACGAGGCCAAAGTGAAGGAATGATCTAAACCAGGGTCGCAAATCCCACTGAGATCTCAACCCAGGACCCATGGGGCTGCAGGGAGCTCCATAAAAAGGTGACTCAGTGTCCATACAAACTCCGATCTGAGGGGCGGAGGTACACAGACATAAATAAGGGAGTGCGGTGACCCTTGTAGAGTTCCACACACTGCCACGTAACATCCCTGATTATCATGCCATACCCTGGACCCCACCAGAGCTTCTCTCTGCCATATAGCGCCCCAGTCACCTTTGTCTAAATCCATACCCAGATCTTGTGACCACTGTGCGATATATCTAACCTTCGTTGGACTGGCTACCTATTCCTAACTCCAGCAATTACGATCTTCTGCACTGTCTGATGAGCTATTCAACAGGGTTTACCGGGGTGCTACAAACACTTTTCTTAATTACTTAGATATTCTACTTTGTGTTCTATGTGGTGATCTTGCATTGATCAAGGTTTGCAGGTACTGTCTTTTGAAAATGGTGTACTATGTTCCTCTATCCCATCTGATCATTTACTGCTCTGCATCAGCACCTCACGCCTACGTTCTGGTGTGAATAATTAAACCAATATCGGTACAACAATTGGTAATTTTTTTCCAGAGGCATCTAAATGTTTTTCTCACACTTCTGAATTTCTTTATCCATTGACAAGCCTAAAAACTGTTGTTTTCCTTCGAGAAGAGAAGATGTTGCAATGTGAGTCAATCCTATTGTACAGGGTAACTCAGAACCAGTTTTTGTGATACTTGATACTTTGGAATATTAGACCTATAACGCATGTCAGGCCAAATTCTCAATTGTGATTTACCTTTTTTTGGGGATTGTAGGTAATTAATATTCCAAACTCTGCACCATCCTTGATTAAAACTGAACTCCAATAGAAAAATATGTATTTTTTGTTTTCTTTCCTGACATTTTAGGCAATGTTCTCCTATTTTGTGCTACTACCCACCTGACCCCCCAGCTTCAGCTTGCTTAAGTCTGATTTCTACATGAGACAATACTTACTATCATTAGATCCCATGCTAATTAGGTCATCGGAGTCCACATTGTACACAACAGCTGCTTTGTATCCAGCCTTCTGAGCGTTTAACACCTGAAACACATGCAAAAGGATGACGTCTCCTCTGCACAAATCAACAGCATGCTCATGCTTTTCAACCATTTCAATTAGCAATTTAAATATACACTCTTTGTAAAATAGCGAAGACAAATCAGCAGTTATATTAGGACGGCAGATTACATGGAGAGGGTACATCTAAACATATGTAAGGTAAGAGAATCTGCCAATGACAAATGTGTGCAATGTCCCTAAGTCCATCTGCGTAGCACACTCTTCCCTTTGCAAAGAAGCCAATGTTTATGCTATCTTTAGGAAACAAGTTAAAAAATAAAGCAAATGTAACCAAAAATGATAACTAATTATAGCCAGGCAACATTGTCTGGCTCAATTATTTTTTTATGGTTTAAATCTTTTTATTCATTATAAACAGTACCACGTACACTCACCTACATCCATAGGCCAGCGAGGTACAGAACAGGGTAGGAGTGCAGGAGTATGTGGGGGAGAGCAAGGAAGAGGGGGAGGAGCAAAGAACGGGGGTGATCTCCACACCCAAGGAGAAGGGTATGGCGGTAAGACGCAGTTAGGAACTGGGAGGAGGGGGTACGCTCCGCTGCTCAAGCACCTAGCTGGGAAGTAGAGGGGTCTCCCAGTTGGGCATTACAGGGCATCAAGCTCAGGCTGGACCTTCTCCATCTCAGTGGCTGAGAATGGGCTCCGCTTGCTTGAGTGCAGCAGTTTGTTATCAATGACGCAGTAGGTTTTTCTACGCCAATAATGTCCCAAGTTGATGCAGCCAGTCCGCATGCATGGGCGAGAAATGTGTGCCCTACTTGGAGGTGGTAACTTGCTTGGCTGCACACAGTGTCTTGTAATAGCTTTGCCTTTATGGGAGTTGATAGGCTAGTAGATTGGGAAGTGCCAGCAGGGTGTAACTGGTACATCAGTTTCAAATATTTCATTACCATCCCTCAGGTCCTCGCCCCAGTATCGTTTACGTTTGGGCCAATGCCAGAGAAGGTCTGTCAGGGTGCCTGTGAGGTCACAGTCTCGCTAGCAGTTCTCACTGCTGCCAGACCTCCATTTTGCCACCCTCGCGAGGGTATGATACTAATAGTGCGTTCTTTTAAGCAGCGCTTCAGTACCCGCTTCACCGAAGGAAGAGACTCTCGATGTGTGGAGAATATCAGTCCATTCTTTGGGAGTAAAAGTTTGTTCCAAATTCTTCTCCCATCATCATTGTACTGGTGATTTGCTACTGTCCAAAGGCTTATTTAAAAACTTGTATATGGCCAAGAGCAAACCGTTGTCTCTCGTCTTCATTACAAGCCACTTTTCGAACTTTGTTAGTAGTCTACTGGCTGCAGCTCGGACCTAAGGTAGGATGATCCAGTGCTTAACAGCAGTGTAGCTTCAAATCTCCTCAGCAGGGAGCCCATAGTTGGTAAGTACCTGCTGAAACTCCATGAGGCCTATGTGGCCAGAAAGGTCTTCAATCCTTTTGCATTGTGCTGTTTGCCAGCTGTGGTAGGTGGAGCCCGTCTTTCCCAGTGGGAATTCCGGGTTGCCAAGCAGTGGAGAAAAGAGGGAAGGTAGGATTTGAGAGGCCCTAGGAGAACTTGATCCTGTGCCATGCCTCTACTGTTGCCCTTACAATGGGTGTGATGTAGACTTCGGGGGCGGTGTCGCTTGAGGAGCCAGGGCACTTTCCATATATGGATCCTGGAGATGCCCTGGTCCATACAGAACCAATGTTTCTCAGTGAGTGGTCCGTTCAACTCCACCATGTAGCGGAGCTGGGCTGCTTCATAGTAGTGAGTAATGTGTGGGACACCCAGACCTCCTTACGGCACTGGCAGGTATGACCATTTCCGAGCAATGCGAGGTTTCTTGCCCCCCAGATATATACCTCCATCAAGTGTTGTAACTTACTGAGCAGGTGCGGGGGAGGATGTAGGGGGGGGGGGGGAAGTCTTTTCCTGACATACAGTATTTTGAGCAGTAGTCTCATTTTCATTGCGGCTATCCTGCCTAGCCACGAGAAGCCACCCCTTCCATGTTTGTAAATCTACTCGGGCTGTGGCTAATAGGTCAGTGTAGTTGGACTCAGCTGTTTTTCTGGGGAGGGGCAGATCTTGAGGCCGAGGTAGGGCGCCCAATGATTCGCTCACGGGAAGGGGAAATGGTGCTTCAGGCAGAGCTTGTCATGGTGGGGTACCATGAGTTTAAGGGCTTGAGATCTACTCAAGTTAATATAAAAGGGCTGGTGGGGAGGTAGAAGAGAGGGCTTGGTAAGCGCTAACATGACATCATCAGCATAGAATGCCATCTTATGTTTCTGGTTGTTACGAGGGATGCCCTTAATCCATCCAATTTTCTGGACCTGTTCAGAAAATGGCTCTATGTACAGGGCGAAGAGGAGATGGGAAGGAGGTAGTCCCAACAGGTGCCTGTAGATATTGCAAAAGCCTGTGAAGTTAGGCCGTTGACTCTCACTCTGGCTACAAGGCCGGAATAACTGCACCGCACCCACTTTTGAATGTATGCCCGAGGCCCACTGTGTGGAGGATGTGACCAAGGTAGGGCCACTGCACTCCGTCAAACGCTTTTTCAGCATCAACAGATATGAGGAGCAAGTCGCTTTATCTATTAGATGGAGTAACTGTTTGATGCTATCGTTGCATCCTTGCTCTGGAATAAAGCCTGGCTGGTCTGGCTCTATAAGACCTTGCAAATTGGTCGTGGTGGATTTGTGGGGCCAAAGGTCCATCGTGCCGGTGACTCTCGTGATAGGGTAGGCCTGGTCTCTTCCTTTGGAGAGCCGATCAAGTCCAAGACCTTCCGGGCTTCAGCCACAGTATGGATGAATCATGTTTCGTTGTCCCACACAAAGGTCAGGTGGAATGTGTTACCTACTTGGATTTAATACCTTTGTCGCGGAGGAGCATAGTGGCGGGTTTGAGCAAGCTACTTAGATGGAGTGTCAAAGATAGTTCTTGGTACAGCCAGATTTTTGTGCCCTTGAATAGAACTGAGCAAAACCAAAGGGGATGATGGACGGAGTGTTGAACATTGCAAGCACTCACCCCCAGTCAAATGAACTGGGTTTAATCCATCATCATTCTTTAGCTCACTCCGCCACCCCAGTTCAGACATGGCCATATGCAAATCAGTCTGACCCTGTGCCTCATGGGAACAGTCCAGCCCGAACTGCCAAGCCATGTCTTCCCTGGACCGGAAACAAGCATCCTGGGACCAGTTTCGGGTTCATAACCCTCATCAGCCAGGCTATCTTGAATCCAGTGGCAAAGTGAGCAAGGGACCCACGTCTGGGCATACCCTGCCAACTTAGGGCGAACTTAGCAAAACCAAAGGGGATGATGGACGGAGTGTTGAACATTGCAAGCACTCACCCCCAGTCAAATGATCTGGGTTTAATCCATCATCATTCTTTAGCTCACTCCACCACCCCAGTTCAGACAAGGCCATATGCAAATCAGTCTGACCCTATGCCTCATGGGAACAGTCCAGCCCGAACTGCCAAGCCATGTCTTCCCTGGACCGGAAACAAGCATCCTGGATCCGGTTTCGGGTTCATAACCCTCATCAGCCAGGCTATCTTGAATCCAGTGGCAAAGTGAGCAAGGGACCCACGTCTGGGCATACCCTGCCAACTTAGGGCGAACTGGCGGTGAGTGTTTGATTTGCTCTAGCGCTCTGTCCATCATCCCCTTTGGTATCGCTTTATTCGCCCTAAGTTGGCAGGGTATGCCCAGACGTGGGTCCCTTGCTCACTTTGCCACTGGATTCAAGATAGCCTGGCTGATGAGGGTTTTGAACCCGAAACCTGTCCCAGGATGCTTGTTTCCGGTCCAGGAAGACATGGCTTGGCAGTTCGTGCTGGACTGTTCCCATGAGGCACAGGGTCAGACTGATTTGCATATGGCCATGTCTGAACTGGGGTGGTGGAGTGAGCTAAAGAATGATGATGGATTAAACCCAGATCAGTTGACTGGGGGTGAGTGTTTGATTTGCTCTAGCGCTCCGTCCATCATCCCCTTTGGTATCGCTTTATTCGCCCTAAGTTGGCAGGGTATGCCCAGACGTGGGTCCCTTGCTCACTTTGCCACTGGATTCAAGATAGCCTGGCTGATGAGGGTTTTGAACCCGAAACCGGTCCCAGGATGCTTGTTTCCGGTCCAGGGAAGACATGGCTTGGCAGTTCGGGCTGGACTGTTCCCATGAGGCACAGGGTCAGACTGATTTGCATATGGCCATGTCTGAACTGGGGTGGTGGAGTGAGCTAAAGAATGATGATGGATTAAACCCAGATCAGTTGACTGGGGGTGAGTGTTTGATTGGCTCAAACGTTCCGTCCATCATCCCCTTTGGTATCGCTTGAATAGAACTGGACAGTGTTCTTGTGCTGCCGCCATGATGGCTTCTTTCTGTTTGTAGTAGTGGACACAGGTGAGAATGTCCTGCTTGGAATTGGTTGCGGCGGACCACCTTTACACTCTGTGAGTATGGTAAAGGACTAGGTCTTTCCCCTCCAGTTCTGGGAGGATGCGGTGAAAGAGTGGGATAAAGTAACACTCTCTCCTGAGTCCGAGAATAGTGAGCAGGAGTGGTTTTCCAGGTCTTTAAGATGTATTTGTAACTCGGTGTTCTGGTTCCCGAGTTCCAGGAGTTCAATTCCGGTAACTGTTGAGCTTCTCCTCTATTGTGTCACTGTTTTTCTCTAAGGTGGCCACCTGGTGGCCAATCTCTGTGATGTCTTTTTTTACTTCTTTGATGTTGGAGATAACTTCGTTAAGGAGGGCCGCGATATCTTCCCTTATTTTGCCAAACAGGGATTCCATGAAAGCTCGTGTAATGGAGGAGTCCACCTTATCTGACTCTGGGGCATGCACCTTGTTGGGAGTATGGTCAGATTTGATTATTTTGAAGTGACCGTGGTAAGCATGTCCTTAAGGGTAGAGTCCTTCCGAGACTGCTGCGTCATCATGGCTGCCAGAGGGTCGTTCCAAGCGGAGGACCCAGGGCGGCAGGGGGCCCTATGGTCTGTGCTTAAAGGGGGGCCCCCTAACATGAACTGGGCGCTCTCCCTTTGAGTTTTTCCAGTTGTAGCCGATGGGTTACACCCCCCCCCCCACCACCCCTTCTCAGGTCAGGGGACCCCGCCCAGAGAAGTCTGAAGTGATGAGTGAGTCCGCAGCCCGATCCCCACAGTCTTGATCCCCCGAGCACTGCCAAAACGTGGTCAGAGTCTAAGAGTCACAGCCCCCCTCGGACCGCAATTAAGGGGGCATGGCGTGTTTTGGGCCACAAATTGCCCCATTCATGGACCCTATGCTGAGGGCAACCTGGCAGCTGCACTGTAGTATTTCCTCCTTGCAGTTAACTCTGAGAGTGGTCCACCGCCTCACTGTCTTCAAAGGTAGTGGGGCAACGAGCAATGTCAAGTTGGGTGAGTTTCAGGAATGGGGCACATAACACTCCCTGTGGAAGCGAGGCCTGTGCCCTGTCAGTCTCGGGCCAAAAGGAGGTCTCTAATGCAGACTTCCAGATGGGGGCAGGTGCCTGAGCAAGCATGTGGCTGGTTCCAGTCAGTGGAGGAGGGGCACCATGCAGCCTCTGGTTGGTGCCCTCGCTCGTCCTCCATGGCACCCGATGAGAATGGGCTGCTGGAGTGCAGCATGCATGGCGTCTTCAGAGCTGGGGCAGAGCCCGGGCCCCAGTGGCCTTTTGTGCGCCACACGGGTTGTCACCTGGGGCCGGTGCAGCTGGGTTGCAGAACTTCCTCCAGGGGCCCAGATGGGAGAGGAGCCCAGGGTATGGTGGGATCGGCGCCCTCCCCTACAGTTATGTGGCTTGCGGCTCCCCAGGTTTAACGTCTCACTCACCAGGCAGACTCCGTGGTGGGCGCCATCTTAGTAACCCGCTGCAGGCCGTGCAGTGAGCCCCGATCCCTCGTGGTGGACACCGTGTCATTCAGCTCCTCCCGTGTGTCCTTGCCTTCAGGGTAATTTCCTCTTCCTGCTGCTGGGTGTCAGTCAATCGAAGGCGGCTCTACGATGCAGGCTGGAGAACGAGGGTGGCTGAGCTCAGCAAGAACGTTCCTACATGGCAGCCATATTGCCCACGCCCCATCAATTATTCTTTTAAAAACATACACAAGGAACACATTAAGTAATATCTCAATGGTTTATATAATTGTTTTCTTTATTTCCACATATTTCCGCTGCAAGCCTCTGTGACTCCTTCCAGGACAATCTCACTAAGCACGTTCTCATAGAATAGGTCTTTAAGCAAACATCTATGCTTGGGAAGATGTTTGCATTTCTCAAACTGCTGATGTGATTTGTTTTAGGAGTATGAATATAAACAGCCTTTCTTGCACTTTCCTTAATTACAACAGTGCCCTGGTGAAAGAGTCTGCATAACTCAAGATGTTCACTCACTCATCGAAAACCTCAGTCATGAAAGACCTCTGTATGGCTAGTGACATTTAGCTTTTGCAGAATACATAAAAACATAAAAGTAATGCTCCTTCTATCCGAAATACTTATTGTTAAAAATGTAGTAAATGTCAGTGGTTGTCTCATTATGGATCCTCGTCCATTGGGCAGCGTTATCATAAGGAACCAAGATAATTCTCTGATAAGCCACTTCTCTCTTGCATTTGCGTGATGGGTTCCTCCAGGCTTCAGTTCTATCTAAAGCTGGCTGGTAGGTGAACAAATACATTTGCAAAAAGCTGACAAACTTAGCTTCGGGCTGTCGCTTACATTATATCCTAACTTGGAAAGCTTCAAACCTCGAAGATGCCTGATGTCCTATTGTAATAATTCTCCAAACACTAACACCCTTCTACCATTCTGTAGGCCATGCACCTCACCCCGGCACCTCTTTTTGTTTTGTAGAGTTGAGGCTACCTCACTCCTGGGGTACGAAGGCAAGACATCAAGGATTTCATCGCCATCTCTGCATGTAATCAGCCAGACAGAGTATCAGGCCTTTTATTCACAGCGATGATGGTGGTGGATGACACAGTACTGTTATATTTGACGCGTATGCTGACTGACACCAAAGCATATAGCCGTTGGCTGACAACAGGAAACTAGTTTACATGAAGGATTTTCAGGCAATGCGAAAACACTTCCAGCCTTTTAAACTCAAAATCTACTATATTGCCAAACCCACTTTACCCCTTACTCATTAAGTGAAAGTGGCGGTCCTAATTTCAAATCTTATCAATAATATATTGGCCTTGGCAACTCCTTTCATGAGCAAAACTGCCCTTACACAGCAAGATTACATTGGTTTTAGGCAGAGATAAAAACTAAATGAGAATGAAGAAATGCATGCCAAGCTAAAGGTACCGGGCCCCTCACCCTCCACCAATAGACCCTTTATCTACAGGTCTATAATGCAGAATTAGTGAAAATAATCTTTGTTTAAGAAAGGATTGCATAAAAATATCAAAGATGCTTAGACCGAAGTGATATCTGCATTGATGGTTGCTGTTAACTTACTTTCAACATATTCCACTGACTTCATGATAAGCAGAGTGATACACTTCGTACAAAAATCAAGAAGAGCATGGCACTGTCCTTCACGTGTGTGGGGTGGACGACATAGTTCCTTTACTTAAACATATCAAAAACAATTAGTAATTTGTTGAAAAACTATATTAGAATCAGATAATATACTTCGGATGTTTTGTAAATGCTGTAGATCAGAAAATGTTGTAACATGTAGAGAGATTCTATGTTTACTGGAATTACCTATATATACCACGCCCAAAAACATGCTGCCATACATACCTGCTTTCACTTAGAAAACAGAACATAAAAAGCCAGTTTTCATTTTATTGTTTAACCCCTTCGCTGCGTTCGTCGGCCAACGGCAGCCGCGAGCACTACCTCGGTAGTGCTGCGCACGTCCGTTGGCCGACGCGGTCCCGCCCACTCCTTTGAAGTGCCGCACCGGCGTGGAATGTTCGCCACGGTAAAGGGGTTAAACTGCAGCTATAATTAGGCACTGAATTGCCTTTCACCTGGGCTGTTGGCTCTGGTAGCAGGCAAGATGAAGTCACCCCCCCGCCCTTTCACTGTAATAACTTATTACAGTTACGCAGCTAAGTCATTACGTTATTACAGGTGACTAGAGACCTCACAACTCAACTATAAGAAGAAAAACAGAGATGGAAGGTCTTTTACACTGGAATTTCAGGCTCCCATCTGTTATACATTAATTGTTCCACGTGGAAGTTATTATGTTGCGAGAGTACCAACAGCATAGTCTGCAAAGGGGATCCACAGCCTTTCCTTCTCCCAGTGGTTCCACCTATGTGTGCAAAAAAAACTGCACTACACCACCAAACAGTAATCCTTACATGAATGAGTGGGTAGGAGCTCTGGTGATGGAAACACACATATTCTTTAGTGCTCATCCCCTCACCCCCCTCCGAGTCTCACACTCGCACAGACAATGCCATTGATGGATCTCCCTTGAATAGTCAAAAGAAGAGCCTCCGCAACTGCCTTAAGGGCTTTAATTAGTAGAGAATAAAGATACCCAGTAAGGGTGCTACTTAAGACCTCTCTCTCTCCTGAGGTACTTAATGACAAAAATAGAAATCTGAATAACTGGAAAGAAGCTGAGCACATGACAGAGGCTCTAGTGACATCTAGAGAACAGAGGGATATCTCACCAGGAGAAGCTGAAAGAATGTCAAGGAAGGTCAATATCATGCTTTATGTGGAAGGTACCCAACACCTTTCAATAGAACCAGGCTATCAGCAGAGAATTTCAAAAAAGTTCCTTACAAACCTAAGTTCCCATGATCCAACATAGGAAGACACCAAAAAATTGAATTTGCTGAAAGGAGGAAAAAGAAATCTGCACCAGGGGTTCGGAAAAAGCTTTCCGGGCAGTGGATGAGGGAGCTTTGAGATGGCCGTTGCCCGACCTGCTGACTCATTACCGCCAAATAACTCTGGCTGACTCAGTGATCATTTGGGGAGTGAGTTCCACCCGAGGGACACCAAAATACGCTTATCCCCACTTACCCTGTTGGGATGTGATGGCAGAGAACACAATGGGGGGGGGGGGGGGACACTGGAATTTGTGTAAAGGGAACTAAATGCATACCTCAAAAAGTGCTTCTCTTCAGGCTGGAAGAAGGGAGCCTGAAACTCCATTAAGACAGTGGAAGAGCTCGGAAGCAGAGGGATAACCTTGACCAGCCTATAGCTAACCAATTTAACCGCATAGACAATTAAGGTTTTCCCTGTGGAACATGTATTTAAGACCGGACTCCTGAGAAAATGTCCAGATTTATCTTCTGCAATCACTGAATCCAAATAGACTGATCATCAGTGACATCACCATTCATCTTTATGGGATTAGTGTCCTATAACTTTGCAGGTGAGCCAGGCCCTTTCAGAAGGATCTCCTAATGATGGCAGCCCCCAGAGCAGGCATGCACCAGATCATTATTTACCAAGCATGAGATAGTGTCTATGCTGTTCAACTGCTGCAAAGGGTAATGGAACCGAGCGTATGGCTGAAAGTAGGAAAGGCTTTAGTTTTAGACTCTACGAGGACTATTTATAGGGTCTAGGATCTTACAGGAATTTGCCAAGTGTTAAAGAAGCAGCATTCCTGTCACACGAATGGGGAGAAAAAGAGCAAGTGTGTGCATATGTGCAAAGGTACCCCAGAAGATGTATTCATGCATGTGTGGTGCTTGCAAGGCATCATTATACATTTTAAAGAGTTATAAAGCAGTTTCTGATCCGACTACAAGGCCGCAGGTATGCCTCCCCCTCCCCCGGTTGAGAATGGGAGAGAGCCAGGATGTAAGGCCATTCATTTCTATGCTAATGATTCTGCCTAACCAGCAAGCCTACATTTTTTCCAAGCATCTAGGTCCTCAAAACAATATCTGGTATGTTGCATCGTGTAGGTTCACACATTTGAAAGTTATGTTAAAATCAAATACACAATTGCTCAATCTTACTGGATGCCCAATGAATATGAATAAGACCTCCAGGTTCTCAACCTGGGTAATGTCAAATTCAGAGAAACCCCATTAGGTGCTCGGGCCTTACTGAATACTAAAGAATTAGCTGAAGTAACAACCACTTCACTTGTTACACCAGTTTCGAGAGAATGTCTTATTTCAGTTGGTAACTTGGGTAAAGGGAAAGAGAACAAATAGGATGTTGCCTGGTAATTATCTATTAACAAATAAAAAGAATTGAGATAACCAAGCAGCACCTGACTCTTAAACACACTATTGTAATTATGTGAGATAACCATTGCCTTGTTCAATAACTAACATTACACTCGTTTTGAAGTTTGCGCAGATTGTTGCCCCGACTATGGTGAAACTGTTACTTGTCTATAGTAATCTTAATTCCATACGTTCTTAAAAGTGGGGCTTCAACTTTACCTATTAAGTCCATTAACTGCCTTTAGGTCCTACCTTCACTCCTCTGCTGAATTTACTCTGTAACCCTTCAATCGCGGACTCAAAGTTCAATCTAAGTTTTTCGATAACTTTGTTGAAATAGAAGCCCATCATAACTGCCTCTGTTAATTTTCAATAGTGATCAACAGCCATTCCACAGAACTTTCATCAAAAGAAACTTCCCTCTGTAGATTATCCTTCAGTAAGAAGTCATAGCCCCCAGATTGTCTCGGTGTTGGTGCAGAATAGCTTATGTTGATGGTGGTTGAACCTGGTAAGACCACGCTCGAAGTGCTATCTTGGATGTGGTAAATGGACAAGAGGTTATCAGTGAGCAAAACCCAGGCAAGCTTGGAAAGGCTCTTTCCAATATTTAAATGGGGGTCTCCAAAATTCAGTTTGGGATCGGGCTTCAATGTCCTCCCCCCCCACCACCCACAACCAGAATTCAAGGAATCTGCTACAATATTGTGAAACTGGGATTGGCTATATCAAAATAGGGATGTACAACTTTAAAATGAGCAAGCAAATATATTTTGTCCAGCAAAAGAGAGAATCTGGAAGATTATGGCAATAACACAATCTTTCTGTGCACACAAGATAGGAAAACATTGACAAAGGGAGAAATAAGGAATGAAAAAGAACCAGTCGGAGTAAGATACAAGGCCATAAGTGGCATGATGTGGAATCAAGCCTAGACAGCCTTGGTTTTCATCAACACTGGAATTCAGCAGCGCAGGCGGAGGGCTCTGATAGAACAAGAATTGGTAGTAGTTACACACCATGACATCACCAGGCGAACAGCTCACTTCCTCTTTGTTCCGTCTCCTTGCCTGGGTCTGCCGTGATCCGGGCATCGTAGTTGAATGGCAGCTGGTCCACTGACCCACCTTCTTCCACCTCTCCCGTGCCTCCACAGACCCGAGCAAGGCGGAGGAATGCTGAGCCTGCACCAACCGCCTTCGCCCTTATCAGCACGGCCATGCTGTAGTATGTATGGCTTTCCCATTACTCCTGTGCTTCTGCGTATATGTTGGAAAGGGGGTTAGATGATTTTGGGGCGCCATATATAACTTCAAACTATAAATAGCTGAACTGTGAGTAACAGATATTTTTCATCTCAGGATTCTGAGTGACACCTTGGACAGCTCGTGGTTCGCTCTTGTTGTCTGAGGTCACTCTGAACCCCTTGGTGAAAAACATTCCCATTATTCAGTTACCCATCTATAATTCTATACGTGCTGCATAACCTTGCCATCGCCATGCATATAATGTCAGTCTTTAGGGCTCAATTACTACTCTATTCCGATATTCTTTTAGCCATGACAGAAATATACGAGAATATATTTTTTGATTGACTCACAACATATGATAATTTATCAAACATTTTACATAGATGTTATGATTTTGCTATTCCTTTTGCGATTTCATGTCATCACTGGAGGTTAGACTTCTGCATAACTCTTCAGTGATATTTCAATTTGCAAAATTCTCCTTCACTGTACAGGTCTTTGATGGTTTTCCTTAGGGAGCCCCATACAACCAATAACTCAGAGTCAGACCACCCGAACCATATTTACAGAGCAACTGAGAGAAAAAAAAGGCTGAACAACATAAAGAAAACACATACCTTAATATCGAAGTTGCAGTCTAATCTTCGAATTAGCACAATAAAAGTGCTGGTAATATTTTCCTTTGGCAGTGGCGGTAGGGCTATTGGCTCACAAGCATTCTCAGGCTTTGAAATTATTAAAAAACCCTTAAAACAAAACATTGCACATGGGTGATCAGTAATGTCTAGATGTCATACAACAAAATCACTAATGTTCAAAATCTTAACAAAACACATTTACTGTGGCTCTGTTCATGTTTATCTAGATGCAACAGTTTATATCTGACGATATTTTAAATAACTTTGTTGAACATTTCAGCAAATGGTGACAGACACATAGCTCATCTAGAAATATTTAAATCACATTTGTATCTGAAATTGTTATAATCAAATCACAAATATATACCAAACAGTCGATCTCATGTGCATCCTGGGACTCAGTTTTCCTCCTCATAAGAAGTCATAACAAAGTTAGCACTTGACCTCCAAACGCAAGGTCAAGCAGCAGATCCACAACCATTCAAGCATTTCCTTTTGTCTTGTATTTAATAGATTTTGTACCAATGTATTTACGACCATAACAAAAGTCTCAAATGCTTAAATCTGCTCCAGCACCTGAGGAAACACAACTGGATTTCAAACTTAAACCAGTGATCCTTCATCTTTATTTCTTTAAATTCATTCTGATATACTATTTTTGACTATATTAATTTATTTTTGTTTGATTGCTCTTCTTCTTGATTTCTGTCTATTAACTGTAGTGTGCCCAATGCCCCTTGGTCTCAAGGTGAGCTGTATTAAGTGTTGTTAATAAATGAACTCCTGCTGGCTTTAAGCAAGCGGTTCTGTAGTCAGGGTTATGTATGAGGGGAGAGAGTGCAGCAGAGTCAAAGTCATGGAAACCTCAGGAGCGCTTGTGGCACAAATCCAGAACTCGCCAGGGAAGAAACTTATTCAGGCCATGAGAAAAAATGATGAACTTGTTAAAAGCAAAACGACAATCGTGAACATTACCTGCGCCATCTTGTCTGGTGGAATTCTATGTGCACATAAGTTGCAGTCATTTTAATCTATCACAGCCATTTTGTACTCTGTTGGTCACCTTTGTTTCACCGTGCCCTTACTAGCATCCCTCTGACCGACCTGGTACGTGTGCTGGGGGCTATAAACTATTTGCTGCAACAAACCTCAGCGCCACTTGCTGCCACAAACTCGTTTTTCCTCTCATCTCTGTTTTCAGGCAAACCTTTGGACACTCTACCCCTCACTGCACCTAGTTACACAAACAGGTTCCAAACACCAAAAAGACTCTTGCAACATGATTTATTGCACTGCAGACAGCAAGACTTGTTGTTACCAACAATGGGACCTGTTTTTATCAACAGAACGGACTCAGATCTGGCCGGTCTCACATGTTTTAGACCCTGAAGCAAGGTCCAGCTGCAAGATAAGATTGTCTGTTTGACCTGGGTGGGAAGAGAATTACTGTTGGGCTTGTGTGACAACCTGCCCGGGCGGGGACCCCAAGCTTGTGTAACCATGTTGATGAAACCAATGCATTGTGTCAAACCTGTATAAAAGGAAGAGCCAAAGGAGTTATCAGCAGAACACCTCCCTCAGACATCCCGGTGTCTGCAGTTGACGTGATCTCCTCATGAGAAATAAACCTTTTTCTTGTCTTCCAGTTTCCAGCGCTTGCCTCATTATTTTGATAGCGAACCCAAAGTGAATTAGAGGTGGAACCCTGCACCGGGCAGCATTGAGGGTCTTAGAAGACTCGCTGCCTTTCACAAATTGGCGCCCAAACGTGGGGGCCCATCAGCGACAGCGTGGGTCCGGTAGAGAGGTCCTAACGACGGAGTGAACGACTAAACGATTGGGGTATACCTGCCTGAGAAGACCCTTGTCTGGCTGCCGATCGACTGAACTTCACCGGTTCCGAACGGACCTCTCTCGAGTGACCTGCGGTCCTGACTGGGACCTTAGAGGAACGCCACATTGATTGTTGGAGTGAGAGGACAACCAGGCGCTGGAAGGGGAAGACGAAGAACCGTCCATACGGTCCAGGTAAGGTCGTGAAAAAACAACTTAAATTGATTGATTGATTGAATAGTTTGATTGAAATACTAGTATTCCTTTTTTGATATTGAGTTATTTGCGACATTTCCCTGCTTGCAAACAACGAAGAATAGGAATATTCTCTCTCTTTGCAGGCAGCGAAGGACAGGTAGTGCAGACTTTTAGTCTAAATTGATTGAGATATTCATTTTTGACCAATAAATACGTCATGCCCGTTTTCTCTAGATTGTTTGATTGTAATTGTTTTGGACCAGACCGTTCGTTAGAGGTCAGTCAGCCGGCACCGCCGGAAGGCACCCCTAACAAGGACATGTACGTAAAGTATGGATTAGCCACCGTAGCTTATAGCAAACTATGGCATAAATACACTAGGAAGGACCGGGTAAATCAGTGGCCACTGACGGGATCTTTCGATCCCGCTAAAATAGAAACGTTAGAATTAGCTCTCCACAAAAGAAAACTAGACCAGCCATGTTTGACAGTTTTGGTTTATGGCGAAAAGAGGCAGCTCAAAGAAAGAAAAGGGACGAAGCTAGACAAGGTAAAGAAACGCGAAAATCAGCTTACCAAGCCTGTAAAAAATTAGAAGAAAAACTAAAAGAAAAGGAAATCGATAAAAAGGAACAGGAATCAAAAATATCAGGTCAATGCCCTGTTAGAACGCCCTCGACTCTTTACCCCAAGTTACCAGCAAAACAAAGGGTAGATGATGACTTATTGTTAGGTCCCCCAATCATATACATGCCATCCCCTTACGCCCCTACTCATCCCGTAGTACAACGCCAGGACCACCAAAGTATAGCCGGAGATGGCACGATCGCCTCAGTCTCCACCGCCTCTGCTCCCACCGAGTCACCCACACCAAATGCCTCATCAAAGGATACAGTAGTAGAGGTAGGATCAAAAGAAAAAGGAGCGCCCAGGGTCCTGCGATTAAGTAAAAATGAGCGAGCAGGCATTGATAAAATAGTTAAATCCCTCATAGATAGGAAGGAGACAGAAGAGTATGTAACTGACATATGCAACTCCTATGTTGAAAACCGCAAACGATACTTTATTGTACGTCTCTGTTACCACACTCTTACTGCATATGAAGAGAAGTACCAAGATGTAGGGCCCGAGCGGCTAGTGGCTCTCTATAGGAAGGTAGACCCCGGAGATGAAGGCGACAACGATGTTACAGAACTCTTTTCATCCACACTGGAGGTATTCCGTCACCTCGTGGAACAAGGACGGATAGATAAGGACAGGACATCTAAGATAGCAGGACCCCGGTGGAAAAACCAAATAGCATGATGCCGATAAAAGAAGCTGCCCCTTATTGGGTACCTCCTAGAGGACAAGGGACTCATGACGATATGAACCATCAAGACGCTAGAGGAAGGGTGGTCTACAATTGGGTGTATCACCCATGGGACAGACAGGACATTTTGACGTTCCGTAAATCTTTACCGGATTCACGAAAGAACCCCACCGCCTTTTACACCGAGCTAGGTACCGCTCTGGGATCAACAATAATGACACTTGCCGACATAGACTTGTTCTTCGGGTTATGTTTGCCAGCAGATGTGTGGAAACAGATTAGGAAAATAGACCATACCGAACTGCTTGGTCATACCTGGGAACAACTCAACACATTAGATAAACAGCGGAACCCTGGTCAAAAACCGGTTAAAGCAATATTGGACCTCCCTGACAAAATAGTGCAGAAAGTGAAAACGCTGATCCCAGAGAAAAAGATAGACTGGTCCATAGTAACCGCGTGCCGCCAGAAACCACAAGAGGATGTCTCAGAGTATTTCTCCAGATTTGAAACGGTGTTCTCCGATTACAGTGGACAAGACATGTCCACCGCAACCGGACACCACTTATTTGTGCAGAACTATGTCAAAGGACTACTGCCAGATGTATCCCAGAAATTAAAAGCCAGCGAAAGTAGTTGGGCAGCATCTAAACCGGCGGCCATTCTCCAAATGGCCCAGTACTATGAGCATCAGAGAAACGAAAATGACAGGGCTACAGAAAGGAAAAAGAAGGACTTGAAGGAAAGGGTAATGGTAGCACAACTCCAGGGGGCGAATACAGGAAGGGAGCAATATAGGGGAGGATACCAGCAGAATACCCCTACAGTACAGCCACCTAGAAACAATTCATCGACATCATATGTAGGACGCCAAGACCTAGGACAGGATCAATGTGCATTTTGCAAAGAATATGGACACTGGAAAACCCAATGCCCGGCTTTGTTAGGAGCTGGTAGGGGCAGAGGGGCGAGGGAAATAGCAAGTGGACAGAGAGGAAGAGGACGTGGGAGAGGGTACGCGAGTGAAGCAAGCGAGGAAAGGCCAGGAAGAGTGAACACATTTGACCATCCCAAACAGAATCAGAACCAACAGACAGATTATGACAATACGTACGACTTTGCATAGGACAGCCAGGGGCAAGGGAGGGATCCAGTCGAGCTCTATGTTGATCAGCAAGGCCCTTATGTTACCGCTGAGGTCCTGGGCACAAAGTCGCCATTTCTGGTAGACACGGGAGCAACACGTAGTGCACTATCCAAACGACTGATTCCAAGGGCACCCTTGTCAGGCTCACATGTGACCTCAATAGGATTTGACGGTACGTCCTCCACCAACCCTTTGTCCCGACCGATCCCTTTTAACCTTGACAACAATAGCGTCGAAACGACATTCCTCCTCTCTTCCAACACCCCAGACGCCATTATGGGTCTCGACCTTTTGAAACACTTCCATGCGACTATCAGATGCTCACCAGACGGAGTGCGTGTCGTCCTGTATGACAACCCCCAGCGCCATAGAGAGAACCCTTCTCAGCACATGTTTCCCATCTCCGAGACTGACGCATCCCTACTGGACACTTTGCCATCACACTTATGGGCTAGGGCTGATTCAGACGTGGGACGAATGATGATTGACCCAGTACACGTAACAATACGACAGGACGCAACCCTACCGAAAGTACCGCAGTACAAAATATCGCCAGAGGGTGAGAAGGCACTGACAGAGATCATACACTCTTTGGTAGAGGCAGGGGTGGTAGAGGAAGTAGTGAGCAACGTTTGTAACAGTCCCATACTACCGATTGTAAAGAGACAGGGAGAGGGAGACGGAAAAGCCTACCGCTTCATCATTGACCTGCGGGAGATAAACAAAATCGTAGTGCCACAATACCCAGTAGTTTCCGACATCACGACAATTTTGACTTTAATCCCCTCCACTGCCACCACCTTCACTGTAATTGACCTCAAAAACGCATTCTTTTCCATACCTATACACAAGGACAGCCGCTATCTATTTGGATTCACCCTAAACTCCCGTTCGTACAGATTTTGCAGAGCACCTCAGGGGTACACTGAGAGCCCAAGCATCTATAGGCAGGCGCTTAAAAGACAGTTGGACGCCATACAATTGCCAGATGGAGTGGCACTAATACAATATGTAGACAACATCCTTCTAGCAGCGGACACCATACCAATAGCTGTCACAGCCACCATCAAACTACTCCATTTTCTTGCTGAGAATGGTCACAAGGTCTCCCGAAAGAAATTGCAGTTCTGTAAATCACAAGTGACCTATTTGGGTCACCTTTTATCCAAAGAAGGGAGGAAACTCACGCCTGACAGGATCCAGACAATTCTAGACACCCCTGTCCCCAAAGATCAGAAACAAGTCCGCTCTTTGATAGGTCTCACTTCATTTTGCCGACAGTGGTTACCGAACTTTAGCCTCATTGTCAAACCCCTTCTCTCCCTCCTAGCTAAAGACATCCCCTCACCTCTCCCTGGACCCCGAATGCCAGTCAGCCTTTAAAGAACTACGCAATGCCCTTTGTTCAGCGCCTGTCCTAGGAACCCCGGATTACTCCAAACCATTCTTCCTCTACACGCACGAGAGGGAAGGATGTGCATTGTCTGTCCTAACACAATCAATTGGTCACAAACAACGCCCTTGTGCATATTTCTCTGCCACCCTCGATCCAGTAGCCAGAACGCTGCCAGCGTGCCTGCGCGCTGTGGCAGCTGCAGCAGTATGGATACGCCAGAGCGAAGGAATAGTACTCTCCAATCCAGTCACTGTTTTAGTACCCCATACAGTCGACACACTACTAAACCAGACCAAAACCCAACACTTGACTAGCGCCCGACTGACAGGATATGAGTTGACCCTGCTAGCACCGCACATTACCCTAAAGCGATGCACCACCCTCAATCCAGCCACACTGTTACCCCTACCCGAAAATGATCCTAGCGTGACTCCACTACACGACTGTGTGACACTAACCGATGAACAAACAAAGAGTAGAATAGATCTCAGAGACACCGCCTTTCTAGAACCAGATGGAGAACTATGGGTGGATGGTTCGTGCATCAAACTCCCCGACGGCACCACCTCAGCTGCATACGCTGTCACCACAGCCCGAACCGTTCTGGAAACAGCCCGTATTCCCCAACGTTCAGCCCAGGCTGCAGAACTCATTGCCCTCACACGAGCATGTATCTTAGCGACTGACACGACAGTTAACATATACACCGACAGCCAATATGCCTTCGGGGTGGTTCACCATTTTGGGATCTTATGGAAAGAAAGAGGGTTCCTGACTTCACACGGTACACCCATCCTGCATGGAGATTTAGTCTCCGCCTTGACGCAAGCAGTCCTCCTCCCCAAGAAGTTAGCAGTGATAAAATGCCAAGCACATAGGAAAGTGACTGATCTCATTGGACAGGGAAATGCACTAGCAGACGTTACTGCCCGAGCCACGGTAGGAGACAGAACTACGACACGAATGTATGTGACCAGGTCACAAGCTGAACGATGGACTGACGCTAGGACCACTGTAAGGGACATACAGACTACAGGCACACAAGACGAATTGACTGAGTGGGAAAAGGTGGGACTAAAAGACGAGGAAGATTGCTGGAGAACTAAAGACGGAAATAAATGGCTGTTACCCAATGCCTACCTCATCCCCATATTGACCATGGCACATTTACCAGTACACATAGGCTCCACCCCCATGATTGAACTAATCACCAGAGTATGGCATAACGTCAAGATAGCAGAATCTGCAAAACGCCTAGTACAACAATGTATAGTCTGCCTACAACACAACCCAGGGAAGGGGACAGTGGTACCACGGGGAGGGTTTGGAGTCCCTGACCACCCCTTTGAAATCGTTCAAATGGATTACATTCAACTAGAGAGATGCCTTGGTCTAAAATATGTCCTGATGGTTGTGTGCGCTTTTAGCAAATGGGTGGAGGCATATCCCACCCGCGACAATACCGCCTTAGCCACTGCAAAAGTATTGCTGAAAGAATTCTTCCCCGATACGGCCTTTGCAGAATTTTATGGAGCGACAACGGCCCCCACTTCGTAGCCGAGGTGATACAGAACATACTGAGAGGGTTGGGGGTAAAACAAAAGTTCCATGCCGTCTTCCACCCCCAATCAGCGGGCCTGGTAGAGAGACACAATGCAACGTTGAAACAAAAACTAGCCAAAATAGTTGCCACGAACGGGTTGAAATGGCCCGACGCCCTCCCATTGGCATTGTTATCGATGCGCTCCACCCCAACCAAACACCAACTGACCCCGTATGAGGTGGTCTTCGGCAGGCCTATGAGCATTTGGGCGGCACCAAGACCCACCTCCATTAACGATGTCCCGAACATATTAATGTCGGATTACTTGCATAAATTGACAAACGAGCTAACAATTATCCACCAACAGGTGTAGCAAGCCTTGCCTGACGTATCCAGGGGCCCGGGCATGAAATAAAGCCAGGCGACCATGTATTGATTCGCAACTTCCAAAGAACGAAGAATCTGGAGCCTAGGTGGACGGGCCCCTGGCAAGTCCTGATCACCACCCGAACTGCCCTCCGAGTGGAAGGAAAAAGAAACTGGCTGCACGCTCATCATTGCAAACGAGTCCCTCCAACCCTGGCAACCTGTGAAGGGGTGGAGGTGCAAGAGGAAGTACTCGCGAGAGACCGACCAGCTCTGAGTTGCTACCCACAAGAAGACACCCTCGAACTATCAGAATTTCCCGACCCCACGGTGCCATCCAGGAAAGGGTACAACCTAAGATCGACGAAAGGAGGGAGCTCCAACGACCAGGCCACTAACTAAGTCAAGGTCTCAGATCAGTAGCACAGTCAAACAACGCTACCAGGAAAGCGCCAGACAAAAGTCTGTGGTCCTAACAGTTGTTGAGCTCCTCGAAGATGATGGAAGAAACTGAACACCTGCAAAACCACCGCAAAGACACCAAGACTGCTAACCTGCACAGCACAAAGACAATTGCACTTGTAGCCGCATTTCTCACCTGTCTCCTGCTAATGGTCGCACTCTGGATCATTGAAGAGAATGCACTTGCATACAGAACATTGTCACCCACCATGCAACCAACCACCAAGAAGGAACACTACCTGGTATCACTACCGCCACATCTCCGAGAACGACGCAAAGAATTCTGGAATAATTCTTTCGTGCAGATGTTGCACCAGCACAATCTTGCCACCAATGCTACCAACTGTTGGGTCTGTGGGCTGTTACCACATGCCACTGAACATTCCATCCCTTTCATCCCTTCGCCCTTTTCTATTCACGGATCTTGCCTTGCCTGGATGATGCTCCTACAAGAAAGTTACAAAGACAATGCCACTTCCGACGGAACAATCGCCCAGTTCTACAACGAGTTCTGGCGAAACAAAACAGGAAGGACAGCCGCCCCCTTCTGCCCTCACACCTTCAATGCGACAGTCCAGATTAATGTCCCCTCCAAAGAACGAGTGGAAATGCAAGTGTTCAATAATCCTAACAGAGCCACATTTTCCTACCTGAAGAAAAGAACTGCTGCAACACTGACTGTGGCCCTATCTGTGGTGAACGTCTCTGGCCTTGTATGCATTGAAGGCCGTGGGACTAAGAATGTGGGTACAGCACCTGTAGCATTGCAAGGACTTTGAACACTGCCAACCCCCCAGCGCTTGTTGCATCACCCAATATGTACTTTGTTTGTGGAACCAAAGCCTACACCTGGCTCCCAAGAAACTGGGGGGCACGTGCTACATCGCCTTTGTTTTGCCACCAACCTACACAGCCCCTGCAGAGCATCATCGAGAAAAGCGTTCTAAAGACATTGATCAAGCAGACTCTGCCTCATCACAGTTCCTCGACGCAGCAAAGGGCTCGTCCCGCTATGGGGTCCGATGGCAAACAGCCGAGCCATCAGACATCTGTCCCAAGCGGTAGAGACCGCCCTGAACGTCACTGCTGGCATCCTCACCAACAACACTGCTGAGCTCCAAGCGATCCGTCTGGTTACCTTGCAAAATCGCATGGTCCTGGACGTGGTACTAGCGGACCGTGGAGGAGCATGCCGCATCATCGGTGCCAGCTGCTGTGTATACATTCCTGATAATTCACCTTCTGTCTATGAAGCAATCGAACATCTCCATAGACTATCTTCAGAAATTCATCAAGGATCAGAGACTTGGACAATTGGAAGTTGGCTTTGGGGCATCTTGAAGGAGTGGGGTTGGAAAATATCAATGATTCTCTTGGTCCCAGTATTGACAATATGTGGTTGTTGTTTGGGTATACAATGTATACCACCTTTGTGTTCTCTTTGCATAACTACCTTGCACCCTAAGACTATGGACACTCAGCTAACAAAAATGAGAGTAATGTATGATCAAGAGATACAGGACATTATGGAGATCGAAATAGACTGACAAGCTGGCTAGTTATGTTCAAAGGGGCCACTGTTAAAAGCAAAACGACAATCGTGAACATTACCTGCGCCATCTTGTCTGGTGGAATTCTATGTGCACATAAGTTGCAGTCATTTTAATCTATCACAGCCATTTTGTACTCTGTTGGTCACCTTTGTTTCACCCTGCCCTTACTAGCATCCCTCTGACCGACCTGGTACGTGTGCTGGGGGCTATAAACTCTATTTGCCGCAACAAACCTCAGCGCCACTTGCTGCCACAAACTCGTTTTCCTCTCATCTCTGTTTTCAGGCAAACCTTTGGACACTCTACCCCTCACTGCACCTAGTTACACAAACAGGTTCCAAACACCAAAAAGACTCTTGCAACATGATTTATTGCACTGCAAACAGCAAGACTTGTTGTTACCAACAATGGGACCTGTTTTTATCAACAGAACGGACTCTTAGATCTGGCCGGTCTCACATGTTTTAGACCCTGAAGCAAGGTCCAGCTGCAAGATAAGATTGTCTGTTTGACCTGGGTGGGAAGAGAATTACTGTTGGGCTTGTGTGACAACCTGCCCGGGCGGGGACCCCAAGCTTGTGTAACCATGTTGATGAAACCAATGCATTGTGTCAAACCTGTATAAAAGGAAGAGCCAAAGGAGTTATCAGCAGAACACCTCCCTCAGACATCCCGGTGTCTGCAGTTGACGTGATCTCCTCATGAGAAATAAACCTTTTTCTTGTCTTCCAGTTTCCAGCGCTTGCCTCATTATTTTGATAGCGAACCCAAAGTGAATTAGAGGTGGAACCCTGCACCGGGCAGCATTGAGGGTCTTAGAAGACTCGCTGCCTTTCACAAACTCAGAAACCGATTCAGACGAAAGAACCTATGACTTTGAGGCCTAAGAGAAGATGCAGAGACCCAGACCAGAGAGCATTTGTGACAGGCTATGTTTTCGTCCATCTTGGGGGATGACCAAAAGATTATTAGACTGGACAGAGTTCACCGGGTGGGGGCCTGCCATATGAAGCACTTCCAGAGGCCCAGAGACAACATAGTAAAATGTCATTACTACTCTGAAAAGGAAGAAATATTGAAGGCATAAAGAAGTTAAGATGAGGTCTCTTTCCAGGATTACTCTCGGAAGGTGTTCCAAGATGTTTCTCAGACAACACTATAGGTGAAATGAGTTTCAAGCCCATGATACTAAAACTCAGAGAGGAAAAGACATGTTATAGGTGCAGCAATTTTTCATAAGATTTGAGTGTAAGGGAGAACGTTGTCACTTCTCAGATAGAACGGAAGCAGCGGTCTTCTTGAATATACACATTATAGATGGGAAGCTCGTGGAGGGGACCTCGACTTGAAGTGCTAGAACTGCTCAAGCTAATGTCATAAGTCTGCAGAGGTGGATGCCAAAGTCACCGACATCCACACACATGACATGGAGGTCTGTGCGCTGGGAGCCCCTAGACCGAGGACTTCTGCCAGGAATGGCTGTGACTAGATGTCTTAATAATCGTTCTGCCCTGCTTGCTCTTTGATGTAAAACACACTGGGATGCATAAATAATGCTAAGTCTCTCGCTTTCTCAGTCTCTCTTCCCCCTCATTTTTGTGTAACGAACATAACAGGACAAATATGCCCTAAAAATCATAAAGCTGAAAGAAAAAAAAGCTATAGGTTCGAAGTTTGATGTGGCTGAAAAATGGGTTTTAACATTTGCAAATGCGGCTCTACATTGAGTTACTAGTCTTACCATCAATCATGCTTAGGAAAGCCAGAAATGTTTCGGGCATACATGGAATATAGGTTTGAATCATAGGCTAGTATTCCTACACGGATAACACACACCAGCAGGTGCACATCTTTAGGGGAGAGGGAAAGGCAGTTGCTGCTGTGCGCTGCTATTACACACAACAACAACATCCGGTGATGACGCTGGGACTGGGTCTGGCGTCATTCGACTCCATCTCTCTATCGCTCTCAGGAGACGAAGCATCGACGGAGGCCCTCTCGGGGTTGCAGTTTGTGGTGATGTCATTTCTTACATGTTCCAGAACTGTTCTTCTGGGTGTAGAATGTTGGTGTGGGTTTGGTGGAAACTAGATTCTATGTTCGCCAGTTGCTGCTGGACTGCGGACGCTGTGGCTAATAAATCCAGCGCTTGAAGACGATACTTTCCCTGCCTCTTCATTGATACAGTGCTACTACAATTTGGCGACGATTTTAGCCACAGTGAGGAACCCACGCATCCATGAGGAAACGCAACTTGTATTACAGACGGAACACGAATTATAATTGATATGTCACAGAAGAAGAAAACTAAAGCCACAGGCCAGTGTGTAATTGATGTTCCTTGGTTTGTGACTTTTAATGAGGCTGCAAGTCTTGTGTGCCGGGTTGCATAGCATTGCGAATATCTGTATGGCGCGCAATAGACTCTAAAGACCTTAACATTTCACTGTGCGCGTGTCAACGTGTTGGTTAATCGTTCAAGCACTCACCCAGTCTGCCGAGCCGCACATGCACATTGCTGTTTTCACGGCGTTCCAGCATGTCATCTCCACATTGTTGTCACGTATGTGGTGGAGCGCAGGCGCACGGAGAAATCAGGCTTCAGAGAACTCCAGCGTCATCACGTTTACTCTCTACTCAAGTCAGCGGCCATTTTGAAGAGGGTTTGTCCGTGTTTTCACAGTTTTGTCAGCGGTCGCACAAGTTAAGTTGGAAAACATCCCCCGGCGTTCATACTGATTCACGTTTTGGCCGTTTTTTTCCCCTCTCTCTTCACGGCGTACATCCTAATTCAGCTACAAGCTCGTTTTCTAAACCCTATTCGCTAGTGGCCCAAATCGCTGTTATAGTGCGTTGGGGTTTTTCAACACTTATTCTAAATAAAAAGCATCTGCCGTGCTTCACTGAATGTATTTAGAGCATCCGTGATACGCACACGAAAACAAGACTACGCAGGGAACTGAGGATTGTGCATCCGTGATGTGCACACACAGTCCAGAATTTTACTTTTCAAGGTACCTAACTTACGAATTTGTACATCATCTGTGATTCACACACAAACGTTGTATGGATCAACAAGACCAGTAACTTTGTTTGTTTTTTGTAAATGTTTTTGGTGCAGCTCTGATCAGCTTCTATCTCATTGTTTTTTTTTTTTCGTTCTTATTCTTCCCTCATGGCTACCATGCAGAATGTCAATGCCCCACCTCCTTTTCTCCAATCACCTGGTGATCCACCTGTTCCTTGGAGGAATTGGTACAGGGCTTTCACCAAGTACCTGGGAGCTATTGGGGGCAACAGGTATTGCCCCGAACGTAAAAGAATTTTATTGGAACACAATCTGGGGTTTGAGGGTCAGTCTATTTATGAGCATTTGCCAGCTTTCCAATTACAGCAGGATGGAGATGATCAACAGAGTTTGATTGTAAACAGGCACACATTTTTCACTAGGGAGCAATTGCAGGATCAGTCAATTGACACATATATAGCAGTTTTATGCATGTTAGCTGCAGAATGTGAGTTTGAGAATTTCACAGCTCAGCTAATTCGTGACCAGATAGTGGTACGTTGCTGGGACAAAAAGGACAAAAAGGTCCAAGAAAAACTACTCACTATGAGAAATCCCAGTTTGACAGAAATTATTGACGTAGTGAAAAGCATCGAAGTTTCACGTAAGGCTTGCAAGGAACTAACGCGTAGGGAAACCAGTGGTGTATCTGTGGTGAATGATAATAGCAGTTCCAAACTAAATGTTGCTTACAAGAAGACCGCTAAGAGGAAAGAATCTAAAGAGGGGTTTTTAAGCCAGAAAAACATCTGTTTCAGGTGTGGATATTCTAATCATGGTCCGAATGGTCGACCATGTCCTGCTAAGAATGTTAAATGCAAGTTATGTGGCAAAATTGGCCATTTTGCCAAAGTTTGTCAGTCATCCAAGGATAAGGTCAACGTCGTACCGGATGGTGAATTGTGTGACAGTTCTGAGGAAGAACAGAGCGTAGGGAGAGATATTGTAGTTGTTGTCCAGGGTGGTGAGTCAAATTGTGTTGATCCCTATGAAGACATCATGGTTGATGGTAAGGTGTTGAGACTACTCATTGATTCTGGTGCAAGGATGAAAATGGTGACTGATGAGTTGTTCCTAGAGGTTTGGGGCAACCGGGGATTACTTCCACCTGACAGGAATCCTGTAACTTATGATGGGAGGAAGATTGAATTGTCTGGGTATTTTTAGTGTCATCTGAAGTTTAAAACTTATACTATTTTTGGCAAAGTGTACGTTGCCAAGAAAGGTTTAAACATTCTTGGCTGGTACCATCAAGGTCTATTCGGAATGACACTCAGGCCTGGGAGGAAAGTTCAGATTTCTTTGGTCACTGATGGTGTCCATACTGATAGTTCTTCTGATGCTATTGATCACAGTACCAAGTGGACTGCTTTGTTGGGTTCAGTTTTTAGTGACAAGTTAGGTAAGATCGAAGGGTTCAAACACAGGCTCAAGGTTCAAAGTGATGTCACCCCAGTCAAGCACAAATTAAGAAATGTACCTTTCAGTGTGATGAGTTAGCTAACATAGTCAAAAATGTGTGTGCGGATGGTGTGATTGAACCGATTGAGTCATCTTTGTGGTGATCTCCATTGGTCATTGCCAGGAAAAAGAATGGCCAATTAAGAGTCTGCATAGACCTTAGGAGCCTTAACAAAGCTATTTGGGGGGGGATTCCCATCCTCTAACCCGAATTGATGACATCATCAGTACTTTCTCTGGTGCAAAGTTTTTTTCAAAAATTGGCCTGGCGTCCGCCTACCATCAGGTGGTACTTGATGAATCTTCACGTCACCTCACAGATTTTGTGTCGCCAATGGGCACTTTTCAATTCAAGAGGATGCCTTTCGGTTTGGCGTCGGCAGCTTCCGTCTTCCAGCGTGTGCTTGAGAATGTTTTAAAAGGGATTGATGGGGTTGTGACATTCCAGGACGATGTACTTGTCGCTGGTGAAGATCTTACCATTCACGATAGACGCATGCATGCTGTGTTGGAGAGTCTACACAAGTTTGGGGTTCTCGCCAACCTTAGTAAATGTGAATTTGCAAAGAGAGACATTGAGTATCTGGGGCACTTAATCTCTGAAAAGGGGGTTGAGGCCAGGCCTGTGTTAGTCGAAGCAATCACTAAGGCACCTACTCCCAAGAGTAAAGACCATGTGGCGTCTTTCCTAGGACTCTGTGAATTCTACTCGAAGTGCATTCAGAAACTGTTAATTTAAGAGATCTGTTTAAAAAAAAAAAAAAACATTTGTGTGCAGTGATTCGTGCCAGGATGAGTTTCAAGCTTTGAAGAACGACATTGTCTCTGCAGGTGTTCTTGCACCATTTGACCCCTCCAAAGAGAGTATTATCACTGTAGATACGAGCAACGACGGTCTAGGTGCCACCATTGCTCAGCTGAAGGGTTAATCTGAATTGACTGTTGGTTTTGCATCAAGATTTTTGAGAGTAAACGAAAAAGTATTCTCGGTCATTGAAAAAGCTCTTGGGTTGTTGTTGGGCGGTTGAACGCTTCACATTTGGGGGAGGAAGTTTACTCTCAGGACTGACCACAAACCTTTAGTCAGCATTCTCAGTGGTTCTGTCATTAAAGATCATACACCCAGGTTGGCCAGGTTAAGCTCGAAACGTTTGCAGTATAATTTCACTGTATACATCCCAGGTGGGAAGAACACAAGGGCGGATTATCGGTCTTGTTCTCCTCTTAGTTTTGCTGATTATCCCGTGAATGTGGATGATGATGAAGAATGTTTAATTGCTAGTATTGATGTTAGTCATGATACAACTTTCACAGAACAGGAGTGGGTTGATAAATCTGCGAAAGATGAGGAACGTGAATGCGTCAGGAACTTTTTCATGGGGGGTTGGCCCAAGGAAAAAAGCCTTGCCGTATGGTTTGCAGGCTTATTTCAAGGTTGCCGATGAGCTTTCCATCGAGAAAAAAGGGATGCTGCTACGGGGTGATAAATGTGCGCCTCCAGTTGGTCTTGGAGATAGAATCATCATGTGTGGTCACAAGGGACATTTAGGTCAGACCATCACCACGAGGAAGATCAGAGACAGTTATTGGTGGCCTGGCATGGATGCTGCTATCATAGCCAGCATTTGCGCTTGTGTTATGTGTGCCACTAGCGATAAGGGCCTCAAAACGTATGCTGTCCCCCTCCAACCCGTCAGTTTGCCTGAGTGTGTGTGGTCCAAACTGGCAATTGATTTCATTGGTCCTTTCAGTACATTGCCACGCAAATTCAAATTTGCTATTATAGTTGTAGACTATTCCAGCAAATGGTGGGAGGTGAAGTTTGTGGAAGAACCCAACACCTCCAGTGTTGTCAGGTTTCTCAATAATCTGTTTTTAAGAGAAGGGTGTCCTAAAGAGATTGTCTCCAACAATGGAGACCAGTTTGTATAGAGGGAAATGAAGGATTTTCTGGACAGCGATGCCATAAGACACAAACGTGTTGCTATGTATCACCCTCAGGCAAACAGGCTCGTAGAAAAAATGAACCGCACCCTGGTGGAATGCATACAGTGGGCTTTACAGAACAAGGTGGAGTTGTGTCAAGCCGTGGAGGACATGTTGTGGTCACACAGGTCCTGTCCCAACGCCGTTTCTGTTTTTTTCTCAGTTTAAAATCATGCGGGGCGTCCGCCTGCCTCCAGGCTGTGTCCTGCATGGTTGAGTGAGTATCAAGCCAAAAGTGATCGGATGTTGTGTGTAGATAAAATTGTTAGACCCAGAGTTGAGAAGTTTCAAGCCAAAATGAAAAGTCAGTATGATGCGGTGCAAAGGGTTCAACCCAATAGGTCAGACCTATGTGTTGGGGATTCAGTCCATGTCAAAGATCCTAATCATGTTGCGAAAAGGAGATCCAAATTCAGAGCACCTGTAAGAGTGGAAGTTGTCACCAGGAATGTTGTTCGCACGGAGGGGAATGAAGGTGGAACAAGGGAAGAGTGGTGAAGGTGAATTTTGACAAGTCTTTACCTGCATCCGCGTCTTCAGATAGGGTTGATGTCAGTTCTTCCTCTGGTTTTGTTCATCTTCCCTAACAGAGGTGTAGTGGTCGTACTATTACCAAACCCATCAGGTTTTGTGATTGACCTTTTTTCGTCCTTCGCTTGTTTGCGGGATTCCACTGGTGAGATAAATCAGTTTCTATATTCTTTGTTCATGCATATGTTGGTATTAAGTTTCAGTTGCTTTTCTTTTTTTTTCTCCATATGCTACTGTAATGTTATTGCCTTTTAATGTACCTTGAGTAAGAGAGGGAGATATTGTGGTGATGTAATTTCTTACATGTTCCAGAACTGTTTTTCTGGAACGTAGAATGTTGGTGTGGGTTTGGTGGAAACTAGATTCTATGTTCATCAGTTGCTGCTGGACTGCGGACGCTGTGGCTAATAAATTCAGTGCTTGAAGAAGATACTTTCCCTGCCTCTTCATTGATACAGTGCTACTACACAATTCTATGAAGCAATCCGCCTAGTAGACTTGGAAAAGGCCTGTGGACTACAACACTCATAATGCCCGTCACTGCATTGAGCGAACCGCACTGGTGCGGTCCGTTATACTAACAAGCTCTGGGGGCCCAGTAGCCCAGATCACCGCTGTGCGTCAAGGGAGTTACACACACAAGACGAAGAGTATACATAGTTTTCACACGATCAGTTTGTGTACAAATAGATACCAATGGATGGACAGCAGCATCCTATTTCTGTGGTAGGGAGGCTTTTACAACAGTGGTCTGTATAGATAGCCCTTCGTTCTCACATTAGGAAATCACGAGCCTCAGAAACAAGCAATGCAAAAGTAAGGCAGGAGGAACCAGAAGCCACATGTACCAAAAATCTATTTTGCATTCCTTAAATAGCCAATTGTTGGTAATCGCTATTTAAGGAATGCAAAATGGTATGCAAGAAAAGAGCGATTACCTAATGGCGATTCCTAAAGATTCGCAATCGCAATTAGGTCATCGCTATTAGGTAATACTACTCCATTCGTTATGGGCTTAAAGGCCCATAGGTGTGAATGGTTTTGCATTACCTAATTTGCGATTACTTAACTGGCAATCGCATATTAGGTAATGCAATACCAAGGGTGCCCGGGGGCCTATTGCCCCCCCAGAAGCACCCCCCCCCAAAAAAAATGTGCACATGTAAAGCGCACACATGCCCCAAACAGGGTAGTTTGAAAAATGCATTTTTGTGCAATTTTCAAAATTTGAACATAGTTACCAAAATAGCACTTCCTAAATGCAGTTTGCATTTAGAAAATGCTTGGTACATGTGCTAAGGAAATCGCAAATTGCGATTCACTATTTGTAGTTGCACTTTTAAGTAATTGCAATTACTTCAAATTGTGACTACAAAGCCTTTCATACATCTTGAAAAGTGATTTTGCATTCGCAAATGGGCGAAATTACTGATTAGCACCGTTTGCAAATGCAAAATAGTTTTTTTACATGTGGCCCTAGATTATAAATGGCAAACCTCACGCCAACTACATCGCTAATTAACAGGGTTGACAGGCCAATTAAGATGTGTGTGCGCACCCCCCAGTATTATCCATATTACACATAAAAAGGATAACTATGAAAAGGTTCAGCTTGGCCAGAAGATACAAGTTTCCCTGCAACCATCAACATGCTCTTCACAGCCGACTAGTATTTATAGCAAATCAGGGGAGATGACAGCGTATTGGTGCAGGTGGCATGTTCCAGTGCCCCTGGGTGTCAGGGATCCGATGCAGAGTGCTGCTTGGTATCCTGGCAACACCTACGGAGCTTCATAGCTACCGTCCTGGGTGCTGTTGCCACATCATCAGGAACCCTATTTGCTGTTTAGCAATGGATGTGGGTCAAAGACTGGATGTGGGTCAAAGACTGGTGATGGCGTGAAGCTACTAACAAAGTACATACTCCAAGACCCCTGCCTGCAGCATGGCCACTGGAGCACAGAAAGACAGCTGAGGTGCAGTGTACTGAAAGCTGTTGTCAGATTCCTGATGCTGCTGGAGTGTGTGCGTTTGCTTGCAGCATCCTGGGTACTGCTGATGGACCAAGAGTGCCACTTGGCAGCTGGTATAGACACCGAGGGCAAATGTATGTGTTGCTGCAGGTCCTGGGGTGTAGAGACTATGTTGTAGGGTGCTTATTTCTGGTCCTAGGGAGCAAATATAGGGTTCCACAACTGGCCCTGTACTTCCTGGATGTGAAGAGTGCTCCTGACACTTCTGGAGTCTGAACACGGTTGTAGATGGAGATGACTGATAAAGGATTCATTGGTGCACTAGAGTGGGGAGCTCTTTCCTGCAGTAGCCCAGGCCCGATGGCACCATTACAGGTTATGCATCACAAAGCAGGATCATTCCTTTTTAGCCCGGGGTTTCTGAGCTTAGCACCTTCCAGCAGAATAATTAAACTCTTCTTCCTTGGCTAGGCACCGACCTCTGACCTCGTGGGGAAGGGGGGATCCCTGCACAAATAGGTGGATCAAATTCCTCAGATCTGCTTTGTAAATGCCTTACACGTGGAGTTCCTAAAGGATGTTTGCATCGAAGGGCAGATTCCTTTACATAGGTCTCCTGGGGAGAATGTTACACTGGGATTTAGACAGAGGGCTGAGTGGGCCTCCCTTGAGTCCATGGAAACCTATGTTTATGGTGGAGCTGGAGGAAATAATTTTTATGAAAGAATGGTGACACCTATAAAATTCACAATTGTGTTGTTTTTTTTGTTTTTTTTTTAAAAACCTCCCCTTTCTATTAGACTTTCAAGCCTGGACACTTTGAACCATTGGGGTAGGTGACTTTCTTAAGAAAAAAGCTATGTTGTTGCTAGTACATATTAAATCTCTTCAGGGAATACTTCAACTAGCCCCTTACATTTACCTCCCAAGCCTGCATAATCCTGTTGAGGCTTACAGAACACGTCCTAGAATCTTTATCTTTTTCATTTCATTTTTCTGAATAAACCTTTCTAGCCATCTTGCTTTAAGTCAGTGCTTTAAATGGGCAGGTTTGGAGTCACAAGAGGACATACATTCGTTATACTTTCAATCTTACTTTGCTTCTATGGTTGTTGTCTCCCCCTTCCTCCACTCTCAACATCAACGCAGCCCCGGTCAGACTATAAAACCTACTTTCGGCACCTTATTAAACGTTTGTGAGTACCCCTGCTTTAAACAAAGGTATTTGAAATGACTACAATAAGGAACTGTAAATTGGTTTACACATGCACCATTGACTCTAATCAACCTTTTAAATAAAAGATTCAGCTGCTCCCTCTAGTGGACACATAGCTACACTGGCATGTTTAGGAAGGAAAAGTGCTATTTCCTGATTCTGCACTTTGATAAATTTCTTCAAGTACGATAGCATTGGTGAGTGGGTTGCTTAGCACAGTTCCCACCGTTCCTAATTTCAGGATAAAAACCAGTTGTTTAAATTAAAAAGCATAAAATATTAAACTACAAGTGTTATACTGTTGGTATGAAATGTAACGTCTATGTGTTTTCCATTAAGTTTAACAATTTAAAGTTCGAAATCTGGCACTTCTTTTTACAGGAGTCTACATTTTCAATTAGATGCTTAAACATCAGTCCTTTGCCCTAAAGTTAGGCTCCACTAGTGAGTCCACACTCTGACCTTTACACTGTTAGACAAGACAGCCCCCAACATTTTGCTTGCCTCCTCCCATTTTTCTGAACTCGTTTTTGCAGGTTTTAGGAGTCTGTGCACTTTACCACTGCTAATGATGCTAAAGTGCTTGTGCTCGCTCCCATAAACATGGGAACATTGTCTCATTCCCAATTGGCATTTTTAATTTGCTTACAAGTCCCTAGTAAAGTGGCACTACATGTGCCAGGGCCCTGTACATTTAATGTTACTAGTGGGCCTGCAGCACTGATTGTGCCACCCACAGATTTAGTCCCTTAACCATGTCTCGGGTCTGCCACTGCAGTGCCTGTGTGTGTGCAGGTTACTGCCACTTCGACTTGGGATTTAAATTTACTTGCCAAGCCTTAAACTCTCCTTTTGTTACATATAAGCCACCCCTAAAGAAGACCCTTGGTAACCCAAAGGGCAGAGCGGTATGTAAGTAAAAGGAAGGACATGTACTTCTGTATTATACATGTCCTACTAGTGACCAACAGCTAAATTAGTTTTTCACTGCTGTGAGGTCTACTCCTTTCATAAGCTAGAATTAGGAATTCCTTAAAATACCTTTAAGCTGCAATTCATGATCAGAAATGAGTAGCTTTTTCATGTTTCCTATCTTTGGAATGATAATGATATATCCTCTTTACTGGTAAGGTCAGATTTAACATTACTATTTCAGAAATGCCACTTATAGAAAGTGGACATTTCTCTGCTTGTACTGCTCTGTGTGCCTTACAGCCTGTCTCTAATACACGTCTGGGATAGGTGACAGATCCCTTTGTGCATTCCTTCTACACAGTCACAGGAAAGGCTGGGTGTGATTTAGCACTCATCTGCATTCATCTGCATTCCGATGGGTCTTCCTGGGCAGATAAGAGGAAGGCGCTCACCCGTACCCTTCAAAGGGAAGTGGCCTGACCCCATACAAAGGACCTATAACCCCCCACTGGTAGTCTGGAGTGAGAGCTGGGATTGAAAGGGATACTGGTGAACTTCAAACCCCCTCTTTGAAGTTTCCCTCGCATCAAAGGCCCATTTGGGTATAAGTACTGGGTCTTTGGCCCCACCAAATCAGAAACTTCTGGATCAACATCAAATCTCTGTCAGAAGAACTGCGGTGCTGCGCAAAGGACTCAACTGGACTGTTTTTCTGGAAGAACTGAGTTTCTGCTTGTTGCCCTGTGGCCTGCTGCTCTCTCACTCTGCTGGAAGGAGAGCCGAACTCTGCCTTCCCTCCAAAGTGATCTCCATGGTTAGCTTGCCTCCTGTTTCTGAAGTCTCAGGGACACAAAAAACTTCCAGCAGTTCTGCTTGTGCTGTCGGACTCTGCCTCCTGTGAGTCCTACCCTTGCCTGAGGTGCCTGCTCCAAGTTCTGGGCCTCAGAAGTGGGTTCTGCAGCTGAGTATCTGCCAAATCAGATGATAAGCAGCGCTAAGCCCCGTAAAGCCTCACCACACAGCTGACAGCCTCTTGGAACAGACGCAAAGCTTCGCCACGCAGACTGCACCCCAGGATCAAAGGTACTGTGTTCAGCGGGCCCAAGTGGGTCCTTGTAGCCGGCCCGCGCGCCATCACTGTCTGCCGGAACTTTGGATTTGCACCAGTCCCTCACAACCTGAAGTAACCTTTTACCTTTTTAGCGCTACCTGCTTCTAAGCACTTTATTGCTTTGATTTCTTCAACATTCAAGAACTCGACTTCTACTTGATGGATTTTGATAGTTTTGGCCTTGTTTTACTCAGATAAATATTCATTTTTAGGACGAGCCTGGGCAGCGCATGTGCTGCTCTGCGAGGCATGCTGTATTCAGGGATGGACTTGAAGCTTCGCCCATTTCCCGTCCATCTTTTCAATTTGCTCCTGCTACTGTCCTTTCTAAATCGTTGCTTTTGATTCAGGAATAGGCTTATTTGTCCCTCCTTGGTACCGCCTTGTCTGCATTTGTAACCTCCCATAAGGACTGGGCTTTTTACTTGTCTTGTTACCCGGTCTTCTTTATCTAGTCTGTGAGCACTATTTTCTTTAATGATTTTCCCCTATTCCACCACAACATGCTTTCCTACAACACAGCATGCCGCCCGCTTTTATATTTTAATCAGTAACGGCAGTCTGCTTTAACTATAGCGACCGCGCTTCTTTAGTTATTTTATTTGCCAGCGCGGTCTGCTTTAAGTTTAGCGGCCGCACTCCTTTCTTTATTTACTTTCAGAGCGCGGTCCGTTTTAACTATAGGGGCCGGGCTCCTTTCTTTATTTACCTTGGCAGCACGGTCCACTTTCACTATAGGGGCAGCGCTCCTTTCTTTATTTAGGTTGCCAGCGCGTTCCGCGGCCACACTCCTTTATTTGCTTTGCCACGGCAGTCTGCTTTAACTATAGCGGCTGCCATCTTTTGTTTTTATCGGAGTACTAGCCAATGGCAGCAGCACGCCTGGAGTGGGGAGGCGCGCATTTTGCACATAAAGGTGTGCGGCCGCCAGTGGCTAGTACTCCGTACTCCCTTATCTCTCGGATCTCCCATGCTGTGCCCAACACCATCTCACCCCTCCCACTTGCCCGCCCCCACCACTCTTCCGAGGTCGAGGTCCAGAGTTTAAGCTATTGGCATTGTAAATGACAATGCCTTTTATTTATGTGTTAGTTTTCTAAACACATGAACAAAAGGCATTGCCATTTACAATGCCAATAGCTTAAAGTCTTGCAAATGCAAGACCTATTGTACTGCAAATGCTTGTTCTAAACTGTTGTGGAGTCTTTTTGTGGTGTATTTACTGTGTTGTTGTATGGGTTATTGAACAAATACTTTACACATTGCCTTCTAAGTTAAGCTTGACTGCTCTGTGCCAAGCTACCAAGGGGTTAGCACAGGATCATTTAGGATTGTGTTGTGACTTACCCTGACTAGTATTGTGGTCCCTACTTGGACAGGGTGCATACCTCTGACAACTAGGGGTCCCGATTTCTAACACTAGCCATAACCCTTACTCTCACGTCCCTTACCTACCTGTAAATGCCTTCATCTAACCCTAAGAATACCTTCATTGCTTTCTACCAGCTATAAAGTATCCGGACCTTAACCTTCAAACCTCACCCATTTCCTTACCTTTCTGACTCTCTTACCCCAGGCATAACCTTAATAATAAAAACCTTACCACACCCATTCCTTTACACTTGCTACATACTCAAATGTATAGATGACACTGATCCCAACCTTAACCCTACCCTGACCCCAGCCTATCTTATACACTAATTCTCACCTAATGGCCATTCCTGTCCCCATCTATCCATAACCCTCCCCTTATCCCTAAACCTACTTTTTCTGTATCCCTACCCCAAACCTAGCCTAAGGACTATCTCTTACACCAACCTTTACTAAACTGTGTGCCGCAATCCATTTTGTGAGTCGCAAAAGTTCAAGCAATAAATAAAGTTGCCTTCTCAAATTCTGTCTTTATTTTGTCACATTCACTGTGCTTCAAAGACAGATGTCTAATGTCAGACTATATCTTCTGACAAATTGCTGCTTATTTTTTTATCATGGGAATTGGTGTTTACAAACTCCTCTCATTTGCAGAGAAAGAAAGGTAAAGTTAATTAAGTGACAATCTTGCAGGGGTACACAAAGTGTAAAAGGAAAAGCTGCAGGATGTCATTTTTTGTTAACATACAACAAAATATAAATACCTGTAAATGAACTGTACACATTCAGCAGAAAGGAAAGCAAAAATGAAGCACCGTTTTTTCAATTCTGAAGTGTGATGAAAACAAAGATTTTAATAGGATCAAAACAAATCACAACTCTTACTTAGTGATGCTCAAACGATAAATATTCACTGAAACCCTATTTCCACAAAAAATAATTTGTGTGCAATATGGTTTTATCAGTAGAACTGTATGTCTGTGCAAATTTAGTGGCCAATTCAATAGAAAATGTGCTGTATGTAAATGACAGTGCGCGACCACATGATGCTTTTGTTACATTAAAAAAATCGCCAGCCTCATGTCCATTAAAGCTAGGTGGGTCACAAAAGTCTGTCGTTCTCAAAATTGGGTTGTGGTTCTAGAAAGTTTGGGAAATGCTGTCTTGCACCAATTCTCACCTAACGCCCATTCCTTGCACCAAGCCTATCCTTATACACAAGCCTAAGCTTTCCAGAACCCTTGCCCTACCCCTGTACATTCCCTTACCACACATCCCTGTTTTTACTACAGCTCGTCTGATAATTAGTTCGTCAAACTTTTTTCTAAATACTTCTTCAAATTTGGTTTTTAAAATTAAATTTTTTCAAACTTATAGTTTTGAACTTATGATCTAAAAGGGACAAAACACAAACAGAAACAATACTTTGAACTTGTAAAAAACCTTATTTTTCTAGTTTGGTATGCCAGCACACCATCCCTTATACACAGGCAACGTGAATGCCAGAAGTGAACCCCGCATAATAAAAGGGAGCTTCCCTAGGACAACAGGGTGAACCGGACCGAACATATACACTAGGCCTGATTCACAAAGGTCACCTAAATTTTTGTGGAAGTTTACACTTCTCAGAAAGTTTACCACATTTCG
Source organism: Calotriton arnoldi (assembly GCA_963921515.1). Classification (NCBI taxonomy): domain Eukaryota; kingdom Metazoa; phylum Chordata; class Amphibia; order Caudata; family Salamandridae; genus Calotriton; species Calotriton arnoldi. The sequence goes on along the minus strand of CAWUFW010001349.1, from coordinate 1,188,335 downwards.
GTATACACAAACTGCATTTTTGACACTTTTGTAGTAAAAACAGCACTGCACATCACCAACCACGAGTACTGCAACACGCTCCGAAAGAAGATACTAGAGGTAGAGACTTACTACAAAAGTGTACGTTACTACAAAAGTGCAGTTTGTGGATAGCTCTATGTAGTAAGTTTTGTAGTACTACAAAATGTACTACAAAGTGCAATTTGTTAATCAGGCCCTTTGTTTGGATGTATTCATGACAGCACTATGTCTGCCTGCCTCCCACTTCGAATGGCTTTCCAGTAAGACCAGTCACATAACAAATTGCTATTAAAAATATGTAAACACTACCGCCTGTGCCAAAGTTGGTTTTTATTGTTCTATTATTTCATTAGGCCTTTGTTGACACTCATGCAATATGTATGTAATGGGCCAAGACGTGCTGGCAAAAATACCAATAGAATTTGTTATTAAAAAAATATATGCAAACACTTCAGATTACATGAAGTTCAATTGCATTTTTTATAGAAATATAGATAGCAGAAACTGTGCAGTCCATTGGTTTAGTCAGGGTTAATTTACGTAGAGCACCATATTGAAAGTCCTACTGCGCTACATCAAAATCACCCAGTCTTCCCACAGACCTGGCCCAGCTGGAGATGACAGCAATGGAAAGTTCAGAGAGTGGAAGCTTATGTTGCAAAAGCCATGTGCCACCCTGCTCATCTTGTTCTCATTCTGACCAACCATCAATGTTTTCCTGTGTAGGAGAGTCATACAGCAAGTTCCACAACGGATGCTCTCTATGCTTTTGGATGTGCTAGAGAATATGGCATGAATGGGGACACCCAAAGGGATACATCTTTTTATCATCGAAGCCTACCATCTTCAGGCCCAGGTCAAGGCACAACTATTGGGTGTTCGCAGCTGATATACAGCTATTGGGTACAGACCTTTCTATGCACATCATTATGAGACAGACTACTAGCCGGCCCTCCATGTGTAGTCTGTCATGCCTGGGCCGCCCAACTTCTTCCATGTAAGGGGTGTATGCGAACCAGACCCGGGATACATAAAGAAAGGGGTAACTTCAGTTCAGATCCACTGTACTTATGGAGGCATTATGGTTGTAAGATGCAACAGAGGTGAGGGGTAGTCAAAGATACTGCCTTCCATTTCTGCATGTTCTTATAAGCGGCTATATTGCTCCACCCCACCCCATCCATTTTAAAGACAAGCGCATGTTTATTCTTTGGACACTTCAATAAAAACAAGAAGGTTTCTCTGTCTTTACTTTCCATGGATGAAGACTAGCAGGTTAGCCTATGGCATGGAAGCCACAACATCTGAACAAAGGACACGGACAAGGGCTTGAGGCACAACTTCACCAGTAGAACATACAGAGAGCAGATTAGCCGCCTGCCTATTTCCTGGATCCTATGTCCTGATATGCCCAAGAAGCAATAGCCTCCAGGTGCATGGCTAGTTTGAGACATGAGTATGTTCCAGTGGCAAGCACCATCCAAACCCTCAGATGTGGCTGATTTGCGACTGTCAGCGATGTGTTATATTTCATTGGCACATGGAGTGCGGAGGTAGGTGCATGCAGCCGTGGAGAGCTGATGTGAAGCACGGCCATACTGGGACTAGCCGACTGCCAGAGAGAGGTGACGTCACTGGCCTAGATCCTGGAGGCAGGCAGAAATGAGTCGGCCTTAGAGTGGGTAGAAGTGAGTTCCCAGAAGGGTGGTGAAGGCTCAGAGATGCGGCTCTTCCCATGTTAATTCACAAAGGTGACAAATGTACCGGAACACCACAAAGGTAGTATGTGGTGCCAGTGGTACCCAAGATGTGAAAGCTAGGGGAGAGAGATGCTGAATGTTATTATCAACTAAAAGATGGAGGCTTGATATTCTGAATGACTGGCAAGATAGCATGCAGTGCTTAATTTGAGCCGGTGGCTTCCAGTGCTCGACACCGGCACTTAATAGTCAACACCGGAACTTATGACAGTCTGCCATAAGGTGGCGCTGTCTATCTAATTTAAAGATGAGCACAACAACCGTTGTTTACTAATTAAATATCCATTAAAAAGGACTAATACCTACTGCCCATGCCATTTTTATAGCTTTTGGGGCATGGGATAGTCTGAAATTGTGAGTGTGACGGTCAGTAGTTGTATTGGTACGGCATTGGCAGCACTGGCTGGGGCAATGGGTGGTCCAAACTGCAGTGGTCTCCTGACAAGGGCCCTGTTTAAAATAAGCACTGGATAGTAGGATGGCGAGCAGGTCCGGCAGACCAGACATCTATGGAAGTGCAGCATCAAAGGACTAAAGAGACTCGTTGCTGCAGGCCAACAGAGTATTGCTGGGACTGTCTGGAAATCTACAGCTCAGGCCCCACCCACAAGGAGATTAGAGACTGAAAAGAAAAAAGTAACCTTTGATCTTGCTGGGACAGAAATGGGGGCGAGAGGGACACCCACCACAACCTCAAAGAGATCTTGGCTGAAGCACAGAGAGGAGATTGCTGGCAAAAAAATTAACCCTCAATGCCCGCCAAAGATAATTTGCTCCCCTGTCTATCCAACATATAAGAGAAAGTAAGTACAACTTTCACTTAAAAGTTGCAGTTAGTCAGAACTGGGATGTCGACCGTGATGAGTGAGGTTACCAAAGACATTCAGGCGATCTGTGACGGGGTAAGCACCAATAAAGACACTAGAGAGAATTTGAAATCTGCAATGGATGATGGAGGCACTGAGGGTTCGCAAAGACAAATGCAACGGTCTTGAAAAAAGTGTTAAGGTGCACAGGGAAAGTGGGGACATTGAAAACCCCACAAAATGCTGATCATCAACATGATGGCCATATATGTGATCAATTTAAAAGTTCAGCACCCTCTTCGGGTCAAGGCAAGAAGAGTCTCTCTTTCCCTTCCTCCTTCAAGCGGTGAGGCAGAGCAAAAAACACTGCCAGAGTGACCAACACTTTAATGTCAGAAGGGGTCGCACCTTTGGTAAGAAGATCCTTTTAAGGAAAAACTGTGCATGGGTTCAAAGGGCATGCACATTAGATATGTGAAGACCAAGATCAGACCCCATTGGGCATAACAAATGGTTTGGCGGCAAAGTGGGAGTGAAACCGCTTACAAAATAAATCGCAACCAGTGACTCAAACAAAGATGCTTCGTCAAGTACACATAGAAAGCCTGAAAGGACCAACACATCAACTTTCACTGTTGCCACCAGAAGGACTTGCTGGGCTAACCAAAGAACATCAGAAACTTTGGCTTGTAAAGGGTCAGTGTTTCGGGCAGCACACTAGGCAACAAATTTGTCCCAGCACCCAGCGTAAATCTGTTTAGTGGAAGGGCATCTAACTGCCAGGATGTCATCAAGCACCTCAGTCGGCAAGCCAAATGCATTTAGGTGCTGCTGCTCAATCTTTACACCATGGAGGTGTAGGCTGTAGAGACTCAGATGTAGGACCCTGCCTTGTTGCTGAGATAGGAGATCCTTCTGAATTAGAAGCCTGATGAAAGACAAATGCTCAGGAGATCTGGGTACCACACTCTCCTGGCACAGACCAGGGCGATAAGGACTTGGGCCCAGTCTGTCTGAATTTCCCTCAGAACCGGAGGCAGGAGAGGTAGCACTGGAAATGCAGATAGGTGTTCTTACTTTCATTCCAGCAGGAATATGTCTGTTAACAAGTGCCTTGGCGGAAAACTACAACCTGTATAATTGTTAATACTGCATGTTCTCGATGAGGTGAAAAGATATAGCAAGGGTGCATACCACATACCAAAGATGCCCCGCATCACCTTCGGATGAAGATGCCACTCATGGTCCGCCAGACAAAGTCTTCTCAGTTAATCTGTTCTGGCATTCAGAGACCCCACTAGGCAGTTGGTGACCAGGAAGAAGTTCTGCTGGTCCAGCCCTCTCTAGAGACATTGCACCTTCTGGCACAGGATCCAGAACCCCACTACACCCTGCCTGTTTCAGTACCACATGGCGGTTTTGTTGTCTTTGAGGACCTGCACCAGGCTTCCTTTGATGGATGGCAGGAAGGCTTTTATGGCCAGGAAAACAACTTGAAGCTCTAAAAGACTGACAACGAGCTGGCTCCCCACCCGAAGCGAGGAGCCTCTGATCTCCACCTCTCCCAAGTGTCCCCTAAATCCAGTCAGAAACCCAACCCTGATGCTGGGCTCTCTAGGATCTGAGATTCCACTGCATGGCCCAACATGTGCCACCTGTCATTCGGGGGTAGAGAAGAATGCACAAGGCCAGGTGACCAAGAAGTATTAAAGCCATCTTACTTGAAACCCAGGACTGATCTCGGAAATCTGGCATCATATCCTAAATACTCCATACTTGCTAAGCAACAGAAACACCCTGAACACCATACGTCTAGAATTGCCCCAATGAATAAAAGTCTCCATACAGGGCTCAGGTGGGATTACAGCTAGTTGTACATGGACTTGCAGGGCGTGTATTTCCATATAACTGTCCTGCAGTCCCACCGGTGTTGCCTGTGGTTCAAGGTGGCCCAAGCACACATTCAATTCACTGTGCTACCCTTGGGCCTTAACTCAGCTCCTCGGGTGTTCATGAAAGTGATAGCAGTGGTCGCTGCCCATCTTCAGAGGTTGGGATTTCACATTTTTCCATGCCTTGATGACTGACTGCTAAAAGCAGGCTTGCTGCAGTTCGTCGTGGACCATCTTCGAACGACGGGTGTCCTGACATTTTGGGATTTTATCCAACGAGCTACAGCTTTAACTGTCTGTTAAAGAACTATTGTCTTCAATACACTAAAATATATACAAATGGTGGGTATGGGTCAGCCCCTTGCTCTTGACTAGATCTGTTTTTTGCCTATCTCATCGCCCGCTTCTTATTTAGTGGCTTCCCTTCCTATTCTTTGTTTGACCCATCTATGGAGTATTTCTTCACTATTTTTTGATTGGAGCACTTATGTCCTTCTACTGGTTAGATTCAGGGAACTTTGTTTTTTTTCTTTTCCTTTAAGCAATTTATGGAAGTGCATGTGTTTTCTTGCTCTCTCCTCTTCGCCACTGTGAGCTACTTCCACCTTAACACCCCACCCCTGCGTGCTCTGTGTTGTCCTACCCCCAGCTTTTCGGTAAGTTGCCTTCCCCACTGCTGTAATTGTTTTTCTTTTTTTTGTTTTTTTTTTTAAGATACCCCCTTGTTGCTTCCACATCTCTCTTTGCTTGCTGACACTAGTTTGCTCCCTCACAACTCCACTCCCACTCGTCTGTTGGTATTCTGCCAATCCAGTTTAAAAAAAAAAAATCTTTCTGGAGGGCCCTGCAACTGCAATGTGCAACCAGTCTGCTCCTTTCTAAAAGGGTTCATTCACCTACCTTTTACTTTTCTGATTACCGCAGCAAAGGCATTCACCATTCTGGAACACTTTTTTTTAAAAACCAATCACCGCATGACATGTGTATGCATGCATGGAGACACATGCGTGCAAATACGACATCACACAGCAGCTTAAATGGAGCATCAGGACGAATAAGTGCAACTGCCTGACCACATATGCATGTATATACATCACACTTTCAGAATTGTTTTTGATCATGCTGTTAAGCATCACCAAAAACCTTTAAAAGCCAATAGACTGCCATTGCTTGGGTAGGTATAACGGAAAAAGAAGGGGCAGGCATGGAGCAGGAGACGAGGAGGAGTTTCTGTACTTGTATCTTGTGAGCTTTTGTTACCAAGTTGCTGATCTTCCAGTAGTCCAATTGTAAAGATATAATTTGACCTGGGTACAAAAAGTGCAGTATGTTAAGGTTTACTAAACTACCCCACCCCAACTACTTTATGAGAGGTTAGTCCATATTTAGCTCATCAGTTCTTCCATAACTTCTTTTTTTCTCAATAGAGTGTGCACATCACATAATTTGACAGGTCATACACATCACGAGCGTAGAAAATGTAAACAGTGGCACTTGTACATTGAACAACATGACGTGAGTTCATAAAGCGCAACCCAATCCGAGTCCTCATCCAAGGCGTAGCAACCGTGGGCTAGGTCTACATGCATTGCGGACGAGGCGGCTAGCAGTGGTGCCGGCCCTGCGAACTCAGGGGAAGGGGGAAGTCACAGCAACAGGCGCGCAGCATTGGCACTATCAACTGCCACACCATACGGTTATCCATGTCTCATATATGTCAGTCGCTGTCAGTTGTATTGGAGTGAACCAAATATTTACGCAAGGCTGCCAAATGTCACGTGGGCAGGATGTTGGCGGTTGCATCTGGGCGTATAATTCGCTGGTCGTATCACAAAAGACAAAGCTCTTGAGCCAGCCTTTGGTAGAAGGGTGCTGTGCGCCTCCCCAATGTATGGCGACCTCGGGCTTTGCGAGTAAATATGTGATTGCGACAAATCTACGAGTTTCCTTTGGGGTGTCACGTATGTATCCCAGCAGGGCTGGAAGGGGGTCAGGGGTCAGTGTTGCGTCTACCATCTGGGAGATGTGTGGGAAAATGTCAGTCCAGTAACTGCTGATGTGGGGGCACAGCCATGACAGGTGCAAAAAATCTGCATCTGCAATGTGACATTTGGGACAGTTCGATGAGCGAGCCAGGTCAATCCTGGCCTGTAGCTTGGGTGTAATGTATATGCAGCACAAAAACTTAAAATGCAGCAGTTTGTGTCTGTGGTTGAGGGAGACTAGCTTGGTTTCCGCGCAACAGTTCCAGATATCGTCTGATATGGGAAGCTGTATGTCCTCTGACCAGGCCTCTCGCAGTCAGCCATATGCGGTGGGCAACAAGTCTAGACATGTGCGATACAACTTGGATACCAGGTGTTCACCAGTGTCGTCCTTGATGAGGACGGTGAGAGGAGTTAAGTCGCCAGGAGCTATGGGATAAGTCGAGACACGAGCCCTCAGAGCATCTGTCCAACTGCATGGCCTCAGTGAAGCATGCGTCCTCAGACCAGGTGTTAGCGTGGCCCTCGGGGAACAGATCCCCAATGGTATGCAGCAGATATCTGCTGAGTGTGTGCTTGACTGAGGAGTCTGTCATCGGGGGGAACCATTGGTTGTCTGCGAGTGGGGGTGCAGGCGAGTACAGACTCTCCACTCCCAATAAGTGCTGCAGTCGGCGTCATGCCCAACTAGTGGTGGAAAGTGGCTGATGTCCCTGGGATCCAGGGGCATTCCGAGTGGAATAATGGCTCCAAGGGGTGTGGAACCGGCCAACTCCCTATGTACCCGGCTGTAAGGAAGTATGGCATCCCCATGGTACCAATGGTATGCATACTGGCACTGAGCTATTAGGTAATAAAGATGGAAGTGAGGCACGCCGAAACCTCCCCTTGCATATGGTACCAACCGAAATGTGACCTGCGACCTGTTCAGATCAATCTCAACAGGTGCCTTCTCAAGGTGGCGAAAAAGGCATTTGTAAGAGGGATGGGTATGTAAAGAAAGCGAGGCAGGACGATAATTTTGATTATCACAATACGCCCCGCTATCGATAACAGTAGTTTAATCCATCTTTCAATTTGTGATGTTAAGATGTCCACAGCCAGGCAGTAGTTTAGGCGAAGAACCTGCTCCTTATTACGATGGATATGAACACCCAGATATTTGACCATGTCATTGCACCAGCACAGTGGGAAGTCGCAGTGAAACTGTTGAGCCGCCTCTGTCAGTGGAAAGAGCTAGAACTTATTCCAGTTAATCTGGAGTCCAGAGTATTACCCAAATCTCTGAAATTCTAGCAGCACTGGCCTCAAGTTCGTGGCCGACAAAGAGCAGGATATCATCCGCGTAAAGCGACAGTAACAGCGGGCCTGTGTCGAACTGTAGCCCACGCCCAATATGCTTCTCCTGCAGATGTCCAACAAGCAGGTCCATCGCTATTATAAAGAGAAGCGGGGAGAGGGGGCATCACTGCCTCGTACCCCTGGCCAGTGCGAACGGGGCAGTTAGAGAGGCATTGGTGCGGATTCGGGCTATTGGGCGGGCACAAAGAAGCTGGACCAAAGATGCGAAGCTGCGTGGGAGCCCGAGCTTCCGCCCATATCTTCAATTAATTTATTAAGATATCTTTTTTCTCATCAAACGTTGTTGTTAATTTTTATTTTCCTGTCAAACTTCGATGTTAATTTTTCCAAATTCCACTTGCAAACTCTTAGTGGAGGAGCATTTATTGGAGAAGCTGACCACTAGGCCTTAAGTCTTCTTTCAAGGGTCATAGTATGGCTGGTTTCCTCCTGGCTTATCATTCCTTTTTCCATCATCTGCAACTTGAAAGGATGCTGAATATATTTCACACTCAATTGTAAAGGATACTCTAATAAGGTTTTATAGTCTCCATTGATGCCTTGCACAACTACTTGGTGTTAGTGCAGAATTTACTCACATAACGCACTACAGTCGGGAATCACACCTTTCTCCAAGTGTCAGTGCAGGGTGTTCATAGTGGAGACAGTCATCTTTTCATTTTACAGAACTTTATTTTTAGGAATCTAAATTACTCGTAGACTTTGATAAACCTTTGTGACTGACTCACTTCTACCTGCCTCGCAGCAATGGCCTGTAGCCATTTCCCTGTTGAAAACAGACGCTTATTGCTAGCTTTTGCTGGGACGTAGCTTATGGCACCTTGGCATATGAAGACCCAGCAGAGAGCATCTCTTGTCTCTGCAGCAGTCCTTGATACACTATCCCCACTTCTCAATAAGGGCTCAACAATGATCTCTAGAGCCTTAAACCAGGGCACAGGTCTCTGCTATGTATCACCTGCAGTCTGAGGAAGGGTGGTACACACTCATCAATGTCACTTGGGATGCAGCCGAAACTTTGTTCTGTAGAAAGTGTCATCAAATAGCACTGCTGTAATTGTTTTTGGTTTCTGCATGGAGGTGCACTGCATATGTGCTGGTCTCAGGATAAAAGACTGCTTACACCTATGTTACTTCTCAGTCTGTTCTTTCTTCACTAATCCATAAAGCTCTTTAGAAATACCCAATTCATCCTACCTGTTGCAAGATATTACAACCGAAAAAAAATAGGCTTCACTTTTCAAGATCGAGAAAAATGAACCGCACATCAACTTCAATTTCAGGCGATCACAATCCATCTTAATTACAATCTACCAATTATATATGACGTGAGCTGAGGAAAAACATTCCATGTACCTAGGATGAAAGAGTTCACCAAACAGAGGCTAAAAATGCCCAGTAGTCTGTTACAAGAATGTCAACTTCTTGGAGCAGAAGGACTAAAATATAACAAACATTACAAATATGTATATTCTATGATGGAATAAGGATAGAAACAGCCATCTTGTTTATGGTTCAACAGATAGAAACGTGTTCACTTTCTTAGCAGAAATTGGACCATGTGCAATCTGCAGACAGCATGTAGAAATAGCTCATCGTGAGGTCAAATATTATACTTTTCAAAGACTAAATCGCTTGTCAAGACTGAGTAAGAGAACCTTATGGTCTCCAAATTTAGTGTTAAGTGAATAGAACAAAAAAACCATTGCATCTGACCTGGTGCAATTCCACATATAGCCACATTGCTAAGATCATGATAGTTGACATACAGGATTACTTTGGCATGTTTGGCTCAGCATTCTCCAAGGGCTACCTAATGGAGAATTCAAAAATATAGGTAAGGATTCCAGAGACAAGTAAGCGGCAGTCTTCAACTACTAAGGAGCCTCTGTTCTATCGAACTAGCTCTATAACATGAGTTTCTACCCTCTATGCCAAAGTGTTTCCAGAAAACTATGTGTGTGACTTCACTCTTATTTCTAATTTCTCTTTTCAGGGAAAGAGTTCAGTCAAGTGACAATTCTGATAAAAACGAATAGCAACTACTTTAACCCTCATATTGGAGTCTTGGCTCTATACTTTGTACAGCCAAGCAACAGTGCCTCATGGGGAATTTGCAAACTATTAAAAATGATCATTTACAGTAATAGTTTATATTTATTTTTTGGACTTACTTTTAGTTTCTACATCGATCTCGGAGCCTAGATGGCTCAATATATGTTACTGGGCATTACAACCCCACATTTATCAGGTCTAAGTCCAGCAGTGTTCTGAGGAAAACTGGGTGAGGGTCCAGCTTTGTAGGGTTCACCAACCTTTAGGTGGGGGCACCCAAAACACTCCTTCCCCTTCAATGGAGTAAATGTTCCCAGGCCTTAGCCTACCTGCTTTTTCAGTCGCTCTGGTTTGCTTTACACCAAACAAGCCCAAAGTGCAATGTGTCAGGGCAAATCCAAGATGGTCAAAGTTTTCAACCACACTAAACTTGAGCTCTGAGAGATGAAGGGGTGTAGAGGAGTGTACTATGTAAATTACTAGTGTCCTACATCGAACACTAAACTCCAGTTTGAAGCAGGCCCTGGACCCACAAAATAACATGAGACTAAGTCAAGTACGGCAAAAGAAGTTCCTTCAGCAACTTGACAGGGGATACAGAAGAATTGTGATCTGGACCTGTATGATCCCTTTCAAGGTCGCAAATGTTTTCCACGTGCCTCAGATAGGCCTGTCATACAGGATTTTACATTGTTATGCCAACAGGAGAGGCAGCAGCGCCCACCTTGAATTTTCTGGAGCTCAGATGAGTTATCCAAGCTCATTTAGGACAAATGGTCAATTAAAGGGGTCTACTGCGCAGCCCCTATAGGAATTTTACGACTCAGAGGATGAGGAGGGCTGGCCAGCCGCTGCAGACTAAGGCTAATTCGAATACAGTGGCTCAGGCAAGCAAATATAACATTTCTGAAAGTTATATTTCCTAATTACAAAATGAAATGGATTTTTAAAAACCGGAAAAGCTATTCAACTTTTTCTGTAGCGTTTCAGAATTAATCTCAGCCACTGGTAACCGCTTAGGACGCATCCCAATCCAACAATATTCTGCACTCCATGCTACCTCATTTTGGACCCAGCTATATTCAAATCTGTCTTGACCCTGCTCCAACAGGTACAGTCCAGCCCAAACTGCCGACCTGAACACAAGCAACCCAGGACCGGTTTCCACCTAGTTATGGGCTCATCAGCCGGGTACATCTTGGATCCAGTGACACAATGTGCACGGGACCCACTTCTGGGCATACCCGTCCCATTTAGGGTGACACAGTAAGTATACAAAACTAGTATACCCAGATGTGGGTCCTATGCACAATGTCACCGGAACCAAGCTGTACCCATCTGATGAGCACATAACCAGGGAGAAACCGTTCCTGGGTTGTTTTCCGAGTCAGGGAGGACCTGGCTTGGCAGTTAGGCGTGGACTTTCCCGATTGGTGCAGGGTCAAGACTGATTTGCATATAGCTTGGTCCAAACTGAGGTGGCATGGTGTGAAAAGAAATGATGGATTGCGATGCAGCTCAAGTTATTGCCCATGGCTGAGATTAATTCAAGCATTCCATCCATCAGTGTCGCCCTAAGTGGGACTGGTATACCCAGACGCCGCTCCCACGCACACTATGTCACTGGAACCAAACTGTACCCGGCTGATGACCACATAACCAGGGCGAAACCGGTCCTGGATTTTGTGTTCCGGTTCAAGGGGGGACCTGGCTTGGCAGTTTGGACTGGACTGTTCCAAGTGGAGCAGGGTCAAGACTGATTTGCATAGAACTGGGGAGACATGGTGTGAAAAAAAAAGATGGATTGGACTGCGGCCAGAGTTATGACCAGTGGCTGAAATTTATTCAAGGATTCCATCCATCACTTTTTTGTATACTTTAGTAGGTCTAACACATAGTCATAGTAGTTTATGGTCGTAGTGGAACGTTTGTGGGTTCTGTATAATGGGAGAATGTCAACTCAAATGTATGGCTTTCTAAGTGAATTTGGCCAGTTACTATTAATTTTCCATTGATATATTTGTTTGTGCTAAACTTGGCACACCACTGCTGCTGTTCCTACTCCGCTCCAGGGGCGTGGCCAACAACATAAAAATGCCCCAAATAAAATAAATACACTGTGGTGCAAAAGTTCAGAGACTCCCGTGGACATGCTCCCAGTCGTGATCTATGCAGTTAACATATAAGAATCGGATAGGCATTTACAACGTGCAATTACTGCCTGGATGAACAGATGCGCTGCACGAATCACATATCATATTCTCTTGCCTTAAGTTTGGAAAGATCAGTTTCGAAGCTCATGTGTTTCTTTACATCGGTGCAAACATAGACCTGATTTTATTTGATAATCTTGAACTCTCAGAACAAGTTGTGAGAGGTCTTTCAATTCTCTTTCTGAAAAATAGTTCTAAGTTGAAGATTCAAAGGTAATCATAATTTCCGCATATTGCTAACAGAAATAAATAATGTATTTTAAAATATTTTAGCATCACAGGCTGGAACATTCTTAAGTGCCTGAACTGTTCATCAGTTTTATGTTTACATTTCTCAGCACTCACATGCTTGTCCGTTTCATCCCCTTTGGCCTGAACACAATTTTGCTGCCTCATGCACAATGCAGGATGGAGGGGGTGCCTACTGCTTTGGAATATACTCGCATCAGATGAAAGTCATGTGTTTGAGTCAGTGATGCAATGCTTGTTGTAAACATATTTATCTGCAGTCTTGCTATTTAACGAATATTTGCACCGTTTTAATAATGACACAGGAGTAATTCAAACGTATCCCTGGCTGTTCCAACTTCAGCCTAATAACGCCCCACGCAAAGTCCACTTCTTCAGCTCTTCGCGGCTACACCTTTGAGCCAAAACTGGCAAAGACAGAAGTCAAGCTGACATAAGGACATATGGCACCAGTGAGCATTCCATCCTACTATGCACACACAACACCTCTTCAATGCTCCTACTGTCACAAAACGCATGGGGCCAGATGTATGACAGTTTTTTGTGGTTGCAAACGGGAAATCAGCCCGTTTGCGACCGCAAAATAGGTATGCCCCATGTACAAACCCTATTTTGGGAGTCAGTAACCCTAATAGGTTCACAAAATAGGGCTTGGGCCTCGCTATTAGGAAGAGGCGTGCCAAGGGTGTCCCTTTCGAATAGCGAGTCGCACTTCAATGTACGATTGTTTTGCGACCGCAATTGCGGTCGCAAAACACTCACAGTTTACCACCTACTTCAAGTATGTGGTAAAGCACTTGCAAATGGGAAGGGGTCTCCAGAGGACCCCTTCCCCTTTGTAAATATATGCGAAAATATTTTTTAAGAGCAGGCAGTGGTCCCACAGATCACTGCCTACTCTTAAAAAATGAAACCGAAACGTTTCATTTTTCTTTTTTAAATGCATCCCGTTTTCCACTAAGGAAAATGGGTTGCATCTTAAAACAAGCATTTGCAATGCAATAGGTCTCGCATTATTAAAGTTTGAGCTATTGGCATTGCTAAATAATGCAACACCAATAGCTCAAACTTTAATAATGGGAGAGTTTGAGCTATTTTTATTGTAAATAAAAATGTTATTTATGTTTTGGTTTTTGAAACAAATAAAAGCCATTGTCATTTACAATGCCAATAGGTCAAACTCGCGTAAATGCGAGACCTATTGCATTGCAAATGCTTGTTGTTACCGAAAAGCCCTTTCCACAGTGCATACTGGCTCCTTTAACGTCACTCACAAAAACAAACAAGTACAGGTAAAGCACGAGATGGCTTCGTGTAACCAAAAGCACAATGCTCCAGCACTGGAATTATAATCAACATAGTGGCAGAACTTAAATCCCAATGGCAGGAGTCAGGAGGCCTCACAAGGAACATATTAACCTGTAATAATGTGCTAGAATCTGTTGGAGGAATATGGTTAAAGACCAGTGTGCACACTGATGAGAGGCATGTGAGTCCAGGACAGTGTCTCCTATGAATGAGCAGTGCGGACCCTGAGTAACAGTCTCTTAATCATGCAGTTTTGCCATCTGCACTAGTCCTGTTATCATCAGCGCTATTCTTATTGTTGTCATCGGCACTAGTCTCGTTGTCATCGGCACTAGTCTCGTTGTCATCGGCACTAGTCTCATTGTTATCATCAGCGCTATTTTCGTTGTTGTCATTAGTGTTGTCATCAGCACTAGTCTCATTGTTGTCATCAGCACTATTCTCACTGTTCTCGTTAGCACTAGTCCCACTGTTATCATCAGAGCTATAGTCATTGTTATCATCAGTGCTATTCTCATTGTTGTCATGGGCACTAGTCCCATGGTTATCAGTGCTATTCTCATTGCTGTCATGAGCAATAGTCACATTGTTATCATCAGTGCTAGTCTCATTGTTGGCATCGGCACTAGTCCCATTGTTATCATCAGTGCTATTCTCATTGTAGGCATCGGTACTAGTCCCATTGTTATCATCAGTGCTATTCTCAATGTTATCATCAGTGCTATTCTCATTGTTGGCATCGGCACTAGTCCCATTGTTATAATCAGTGCTATTCTCATTGTTGGCATCGGCACTAGTCCCATTGTTATCATCAGTGCTATTCTCATTGTTGTCATGGGCACTAGTTCCATTGTTATCATCAGTGCTATTCTCATTGTTGGCATCGGCACTAGTTCCATTGTTATTATCAGTGCTATTCTCATTGGCACTAGTCCCATTATCATCAGTGCTAGTCTCATTGTTGGCATTGGCACTAGTCCCATTGTTATCATCAGTGCTATTCTCATTGTTGTCAGGAGCACTAGTCCCATTGGTATCCTCAGCGCTATTCTCATTGTTGTCATGGGCACTAGTCCCATGGTTATCAGTGCTATTCTCATTGTTGGCATCGGCACTAGTCCCATGGTTATCAGTGCTATTCTCATTGTTGGCATCGGCACTAGTCCCATTGTTATCATCAGTGCTATTCTCATTGTTGGCATCGGCACTAGTCCCATTGGTATCATCAGTGCTATTCTCATTGTTGTCATGGGCACTAGTCCCATTGGTATCATCAGCGCTATTCTCATTGTTGTCATGGGCACTAGTCCCATGGTTATCAGTGCTATTCTCATTGTTGGCATCGGCACTAGTCCCATTGGTATCATCAGCGCTATTCTCATTGTTGGCATGGGCACTAGTCCCATTGGTATCATCAGCGCTATTCTCATTGTTGGCATCGGCACTAGTCCCATTGGTATCATCAGCGCTATTCTCATTGTTGTCATGGGCACTAGTCCCATGGTTATCAGTGCTATTCTCATTGTTGGCATCGGCACTAGCCCCATTGTTATCATCAGTGCTATTCTCATTGTAGACATCGGAACTAGTCCCATTGTTATCATCAGTGCTATTCTCATTGTTGTCATGAGCACTAGTCCTATGGTTATCAGTGCTATTCTCATTGCTGTCATGAGCACTAGCCCCATTGTTATCATCAGTGCTATTCTCATTGTTGGCATCGGCACTAGTCCCATTGTTATCATCAGTGCTATTCTCATTGTTGGCATCGGCACTAGTCCCATTGTTACCATCAGTGCTATTCTCATTGTTATCATCAGTGCTATTCTCATTGTTGTCATGGGCACTAGTCCCATGGTTATCAGTGCTATTCTCATTGTTGGCATCGGCACTAGTCCCATTGTTATCATCAGTGCTATTCTCATTGTAGGCATCGGCACTAGTCCCATTGTTATCATCAGTGCTATTCTCAATGTTATCATCAGTGCTATTCTCATTGTTGTCATGGGCACTAGTCCCATGGTTATCAGTGCTAATCTCATTGTTGGCATCGGCACTAGTCCCATTGTCATCATCAGTGCTATTCTCATTGTTGTCATGAGCACTAGTCCTATGGTTATCAGTGCTATTCTCATTGCTGTCATGCGCACTAGTCCCATTGTTATCATCAGTGCTATTCTCATTGTTGGCATCGGCACTAGTCCCATTAATATCATCAGTGCTATTCTCATTGTTGGCATCGGCACTAGTCCCATTGGTATCATCAGCGCTATTCTCATTGTTGGCATCGGCACTAGTCCCATTGTTATCATCAGTGCTATTCTCATTGTTGGCATCATCAGCGCTATTCTCTTTTTTTATTTTATTTTTTATTTTTTTTACTTGTCCCACCTATTCCCAAATCAAAGAATGGATTTTTATATAAAAATATCCAGTGATATCAATGATTTACAAAAATGTTACAGTGCAACTTGGTTTTATTGCTGAGAAAAGTGATTGTCTCTTTAAGTCCTGCAACACAGCAATAAATGAACTTGAATAACTGACTTCAGGTAGGGTAGTTTTGACATACTGGTCCAAAAGCAAGCTGCCGCATATTTGTACATCCTTCCATGTTGGGTGTATGTTGAAACATCTGCTACAGAAACATCATGCTGGCAAAAGACCCAGGACCACAATATAGGGTCTAGCCGTTAAGAATAGTAAATCTTTACTATCTTCTTTTTTAAATTTATTTATTTTTTGAAAATTATAGTGCAAAAAGCAGCATAGATTACCTGTACATACATTCCAAACATAAATTATTTAAAAAAATCATTTGGTCAACAGAAGACAATCAAATAATGCATTATACACAATAACATAAAGAGAAGTCATAAATTAGAGAGCAGCCGAATATGACAGATAATTTTTAAGGCTTGGCTTTAGGAAGAAACTTTAGTTTGAAAAAAAAGATGAGATCCAGGAGGAGACGGGGCCCCAGATCCTTTTCCCTTTAATTCTACCTTTCCTGCCTCTCCTTTCATAAAGTGCCTTTTCCAAATTATATATGTGTAGAAATCGTCCCTTCCACTGCTGGAAGGTTGGAGGTTGAGGATCGAGCCAAGCTGAAGCAACACATAACCTTAGTACTCCCATGGCTATAAAAATTAATTCTTCCCCTTCATTGCCTGCTGAGTCATATACCCCTAATAACATCAACTGTGGTGTCAAAGGAACATCAACATTAAGAATCTGTTGTAAGAAGCTTATAATTTCGTGACCAATAGATTCTATACAGGTGGCAAAAATATGCACTAAATCAGCCCCAAATGTTGAACATCTGAAACAAGACGTCCCCACGGTACCACCCCATTTAACAATTTTCGCAGGTGTGATATATAAGTCAAATAAAGTCTTGAAATATTGAGCCCGCAAATTGGCAGAGCACAATACAGTGTCCCACAGTTCTAATGATCTCATAAAGCAAGAATCCTCAACTCCCAACCTATCCTGCCATTTCAGACTATGTTTATTCAGATCATCTGGCACGCCTTCCAGCAAACATCTATATATTTGTGTAATTGAGAGTCTGATATTGCAAGTTAGTAATTCCATCAAAGGTACTTGTCCAAACCCTACCTACCGCCCCTCCTGCTTTCTTAAGTATAAAATCTCTCAGCTGTAGAAATTAAAAAAAATCCCGGGGGCCGACACCAAACCTTTCTCTAACAACTTCAAACGATGTTATATGATCCCCAGCTAACAGATCCCCTATCCTGTATATACCGCACTGACCCCATCTTGCCAGACATGTATCTTGCAATGCCCTGGGTAATTGGTCATTCCTGATTATCGGGGAATAACGATTGAGCCTGCCTACACCAAGTTTCTTCCTTATGCCTGCCCAGTTGCGGAAGGCAGCAATCAATACCTTGAAGCGCGTTTTCTTAAAGTAACTTGCTTCATAGAATTTCATTAGACAGCCATTAGCCCGAGCGCCTATCAGTAGTTCATATATCGTTGGTACTTGTCCAGGATCCCCCCTATCCATTTCCTTGACTCCAAAGAGAAGCCGGTAGTATTGGAATGAAGCCGCTAAATAGTATAGCTTAAAAGACGGAGCCCCCATCCTCCTCTATCCCTGGGAAGGAGAGGTATACATTCGCTCTCCTAGTCCTCTGATAGCACCAAATAAACCTAGCTACCTCCTTCTCTATTTGCTTAAACCCAAAAAATTTAATTTCCAAAGGAATTGCACGAAAGATATATAGAAGTTTTGCAGAATCATCATTTTAATGAGATTACATCTCCCTACTATAGACAATTTCAGATTGTCCCAATGTTGAAGATCATTTCTAATTTTCCCCTTTATAGGGGTAATATTTAAGTCCACTATATCATCCACCTTAGCCGTGATGGTGATGCCTAGGTAAACCGCTTTTTCAACAGTTCTATTCTCCATACCTATGACGAACCTATTTGTCACGATCTGCGTTTTAGCTTGGTTTAATAAAAAGCCCGATTGGGTCCCAAAGCCTTCAGTGATACTTTCAACCGCTGTCATTGCGCGGTCTGGATCAGATGTTATGATAGCCACGTCATCGGCGTAAACCAATAGCTTAGTGTTGCCGCCTTGCAGACTGACCGGAATAATTTCTGAGGAAACCTCCAGGCGCCTAAGAAGGGGGTCTAAATACAGGGCAAACAATAAAGGGGAAGCAGGGCAGCCCTGTCTTGTTCCCCTACCGATTGAGAAAGGAGCTGTTTCTTCCCCCATGATTCGTAATCTTGCTACTGGGTTAACGTATAAGACCTGTATTGCTTTCACAAACGATTCCCCTAGACCATAAGCCTTCAGGGTCTGCCATAAAAAATTCCATGACACCCTGTCGAAGGCCTTCTCCGCGTCTAAAAAGCTACCCCCATAGGTTTAGCAGCAATCTCAGTAGCATCAAAGAGGGTGATTAACCTCCTAACGTGATCTACAGTCCCTCTTCCTTGTATAAAACCGTGCTGCCATGCTGAGACAAGATGGTGCATCACAGAATTCAAGCGTGAGGCAAAGATCTTAGAATAAAGCTTAGCATCGCTGTTTAACAACGTTATAGGCCTATATGAGCCTAGGTTCGTTGGATCTTTACCCTTTTTTAAAAAGATGACAATGTTCGCGATCCCCCAGGAGCCCGGTGGTGTAGCCCCTTCCTTGATCTCCTGAAATAAACTAAGCATAGGGGAGTATATCTCACCGAAAAAAACTTTATAAAACTCTATAGGAATGCAGTCTGTTCCCGATGCCTTGCCCGTGGGGAGGGCTTGTAAGGTACTATATAACTCCTCCTGTGTAATTTCTGCCCCAAGTTGGGCTACCTCCTCCTGTGGGACCCTTCCAGTCGGTACAAACTCCTGTACTTCCAAATTTAATAAGTGACCTTCACCTGATGAAGCTGAATACAGGTCTTCATAGAATTCTCTAAAAGCCTTTCTGATCTCCGCAGGCTCTGTCACAACTTTACCCTGCATATTTCTGATCCGGTCAATAAATCCTGCTGAAGCCCGCTGTCTAGCCCTGATTGCCAGTAATCTGCCCACCGTCTCCGCTATATTCATAGCATTCCTGCTTCTTAGCTAAATATTTTCCCGCGAGTCTCTCCGTATTAAAATCATTCAGGCAAGCTTTAGTAATGTTAATAGAACTCTGAATTCTTGTTACTTCCCCACCACGGGACACGGTACTAATCAATTCTGTTTCTAGTTGGGCAAGCTTTTGATAAAACTGTTTAATCTGTTCTGCCTCTTTTTTTCGTTCACTTAAACAGAATTGCAAGATCTCACCTCTCGCTGCCGCTTTAAAAGCATCCCAGACCATACCTGGGGGGGCACTACCACTATTGATATCGAAAAACTCCCTGATCCAATCCTTCATATATCCAATAAATTTTGGATCTGTAAGCAGAGCCCTCTCAAAAGTCCATCTAGAATATTCCTTTCTTATGCCTTTTACTGAAGCCTCAAGGACTACCGGGTTATGATCAGACATAACTCTGGGGAAGAGTTCTATTCGTGCTTCTTGGAGTATACATGGCGAGGTTAAAAAGTAGTCCAGTCTGGCAAACTTGCCATGTGGGGCTGAATAAAAAGTATAACCGGGCTCAGGAGCTCTAAGTTTAGGCCATACATCTACCAAACCGATATCCATTACAAGATTTTTAAACGCCCTCATCGAATGTGGCTTCCGCTCTTTGCTAGTATTCCCGCCTGTTCCCAGAATGTCTCTAGACCCATTGAGATTCAGGTCCCCACACACCACAAACGGGGCTGGCCAGGATGGTAGTTCATTGGCCAAAAAACAGAGTAACCCAGGGTCATCTAGAACAGGAGCGTAAACTGTACATAATGTGAAGGAACCGGTTATGTGCCTACATTCCAATAATACCCATCTACCATTCCTATCAACCGCTTTCCTACCAGGATTAATAACACTACCTTTAATAAGAACTGCAACTCCCTTAGTCTTCACATCTTGTGTAGTGTATGCAGCAACCTTCAGCCCCAGTGAATTAAGTAAATTGCTATCGTTCCTGGCAATGTGGGTCTCCTGTAAACAATAAATATCTGCCTTTAATACCTTGAGATCTTCCTGTATCCTCCTCCTCTAGTCCCATTGGTATCATCAGCGCTATTCTCATTGTTGTCATGGGCACTAGTCCCATGGTTATCAGTGCTATTCTCATTGTTGGCATCGGCACTAGTCCCATTGGGATCATCAGTGCTATTCTCATTGTTGGCATCGGCACTGTTCCTCAGTGAAAAATCTAAGAAAGTTTCAAAAGAGCAACCTGTGCCCGACAGGCACTTCAAACTTAGTAGTCTGTCAGGAAGTACATCGAAGAGAGGAGCCCTCCACCGCTGCAAGTAGCTGAACTGAATGCCCAAAGGAACATTTTGCGTGCATGGTGTACATTTATCTGGAGTTCGCCACCAAACCTGTTACACTGTAATCAAACATCCCTCCGTACATCCACGCCAAAGACAGTCAGCAGAAAACACGGGAGTTCTGCCTCACAGAAGTCCGAAGAGCGGCCTAAAGATGGGGCAGACATTTTTATACTGTGTGAACATAGTGAACATAGTGCAATGCATAATACTTCAATACTTCAACACTTTTAAAAGCAGCTGCGAAACTTATTTCAGATACTATCTGGAAAAAACCAGTGGTGCGCGCGCACCACAGAGGAGCGGGGGCGAGGGAGCGCGGCAACGGCAGCGAGGCGAACGCGCGCTGCTGCGCGTGCTAGCCACGGACGGGAATGGGCGTTGCAAAGGCGGGACATGCGCCCGCCTTTGCCCAATAGCGGGCTTTTTTTTTTACAAAAAAACACGAGAAAGCCAATGCCTGCCGGCAAAAGCCTGATCACACGCACGAGCGTGTGGTCAGCTTTCAGAACCCCATACAAGAGGTCTCGCGCTGCGCGAGCAGTGCTGCGCACTGCAACGCTAGGCGCAAGACCTAAAAAACTGATTTAAAAAGCAGTCACAGACATGGTGGTCTGCTGACGCCAGCGGGCCACCATCCCTAGGAGTGCTAGCCATTCCCAATGGGGTCGCAAATTGCACCTGCTTCATGAATAATAATGAGGCAGGCAATTTGCGTCCCCATTAGGAATCGCAAACAGTGTCTGAGACACTGTTGTAAATTACATCTGAAACAAGGACCATACCCATAGGCAGCACACATGAGAACCTGAACAGTGACTATGAAGCTTCTAACTGAACCCTAAAGCGCTCGCATTTTCCTAAAATGGATATTTTTGACAGACTTGGTCATTGCATCCATGGAGAAGCCCTCCCGTCCTTGTATTTCAAGATACTGTTTGATTTTGTATTAATGTTATTTTGTGTTTTTTGCACATCGCTGACTGATTACCCTGGTGGGCTGGAGCCATTGGAGGTCACTGCTGGTGCCTAGTCACTTTCCCAAGCTGCCCAGCAGATTATTGCTGCCCGCACAAAGTTTGAGGAGGGGAGAGAGGGAGAAGGGAGGGGAGAGAGAGAGACTGACTAGTGGTTCTAGCTACAATCTCTTGAGGACCAACCCATAAATGAAGTTCAAAGCTAGAGAATCAGATTGCAAAACTAGAGTTAAAACAGAAGAACAAAGGATTTCACAAGATCTCCAAAAAAAGGAACTACACCAAGGAAAAACCACAAGCTAGTATGACTAATCAAACAAAAATCAACCTTGGATAATCATTTCCAGTTTAACAAATGGATAAACGTCTATTCTTGGAAGAAAAGGGTGGGAACTGAAATAGCCATAAGATCATTCCCTAACAGGTACGCTCAAGGCCCAGATGGGTTCACTCATCTTTCCTACAGGCAGGAGAAAGTGATCACCCGAATTGCACATTTTAAATCCCAGTTAAGCAATGCAACTGTTTAAATCCCTTTTAAGCAATCACAGCAAGTTACTTAAACACTGGCAGGAGCCCAGACCTCCCTTAAACCAAAATCTTGTGAAATTTCAGGCATACTTTACAGCCTATAGATGCACTGGTAAAGAAAAATGCTAACATTTTCTCTGAACTTACTCCCTAGGCCTGGATCATAAACAGGGCCACTGGAATAATGCAGCAGGGGAACACCACATTATGTGGCACAGTTGACTAAATTATGCGGCAAAAAAAGCCAAATTATGCGGCATAATTCAGCACTTGTTTTAATAAAATCTGCAGATTATGCAGATGATAGGTTATGTGGTAAATCCAAAATAATTTGAAAAAAGCCGTGCCAGCAGAATCAGATAATTCCAGTGGCCCTGATCAGGTCCTCTCACAACAGATTCATAACACTGAAGTAAGTTTCATACAGTTGAGACACAAATTTGACAATTTTAGTAGGGTAATAAATGCGACTCACTTGGCAAAAAAGATGCACAAAAACAAACACTTGAGCTGGACTGCCTTTCTAGGATAGGATACGTATTCCAAAATAATGACACTCCATTACCATAATGACTTGCGCATAACACCCAGGCCAAGTGCCAATGATGTCGCTGTTCACGGCTAAAGGTTGTGTGCAGCTGTATTGGACGAGGTGGGGCTAGGAGAGCAAACCCCAAATATTCATGAAAAAATTATGCCAATAAAAATTTTGATTACTTCTCAAATTAAATAATATTGGTTTAATAAACCGCAGAAATGCACTGAAACACCTACAGAATGAGGTTATTCTTACAATACAAAATTTTAAAAACAATGAAATTCAACAATTATGATATAAGCTACAAAAGCCATGACGCATGACCCTTTCACCGGCTGCGCATGTCCTTACTTCGCTGATGACAAAATAGATGGCATCACTGATGACATCACAGTGAGAAGACAAACACTATCAGCAGTAACCAAAATTTGGAAGGAATGTGGGAACGGGCATGGGGGAAGGCCACTTGATGTGATCAAAGATCACACCCTGCTCGCAGTCACCATTGTGCATGGCCAAGAAACATGCATAGTTGTTAGAGTGTGCTTGTGGTCTTAGAGCAGAGGTCTTCAAAGTGTGGGGCGCGCCCCCCTGGGGGGGCGTGGATGGGTTCCCAGGGGGGCGCAAAGGCCTCTGTAAGCACATGTAAATGAAGACGCCTGGAAGTGCGGCGATGTTTATTTGCTGCATTTCCAGGCTGTCTTCATTTACTCCGAAGCCCTCAGAGTGCCCTGGGGCCGGAGGTCAGTGAGTGTGCTGCTGGGGGCTCCGCTGGGCAGTGTCTGGAGTCTTATTAAGACTCCGGCATGCCCGAGTTTTTCACAGGTCTTTAAGGACCATTTGCATACCTTTAGAAACTAGTTACCGAGGCTTAGTTTTTATTTCTGTTTCCAGTACCCCTGGGCCCCGACTCTGCCTATTCCTTACATTTGTATTTTAAATTTACTGCTGTAGTGTGAAAATGCATTTCAGGAAAAGGAATATAAAAAAGGGTTGCCAATAGAAAAATGCCCACCATATATGTTTAAAGAGCCAGTAAAGACCTTGTTTTGACAATAAACAGGGATTTAAATAAAAAAAGTATGTATTCATTTGTAATCTGACTTTGTCTGTTCCCTTTATTTTCATTCATGAATCATTCAGGCAGCCCTAGAACACATTTAAAAATGCTTTCTATTTATATTTGCTTTTCGAAGTACGCACAGATAAGTGCTGAAAATAGGGCTTTAGGTGACTGTGTATTTTTGTACCGTCTGCGACATCAAAATAATGAGCTGGCAATCCGAATCATAAGACTGGAAGTTTGTTGCACGATCAGCACATTATTTATTTCCTCCACCCTCGATCCCAGATTAATACCATAATAGCAATAGTTTAACTTATATCTGAAACCCTACACCCCGTCAATAACATGCTGATTTACTTCAAATGTCTGGGAATGCACTCTGCATTCAGACAACTCACTCATTCTCACCCTTCACTTTCACGCTCACCCTGCACTCACAGCGTATAGTTATGGATTTACCGCATTTGCCATATAATCCATCATCTGCTGCATAATTTACAGATAAAAAAAAATGCAGCAACACATGTTACCTCACAGTGGAAGGCCCTTTCCAAAGGTTGAATGGTCACCTTTCTGTTGCTTATTGCTATATGTGGGTGTTAATGTGATACTTATGAGGGGCAATAAAGGCCAGGACAGTGTTAACAAGTGTAAAAATAGCAAAATAATGCAGCAATGCTATCACAAAATATGCAGCATAATTCACCTTTGCTTGCTGCTGAATTTAGTCAACCTTGCTGCATAATCTGGCCTTCTCAGCCGCATAATTCCAATGGCACTGTTTATAGTGCTATGAGATCCCAGCCTGTGGCAGAAAGCACTGTGAATATGTAAGTCATTATTTTAAAACAGTATTTACATACTCTAAGCTAGGCTGCTGCAAAATGATGCAGTGATTGAGATAAAACAAGTTCTTACAAAATATACTTTTTAGTAATAATTAATCAAACTGTATCTAATGCAGACATTTTTGTAAGTGTCTCCACTATTCCAGATCTCAGCTGATAACACCCTTACATTACATCTCAAAAAGAATAGATCTTTGCCACCATGAAGCTTTAAGCAGAGCCACTGGAATTATTCAGCAGAAGAGGACAATATTATGCGGCAGGTTTGACTAAATTATGCAGCATGAAAAGGTAAATTATGCGGCATAGTGCGCCACATTTTGTGGTTAGCATTACTTCATTATTTTGTCATTTTAACTCAAGGTAACCCTGTCAGGGGAAATATTTCACCCCATTAGTACCAGTTTAACACCCAAATACAGCAGTAAGCAACTACAAGATTACCAGTCAATCTTTGCAAAGGGCCTTCCACTGCTCTGGAACACTTTGTCACGCGTTAAGTAACTTTTATTCCGTTTGAGCTAGAATCTAGTTTTCTTTTGTTGAAAATCTGCAGATTATGTAGCAAATGCAGTAAACTGATAATTATGTGGAAAACGCTGCTGCTGCAGAAACTCATAATTCCAGTGGCCCTGGCTTTTAGTGACTCGATCAATTATTGGCTGGTAAGAAGGCTGGTTTCTTTTTTAACTTTATGCACTACCACCACACCCTTCGATTTCAGGCAGAGGCATCTCAAAGTCAGTATTAACCATTCAGGGGCATTGTGAAAGCTGAGTCCATGGGGTGGCAGGTAGCAGGCCAGAAGGGTTGCATTCAGATCCAGCGCCCTAATCCTCTCGATCCCTGGGGCCTCACAATAATGGTCCAAGAGACAGAGGAAAGGAGCGAGATTCATAGATATTGTCAAAGAGTAGGCCCAGAATAGGGAGCACTGTATGCGGACTCATTTTTGTGTTTACAAATGGCCAGAGGCAGCTTCTTCAGAGAGATACCCCAAAGAAGGGGACAATATAGGTTTTCTTTTTTTTTAAAGGGGCATTCATTAGTGAAGCTGGTACTGCTGCCAAGTGTGTAAGTGGCCACTGCTGGTTATCAATAAGGAGCAGATGCAGCAGGACTGGGGCCCAGGGATTTGTGGGGCCCACTGCATCACAGTTATGACTGTCTACCTTTAAAAAAGGGGCATCAAAGCTTATTTTCCTTTCAAGCATTAGGACAGAGTTGAAGATCTGTCATGGTGGGGAAGAGGTAAAAGATGCAGAGGAGATAACTGCAGTCCTGAGTAGCAGGCTATCATTAGTGCAGCAGGTATAGTTGCATTGGGGTCAAAGAGTGTGAGGGGCTCACAACACCCCAATTATGGGGAGCAGTTTGTTTGGGATATCTGTTTTTGTTTGATGCATTTTCTGTTTTATAAGTCTCATATTTAGTGCGGTTCATAAGCTATAGAAAACATATTCCTGAAATCCTCTCATAAGCACCACTCCCTGCACGCAGCCATGTCCCTCCCACTCCCCCAATCCTGCCATAAAGATTTGGAGGGGGGCCCGACCTCAAAACATTTTGCTTAGGGGGGCTCAGAGTAAAAAAGTTTGAAGACCTCTGTCTTAGAGGGTAATGATAACAAAAAAAGGCAGCTGCTTAACTTGGAGGCGGAGCACTGGGCCTGAGCAAAGGCAAGACCCTGTGATTAACCCCCTCTGTGCGTGGCAGAAGGCTGAGCACAGTTATGTCTGCAAGGTGTCTTAGCATAGGCCCTGCCCAAAGGCCAGGTTCCATTCTCCGACATGAGGAAACAGGGCTAGGCTCAGGGCCTGGACAAAGATCAGCTTTGTGCCTCATCACCGCTGTGGTCAGTGTTTGACCATGCGCATGTGGTCATCAAATCTTGTTGCAGCGCCTTGCCGAAGTCCACATCTAAATGTCAACCTGGCCTGTGCATGGCTGAAGACCGGTAGGAGTGTTGTATCTCCAATCTTGGGTCTAGTTGCAGGACCTGCACTAAATCGTGGTACACAGGTCAGAAGGCCATGCGCTGTGGATTATTTCCATATTAGTGCTTTACATGGAAATCCGCCTCACAAATTATCCTGGTCAAACACCACTATTGATAGCATCAGTAATTTTATGTGTGTGATTATGAGCCACACATGACATGGCAAGAGCGTAAGTTAGGGTAAGCAGACCTTTTTTATAACCAGGGAATTACAGCAGTTTTTTAGATTTCACATTGTCACCAGAATGTCACTTTTTAAGAGACAAATATTAATAGCTCAGACTTAAGGGTCAGAGACATCCCAAGGACAGCACTGGATCTGCCAGTAAATGAGCGCACTAGTCTCTGCCAGTTTCCACAACTGGATGTTCTTTGTGAGCATCTCATGGTAATGGATGGTCATTGAACATAGGACTATGAACCTATGCCAACTACAGAGGGGCCTTGAGAATGATTTCTCTAATCTGCATGCACATTCGCCATTCCCTGTAAGATTTTGCTTGTTCTCTTGGAACTCCTTTCTAATATCTACCTCTACCCGTGTATGCCCTCTAAGAGAAAAAGGCTAAAGCTCTCATTGTCATGCTATTGGTGGTAGACTCCTCTCCTGGAAACTTTGAAAATATGATCCTGATCATGAGTCCCTACATTGACTACCCTTGGCAAAAGGATACAGGAACAAATAACCTTTTTTTCAACTAACACTATTTCTCCAAGTCCATATATGTGCCCATGAACCAGGTGATCTCTTTAATGAACTAATAGGCAAAGAGGAATCAGTGTCACATCTGCTACCTCCGTAGAAGCTAACTTCCCAACCTAGGGTCTTCCTTCAAGAGAAATCTCTTCTGTCTCTGTGCAGAAAGGGTGATATTTGCATTGCCTGATATACACATCACTCTGTGTCAAACTTGCCAACACCTGGATCAATTCATTTCCAGTCTCCAAGGCTTTCTCTGCCAGAGCACATATTTTTGCCAAAAGGCTGGTTGCGGCTATGTGTTGAAGACCCCTATCTATATATCTTTTGAGGTTCTAGCACATTTTAAAATGAAGGTGAGCAGCTTAGAGTCCACTTGTAGGGTTGCCACCACTTTTAATCTGCTTTTCAGAGTATGCAGTTATCTACTGGAACAAACATTGTCTTCCCTCTCTCCTGATAGTTTTATCTTTGGATTGGCAGGCTGTATAAAGACCAATGCACTCTCCTGCAACTCAGTCATCTTAGGCTTGACCAATATATCCACTGTGGTTCTCTGTCGGTGTTCAAGTTCAGATCCGTGAAGACATCATCATCTGTGTTGGTACCGCTGGTGTCCTCCTCGGACACCTCTGGGACAAATCGAGAGCATAGTGTGGGGGGGTTTCTCCCCTGCAGGCTGGATTTGCATTTGAGGAACGCTTCACTGAACCTATCAAAGGGGTCCCTAGCTCTAACTTACTCCACAAGCAGGAAGGAAATCATCAACTAACGTGCAGCACAAATTCTTGGTTAAACTTGGGTGCATAAAAAAAGGGAATTGCATAATATAGTAAAATATCCATGAACAGACTCCAGAGACCAGGAAATTTGAACAATATAACAAATGTGGGGGGCGTGGCCAACACTGCAGGGAAGTGGCCGCACACTAGCCAATCTCCAGGGAGACCGAGCCTTTTCCCCCAAAATCTGATAAACTAATCCGAAGGCTTGGAGCCAAATTGAGAACAAAGAAGTCCGATCTCCGAGGGATTACTTCGGGGGTGTCTGCTGAGTCGCGCAGAACCCGGAGAATTGAGGATCCTGCTGAGGCCTGTGCCGCATGATAAAGCCGGGAGCCACGGTGATATACGGGCCCGAACAAGATCACGAGTGAGAGGGGCGGGGCGCGACATTGGGGAGCCCCCCTCGCCGAGACGCACTGCTGGTGGCCGCGCCGCTGCACCTGGGCGGTACACCCTGAACCTCCGGTGTCGTTCTGCCACTCAAGGAGGACAGGGAGCGCACATAATATCTACGCAACGAGTTGGAGCCGGGACCACGGCGGTGAGCAGGCCCAAGTGAGTCAAAGTGAAGCGCGTGAGGTGCGGCAGCCGAGGGCTCCTTCTACGGAGCTGTGTTGATAGCTGCGGCATTATTTCACCGGCGCACAATTATAGACTCCTTCACGGCGGAGGGAGGAGACCCTAGTCGCGGGGGGAGTGAGCACTTGTTGTGGGACTGTCGAGGGTGAAGCTGCGGCCCAGGATAATCCAGTGGGGCCCGCCCTGGCATGGTTTCCGCATGAAATGAACCAAGTGCTCGGGAGAAGGTGAGCCAACGAACACGACGCTCGGCAGAAGGAACCAGTGGTAAAGAGAGAACAACCCAGGTACCGGGAGGCTGAAATAGGGGGCTGCAACAGGGAGGTGACGAGACCCATACTGGCTCAGTGAGCCTAGAACATAACACAATTGAAGGGATAAGAATAGCACCAGACACAACAAGAGGGAAGAGAAGGGGTAACAGACCGTAAATAGTTGGAATTGTTCTCTCGCTGCTGGGTGACAGGGCTAGACTGTGGGGTGGCTGACACGAGGACTGCGTTGCATTAAAACTGCGCCACTCTCCTGCTTCTGGCCTAGAGAGTAACAATTATCCGGATTGGTAAACACCGATTAGCACCAGCACAACGCAGAGCTACACAAGACAGCGCCCAGTTAGATCAACCCTCCCACCTCAGGGAAAACCGACAGGCTGTGGCGAATTCTCACCGAGCAGACGGCGGGGAGTACCTAGGGGGGGAGAAACAACAGACATACTCAGTAAATAACGCCCTTCCTGATCAGCCATGTCGGGCAATAAAGGTGGGCGCGGAACACATCAAACAAAGCTAGATAAATACACACTACAAAAAAATACAGAAGACATGAGCAACCAACCTGAACGAACCATAGAAAAGGAGGAACTGACACTAAACAACGTCATTGCGGCCATCAGTAAAGTCCAAACCTCACTGGAAGCACGTATAGACACGGTGTCTACAGAGGTCTCATTAATAAGAGCGGATTTGTGCACATTGGGAGACCGAGTTCAGGAAGTCGAAGATGTAATGAACTCATTAAAAATAGACACCAAGACTCTCCAACAACAAGTTCAAAACTTTCAAACCACAACCAAAACATTAGAGGCTAAACTGGACAATTATGAAGGCCGCTCCAGGAGGAACAATATAAGAATTATCGGGGTACCAGAGCGGGCGGTGGGGCCGGCGGCGAATCGCTTTGTGGAGGACTTAATACAAAAACAACTACAACCCGAGGTCTGTCAAACTACTTTTCCATTGAAAGGGCACATAGAGTCCCGGCAGGTAAACATAGACCAGGAGCCCCCCCACCCCCAAGGCTGATTCTGGCCCGAGTGTTTAATTTCCGCAACCGCAACGTCATACTACAAACAGCCCGTACAGCTCCACAAGTACGATATGCAAATGCATCAATCTCATTCTTCCCAGACTTTACACTCAGTATACAACAACAAAGGCGTAGCTTCCTCGAAGTCAAGAAGGTGCTTAGGGATAAAGAACTTAAGTACGCAATGTTGTTTCCCGCCAAACTGAGGGTGGAAGCACAGGGTAAAATCTGGTTCTTCTCTACTCCGGAAGACATTTAGGACTGGCTAGAAGGATGGCGTACAGTGGATAAGGCTAAGGCCTCGGACGACAAGACAGGAAAAAGCGAAAACCAGATGGCGAAAGTAGATGCAACGTGGGACAGCACCAAGAAATCAAACGAAGGATCGGACAAAGAGGAATGATCATTTATCCTGGGGCTTACTTTAAACGGGGATATAATTAACGCAACACGTTGTGGCTATTGCAGTGAACCATACAAGCTCATCCAAGGCTCGAGTAACTCGAGGTGGGCCTGTACTAATGGTATAGGGACACATGCATATACGTGGACTGCCGGCTCCTCAGGGCTCTCTAAGAAGATAAGGTCATACCCGTAAATGTATATGGAACAGTATCAATGGCACCATGCAGCATTCAAAATTGGGGGAAATATGAGGAGGGCAATGGCTCCCGGGATCCTAGATTCCCTCGAGTTTAATGGGGAGGGACGACAGGCACTCTGCATTGTTGGGGAGGCGGGCAGTTTCAATACCGTCATGCAGGAAGGCAGGGAGGAGGGTTGGAATATTTTTAATGAATAATAATGCAGAACATTGTTTTAATGCAGCAAGTTGGGGTAGCTGTAGTGTGAGTCTTAGTTTAGCAAATGTAGCACATACCACTCAGTTTCAATGTACAGCCATCTACGAGAATCGGTCACCACGGGAAATGACATGCACATCGCAACATCTTACACCTCGCATCAAACCGGTTGAGACGGGAGGAGAAGAGTTTAGACACACCTATCATTATGACGGGCAGGACTGATTCCACCCTCAGTCCTCTCTCCTGGAACATCAATGGGCTGGGGGACGGACTAAAGAGAGGGATAGCCCTACAGTACTTCAGGCGACATACACCAGATGTGGTACTACTACAAGAAACCCACTTGGTGGGCAATACATGTAAGGCAATGAACAGAGGGGGTTACAAACTGGTTGCACACTCTGGTTTCATGATGGGATATAGAAGGACAGGAATACTCCTACATAATAGATGTCCATATAGGATAGACCGCATATGGACGGACCCACTGGGGAGATTTGCTGAAGGGAAGTGGGAGGGCAAACCCTTGAATATGCTATCAGTCTATATACCTCCGACGCTACAAAGAATAACCCTACCTGACTTGAGCGCATCATTACTTGACTTACCAGAGGGAGACCGGATACTCGGAGATCTAAACCGGACCCTCTGTGGACAAAAAGACCGAAAAACCCCTAGGAAAACACACAGTAAGAACACTACCCTATCAGACTATCTAGAAGCAATGGGTCTAGTGGATGTTTGGAGGGCAATAAACCCACAGACCTTGCTATTCACCTTCTTTCAGGGGCACACAACAGTCAGTCGCGTATTGATCATATACTAACATTAGCTCATCAACTGCCCTATTTTAAAGAAATCCGACATTTAGCGAGAGGAACATCAGATCATTCTCCGGTCTGGCTTACCTTCTCTCGGGGAACAAAGTTGGCTCGGAACACGATCTCCCTAAACCCCGGATATTTAAGACTCTCACAAATACGAGATAAAATAATTTTCTGGAGTTTGAATTAAGTTAAGAAAAATAAAGACTCTGTTTCCTCTTCACAGACACTTTGGGAAGCATTTAAAACTGTAATGAAGGGACAGGCTCTCTCCCTGATGGTCGGGCATAAAAAAAAGATCGACAAAAGGAATTAGTAGATCTGGAAGCAGAGATTCTAGAGAGCGAATTACATATAGCCCAGACTGACAGCACAGAGGCTATCCATGCGATGACAATTAAAAGACAAGAATACCAAAATAAAGCAACGGATGAAACTAAAAGTAAGCGACTAACAGTGCTCCATTAAATATATGAATCCAGTGATAAAGCCGGGAAATTTCTGGCATGGCTAGATAGACACAAACAAGCGAATAGATGGGTAGCTTGTCTGAAATCTGAGACTGGTGTAATAATAAGAGACCCCCAAGATTTTGACATCTACCACACTAGCCAGTCTGACCAACAGCGATTGATCACTGTGGCTTTATCTATAACTATAGCTATTTAAATATCTGGATGTAATGTGATGTATTTGGCTCTTGTATGAGCCCCTTCCTGAGAATTAACTAAGTTTGTGAATTGTACACTGTTCCATTCACTACCTTATCCTCACTTCATCCACTACACCCTCACCCTTCCCTCCTGGGGCACTGCTTTGAATAATGTGTTAACATATGTTATAAAATACAGGTTGCTCAGTGTGATTAAATAACACTGTTCATTAAGAATACTACGATTCTGTGTATAACTGTGTATGATTTTCTTGGTTCTTTTAAACACAGTAATTTGTACACTGGGACCATTCTCCGTATGTACTGCCCAAGATATAGTAGACATGGTTGCAACACATTTTAGGCAGATATACACACCTACTTCCTCGGCCACTCCAGATGACTCCTGAGAGCTACTCGCAGAAATGCGTCTCCCCTCCCTGACAGCGAATGACAATACTCTACTAGACAGTGACATCACGGACAAGGAAATCATGGGAGCAATTAATGGTATACAATTTGGGAAAGCAATGGGGCCCAACGAACTCCCTATCGAGCTATATAAATTGGTCGATACAAAAATTGCACCCTACCTAAAAGAAATGTATGAAGAAAGCATACAAGATCAAAGACTTGCCTCCATTATAGTGATACATAAATAGGGAAAACCAGCGGAACTCTGTAGTTCATACCGCCCCATTTCGCTCCTTAACGCTGGAGTTGAAATATTAGCCAAATTGCTGGCCAACAGACTAATGCCGGTGATTACGAACCTTGTGCACCTGGATCAATCCGGTTTTATGCCAGGGAGAAACACGGCATTAAACCTAAGATGTTTACATGGAGTGTTGGGTAGAAATGATACTATCAAAGAAGCAGCCGCAATATCACTTGACGCCTGTATGGCGTTCGATACCATCGAATGGTCGTATTTATTTGCAGTACTAGAGAGACTGGGTTTTGGCCCCAAACATATAACCTGGATTTAACTATTATATGCGCAACCCCTGGCTCAAGTATTAGTGAATGGACACGCCTCACGTCCCTTCCCCCTCAAACGAGGAACGCGAAAAGGGTGTCCACTTTCGCCCTTGATTTTTGCCTTGATGCTGGAGCCCCTTGCGGCCTGGATCAGGGGAGATCCCATAATCAGAGGACTGCAATGGACAGAGGGATGGGAGAATAGAATCTCCCAATATGCTGACAACATTCTCCTCTATATGGCGTCACCTCATTCATCAATAAACAGGACCATGCAAATATTTACTAATTTCCGAAAATACTCTGGGTATACCATTAATTGGCCCAAATCAATATTAATCGTCCTTCAGGGTCGCAAACCTAAGTTGTCATTGGGCTGCGCAGTGACAGTGACAGAGGAAGGCTTCCACTATCTGGGGATCTATGTCACTAGAGACCCCTCACGTTTTTACACACACAACCTCCTTGGGCCGCTAAAACGGTTACAAAACGATACATAACACTGGAGAACACTGCCGCTGTCCCTCTTGGGCTGGGCCGCCCTTTTTAAAATGATGGCATTACCAAGATTTTTATATGCCTTACAAAATACACCATTTCCCATATCAGACACATATTTCTCACAGATTGAGAACGAAATAAGAACACTGCTATGGGAGGGGAAAACCCTGAGGATAGCTGCGCGTAAACTGGTGAAGTGATGGTACGAGGGTCCCGGACGTCGGGCTAAATTATTGGGCAACTCAACTGACAGTAATTAATCAATGGATATACAGCCCACACTCAGACCCAGCATACCAAATGGACAAATTACTTATGGGGCCTAGAAGTTATAGACAGGCACTTTATACAAACCCCAAGCGACAGACATTAACGGGGCTGACGCAACAAACCGTCCATATCTGGCACAAGGTAACTAAACAACTAGGATGGAAAAATAAGATAACTCCGGCTACTCCATTGTGGGACGCGGAAATGCTTGGAGAACTAATTAAACAGCCAGGGTTCGACAAATGGGATATGATAGGCATATCAAAAGTGGGGGACTTATGGGCAAAAGGAAAGATCAAGCCTTTCGATGTGTTGGTCCTCGACCTGCCAAGACACTGCCACATCTCCCAGCACCTGCGCACACTCCACTGGCTCCCCATCGAAGCTAGAGTCACCTTCAAGATGCTCACCCACGCTCACAAGGCCCTCCACAACACCGGACCAGCATACCTGAACAGCCGACTCAAATTGCACGCACCCCAGAGGACCCTACGATCAGCCCAGCTCTCCTACGCCGTGGTCCCCCACACCAGAAAGACTAGATCGGGAGGCCGCTCCTTCTCCTTCCTCGCGGCCAGAGCCTGGAACGCCCTTCCGCTCCACCTCAGACAGACAACATCGCTCCCCATCTTTGCAAGAAACCTCAAAACCTGGCTCTTCGACAGACCCCCCTTGATGGACTGGAACCTGCTAAACCCCTCCCCCCCCAGCGCCTTGAGACCCCTAAGGGTGAGTAGTCGTGCTTAACAAACGCATTGATTGATTGATTGATTGATTGATTGAGGGAAGAATTCGAGATGGCATCATCTGAAACTTACCGGTACATACAAATTAGACATGCAATAATGTCGGTTCTCCCGTCGAGATCAGGTCTCCCAGAGACAGGCTAATATGCGACCAAATAGATGGTAAAGTCATTTCGAAGATATACCAAAAATAACTAAACGCCATGCCAGATCCCCTGTTAAAATTGCGAGAGCAATGGCAGTGTAACTTAGGAGAATTTGAAGAAGAGGACTGGCAGGAAGCATTAGCTTCCCCTAGAGAGGTAGCCATAAACTCCAGACTAAGACTAATACAACTCTGAGTCCTGCACACAGCGTACTACTCCTGCAACACTATGACAAAAATTAATCGGAAAGAGGACTCTACATGCAGACGACAAAGTAGGGAGGAGGGCACGTTCTTCCACATCCTATGGGGATGTCCTCTCATCCAGAAATACTGGGGAGCAATAGTGACACAATTGCAGACAGTGAAAGGTAAACAAATCCAGAAAACACCACAGCAATGCTTACTCAATATATGGGATTCAACAGATCTCGATAGTAAGGAGCGTACTTTGGTCACACTAGGCTGTGTAATTGGCAAACGAAACATTGCGAAGAAATGGGGTGTGGAGACACTATCCACCATGGTGGAATAGGAGAGAGATATGGACGGGGCGATGATGGCAGAAAAGTCAGTTTATGAAAAAAGAGGGTGCCCCAGGAAATGGGAACAAATCTGGAGCAAGTGGAACACTCTGAGGGCAAATATGCACCCCAGTTGTACTCGAGAAAGGGAATCCCCCAGCCAGATACTCAGCAGGAGGGCATAACGAATTGTAGACTGTTAATGTACAATTGCTTGCCAGTAGATGATGATATGCAGGGGGGATGATGTGATGTAGTAATTCAACATCTGTTGTGATCAATTGTGTGCAAAGTTAACAATAAAAAGAGTTTAAAAAAATAAATAAAACTAATGTGTAAAGCGAAACTAGCAAAGATAAAATGAGAAAACCTTGATGAAAAATGGTTGCAGCTGCATTCTATACTTTAAAAAAAATCTGGGTCTTCCCAAGTAAAGGATAAGGAGAAAGAAAGAAAAAAATGCACACACACACAAACATCAGATTACAGAATATTGGGGGGACAGTGGGAATACATCATAACCTCTGTCTATAAGACCTACAATGACAAACAATTCAAAGCCCTGTCCTAGGAATCCACAAAGGACGTTTAATTAATAAAGGACATTTCAACTTTAATAATCGCAAGGAAAGCCTTGCGCTTCACCTGGCCCAAATGGGACACCATAGACAGTCTAAGAAAAATTCAGCAGATTGAGCAATGGCACTTCTACCGTTAGGCAGCAACATCTTTACTTGGGGTAGCTTAACACTCTCCTGCAAGGATTTAGCCATTCAGCAAAAGGGGAAGCAAATTGGACCTAAGCAATTATAGGTTAATCCCTTTGCCAGACTCGGAAGGCAATATCTTTGCGAGACTTCTTAGCTAAATTGTCAGCATGTGCTTGGACTTCACACAGACAAGCTTCCAATTCACGTTGTTCTGCACTTGACAGTGTTTAACTTAGGCTTACCAGCTAGAAAAAGGGTTTTCTAACCCTAAAGACAAAATCTTTGCATGCTTTGTGGACTACAGTGACAAATTCAATCAGGTTGAGTGAGCACAATTGTGAAACGTATAACAAAATTGGGGGCATAGACAGCTTATTACTGAACTCAGTCAGAAAACTCCACACAGAAATGTGGGTTCAAGAGAAACTATCAAACTAATGGCAGACTGTCATCCAATATCACATTCAATGGTCCCGATAAATGCTTCCTAGAGAGGCATTTATTACTTGGCCAGGAAATAAATAAATTGATGACCGTATTAACATCCTACAGGGTGGAGTACCTGGGCGCAGGCGGCACCAACAGTCTCACTCCTCTCACCAATTTCCTAACCACTGGGTGTTCACCTACTTCGACACCCTTAATGAGCTGAGCGGAAAGTATTTACTGACCTGTAAGCCATACCTTCGCTGACCAATGAGGATAAAAAATTCAAGATATGAACAACTCCTGATTCCACAGGATCAGCATACCTCTGCACACACCAACGCAACCATCTGCCCAAGCAGACTTGTATCTCTTATTGGTGCTGTCAGCCCAAGCCTTGGACAAAGTATTTTGAGCTGATTCCGAAAGTCCTCAGACTTTTCACCATGACCTGTAATCCTCCATGCCATGAGGGGCAGTTTCCACTCCAGGACTAAATGGTGAGGGTTCCCCAGCGGGTCCTGCAGAATTTCTTGTCTTTGGGGTAGACAGATTGGAAAATTCTAAGCAAGTTCCATCATCACTGGAAACCATACTTGCGCTCTCCAAAGCGGCGTGATCACCACCAGATTCGCCTTCTGCCGCCAGACTTGTGTCGCCACTCGCATCAGCATTGCGAACGGGGGAAATGCGTATCCCTCTTCCACACTCCAATCTTGCAGGAAAACATCCGTTGCCTCTGCTTGCGGATATGGCCTCCAACTGAAGAACTGATTCAACTGGCAGTCGAGGCGAAGACGTCCACTGAGAACAGCCCCCAAATCCTCTGAAGTATTTGGAACAACTCTGGGTGCAGTTGCCAAGCACTGAAATCATGAAGGTGGAGGGAATGCCAGTCGGCAACTTTGTTGGACTTCCCCGGAAGGTACTTCACCGTCACCCGAGATGTTGCGACCCAGGTAATAGTTCCAAAACCCTTTCGCTAGCATCTTGGATTGTGGATTCCACAAGCGGTTGAAGTACCTCACCGCCGAGATGTTGTCCATCTTCAAAAGCACTGAGCAACTCACCATGTCCTGAGTCCAACACCAAACCACTAAGGAGCCCACCAGAAGCTCCAGGCAATTGATGTGCAGTGTTTGCTCTTCTGACGACTTCTTTCCTCCTGTGGACACACTGCCACCGCTGGCTCCCTAGCCGGTTTTGCTGGTGTCTGATTCAATCACAATCTCCAGGCCGGAACGGAAGATGGCCCTCCCGTTCCAGGCTCCATGCGAGTCATGCACCATCTCATTACCTCCTTGGCATCTTCTAACAGCGGCAACATTGTCGAATAAGTCGAGCTTTCCCGGAGGTGATGTGCTTTCAACCGCTGTAGAGCCCTGTAATGAAGAGGGCCCGGGAAAATTGCTTGATTGGAAGATGCTAACAGGCCCACCAAGCGTCACAACTGTCTGAGGGACATGTGCGACCTGGCCATGGTCTTCCTCAGTTCGGAACGAATCTTCGCCATTTTCTTGAAGGAAACTCAAGGTGGAGTCCTGAGAGTTGATCAGGAAACGTCATCTGGAGCTGAGCGGACTGCGACCATGGGCATTGATCCATCAACAGAATGTTGTCTAGATAAACGATTAGACGTATGCCCCTGGCACAGAGGAACTCCACCACCGGTTTGAAAACCTTGCTGAAACACCAAGGGGTGGATGACAGACTGATGGGTAAGGTCTGAAACTTGAAGACCTGATGACCCCAAAGGAACTGCAGAAATCTGCAGTGAGGCGGGGAGATAAGGACCATCAGATATGCATCTTTGAGGTCCAACTGTACCAACCAATCCCCCAGAAGTGGAAGGTACCGAAGGAGATGGATTCTCCATCTTGAAATGACGATATACTAGCCATTAGTTAAATTCTTTGAGGTGGATTATGGGGCGTGGGCCCCATCCCCTTCTCCACCAGGAAGATGTTGCTCACAAATCCAGACAGATGGAGAACAGAAGACACAATCGCCCCTTTCCTCACTAGCTCCGTTACCTCTAGATCGATGAGGGAAGCTTGACTTCTGGTAAAAACTACAGGACAGGCTTTGGAACCATGAATGGGTGTCCCCAGGAATTCTAACCAGAAACCCTGGATTGTCTAAAGGACGCATGTGTCAGATGTGACCTCCCCCCAATTCTCTGTGAACAGAGCCAGTCACCGTCCCACTTTTAACTGGAAAGAAAGGCAAGTCCTTATCTTGAGCAGATCCTTGGGCGCGGCCACGTCCACCTTCTCTGCCCCACGGGAGTGCTGGAAACGTCAGGAAGGGTAAAAGTTGCCAAACGTAGTGGAGTCCTGATACTTCCGCTGGCGAAGCCTTGGGCTTATTGGCGGGCTTTAGTAATGAAGCAGCCGAACGAGTGCCCCCTGCCACGTCCAGCCCCGACAAAAATCTTGAGGGATAAGATTTTCTTATCAGATATAAATTAATCCACCGTACCTATTTAAACAATATTAAACAGGCTAAAAAGTCCTATTTAACAGCGAGGATTAACAATGCTGCT
Source organism: Calotriton arnoldi (assembly GCA_963921515.1). Classification (NCBI taxonomy): domain Eukaryota; kingdom Metazoa; phylum Chordata; class Amphibia; order Caudata; family Salamandridae; genus Calotriton; species Calotriton arnoldi. The sequence goes on along the minus strand of CAWUFW010001349.1, from coordinate 1,149,308 downwards.
AACTCTAGTAAGGAGCTATATAAAATTCTGAAGGAGTTTACTACTCCTCAGGCCAACCAGCGCACCCTTCCCCATACACAAGAATGGGTCGATAGCTTTAACCTTTTCGTCGAAAAAGGAAGATACTCTATCTGTAGATCCTTCCCCAGGACAATGTAATCAATATTGACTCGCACTCAGCTGCGAATAGCCAACCGTTGTTGCCTCTGCTGGTTGAATTTAAAACTGTGACCTGCGAACAGGTATCTGAAGCCATTGCAAAGATCAAATCAGGCTCTCCAGCAGATCCTCTTCCTCCCCGCTTCTTTATGCAACTAGCACCTCTGTTGATAACAAAGTTAACAGAGATCTTTAATATGTCACTAGACCAAGCGATGGTGCCGAAAAGATGGAAAACAGCTCAAGTCAGACCTATCCTGAAAAAGCCAACCTTAGATCCCAGAGAACTAGGCAATTACCGTCCCATCTCGCTACTGCCTTATTTCGGGAAGGTGCTCAAATCCTTGGTAAATAAACAACTTACTGTCCATCTGGAAAGTCATGGACTTCTTGATTCATCGCAATCAGGATTCCGGTCGGCACATAGCACCGAAACGGCAGTAGTAGAGATGGTTGATAACATCAGGCTGGCTCTGGATAAAAGAGAATCAGCTATGCTGGTTCTTTTGGACCTGTCTGCCGCCTTCGACACCATCTCCCATGACATTTTAGAACAACGGCTCTGGGAGATGGGGGTCCGCGGGAAAGCTCTGGACTGGTTTAAAAACTATCTAAAGGATCGCTCCACTACTGTACATATAGATACCTTGGCCTCATGCAGCAGACCAGTAAGCATTGGAGTTCCCCAGGGGTCAATCCTGAGCCCTATGCTTTTTAATCTTTACGTAACACCTCTAGCCAGGATAATCAGGTCTTATGGGTTTGAGGCTGTGTCATATGCTGATGACACCCAGCTGCTGATCACATTTGGTCCTGACCCTACAGATACAATGATCCGGTTTAAAAACTGTCTGACCCACATTAACAACTGGATGGGCAATAACAAATTACAGCTAAACTGCAGTAAAACCGAGATCATTCTGTTCGGCAGGGCCAAAGAGTATTGGTCTAGCAGCTGGTGGCCTCAGGCATTGGGCCCATGCCCGTCCCCTAAACAAGTAGTCTGCAATCTTGGAATAACGATTGACAACAAGTTATCCATGAAAAATCATGTCAATCTTGTGCTGGGTACCGGTTACGGGATTTTGCGGAAACTACGTAAAACTCTTTAAATGGCTACCTATCGAGGCCAGGAAGCCTCTGGTCCAGGGCCTAATTGTAAGCCGCATGGATTATGGGAATGCCTTACTAGCCTCCCTAAATCAAGTCCTCTTTTCTAAACTGCAAATTCTGCAGAATACTGCGGCCAGACTGATCTTAAATCTACCTCCAAGATCTCCTTCAGTCCCAAGTCTGAGGTCCCTCCACTGGCATTCAGTTAGGAAAAGAGGCCACTTTAAAATCCTGTGCCTAACTCATAAAAGTGACACATGAACAAACAGCGGCTGACCAAGGTTCAGCACATCTAATCCCAAATGTATATAGATATTAAAAGTTCTGTGCAACCACTTCCAAAGCTTGCCGCAGTTCAGCTCCACTGGAAACCAGATAAGAAATCTTTGTACAAACGGGGAAGGTGCACCAAAATAAAGTCAATTCTCTCCAAATGTATCCAAAATTGTTTCTTTAATGTCTTCTTTTTCTCGTATTTGTAACGCTCAAAGGTTTCTCCAATCATGTGCTGTTACTTAGGCCCTGGACTAACTGTTACTTGTTTACTTGGACACTATGAGCTACGCTTAGGGTGAACTGTATAGACCCACTAGTGACAATAGCTCCTGACACCGTTGTTGCTATTAATTAACAACTGATACTGATCTATTTTGATTTACATATCTATTTACAGACCAAATGCTCACTGGACATTACATTACAAAATATGTATAAAATTGTTAATGTCTGCCCTTTTTATATATATATATATTTATATTTTTATATTTCCATGTTTTTTCCTCCCTCTATTCTTGTCTTCAACCCCTACTCTTCCGCCCCCCATTTTCTTTTTCCCCTTCACCCTATTTTGTCTGTTTTTTCTTCAACTTGAAGTGACATATTGTCGACCATGAATTTCCATTTTTGTTTTGTATTTTTCCCACCCCCATTAGGTTTCCTTTCTTGTGTTTAGAGTCACCTTCTAATGAAATAACCTTTGCCTTTGTATATAGTTTCTCTCTCGTTTTTAAAGTAAAAGCATATTGTGTGAATACACCATATGTATATATATTTTTATACTTATGTTTTCTTTTATGTATTATAACTTTCAGCCCTGAAGAAGTTCATTTTATGTATGAACGAAACGCGTTGGCTGGAATTTGCACATTTTGATATTGAAAATAAAGGATTGATAAACCACTATACAAAATGAACATTTGGATTTATTGAAGAAAACTCTTTGGTAGTGCACCGCTCCACTATTTTCACTGTTTCTTTAATGTTGTTTAGTAGTAAAAGTTGAACATCAGCCAACGCGTTTCGTTCCACAGATGGAACTTCATCAGGGCTCAACGTCAATAACTGGTAATCGTGACCTTTGTTCAAATAAACAGAATGTCTACATATATGTCGAATATATCCCAAAACTCTGCAAGGTTGTACACAACGGACGGTGTCTCGTATCACGGATACTGATCCTTTGACTTGCTACCCGTATCACGGGGTTTACCAACATAGGACGGATTGGTCTCAACTTATATTCGTATGCTTACCCAGGTCACCATCGGAAATGGTTTGGGAATCATCATCCCATATAGGGGCTGCGGGAGGGGGACAGTTCAAAAGAGCCAGGTGCTGGCACCTGCGGTTGGGCTTGCAGGAAGGCCTTCTTGAGGCACTTGAAAGCATCTTTACAGACGCTCTGGTCCGCAGGGCGCTTGGGCGTAAGGTTGGATCTTGATGCACCTGTTTCTCAATTTTTTGCTCTAAGGGCGCTAAGGCTAGGGGCACAGCATATTGTATTGAGGCGTCCACTGCCTCACAAAACTCATCATCCAGAGGATCCTCCATATACTCAGCCTCCAATTCCTGCATGCTAGGAATCACTGTAGTGCTAGGAAACCTAGCCAGTATAGAGAGACAGGGACTCAAAGACAAATGGGCCACATCCTATGATATACAGAGGGTAGACAGCCTGGGCCGGTCCCTGCAGTGCCAGATAGGGGCTTGGTAGGGGAATAGTAGGTTGCAGCAGGCCTCTGACCCAGAACACCAGTAGCAGGACAAGAAGGGCTTAAGATCCCAGAGTGGACAGTAATGCCTGCAAGGTAGGGGTCCCAACCCGACTGAAAATGTAAGCCCAAAGCCATACCACAGAGCTCGTCAAATGCTTTGGGCAGAAACGTGCACAGTAGTTCCCAGGCACATATGGGGTTAATTTTTACATACCCGACCCCACTAGTGTAGCAGTGACCGCATCATGCACCGATCACTTTCCCAGGGCTAGCGCCCTATGAATACAGACCCTATAAAGGGCGTAAAGACTTCCAGGCTGTTTATGGGGACACCCGCATATGGCCAAGGCTCTGGATGCGAGGCGGAGTTTCTGCAACTGCAGAAACAGAACGCTCGCAGAGCCAGAGGAGTGTCTCGGTCCTTTACGAGCAGCCTCTACTGGCCGGTGGGCGGAACCACTAGCATGCGGCCCCGTAAGAGTAACATGAGCAGCGTGAGGAGCGCCAAGACGCACTCACACAGCCACCTGAAAGGAATACAAAACGTTAAAATCGCACAGTTGAAAACAATATGAGAATGACCTCAAAGCCGTAAATAATACAGTTCTCTCAGTTATCAACACAATGAAAGGCACTTAACTCATTGCTGCCGAGCAGAGAAGAAAGAGGGGGCATGAACAGTGATAATGGCTATATAACATGAACTGACTGATGATTGGTTATAATGTTTTTTCTCTTTCCCTTATCATTTTCTGGGAAAGGTAGTTTGTTTTAAGGCTGCTGTATGAAATAAAGTGAAGAAAGATAAGCATAACCCTCGCCTCCGGTCCTGGCATAGAATTGTATGCAGCAGCTGCGAAGACTTCAGAAATCCACTCCACACCATAAAATTAAATTGCCATGTTTGTAATCACTGATAAATTAGATCATGCACTAGACAACCTTAAGGCGCAACTATAAAGGTGCTGGGAACAGTCTGGCGCCAACAATTTCTTTTGCCTCCAAAAACACCAAACTGTGTTATTGCTGAAGAAAAAGAACCTATGTAGAACGTAGGTAGATGAGAATCACTGTCAAATATGTCTAACACCTAATGGAAACAATGGCTTAAGAAGGTTACTAGACAATGGTCATTGAGTCAGATCTACAGAAAATTAAGGGGGAACATGGGTCAAAATACTTAATCTCGATATCGCGGTGGGAAGACATGATTTTCTTCATTTTCGACTACTATGTATTCTGATCCTAGAATTTGTGGGTTCTTGGACTGGAATACTTCAGCAGAACCTAGAGTGTCATCTTCTTAACTAAGGGCACAAAAGGTTTGCTCACATATCTTGCACCTATTCTGCAGTGTTGAACTTGTGTAAAAAAACATGAGTTTAATCTTTCACGAAGAATCATGCAGGTGCGGCCAACAGGATGTATGTAATACTATGTTTTTTCACTAGCAATAGCAATCGTATTATTAGCAGACTAACAAAATTATGAAGAGAGGCTACAAAGAGACTTAGCAGCGCGCGTTAATGGCACCCTGAATATGAACAGTTGTGGAGCACCATTGTAAAGGAACTTGAAATTGTGCTACCTACATTTAGAGTTATAACTTGGTGACTATTAAGTGACAGATAGTTAGCAGCTCTTTTGACAGTAATTGAGAAATGTCATAGCTGAGCTTTAACTACAAGTCTATTTTGATTTATTAATTATTAAGTTCTTATTAACAGCTTTCAGATATAATTTTAACATCTTAATCTATAACTATTCTAACGTGATCTTAATCATAGACAATCACTACTACTTGTTTTGCTGTTTATTAGGGATATAAGGTTTCCCATGAAAAGTCATGGTCTTTCAGAATAAAAACAAAAATTAAAAAGAAAATTCATAGCCTTCTTTGATTGGGCAGAAGCCTAAAACACCACAGGGCATACATACTGGAGCTCAAAATAAGCTCATCTAAAAGTTTACAATTAGAAATGAAACCAAAAGAAAAATCCATCACAAGTGCACAAGTAGCACTACTGCCAAAACTATTTGCTTTTGTCACCCCCTGAATCATAACCCATGATGGCAGGGGTGTGGAATTTAATAAAATATCTACTTGTCCATGGGGCAGGTTGCTTCACAAATCTACTTGTCCTGTAACAAAATCCACTTGTCTCTTTTGTGCCATGTAATGCGGCAACAAATTACGGCAGCAGTCTCATTATATAAGACCTCTGATATAGCCTCTCTGATTATGCCAGACTCCTAACATAGTAGGGTTTGAATACTAGCCATTCCATTATGTTGCCACGTTTCCGCAGATCTACATACTGGGGCTGAAGGTAGTGGTAAGCAATAGTTCCAGGGTTGGAATGCCCTTTTGAGTCTGTGCAAACCTACTAACTTGCATGTTTTAAGGATTTTCACCAACTCTTCTCTAATCTTTTCCCATACTGAGAAAGGTTGGAATTTAACTTCTGACCATGGCAGATGTGAAACTTCTGCAAACACAAGGAGATGATGGACGGAGCGCTGAAACTTTTCAGACACTCGCCCCCAGTCACAGATCTGGGTTGAATACATCATCATTCTTTAGCTCACTTTGCCACCTCAGTTCAGACCCAGCTATATGCAAATCAGTCTTGACCCTGTGCCTCATGGGAACAGTCCAGCCCGAACTGCTAAGCCAGGTCTTTCCTGAACCAGAAACAAGCCTCCTGTGACCGGTTTCTCGGGGTGAGTGTCTGAACTTCTGTAACTTTTTGTGAATTCACAAAAGTTGTATTTCTGCACTTAATACAAGGACATATACCATGGGTGCACTTTTGAGACTTTCTTTAATAATTGGGCCCCTAATTAGGTCTGGTGTTAACTATGGCCTTTTGAGTTTATTAAAATTCGGTCTCTCTCTCTCTCTGTCTATCAGCTGGCTTCACTGTGAGTGACAGCATTCTGACTTTCACAAGGAGCATATCGGCACACAAAGTAGTTTTGTTCAGTGCCAGGATCTACAGTGGCAATGTGTGCTTTTTGAGGCCCAAAAATATTTTTGCTTTTGCCAATGTTTGTTATAATGTTGAGGGCCCGGCAGCTCCCACACCAATTTGGTTTTACAAAAACCATGCCAAACCAAGTCAGACATTGACAAAACCAAAACGCTGACCATCAATTTCAGACCTGCTGGCTTTGCCAATGCATGTTTATTTTTGTTTCCCACAATCTTATTGAAACTGGTTACACTGATTTTCCATTATGAATATCTTTGGGATATGCTAGCATACATCAACACATTTTACTAAATGATGTTGCAAAGAAATGGTACTTAAAATTTTACAGTAGTTTAGCCAAATGTTTTTTTTCTTACTTGCATTTTTTTGTGAACATTTCATTTTGAAAGCAAAGACTCCTCAAGCTTGCTTTCACACCTTTGCAAATATTTGCATCTAATCAGAGAGCATTCTGGGAGCATTATACATAGCCTCATATTGCTAAACTTTGAAAACGTACACATTTTTATACTGGAACCAATGTCAGTAGTAAAGTCTGAGCTTACAACATTTACTTAGAGCGCTCACCCTAATAATAAAGGCTTTGCATTAATGAACCATAAATACAAGTTTGAACAGCATTAACACACGGACACAAATATTACCTTAACTGCAGACATTGCTCTTCCCTGATCCATAATGTGTTACTGTAAACTGGCAGCCAAAGAACTTGTGTTGTAAGGGGTTAGGCCTACTTGTCCCAAGGACAAAATACACATTAAAACTTGTTGCCCTTGACCCCAAACAATATGTCCTGGGAATTCCACATCCCTGCCCATAGAAGCAACGTATTATTCTTTAGATGAACATGGAGTGCGTGGAATAAGCAAAAAAAAACACACAGAACCCATCCAGTACTGTAAATAGGTGCTACATTTGCAAAAAAATAAGGGCAGAGACTAGTTGAATCATTGGATGTTCTTTATCTTGAAACAAATTTCCGATTTAGAATTGTCACATTAAAGAGTACGAAAAGCAGTATCAGATCAAAAACAGTCTCTTCAGATATATTTTAAACAATCCTATCGTCATTGCGGACCCAGTTCTCCACTCCACAGCACCATTTATCGCATCACATTATGGTTTAACACGGACTCCCCTAGGAACCTACTTTGGGACGAGTAAGTCAAGAAACAGCTTACCGGGAGACACAGACTGGGTGACACAACAGCTTGAATGTTACCCTGTTGGAGTATGAACGTTGTAAAATTGCAGAAAAGCATCAATTTCATTTTAGATGCATTAAATCTAAGACCTATATGAAGAAGCGGCCTAAAGGACTTAGCATTACACTACCTCAGGATAGATGTTTTGGTTTACTCAATGAAAATTACTAACAATAGCTTGAATTTTGAAATTGCATGAACATGGCAATAGACCTTCATTAGACCTTTTCAAATGATCACTTACCTTCAAGCCATTACTTGGAATCCTGTATCCAAATCTTGCTGGCATGTCATCAAATGTTTGAGTAACATTTTCTAAACTGTACTAAAAATGAAAAATAAGAAAACCAGTTTACACAATATAGCCTACACGGCATTACCTTTTTTTTTTTGTAAACATTTTTTTTTTTTTGCTTTAAAAAAAAGAAAAACATAGCAGCTTGTGAACAATTCTGGAAAATACTTTTACTTCGTATAATTGTAATTCTCAGGCACTTTTTTACACATCCAGAGGTGTTAGACACATCAATAAAACATATGCACGATCTAGTATGAGCGAAATCAATTAAGAATATTGCCCCCAGGCCCTCCGTATCTTCTCATGTTTATAACACATTCTCTTATCCTATAAACAGCCTCTTATGCTTTTGCACAATCCTCCAAACCCTTGATCCACTCACTGTGTGTAGGCTTCCTTGTTTCTCCAATTCCACGTTAATGTCTCTTTTAGAAATTAAGAATCCAATTGCAATCAGAGTGCAAGCACATCGAGGACCATTCCAGCCCTTCATTACACCAAGAATGGAAAATGCTACTTACCAGTATGCATCTGTTCTTGGCATGTAGAGCTGCAGAATTATATACTTGTGCATAGATCACCATCTGGTGTTGGGCTCGGATGTTTGCACTTTGTTGTTGTATTGGAAGAAGTTCTTTGTAGTCACGAGGTAGGTGACTCCTCCTTAGGACGATAGTGCGCATGGGCATCGACTCCATCTTCAGATTTTCCGTTTGAGGCATATGAGCTGGAGAATATATACTTGTGCATAGACTCTATAGTAATACTCTCCCTAGTGGTGGCCACCTGTATCTGTTGCAGTGGTTTGAAAAAGTGTCCTTAGTACAGCCTGGCCCTCACTAGCCTGTTGTTTTGCCTGCACATCTACACAATAGCATTTTGTGAACGTGTGCGGTGTAGACCATGTTGCTGCTTTACAAATGTCATCTATGGGAATGTTCCCTAAGAATGCCATAGAAGCCCCTAGTTTGCGTGTGGAATGCGCTCTAGGGGGGAATAGATAATGTACGCTTTGCTTTTTGGTAGCATATCTGGATGCATTTAATGATCCACCTGGCAATTCCAGCTTTTGATATAGGGTTGCCTTTATGTGGTGGTGAGAAAGCTACGAAAAGTTGTTTTGTTTTTCTGAAAGTTTTTGTCCTTTCAATGTAGTAAAGGATAGCTCTTTTGACGTCAAGCGTATGAAGAGCCCGTTCTGCTACTGAGTCTGGTTGAGGAAAAAAGACTGGCAGCTCAACAGACTGGTTAAGGTGGAAAGCAGAGACGACGTTTGGTAAGTATTTAGGGTTTGTCCTAAGAACCACTTTGTTGTGATGTATTTGCAAAAATGGTTCTTGTATGGTTAATGCCTGGAGTTCACTAACTCTTCTGAGAGATGTGATTGCTACAAGGAAAGCTACTTTCCATGTGAGAAATTGTAACTCACATTTATGTAAAGGTTCAAATGGGGGACCCATGAGCCTGGTAAGGACAATGTTTAGGTTCCACTCTGGAGAGGGTGGAAGTCTGGGAGGAATTATCCTTTTAAGGCCTTCCACGAATGCTTTGATGGCAGGTACCTTAAACAATGACAAGTGTTGTCTGTTTTGTAGGTAAGCGGCTACGGCAGCAAGATGTAATCGTATAGATGTGTATGCCAGATTACATTTTTGTAGATGCAAGAGGTAACAAATAATGTTTTGAATTGAAGCATCTAGTGGATTGATTGTGTTATTACAGTAGATAACAAATCTTTTCCATTTAGCTGCATAGCACGCTCTAGTGGTAAGACGTCTAGCCTCCTTAATGATATTCATACAGTCTGGCGGAAGGTTGAGGTAACCAAACTCTAAGATTTCAGGAGCCAGATCGCTAGGTTCAGTTGAACTGGATCTGGATGCCTTATTTCTCCATGGTTCTGTGTCTTCAGCTTTGGAGAAAGGTGACACTTTTGATGTGGAACTACTGAGAGTTCCAGCAGGGTTATGAACCATGGTTGTCGGGCCCATGTTGGAGCAACCAGGATCATTGTGAGAGTGTGTTGTTTGAGCTTGCGCACCAGTAATGGAATTAGCGGGAGAGGCGGAAAAGCGTACGCAAATCTGCCTGACCAGTTCATCCATATTGCATTGCCTTTGGACAATGGGTGTGGATACCTGGAGGCAAAGCTTGGGCATTTTGCGTTTAGATGTGTGGCGAATAGATCTATGTCTGGGTGGCCCCACATCTGAAAAAACGGATGAAGAACTTGCGGATGAAGTTCCCATTCGTGGATCTGCTGTCTCGGACGACTGAGCAGATCCGCAATTTGATTGTGTACCCCTGGGAGATGTTCTGCTAAGAGGTATATTTTTTGAGGAATGGCCCATCTCCATATGCTTTGCGCTAGGCGTGAAAGCTGCAGAGAGAGTGTCCCCCCTTGTTTTTGTATATAGTACATTGCGGTCATATTGTCCGTACGAACTAGGACAGCTTTGCCTATGAGATGTATTTGGAATGATTTTAATGCAAGAAAAATCGCTAGTAATTCCAGGTGATTGATGTGGAGCAGTTTCTGTTGAGGGGTCCACGTGCCCTGAATGGTATGGTTTAAGAGATGAGCTCCCCAGCCGGTGAGCGATGCGTCTGTTGTTAGCATCATCTGTGGAGCCGGGTCTAGGAACGGCCGCCCTTTGGAAAGGTTTTGTGTGTTCCACCACTGCAGAGAGCGATGTGTGCGGCTGTCCACCAACACCAGATCTGTAAGCTGACCTTGAGCCTGGTTCCACTGATGTGCTAAACATTCCTGTAATGGACGCATTTGGAGTCTTGCGTAAGGCACGATGAAAATGCAAGAGGCCATCATCCCTTAGCTGCATGAACACTCGAGCTGGTAGTGAGTGTTGAGGTTGAAATTTTGTTATGAGAGCTTGCATGCTGGCTATCCTGACTGGAATGGGGTATGCAAGGGCTTTTGAAGTATCTATTGTGGCGCCTAGATACTGTTGTGTGTGGGACGGTTGAAGATGTGACTTGGTGAGGTTTATTGTGAATCCTAAGTCGTGCAGCAGCTGGATTGATTTGTGTGTGTGGTGCACACACTTGCTGCATGACCTGGCTTTTATGAGCCAGTCGTCGAGGTAAGGAAACACATGAATGTGTTGTCTTCGCAAGTGAGCTGCTACTACTGCGAGACATTTTGTGAAGACTCTGGGTGCTGTAGTCACTCCGAATGGGAGGACTTTGAATTGGTAGTGCTGACCGTCCAGTACAAATCGTAGACATTTCCTGTGAGCCGGGTGAATCGGAATGTGAAAGTAGCCGTTCTTGAGATCTAGAGTGGCAAGGAAATCGCCTTGTTGGAGCAGTAGGAGGACCTGTTGGAGAGTGACCATGTGAAAGTGGTCGGATTGTATGTACAGGATTAACGGTCTGAGGTCTAATATTGGCCTGAGAGTACCGTCCTTTTTTGGGATGAGGAAGTAAAGGGAGTAAACCCCTGTACCTTGATGGTGTAGGGGAACCGGTTCTATTGCGTGCTTTTGCAAGAGAGAGAGAATCTCTTGTTTCAGAAGTGTCAAATGTTCTGTGGACATTGGACGTTGCTTGGGAGGTATGTGCGGGGGAGTAGAAGTGAGTTCCAGGCAGTAACCATACTGGATAATTTGTCTCACCCACCTGTCTGTGGTGATGGAATTCCAGACAGGTAGGAACTGTGATAGTCTTCCCCCGACCGGAGTGGAATGGTCTGGGGGGAGTGGAGGGAAGTCACTGTTTTGTGGTAGGGGAGGTGCGGGTGTTATTACCGCGGCCTCTTCCTTTGTTGTTATTTCCTCTGTAACCCCCCTAAAATATCCTCTGTTAGAGGAAGTTTGAGTGGGGCTTTTGTAGGAAGAAGTGTTGTCTGTCCCAATGGTTTTGGAGGCGCCCCTATAAAAGGAGCGACGAAAGGAACCTCTAGTTGTTGGTGACTGTAAGGCCCCCATGGACTTAGCGGTTTCAGTGTCTTTTTTCATCTTCTCTAAAGATGTGTCTACAGTAGGTCCAAATAAGCGTTCTTGATCAAAAGACGGATTAAGAATTTGAGACTGCACCTCCTGTTTAAAACCAGATATGCGTAGCCATGCGTGCCTACGCAGTAAAACGCTTGTGTTAACGGCACGAGATGCTGTGTCCGCTGCATCAAGAGCACATTTGATAGAGGTGTTTGTAATTAGCTTTCCCTCTTGTATGAGGTCGTTAGCTTTAGACCTATATTGTTCTGGAAGATGTTGCATGAGTGTCTGAAGCTCATCATAATGCGCCCTGTCATACCTGGCCAGCAAAGCTTGGGCGTTGGCAATGCGCCAGTAATTTGCCGCCTGTGACGCAACCCGTTTACCAGATGCGTCCAATAATTTAGATTCTTTATCCGGAGGAGGGGCATCACCTGTTTGGGAATTTGCCAGTTTACAGGCATTTGACACTACCAGAGAATCTAGAGGGAGCTGCCCCTTGATATAAGCTGGATCATTTAGAGCTGGTTTATATTTTTTATCAACCCTGGGGTTGAGAACTCTAGCTCTGACAGGGTCTTTAAACACATCAGGGGCATGTTTAATCATACCTTTTAACATAGGTAAAGTACTTGTTAACTTTTGTGATTGTGTAAAAGTCTCTAATAAAAAAATCTTCCTCCAAAGGGTCTGAGTGTAATTCTACCCCATGATATTTGGCTGCTCTATTTATGAGTTGCGCAAAACCTATGTTGTCGTCTGGAGGGATTGGTTTAGATGGGTAAGAGTCTGGCTCAGGTATATCTGGGACATTATCATAATCCTCCCAAGGGTCAGGTGGTGGGATACTGTGGATATCATCATTATCATCCCCTTGTGGGTCTCCATCCCCATCCCCACCCCCAAAGTCATCTTCATCATCTTGTGGTGCAGGTGAAGAAGGAAGCAGTGGAGAGTGTGCTGGAGAAAGTGGTATAGTTGGAAGATTTGGAGGGGGAGAGGAGGGTCTGAAAGGTGAAGTTGCTATGTCTTTCTTCTTTAAGGGTACCTCAGGTGCTTCTGAGGTGTCCAATTTCCTCTTTTTAGGTGGTATTGTTGTTACATGACCTGTAACAGGGTCAATGTGTAGGGTTTTTTGTTTCGGATCCGATGGATCTGGTTGAAACAGTTCTTTGGAGCCATTGTCTTTTTTCGGCACCGACGATTTTGGTTCAGAGTGGTGCTTTGATTTAGGCTCTGTAGCTTTAGGAGGGGTCTTGGTCTCCTTATGCTTTGGTGAAGTTTTCAAGTTCGAAATCTTTTTCGGCTCTGAGGATTTATGGTGTTTTTTCGGGTCCGAGGGCTTGTCCTCTGTATGTTTTGGTGCCGGAAAGCTCGGTGTCAAAGCCGTCTTCGGTGCCAATGTAACAGGGCGAGGCACTGTGTTTGTTTTCGGCTTTTGTTTCAGTGCCGGGGATTGTTTTTCGGTACCGGTACGCGGCTGACTCGGTCCCGAGCCGCCTAAAGGCTTTTCTTTGGGCTTCGGAGCCGGGCCAGAGGGCGTGGCATCTGAAGTATTACCTCGGCGTCGACCTGAACCCGAAGACGAAGGTGTTACTGGAGCCTTATCTTTTGTTTTAGATGGGGCAGGGGTGTTGAGCTCGGTACTCACGATCCGTTGACCTGGAGTAACCGTCTGATCCTCGGCATCTGACTCGTCTGCCTCGGAGACGCTGATGTCTTCATCCTCCGGTTCTTGTTGTTCTGGAGCATCGGGGCTTCCATCGAAAATGTCGTCCGGTGCCGCGGTAGTTGATCGAGACATTATGTGTCGTCGAGCCCAGCGATCACGTATGGTCTTCTTTGATCTGAAAGAAGCACAGGCCTGGCAGTCTTTGTCCTCGTGTTCTGGAGAGAGGCAAAGGTTACAGACCTCGTGGAGATCAGTGTGTGGGAATTTAGCACCACACAGGGGGCATTTTTTAAATGGAGTTCTTTCCATTGATTGCAGGGCCTGATGGCGCAGATAGGCCCAAAGGCCCGCGTCGACGACCGGAATCGAAGGTCTTGATGAATTTTTGGATGGGCGCCGAAGGGGAATGCGATCGAAACAATACAGTCGAGCGGTGAGGGATTGCGCGTCGAAGGGGGATTGAGTACGACACCGACCCGGAGCGCAGCAATTTTCATCCGAACCTGATGGCGTAAAAAAACAATCTGAGGATGGAGTCGATGCCCATGCGCACTATCGTCCTAAGGAGGAGTCACCTACCTCGTGACTACAAAGAACTTCTTCCAATACAACAACAAAGTGCAAACATCCGAGCCCAACACCAGATGGCGATCTATGCACAAGTATATATTCTGCAGCTCATATGCCTCGAACATGTTGTTTAAGAACCTAATGGAATTTGTCAATTCACCATCTTCTCTATGGTTCTTGTTATTTGCTTCTAGGGACAGGAGATCCCAGGGCATTCCCAAATAGCATGATAAAATGTACCTATGGAGTCTCCATATCGAAGACAATTTGGGATTTGCCCATCTTCCACAATCTTTCTGAGTTATACTAAACCCTTTAAAAAGATTGTAACTGACTGAGTCTAACCGGAGAAGAAACACCCAATAGAACTGCGGCCATCTTCGCTTCCATCCACTCATCCTCTTCCAACAGTTCAAGGTCCACCCATTTCTCTTACCTCGCCTAATGGATTGGGGAACTTAAATATTAAGATATATCCTGGAGATTCCCTTTTAACTGAGCTGCTACATTGTTATTTTGGGTTCAAGTGAATTAAATTCAGGCCCCCTCTAGTTTCGTTTGGGCCATTTTCTGGTGTCATAGAACTGCAAGTAGCAGAATAATTGTGTTTTATGTAGTAAAAATTCTACAGATAATAGTTCAAATTACTTTAATGTGGTTGGATACCCTGGTGTCTCCCGGCTGTGATATGTCATGTTCCCTGTCACACAGGGGTTTTATCAGCATGCCTTGCCATTTAATGTGTTTTAAGGTGTTATGCCAGCATAGAAATGGTACCCTAGTGACAGCGGGTTTTACATTTGGAAGTATTACTTCATATTATAGTGCTAATATATCCGATTTCTCATTGAGATCCAGTTCCAGTCGCAACGCCAAGTCATTTCTGTCCCCCAAGCAACCCACTCATTTATTGGGACCAACAGGGAAGCCTAGTAGTAAAGACAGATGCCATCTAGACTAAGCCCCCCATCATAAAGCACATGTATACATTTTTGGCAAGATTCTCTGGGCAGTTTTCCAGCTCATGGACATGTAATAATTAAGGACTGTAGCTAGGAGATGAAATTAGGAGATTAGTATAAGGGCACTTTTTTTA
Source organism: Calotriton arnoldi (assembly GCA_963921515.1). Lineage (NCBI taxonomy): Eukaryota > Metazoa > Chordata > Amphibia > Caudata > Salamandridae > Calotriton > Calotriton arnoldi. The sequence continues at coordinate 1,134,249 of CAWUFW010001349.1, read as the reverse complement.
ATATATAAAGATAGTGACGTAAAGATATACTTTTGAACAATGATCCTCTACCTATGATAGGAATCGGAAGAATTTCATCCTCCCAAATCTCTCCTCGTACGATGGAGTAAATGGGAGACGTTCAAATCCCAGCATCTCTGCTGGTCTGGTACCCCGAAACCGGTCCTAGGATGCTTGTTTCCGGTCCAGGGAGGACCTGGCTTGGCAGTTCGGGCTGGACTGTTCCCATGCCGCACAGGGTCAAGACTGATTTGCATATGGCCAGGTCTAAACTGGGGTGGCATGGTGAGCAAAAGAATGATGGATTTAACCCAGATCTCTTGACTGGGGGTGAATGTTTTGATTTGTTCTGCATTCCGTCCATCAATTGTGTATCTTTCACTTTTATACCAAAGTATTTTAAGTTATCTCCTGCTACTCACGATTGAGATTGCAGCAGGCAGCAACGCATTGTTGCCATACGCTTGACCGGGGTGGATAGATACCCGTGTACACTTGCCTCCTCTACTGTTGTGTATTTGTTTCAGGTGCAAGTTTGTGCCCTTATTGATGTTTGTCATGATAAAAAGCAAAATAAAGAGATTTTATTTAAAAAAGAGTTTGCAGCAGGCCCTGCAGTGGATTACCTTTTATATAGGCATGCGTTGATTTGTCCCATTTAACCTCGATACCCGATGCTGCACCATACACCCATAGTATCTGAAACAATTTCAATATTGTGCACTCAGGCTTCTCAACAAATTACATATCGTCAGCATGTAACAATACCCTATCTTCAAATCCTCAGAGACAGTGGATACTCATCACCGGAGCGTCCCTTCTTTTCCACTCTGCCAAGGTGTCAATTATTAAGACAAAAAAGAGAGGAATGTGTGGGAAAACACTGTCAGGTGCCTCTCTTGATAAGAAAGGGAGTCAAGAGTTTTTTTTTTAAACAAAATTTATTAAATTTTTACTTAAACAGGTACAGTGCTGAGGTACATTTCTGGCACAATAAGGAACAGGTATCAGTTGGTTTACCCCCAGGTTACAATATGTTCGCCTACGATAACCTGGCATGTCCTGTTTGTCTCGCTAGCAATCTGACAATTTGAATCAGCAACTTCTTAACCATTCATTCTCAATGTGTTCAGTAGAACAGTAAACATAATCCGATGTACCACAGCCCGCAGCTAACTTAGACCTTTATGAAAACTCCCTCCCCCCTCCCTTTAGTCCTGGATGATCACATGCTTGCTATATCATAATCACCGCTCCAGCCTACAACACACAGAGCCCCGCCATCAATTGTGAAGAATTAACTTTACATGTTGAATCAAACTCTCCACATATGCACATTACATTCGTGTATGCTTTCTCGCTTTCGCCATTATGGAGTAATAGGAGTAGCATTGTGGAAATCTGAAATAATTTCTGTTAGCATAGGCTGAAGCCATCTTGTTTGTGGCATCCATTTTGTTAGCTATGTAATTCTTCCGTCTTCACTGTTGCTTGCTCTTCTATTCTGCTTGTGTCATCAACTCTAGTTAACTCCTTCTGTACTGAGCTAAAAGCAATGTGCTGAGCAAAGGCCTGTAGCTGCTAGAATGCACCTGGCTAAGGATATAACTGTCAACTGTTTTTTGCTGATGTAAACAGTTCTGTTCCCCCTTCCACTCTGCTGACTAAGTGATCTCCCATCTGCCCATGTTTGTAGGTAGTTATTCCTGTGTATGCTTGTACCTTCTATTTGTAACTACATGCTTACTCTGCAACAAACTCTGTATATAAGCACCATGGTCTGTGACTTCAGTGTACTACCTCAGGCAGCACTTGAGAGTGCTGTGTGGACGTAGTCCCACTCATGAGTGATTAATAAACTTGTTATTTGAATTCCAGCTTCAGTGCCAATCTCTATTTTGTTGGTCTATGGACCCGTGGACAAGAGAAGGGTGACCCCTGCACCGGTGTGCTCATCAAAAAGCACATTTCCACAGTTGGCGCCCAACGTGGGGCCTCGTCGAGGAGTCGCCGCCATCTGAAGGAGTGGTCTTGACGGAAGAGTGGAATATTACTGAGGAGACGTCCTGCATGAGGAGACCCTGGTCTTTGCAGCCAAAGTGACTTTTCCGGTTTTCCGATTCGACCATCCAGGTGGCGGCCGGTCCTGACTGAGGTATCCTTTGGCGTTATTTTTGCAGTGACCATTCGGTCGATCAAGAGATTGGCAGTTGGAGGTTGGAGACTTTTGTTTGGTAAGGTCGCTGGAGCGGCACTCTTGTTTGCTTGGCCAAGATTCTGGTTTTGTTTGTTTGATTTATTTTTGCAGAAAATAAAGGCAGGTAATGTGGAGATTTTTCTCTACTTTTGAACAAATTGGAAACGTAAAATTTTACAAAAACTTGGTAGCATGCCTGTTTCCAGCACACTCCGTAGGTTGTGTTGCTGTCTTGGTGGTACCAAAATGGATTTAGAAAGAAGTCAGCCGGCTCCCTTAGAGGGAACACCTAATAGACATATGTATATTAAATACGGTATTTCTTCCATAATGTATAGTACACTGTGGAACAAATATACAAAGAAGGATCCTGATCTCCAATGGCCTGTGAATGGGTCATTTGACTTTAAAAAGATTCAATATGTAGAACAGTGATTGTTTAACAAAAAAGTCGACAAGATATGTTTGATTGTGTACGAATGTGGGAGAAAGAAGTGAATGAAAGAGCGAAGAGAGAAGCAGCTATAGCAGAGAAAGAACAACGAAAAACGATATATCAAAAAGCGCTAGAATTAAAAAATAAGGAGATGACGGAAATAAAAGAAAAAGAGAGGGAGCGCCGTTTAGAGGTAACTGGCCAGTACCCTATTAGGCGCCCCCTTTATCCCATGCTTAATAAACCTCAAGATGATTCTATCTTATTAGATCGACCTCCGCCCCGTATAAATTTCCCTCTGCCCCTGAGGAGGATCCTTCCGATAAAAACATCATTCTTCCGACGATAAAGATGTAGATAAGCAAGATGGGCAACAGACTTGCTCTACTTTAACTACTGATGAAAAAGCCACCATTAGATCCACTGTTCGTTCAGAAGCCCGTAAGAAAACTCTTCCTTCAGATCTTGTAGCAATGGTTCAGCAGTGGAAAGATTTAGAACAGTTATATTTTGCAGAGAAGTTTGCTTGGGAAGTTATACTTAATTTTAGAGACCTTTCTAAAAACTTAGAGCCCACTGATATAAATTCTGATTATAAACAATTGAGTGATGGAACTTTCCTTTGTTCAAACATACCTGATTTAATTAGGCGAGTGGTTAAATTACGAGATGAAACATTTCGCTTAAAAGCGGAGAAAAAAGAAGCTAGTAAAACTAAAACTGTACAAGTAGCCCAAACCCCAGCGCAGATAGTAGAAACTTCAGAGACAAATAATGGATCTAGTAGTGCTGAAGTTGGCATACGACCAATGCGCGAAGCTGCGCCTTTGTATGTTCCTCCAAAGGGTACGGGAAAAGATGAAGATAAAACTTCAGATGATGCGAAAGGGTATTTTATTTATAATTGGGTTTATACCCCTTGGAGTAGAGCAGATGTTATGGCTCTTAAAGCCGCTTTGCCCGACCCGCGGAAAAATCCTGCCGCTTTTTATGAAGAAGTGGAAGGAGCCATTAGCTCCTGCACTATGACCTTGCCAGATATTGATATGTTTTTGGGACTTATTTTGCCCCCTGATATGTGGAGAACAATTCGGAAAATAGATGATAATGTAGCATATGGTGATACTTGGGTGCATTTAGAAGAAATAGATGCGGCTAGAGAGCCTGCGCAGAAACCACAACAGGAGATATTAGATCTTCCTAAAGCTATTGTGACTAAGTTGAAAACTCTTATACCCCCTAAGAAAATAGATTGGACCACGTTAGCGTCTTGTAAACAGAAAGCGGATTAGTCAGTTTCTGATTTCTTTACACAATTTGAAGAGACATTCCATGACTTTAGTGGGCAGTCCTTGACAGATGACACGGGTAAGCATCTGTTCGTCGACAAATTTGTCGCTAACATGTTGCCAGAAATAGCTAGTCGCCTAAAGGCCAGCGAGAGTTCATGGACTACGTCTTCCCCAGTCTCCCTTTTGACTATGGCCCAGTAGTATGAGCGTCAGGAATTGGAAGCAAAAGGCAAAGAGGATAAGAAGGTAAAGGATTTAAAGACGAAAGTTATGTTGGCTCAAGTATATGGTCCATCATTCAGAGGTGGTGGTAGAGGTGGACGTGCAGTATATACACCTGGTGTACCCCCTTTCTCTCGATTAACTTTGTCTTCTGATCAGTGTGCTTATTGTAAAGTTTTGGGCATTGGCGTTCTGAGTGCCCCCTTTTGCGAGGTCAGCAGTATCAACGGGGTAGAGGAAGTATGAGAGGACGCCCAGGGAATTCAGGAAATAGGGGAGGAATAGGAACCCGTCCCAGGTTTGAGGTAGTTGAACACGGACCAAATTATTTTAATACTTTTGATAGACTAAATCAATATCAAATGTCAGATTATTCGGCTGATGGTCTTGGGGATTCTGATTATGCATAGGAATGCCTAGGATGGGGTAAGGAACCGGTTGAGGTCCCAGTAGACAGGAAAGGTCCTTATGTTGATGCAAATGTCTTGGGCTCTACCGATCGGTTTCTGGTTGATACAGGAGCTACTCGTAGTGCTCTGTCTAAAAAATTGGTTCCTAGGGCTCCCCTGTCTGGCGCAATGATAACATTGATAGGATTCGATGGGACACCTACACCTAGCCCACTGTCACAGCCACTTGCATTTAGTCTTGATAAATTTACTGCAGCATGTCCATTTCTGCTTTCCCCCAACACGCCGGATAATATTGTGGGCATTGATATGCTTAAACATTTTCGTGCTACAATACGTTGTTCCCCAGAAAGTGTGCGTGTTATCTTAAATGATAACTATCCAATGGTTGAGAGGTCTTGTCTCATCAAAGAAGATATCGCTTTGGCATCTTTACCTAGTACTTTGTGGGCTACATCAGATACCGATGTGGGACAAATGGTTATTCGACCAGTGCATATTCAAGTGAAGGAAGGTGCTTCATTGCCTCGATTGCCCCAATATAAAATATCTAGGGAAGACGAAGAAGCCTTAACACTCATTGTTCAGGATTTGATCAAGGTGGGGGTTGTGGAAGAAGTCCCTTATAACATTTGTAATAGTCCTATCCTTCCTATTTTGAAAAAAGACACCGATACTAAAATTTACAGATTATTGATCTACGAGAGGTTAATAAAATCGTGGTGCCCCAATACCCGGTAGTCTCTGATATCACGACACTTCTCACCATGGTTCCTCCTACTGCCACTACATTTAGTGTAATTGATTTAAAGAATGCATTTTTCTCAATACCCATTCACCCTGACCGCCGTTATTTGTTCGGCTTCACTTTGAATAATAGATCATTCAGGTTCTGTAGAGCTCCACAAGGGTATACAGAGAGTCCTAGCATTTATAGTCAGGCGTTGAAAAGGCAGCTTGATTCTTTTCCTGTACCGAAAGGGGTGGCTCTTATTCAATATGTCGACGACATCTTGTTGGCTGCTGATACCCCTGAACAGTTAAAGAAGGAACACTGTCATTATTGTTATTTCTTGCCTCTCATCATCACAAAGTCTCTAGGAAGAAACTGCAATTTTGTAGACAGCAGGTTACCTATTTAGGTCACCTCCTGTCTAAGGAGGGACGTGCACTCACACCAGATCGCATTCAAACTATTTTAGACACTCCCGTGCCCTGTACTCAGAAGGATGTCTGTGCACTGATTGGCCTTACTTCTTTTTGTAGGCAGTGGATCCCTAGCTTTTCTCACATTATTAAACCCTTGTTGGCCCTTTTGACTAAAGACACTCCGATGCCTCTCCCATGGACTACTGAGTGCCAGGATGCCTTCCAACAGTTACGTCAAGCTCTTTGTTCTGCACCAGTATTAGGAACTCCAGACTACACTAAGACCTTCACACTCTATGTACACGAGAGGGAAGGTTGCGCTCTCTCAGTTTTAACACAAACACACGGTGATAAACAACGTCCTTGTGCATATTTCTCAGCTGTCCTTGATCCAGTTGCCCGCGCGCTGTCTGGTTGTTTTCGAGCGGTGGCAGCAACGGCTGTGTCCATACGTCAGAGCGAGGGAATAGTCTTGTCACATAGATTGCTTGTGTTAGTACCCATTCAGTTGATGCCTTGTTAAATCAAACAAAAACACAGCATCTTAGTGCTCGCTTGACAGGATATGAATTGACACTTTTGGCCCTCATATCACGTTAAAAAGATGTTTGACTCTGAACCCTGCTACATTATTGCCATTTCCAGCTACTCAGTCTCAGTCACAAGAGTTACATGACTGTATATCCCTTACTGAAGAACGAACAAAGGGTCATGTTGACCTACAAGATACACCTCTTTCTAGTGTTGATGGGGAATTGTGGGTTGATGGATCCTGCCTGAAATTGCCTGATGTGACAATAAGCGACAATATCTCAATTGGTATCAATGACGAAGACAATTAAAAAAGTATGTAACAAACATTACGAGAAAGGAAAAAGGGAGACTCACGCAAGAATTCTCAATTGTGCACGTGGCATCATATAATTTGGAAGAAAAAATTGGAGACGGTACAGTTGTATCAGCACTGTAAGCATAAATCATATATACAGCCCAATTTGGACTTGGTGCACAAATGTGCTCGTGACACATGAGTGGCGACGCAAGTGACAAAGTGCAAACAGCGAAAACGGCGCGTAGTGAAAAATGGTGAAAGTATGTACAAGTGACTGTGTGGTTCAGCACATAATAATTCACAATAGTTGCGTAGGGATTGATGACATGAGTTAAATAGAACCACACGGGATAAGGGCGCCTTCAATTGCGCTGAGGGGTCGACGACGTTTCGATCCTATTGAATCAGGATCATCTTCAGGACGGGGCTGCTGTATTGAGAGTGCTGTACAGGGAGGGAAGGAGAAGTGTAAGAGGGTGGGCGGCAAAGTGCTGAAAGGCGTGCTGGAACTGTGACCAAGGGTGCGTGACGGGACCTAACCCAAGGATCAGGCTGTAGCCTGGGGACAGAGAGGCCTGCCTGTGGAAAGGACTACACGTGAGCGCCGGTGCCTGGGGGCAGCGGAGTGAAGGGGCGCGAGCGGACCTGTCTCTAGTTCTAGCTGGGGGGGCCTAGGGCTGGGAAAAGGGGAAGGAGGAGGGGCGGGGCAGGGGGGCCAGGAGCGCGGGGCGGCAAGGTGGGCACGGAACCAACTTAGGGAGGAGACAGGAAATACCTGAGGATGTGGCGATTCCAGATCCACAGTGGAATGATGGAGGTAATCCGGCGTCTGAGGAGAGATGCACCAAGGAGTGTGCAGAGCTGGCCGTAGGTGGATCTGAAATGAAGTGAGTGAGTCTCCCTTTTTCCTTTCTCGTAATGTTTGTTATATACTTTTTTAATTGTCTTCGTCATTGATACCAATTGAGATATTGTCGCTTATTGTCATATTATTACCCAGATCTCAATTGGTTTATGGGTCAAACTCCTGTCGTTTTTTCCAAGATTGTGAGCAGCTGCCGAGCTGCGAGAGTAGGTCCCTACGTGACCTTTACCTTCAGACCAATTCATTTACTCCTCTTTTTTGCCATTTGTTTGCAAATTAGAATGTCTAGGGAGACTCCCACATACTCCGAAGATTATATTAAACAAATACTCAGCGGCCCTTCACTACTTTCGGGCCCTTCCACTTCCACTGCCTCTGTTCCCCCCACTAGCACTTCCTGCGTTCTACTAGACAAACTAGAGAAACTGAAAAAGAAACAGATCCGTACGAATCTCCATGCTCGTATGCTTACTGAGTATCTGAAATCAGACATCATCCCCTTGGGCTTACAAATTCGAAACATCCCTGCCATATTCACCCAAGATCCTAAATTCCGCACCGGCTTCAGTCACCTAGCAACCACTTGCTCACGCCATTGGATGGTGTTGGGGATCGATACTGCCATCGAACATAGCCGAAAAGAACTGGAAGAAATAGCTGAACTTGAGCAACTAATCCTGGCAGACACCGCCTTCACAGACGCAAAGAATCTTCTGGACAAAATCAATACCACCGTAGCAACGTTCAACACTTTCGAACTTAACAAGAAAATTACCAAAATCCAGAAAGACATCCGATTCTATAACACTGAAAAAACCTACCCATACTTGCGGGACGAATTTTACAACACTCCTTACATCCCACCTAGGACCCGTAACTGGGGAAGATTCCGTAACAATCAACAAATTACTTTCTCCGACTCCTCTAACACCTCCATTGAGGATTCTGACACAAACGAGGGACCGAGTACATCTAGGGCCTCCATTAGACACCACCCCTGTTGCCCTCTGGTTTTTAGGACAGGGCCGCGGACGCGGACAACCCCCTACCCGCCCACGGAACAACCGGCAATACCAACCTCAATTCTCAGGCGAAAGACAAACCCGAAACAGGTTCTACCAATGGGGACCGCAACAGTAACTAACGACATCGCCATTCCTCCACCGACTGTTACTGCACCACCCACGGATTCTCAATTGATTCCGATATTTAACTTATCAAGCCATGTGCTCTCCCATGATGAGACTCAACTCCTGAGCAGAGGGCTCAGCTTTGTACCCACTGAACGCACCAATTTCGTCGACCTCCAGTCCAACTTGTTGATGTTCTTCCAACGTATCCGACTCAAGCAATTCTTTGCGGACAAACCATCTCCTACAGAATCCTTAGGCCCCCGATTCTACCCTCCTTTCACGTTTAACCCGCCTTCTTCTTCCATGCCCCCCGAAATCCTTGCTTTTGAGTGCCTGGTTTTACGAGAAGTCATAGACCTTCAAACTCAATTCGAATATGTTCCCTACAACCTTCCTTTATCTGAGAAACAAGCCTTGATCAATCTCAAAAAGAAAACCGATTTAATTATCAAACCAGCGGATAAAGGCGGCGGGATTGTGGTTATGGATGTGGACCATTACGATGAAGAGATCAAGAGACAATCGATCAACACCAGCCACTATCGCCCTCTTGCCAAGGATCCTCTGCCAGACCTCAGAATCAAAATACAAGAGATTACCGGTAGAGCAAGATTGCTAAACATTATCTCCCAGAAAGAATACAACTTCCTCAACAATCAACACCCCCGGACTCCGGTCATATACGTCTTACCCAAGATTCACAAGAACAGTACCAACCCACCGGGCCGTCCCATCGTGTCTGGGTGTGGTTCCATCCTCGAACCCCTAGGCAAATACATTGATGCGATCATAAAGGAATTCGTCCCATCTACAACAACTTTCATCAGGGACACCATGGATCTTATCCAAACCATTGAGGATAGACCTTTCGATATCCAGACCGAACTCATGGTTGGTCTTGATATCGAATCACTATACACTAACATCCCACACACTGAGGGACTCAAAGTTATTGAACAACTATTGGAGTCCAGACAAAGACCTACCTTGATCCCCACTGAGTTCATCTTAGATTTGCTACATGTCGCCCTTGAAAACAACTACTTCTTATACCGAAATACTTTCTATTTACAAATCAAAGGTGTCTCCATGGGGGCATGCTTCGCCCCCAATTTTGCCATTCTTTTTGTTCACAACCTAGAAATGACCAGTATACTCACCCCCAACAACCCCTTCCTGGCACATATTTCCCTCTGGCGACGCTACATTGACGACATCCTTTTGTTGTGGAAAGGAACCGCAGAGACTCTTGACCCCTTTGTCCTCTGGCTGAACCATTCACAACCCCACCTCAAATTCACTTGCGATTACAAATCCAATGACCTTCCGTTTCTGGATTTGACCATACATGCTGAGGATGGCAAAATTGGCACCTGCTTGTACCGTAAACCCACTGAGAGAAACACCTTACTCCAATATTCTAGCTACCACCCACGAGGCCTCCGAGACGGCCTCCCTTTTGGACAATTCCTACGCATCCGCAGGAATTGCAAATGGAAGGATTACCTTCGCAAATCCGACATCCTCATACAAAAGTTACTTGATAGGGGGTATCCTAAACGCCTCATTACCCGAGCGCGCAATAGAGCCTGGTTCTGCCACCGTGAAAATCTTCTCACCCCCCAACCCAAAAAAACCATGTCTTGCATACCTTTTGTTTCTAAATTCAGTCCCTGCAGTAACCAAGTGAGTAAGATCATTAAACGAAACTGGTCCCTCCTACGCACATATGAAGCATTCAGGGAACCCCCGCTCTTTTCGTACAAACGAGGCGATAATCTAAGTACCCACCTAGTACATGCGATCACCTGGCCCACCACCCCTATTCGACAGAACACCATCACTGCCACCTGGGGCCTTCCACCAGTAGTTGGACATTACAAGTGCCAGTCCTGCATAGTGTGTGACCTCACACACAACACAAAAGATTTCAAAGTGAACAATATAACCTACAAACTCAACACATTCACCAACTGCAGATCACAGAATGTCATTTATGCCATCCGCTGTCCCTGTGATCTTGTATATATTGGCCAAACTACACAGATGATCAAACAAAGAATAATCCAACACAAAAGCAGGTTACACTGTAAAGTCTTGACGGCCCCCCTTGTTTCCCACTACATTGAGAAACACCACTGCGAAAGTGATATCACCTGGCAGGTGATCGACCAGCCCACACTGCCTCTCCGAGGCGGCAACCTCAGGGCCCTCTTGAATAAATGCGAGTGCAAATGGATCACTATCTGTAACTCAGTTAATCAGGGCCTCAACACCATTGACGAATGGAACAGCACTATCCTACTGTAACCTTCCGGATCTTGCTGCTCCAATACACACCTGTTTTTTCTGCACTACATATAAGTTGTTTGGTTCCCTGAACTGTTACCTATATGGTCCTATGTTGTTTCATGTGCCCTGTACCATTCATTGATTGATCTCTTATTTTTTTACTGTGTGTTTTAATACATGATTGGCCCGTTGCTATTATTTCCCTAGACAGGGCCTCTTCCCCACCTCGAATGATTTATCTCTGCCTACTCACGCCCCTCCTTCGCTTTCTGCGACCATGACTGCCCCACCTGTCTTTATACTGCCATGCGGTTATACCTGTGTTTTTACACATTCATGGCTCCTACACATCCATGACCCTCCCAGCAACCGCAGTCATCCCAGTTGTCCCTCTATAGACTGACACATACCATGTCACGTCATCCTCATGCCATCGGCTGTTTCACTTTCCCTCCCGCCGCGCCTCCCCCTTGCCTCCTTCTACCCGCCCCCTGTCATTTTCCTCGTCATCTTCGTCCCGCCCCCTGCCAGGCTCCGCACCCTCCCCTGCACACGCCCCCGTCCTTCCGGTCACATGACCACTTTTGCTTACATCTCCACTTCCCTTCGCATTGAAACCGAAACCGGACACTTCTGTGGCGGTCCCCGGTTGACTGAAGCGCCTCACCTTCCTCCTGGATTGATTCCACCACCCGGTGAGTCACCCCTGATACAGACCCACTTCCCGCAACTTCCCCCTTTCCCCAACACGGCTCTGACCCGACCGTGCCTATCTCTCCCCAGATTCCTCGATACCCGGTTTTCACCGAGGATATCCAATTGCCGGCCTCCGCTGCCTGCCACGCTGCCCTCCTAGGCGCCGGGCTCAATTCACCGTCCTCCTTTTCAGATCCCCCCTCGGCAACCGCACAGGTGAGTCGGTCTCCACCTTCCTCTGCCTCACTATTCGTAATCGCGCTCTGCCTTGAGCCTTGATTGACTGCTCGCTCCCCCTCCACCCCCCCCCCCTGTCTCTTCATTTCAGATCCACCTACGGCCAGCTCTGCACACTCCTTGGTGCATCTCTCCTCAGACGCCGGATTACCTCCATCATTCCACTGTGGATCTGGAATCGCCACATCCTCAGGTATTTCCTGTCTCCTCCCTAAGTTGGTTCCGTGCCCACCTTGCCGCCCCGCGCTCCTGGCCCCCCTGCCCCATCCCTCCTCCTTCCCCTTTTCCCAGCCCTAGGCCCCCCCCAGCTAGAACTAGAGACAGGTCCGCTCGCGCCCCTTCACTCCGCTGCCCTCAGGCACCGGCGCTCTCGTGTAGTCCTTTCCACAGGCAGGCCTCTCTGTCCCCAGGCTACAGCCTGATCCTTGGGTTAGGTCCCGTCACGCACCCTTGGTCACACTTCCAGCCCTTTGCCGCCCACCCTCTTACACTTCTCCTTCCCTCCCTGTACAGCACTCTCAATACAGCAGCCCCGTCCTGAAGATGATCCTGATTCAATAGGATCGAAACGTCGTCGACCCCTCAGCGCAATTGAAGGCGCCCTTATCCCGTGTGGTTCTATTTAACTCATGTCATCAATCCCTACGCAACTATTGTGAATTATTATGTGCTGAACCACACAGTCACTTGTACATACTTTCACCATTTTTCACTACGCGCCGTTTTCGCTGTTTGCACTTTGTCACTTGCGTCGCCACTCATGTGTCACGAGCACATTTGTGCACCAAGTCCAAATTGGGCTGTATATATGATTTATGCTTACAGTGCTGATACAACTGTACCGTCTCCAATTTTTTCTTCCAAATTATATGATGCCACGTGCACAATTGAGAATTTTTGCGTGAGTCTCCCTTTTTCCTTTCTCGTAATGTTTGTTACATACTTTTTTAATTGTCTTCGTCATTGATACCAACTGAGATATTGTCGCTTATTGTCATATTATTACCCAGATCTCAATTGGTTTATGGGTCAAACTCCTGTCGTTTTTTCCCTGAAATTGCCTGATGGCACTACATCTGCTGCTTATGCAATTACAACACTTCAGACAGTAGTTGAGACAGCTCATATCCCACAGAAGTCAGCTCAAGCAGCCGAGTTGATAGCACTGACAAGAGCATGTGAGCTTAGTACAGAGTTGCTTGTTAACATTTACACTGATAGCCAATACGCCTCCGGCGTGGCTCATAACTTCGAGCAACTTTGGAAAGAAAGAGGCTTTCTCACTTCACATGGGACACAAATAGTGCATGGGGAATTAGTACATAATCTCCTTACTGCCTTGACCTATCCTAAGAAAGTGGCAATTGTTAAATGTAGTGCACACAAGAAAGTGACTGATAAAATAGGAGCAGGCAATGCCTTTGCGGATTGCACAGCTCGTGAGACTGCAATGCAGCTAAGTACCACATCTATGTATGTAGTTAAGTCACAGGCTGAATGTTGGCATGATGCCAGGCAAGAGGTGCTGGACATGCAGCAATCTGCTTCTGTTGATGAATTAGACCAATGGTCCAAGGAGGGAACATTGGATGACTAGGGCTGTTGGAGGAATAAAGAAATGACAAAATGAAATTACCCGCAGCCTATTTACATCCTATGATTCACATGGCACATGGGCCGGCACATGTTGGAGCATCCTCAATAGCAATAGCAAAGCAACGTATGCAAGTTTGGGATCATCCAGAGATTGTCGGTACGGCTAAGAAAATAGTTCAGTCCTGTCTGATCTGTCTCCAGTATAATCCTGGAAAGGGAACACGAACTCCAACAGGAGGGTTTGCGAAACCAACTGCACCTTTTGAGGTCCTGCAAATGTATTACATCCAGCTTGAGCGCTGTAACAACCTAAAATATGTCTTAGTAGTGGTTTGCGCCTTCAGTAAATGGGTGGAAGCATACGCTACGAAGGATAATAGAGCTCTTACGACAGCAAAGGTGCTCCTAAAGGAGTTCTTTCCCCGATTCGGCATTTGCCGAGTTTTGTGGAGTGACAACGGACCCCATTTTATTGGGCAAGTTGTTGAGTATCTCATGAAAGGATTGGGAATTAAGCAGAAGTTTCATGCTGCTTTTCACCCACAATCAGCAGAACTAGTGGAACGTTACAACTCCACTCTGAAATTAAAATTGGCTAAGATACAGGCTTCCACATCTTTGAAATGGCCTGATGCACTGCCTTTGGCATTGCTATCCATTAGATCGATACCACATACACGATCTGGCCTCACACCGTATGAGGTGGTTTTTGGAAGGCCAATGAATATTTGGGGGATTCCTAAGCCACGCCCTATACATGATGTACCCTATGTATTGATGAATGACTATTTGTTTCAGTTGACTGACAGTTTGTCTTCTATTTATCAACAGGTTCGGGAGACTCTTCCAGACAGGTCGCAAGGTGAGGGCCATTGTTTACGGCCTAGTGACTTTGTGGTCGTAAAGTCATTCCAGAGAACCAGCTCCCTAGCACCGAGGTGGTGAGGAACGGAGCAGGTACTACAGCTTTTTGTCCTCACACAACACCTATTTTATTTGCGGAAGTAAAGGTTATTACCATCTACCTATTGGTTGGTCCGGCATCTGCTACGTGTCCTTTTTGCTTCCACCTGTGTTTTTGGCAACTGCATCCTACCATAAAGACTATAAACTGTATAATGACATTTCCAAGAACAGATTCAAAAGGACAATAAACAATGATGAGGTGGATCGAACTGATACTGCACTACAGCAGTATTTTGACTTTAATTTGGGACTATTCTTCTTTGTTGGTGCGGCCTTAAACAGTAGAAAAATAAGGCGCTTGACACGTGTTGTAGAGGCTGTAACCAATCAGACAGCAATGGCGCTTGGAAACATCACAGAAGAACTACAAATTGCGAGAATTGTGGCGCTCCAAAATAGGATGGTCCTTGATGTCATCCTGGCCGACCGTGGTGGAGCATGTCGCATCATCGGGAGTAGCTGCTGTGTCTATATCCCTGACCACGCCCCTTCTGTTTTTGAAGCAATATCTAAGATGCACAAAATAGCCACTGAAATCCATCAGGATTCAGGAACTTGGACTTTGTCTGGATGGCTATGGAACATGTTTACTGTATGGGGCTGGAAGCTATTGTCAGCCTTATGTATATTTCTTGCTATTCTTTTCACTTGTTGCCTATGTATTCAATGTGGCCCAATGCTTTGTTCCCTTTGTGTTTCTACTTGCACCTCGTGTATACCGACTAAACAAAATGTTAAGAATGGAAATGCCCGACTAGCAAGTGATCAGGAAATTAATGAAATGATGCAGATAGATATAACTGATATTTTTCGTATTCCTTTGAAAGTATAAGAAAATGTCTTCAGCATATGCTAAAAGGGTCGTCTGTGGAAATCTGAAATAATTTCTGTTAGCATAGGCTGAAGCCATCTTGTTTGTGGCATCCATTTTGTTAGCTATGTAATTCTTCCGTCTTCACTGTTGCTTGCTCTTCTATTCTGCTTGTGTCATCAACTCTAGTTAACTCCTTCTGTACTGAGCTAAAAGCAATGTGCTGAGCAAAGGCCTGTAGCTGCTAGAATGCACCTGGCTAAGGATATAACTGTCAACTGTTTTTTGCTGATGTAAACAGTTCTGTTCCCCCTCCCACTCTGCTGACTAAGTGATCTCCCATCTGCCCATGTTTGTACGTAGTTATTCCTGTGTATGCTTGTACCTTCTATTTGTAACTACATGCTTACTCTGCAACAAACTCTGTATATAAGCACCATGGTCTGTGACTTCAGTGTACTACCTCAGGCAGCACTTGAGAGTGCTGTGTGGACGTAGTCCCACTCATGAGTGATTATTAAACTTGTTATTTGAATTCCAGCTTCAGTGCCAATCTCTATTTTGCTGGTCTATGGACCCGTGGACAAGAGAAGGGTGACCCCTGCACCGGTGTGCTCATCAAAAAGCACATTTCCACAGCATTAGAGTCCAAATCAATGTTTTTCAGTGTTTCCAGCATAGTGTCCGACGCCCTGGCCATCGGGATTTTGCATATACCTTTGGCTTCCTCCCTTCTTATTGCAGCACTTTCTGCGCTGCCCCAGCGGACTAACTCACTATGCCAAACCTGTTCCGTGGGCGATTTCTTCGATTTCCAGCGCATAGTGATGGCTCTTTTCGCTAAAATTAGGGCTAGGCACATAAATCTATTTTGCGCTTTGTGTTTGGGTGAACTCTTATGTAGCCCCAGGATACATTCTTCTATGGTATCTCCCAGTTCTCTTTGCGTCGCAGTCCATATATGCCGCCTGATAGAGTCCCAGAACCCTCGTAGGTGGGGGCACTCCCATAGCATGTGTGATAAGTCAGCTCCTTCCAATTGACATCGGGGGCAATGATGTTGCGTCTGTGGGAACATTTGGTCTAGTCTTTTAGGGGTGAGATAGGCTCTGTGGAGTATCATGCTCTGTATAAACTTAAATTTCGCATTTCTGGATACCTTCCTAGGATATTCCATAATTTTAACCCATTCTTTATCCTCTAGTTCCCGACCTATGTCCCCTGTCCAAGTGTTACGTAGTGTAGTAAGATCAATTGCCGCATGTGCGCGTATTCCTACATTCAGCCACTTGATGAGGTGTCTACCTCTCCCCATGTAGTATAGAGCTTTGACCAGTTCATGTGTAGAGGGTTCCTGTCGCTGCGGAGCCCATTACGCTTTAACATACTGCAGCAGTGCAGCGTGTAATAAGTTTAAGTGGTCGGGTGCCCCTGTTTCTTTCACGAAGTTATCGTGGTCCATAAGTGTCTCGTTATGAAATAAGTCAGTTACCGTGCTTATCCCTTCTTCAAGCCACGGTGCAATACTGCATTTTGTTATTCTTCCGACGGACAGCGGAATTCCCAATAACGGAATGTTCCCGGCATATGGAGGGTGTGGGGCCGTGTACTGTTACGTCGCCTTCCAGCATTGCAGTGCTATTTGTAGTAAGGGTGGTATGTTTTGGGGGTTTTTGCAGCGAGGTAGGAGCAGTGTATGCAGGGCCCCTCGATCTATGTCTTGTGTGGTGTATCCTATTTTGTGTAGATAACGGCCCGCTGTCCAATACGATAGCCATTGCAGCTGGCATGCATAGTAGTATGCTTTAAGATCAGGGACCCCTAGGCCTCCCCTATCTGTTCCGAGTTGTAACTTTTTAAGGCTTATTCTGCGTCTGCCAGCCCCCCAGATAAGATCGATCAGCATAGTGTTCAATAGTTTGAAGGTGTTATGTGGTATCAGAATTGGCAGGTTAGTGAAATAATATATCAATCGCGGAAGGACCACCATTTTGGATATGGCTGCTCTGCCCATAACCGAAAGCGGCAGTGTAGTCCAGAAGGCAATACTGGAGCGTATGGATCTCATCGCTCTGTTGAGGTTACCCTCTAGCATGTCTGGGTGTGCCCGGTAGACTTGTATACCCAAGTATTTAAATGTGTGTTGCGCTACTGGGAGTGTGTAGGATCCAAACATGACTTCTGCAGGATGCGTATCCGCCCGAAAGAAGAAAGCGTGCGACTTCATTGCGTTGATAGCCAACCCCGAGATCCGTTCGAAATCTCGGAAAATACCGGGGATAGGATACAGGGTAGCCCGGAGGTCTCGTATGTAGAGAATAATATCATCTGCATACGCAGAGAATAAGTGCGTTGTATTCCCGCTCTGCATTCCTAGATGGTGCGCTTCTCTACGTAATTTAAGTGCTAGGGGTTCTAACGCTAGTATGAATGAGTGGCGACAGTGGGCATCCCTGCCGTGTGCCCCTATATATCGAGTATTCGACCGAAATGTGTCCCCCTGTACGGGCACGGGCAGTGGGGTCAGTATATAGTAAACTGAGCCATTTAAGGTACTCTGCAGGTAGTCCAAACTTCTCCAATGCCTTAAACATGTACTCCCATTTGATCGTATCGAACGCCTGTCTCAAATCTAATGATATACACCCTGCGTTATCATGATGTTCTGGGGCAGTCGACATTAAATGATGTAGTCGTCTAGTATTCAATGATGTGCTGCGGGCTGGGAGAAACCCATTTTGGTCTGTATGTATTAGTTTATTTAATGTTGGCAGTAGTCTGTTTGCTAGCACTTTACTAAGTATCTTGTACTCCGTCACCAGTAAGGACAATGGGCGGTAGCTCGACAGGTCTGTGGGGTCTCTACCTGGTTTCGGGAGGGACACTACCAGTGCTTGTGCAGTAGTAAGGGGTAATCTACCTAGTTCCAGCGCTTCCTTATATAGGGCTTCCAGTTGAGGGGCAAGGGAGTCTGCGTATATATCATAAAATTCGTCCGGGAGCCCGTATAGTCCAGGGGTTTTGTTGCGCGGTAGTCCCTTTATTGCGCTTTTGATTTCAGACTTGGTAATGGGGCCTATCAATTCTTTCCGGGCTGCTGCAGTGAGTTGTGGGTACGGCAGATCAGATAAGAATTCCTCAATGTTACTACTCTCTGTCCTATCAGGGTTACTATATAGTGAGGCGTAGTATTGACTAAAGGCAGTATTTATGTCGTGTGGAGTGTGTACTGTAGCGCCCATGTGGTTAGTGACCTCATTAATTAGTACTGTGGGGGGATCATCCCGTAACAGTCTGGCCAAAAGCGTTCCAGATTTGTCCGCTTCCGTGTGGCGCAGCTGCGTGTATTTACGATAGTCAATGACTCGAAGGGTCTCTAATAGTTCTGCATGCTGGATTCGCAGTTCTTGTAGTGGGGTTTGTTTACTGGTATCATGCGTGGCTTCCTGTTCCAGCTTATTCATTTTGTTTTCTGAGTCCGTGAGATTCCTATGTGTTTCCTGGCTTGCACCCACTATCGCACGGATTGCCTTGCCCCGTATTACTGCCTTGAAGGCGTCCCATTCAATCAATTTGGTGGAGGCAGTGTTGCTATTTTCTGTGAAATATTGTGTCCCCTATGCTAGTGCGGAACACTGCATCCTCTAGTAGTTGCGGCCACATTCTCCAAGTGGGTACCGGAGTGGGAACTCTACCCCAGGCAATAGTTATTTCCAATGGGTTATGATCAGAAAAGGTTTTGGCCAAGTAAGTGGTATGAGTCACCTGCATTGCTATTGTTTTCGAGCAGCAAATTCTATCTATTCTCGTGTGTAGTAGGTGGACCGGGGAATAGTAGGAATACTCTCTATGGGTTGGGTGGTGCATTCTCCAGACATCACATAGGGCCCAACCATCTGTCCATCCACAAAGAGCCGCCGCCTGTTTTACCACTCCCGCACCGTGTAGTGGGGGGCGGGAACGATCCAGTGCGACATCCATTACTGTGTTGCAATCGCCACCTATTATCCATGGGTAAGTCTCCCACCCTGCTAGTGCTAGATTAAGATTGGCCAGAAATTTGTCTTGGTCAAAGTTTGGGGCGTAGATATTACCAAGGACCACATGCTGCCCATCTAACGTCCCCCATATAAGAATATATCTACCCTGTTTGTCCACTCTTTGTTCCAATGGTTTAAAGGGTACCCCATGTCTGATCCACACTGTAACACCCCTTGCAAAGCCAGAGTAGTTTGTGGAGAAGAACTGCCCTCTCCATTTCTTGCGGAGCTTCACTGCTTCTTGATCTACAATGTGAGATTCCTGCAGATAGACTATCTGCGCCTTGCGCCTAAGTAACTGTGCATGTACCCTATGTCGCTTTTGTGCGGATCCCAAACCCCGAACGTTCCACGTTATTATGTTGTATGTGTTAGGTGTATGCATTGCACTGTGGAGATAGGCCACTGCTCTACCCACTGCAGCCCGGAGCCCCTGATTTCCTCCAATCTCGCAATCACTCCAGGACTAACCCCCTCCCCATAACTCCCAATACTGGGCCCGAGTGGGGAACTACTCCGGGCCAAGAAAGGGAGTCAAGAGTATACCAATAATTCAGACCTGTGCCCATATAAAGCTGCTACATATTTAAGAAAGGAGGAGAAAAATGTATATTTGAGAGTTTGATACATAAATGGCCAACAACACCCTACCAAATGCCTTTTCAAAATCCACAAGGACCAATGTGCTTAGGTCCTTCTCTGCTCTTGATAATACTACATAAAGAAGACGCCTCAAGCAGTGGCATCTACTCCTACCATGCATGAGGCTATTTTGGTCACTTGTTAATGTCATACTGTTCATATTACTTTTATCAATCTGCTGGCAAGAATGTTTGCTTAGATTTTGGCCTCTAACCTAATTAAGCAAACAGCCTGATATGATGCACATTCACCTGCTTATCGCATTTAAAATAACATGGATGATAGCGCCGCAAAGACCGATTGATAGGGAGTTTGACTGCTGGGCCTCTTCAAACATCTCTAACAAAGGCGGTATCAGCAGCGAGGCATTTAAAAAAAAAAATTCGAATGGAAATCCATTAGGACCAGGAATTCTACTAGAAGGCATTCCCACAATGGCGTGCCTGATTTCTTCAGCTATTAAGGAGAGGTCAAGTTAACTTGGTCGGTTGGTGTGACGAAGTTAGTTTATGAGATTGTTTATTTTCAGTTCTCAGTTTCTATTGGGAGTAGGGTCTGTTTTTGAGATAATTTCTTTGGTAGTTCGCGAACAGTGCTGCAATCGCCATAGAGTCTGTGACTAACTTCCCTTCGCTACGGAGTATAGATGGGATCATTCTGGCCTCAGTATCCCTATTCGCCAACCAATATAGTAATTTGACTGCTGTATTCTCTACTTCATAAATTTTGACACTAGGACATAATTCTTGCAGTTTTTGCCCCAGTGTCACTCAAATAAGTTCAAGCGGTGTGAGAGTGGCTTCATTATATGAGGTGTTAACTGACTTTGTAGTATAGTATGTTCTTCCAGCATCATTATATTGTGTTTCCTGTCTTTTTCACCCCCAATATAAGATATGGTCCTGCCATCTATTACTGTTTTAAGGCCTTCCAGAGAGTGTCTGGTGAAGAGACGAAATCAACATTACGTTCAAAATATTCATCTGTTTCTGCTTAGAGAAAATTTATGTTTCATCTTTTAACCACTACTGAGGAACTATCTGAAAGTCCTCGCGATACTACTATATGTGTGCTTAATGTTCCATGTAGTACTGTTGCAGGCTCAAACAAGCAATCTTGTTGCAAGAATGAGCAGTGGGAGGGGCTAAGTTGTAAGTATACTGCGCGTCTCCTACATGCCACTTTCACCACATATCTCAGAGACAAATCAAGGCTGCCCACTTCGACAGGACAGCAGAACCGTTTGTGGTAGAGAAACTGCTCACATCCAGAACTGGATCCATATGGAGTCACCCCCGTTACAGTCATTCCCAGTGGGGAATCCAGTATTGAACTGGAAACGGTGCTATTAGTTAGATCTGTGGGGATATACTCACAGTATATGGACAGCATGAGCCCCTCAAGCCTCCCTGAGATCATTAGCTTGCTCAAATCATTCATGCGTACTATTGGCACTATGAGTGGAAAGGTTTTATGGAGGAGTATGGCTACTTCCCTGGTGCCCTGGGTGAAGTCTGCTTGGTAAACTCTGGTGTAACCAGGGCAGCCAAGGAAGCTGAATTTGGTAGTAAGCAGGTGTGTTTCTTGAAGTAAGGGTATATCTGGCGGCATATTTTTTTACATAATGCAGAACAGCTACTCTCTTAATTTTGTTGTTGAATCAGTTCACATTCTAAGGCACGATACAGTAGTGCTCTAGTGTTTTATCCTGTGAAAGTGAGCTCTATATTTCTGCGGTCAACTTAGAAACTGCAACATAACGACCACAATTTCTCCCCTCACAACTCCCCCTTCACCTTACACTCCCAATCTAGAGGTATCTGCCACCCTTATGAATCATCTAACCTCCCTAACAATGTATAAATACGTAATGATTGATAGGATTGTATCTTTCCCATGGGATGAGCACCAATCAATATATGATAACTGCCTCAAGTTTCTTAACTGGGTCCATAACATTGAGGCACAATTTGTTATTAAGAAGTTAGGAGTACACCATCCGAACCCCAAATACTGTTGACATTCAGAAACTCACTGCACACCTCTCACCCCACAGAAAAAGCAGAGGTGGGATGGAAAAGGAAGACCACCAGACCTGAATATCACCACTAAGCGCAATTTTGGAATGATACAGGAAAGATGCTGTAGGTCCCCTCAGTTTCTTTCGAGGGGAGTCTTGGCTAAGCAATTTTTTTGTGTTGTGGGAAATCTTGCTACTTTTAACTTGTCTACGCCATTGTTTTGTGTTGCTCTCCAAATCTGTTTCACCATTCGTGTGGTCGCTATCATTTGACATCTCAGTGTCTCCCTGACGGCCATCTTGGGTACCCTTGTTCGTGGGATCGCTCCTCCATTCAAGGTCAGGCCTGATCACGATATTCAGATAAATACATCATATTTTGGAAAATTACTTTTGGCTGGGTAGACCGGCATGTATTTCAAGTCTATTACTCTCAGCTTTTGTTTCATTAGCTCAAATGAATTCTGTTTCTGGGCGGCTGCTGTAGTCCAGGAACACCAGGATCTTTTGTGATACAAATGTTACTTCACCCTTCTCTCATATTGTCCTTATGAAACAGGATACGATCTCTGTAATTTAGGAATTGGGCTATCAAGGGTCAGGAAGGGGCCCCTTTAGGCGCCATCAGAGTAATGAAGTGGTGCAACCACTATCAAGAAGCATGAAGGAATTATGTTTCTACGCAGGATGCCCTTAAGTCTTATAAACCTCAAACAATTGTGCCTAGAGTGTAAGCTGTTGGACTGCATTTTGAATGCTCTCACTGTGTCCTCAAGTTCCAATTTGGGGCCCTTCGCCTCAGTCATCTGATCAAATGGGGGTCTTGCATAGAACAGCCACATTGGTACCCACTTCACACGTCTTTACCTCCATAGTCTATCTTGAAGAATAGTTCAGTGGAGGCCACCACCTCTGCCACTTCAGCAGTGCTCACCGCCGGACCCTCCAGGGCTCATTTTGCAGTGGCGAGAGTGTTGATAAATGTATCGATTTTTCCCTATTTAGGTATTTTTTTGTCTTTAGCCCTGAGCAGCTGGGTGGTGTACCACCCCGAATAGGCCGGCAGACTTTGAAATACATTTAGGTGGCTCGGATTGTGGGTCAGGAGGATTGCTGAAGGACTTTGTGATGGTACTTCAGCTAGCAATGACAGACTGCACAGTTGTCATTTACTTTGTAACTCACTAGCCATGTGTTTCTCAAGCAGCATGCACAGCCAGGCCGTCTAGCTGTTGTGAAACTTTCTACTACCCACTGTTTGGGCCACTGGTTGTTCTCCCTCTTGTTCTGGAATTGCCAGTGATTGCTGGGGCTCTTATAACAGTCCCAGGCTACAAGTAGCACCTCCTGGTAACGGTTGGCCGGCATCAGCCCCAAACTGACCGTTCCCTTACAACGGTAATCTCCGACCCTGCCAGCTTCACGTTTCGCTGGTGGCATGAACAGATCTGTTATTGGGGCTCGCAGTCAGTCAAGTGTTGCAATTGTACTGACTATTACATGGCTGATCAAGGTTGCACAGTGACTTCCTCTCTGTTTACAATCAGTGATCAAGTGTGTGCTCATTTGCAGGGGGCTTTTGACATGATAAAAATGCCCACACCTCCCACTGAGCCGGTGCTGCCTCCTAGCTACTCCTGTCTGGAGCCATGGCCTTCACCATTAATGAGCGGGAGCTTATGCACGCACATTCACAATTTCACTGCACTGATGTATTTCGACTCCTAGCCACTTGTGTGGCCCACTATCACTCACCACCAGCTCTTCTGAGTAGAGGCAGCTCCTGGTTGCCACCCAATGGAGCTCCAGATCCCACTTGCAGAGTCTCCGGCTGCCATTACCTACTTCAGCTACACTACTCTACTAATAGTCACACTCTGTTTTCTCAACCAGCGTGCAACCTGCTTTCACCCCAGGGAAAGAACATATTTACTTTACACTAAAAATGCTTCTATAAGCGTGAATATATATTGGATTAAGCAATGATACAGCAATTGTGCTTCTTGCGTACACATCTCCCTTGGTTTTTTTTTTAAACATAAAAGAAACAACCTTGCCTCCTGCCTCAAACCCCACCACCCTCTGTGCCTTTCACCCTCATCCTCTACCCTCCCCATGTACTCTCTGCTCTGCCAGCGCTGCACTCACAGGCAATGTGAGCCCTGCCAGAGCAGCCTTGAATTCCTCTATGATGTAGCAATAGTGGGTAACACCTTTTGTTAACCACTATCGCTATGTCATAGAAGTGACTAACGCTAGTTGAGCTACATTAGCCATAATGTGGTGTTAGTCTGTTGTAAACCTTTTTCTTGGCCACACAACAGCAGCCACAGAAAACAATCAAAATTCACAAAAGTCATGCAGATGCAAAGTGCTATGGGCGTTTGGAAGTTCTGGAGGATTGTTTGTTCTAATGCCCCTTCCCTGCACCTTTTCACAGCGGTGAACCTTCACTGGGGAAAAATGTGCTGGCATTAAGCCGTACCCTTTACCACGCCAAAGGGACTAGTATTTAATACTGAGTTTGTGGTAACAACAATTTCCATTTAGTGAACTGTCTTTACTTATTTGATGAATGGAGTGACATTTAAGGTATTTTTGTCTCGTTCTCCACCCTCATTTTTAGGTCTTGCCTAGACAGAGCATGTGTGGTCTCATTGAGAAGTTTTGTTTTTAACAGTGGGCTTAGAGGCCACCCATTACCAATGGATGGCTTCGTCGTCACTCATTTCTTTGCTTTTTAGTGGTCGGCTGCACAGGCTTCATTTCTTTTTACGTGTTTGCCCCTTCCCTGGGGCATGGGTGCATAACTTGTGCCCTTACACTGCTCATTTTGTTAGGTGCTACTTTTTTGTTTTTTAAGAACTCTACAAGAGTGAATCTTTTTGAGTGGTCTGCAAGCTTGCCTCCCGCTTATGTGTTTATCCTTCCACCAACCCGCCACTGACCATCAGCTTTCCCCAGTCCTTCACTGCCACACTCCGTTGTCAGGTTTTCCTGAGCTACTTCCACCCACCCTTCTTTATTCGTGTCGCAACTGACTCACCCTCCACCCCTATGTGATGCACCCTGCCCACCTGTGCTGCCTCCTGCCACCTTCCTGTAGACTTCTCTCTCTGTGTTGCCTCCTATTCCTGTCCCTCTGTGTGGTCTTCTGCCCCCAACTTCTGTTGTCTCCTGCCATTCTCCCATGTTGTCTCCTGTCATTCCCCCATGTTGCTCCTGCCTACCACACAGCAAAAAAAAAAAAAGCACTGACACATCCAGCGCATTTCCTTCAATGAGGAAAATTTAAACCATAAACCCCAAACAAGGCTCTCCTACCTCAGACTTCACTTAACGCTAAATATGTTTTATATATTTTAAATAATGTGTAAATCTATGTTCTAGTGTGAATATATCTCATAACACTCCTCTGACATCTTTCCTTGTTACCATGTACTAAGAGAGAGGCAGAGTTGAAAGTTTCTGTACAAAGCATACCAGTAAGTTAACCGCAGCCTGAACGAGTCATAAAACTCTGATGCCAGGGACTTCCTATTTCATTGAATTCTCAGTCTTTCTAGTATTTTAGCTCTAGAAGAGACTCCCTGGCTTTTCCTGACAGATTAGATGATTTCAGAAAATGCTTAAATCCGTATGTCGAGGTACGTTCTCTGAAGTGTTGGTTCTGATGTTTTAGGAAGGATTCACTCCCGTTGTGGCTTGTAAGGACCAGGTTACCTTTATTAGGTCTCGCCTAGAGCGCAGCGCGCATGCGCTCCTCTAGGAGAGGGTTCTTGGAATCACTTCAGACTTCCAAGAGCCTTCTCCGTGTGGGTGTGCCTCCTCCCACATCCCATTGGCCTTTGCGTGTGGCTTTCAATAATTGAAAGCACGCAAATGGCCAAAGACGGGTGCATGTCCCGCCTCTCCTCAAAACTTTCACTCCCATGGCCTAGGGGTCTCTGGAGCGCGCAGGGTGCCATCTGTTCTGGATCAGGTTTACTCCCAGAGCGTTTTGCTCTCTGGAGCCAGCAGCGGAGCGCAGGGATGCCATCTGTTGTGGCTCATGTTACAAATGCTTTCACTTTCGTGCGGTTTTTTTCTTGTCACGAATAACTGTGTAACCGAAACCCGTGTGTGACGAAACCGAATCAATTAACTGCAAACACGAATCAGTTAAAAGTGACCGAAGGGAATCCTTTAGTAAATCACAAATTAAGGAGTGATCCGCAGTTCGGAGTGTGGCTCGGTCGCAGGATCAAAGGCATTGGCAGTTGCTCCCAGCAGATAAATAAAATGCACTCTTCCTGCTTCTGACACATTGCCTCTCGGAGGTAACCAAGTGAGTCATCATGGTAAATGTGTTGGGAGTGTGGGCGCCCGGCATGAGGTTTTACCGCCAATAGTGTTCGGAACGGCAGAAAGCCCATTTTACACCACAGGAACCCGGAGACCCCCCTGCATGACTCACGCAGTGAAGGAGGCGGCCACTTGAGTGCAGTCATCTGTATTGCAATGTGTTTGTAGCCTTCTCTCTCTCTCTCTTACCACCAGGCCCCACCACAATAAAACCCGGGTTCCCTTTTTTTGCAGTTTTATATAGCGCGCACTCGACCGGAAGGTATTGGAGCGCTTTACACGAGCACCAGCTACATAAAACATGGAGGCATTCGTTTTTTATAGGCATGAGGAGATTAAGTGATTTGCCCTCGCAGAGATTCCAACCTGGCTCCCCAGTTCCAGAGACAGCAGCTCTGGCCGTTACGCCACAACGCCTCGCCCCTTGAGCGCCATTTTGCCCCCGCGGTTCCCCATTTGAATGGTCTCTTTGGTGGACTGAGAAAGCTCTCACCCGTACTACCCCACTCCTTGCGAGTAGCAGTTTTCCTTTCCTTAGCTGTCAGTCATCCACTCGATCCAGGACCCTGGCATGGCGTGTGGAAAGGACCTCCCCCCACTGCCAGCCGGTGGGGTTGGAAGGATGCAGGGGCCATGATTAATTCGACGACGGTCGCTTCGCTGCCCCTTTATGTCTTGGCGCCAGCCGTCTCCGGCGCACGGCACTTTGCAGACCTCGTTCGAGTGTCCCGCGAGGCCCGCCCTGGTTCTCTAATGAACCTTCCGTATTGCTCGACAGGCTTAACCATTTGCCCTGGGACTTCTTTAGTAGAGGTTTTCTGCCACGCTCAATTAAACCGTTTTTCATTTCCATTTAGTTTATAGGCGGAAGAAGTATCATTAGACACCAGAGTTTCCCTTATTGCAAAATATCTTTACCCCTCACAACTGTTATTATGAGGATCCACTGATATTTAAGTGTTGGTAAATGGCGTTACTACGTTCTCCCATTCAGTTTGTGACACATTTTAGCAGATTAACCAACAGTATTCTGCGTAATCCGATTGTTGCGTACATATTTTCAGCGTGGAACTGCATGTCCCAAAATGCTGCTTGATGAAAGGTCATGACTGACAGAAGACGTCATAAAGGCACTTGTTAGGTATGGGCGGAGCTACTAGATTTATGTGCCAGGAAGGACTAAAACGATGTCGCAGGGTTGATTAAATTATGCGAGAAGAAAAAAATTAAATTATGCAGTATAATGCAATACATTTTTAAGCATTATTAACTATGTTGTCATTTTTCCACGTTAACCCAGTGTGGGCAAATATTTCACATCTGTAGTGTGTGTGGGGTTTGTGTAGGTGAAGTCTTCTGTGTGAGAGTGCCAGATTGTGCAAGTATATAATGTTTTCAGTGTGCTTGTCGCCTTTTGCGTGATTGTGTGTTGCATACATGTATGCCTATGTGGGTATTCGTCATTCTGTATTTGTGAGTGAGTCAGATTGTTTATATGTGGACATTTTGCCAATCGACATAACATAACTTCTTTCATCTGTAGTGCACATAACATCTGTGTACTATTTTATGATTCAAAATTAGATGCCCAATTTCACATTTCTTTTGCTTTTTTATCATCTTTCAATTTCAAGTGATGGTTGAGTTCTCTGAAAAAAGGCACACATTGGACTGGTAGTGGCTGAGTAAAGACAATAGTTTTTTTAGTCTGTAGGGCAACATTACAAACACTTATAAACCTCAGCATTACAAAGAAAATATATATACAAAGGGCTGTCTTCAACATTCGTTCAAGGGGGTAAAAGTCACCCTATGTGTACGGAAAGAGGTGTGCCACGTATTTTGCACAACTTTGTATTCAGAGAAAACTGTTATTATGGTTTGTGAAAAAATGAAGTAATACCACTATTAGTTAGAACAGGCAACAAACACTACAGGCTTGTTTTGGGTAAACAAACTAAAAGTAGATATTCCTTGTCTGAATGCCTCTTCAAGCAACCTGACTCTGCTCCCAGGCTTGCACACGTTCCCCACTTCTGTAAGCTTACCTCAGCTGCCCCTAGACCACTGCAAGCTACCCAACACTGCTCCCAATACCACGAGTTTCCACACGTTTCAATTTGGGCTTGATATAACCTTATAAATATTCAGGAATTAAGCTATAATTAACCACCCAGAATAATCTGCTGCATGGCTAAACACTTAATAGGTCCCAAAGGCGGGACCTATTGGCTATGCCAATGCTTGTTATGTTTTATCGTATGCTGCCAAGCCTAGTTCTACAGTGGTCTCTCCATGTACAGCAGTAGCCTATCTTCTTGACAGGAGAAGGCTGACCTGGATGGATGCATTTCAGCTAACACAGTGCTTGACAGCCAATATTTTCTTCAGGACATCTGGGGCCACATCATGAACCCACTTCGCAGAAGTATTCCACAGAGTAGTTAGATAATGGCAGCCCAAACCTCTCTGTTAAGCATTACTGGCAGCCGAAACCTCTCTGTTAAGCATTACAACTGCCCACTGTTTAAAGCACATTGTCTTCATAAAGTTAAACAAAACCTGAACATTCAAATTGTAATCAGGGCTCACTGTTAGCTCTAGTTTGCAGCAAACAGCTTTTAGAATCTCTCACTTCTGCATTTAGATATATTTTCCTCAAAGAAAAATGCTATTTGACCCGGGGAGGTGGCGGTCCCTGGAGCTGCGAGGGGGCCACACAGGCCCCCACCCGCATTATTTTAATTTGACTTGCCCTGAGGAGGTCGCCGTACCCGGGGCGCAGGTGAGACAATCAGCCCGCCCGCATATACATTTTGATAGTGCCCCAGGGAGGTGGCAGTCCCCGGGGCTGCGCAATCCCCCCTGCATTATTTTAATTTGACTTGCCCTGGGGAGGTGACTGTCCCCAGGGCTGAGAGGAGGCCGCGCGGGCCCCATGCATTATTTAAATTTGACTTGCCCTAGGTCGCTGGAGGTCCTCAGGGCGAGGTCGGGCCCAATGAGCCCGTCCGCATATACATTTTGATAGTGCTCAGGAAGGTGGTTGCCCACGGGTCTGCGAGGGGGCCACACGGGCCCCCTGCATTATTTTAATTTGACTTGCTCCGGGGAGGTGGAGGTCCTCGGGGCAAGGGCGGGTCCGATCGGCCCGTCCACATATACATTTTGATAGTGCCCCAGGAAGGTGGCGGTCCCCGGGGCTGCGAGGGGGCCGCGCGATCCCCCCCCTGCATTATTTTAATTTGACTTCCCTGGGGAGGTGGCTGTCCCCAGGGCTGAGAGAGGGCCGCGCGGGCCCCATGCCTTATTTACATTTGACTTGCCCTAGGTCGCTGGAGGTTCTCAGGGCGAGGTCGGGCCCAATGAGCCCGCCCGCATATACAGTTTGATAGTGCTCAGGAAGGTGGTTGCACACGGGCCCCCTGCATTATTTGAATTTGACTTGCTCCAAGGAGGTGGCGGTCCTCAGGGCAAGGGCGGGTCTGATCGGCCCTTCCGCATATACATTTTGATAGTGCCCCGGGAAGGTGGTGGTCCCCGGGGCTGCGATGGGGCCAAGCAGGTGCCCCCACATTTATTTAAATGTTTGCCCCAGGGAGGTGGCAGTCTCTGGGGCATTTAGAGTCCAGTGCCGGCACCCCCTACATATTTATATGTGAGAATGCTCCCGGGACCTGTCCCACCGGCGGTTAACGATTGGAGAAGTGTTGGAACCTGAGCTTCTTTTAAAAAAAAATATTTCGGTGGGAGCCACGGATCCAGCGCCTCCCTCCCCACCCTCTGTCGGGGAACCGCCCACCACCTCCCCAGAGGCATCGGGGGTCAGAGTATTCCTATCCTGCTTCCTTCTCTTTTTTTTCTACCTTTTTTGTGCGAGTCGACCCAAGCCGAGTCCCAAGATGGCTGCCAACACTTCCTGGATGGAAATGTTGGCAGCCAATCAGATTTCAGCACAAGGACTTTTGGATCCTTGGAGAATCCACGTCCCTATATATACAAATAGTTTTTTCTCTCAATATCTCAAAAACTACTGAACGGATTTATGCCAATTTACATAAAGGTCGCTTTCTGGACCAACAGCTACCTTTCTACCAAATTTGGTGCAATTCCGTGCAGCAGTTCGGGCGGTAGTCGTGTCTAAAATCTCTTTGGAAATTAACATGGGGAGAACATGTTTTGGGACCCCCCCCTTTTTATCGGCCCCCACTTCACGGATCACCACAAAATTTTCAAAACAGCAGCTGGTGTGAGCGTCATACTAGTTTTGAAAATTTCCCGTGGATTCGTCAGACGACGTCAAAGTTATTGCCAAATGAAAAAACGCTCTTCCTAACTAGCTAGGTCCTAACTATAACTACCTACTGTGGACCGCCAGTAGGTAATATATATATATATATATATGTATATATACAGGTATACTATAGTTAACAGTAAAAACAGAGTTTGTATACTTACTGCTTTAATATCCGCTTTTACAGGCAGAAGGGAAAAGAAAGCCAGCAGCTGGATTGTAATGATTGTCTTGAATTGGTTGGCAGATGGCACTGAAATCACCTTCAACAGCAGCATCTTTGACTGAAAACCTGACAACACAAAAAAGAAAAAAAAAACAGGTGTCAGAGAAAAATGATTATTCCATATTCTGCGGTCTACTGGAACATGTGCAGGAGAGTTTAAGGCATACTGCAAATGTAAACACATGAGAATTTCATAAAGTTTTTTCTCATCTCAGTGGTGCAAAACTGCTCTCTCTGTCTTAACACTTGGTTAATCCCATTATCCACATTTTCAGTAGAGGACAATGAATCTTACATTTGCATGCAGGTTTATATTTACATGAAAATAGGAAGGCTACAATCACTCAGCATACTTGGGACTTGTCACGACTGAGGGAGGGAAGTATGAACTGGCAAGGAACACGGTGGGGTGATGTTCATGCCTTTGTAACAAGCAAACCAATTACATGACTTCCATCATTAAAGACGTGACCTTGAATTTAGAGTATTTTAATCTGCTGATTAATGTGACTATCAGTCCTCAAGCACTGACAAATTTGAGGGCAGACGTGGCCTTATTGGAGGACACTTTTCTTCTCATCTTGTTCCCCATCCAAGTATTTTCATACAATATGGCCAGGATGCATGGAATAGAAATCTTGACCAACAATGATGTAAGATACCCTAAACAATGGAGTTGCAGCTACCTCTTAGGAGCCAATAAACCCATTTCAAAAAGTCCAAATTGCACTGTCTCTTTGCTTTACACATTCATTTGTACATTGCATTATTGTTTGCCATTGTTTCGGCTTATCGTCTACTTTTTTTTCAGATGTTCATTAGAGTCGCAATCAATAACGTTTCCAACTCTTGAAAAGTATCTCAGTTTTGACAGGGGATCGCAATCAGTTAACACATGATCAGAAAATGTTTGCGAACATGTTCGATATTTCAGTGTTGCCTGTAACTACATTGTCAATAATACTTCCATGTTTGTGTTGATGTTTGCAATTTCTCTATGATTATGTAGTATATCTAGTGTGCATAACCAGGTGCCCTGGTTTTACTGTGTTGTGTTGTTTAGCATTTTGTTTTGTGTATGTGCTTCAACTTGAATTCTCATTTACATTTTAATATGTTTATACATTTTAGACCAGGCTTCTCCAACAGGTAGCTTGTGAGCTACTGGGAACTCTCCTGCTACCTCCAAGTTGCTCTCATGTGTGAAGACCACCCTACTCAATTATAAACTTTCGCCTGGTTGAATTAATATGTCTACTAAACATGAAAAAGTGTGTATTCGAGACAAATGTTAGAGCTCATAATTTCCAAAATAAACTTAAAGTTGATATTTCAACCCAGGGACATATGGGGGCCCCTAAAAACCTATTTGCTAGAACTTGGCCAGCCCTCCTCACCACAAAATCTATCTGGGATAGTCCCCACTGGGGTGGGTTGAGGTTTCACGTGTCATACTACAGTGCATCTGATCAGCTATTCGCCTGTAGGTGAAATGTATATTGCATTGAAACAGAGGACTCGCTGATTATGGAGTTGACATTCAATTTTGGCTGTGGTAAAGTGTCAATCTTATGCTGTCCATTTTCTTTTTTTTTTGCTTCAAAGTGTCGCAATGAGAATATGTATCTGATGATTGTTATTGTTTGAAATGGTAAATAAAATTAAAAAAAAAAAAAAAAGTTGATATTTCAGAAATAAATCCTGTGGCGTTGGGGAGACTTCTTACTAATATTACCCTGCTGCCAGGAGCATTGCAGATATGGCTGTTACAAATTACCCACTTAGAGGCATTCAAAATTAAGTATTTTTTTTACATTACTGCTGGCAACACTGCCTGATGCACAAAATTGGTCGCTGCTAACAATCTTGCGTGAGGTGGTCACTAATGTAATCTTGTCTGATGTGGTCACTATTGCAACACTAATAATGTTGGTAGCTCAGGATGATTTTCATTGAAAATAAGTAGCTCTTATTACTGGAAAGGTTGGAGGCCCTTGTTTTAGACAATATTAAAATGCTGTATTCACTGCTTTGGGTGGACATTTATATCTGTATTCTAACTGTGCTAATCATGTAACTTTAGCCGTATAGGGGTTTGCAACAGATATCGAGGCACAAAAAGTCTTCAGGTCTCAACAGTCTTCCTGTATTCCCAGAGACCCCCACCGAAACCAATAACATACCAGATCAAGTGGTTGCAGAGGCGTATGCAAACGCCTTTAGGATAGTGAAAAGCGAGAGCACTCACAAAGCCACCATTATCTCACATTACCCTTAACTCACTTCACTTCCTTTACCCCATCTCTCCCATTCAAACTACTTTCCTCACCCTCATCACCACTTTTCCCCCCACTTTCCCTTAATTCCCTTTCCCTCAGTGTAGGTCACTTCCCTTCTGCAGCGAGGAGAACAGTTTGAGGGTCTTTTCTTGCCTTTTATCAGAAGAATTCCCCCACCTTCATCCAACCTGTCCTCCTAAGTTTCTACCCTCTTCAGGAAGTCCAGCACCCCCTACCTCCCCTCCAACACCCACACCCAGTCTCACCCACTGCGTGATGCTGCACATGCTTTGGTTTTTCTTTTTTTAAGAGAGAATGAACCATCTGGACGAGGAGTGTAGCTGTCCTCAAATGAAACCACTAAATGCAGCTTCACTGGAGGACTGCATGATGAATAAGCTAGGTTTACCAAATGGAAGTTTTTGAATTGTGATTTTCATCCTCGTTTTGCACTGCCCATAGCACAACGTCCTGTTTAGCCATAAAATGAATAATATTACTTCACTCACATAAAAATAATTGCATTGTTATTGCATTGCAAAGTAAAGGAAAAATAGAATGTGCTAGAAGAGAATTGAAGAAAAAATGGTTTACTCTCTAAGCAAACTTTCTCTATGGCACCTCCAAACTCTGGAATACTCTTCCGAGTGAACTTAGACGTGCTAGCTCCCTCACCATCTTCAGGAAAGGACTAAAAACCTGGTTATTCCAGAACTAGATGCTTGATCGGGCTACTGTGTTCTCAGCGCCAAGACACCCCTGGGTATACGTGCGC
Source organism: Calotriton arnoldi (assembly GCA_963921515.1). Classification (NCBI taxonomy): domain Eukaryota; kingdom Metazoa; phylum Chordata; class Amphibia; order Caudata; family Salamandridae; genus Calotriton; species Calotriton arnoldi. Next base: position 1,100,495 of record CAWUFW010001349.1, on the reverse strand, counting down.
TTTATAAATCCCGCTAACATTAACATTAAGAAATCATGGGGATACTGCAGTCAATAACAACAACTATGTGCTCCAGTGGGTACACTGGAAATACTACTCTCCAAAATTACTTCATTATTATCGTGATGCAATTACGAGGCTAGGACCAAGAAATACTCCGCTTACAAACTTAAAATGATCCAAATTGCAAGATAAATCCAAAACAGTAGGAATACCCAGAAGACAGTGCAGTAGAAATATAAAGACAATCTGTATACCCCCCTGAAATAGCACACTATGTTATACTCACTGCACTAGTGACCCTTTATAGCCATAACCCATCTTCACCATCTAGAATGATGGGCAAAGACACTCAACCTTAAGGTTTCTAAATAGATATCAGGAGCTGCTGAACTTCGGCTGGTTTTAATTCACTTGTCATTGCCTCATACTCCTTCAGGCACTTCACCACCAATGAAGCATTAGTTATTAGACAAAATGAAATTCTACATTAACATCCCAACGAAAAGGAGTTATTATTCACCGGGGAGATATTAATCTGATACCCCTTGATAACCTGCAGAGCAGAAAAGTTTCCCACACTGGAACCTCAGTAACAGGAATGAGGCAAGATAAAATAACTGGTTTAGCAGAACGTATCCAATATGCCAGGCCATTTTCCGCCAGCTCAAAATTTAAGGTATGGACAGGGTCCACCCCCACTGGATCCATACTCTGTTCCACACACCAACAGATCCACCGTCTCCATGTTGTTGTATAGCATTTAACTGTACTCTCTGGCTAAGCGCTCAGGTGGAGTCTTGCAGCTTAGAGCGAAATACCTCGTATTTCCTAGTGACTCCATGCCATCAAGCGCAAAGGCCCCTCCTGGACCAGAAGGTGTGATCTCCCCACGCAGTTCGACATCAAGGGAAAAAGGATTGAAGAATCCCAATATAGAACTGGGCACCACTTAGATACCTCTAAAAAAAGGTGTCCATAGCACAACATTTCCAGTTTGCCTGAGCACCCGAGTTGTCAACTTCATGATCATCACGAATGGGGGAATAAATGTTAGTTACCGCTTACAACCGAATTCTTCCATCTATTGAGGTGGAGGTTCCATGCACTTAAGTCTTTAAGGTACCTGGAATTGCAACCCACCACCAAGTTCTGTTATAAATGAAATCAATCTGTCCAGGTAGATGTGGCAACAATCCTTGGCCAGATCTGCCAGGGTCTTGGATCTGGGTAGTTAATCTATCTTACAGAGGCACATTAAATTTGTAGAAGTATCCAGAAGGGTCTCTGTCCTTGGTAAGGCATTTCACCATGAACAAGCGCACCAGGAAATCCAGGTAGCTGATACGAAGCTTGCATTAATCTGACCTCCTGTTGACATACTCCTAAATCTGGCAACTCAGCTTAGAAGACAGGGGTCCGAATCTATGACCCGTTTCAGGCTTTCAGATGATTCAGCCACCACTGGATTTCCAACTTGGTCTCATCTGCTACATCTTTCTTCTTCAAACATGTAAGGCATCTCCTCAGATGGGCAGCCGTAAGTCTTAGAGCAATCTGTAATGAAGAGGCTGCAGAAATATGTCCTGTATCGAGGAACTGCACTGAGGTAGATTCTTTACTTGGTTAGCACTTTTCTCATCTTTCTGAGCTCCTTCTTGATGGTTAACTTTTTCTTCTGGAGGAGGATAAGAATAGCCAACTTCAAATCAACTAAGAACACCAGGAAGGTCATTGACTGTGCTGGGACAAAAATCCAATTTGCTCTTGTTGACCATGAACCTATGGAGAAGACGCACTGACATCTCCATAGGTTTCTGCAGGCAGTTTTGATACTGGTCTATCAGGAGGAGGTTGTCCAGGTGCACAATATGGCAATTCCCCCTGGATCTTAGAAACTCCATGACCAGCCTTATACGTCTGATGAAACACAATGGGGCAGATGAAAGGTTGAACCGAAGATCCACAAACTTCAATGCCTGCCTTGCCACATAAATAAAACGAAGTGCTGTAGAGGGACAAAAATGGGGACCGTCCTTTAGATCTAACTTGAGTCCTGTGGCAGGAAGCTATCCTGGAAGAGGTAAAAACTCTCCATCTGGAAATGCGACTACACTAACCAATCAATAAATCTGTAAAGACTGATAACTGACTGGATGGTGGCCTTTGCCCCTTTCCACCAGGAAGCTCAGGAAACCCTTGGAACATAAGACAATATGGACCCCAAACCAATTTTTCCAACTCTGCCACCTCCTCGTCTAGGAAGAGGCTCTCATTCTGTAATAAAACCAGTGGCCGAGGTCTGCTGCATTATACTTGAAAAATATTTGGGAACCTCTCACCATCTGGAGCACTATCCCTAGTCAATCGCAGACACTGGATTTTATTATGCCGGTCACAACAACTATCCTGATACAAAACTAGGAAGAAGAAGCACTTATGTGGATACTGAGCAACAAAGATAGAGGAAAGGCTTATTCTCTTCTTGATTAAATATCTTGATAGAGAGTGTTGTAGAGGTTCAAAACTGATGATATTGTGTGGACTATTGGGAATGGTAATCTAAAAAAATCTTGTTGCAAATTTTCTTTTTAATGGATGGAGATGACTGCTGAAAATTAAATTATATAAATGAAGAAGGAATATGCATAACTCTCACCTCCGGGCCTGACAGACTCACAAAGTAAACACAAAATATTTACACTACATAAGACATCACTAACATAAACCGGTTGATTTCCATTACTCAGCTACATGTTGGCTTCAGACTTTAAATGCTTGCAGAAGAAATTTCTTAAGTACTAAACGTACCAAGAAACGTGGCATGTATAAAATGGGCACAAAATTGGGGCAACACTATTTAAAAATAAAATAACTTCACTCTATATATATATATATATATATATATATGTATGTTGTGTTTTATTTTAGGACAAAGTAGTGTATGCAAAAAAATAATAATCGGAAGGACTGATTTGATCAGCTTAGAAGTAGTAGAAGGGCATTAACTTGAGCCTGATTATTTGCTTTGATTCAAACATTGTGTCATCAGACATCTCTGGGACCACTGAACCTTTAATCGGTATACAGTCTTGCCAGTGATTCAATATTTTCCTTCAATATTTTCTTACTATAATGATTTTTCAGCAAGCAAGACATTTGTATGTTGGCATTTTATAAGCACAGATTGAAATCCACATAGCAAATGGATTAACAATTCCATCAGCATCAATTGCAAGCTTTTGCTAGAGAGGACAATGCAATAAGGAACTGATAAATCGATTTTACTCATTCCGAATTGAAGTTGCATCACTAATTCTCCACCTCAGACATTTTTAAAGACATGGCAACTGCAGCAGGTGTGGTTTTACACATTTTTACTATTCTATCGACACATTTTTACTATTCTATCGACTGACATCCTGCCTATGGAACTTCCAAATCTGCTTCAATTGGTGTGGACAATTAACGAATTTTGAATATCTGCAGCTAGCAACTTAATTTATTAATACTGAATGTAGGAGCGGCGGAGCTTGGCCACAAAGAAGATGGTTTACTTCCGATGAAGAGTCCAGGACTCCAACACCTTGTAGCAGATAACGCCGTCCCTGGGGAGACCAAAGACCTGTGGGTCGAATGCATTGTCACCGGCATGGACAGAGACTTGGGGGATGAAGTTTGAGACCGATACCAGCACGGAGACACATGCAATACGAATCGGCTTAGTGAGGCGATTACCGGCCTTGGGACAGCATGCAGGCTTGAGCGCCTATGACCACAGCCGGCCCCTTCAAATAAGAAAGCAACGAGCTGAGGGCACAATGAAGAGATTGTAGCAGGAGAGGCAACAGACCCCGAGCCCGGGCTGGTGGACGGAATGAAGTTGTCGAGAAGATCCCATACCGGTGAGCCCCACCATAGACGGCATGGATAGCGGCACCTGCCACTGCCTAGTGTGTGAGATCTATAATACCTACAGTCTGCATCGAGGCCTGACCTGGCACATTCTTCTCTGCGTAGCAGCGCAGTTTCAGCAGAAACCATGCCCATGGATGGGGCATGCTCTGTAAACTTGCAATACCTTTCCTACAGTGTGAAGCTGCACCACAAACCGCATGGCTAAGTCAGCCGGCTCTTGGATTTGGCCTCAGAGGCAAAGATGACAAAAGACAGCTTGAAGCAGAGTGCGCTTGGGCCATGAGTCAGAGTAAAATTTCCTGGACACAGGACCAGTGAGAGTCGACAGCCACAGTCTGAAGCCGGCCTCTTAGATGGCCTAACACCCCATCACTGAGAGATTATAGCACTGGCCAAGGGAGTGAGCCTATCCCCGTAGGAAGGCGGGGCACATTCCCCCTGACTGGCACTGTGTGCGCCCCACATGACTGTTAAACCACAGCTTACTCATTCACTGCAGTGGCCTGTCGGAGCGGGGCGAGACTACAGAACTATGCAGAATGGTTAGACAGAGGACAGGTGTGGGCCGTGGGGAAGTCCATGCAGACCTTTTAAGCACTACTAGTGGCTGTAACCTGATCAGCGAGGGCTATGGCCTTGTTCTCTATAATTGCCCTGGTGCCCTCCCACCATCCAAACGGGGGACCCAACCCTTCCTCATTGTTTACGTCAAACCACCAAGGGGCAGAGTTTCTCCTGCTAAAACAACATAACGGAGACAAGTCACCATGAATATACCCTCCGGGACACAAGAGGAGTAGTTGCGACCTGTGGGAGCACCCAAACAGAATCTAAAACACAAACAGAGAACTTCTCAGTGAGAGCCTGTCAGTCGTGTCAAGGGCATTTCCTCCCATCTGACTCGCAGCCTTACATGTATCACTTATGCCCTAAGGAATGGCACAACACCAATTACTTTTCACAGAAGTGGTGGCGGGACGATTGAAAACTCATCAAAACAAAATGGCCACAAAAAAAACATAGAAGTTTTGATGCAGGAGCTCACCTCGATTAAAGTCACCATAGGCTCAGTCCGAGAGGACACTAGGACAACAACCAGCTAAATAAAAGCTCTATGGACTGACTTGGGCACCTTTCAAACACTGCTCAACAAAACAGACAGTGACAGCTCATGAGGATCCAGTACCTATGCTCCAAGGAGGCCCAGACATTGGTCAGGAGCTATGGATGGTGTGGAGAAAACTAGTGAAAGTCGATCACCGAAGTAGAAGTAACAATGTCCAATCCATGGAAATTTAAGAGAGGGCAGCGGTGGAAGATATGACTGGCTTCTTTTCTACCAGACCTCATTGGCAAAGTTTTCACTGCCTCACTGGAGTTCCAAAGAGCACGCAGCATCCGCTCCAAAGGAGCCAGGCACCGGACAACACCACGGCCAGTCACTGCCTGCCTATTGATTCATACTTCAGCTAAGCAGCACAAAGGCCCCTTTGCCTACAAAGGCAGTAAGATACATATAGCAGAGGACTTCTCCCAGGAAACAATGATTCGTAGGAAAAGATTTCTGCCACTCCGACCTGCTATCAGGAAGCAGAGGATTCGCTATGGACGGCTGGAACCATCCACAACGCTAATCATGATTAACGAATACTTCCTGAATTTGAGGAACCAGAGGATCTGGAAGTCCTTGACATCCTGGAGGCTGCAAACATTTACAAGAATGGCGCTACTGGTACACTAGTCCAAGAGGCACTCAGAGAAGATTCTCCTGCAGAACACAGACGGCTAGAAACAGTGACTGAACAGTTAGAGGATAAGAAAGAGCAGGACTTTCAAAACTGGTCCCTCGAGACAGGCATATCTCGCTCCCCCTTAAAGGCTTGAAGAACCGCTAATGACTAGAGAGTTTACAAGAGGCGGATTGCTCTAGCCACGGCAGGGAATCTGGTAAGATCTGGCCAATCGTGTTGTGTACAAAGGAACTGTGTAAGGATGCACGGGGTGAGATTAAAGCGGTCTCTGGACATTACGTACAGCATTGAACTGAACAGGGTTGTAGTAATGACTGAATTTCATTTTTGTACTGAAGCCATGTTGTCTTAAACTGGTTGTTGTTTATGGGTGCTGGGAGAGCAGGCTGGAAGGAGTAGCGATTGGCCATTTAAAGTGAGGTTTAAAAAGCAGTAAAAACATAGTGTTTTTTGTAAGTTCAGTGATTTGAGACTCACATAGAATACTAAGGAGATATTGTATAATGCCAACCCCAATACAAGTAAACAATAAACTGGTCCCTAAGGGGGTAGTGTTGCTCTTGACTACCACTGCAATAGTGTTATTTTAGGGAAAGTAAAAAAAACTCTCAAATGAGTAAGTTTCAGTTATGCGTTTTAGTGAATTTATTTATACATTTCTTATTTATCAATATTTTCATCAATTCACACAGTATAATATAATACTTACATAAGGTGATCCTAAATATTGACAGCGCAGTGAAAGTGATATATGGTGACTGAAAGGTGCATTTGTGCGATGTACAACATATATACATGTGGCTAATCGGGACAATAGATTGTTTTGAAGTCCACACCCATGAAGTGAGTGTTGACATCCACCATTAAAAATCTTAAAAACACAGTACACATATGTTATTTGTCGACGTTTCGAACCCCTCAACATAGGCATTTAGAGCAATGTCATCATCAGGACGAGAATTATCTAAAACGGAGACACCAAAAGATTGGGGCATAAATTCCCATATTCAATCCGATACCAGACAGATTGTCCTGGACCAACTTCAAAGTAGATATTGGCATGCCCAAAATTAAGGACATTGAAAGTCCCATACACTTAGAAGTGTCACACTGTTTCTAAGTACAACTTCAAAATTGAGTTTACGCACCCAAGGTATTCAAGAATTTCAAGAATGGTAAAACTGGATTTATCAGTATACCATTGATGCAACTACAATCAGGATGCATTTAAACAAGCATCAGATTGCTACTAGAAAGCCAGCACGGGATGGTAACGGGACCGAAATTTCAAACCAGCATGAGCCACGGATGCATTAAGCACCAGAGTTGAAGTCGATGATGCACTCTCTATTCAGTTTGTGTAAATACTAATGAAACGCTACCCGTGCTTGGCCTCCTGGGATCCCAAACACTGGCAGCGTTTCATTAGTATATGTTGAGGGGTCGAAACATCGAAAAATAACATATGTGGATTGTGTTTTAAGATTTTTGATGGTGGATGTCACTTATTTTATGGGTGTGGACTTCAAAACAATCTATTGCCCCTATCAGCCACATGTACATATGTTGTACATAGCACAAATGCACTTTTCAATTAACATTCATCACTTTCACTGCGCCGTCACTTTTTAGGAGCACCTTGTATAAGTATTATATTCGACTGCGTGAATTGATCAATATATTCATAAATTAGATATTTATAAATAAATACACTAAAACGCATAACTGAAACATACTCATTGGAGAGGTTTTTATACTTTCCCTAAATTAACAATATTGCTGTGGTAGTCAAGAGCTACACTACCCCCATAGGGACCAGTTTATTGTTTAGCTATTGTCCAACCCCGCCCCTGGGTTTGCCCCTTTTTCTATTAAAAAAATAAATAAAACCCCAATACAACAGCACACTATCCCCACATTCAGTCCACATACTCGACACATCACCACAAGGGCCTGCCCATACCCTGCATCTCCAGCCCAAGGCACACAGTTTTAAGGTCACATCACCAAAGGTTGCTTGGAGGGCGGTAGTCCCTCGCCTTCTACTAAGCATCTTCCACACCACTAGTAACCTAGTACCGGCTCTCCGAAGGAACAGCAGTTTCTAGACCTGGCAATAGCGACACATTCTCGTCCAAAGAATTTCCATATACTAGCACTAAATGTGAATGGTATGAACCAGTACATCAAACGGAAAAAGGTACTTTCATGCATAGGCAACAAATCCTCAGATATTGCGCTACTGTAGGAAAAACATCTTTCAAAAACAGAATCGGTAAAGCTAAGGAGAGATATGGTAGGCAGAGTTATCAGTAGCAGCCATGACAGGAACCAAGGCAGTCTGTCACATACATCCCCCAACCAGCCCTGCATAAAAAAATGCAGAGTTACAATACCATTCAAAAAGATCCTACACCGTAAAGTTCACAAAACGTGGGTTGACACAAAAGGCTGATATGTGTTTACATTGGTCAAAATGATGGATGCCACAATATGATGCTCGGAACGGTCTATGTACCCAACAAGGATATGGCGGAGTTCTTTTCCTCCCGCTCCAGACTCTTGGGGGAATTCAACCGTTCCAAGGTAGTAGTGGGACGGGAATGGAACTTAGTCCTTGATCCCCACATAGACAGGTCTGGCCCATATGACGCATATAATAACAAAGACCGTACAATCTTGAATAATGTTCTCACTGATAATGGTCTGACAGACCCGTGGTTCCTGCTGCACCAGAGAGAGAGAATACACTTTTCTTTTGTGCATATATGGGACATGTTCCAGAACGTACTACTTTATATTGAACTACCAGACGCTGGCGATGAGGGATTGCAAAATGACAGAGGGGGTGAATATCTGACAATGCCCTAGTACTCCTGGACCTGGAGCTTGGCCACATTGTCCCAACCTTGATATGTTGGAGATTGAACATGTCACATTACTAACAAGCAGCAGATAAACAGACGCTCAAATATCTCTTAGCCAACACTTGAAGGATAATGAATCTTCAGTGTCATCCGCTCCAATTAGGGAAAGGTAGCCGTCAGAGGTGAAATAATGAGGGAAACCACCTCAGAAAAAGAGCAACTCAAGAGAAACAAAGACAGCTCGAAGCAGACATTACTAACTGTCCAAACAATACAGCGATCACCTGACTCCACTGACATTTCAATAACTCGAAAAAGCAAAATTCGACCTGAATTCACATTTCAGCTCCCAGATGGAATACACCCTGTTGCACCTCAAATGGAGACACTACGAACAAGGGGAAAAGGTGGGAAGAATACTGGCCACACAAATCACCAACGAGATACACACTCAGCTTTTACACCAGTAAAGAATCAGAGAGACTAAATGGTGACATGCCCCGTGGAAACAGCAGGGACCTTAGCAAAATTCCTGAGTGCACTGATAGAGACATTGTTAACACACACCAATGTGTGAAATATAGTAGGAAGGTGCTTTGGATGGTGTACCCTGTGACTAATACAGTAGAAAGGGGATTTACATTGTGAAAAAACTGGCAAATTGGCATTGTATTGTTAATACCGACAATTACAACAGAAATGGCTTTCACATTCTGAACACAGCACATAGCACCATAGAAAGGGGATTTCCATGGTGGGATTTTCTTGCACAGCTCTGTATTTCAGAAGGGGATATAGAGGTCTATTGTACATTTCTTATTTTAATTCACTTGGGGCCAGATGTATGACCCTAAATTGCGGTCGCAAGCGGACAATCGGCCCGTTTGCGACCGCAATTTAGGGCATGGCCATGTACAAACCTCATTTTGCGAATCAGTAGATTTTACCGATTCGCAAATTAAGGTTTGCGACTCGCTATTAGGAAGGGGCCTGCCAAGGGCGTCCCTTTCTAATAGCGACTCGCATTTGTATGTATGAATGTTTTGCAACCGCAATTGAGGTCGCAAAATACTCACAATTTACCACCTACTGCAAGTAGGTGGTAAACCATTCGCAAACGGGAAGGGGTCCCCAGGGGACCCCTTCCCCTTTGTGAATGGGTCAAAAAATATTTTGCAGGCAGTGGTTCCAGGGACCACTGCCTGCCCTTAAAAAATGAAACTGAAAAGGTTTTTTTTCTTTTTAGGTCTCGCCTACGCAGCGCGCATGCGCTACATAGAGGAGACCTTCAGCCATCGGTTCCCTTTTTTCCCCAAAAACGTGCACGCGTTCCATTGCCTTCAATGGCAACGCGTGCACGTGTGGCGATTGCCTTGCGGGAGCGAGCGGCAGCGCCATATGGTGTCAATTATCGCCGCTGGCTCCCGCAAGGTAATCGGCAGGCCCCCTCCCCCTGCTGCCGCGCGAGGCGCGCTTTGCTTGTTTTATTTTTATTTATTCACACACAGCACCTCTTTCCGTGTGTGAGGCTACTCGTGGACATCACGCCCCATCCTCCACGCCTGTATGAACCTGCCTGAGTCCGCCGGAGTACAGGACGATGCGATGTGGCAACTACGCTTTAATGGCATACTTCCATGTCGACCTTTATACGTACCATGTGCTTCACTTTGTGAGAAAAAAAACGAATGCGGTAAGTTTTGAGAAATAAGCACACTGCAATGCATATATATAATATTTTTGGTGTATATTCGTCTCCACACCGTACCACTTCAATCTGAGTAATGCTGCCTTTAACCTGCTCTCTATACATAAAGAGCTACCCAGAATTGCCAAAAGTGGGGTTACACCACTCTCAGGATGCTGGCTTTACTTGCCAGTAGCTGCCCCAAATCCATTGGGAGATTGCACTTTATTACAGGGAATGTGCACTCCGACTCCACTCGATTCTCTAAGAACGCGTCCCTGGAACGCTTTCAACAGCCTTTCGATGCATTGCTAATTTACGATCTATTGTGAAGTTCTAAAAGCGCAAAGTTCCTTTACTATGTTTCTTGCAGTTCTGACCGCGAATGGAGGGGCAGTGAAGGTTAGTTGATAGAATTAATGCATAAATACATTGCTGCGTGCATGTCCCTGCTAGGGTATCTTCTGCTCCTGTCTTTATTTTTGTTCTTACTTTAAAACCGACCCACACACCTCACACCGTGATATTATTGCTGGCAGCTGCTAAGCATTGCCCCATATTCCTTCCACAAACTTAGCTTTTTCTCTTATCCTTATTTGCTTTCTCTAACCTTCATCTATGTTTGCTTCCTTTCTAGAACCCCACGCTCCTATCCTTTCTTAGTTTAACTGCCCTCTTCAGCCCTGCTTTATTTCACTGTTGCTGCGTGCGTTTCCCTGTTTGCTATCTTCTTCTCCTGTATTTTTTTCTCTCCTTGTCCTTACTTTAAAACACAACCGCACACCTCAAACCATAATATTATTGCTGGCAGCAGCTGTTATAATCGTGTTAACTGTATAGCTCATATTGAATACAACTTTTACGCAATGGGCACTTAGGGTTACAGTTGGGGTATTTCAAAGGATAAAATCGCATTACAGACCTAGTGTCACCCTAACATATGGTGATTTTGGGTAATTTATGCTGCTTAAGACCCATTCACTACCCTGACTTCGGGGATTGTCACAAGATAAGATCTCTTCCCAAGGAAAAGGCAGCCAGCGGGTAACACTAGTTTGGTAATGCTTCCATTTTATTACTTTCTTTGTAAAGCAGAAAAGTTGCTGTATAGACTGGCTTCTGGTGCCCATTGCATCTGACGTCACACGAGCCTGCCCAGTGTTTGTTATCATAATGCCGTCCAGAAAGAGGCGCGGGGCACAGGCAAGCATGTATTCCCGAATCAGACTGCATGACTCAGTGTATAGTAATTGTATAGCTCTTCAATCCATGGCGGCACAGCACCCAGTATAATGAGCTGCATGGTTAAACACTTGTAAGGTCCCAAAGGCGAGACCTATTGGCTATGCCAATGCTTGTTTTAAATGCATCCAGTTTTCCTTTAAGGAAAACGGGCTGCATTTTTAAAAATCTGCTTTATTTAAAAGCAGTCACAGACATGGTGGTCTGCTGACTCCGGCAGGCCACCATCCCTGTGAGTGCTAGCCATTCCTAACGGGGTCGCAAATTGTGCCTGCCTCATTAATAATAATGAAGCATGCAATTTGCGACCCCATTAGGAATCACAAACAGTGTCTGAGCCACTGTTGTACATCCCAAATTGCGAGTCGCAAATGCAACGCAATTTGCGAGTCGCAAATTGGTGGGTCGTACATCTGGCCCTTAGCAGTGTGTGAATTAAGGTACTTTTGATCTTTAAATGTAAAAAACACTTACTGGACATGGATTTATTAAATGCTAATGCATGCTTTACAGAGTTCTGACCCTTGCAGTCACACCTCTATCCTACATAAGCTTTGAATCGATTATCCGGACTATCAGAAGTGTGAAAGGCATGCGCTTTGTTTTGGGCCTGTAGTAAAGAGGTCTGGAGCTTTGGCGGAGCCCTTTGTTGATCTTTTTCATTTCAAGTATTTGATTGGGCAGCAGGTATGCTGGAAAACTAATCAAGTATTTTTTTTTGCTTATAACTGATAGAGATATTAACACAAACCCAGTGTCAACTTAAGTAGGAAGAGGCTTTGCACATTCCATCCTTGGGAGGGGTTGTATATTGTGAATTCTGACAACAGCTAAAGGATGGTGGTTTACATTGTGAGCTCTTTAAAAATCATCACTGTAAGGGGCTTAAAATTGTTTGAATGCAAACAGAGTGTGAGGATGGTTTGTCAAGCAACATGTACAAAGCAGTATTTGTGGACCAAGAATCGATTAAGTCCCTATTTTGGGAGCACCAACTCTTTGCTGTTTTCTGAATTCAAGATTGCTATTTGAGGCTGCTTATTCTCTTTGGGTTTAGGTGTGTTCCATGTCTTGCATGTCTGGATAGGGTAAGTGCTCCAACAAATGGGATCTTGGCTGGAGCCCAAGAATATTGTACCGTTCAGGAAAGTCTCCAGGAAGAAGATATTTGATTATGCGAAGAAGGGGGGGAGAGAATAAAAGATGAAAGGAAAGGGGTCAGGGCAAGGTCCATTTCTAGCCCAAACAAGCCCTAACAAAGGGAAGGCCACGTGGAGATGCCCTTAACGTAGCTGCCCTTTTGCCGGAAACCCTGAAAGAAGTGGTTCTGTAGGTGAGACTGTAGGTCAGACCACAGTGTGGGGAGAGAGACTGGTCACATAAAGAGGAAGTGGTCAAATGGGGTTGCTCTGGCTCACTTTTGAAGGGAGTGTGCAGGAATATAGGACAACAAAATGCAGCACCTGGAAAGCAAGGTACAACGTCCAAGGCTGCAAAAAAAATAATATATACATATATACATACATACACACACACACCAAGGGATACAATAAAAAATCTCACGTTTTACAATGTTAATGCAGTGCCCTTCAGAGCATTCAGAGTTAAAAATACACCATTTGCACCAAAACATTTATGTTCATGTAAAATTAAACAACAGGCCAGAGTCTTAACTGTTTTGTTACCAGCTCTACCTTCGTACTTCGGGGTGGTGAGGTTGGTTAAACCTTCTGTAGCTCGCTTGCTACATCTCTCTATTGTTGTGGGTGGAATTAGAAAATGGATTTCAACATGGGTAAAAAGGCAATACGTGAAGGTGCCCTACAAAACAAGCCAGCTGGCACACCTTCCACGTTTATCATTTTCTATTTTCACTGTAGTTCGTATGTCTATTCTGAGTGTCAATTGATGTAACAGTAAATTCACAAGATGTACCTCGGTCCAGCAGTAGCTCAACATTTTTTTTTCTCCCAGATACAGCAAAGGTCACCAGGTCAATTGTAAGCTATACCTGGTTACAACCCAGTCAGTATGTAAATACAATCACTCTCCTCAACCTGAAGCCATAAATCTGACAAGAACACAGAGTGAGCTGGAACACATTCCTGGCTGAATGCACAGCAATGTCTCTCGGACACAGAAGAAGAAACCAGAATGAAGGGACTCAGAATAAACCCCTGCAAGTTTTGCAGATCTGTTGTATTTCCTAATAGGATTACAGTTTCTAAACCATATTGCCTGGAAAAAGAGACAGACTTATGAGGCGGTTGAGGAGTGCGAAGGGATTGTCCTTCACATGTATATAAAGCTGTTTGTGCAGAGAGAGAGAGAGAGACAGAGAGGGATTTAATGCTTGCTATACAGTGGCGGCTCCTCCGCTAAGGCGGAGGAGCGTCGCCCCACTGCTTTTCGCAGTGAAAAAATAGGAAAAATAACATGATAATAACAACGTTATTATCATTTTATTTGTTCCTGCTGCGGCGTCTTGGCGGGGCGGCGCAGATCTGCTCTCAGAGCAGGGGAGGAGTGGTGGCCAAACATTCATGCACACTTTGCAAGTTCTCCACCCAGGCTGCATTACAGCCTGGGCGGAGAACATGCTCAGGCTCCCAATCCCTGGCTGAGATCTGAACCATGGCACTCAGACCAATCACAACGCTGCATTGCAGCATTGTGATTTGCTATGGGGAGACCAGGTGCTTCCTGCTTCCAGAGAAGAAGCCAGGAACAGGACGGAGCAGAGGCCGGTAAATGATTTTATATTTTACCCCCCTCCCCCTTTTTTTACCCCACTGCTGCTTCCTGGGAGCTGCCGCCACTGTTGCTATACAGCAGTGACTCTCATTAACACTATCTGTATACTTTAAACCTCTGAGTGTGTTTTCTTCATTTAGGAAGCTGTGTTACCCAGCTGCACATTATTATAAGGCGCTAAATAAAAGTTCAGCGAGACCTTGGAGACTGCTGAACTCACTCAACAGTAAACCTGTTGGATTTAGATCCTGAGCAGGGCCGGACTGGGAACAGCAACCAGCCCTGGCTGATTGCTGCTCAACCGGCCCTGGGGGGTGGGGGGGAAGGGGCAGGGGGGGCGAGGGGGGGGGGGAATAGTAAAAAGCACTGTTCCCGCTTTTGTTACAGGGGGCCAATATTGTAGCACTGCTGCAAAACCGGCCCCAGATGACGAAACCGTCCCCCGCGGCCAGAAAACCGGCCTACCAGGGAAACGCCCAGTGCCCACCACGGCCAGTCTGGCCCTGATCCTGAGCATATCCCACGTGGGGAATCCAGACATAGTCTCACAATAGACCAGGAGCAGTGGTCAAAGTAGACGGGATCGGCAGGGCACGGCGTGCCCCTACTTGTTTAATTCAATAGATTCCGTCCCCCTACTCTTTTTTATTTTAAACATGCGTCCCAGGACGGCAGAAATAGCCAAGGCCTATAGATAAGGCTTGGCTGTAAATGGACGAGCGGGGAGGGAAGGAAAAGGACTCGGTCTTTTCCTTCTTACCCAGAGAAGACAAGGACAGTGTCCACTTCTAACAGATGGACACTCAAAGAATAAAAAATATGTTGGAGGCACAGAGCTATATATAGATCATATACCCCCTACAAGGATGATGTATTAGACACCTCCCGAGCAGCTATAATAGGGATGAAATTAGTGGAGTGTTTTGCAAATTGTACATGTGCTTAGCCTATGAATTGCTTTACTTTGTCTTAATAATTTTATCTGTTTTATGACAACAGCTGGACTTTTTTTAATTTATTTTGCACCTTTTAAATTGTGTTATATTTTTCTACTTTGTTAATCTGTGTGATCGAAATAAAGTATTTTGACTGACTGATAACGGGTTTCTAGTGACTGGCACTTTTATAGCAAAAACAACACATCTGCACAATATTTCCAATTGGCAGCGATTGTGATGGTTTTAATGCATGCAACAGACCAACTGCCGGAGAACACAACCCACATGAACATAGTCACCGACTTTGTTGTTCAAAGCTGCAGAATCTTTCTCAAAACTGGGCCAAACGAGGATTCCACAGTACAGACGGGGACCAGGCAAATATGACAATTTCTGGAGAATGGCACGAAAAAGCATACCACTTTGACTGGATTAATATGACAGAAAATAATAGCACTTCACAAGCAAGGACCGTTTGCAGCATAGATTTCAAGGGCAGATGCCCACGCTGTAGAAACTGCTAGGTGGGCACAGAATTTCCACATGAGAACCGTCACTTAAATACACCGCAGATTCATGCCGTCGCATGAGCCCAATATAAATAGCAAACAAGAAAATAAAAGTTCCAAATCTTAAGAGAACTGCAGAGCAAAGATGCTGAGATCACAAACATTCTAGGGAAATGACATACAGCATACACAGGACAATGGAGAAACTGTTTCTCCTATGGTGGGGTGTTGTGGCACCCAAACAATACACAGATTACTCAAGAAGAGAGTCAAAATGTGGTCACACAAACAGGTCAAGAGAGGAGCACACACTTTTTAATACCCCTTCATATGCTGGAAATTACTTTACACATATGCCATGGAAACTACAGACAACACATAGGACAAAGCGCTGAAGATATGTTACTCAACCTAGGTTGGTGGGCCTCATGGGAAAAGGATCTACAGCATTATGGACACTTGTTTCTCTTGCTTAAGACATGATCAAAAACACAACAAGAGAAATGGTGCCTTGCAACATGGACCATCAGCATGGAGACCAAGGCTAACAAGTAATATATATTGACTACATAGGCCTTTTACCCAGAGCGAAGACAGGCAAGAGAGGTACATCTTAGTTTATCCAGGTGGCTGGAGACTATCCCTACTATCCATTGCTCCTGGCTCATGACACACAAAGTGCGGATAGAGGATATATTTTGTAGGTTTGGATTGCTCCTCTGCATCTCGGCAGAAAACGGATCACATTTCAAGCCCAAAACGAATTAAACATGGTGTCAAATGTTGGGGATAGAACAAAAAATTCACATCCGCTATAGAACGCAAGAGTTCAGGGAAAGTAAAAAAAACTGAAGTCCGAACTAAAGAGAGGCATGAAAAAAAATGAGTGATTCACGAGTAACTCCATGGGAAGAGGCGCTCCAGTGTGTTTTGGAACAATTGTGCAGACAAAAGCACTCCACAACAATAGGGAGCCCATATGAAGCATTTTTTGTAAGGACCATGCCAGGGTGGAATTATTGACATATGCCACCTCAAAACACTGCAGAAAGCAATTTGAGCTAGCTTCTAAGGAGTATGTTGAGGAACATATATGCAAATAATACAAGCGATACATGTGCATATTTGGCACTCTGAAGAAAGTGAAAGAACCATAATGTAGAAATACTTTGATAAGCACAGTCAAAGGGTAGAAATGCAGGATGGTGACCTGTGTAAAATCCACAGACATGAGTAACATCACCCCTTCCCAGCAGCTCCCCATGAGTGTCTTCTCAAAGTAACAGATGAGCTGTCAACTGTAGCGTAATACGTACATATCCCAGGACTGCAGTACATACGGGTCCATACATCACAAAGTCTGTCACAAAAAAAGCTGAAAATGCACCTCAACTTCATAAGCAGGTCACAGAGGAGGAAAGGCAGGATGGCAGGCAATAGCAAAAAAAAAAAAAAAAAAAACCTCTAAAAAAAAAAAAAATCAAAGCCAACGATAGGTGGGGAGACTCCAACAAAATTTCTTATTCCTTTTCACAGGATCCATCTGGCAGGAACGCCAAGTCTGCGGCAATCACAACAAAGGGCAAGTATCAACACAATACATCAGCCAAGAGTACAGGCATCGCATACGGCAACAAAAGCCATAGATCACAACAACAGGACACAGCTATAAGACAAGCCCAAGGATTATGTTAAAACATCAGCCATACGTCCACAAAAGTTATGTATTGCAGACAGATATTGTTCTTGTATATCTTTTGCATATTCCACAGATATTATCAAAGTTTACGCCAACCCAGCAGAATTGAGGAGAGGCAAAATATGACTGTTTACCACCTTGGGGAAAAGGGTTGGTCTTTGCCTCAGGCTCACATAAGTGTAATGGGGGTGAAAACTGTAGCGACATCCTTGTTGTACAATAGGTCAGTGCCATCAATTGTAAGGATACAGCTTTACCCCTCAATCTCAGTTACTGGTCCCACTTACAGCAGGACAGATTTTTCAGATAGCAGATGAGCTAGTACCCATGGCCATGGAAAAGGTTGGCAGACATGACCCATTATATGGAACATATGCAGCTATTAGGACAAGGAAGGGGATATACCACTAACATTCACAGTCCGACAATGGACAGAGAGGGAAGAAGAGCTACTTGTACTTGAAAATAGCTATACTTGTGTTGTGAGCTGCCATGAACCAGTACCTACAGAGTGTGAGGATCAAGAGAAAAAAGGCAACGCAACCTGAAGATACTATTAAAAATGGATATGCCACGGATGTATGACCACAAAATAACGCAATCAGTTTAAGGGAGCAGGCACTTAACATTGGTTATTACATGCATCTGCAGCATTACACTTTTCTACGTATAATATACCTGATAAATGTAGACATTTACGATGATATTCAAGGAAGAGATATATTTAGTTACTTCAAATATGTGAGCAGCAAAGTGAACCTGAGAGAAAGAAAGAGTTATGAAATGTACTAAATACGGAGGAGTAACTGGCAAATTAAAGAACAAACAATTTGGCTCATGGAGTAGGTAAAACAGCAGACCATCAGCTATCTGCAGGCTACCTACAATTGGATCAAGAACAATTAACTGTGAATGCTCCTCAGGTAACGATAGACAACACAATACAACAAAGCATAGCCAGCATAGATACTACTCTCAGGGAGTGGAGTAGCAAAATAAACAGAGACATGATCCGCCTCTTGACCTTTCATCATATGGCAACATGGGTGAGCGTAAAGGTGAGGAGGATTGCATTGGGCAGGAGTGATGTCATTGCCAATGCCTCAGCCTTGCTGCAATGAATGAATCACATGGTCATACCAATAAATACTGACCAATTACAATCAGTTACTATTGAATCGCCGGTATATGCGTCAGGCGGTCGACTGATCGCAGCCATACTAACCCTGTATGGGGTGGGTGAAGCAGAACAAGTCATAGTGGTCAGACATCTTGGCACATGGGTGCACAACCGCTCAATGTTCTGGAGTGATGTTCCCCCCTTGAAACAAATCAAAACAGCCCTCTGAAAGGAGAATGTTGCAACCAAAGACAGGGCACATGGCTCTGTTCATGTACTACTGGAGAAGTGGACTGGATGGATGTACACATCCTTCTACCACCCAAAATCCCAGAGCATAAAGTTATGGTGAACAACATGTTGTATACACACAAGCACATGTGGGGGGCAAAGGCTGACTCAGGGGCAAGGGAAGGTCAAGCAAACATAATGGTATGCCCAGAGAGGATTGCGATAGTGAATGAAGAAGACAGTTTTAAACAGATGAGTTCCAATGTTTTCGGAAGGTATGAGACATCCAAGAACTCTACACGGAGCATGAAAACCAACAACCGGTACTGAATGCATTCACAGAGAACTTGTATGACCCAGTCCAAAATGCTGTGTTACATGTTTCTCGAGGGAGACAAATAGCACATTTTTTAATCATTAAAACAAGGCATCTTTTAGGTCACGCAAAAGACAATTATGACAAAACTGTCCACGAAGCTTCCGAAGAACGGTCTGCTTGGCCAACAAAATCCATCACTTCGCTATACTTCATGGATACATTGGCGAATACCAATTCATGTTCCTTTGCAGTGCATAGCTCTACTGTAGCACTGTATCTTTTTACCTTAGTAATCATGAGAAACTGGCAGACAAGTTAGGATTGTATTGTTGGGGAAAGAATAGTGTAAAAGAATGGTAATTGAAATATATATATATATATATATATATATATATATATATATATATATATATATATATATATATATATATATATATATATATAATCACACACACAAATGGGTCCATATGGACTGAATTAGAAAATAGACCGCAGCAAGTGTAAAGGCAATACATGAAGGTGCAGTACAAACAAGCCAGCTGACACCCCCTTCCATGTTTATCAATTTCTATTGGTTCATGTAGCAGATAAATACATCACTGATAGGGAAGGGTGTAGCATCATCCATATAAACAGTGATTTAATATGGGAGGCGCTTATGTAATATTAGCAAATGTGTGTTTTATATATGTTTGCAAGTGGACTATGGCAGCATTAAAAGTGACTGTGCAAATATGAGTATTTAGCGAGAATTGGTAAATGATGGTGCAAATGTGGCCATGCAGCCAAGTCTTTTAAACCAAGGTGCAAAACCTTAACTCTCAATGTTTCTGAGTGCAAATGTGCACACGCACTCAAGATGAATGAGGAATGAATTACTGTGTGATGGGGTAAATTTAAACGTGCACTAATGATTACTGAGTAATGAAGCTAATCTACATAAACTGTTAGAATAAATGTGTGGTGATGCAAATCTGAACATGCATAATGGATTAATGAGTGATGGGGCAAATCTTAATGTGCATAGAAGTAGTCATTGTCATTCTTACCATCTGAGGGTAATCTTGGCAGAAATGTGCCCTGTTTTGCATCATGTTTGTACCTACTTAATGACACGGATTATACTGAAGCCACTCTGGGAACAACAGTGATTGCCTTTGGTAGAATGCTTCTAGAGGCAAACTGCTGGTAATTATTTATATTAATTGAGGGGCTTTCATGGCACCATGATGCCCAGCCCTTCCTTAATACTTGCTCTGGTTGTACTTAATTGTTTAATAACACTGTTAATATTATTGTTTGACGCCTAGGCCTGGAAGACTAGTGTAATCTACCTACATCAGTCTGTGTCCTCACTGATTAATTCATTCTTGTAGCCTCAACTTCATCCAACCATTCATCTGTGCACTCACTTATTCAACCACTCTTCTGCCTGTTCACTCACTCTCTGCTTATCCAGAAACTCACTCACCCATTCAACCAGTGTCTCAGTATCACAGCCATTCAATCACCCATCCACAGAAACACAAACTCGACAATGAAGGAACAAGCCCTTTCCCTTATAAAATAACCAGACCTCCTGGCTGCAAATAGGGGTTTCAATAAGCTGCAGACAAGATTAACGGAACTGCAACCCTCTGTGGAGTGGGGGGGGCAGTACAAGGTGTCTTCCCAGATTTGGTAATTGGTACAAGTTGTTTCTGCAGTGATTAGCCCAATATGCTAAAATGCACTTGACCTTAGAGCGGAAGGCATATGAGGATACAGCACTGTAAAGAAAGGTGCCCTTGGTCCAAGAGGACCACGACACCTCCAGTTAAGTGGCATTTAAATATAAAGGTAGGGACACTGCCAGCTGGACCACGTTCCTCTCTAAAAGCTATGCAATGAGCACAGTAATTGACAGCATTCATGTCTGTGCCATCAGAAATAATGGCCCACCACCGTGATAAAAGAAATGTATTCACAGTAGACCCAAACATGGATTCCAATCGGCGAGTGAGCAGAGGAGTTACAGGCTTCAGCAGCTCAGTGGGGGTCTTACCTTATGATTCTCTCTTTATCAAGCCCAGGAGCTAGAGCATGTGCATGTCAGTGGCATCTCCTACTCATTTGCTGCATAAAGTACTGGGGCTGGATAGTTGTGATTGAACAAAGATGAGAACCCTGCTATCACGGGGAATATTTCCAAAATCATTCTTTGTAAAATCTATACTCAGTATTGTGACAATAAATGTAGCTGCAATTTTTTAGATGCATATTTTAATAAAAACGATCTAAGTACATCGACATTGCCGTCACGAAACGTGCATTGGTAATGAATAGACCAGTTTATTAATGTTTGATTATTCTTTACGCCCTGCAGCGAAGGCACGCTGGAATCACACTGCCTTTCAACAGCAACAACATGAGCGAGTTTAAAACGAGTGCTACGAGGGCAGAGAGCAGCCCTGAAATCCATGCCAGACTTCAATAATCTTACGGCACTCAAACAGAAGCCAACATTGTGTGAGCTGCTGCTCAGATCATGTTGACGTTCGCTGTGCTGTCCCTAGAGATTTAGGAAGCATCTGTTTTCCTGTGCCCTCACCTGCATCCTTACGGTCGCCTTTCTATTTTGATACAGATCGTTATTGTCCATTCTATCAATCTGTTTTCAGAGGAGAAAACATGAAGACGTTCAGAACATAACAATTTCCAATAAAAAAAAACCAAAGTACAGATTAAAATCATCAACGTAAATTATACCAAATGGCGGAAAATAATGCAAATAAAAGATCTGGATGTAGGTAACGCACACCGAGTACATAGTTAAATCAAATGGCTACTGTAGATTAGAAGTCATGATGGAAATCCAATTCAACATTCTTCGTTCAACTGTTTGCTGTTTACCAAAACCACGTATGAACAAAGACAACTGACTTGGCTTTTGAACGGTGCATTCAAAAGAGGAGACACTCAGCAGCCATGAACACACAGACACAGA
The DNA here is from genome assembly GCA_963921515.1 of Calotriton arnoldi. Taxonomy (NCBI): domain Eukaryota; kingdom Metazoa; phylum Chordata; class Amphibia; order Caudata; family Salamandridae; genus Calotriton; species Calotriton arnoldi. The sequence continues at coordinate 1,078,474 of CAWUFW010001349.1, read as the reverse complement.
TCACACAAACAAGACTATATATATCCCCCCAGAAATCTATGGACACATCTACAAAGAGTAATAACACACCCACAGAATGAACATACTAACAAGGTCCCACACAACACGTATGTAACCATACAGCACATAAGCGGGTTCACATAGACGGCCAGGGATTGAAACAAACCGGGACAGAGGGACGCATGCTTCACGTGCCCATAATAACAATTAGCCCATTTGTATTTATGATGTAACTTGGGGTGGAGATAACGTAACATGTCAATACCCATTCAATCCTTGGTCTCTCCTTGGGCGAATGATAAAAGAATATTTCAGCATCTATGTTTAATCAGAGATCAAAGTATAAAAAACAAAGGTAGCAGAACTGTACTCAAAAGAATTTAGCAAATTTGGGTGCCAAATCTGGGTAAGGCCTTAGGCTTACTGCGTAGAGGGTGGCAGGATGCATTTTTATTGGAAGTGTACTCCCGGAACTAGACTGCACAATATGGAACAGGAGAGGGAGGCTCAGGCGTAATATTGGAACTTGTGTTCACGGAAAGGGAGGAAAATCAAAGCCTAGACAAGCAGCAGATCCCACAGTCAGCAAAGTAAAGCCTGAGGCCATGTACAGCCTCTCGGTCATGAAACGCCGAGAAATGGAAGACCATTTGTGAATAGCCTTCTTTAAAATCATTTCATTCAAAAAGTGGTTTTACAAAGATACATTAGAACAGTAGTATTGAAAAAGCAAAGGTAATACTGAGCCCATGTAGGGCACGCGTGTCATGAAGAAGCAGAAGCAGCGTTTTCTGCTACAGCAATTAATGTAACTACAAAACAGAGGAGCAAACAGACGCTTAAATGGGTCAGGTGAGATATTTAATTACTACTTAATTTTTAACCACACCAACAAGGGGATCACATTTTAGGTGGCAGAATTATAGCGGATTGTCAACATTCATGCAATCCTGGCCTCTTCTTGGAGAAATCTCTTTCAATGGGTGATGGAAGAATTCAATCTTATGCCAATCAAATTGTTCCCCTTTTTGGAAGATCACCTATAGGTAAAGCAAACCAATTCTGTTCTTAACTTCGTTAAATACGGTGCACTCTGCTTGACCAGTCCATCCTTGATCTCTTTACAGTCTCTCTCTTTCCCTATACGTATAACACAGTGGCAAAAGTAATTTTGTACTTATGCTTCACCAAACTGATGAGGCATTTTTTGATTTGCCTGTAACTTCTGACCTCATGGGTGAATTTCCGCAAAACTTGTCAATCTAGTAACTCAGGGCCTGATCTTGGTCTAGGGACAGGCGTATCGTCGTTGTCGATCCGACCGCCGCCCGATAACGACCAGTGCGGTCATACTGCCAGAAGACTGCCGCCACCGCCGACATGTCTGCAACCGCGGCGGCAGAGTCAGCCCATAGAGGCAGTCCCGGCTGGGTTCCTGTGGGGGAAATAATGAACTGCCTTTCTACAGACCTTTTCGGGTCTGTTTTCCCCGCATGAAAAGGTCGGAGGAAAGGCAGGGAACGGGCCACAAAAGGGCCCCAGGGCGATTCAGCCCATTAGGAATTGTGGCTAGGGAACATGTTGTGCCCCCCTATACCTGCACTGTCGTCCGTGCACTGTGTGCCATGCACGACATGGTGCATGGCAATAGTGCCCCCAACGTACAAGTGGTGGTGCACTGCGGCGACATGTGCTTCAGGCTCTCTCTATGAGCCAAAGCATGCTACCGCAACACCGCGAGGCCCGTGGCAACATTGTAATGTGGCAGTCAAGATGCTGCTGGCTTGGCATCGTTCTCCCAACCGCAGCTGCTGCGGACTGGCAGTCCACCCCGCGCAACTCTTAATCGGGCCCTTGGTCAGAAAAGGTTTGGCATGCCATGTTTCATGAAGATCTTTCCAAGAGTAAAAAACAGGTTTTTCCCCCCCAATTTCAGCTACTATGGCTAATTTTGCTTCCATCTAAGGTCCAGAAAGTTACATCTAACTTGTCATGAAAGTAGAGTTTTACTGAGAACGGGCACGTTCTTTGGAGGAAATCTGTTTAGTACTTTTTGAGATATTAGCGCTTAAGAAGTTACTAATCGGGCTTTAAAGAGTTAATACTTATCGCTGCCATTTTAACTCACGAGTCAAGACTTGCGAATATAGTCAATAAGTCTGTTTTGTTTATTTTTACACAAAGTGAGTGGCTTGATAAGGGCTGATTTTTTTCCCCAACCATCCTGAAACTCAGTTTTACAATGGGGCAAAAATCTTCCACAGTCATGGGGGACAGAGGGTAGGTCAAACACCAAGGCAATGGTCAGGGGGTTCCAAAACTTGTAGGAAATACAAAGCACTCCATCGATAAACAGCACTAAAAAGTGACACGTGAGCAGCCATTTTAAGTGCTAGATTCGAAAAAAAAACAAGTCAAACCAAACACTATAATGTCTGACTCCTGCTGCTTTAAGGGTAGGAGTTAGGGCACCCAAACACCACTGCGCAGCACCCACTGCAGATTCAGTGCAGAGCCTGGCCACATTCCATGTCTTGCTTCCAAATCACCACTGCACGTAGTTGAAATACGTGCACGGGGAGAGGTCAGCTCCTGTGGCAGGTTGGGCTTAGGGTCTTGCCACAGGCCAACCCTGCATCCAACCCTCGATGTGCACGGCCCAAAGCCGCACATAGTAAGGGCTGTACACTGAAATTTGTCAGCCATGGTTAGCAACATACTCCAAAGGTTGCACAACCTGCCATGCTCAAATCACCAATTTGCTAACAGTACAGAAACAGCGACATGAGCAATCAGGAGAACAACATGGCGAGTGACGCAAGTTAAGGTGTGTTTTTGGCATTTTACTTACCATAACTGACAAATATCTTTGGTTTTGCACGTTTGAGCCCGAACCATAACTCAGTTTTTAACTGTGGTATTTCAGTGTCATATTCATCGATTACTGCCATTCACATTACAAATCATTTTTATCAGATGTGTTAGTCCACGTGGGTCACATTAAGCAAACAGATGAAAACTCCAACAGTGGACTGATTTATTGAAAGAAAAAAAAAAACACAAGTACAAGCATAGTATTAGCGTATATGGTAAGATCTGGCAACACTAAGTGTGCACTGCAGTTTCTGTGCATTAGGTGTACCATGTTGTAATTCCAAATCTAAACAAACTCTTAGGCCTTTTTTTGAGAGGTAATACCGTATGTGGTAAATACAGATTCGCCAGTGTGTGAAATTTAAGGAGTGAGGCACTACCCCATCTAAATGTCTGCACCTCGCAGTAGCACGGTGCGATTTTCCCAATTCTGAATTTTTGTTGTCTAAATTATACCAGGTTTTACCTGGTAAATTCTTTGTGGGGAATTAATTTCACACATATTGTAATCTTGATTCTGGCGAAAACAGGATTCCCACAGAAAGTGAAAAGAGGGCCGTAGTGTTTATTATGTGGACATTTTATTTTATCTTGAATAGTGCATCTGCTTTCAATTGACTATAACACGAATTGATATGAATTAAACTTTTCCATTATTTCACTTAACTGGGCTAGCCCAAGTTTTCATTTGCCTGTATTTCTTTACGTTAGCAACATTGGGTTGCATGCCATTCTTTTTCATAATACACACATAAGGCAGAGCTTGATTATGTTATGTTACTGACATACATTTGTATAGCGCATATTCTGCCTGGGTATAGCGTTGAAATGCTGTTGACTGCCTAGGTGCATCCATACCATTCCAATGTTTGCACTGCAGATGGGAGAAGTCTGAAGATTCCTGTAGTTGTGTGTGTAATTAGAGCAGGTGTCTCCAACCAGTAGCTCTCCATCTACCTGTGAGTAGTTCTCCTGCGTGCAGTCCAGCCCACTACTATGGAATCTTTTGCTTGGTTGAAATATAAATATGTATTTAAGACAAAAAAGGTGCATTTTCAGAACTCAAACGGATGTTTGGACTGAAATAGTCAAATTTTCAAAATGTGTTTAAAGCCATTATTTGCTTTGTAGAGATTTATACTCCTATTTGTACCTTGGTGCCAGGGGGGTTGCAGCTATGGTTTGTATGTAGCACTCATGCAATATTTCAATTCAAATTATCAAACCCTTTTTAGGTCTTGCCGGCGTTGCAGCACGCATGCGCTGCTTCGCCTTAGCGAGATCTATTGTCGTTGGTTTTGTGTCCGGCTTCTTTGGAAGCGGGGTTGGTGTCCGCCCTGTCTCCCTTAGGCCCCGCCCACCCTGACTGGAGATTTTGCTCACGCATGGCATCAGCGCAACACAGGACCTTCAGGCAGTCTCGTAACACGGTCCGCCCTCACGCCCGCAGCCTGCCCAGGCCGCCGCACACTCACCGCTGTGTCCCGCGTGTGCAGCCAAGTCCTCCGGCAGTGCAGCAGGTCAGCCGCCGATGCCCTGGAGCAGCGCTTCCGCCGCAAAGGCAACAGCTTGTTGTGGAGAGCCGTAAGGAGCCATTTCATGGGGTGGGTATGGATGTAGACGATGTGAGGCTTCAAACAATCCACGCATACACTTGAGTGAGTAATTGGCGCCCGGGTTGTGGAATGAGCGCCTCCATTTCACGAGCGCTTCTACTTGCTTCTGAATGAAGTCATCGGCTCCGCGGTGTAGCGGGTGCTCTGTTAGCGGCTTTGTTGGCCTGCTAGATTCATGCTGCTCTGTGCGGAGACGTGCGCGTGGGAGGAAGGAACAAAAGCTCTCAGGCAGGGGGTGTGCACTTACATGCCAGGAGTGACAGGTCTGCTTCCAGCTGCTCGCGCTGGAGCGGAGCCGGTGGAATCGACCATTAACGTCACGTGCCACGGGCTTTTGTTCAATAGGTTTTCAGCCTCTCTCAGTGCCCAAATCCTTGAGGTTGCACGGTATCATAACTCCCTTGTGCACTGCTCTGGTGGGAAGAAATGCACCAGTGGTCGGTGACTATCGAAGACAGTGTTTCTTTGATTGACAGTCTCATTTAACCTGGCACTGACTTCAATTGACAAACTTTATATTTACTCTCATAAAATAGCACATTTTGGAAGCAAAAAACGTCCACAGTGGATTTGACGTCATATTATGTACAGAAATGTGGATACAATTGTTGTACAATGTTACACTTAAATTACATTAATTCATTTTTAAGAAAAATATATGAAACGTAAAACATCGTGCTCAAACAAAGCATTTCTGATGGCCCGTAGGGGATACCTTTCAAAGAATGTTAACACAAATGAATGTCCCGTAATCCTTATTACTTCACACTACATTATGTAAAACATTTCTGCAGGGTGTTGTGAGATGTAGCTTTAGCTATTTATTCATTTAATAAAAGATTCCATTGCGCTTTTTCTAAAGAGCTTTACAAAATTAATGAAGCTGTACATGAGGAGAAAGTGCATACAATGATTTTCAGTCACTCAAAATACAGAAAAATACTCCGGAAAATATGCACGTGACATACTTGACCACAAGAAACTGAAAACACGAAATAAGAAAAACACAGGGTGTAATGAATTTTTCACGAACATCAAGCATTTGCAAAACAAAAAAACAACTCCTATTAATTTCCTTATGAATTACTTGATGGGGAAGCAAATCCCACCAATGACTGAAACTGGAAAGCTTTTGTTGCCCAACTTGTCTCGATACTCTTCAGTGATAGAAAGTTACTCAGCGTGAGCATGATGCTGTGGTAATTAGATATCCAAAATGACTGTTGGTGCGTTCTTCAGACTAATTACATGAGGGCCAGACCGGTCAAATGCAGAACAGGAAGCCCTTCAGAAAAGTTGTGTATTTATCGGTCACATCTGTTACATGTTACTTTTGGTCGTGCATAGACAAAAGCAGCTGTGAAAAGTAGGGTTTCTTTTCATGTTCATTGTCTATGACGTACATCTCATAGTGATTTCAGGCCCAGCCAGTGTACGACCGTATAAAGTTGGAAAAAAGTTTGTGAGACCATTAAGAGTAGCCCCCTACCCATGAGGAAATGTAAGTGTCCACTCTGGGATAGTTACGTCCACAATACAATGCCTGTTGGAGCTCCGTGACCATACAGGGCAGTACACACGTGATTGTAGGGTAACAATGTGCTCTTGGGGGGCAGTGCACTTTTGTTTCACCTAGCTAGAGTAGGGCTGCCCCTGTATTAGGGAGTACAGTGACTGGTGTGGGTCCGGCACGCTAAAAGGCAGTCCAGTGTGTGTAGTTAAAGCCCTCTCCTGAACAATATAATGCTCCCAGTCCAGATCGGTAGGAGAGTCCCTCTGGTGGGCAGTGCACTCACTGCCTGTGCTACGGAAGTGCTGTGCTCGAGGATGGAAATTTTATTGTACGGCTCGGAGAGGTGTTTTAAGTACACTGATTGAGATATTTCAGCCCCTTTGGTGAGCGGTTTAGATGGTAGCTCGGGCCCTCTCTTGTGTTGGGCAATACACTTTGTGTGTGTGTTGGGGTACGGAGAGTTAAGGGACTCGTGCGGTCCGTGTGGTTAGGAGAATATGCCGCCTCCTTGGAGTTTCGTCAACCCTCTGCACATTGTGTCTAGGCTGGCACAATCCCATGTGGTGAAAAATACAAGGGCCATTTCTGGCTTTGCTAAGTCCCTTGTGCCTCACTCCCCCTAGTGTAAGAACATGGGCGCTTGTAAACAACAAGCATTTGCAATGCAATAGGTCTCGCATTTTAGAAAGTTTGACCTATTGGTATTGTAAATAACAATGCCTTTTATTAATGCAGGTTTTTAAAAACACAAATAAAAGGCATTGTCATTTACAATGTCAATAGCTCAAAATCTCGCAATTGCGAGACTTATTGCATTGCAAATACTTGTTTACGTTACTGCCGGAAGCCCTGTCTAATGTACTAATGTGATCACTGCTGACAATCGTGGATGGGGTGCTCTCTTTTATATCACTAGTATTAGTAGCTTAGGATCAATTTAATTGAACATAAGTAGCTCTTGTTACAGAAAAGGTTGGAGACCCCTGAATTAAGAGTGTTATGTATGAACAATAGTGTATCATGTGAATGGCTTGGTATGATGTTTATAGTTTGATTAACCTGAAAAAGTAAGATTCGAAGTCTCACTGGCAAGTTAAAGGAGTGTGAAAATCATTAAGCAGTGATAGTAGGATATTGCTGTCCAATAAATGAAGCCAGCGGCCTTTCCCAATTGACTATGTGACTGCAGACAATAGACTGCACTTTGCCTGGTGACTGGAGACAGTATGTGCATGTAATTCTTCATGACATGATAGAACTGGCATTCTTGGAAGACCATTATACAACACAAACAAGCTATTCAAAACACCAGCAAGCAGGAAAGACTGGGAAGTTCCCAATCTTTAGGCGGAAAAGTGCTTTTTTATATGCACGGCAACCACAATACTACTGGAGCTCTAAATATGCCCTACTTAAATGTGTTTTTCTAGCCGACATCTTAAGTATAGGAATAGCAGGAAGCCATCCACACTGAGTTAGAAAAATGACAAAGCCTTTTGCTATTTTTGGCAAAGTTTCTAAGCCCAGATTAGAAGTGCTATCCACGCTGAGCTAAATAAAAGCATGGCAAAGGCAATTTACAATTCCAGGCACAGTATTACAGCTATCTCAGCTATGTTGGATGCATGTGGTGTCCTCGTTAGCAGTTTAAAGCTATTTTTCAACTCACTTTTAAACAAGACAAGAAAAATTCATAAAAAGAAATATGCTAACTGGATTTTAAAAAATGACCCAAAATCGACAATGGGTCACCACTGAGGAAGCACTGGAATGCGTAGGCGGGCGCACTAGCACAGCCCCACACAAGCATGTATAAAGAGCAGAGCATAAAGGTTTGCAGGTGGGAGTCTCGCGTCATTTGCTCTCTGTTTCGCATCTCCATTCCAGTTCTCATCCCTCTTCATTCCACTTTATAAAATTGCAGTAGGTCTGGTGTCCTTTCACTCCCTCTGTAGAACTGCAGTGGGTGGGTTGTGAAAGTCCAAGCAATAAATAAAGATGCCTTTAAATTCTGTATTTATCTTGTCACATTTGCTGCACTTCAAAGACAGGTCAATTGTCAGACTATGTCTTCGGACCAATTGTTGCTTGTTTAACATGGAGACTGGTGCTCACAAACTCCTCTCACTTTACAGTCAGAGAAAGAAAAGGAAAGTGAATTATGTGACAATCTTGTTGGGGTACACAAAGTGTGAAAGGAAAGGTTGCAGGATGTCCTTTTCTCTAACATACAACATAATGTAAATACCTGTAAATTAACTTTACACATTCAGCAGTCAGGAAAACAAAAATGAAGTACATTTTTTTTTGTAATTCCGACATGTGATGGAAGTAAAGATTTTAATAGGATCAAAGCAAATCAACACCCTTAACTTGGTGATGCACAAATGATAAGTATTCGCTTAAACCAGATTTCCAGCGATCCTGAAGATGATTGTGCTCCCCAGATTTCTTTAGCCATTTATTTATATACCCATAACGTTGCCACAACACTTTTTCAAAATGGTTAGGGCCCACATGATCACACTAACATGGGCATGAAAGCAGCCTAGGATTAGCTGGGAAGTGCTGACACTCCCATATGCACATGGGGGATTTAGCCCATCAGATCTACATCTATATTACATGTGTGCCCAGGCAGAATTTGCACATCATTGGTATCACCCTCATGATTATACACCACATCTGGCAGTAGAGACGGCTGATGCCCACCCCCTCCCGATGCGCTTTTACCACATAGGCCCTCAGATGTTTCTTGGTCTAAGATTAACACTATTCAATGCACTACATGGGCTTGGCAGGTGCTGGGAGCATGGACCAAAAAAAGACCCTCCTTATGCTCCTGCACTTCCCCTGAAGTTCCATCCGGCCATTTTGGTAACGCATGAAGCTGGAGCACTTGCAATGTTAGATAGAGCAGGGTTGAAGACCATGGAAGATGATTACCCGGGAGGGGAATTTTGTTGCTTAAGCAGATTTGCTACCCAGGCAGCACCAGACCCCGCTTCTGACCTTCATATACTATTGCCTAAGGGCAGCTATGAAAGAACTCTATCCCTCCTTCCCCACAGAGCCCACTACCCTTGGTGCACTTCAAATTTTACTTACAAGCCCCACACGCCGGCGCCTCATCACTAAATTATTCAATGCGGCCCAAAGCGATAGACTCAAGAGACACAAATCAGGCAGTCGGCAAATGGAATGCAATACTAGACACGCCACTGAATGGGGAGGAATGGGTTTCTGCTGTACACTCACAGGTATACTCGCACCAAACTGCAACCTGTGCATTATTCACTTTAAGTATTTACAGCAAATGTATTACACTCCTGTGAGGCTGTTCAGGTACAGGCTGTGAGGTGACGCAAAATACACACGGTGTGGGGCACTTAACTCAGATTTCATGCACCTGGCCTGGATGTGTCTCCCACCCCCCCCCATCAGCCAATTCTGGACAATGGTGGTGCACACACTATCGACTATGGCAATGGAACTGGTGGACTGCACTCCTCAGATGTGTATACTTGGCTTGGTCAAAACGTTGCAGCTGCCACATCGTAAATTTGTGGTGGTGGCACTACTGTTAGCGAAAAGAAGAGTGGCCATGAACTGGGGGAAAAGATCTGTACCCAAGCTCAAACAATGAACTGCTGATATGGTGTACTGCAAGGAGCAGCTGGAACTATTCACTGAGGAACTGTCAGTATCCTCACGTCCTAGAGATATAAGGTACCCACTTACAGCTTATTTGATGTCAGCAACGGATATAGAATAGAATGTTGAGCAGTTCAGGGTCTACTTGCCCATTAAATATGTGAGCAGAGTAAGAAGCGATGGCATCGTTGTGAATCTAAGGTAATGGTGATATGTTTTGTTGCAAGTGGCGATTAATGAATGGCACTCTATCTGTGTTATGTTCTTGTACACTAAAAACGTAATAAACCAAAAAAAAGGTGTTTAGCAGAAATAAGATATAAACAAGTGCGAAAGAGGTGCAAAAATCATAAATTTAAGAGATAACTATAACTTTAGAATTTCTAAAGTTTGTGCAGTTTAAGTTGCGTTTGTATGCCAAGCATAAATACATTTTTCCTAACTATTAAAAAAAAATAACCTGATTGCTACACATCATCATTTGTGTGCAATTTACGTTTATCAGTAAAACTGAAAAACGGTATGTCTGACCAATTTTAGTGGAAAATGTGCTGTCTGCAAATGACATTGAGCTGCCATGCGATGCTTTGGTTACATTAAATAAATCGGCCGCCTCATGTCCATTAAAGCTAGGTGGGTCGCAAAGGTTTGTCGTTCTAAAAAGTGGGTCATGGCTCTAAAAAGTTTGTGAAGTGCTGCTCTACAGGGAATGTGAGACTTGGATCACTCTTGGGTGGCATTCCAGGGCAGTGGAGTCAGAGCGCGGACTCACTTCTACATGTCCTTTGTAGAGGTGGAAATCTGATACATATCAGAAGATGGCAGAGGTAAGACATCCATGAGGAGAATGAGACTTGTTTTGAAAATGGAGGTAGACAGAGGCAGTGCTAGGTGCGGGGCGGCTAATAGTGTGGTGTCATAGGGACTCGGAGGTGATCAGAGTTATTGAGAGCTGTTAAATCAAAAGCTGTGCCCAGGACATATTTAAAAACCAAATAGGCCTGGCAACATTCTGCTGCCAGATAAGGAGTCACAAACTGTTACTTTCATTTTGCCCATGACTTCCCATCAATGCCTAACACAGGATGTCGAAATGGAATGCATCGATGGAGAAAGCAGCCAGCGCTATCCAAAGGAGGAAGAAAATCCATTCTGTGGTGGAACCACTACATACAGTAGCCATTGCAGACTTTCAGGACCGTCCGATATTCAAGGAAGGGGGGATATGGAGCATCCAGCCTGAGACAGGTCAGTCTGATCACAAAGGACTTTTTAAGTGTGAGACGTGACTGCACCCCTAATCTGTAGGAGTCAGAAGCTGTACTCTGCACTAAGTATTACTGACTGAGAGACCCAGGCCTGTGAGTCTGAGTGAGAAGAAGCCTGGATCTGATTCTCTAGATTGACCACTTTCCTTGCGGCTAATACTGAAAGATGAGGACTTGGCCATAAAAGCAATGATCAAGAATGAGGCGAGAGACAAGAAGCAAAAGAGGAACTTCAAAGAACATTTTTGGGCACACGATCTACTTTGTATTCAGATTTGGTATTCCTTATCTATGCAGATATGAGTAAGAGGTACTATGTACTTTTAGGTAGCGAACTGCCAAGTGGGTGAGCATGTAAGTGAATTATCCTAAGTTCTTAGAGCCGGCACACGAACAGAGCCCTGAAAGGGTTTACCATGTAACTCATGAACAAATATTATGTAAAATAAGATAAAGTCCCTTCAAAATTACAAAAAGCTCACTTCTTTAACATGTTGAAGCTTTCATCACATTAAAGCAATGCACTCAGAAGTACTGATTACAAGTGATAGCTTTTACACATGTACTTAGGACCATCCTTGGCCCAGGCCCCACCCTGGTGACAGTGACATTAGTGAAGTAAGAGGCAAGACAGTTGTCATGTGAACATTGTATGCGGCGCAGATTTGTATAAATACAGCAACATTATAGGATGTTAGATTAAACACAATAGGTTTTTGTACAGCTGGTATTCCGAACTCATGCATTTGCAGGTGCTTTATTTATTTGTTTGATTTCATTTATATAGCTCAATGCTGCTCCCCAAAGGGATAACCCGGCACTAAGGCTGATATGCAAAATGCAGTGATTAGCGGGAAAGCTATATATCGAGGTAAATGACGGACTACTCTTCATATAGAAATTATTTTAGCCTCTTGCAGAATGGGAGGGGCTTAGAAATCTCCCTCAAATAAAGTGGAAGAGTGTTCCAATGAGTAGTTGCCAAGTGGGAAAAGGAGTGACCCCCCCTTCCCCCAATCCAAGCTCAATTAATTTGATTCTGCACAGGAGTGTTTGAGCTGCTAGATCGAAGATTCCTAGTCAGTATACATCTCCGGACCTTGTTCCTGAGGACCAGAGTGCCTGTGCGATAAACATACCTGAGAGTAGGCAGAGTAATTAAAACATTGCCTGCTTTCTCACCGGTAGACAGTGAAGCGTGTCCAGAATGGCAGATGCACGGTCCCTAGATGAGCTACCAAGAATCAGTCTTGCAGCAGTGTTTGAATGCTTGGCAGCTTGGCAAACAGATAGTCAGTCATTCCGACATATAGTGAGTTATTATAATCCAGGCGATTGACTATCAGAGCCTGCACAATGGTCTTCCTGCAGCTATGAGACACCCATTTGAAAATCTTCCGGATCATCCTCAGTTGGCCAAAGCCGTCTCCACAAACTGCATTAGATAAAGTTTCATCAATAATGATGCCCATGTTTCTAGCAGAATTGGCCCGTGTCTTGGGGGTGCCCAGTGAACTGGGCCACTAGGTGTTCGTACTAACTGAGTTTCCTTTTCCAAACTAGATGACCTACGCTTTGTCCTGATCTAACTTTAGGCAGTGATTTTGCATCCAGCAAGACACCTCTGACAGGCAGCCCACTAGGCTCTCCTTACAGGTATCCACATCCTTCCTGACTGAAATCATAGGTTGTGTGTCATCAGCATATGATATGATGTCTAGTCCCCATCTCCTGACGTTGTTAGCCAGAGGAGCCATGTACATATTAAAAAGTGTCGGCCTCAGTGCCGAACCCTGGGGAACACCACAACTTGCAGTTGCCTAATCAGATGTATATGGTTGCAGATAACCTACCTGAGTATGTCCCGTCAGGAAGGAGCCAAACCATTTCAGAACATCAGAGTGTATCCCAATATCTAACGGACAGTCTAGTAAAACAGCATGAAACACTAGCAAATGCAGCAGAAAGATCGAGTAACGCGAGGGCAGTAGCCTTGCCCTCATCAACCGTGCATTTAATGTAACTGTTAACAGAGTGGTTTCAGTGGTGTTACCTGCCCAACATCTACACTGCGAATCATCTAATAACTGATTACTTTCCAAATACTTGGTAAGTCTCACATTCACCAGTTTCTCCAGTATCTTCGCCGGGAAGGGACGCAACGAGACTGGCCTATAGTTGGCTAGATTAGTAAGATCTGCCCCAGTTTTCTTCAGTAATAGAAGAAGTAGAGCTTTTTAACAGTGCCCGGGGACATTAGCCCTGCTCAAGGAGCAATTCAAGATGTCAGTCAATTGCAGGCCAAGAGTCAGTGCAAGTTGATTAAAGACAAAGTGTGGACAAGGATCCATGGGGGAGCCTGACTTTATCTTGCCCATGATGTCTAGGACTTCCTGCACAAGAACCGTCTCAAAAGCCCCCGAACTTGGCCCATCATCCATCTGAGGCCCACCTTCTCTCAATACCTGATCTGTATCAGGCCGAGGGTTAAACTCTGTGTGAATCGTATTGATCTTATCACAAAAAAATTTGCTAAGTCGATTGCATAGTCCAGAGGATGAAGAGGTGGACCAATAAATGGCCCCCAGGCTGGGATAACTCCTTCACAATGTGAAAATGTTCCCAGGAGGAACACTTGCTCTTATCAATCTTTAAGATAAAATGGTTCCTTCGTACAAGTTTCAGGGACTTATGTTAACTGCTTAGAGCAGTTCTAAAAACTTCTTTATCTATGCTGTCTTTTGAAAGTCACCCCCTTCTTTCAAGTTTCTTGCATCTCAGTTTTTCTTCTTTCAGCTGAGGGGTGTACCAGGATGCCGACAGACGCTTTCTACTGGATTTATTTGTAGAAATGGGGACAGTAATGTCCAACATTGACCTCAAGGCTGAGGAGAAATTACTGGCAGCTTCATTCAGGGATGAAGTGTCCGTAATCTCTATTAAACATAAAACCTTCTTAGAGTCTCCTAAGGTGGGCTATCTTAAACTTCATGAGGAAATGGTCCGAACATCCAAGGGACTCAAGCGCCAGCTCCTACACGAGCGGTCGGTTCATGAATTGAAGATCAAGGGTATATCCTGCCACATGGCTAGAGCCCTTAACTACTTGCGAATTTCCAGATCCTTCTCTCATTTATAATTGCTGGGATCGTTTGCAGATTTAAAATGATAGTTGAAATCTCCCACCAGCAGGAAATATTCATATTTTACAGCATATGGGCTAGTTCCTCAAGTAACTTAGTGCTGAAGGTAGCCTTCGCACCGGTAGGTCTATGGAGTAGTGCCCCTCCCATAGAGGGAGTATAGGAGTCGAACGTGATGTGAAAAACAAGCATTTCTCTAGAGGTTGACAGCATCATCTCCAAAGATTTACAATCGAAGCCCTACTTGTATATCAATGCGACCCTTCCCCCAGTCTTTCCCTTCCTCTTGCACATGATGATGCTATATCCCACAAGATGCCTCGTTTAGTCAAGTTTCAGTAATGAATACCAGGTTAGGCTCACTATTATTGATAGTGCCTCATATGTTTATTGCATGCTTAGCCAGAGAGCGAGTGTTAAAATACATGCATTTAAGCGCTTGAGGTGGGAAATCACTACTGCGCCCACCTGCCCCCCCCCCCCCCCCGGTGGTCGCCATGTAAGATTTATTGGAGACTCTCTTCCCGAATCTGCTAATAGTAGCATGAATCATGAGTTCCTGACTGCAAGACCATCTTCTATGGCTGCATGTAAATGGTCCTTCAAAAACCCAGACTGCCTATGCAACAGAAGCTAGAACACTTTTGTTTTGGTCATAGGGCATGCAGCTGATGGGCTGATAAGCTAATTTGGCAAGCTCTACCTGTAATACAAGGACATGGGGTCCTGGCATCATCCAGGGACGGACTGGCACAGACAGGTTTGCCTACAGTGGCACGTTTGCGCTGCGGCCTTATTTATGATGCAGACTTCCTCCCTCAGGGCCCTCCTCCTCCCAACCCCAAGAATGCTGCCCAGAGAAAAGTGGCCGCCAGCAGTGGGATAGAGGTAGGGTAAAGTGAAGTTAGTCCAAATCTTTTTAGAATATAATTTTATCACAAAAAAGCAAAATACACAGCAAAAGGTAAAATGTCCCTCGTGGGACCCACCAGTATAAAAATCAGCCCAGTCACTTTCATATGCGATAGTCAAGAAAGAGGAGAGATAAAATAAAATGTGTCTCAGAACACACAATATGGGTAACCAGGGAAGCTGTGATTAATCTAGGTTTTATGGTTTCAGTTAGTACAAATCAGTCAATAACTAGGTATCTACTCTCCTTTCTACCTCAAATGTTATTGTTTTTACCTCCTTGTGCATGAGGGCAGAGCGAGAGAGGCAGGCAGATGTCAAATGAACAGTGGGCTCATTAAGGGCTCGGGCTGAGCCACAGCCAAGCTTTCAGCAGCACGCCCACCTCTATGACTGGCATAGCAGTTTGCAGTAAGACCACATCTCCTGCCGATAGACCAGCCTCTTGAAATAATAAGTAGGGCTCCCAGTTTTAGATTTTTTTTTCTTCAACATTTCCGTCCGGTATTTAACCATATTTATTTTTTTGCCATCTTATTTGGTACTTAATCCATATTTATTATATGTTTTGAGAACATAAGTGGTGATAACTTGTATATTTCCACATTTATTTAACGGATAAATGTGCACTCAAACTTTGCTGCCTGTCAGGTTTTAGCACATTACACAGCCAAAATATAATAAAATATAAACCCATATGAAAAAGATTACCATAATAGTACACATACATGTTGAGATATGCAGTAATTTAAGCAAATCTCATTTAGCTTTCTAACTCCCCATGCTACCATTATGTACAGCTATTGGCCTGAAATTCATTAATCTCAGAATGGACAGTCACTCAAAAGACGTCAAATTATCTGTATTTTTCCACTTTAAAAAAGAAATACAGACAGTAAATGCACAGCCTAAATCCATATGCACAAACACACAACCTCTTTGCAACAAACCATCTCTGTCCTGAGTCGTACATGTAAAACCCAAGGCCAAAAAGCCAATCATACAGCATTCTCCCACATACACACCCAGAGGTCAAATTCCCAGCCTCCTACTACAAGTCCACGCGCCCCGCCTCCTGCCACTTGGCCAATCGGAGAGCCATCTCAGCCAAAAAGGCACACACACAGCCTCCTGCTCGGCGTCCCAGATGCACAGCACACTGAGCCAAGAAATCCAAAGGTGCAGCCTTCTGTCCTAAAACCAGATATAAATACCCACCGCCGAGCAGGATTACTAAATGCACATCCAGCCAACCCAAGTAAACCAAGTGTACAGCTGTAGCTAGAATCCTCCAATCAGTAGATTGTTTTCAGCTACTTCTCAGTCATCAAGAAAACGTACTTTATGCGAACACACTTTTGGGGGCTATTCAGCTACACATACAGTCCCATATCCTGTGCAGCAGAAACCTCAGACTTATGTGAGAGGCTTCACGTCCGAGAGCAGATCTTTCTACGGGGAAGCACCAGAGGAGCCCCCCAGGGTTACTCAGAGGCGCATGTATACTCACCTGGAGGCTGCGGACAACAGCCGCAGTGCGCACCTAAGAAGGGGGCACCGGACGCTACTCGCTTCCCATCTCATTCCGTCCCAAAGCACAACTCAGGACGACAGGCAGCGACGCACGCCCACGCGAGCTCGCATTGGCGGCGTTTTAACATTGTGATACCTGATTGGTTTACCTTTCCTGCCAGTTACGAGGCGGCCTGTCAGACTGCGCGAGGCTTGTTTTCATTTTCTTCACTGCGCGTGACCTGGGCTTCAGGCGAGCCCGTGACTCCTTGCGCGCCGGAGGATGGGGTGGGACCTGTCCTTCACAGAGGAGGAGGGTGGCGTCGATCCATGTCCTGCGGCAAGTGAAAGTGTGTATGGCGTGCAGTGCTCTGGACTCACCCTACCGAGGCACACTGGAGTGCTGCGAGAGCAATATGTTTTTTATCCACGGTGGCTTAGCCAGGGTGCTGTGGGGCCCAGTGCAATTAAGGAACAATCAGGATGAAAATTAGCTCCCTAAGCTCGTAGTATACGAAACCGTTACAGTATGTGCGCTCTGGCGTATTGCTAATGCATCATTGGCAGCTATTGTAGCAGGCAGGTTGATGCCTTAAGGGTTAGAGCGGCCGACCCTAAAGCTGGGGAATCAGGTTCGAGTCTGGCGGAAGGTTCAAACATTTAGTGATTCTGGGCAAATCACCTAATCTCCCCGTGCCTTAAAATGAAATGAATGTGTCCATCTGTAATGCAACTGGTGCTCAAGTAAAGTGCTCTGATACCTTTGGTTCGCGTTATATAAAACTGCAAAAAAAAAAAAACCACAAGCATTTGCAATGCAATAGATTTCGCATTGCTGAAAGTTTAAGCTATTGGCGTTGCTAATAATGCATCGCAAATAGCTCAAACTTTCAGCAGTGCGAGCAATTGCATTGTAAATCAATCGCGGCACTCGTGCTTTAGCCGTAAACATCTTAAGCTAAAGCGCGGATACCGCGATTGCTTCAAATGCAAAGAAATAGAAAACAACATTTTTTTTCTCTCTCTTTACCATCATAATAATATCTTTATTCGGATATAAAATGTCCATAAAAGCACAAACAAATCTCACAGAATTAATCATAAAAATTCGATAAAACATTGTTGAGTGGAATCTTTAGTATGTCACTGCTCTCGTGTCCCTAGGGTTTGTAGAACTGTTGGTTGCTAGGTCACCAGTTAGAATGTGTTAGGGCATTATGTATGCTGAGTTTGCTGGTGCTGGAGGTGCTCTGTTTTCCGCACTGGTGGGTTTATGATATTGTTTATATCTTAATAAACAATCTCCACCTACGCTTCGTTGTGAGCCTCATCTTTACATTGGCGACGACTGGGAATTCAACCCACTGTGAAGGAAAAAACCGAGACTACTCTCCGCACGCGTCTACTTCGGCGGAAAAAGCTTTCCCTGCCGCTGCCTCATCCCTCTGAAGTGCCGCTGCTGTGTGTCTGCATCTTCCGACCCACCGCTGCCGTTTTGAGGACATTATCTATTATTAAGGTATTTTCTTACCTTTGACAGTATGCTGTGGCAGTTGACAGTTGAAGCGGGCCCTGCGCGAGCTCTTCCATCTTACTCGCGCTGTTGTGCTCGTCATTGACAATCGTGGCTACGTCAATCCTGCCTCGCCACACGCTACCGTAACAAGGTCTATTTCCTCTTGACATCTAACGTCACATCACGCTGTGCGTGACGGCCATTTTGAATTTTTTTCTTTTCCCGACTAATCTGCTTTTCAGCAGCAACTCGTTCTGCAGTGTGTCATGCAGTGTATCGGTGATACACACACCTTGATCTTTCTTGCCCTTTAGTGTTTCACCGCATGCTGGTTAAGGTAAACACTTTTCTTTTAAAGGGTTTTGTGAATATTCAGAAGTGAATTTTTTTGAATCTTCTTTATGACTGCATACATCTGGATTATTCATTTTGAATTCTACAATATTACTTGCAAAGCGCGCTTTTAATACTTCATGTGTGTCAACTTCAGTGATGCACACACTTTGAGTTTGTACTAAGCTTTTGACTACTTTATTTGTAAGCTCAATTTTTTTTATTATATATATATATTTTTTTTTGTCTTCATATTATTCTGCTTACAAATATAATTTTATTCAGTCATGGCTGCGTCACAAGTCTGCAATCAACCATCAATATTTTTGAGTGTACCTGGAAAACCCACTTTAGTCTGGAAGAAATGGTACAAATCTTTCGAGAACTATATTGTGGCAATTGATGGTAAAGAGTTTTCTGCTGAAAGGAAACATGCGCTTTTATTTACTTATTTGGGATCTGCTGCAATTGAAATATTTGAAAATTTACCTCCTATTGCAGCACCATCGGGAGCAGGTGACTCTTGGGATGTTTTCAGGGAAGCCATTGCTAGGTTAGGAAAACAATTTACTGAAGAACCTAATGTTTTAATTGAACGTCATGCTTTTCACAAGAGGAAACAGTTTGCAGATGAAACTGTCGAACAATACGTAGCAGCATTGAGGGTGCTTGCTGCCAATTGTGAATTTGGATCTCATGTTGATGTTTGTATAAGAGATCAATTTGTGTTCAATTGCGATTCAAAAAAATACAAGAAAGATTATTGGCCTGTCGTAACCCCACGTTAAATGAAATCTTGGATATAGCCAAAGGTATTGAAAGATCTATACAGTCATCTAAAGTGTTATCATCGGAGGATAGTGTAGTTAACAATCCTGTGTGTGCTATTCAAGTTGGCAAGAAGGTGTTTAAAGCTAACAATGTTGCTAGGCCTTTTAAACCTTCTTGTTACAGGTGTGGTTCCAAGTTCCATCTTGCTAACAACACGGAATGCCCAGCCATCAGGAGAAGGTGTTCTAAATGCAATAAAGTTGGCCATTTTCAAACTTTATGTAAGAACGTAAGAGGCGGCACAAATGCTTATAGTACTAATGTAAATGTGAATTCTGTTAGTGAGATGACTAACGATCTTGAGAATATGATTATTACCCTGTATGATCCCATGAATAATGTCAATATGGTTGGTGTTAGTTTCAAAGCACCTTTGGGTGAAGTCCTTATTGGCGATGTCACATTGGAGGTAATGGCTGATTCAGGTTCTCCTATTACTGTCATTTCTGATGTTACTTTTGAAGAAAAATGGAAAGGTACGCAACTTAAAGCTACGGATGTCAATCCCAAAGCGTTTGGCAATTTCGACATTGAAATGTTAGGTTTCTTTGAGGATAATTTAAATTTTCAGGGACGCTGCATTTTCACAAAAATTTATGTAGCAGTCAATGGTAAGAACATTGTTGGGTGGTATGATTTAGGCAAGTTGGGCATAATGTTATGTCCAGGTACTGATACTCCAATTAGGCTAAGGGACATTTCTGTTAATCAAATTGCTACTCAAAATTCAAGTACTAATATCATATTAACAAAACATAACGCTGTGTTTGAAGATAAAGTGGGTTGTGTGAAGGGTTTTTCTCATCACATCAAATTAAAAAAGGTGCCATACCTGTACAGCACAAGGTACGTATGGTACCATTAGGGGTTCGTCAAAAACTTAAAGAACATCTTGACAATTTATGTGCTGAAGGCATAATTGAAACTACCAATAGCTCTGAGTGGATTTCGGCTATTGTGATCGCTCTTAAAAAAAATGGCGATTTACGGCTGTGTGTTGATTTAAGATCGCTCAATAAGAACATTATCATTGACAGTCATCCTCTTCCCAGGATTCAAGAATTACTCACGGCTGTCAATGATGCTAAATATTTTTCTATTGTCGATCTTAAGTCGGCGTATCATCAGGTAATCTTGGATGAGGATTCCAAAGATTTAACAGCTTTTGTCACTCCCTTTGGAGTATATAGATTTTTGAGAATGCCGTTTGGATTAGCTTCCGCAGCTAGCGTTTTTCAAAAATTGGTTGACATTTTGTTTCAAGATCTTATTGGGGTCCAAGCATTCCAAGATGACATCCTTATTTTTGCTAAGTCTCATGATGAGCATGATTCCATACTAGATAAAGTTCTTACCAAACTAGATGACAGAGGCATGACTGTTAGCAAAGAGAAATGCAAATTTTGTGTTAGGGAAATTGATTATTTAGGACACAGAATTTCTTGTGAGGGCATTTCCCCCAAGGTAGATTTAATCAGTGCTCTTAACAATGCCATAAAGCCATATGATAAAGATTCTTTGAGATCCTTTTAGGACTCGGAGAATACTATGCCAGATTTGTGCAGGGGTATGCTCTAGTGGTCGAACCTCTTAGGCAACTGCTCAAGAAAGGTGTATCTTTTGTATGGACTGATGATCACAACAATGCTTTTGAAAAAGTCAAAACACTCATTTCACGAGCTCCCGCTCTTAAAACATTCGACCCCAATGGTGAATCTGTTGTTACTGTGGATGCCAGTTCTATTGGGTTAGGCTCTGTTTTTAGTCAATTTGTGGATAGCAAAGAGAGGACCATTTCTTTTATATCTAGAGCTTTGAGGGGTGCTGAACTACATTACAGTACTATTGAGAGAGAAGCTCTTGCCTGTGTCTGGGCTGTAGAGAAGTTTAAGAATTTTTTATGGGGAAAACCTTTTAAATTGGTTACGGATCACAAGCCATTAGTGTATATGATGGATGGTGTACGTTCTGGAAAAGCCTCTTCTAGACTTATTCGACTTATTGCCAGATTGCAAGAGTTTAATTTTGAGATCCTACACATTCCTGGAGGAAAAAACGTTACAGCTGATTGTTTGTCTAGATTGCCAGCTAAAAATGTCAATGATGAGTCTAACATTGATCATCATGAGTGTGTTGTTGCATTGGTGGACATTTTGCACAGTTGTGAGGGTAAAGTTTCAGAAGCTGAATGGATCAAGTTTTCGGATGAGGACGTTTTGCTTAATAAGGTGAAGCAATTTCTTGTTCAAGGCTGGCCACCTACTAGGAATCTTGAGACAGGATTGCACAGTTATGCACAAGTATCTAGTGAGCTCAGTATCGAGAATGGGTTTTTGGTCAGACATGACTTAATTATTCCTCCAATGGGTCTTAGATCTAAGCTTATTAAATTAGCTCATTATGGTCATAATGGTGTCTCTAGTACCAAGAGATCACTTAGACAACATTATTGGTGGCCTGGTATGGACGCCTCTGTTGACAAATTTGTTGATGCTTGTTTTGTCTGTGTGCGGTCGGATAAACATTGCAAAATGTCTAGTGAACCGGTTGGTTTACGAGAGAATCCTAAAGGACCGTGGGAGAAGGTATCTATTGATTTTTCAGGGCCCTATGATACTTTAGGCAGACAATATAGATTTTTGATTGTGTTGGTTGATAATTTTTCCAAATGGATTTATTTTAATTTTGTTGAGAATCCCAACACTGATGTGGTCATCAAGTTTTTGGAAAAAGTTTTTCAAATGGAAGGTTTTCCCAAGTTACTCATGTCTGACAATGGAGTTCAATTTATTTCATCCAAAATGGTTGAATTTCTAAAAAAATGTGGTATTCAAGCTGAAAGGGCTCCTCTATATTGTCCAAAAGCAAATGGTCAAGTGGAAAGAGCCAACAGATTCATTAAAGAGGGCATACAGTCTGCTCTTGAGAGTAAGAGGAATGTTCTTGATTTCCTTAAAGAGAAGCTTTGGTCCTATCATACTACACCTCACTCTGTCACAGGTGTTTCCCCTTATTATTTAATGAGGGGAAGAGAGAGTGGTACCCTTATTTCGCCTTGTTGTGATTTTACTGTTCACAAGGATTTTGAGAAGGTTGTAGACAGGGTTAAGAAAAATTTAGATGAAGCTGCTTTAAAAAACAAAGCATACCATGATGATGTACATAGAACCAAATCTAAAATTGTTGGTGCAGGGGATTGGGTTCGTATTATTAAGCCTGGTTTACAACGCAAAGGTACTTCTAAATTTACTGATCCTGTACGGGTCATTCATGTTTCTGGCAGTGCTGTTCTTTTACACAAAAGAGGTTGGTGGAACAAAAGTTCCATAGTTCTTCTTAAACCGGGTCAAGAGAAAATGTTTAATGTGATGAACTCCGATGATCCTTTTTTGATTTGAAAGTTTCTAAAGAGAAGTTTGGATCTGGGGTTCCCAGTGTGGATAATGCTGATGTTGATACACGTGTGGTCGGAAATTTTTCTGACTTGGATTCTAATTCATGTTTAGAGTCATCCGATTCTGTTGTCAAATCTCATGCTATTTCTGACCTTCATGTTAATGATGTTTCTTACTCTAAGGAGTTAACTCGTGAAAATGTCAAATCTGATACTGGCTTGAAAAGAGTTGTTAAGTTACCCAAGAAATTTGATGATTTTGTATTAAAGTAATTTCCTTTTCTTTCACTCCTCTCTTTCTCACCTTTCCTTGTTCTTCTCATTTTTATCTCTTCCTCACTCTTTACTTTTCCTTTTCCTATTTCTTTTTAAAAAAAATAATAATAAGAGGGAACATGTTGAGTGGAATCTTTAGTATGTCACTGCTCTCGTGTCCCTAGGGTTTGTAGAACTGTTGGTTGCTAGGTCACCAGTTAGAATGTGTTAGGGCATTATGTATGCTGAGTTTGCTGGTGCTGGAGGTGCTCTGTTTTCCGCACTGGTGGGTTTATGATATTGTTTATATCTTAATAAACAATCTCCACCTACGCTTCGTTGTGAGCCTCATCTTTACAAACATCATAGGATTGTCACAAGTATATAAAATTATATATATAGCAGCATCGTATAGTAAAGTGCAAAGTGCAAATAGTTATAGGGGAAATAGCAGCAGAGGGAGATATACTATTGAATATCAGGCAGAAAAACTCCACATATTCGAATATTAGTCAGGATCTAATCAGCATATCTTAGCATATAATACAATCAAGTCCGTTTATCAAGGGTACATAGAAGCACGGGAACGAATAGCCATTTTTAAAAAAGTACAAATACGAAGTGTTAAGTTTTCCCCATTAAGCTGGAGGATAGTCCCGTATGCAACCTTAAAATCAGTTATTCCACTAGCTCTAAAAAACGGGATCAAGAGTTGCTTACTGTACTTCCGATAAAAATTACAAAAGAACAGAAAATGCAGCATGGTTTGCTTACCTTGATTGCCACAGGGACAAGACATTTCCTCAATATTAGGCTGAAAGCCTAAGGGAAACACAACAGGTATTTTAATGTACCAGATCTAAGGCGAAAGAGCAAACTTCGTTCCCAGCGAGTAATATCTCTTAAAAGGTAACTAACTGGTAAATAAGAAGAAGGACCTCCGTCGTCTACCATTGATATATAACGTCTGACGGATACTTTAGAAAGCTCTTGTGCATATCTTATGTCCCCATAATATTTATATATAGCCTCACGAATAATCTTTTTATTAATTCCTTGTAATTGATCTGGTTTGTAAAAAATGTGTCCAAGATTTACTCTAGTTAAACTTGCCCTCACTTCTGCAAGCCACGGTATATCTCCACCCTTATCGCATTTTAAACAGTCGACTATAATTTCCCTGGTTAGCGAAGCTGCCGGGTTTTGCCAAACCTTCAACCAAAACAGGGCAGGGCGGGACCTAATATAATCTTCTAAATAAAATAATTTTAACTCATTATGGCAAACAAAAGACGAAGAAGAGATAGGTATCCCCAAAACTCTCCTACAAAATCTGTTTTCTTCGACCTGGACGCTTTTTGAATTTATAAAGCCCCAGATTTCAGCCCCATATGTTACAGTGGGTACACATTGTGTTCTATAGATTTTGAGTAGGGACAACACTACCTCAATTCTTTTTGGTTGGGGAAGATTTAAAATCGAATTAACTGCCTTTAAGAATTTACTCCGACCATAAGCCAAGTGGGATACCCAAGATCCGTTATCTGAAAATTGTAAACCCAAATATGGAAAAGTGCGTGTGCGTAATAAAATTTCAGAACCAGAATTAATAACATTAATGAGACTTTTTTGGGGACCACAACACATTAAAAAGGATTTCTTAAAATTCGTACAAAGGTTCAGGCCATTCATAAAATCAACAAAACCCCTAACTAGTATTCGCAGTGCATTGGGTGTACGACCCATTAAAACCGCGTCATCCGCATATAAAAGAGCGGGCAGTTTATTGCCATTAATCATTGGGACATCTATAGTCAGTTCAGACAACACATTGTGTAATTCATTAATATATAAAATGAACAAGAGTGGGGCTAAGACACACCCTTGTCTTACACCTCTTCCAACCACTATATCCTCTGAGACTGCCCCTTCTGTATTTATTCTCACCCTTGCCTTTAAATCCCTATGTAAATATGCTAAAAAATGCACTATAGCCTCATCCAACCCGTAATTTAAAAGGCATTTCCAAAGCCGTGATCTATTAACAAAATCAAAGGCCGAGGTAAGGTCCATAAATGCCAGATAGATGGGGCCATTTCGAGCTATGGTGTATTTACCTATAATCAAATTAAGGTTAAGACACTGTTCCACCGTTCCAAGATTGCTTCTAAAACCTAGCTGGCATCTGTTTAAAATGTTTTCCTCCTCGGCCCAGATTTTTTTTCTCTCTCTTTACCTTTGAAGCAATCGCGGCCCCCGTGCCTTTATCTTAAGCTGTTTAAAGCTAAAGCGCGGGTGGCGCAATGGTAACAAAAGTAAACAAATAGAAAAAAATGGTGGGCCACACTTTTTTTCCCTATTTATTTACTTTTGTTACAATAGCGGCACCTGCGCTTTAGCTTTAAACATCTTAAGCTAAAGTGCGGGTGCCGCAATTGGTTAACAAGTAAAGAAATAGAAAATAAATATTTCTTTACTTTTGAAGCAATCGCGGCACCCGTGCTTTAGCTTAAGATGTTTAAAGCTAAAGCGCAGGTGCTGCCATTGTAACCAAAGTAAATAAAGATAAAAAAAAGAGGTGCTGCCACTTTGGATCTCAACTAATCAAAAGAAAGGAGCAGCCGCTATTATTCCAGCCAAGATGTGCCGCAGTGGATAAATACATTTAAAAAAAAGAATTCTGGGAGAGCATGTCCTGCCTGTAGTGTTGCACTTGGGGTAAATGAAGAGGCAGACAACCAGTTCTCAGGAACGCGTTTATTCTCTCATCGAGAGCGCCGGGACCAACAACCTCTGCGTCCCCGGCAGCTCCTAATCTCCGCCCCCGCACTCCCAGCATTCCCGGCCACACGTGACCTAGGAAAGCTAGAGCGCGATCCTACATATCTTCCCCCTTTACAATACCTACAACAACACACAAGGGGTCCCCGGAAGAGTGAGCACAACTGTGCAGTCATACGTCCATATTATACTCTTGGTACCTCTTGGGTAGCACAACAGCTCTACCTGAGCGTGTGCGTTTTTCCGGGATGCTAACCTTGTTGTCTCTACCGCCTCTGGTGGGATTGTCATCAGGTAAGTCTCGATTTAGCACCCTCATGTCCATACTCCCACCCCCTTGGTCCTCTTGTTGTACCTGTCGTCCTGTGTCACCTTCGATCCCCGGGGTACCTCCTTCACTCATCTCCTCTGCCGTACTGTTCAGGGTGCTGCTGTCTGGGACTCCTTCTCCCGCCATCAGTCCTTCAACTCCTTGACTCCTTCCTTCGTCTCTTCCTGGCTGCTTTTCTCCTTCTTTCGCCCACTGCAGTATCTTGTTGCACCTTGTCATCCTGTCCTTGGACCATATCTTCCCATCGCTCAAAAGGGCCGACCTTGCATACACCTCTCTTACTTGCATGGGCGTACTGAACTTACTGTCACCCTTTCTTCTCAGCTGAGCCAACCGCACTCTGACCCATTCCCCTTTTTCCAACAACTCTTCTTTGACATTGTGACGTCGGTTGTAATGCTCCGTGTATATCTTTTGGGCTTTTCCAGGTTGCAGCGTACTACTGCGGGTGACCACTTGCTTTGTACAGTCCTTTGCTTCCATGCCACGTTGTCTCGGGTGAATGGATCACGACCCCGCAATATCTTGAAAGGACTATATCCCGTTTTGGTCGGAGTAATGCGGTAGGCCCATATGGTGCATTGGAGTTCAGATTCCCATTTTTTTCCTGCACTTATGGCTGCTTGCACTGACCCCATTATGACTCTATTGAAACGTTCTGCCATGCCATTTCCGGCGGGGTGATACACTGGGGAGTGTTTAATCTGAATGCCATTTCGCTCCATGTAGGCATTCCACTTGTCAGATGTAAATTGGGGTCCATTGTCACAGGTTATGACCCTGGGAATTCCTTCTCTCACGAACACGGCTGTGAGGAATGTTAGGACAGTGTCTGTGTCTACGGTGTCACATATTTCCACTTCTGGCCACTTGGAATACCGATCCACCAACGCGATCACATATTTGGGTACACCTTGTGCATTTAGGACAGGACCCAGGATGTCGATTGCTAGCTCCTCCCATGGATTAGCTGGGTTGTGGAACTTTCCCAGCGGAGGTCTCATCGTGATTTGGGACTTGTCCGCATTGCTGCACTGGGCACACTCCCTGACGTATCTCTCCACTTGATTGTCCAGTGCGGGCCACCAGTAGGTTTGTTTTACCCTTTGTTTTGTCTTTACAATGCCCAAATGGCCTTCATGCAGGATTGCCAATAACCGCTTCACCAGAGGAGCTGGCGGTACAACCTTCTCTCCTCGGAGTAGGAACACCTCGTCTCTCCCCACCGACAGTTCTTCTCTTACTTCATAGAATTTCCGGTGTTCTGGCGTTAAGAATCTTTTTTCCGGCCATCCTGTGATTACGTAGCGTTTCACCTCTGAGAGATTGGTGTCGGTTTCATATGCCAGATTCCATTCTTGCGCACTTAGGACAGCCTCCTGGTCCTCTGCGAAGGCTATGGTGTAATCGTCGTCCTCGGCCTGTTGAGGTGCTTCTTCCATCGCCGCTGCTCTGCTGAGGTAGTCAGCGACCTTGTTCTTGGCACCGGGTATATATTCTACGTCGTACACATAGTCTAGCACTTTCACGGTCATCTTCGCTATGCGTGGGGTGGCACTCGCATGCCCACTGGACGTGAGCACTTTTACCAACGGTTTGTGATCTGTCCGGAGCAAAAACCTGGACCCCCACAGGAATTGACGGAATCGTTCCATTGCCCAGATTGCTGCAAGCATTTCTTTCTCCACTACACTGAACTTTTGTTCATTTGGAGCCAGTGATCGAGACGCAAAGCTGACTGTCATCATTTCTCCTCTCTCCGATTTCTGCATGAGAACTGCTCCCAATCCTCTCTCACTCGCGTCCGTGGTGAGAACCGATAGTGCTGTCTGGTCAAACCCATGAAGCGGCACTGCCCCGCATACATCCCTCTTTATTTGCTCGAATTCTGCTTCGGTTTCCTCCGTCCACTCGAAGGCGGCCTTTTCCTTCAGTAGTTGGCGCATGCTGTGCGTTTTGGTCGCGAAGTGTGGAACAAACTTGCTGTAAAATTCTGCCATACCAAGAAAGGAACGAACGTCTTCTTTGTTTCGGGGAATGGGTGCGTCTTTGATTGCTTTCACGTTTGCTGATTTGGGAGTGATCCCTTTATCACTTATTTCGTGACCCAAGTACGTCACGGAAGACACCCCCAATTTGCACTTGTCCCATTCAGCTGTGAGACCATTGTTTGTCAGTATGTGGAGCACTTTGGTGAGCTTGGCGTCGTGGTCTGCCTTACTGCGTCCCATGATCAGGATGTCGTCCTGGAAGTACTGTACCCCTTCTGTTCCTTTGAAGAGTTTATGCATCAACTTCTGGAATACTGCGGCGGCAGATGCCAACCCAAAGGGCATCCTCCGGAATTGATAACACCCAAACGGCGTGATGAACGAAGTCAGTTTCTTGCATGTCGGGTGCAGCACAATCTGATGGTATGCCGAGGTCAGGTCTATGGTCGAGAACCACTTGATGCCTTTTGTCTGTGCTAACATCTCATTTATCTTGGGTAGTGGGAACTTCTCTATGATAATGTTCTTGTTTAATTCTCGTAAGTCAATGCACAAACGTACTCGGCCATTGGGTTTCCTGGCTACGACCAATGGCGCCAACCATTCCGCGCTCTCAATGGGCTCTATCACTCCGTTATCTTCTAAACGCTGTAGTTCTTGCTGCACTGTTTCTCTGCTATTGAATGGAATATTCCTCACTTTGTGACTCACCGGCTTGGCACCTTCTTTGAGGCATATCTTATGAGTAAACTTTGTCAACTTTCCGATCTTTCCTCCGAACACTTTCTGGAAGTCTGCTTTCCATCTAGCGGTTTCATAGGTTTGTTCTTGGTCGACCATCAACACTGGTGTCGGGCCTCCTGGGTTCAGTTGAATTCCCAGTTCCCCTTGGTCTATCCATCCCAACACTGATGGTCCTTTCTCCGCTACGTAGAGTTTCCCCTCTGCCCTGCGGCCTTTAAATTCAAATTGCAGAGTCCGGAATCCCACCATTGGTATGGGTTCCCCAGTGAAGGTGACTGGATGGATGTCCGAGGGAAGCAGATTGGTGCCAATGGTCTGGGCAAAGTCACGGCTCCACACACTTCGCTGGATAATGGTGTATGGTGAGCCTGAGTCGGCTACCATAGAGATTCTGATCCCTCCAATGGTCAGTTCACACAACGGTTTGCGTGCCCGGGAGCAGTCTATGCCTAGGACTCGGTCCTCTATGCACCGTACGTTGTCGTCCTCTTCTTCTTCTCTGTCTTCCGGGTCCGATTCCTGCGTGATGTACTTCACTGTCGTTTTCCTGGGCTTGCGTCTACATACTTTCTCGAAGTGCCCCATGATTCCACAATACAAACACTTAGCTCTAAAGGCTGGGCATCGTTTGTCATTTGCTGCGTGCGCTGTGCTGACACATCTGTAGCAACTTTGTTTTTCCTCCCCTTGGGGTCCAGAATTTACTGGCGCTTTCACTGCGTATTTCTTGGGCTTCCTGGAGTAGCTTGCCCCCTGTGGCTTCCTCTCTTGTACCGGGGTCTCCGTTATTTTTCCCACGAATGGTCTGCTGGCCGTCTCCTTCTTTGCGGCCTCCGCGCACCGTTTGGAGAGTTCTGCTTTATTTACTAGGGCTACTATCTCCTTGAGGGGGGCGTCACCGCTGACCCATAACTTTTCTTGTATGGACGTATTCACTGTGTGCATGATGATTTGGTCCCTGATAAGGTCGTCATGCAGGCCTCCGAATTTGCATGTGATAGCCAAGCTCTTCAACGCTGCCACGTAGTCATCTACTGACTCTCCTACTTTCTGCTTCCTCTGAAAGAAATTAAAGCGGTCGATTGCGGTGCACACTACTGGTTGATAGTGTCCATCCAGGTCTTCTATGGCGTGCTGGAACACATCCACGTCCTCATGGGGTCTCGTCTTCTTTACCAAGTTCCTGTACACTCTGATGCCCTCCGGTCCTAGGTTGTGCAGTAGGATTTTTTTTTTTCTTTTACTTGGGAATACCTCATCCCCTTCATCCTCCAGCGCTGACAAGTAGTTAAGGAAGTACTCTTTCCAATCCTCCCACTTCATTGCCGGTTCTCCTGGCTTGGGAAGAAAGGGAACGGGGTTCGTGAGGGAGAACGTTTGTGCACACATAGCTGCTGGCCGTCCTGGTGATGCGTCTCCTCTGTGTGGGGGACTCCCGGGGGCACTCTGTACCTGCTGGGTTGTGGCTCCTGCCTGGAGCGTGAGCTCTTCGCCCTGGCGGCCTGGTCCTTGGTGCGCCAGGTTCAGACACTCGAGGCCTGCTGGGCTTGTGCAGGACACTGGATGGCGTCTGTTTGCAGTGAGCTCCCCACTCTCTGGTCCGTTCCTGGCGTGTGTCCTAGGAGAGCTGTCAGCGCACTGGGTGAGGGCTAAACTCCGCCATCCGCCTGGTCCGTGCGCTTCTTAGCACTAGTTTGCCGGCTTTGCTGTGATGGCGTGTGGCTGGACCGTGCTGTGGTTAACGTATTGCCCTGGGGCCTATGCGGGGAGCGCTCGTATGCTGGGAGCGCTTCTGGTGTCTCGCGCCGGTACCTGTGCCAACCACGTGGTCACCGCTGTGGGCTGCTTGCCTTCCGCACCTCCAATATGGAGCGCCGTGACTTCTCTCGGTGGACCCGCGTCCCTCTCGCGGTCCGGGTTGGTTACCGCTTGTACGTCGCTCGTAGCCCTGCCTTATGGACGTCAGTGTCGGCGCTGTGCACGTGTCCGATTCCGGGCCCCTGCCGCGCTCCCGATGTGTTGCGGTTCCTCTTATGCGTGCGCAGTGCACGGAACGTTGTCGGTCGGCGGCTGCCTCCCCAGCCTCGTCGCCAATTTGTAGTGTTGCACTTGGGGTAAATGAAGAGGCAGACAACCAGTTCTCAGGAACGCGTTTATTCTCTCATCGAGAGCGCCGGGACCAACAACCTCTGCGTCCCCGGCAGCTCCTAATCTCCGCCCCCGCACTCCCAGCATTCCCGGCCACACGTGACCTAGGAAAGCTAGAGCGCGATCCTACACTGCCTTGAAAGCTATTTAAGAAAATAGTGCTCCGAGGCTGTAATTAAAACGTACCGAGTAACAACACATGTAACAGGGGAGGTGTCCTCATGGGAGGTGTCCTCATGGGAGGTTACAAGAAGAGAAAAGGGACTACTAAGCCTATCGACCAATGAAAAGCCACGATTTGCAAAAGACAGTGACAGGAGCCAATTAAAAAGACGGGCGGAATGTGGGCGGAGCCTTATGCCCATATCCTGAATACAGCATGCCTTGAAGAGACAGCGCAAGCGCTGCCTAGGTAAGACCTAAAAAATAGTGACGCTGCTACTGTCCACGTTTAGCACGCGAACTGGTCTGTCAGCTGCATATTTTATTACAGTTGTCTCTACTTTGGCCGTACTGCTTTGCAACCTAGATAAACGTGGGTACACAATTTTCAGTGGTTATTGCTAATTAATGTTAGTGTTTGGAATTCCGCTCTTAGACCAGCTCACGTATTTACTCCAGTTTGTGGTTGATTAATAAAGATTATGGCAAACATTCAATACTTCTAGGAGGTTGTGCTCAGAAAAGGAGGCATCCAGGGAATAGAAGATAAGGAGAGGGTCATTCAAAGTAAAACAAGCATTGGCAACAGCTAACAGTCTCACATGTGCAAGATCTTTTGCCTTTATCAGAGTATTTTTAGCCATGTATTCATACTTAAATCATAGACACTATCCAGAAACGAATAGTTATATCATTAAGATACTCAGAGTTAGTAATTGTTCTATACATTCTGCATCTCTTGAAGCTGCACTGTTGTTAATTTTAAAGTGAATTCAAGTAAAACACATATGTAATAGGCAGTAGTCGCCGGTGGCAGGCAGAAGGGGGACACAGTTGGGCTTGTGCAATGTGTGCCATTCGAAGGGCGTCCTACACGGACTAACAAATTATGTAGCAGAGTGTTTGGTACTATTATAAATACACTGAGAAAGCTTTAGAAGCACCATGAACTACAAGTGGTGAGGTATCTTGTATAACTATGAAGACAAGAAAGTTTCAAGGGAAGGGCTGGAGGCAAGACCGAGGAAGAGAGCGAAATTTTGGGGAGGGGGCAGGTTCAAAATCACCAGCATTGCCCTCACAGAGGTCCCTCATCAGTTTCAGGGAAGTGGCATCTCACCCCATCTAGAAGGTGCGATTCAGCAACAGGAGGTAGCAAATAATATATTTTTTTTCTATGTCTAATACCTACTACACCCCTCCCACCCTTTACCTCTCTGAGGAAGGGGCATTATTAATTCATATACCCCCTTAAATTACACTAGTGACGGCCTGGCTGTGCCTCTGTATGGTATTAATAAATACAGGTGTCAATAATTGTGAGTCAGGCAGGACTACCCCTGTCTAGAGGAACCAGCTCAGAGGTCACAAAATTCTCACTTGTCCATTTGGAATTCACTTCAGTGTGTTTCAAGCAGTAATCCCCTGGAAGAGATAGTGTCCAATACTTCTGGAGTCCAAAATGGTGTTAACTGATAGGAGTTAGATGATTTAATTGGGTTTTTTCAATGGGTCCCCATGATGAGCGTTCAGGCAGTGGATGTAGTCAGACTGAAATTTGAATTAGATGAGATGATGTTAGGAAATCTTGATCTTTCCCGATTAGATACTCATCAAGAAAATGAACTTATATACATATGCAAGGATATTACTAAACGTGCAGGACAAGCCCATGATAAACTGAATTAGCCAGAGTGTATGATGTAGATGTGAGTAAGACCAAATCATTGCAGAAAAGTCATCATGTATGTTTTGATGAGAATAACATCAAAATGAGAACGTCAGGAATGAAAATGCAAATTAGAGAGTTATTTGGTAACATCCGGAAGTGGAGTGAGTTAGACAAGTGGGAAGGTAGATGGGCCAAAAAGAAGGCGAAGGGAGAGCTGCCTCCTTCTTTGGATGGGGATCGTGCTTCCAATTTCCCATTTAGAGAAGTGCCTGGTGGAGGTTACGTTCATGTACCTTGGTGTAGGAGTTTACGTTCATGTACCATGGTGTAGGAGTGATCTTGCATCATTTACGAATGATTTCCCCAAATTGAGAGAGAGGCCAATGGACTGTTATATCCAGGTTGATCAATTTGTGAAGATTTCACAAGTGCTGTGAGTGGATCTTAACACCCTTTTTGACATTGTGGTACCAAGTGATTTTATTGGCAGAGTGCAAAGTGGCTTTATAGTGGCCAGAGAAATACCCTCTGAAGAATCCAATGTCTCATGCCTCGTCTCCTTTGGTGATGAAAAAGTATCAACAGGTGATTACCTTTTTGAAAGGGAAGATACCGGCAAAAGACATTGATTGAGTTAAGATTGGCAGAACAACTCAAGAGCCTGAAGAGACTGTGTATGCGTATTAAGAGAGATTGTTTCAAGTGTTTAAACAGCACAGTGAGATGGAAAATCTTGAAACCAAAGACATAGGAAATTTTGTGTTTAGGTTTGTGACAGGATTGAGACCCCAGATTAGCATGATATTCAACAGCATCTAATTTGTTGGCAGAACAATTTGATTGATGAGATCTTGAGGTATGCAAAAAAATGCAGTGATGAAATGGAAATGAAACAGGCAGTTGAAGGAGAAGTTGATGTTGACACAGATGAAAGAAAGCCACAGAGAGAGAAATGCGGAGTCAACCGTATGTAGGGAATGTTGGTGCTATGCAAGGTGTGTATCTGCAGGGAGTTCCTGTGATGCAAGATGGAAATGGTTAACCACAATAGGGTAGATGTCGTGGTGTTCCAATTGTTCCAAGTACTGGAATTGATGTGGCTACATTAAAGAAATCGAATCCATGTCATTATTGTAACAAGTTAGGGTATTGAAAAGGGAATGTTGTCTTAATCTCAATAGAGTAATGAACGAGAATCAGGTTCAAATTTCATAGCTTGTGCAGACACAGGTTAATAACACCATACAGCCACAAAATGTGCAGAGACAGAGAATGCAAAAACCGAATATGCAACAAGTCCCAGTGATGCAAGTTCCTCAAGCCCTGATTCCTCAACAAAATGTAAATGGTGCCAGATTCAGTTCTGACCAGGTCACAAATTTTAATCAGAATTCCTTCCAGAACCAAAATCAGTTTCAGCAATTTCCTGTGTTTGATTCACTTGAGTGCTACAGCTCTGACTATTCACAATGGCGGTGCCGGAGGGGGGAGGAAGATTGTGTGCTTGGCGCAGTCTTAGAGGTAGACCAGAGTGGTCCCTTCGTGGAAGGTGAGCTGAATGGTCACCCCATGTCATTTTTGATCAATACTGGTGCTATCTTTTCCACTATTAGACAGCGAAAGTCCCAAACCTACCCCTCTCGGTAAAAAGAATCCAAGTTGGAGGAGTTGCAAATAAACAAATAACACGAGAAGTGCCTATTAACATAGGGTCCTTTGAAGAGAACCACCAGTTTATGGTATGTGATTCTAGTCCTATGAACATTTTGGGACATGATTTGATGTGCAGGTTAAAATGCTCCATCTTTTATATGCTGAAAGGTGTGGCGTTCCGGACTCATGATGAAGATGTTGATTTCAAATTGGTGAGTCAAGGGGAAAACTTTTGACTGTAGCCTGTGATGACAACCAATGATTTGCCACTGGATCTCAGAGATATGGTGAAGCCAGAAGTCTGGGACTTGTCATAAAGGACATGGGTCTTATGAAAGGAGTTGAGCCTGTCCGTATAAATGTTAAGACCGATGCTAAATAGCCAAAAACGCCTCAGTACAATTTGACTCCTGAAACTATTACTGGGATTAATCTGGCAGCTGAATCTATGATACAACAGAGCATTCTGAAAGTGATAATGAGGAGTCCTTGTAACTCACCCATCATGGGCTTCAGAAGCCTAGTGGAAAGTACAGCATAGTGCCGTACCTGAGAAAGATTAATTACATCGTTGTTCCCTGTTGTCCTGTGGTACCAAATCCAGCTGTGATTTCATTTCAGATTCCATGTGAGGCTGAGTGGCTTACTCTGATGGATCTATGCCCGGCATTATCTCTATACCTTTGTATGAGGACAGCCAGTACCTTTTCGCCTTCTGGTTCCAGACCTGTGTTTTGGCATGGTGCCGAGTCCCACAGGGGTATACAGAGAGTCCCTTGATCTTTAATCAAATCTTTAAAAAGAACCTTGAGTCCCTAGTAATGTCCCGTAACTATGTCTTAGTACAGTACATAGACGACCTTCTGGTCGCCTCAGATACACATGAAGCTTGTGAATAAGACACCATTGAACTGTTGAACAACCTGGCAGAGAATGGACATAAAGTGTTCCTGAGTAAGCTGCAGTATTATCAGAGAGCAGTTCCCTCATTGAGAAGGGAACGAGGAAGGTGTCGCAAGAGAGAATCTCAGTGAGTCTGAAAATGAATCCGCCAACTACACAAAGAGAAGTCAGGATGTTTTCGGGAATGGTGGGCTATTGCTGACAGTGGATCTCCAGCGTACACGCCGGAAGGAGCTCTGTTCATCACAGAGGCAAAGGTCCCGTATTAATACCGGCAAGGATATGGCTGCCGGTTATTTTCTGTAACACAACCTGCATCGAGTGGGTGCGATGCACCACGGATTTTATTTATTCATGCTTGAATTAACTTGCACTATTACTAAATCCTCATTTAAGGGACTCCTCATTGAGAAACACTTCCAGGATACTTATACTGTGAATAGGAGGGATTATTTCTCGACACAAGATATGTGCAGTTCTAACTGTGTGTCTAACATTGGTCCATATT
This sequence comes from Calotriton arnoldi, assembly GCA_963921515.1. Classification (NCBI taxonomy): domain Eukaryota; kingdom Metazoa; phylum Chordata; class Amphibia; order Caudata; family Salamandridae; genus Calotriton; species Calotriton arnoldi. Next base: position 1,042,760 of record CAWUFW010001349.1, on the reverse strand, counting down.
GAATCCCATTCGGGACGGAAATGCAACCGGATTTAACCCCTTCGCTGCGTCCGTCGGCCAACGGCCGTCGCGAGCACTACCTTGGTAGTGCTGCGCACGTCCGTTGGCCAACGCGGCCCCGCCCACTCGTTCAAACTGCCGCACCGCGGTGGAATTCGCGCTGCGGTTAACGATCTTCAAGCATTGAGTATAGCCCTGAAGAAGTCGCTGCGTACAACCGTAAGCGCGACGAAACACGTGTTGGTTAAGGCTGTTGTGAACAAACTGAAGCGCATGTTCCAGCAAAGACTCAAGCTTTTGTCACACTGTTATTGATATAATTGATACACTGTTAGCGTGTGCAGGGGACTGTTGTTCTGTTTTACCAGTGGATATCCACACGTTAGGGAGGAGGGTGGCTCTCCCTACCCTTATGCACCGCAATCCTCACTCAGTACTAGAGTAGACTTACCTGCATATTGCCCAGGAGCGCCAATACCCTATAGAACCACCTACCAAGAAGTTTCATGTCATTAGATTGTTGGAGGCATTACAGTTGCCTACCCAGAGTGCCTTTGTAAAATGATCAGATGACTAGGTAACAGTTGGCAACCGATATGCTGATAAGATTACACAATATTGTACTCATGGGGCCCGAACATGTAATGGTGAATATGTAAATGAGTCTGAAGATGAGACCAATTACAACCTTTTGTTAGCAACTACTGATACTTGGGAGGAAGTGAAAAGATTAGAGGAGAAAGTACTAGAGGTAGAACAGCAGGGTTGGATCAGAGCAGATTGTGTCAAATGAGATGACGACATTTGGGTTTCAACAAACAGAAGACCTATATTGCCAGAAAGCTTGCCGTCTCCAATGGCTAGACATTTCAGTGGTCCCTCACACATTTGGAGGGATGCAATGGTCAGATTTTTCAAACAGACTTGGTTTAATCCCCAATTTAGATTGATGGCTGAAGGATTGTCACAGATGTGTTGTGGTTCAGCAGATGAACTTAGGAAAAAGAACCACAGTGGCATAAAGCCACATAGGAACATCAGTAGGGCCATTCCACAGGATACTGCCAATCGTCTCCAGGCTCCACTCGGGTTGACACAGCACTAGGCCCTTTGTCAGGGTCTGACTCTCCTGTCTCAACCTCAAATGTTGACTCATCAAGACCCCCCCACCTCAGGCCAAGCATGTGCTGTTTCAGGTTCTTGTCGATTTTCTGTGACTCGTTCAACCTCTTCCCGCTGTTTTTCAGCTGGGGTTTGCACGTCTGGGAGAGGCACTGCCACATCATCAAGGGAACACTCCACTCTACAAGTATGGGCAGCATGGATCCAGTTGGGGAGACTGCCACACTTAACAGCAATGTTCGTTACTAGGATGAATTGAAATGCACCTTATTCATCGAGTTTCCAGACACGTTTTCTGAAAGTTTTTCTTCACCAAGACCCAGTTGCCGGCACTGAGGTCATGGCACTGCTCCTGATGCGGTGGGGCAGTAGCAGCTCTGACCTGGTGTGACACAGAACGCACCACAACAGCTAGTCCCTTGCAGTAATCAAGAATCATGTCATCTATAATATCCACAAGCGCATTTCCAGGTACTGTTGGCAGTCTCATTGCTCTACCCATGATGATTTCATGTGGGGACAGTACTGTCCTCTGATCAGGAATGCTGCAAAGACTCATTAACACAAGGGGCAAAGCATCAGGCCACTTCCGAGAGATTGACACACACACACTTTGGCCAACCTGGATTTCAACGTTTTATTCACCTGCTCGACAATGCCTAAAGCCTCAGGTTGATAACTGCAGTGTAGTCTTTGCTCCGTTTGTAATGCTGCACACATTTCAGGGCTTCATTATTGAAATAAGTTCCTCTGTCTGACTACAGCGAAGTCGGGGAACCAAACCTGAGTATTTGTTCCCCCAACACCAACTTAGCTACTGTTAAACTATCATTTCTCCTGGTTGGGTATGCTTCCACCCAACGCGAGAAGATACACAGTATCACTAGGACATATCTCAACCGGTTGCACAGAGACATCTTGATGAAATCCAGAGGGTTGATGAAACAATGGTGGAATAATACTCGCCTTCTTGTCTAAATTTTATTACAAGACCTGAGGCTCATATTATGCTTTTTCAAAGCATTAATATAACAGATTCAGACGAATGAGCAATTGGTTTACAGTAAAAAGGTCTAAACGTTTTAAAGTTGGACCAATCTGCATATCTCAGAATATCATGTAAACGCACCCGAAAGCCCTAGAGGCCATAGCCCCTCTGGATGAATGAGCACCAAAGGCATCTGTATAATGCCAGCGAAGGACATGATCCATCTAACCCAACGGGTCAAGGTTGGAGTGGAGACACGCTTGTGAGGTTTCTGAAAGGAAATGAGAAGCTGGGACATGGAGGGAGTTCTGAGATCTGCAGTTCGTGCAACATAAGTCTTTAAACAATTACCAACACATAACTTAGGTTGAGATGGGAAAAAAGGATAATGTACTGACATGAAGTTCGTTTTAGTGCATCTATAAACTTGAAAATAAACACCTAGAGAAGAGTAATGAAAAGAAGATACATCTAGTGCTTTAACATGAGAAACGCGCTTGAACGAAACTAAACACAAATGCATAGTTAACTTTGCAGATAACTGTTTGAGAGAAAGATCAGCATTGTCCGGCCATGAAATAAACTAACATAGAACCAAATTAACATCCCATATGGTATTATATTTGGGAACAGGAGTTTTAGCAAAGCGTACTCCCTTTAACAGGCGACAGACCAGAGGATATTCCCCGATAGGTCTTCCATCCACTCTAACATGTTATGCAGAAATCGCTGATCTGTAGGTATTAATAATACTGTAGGTGTGAGAAGCTGGCTTGGTATATGGTGTACACGTATGTAAATGGGAACCTTGTGTGAGAAGTTGGCCTGGTATATGCTGTCCACTAGTTATAGTGGGCACCTTGCACCAGTCCAAACGACCTTTATTGATGATAGGTTTAAAGACAACCTTTATTGAAAGCTATCCTAGTGGTAGCTATGGAGAGCAGCCTTCAGGCTAAGTCTTGAAGGAGTGTAAAGCTGTTTGTTTTACCAGTCTATAATCTCGTGAATGGCTAAATGAAAGGAGACCACACCAGGTATATATATAAAATATATGTATTTATTTCTAAACACACCCTACTAGTCTCTTTATGAGGCTAGAGGTCAAAGCACATATGTTACACTTCAAATATCACAGTAAATTAGCACAATATACGATTAGCCCTAGGGGCGTACCAAACCATATATTAAGAAAGTGGTATAAGAACCACGACTTGACTAGACACAAGGCCTAGAGCCTGTAGAATCGCTGGGACCCCAAGGAACCACCCAAGGTAGTGACACGGGGACCCACGGGGACGTGTGCAGTGTGTGAACACAGCCGCGAGCTCCGTTAGCGTCTATGGGGAAAGTCGCGGTTAGAGTTTTAAAGTTTAGGGACACTTCGGAGTGGACTAGGAACAAACCCTTTTGGACTTAGAGGGTTCTAGGGCCAACACCCACGGGAGCACCGGAGTACTCGTGTTACCTCACCCAGGGAAGCCGTGTGCATAGGTGTCAAATGGTGTCGGGTCGTGCCGTCGTTTTCAAGATGCGAAGTGTCCAAAGAGATCCAAGCCTGGATCGAGGATGGGAAGAACCTGAAAGCAGAGGGGACAGAGTCTGGGTCACTAGCCAGTGACCAGGGGGCACGATAGTCGAATGCCCACCGATGTCGGGTGCTTCAAGTTCGAAGAGGTGAAGATTGTCTCTGCAGCCACGAGGACCAGGAGGCGTCGACGACGACCAGGAGCTGGATTCGAGCTGTCCCACGAAGGATGTCGCTTGCTGCGGTGTCGGTGTCCGGATTGGACACAACAAACCTTGGCAACAGCAACCCACGCAGGAAGAGAACAAAGGCTTCGGTGTGGACCAGCGAGGTCCGAGGGACTCCCCAAGCGAGGGAGAGTCAGGGCAGGCCTGGAGCAACCAGGGAGGCCCGTTGAAATTAGAGTTGTCCTTCTGAGGGACCCACAAGTCGACGGACAAGGGATCGCGAAGGGATCTCGAGCGGAATCACAAAATGGCGGGTCACTGGGAGTGGCCAGGCCAGCAATCTTTGGTGGATTCACTGCTCGGGGTCGGGGCTACAAGTAACCCGAAGCACAGCCTCTAGGATCGACCAGAAGCTTATGCACTTGCAAATGTGCACAGTGACCAGGGGTTCCGGTTCCACGGTACCCACGAGGGCTACAGGTCTCAGCTTTGCTGGGGACTCGGGTCAGCCTCTGGGAAGTCTGGAAACCCACCTCCTGGGTTGCAGAGTCGTCGGCGTCCGGCGGGAGCTTCGGAGATGCAGACTGGACAGATGCGTCTTTGGTGCCTGCCAAGCAGGGGAGTAACTCCTTTACTCCAAGGGAGATTCTTCAGTCATCTGGCGTTTAACAGATCGTCGAAGGTCCAGGATTCAGTTTCAGAGTTTCGTCCAGGGATATCTAAAGTCCTGTTGCCAGGGGTTCCTATCTTATACCCAAGGAAGGGGTTGGACTAACTCAGGGGACCCACCTATGGGAGGGTTTGGAAAGAGGGGTGGCTACACCCATTTCCTTTGTCCAGTTTCGCGCCAGAGCAGGGGCTGGTAGCCCCTGCAGCCGGTTTGAACTGGGCTATGCACAGGGACACCAAATGTGCCCCCAGTGCAGGACTTCAAAGCACTCTGAGAGTGCACCCACCCAGCCCCAATACACTAAAGCCTGTCTGGGAGGTGGTTACACCTCCCTGTGACAGGAAACCTATTGTCCAGGCCTCCCTGCCGGAGTTTCGGTCAGCAGCAGGAGGCCAGACTCGTGTCTGTGGCTGCAGCATCCATTTTGTGATGCCAGGGCTCTGTTAGCTGGTACCGGGTATACCGGTGCTGTCATGTCTCTCCCTCTAGAAAGGTGGGATCATACTCCCACACCAGTTACTGGTGTGGGGGTATGATTCCAAGGTGTTTGACACCAAACACGACATGTTTCCGTGCAGCCAGTCCAAAGTTAGCATTTACCGTTTAGTTATAATGCACTTAAGAGTATATGGTCAGGCTGCATCACAGACAACCCCGGAGAGGAGATTCCGAAGGCTGCAGAGGGGCTCTGCTCATGCATGGGCACCCTCTCACATAAAACCAAGCACCCTGCCTTCAGGATTGATAAGGCCTGCCATAGGGGTGACTGATGGGTTTCTATGTGCAGTGATAGGGTGAGATATAGTGAGGGGTGCATGCATGCATGCATCACCTCACTCAGGCTGCTGTAGCAGTCCTGTGGTGTCATTTTGGAAGGCTGCCCAGGGGTGGCATAATACATGCTTCAGCCCCTGGTCGGCCTTGGGGTACCTATGCCTTGGGTACATAGTATACCATATACTAGGGTCTTTTAAGGGCACCCCAGAATCCAATCTGTGGTGTACCTAAGGTACAGGGAATCAATTTAGAGAGGAAGCAGCTAGGCTGGGGTCCTGGATAGCAGGGCCACAGCCAGACTAAAGTCGAAAAACAGTGAAACATCAGCAAAAAGTGGGGGTAACCATAAGAAGCAGATCCTACTCTCCTACACAACCCCCCAAACGCAGGGACATTAAACTAACCTTGACCAGTTGAGTCTTCATGTTCTAAGTGGAAATATCTGGAGAGTCCATCTGCAGCGATCTGCTTCGGCATGCTCAGAATGGCCCGCAAAGTCCTCCCTCTCCTCCCCCCCCCCCCCTTAGCAAAAAAGGTACTGGTCCAATCCCTTATACTCTCTAGGCTGGACTACGGGAATGCACTATATTTGGGCTCCCCCTCCTCAGTAGTTTCCAAATTACAGTCGGTTCAAAACAGCGCAGCCAGACTTCTGACGGGATCCTCCAATAGACAATCAGCAAAATCAGCACTACGCTCCCTCCATTGGCTCCCAGTGCAGGAGCGCATCAGATTCAAGGCCTTGTGCATAACACAGAAATCAATGCAAGGGAGAGGTCCCCCCATTAATTCAGCCATGATCCGCCCCTACAAAGCAAATAGGAAACTTCGGTCAGACGAATTGCAACTGGCCGTGGTCCCCAGGATCAAGAAGGCCAGAAGCGGCGGACGGCTCTTTTCCTACAATGCCACCAAACTCTGGAACTCCCTGCCACTACACCTCCGCATTATTCCCAATCATCTGGTCTTCCGTAAACAACTGAAGACTTTTCTGTTTCCTTAGCTTTCCGCCCCCCGTGTCGGTTCTTAGCGCTGGGACGCTCCCGGGTAGCCATGCGCTTTATAAATGTCCTTCCATTCCATCTGCATTGGCATGGCTACTCTCAGGTCTTTGTTCCACTGTATAGTCCATCACCTGTAGGGAAATGGACCACCTCAAAAGTTTGGGGTTTTCACCCTTCATCTGTTTTAGCCATAAGAGGGGCTTATGGTCGGTCTGAACAAGGAAGTGAGTGCCAAACAAGTATGGCCTAAACTTCTTCAGAGCCCAAACCACAGCAAATGCCCCCCTCTCTATGGCTGACCAACGTTTCTCTCTGGGGTCAGCTTTCTGCTAATAAAAGCTACTGGCTGATCCTGACCTTCATCATTCAACTGTGACAGTACAGCCCCTACCCCCAACTAAGATGCATCTGTTTGTACAATGAACTTTTTGGAGTAATCAGGACTCTGCAGAATGGGAGCAGTGCACATGGCCTGCTTCAGGTCATCAAATGCCTTTTGACAGCTAACTGTCCACTGAACCTTTTTGGGCATTCTCTTAGAGGTAAGGTCATTCAATGGGGTCACTATGGATCCATAACCTTTTACAAATCTTCTGTAGTACCCAGTCAGGCCCAAGAAGGCTCTCACCTGAGTCTGGGTAGTGGGAGCAACCCAGTCCATTATGGCCTGGATTTTGCACTGCAATGGTTGAACCTTGCCTCCACCCACAAGGTGGCCCAGGTACACAACCTGACTCTGCCCTATCTGGCACTTAGTAGCCTTGATAGTTAGGCCTGCTTTTTGCAGGGCCTCCAAAACATTCCTTAGGTAGACCAGGTGATCCTCCCAGGTGGAGCTAAAGACAGCAATATCATCTAGATATGCTGCACTATAGTCTTCCAGGCCTGTAAGGACTGTATTCACCAACCTTTGGAAAGTGGCAGGTGCATTTTTCAAACCAAAGGGCATCACCACAATTTGATAATGCCCACTAGGGGTAGAAAATGCTGTCTTGGGCTTTGCATCATCAGCTAGTCTGATCTGCCAGTAGCCAGCTGTCAAGTCAAATGTGCTCAGAAACTTGGCTGAGGCCAAAGTATCTATAAGCTCATCTGCCCTTGGGATGGGATGGGCATCAGTCCTAGTGACTGCATTGAGACCCCTGTAGTCCACACAAAGCCTAATTTCTCAATTGCCATCTTTGGTGTGAGGTTTAGGCACAAGGACTACTGGACTAGCCCAAGGGCTATCTGAGGGCTCAATGACTCCCAAATCCAACATCTTTTGGACCTCTGGCCTTATACAATCCCTGACATGATCAGGCTGCCTGTAGATTTTATTCTTGACAGGCAGACTGTCCCCAGTGTCCACTTCATGGGTGCACCAGGTAGCCTGACTAGGTGTCAGGGAGAACATATGCCTGAACTGGCTGAGAACTTTTCTGCAGTCAGTTTGTTGCTGGACAGTGAGGCTGCCTGCCAAGGCTACACCATCTACTGATCCATCATCAGGGTTCTGCGAGAGCAGGTCCGGGAGTGGATCACTCTCTTCCTCCTGTCCCTCATCAGTAGCCATGAGCAAGCCCATGTCTGCCCTGTCGACATATGGTTTCAGTCTGTTGACATGAAGTACCCTATGGGGACTCCTGGGAGTTCCAAGGTCTACCAAGTAGGTAACCTCTCCCTTCTGTTCAACAATTGTATGGGGGCCACTCCACTTATCTTGGAGAGCTGCTGGGGCCACAGGCTCCAACACCCACACCTTCTGTCCTGGCTGGTACACAGTCAGCACAGCCTTTTGGTCATGCCAGGCTTTTTGCAATTCCTGCCTAGCCTCAAGGTTTTTGGTTGCCTTTTTCATATACTCTGCTATCCTGGAGCGGAGACCAAGTACATAGTCCACTATGTCCTGTTTAGGGGGTTTGAGAGGTAACTCCCATCCCTCCTTCACCAGACACAAAGGACCCCTAACAGGATGGCCAAACAAAAGTTCAAAAGGGCTGTAACCAACCCCCTTTTGAGGCACCTCCCTGTAGGCAAATAAAAGGCAGGGCAACAGGATGTCCCATCTGCGCCTAAGCTTTTCTGGGAGACCCTTGATCATGCCCTTTAAGGTTTTGTTGAACCTTTCAACTAAACCATTGCATTGTGGGTGATAGCGTGTGGTGAACTTATAATTCACTCCACACTCCTTCCACATTGCAGTCAAGTAACTAGACATGAAGTTGGCACCCCTGTCTGATACTACCTCCTTAGGAAAACCCACCCTTGAGAATACTCCCAAGAGGGCCCTTGCCACCACAGGTGCTGTGGTGGTCCTAAGTGGAATTGCCTCTGGGTACCTAGTGGCATGGTCCACCACCACCAGGATAAATCTGTGCCCAGAGGCTGTCTGAGGATCCATGGGACCAACTATATCAATCCCCACCCTCTCAAAGGGAACCCCCACCACAGGTAGTGGTATCAGGGGGCCTTTGTGGTTCCACCTGCCTTCCCACTGGCTTGACAGGTGACACAGGAGCGACAAAACTCCTTGGTGTCTTCAGACATGTGGGGCCAATGAAAGTGAGGAACAATTCTGTCCCAAGTCTTGTTTTGGCCCAGGTGACCTGCTAGAGGAATATCATGGGCTAGTGCCAATAGGAAGCCCCTAAATTTCAGAGGTATTACCAACCTTCTGGAAGCACCAGGCTTGGGGTCTCTACTCTCTGAATATAGGAGTCCATCATCCCAATATATTTTATGGGTGCCACTAGCATTCCCAGCAGCCTCATCAGCAGCTTGCTTTCTGAGGGTTTCAAGAGAGGGGCAGCTCAGCTGCTCCTGGCTCAGATCTGCCCTGGAAGGGCCCCCTGTCCCCAAGAACTCAACCTGATCAGGTTCAAGCTCCTCTGGGACAGTTCCTTCTTCAGGACTAAGATCATCTCCCTCAGGAGGCTGATCTGTATTCTGAGTCAGGGGGGAAGGCTCGGCCTTAACCCTACTGCTCCTCTTGTGAGGCACCTGGTCCATTATTCCAGAATCCAGGGCCTGTTCAGTGTTAGACTTTTTGGCCTGTGACCTGGTCACAGCAAATACATGTGCAGGGATCCCTAGTATTACTGCATGTGTCCTGAGCTCCACTTCTGCCCAAGATGAAGTTTCTAGATCATTGCCAAGCAAGCATTCTACAGGGAGGTCTGCACTTACCACAACTTTCTTGAGGCCAGTTACCCCTCCCCAGGAGAAATTAACAACTGCCATGGAATGGTCTGTCCTGACATTGCTAGCATTGGTCACTTGGTACATCTCACCAAGTATAATCTGCCCAGGAGCCACAAGATCTTTTGTCACCATTGTGACACTTGCTCCTGTGTCCCTGTATGCCAAAGCCTCTTTTCCATTTATCAAAGGCTGCTGTCTGTACTTGCCCAAGTTACTGGGACTCACAGAGGAGGACATGTCCATGCCTCCATCACAGACCAGGACAGCCTGAGTTGGACCTCTGACTAGGCCAGAGCCCATCTCAGAACCCAGGGTTAACCCTACTACACCCTTATTCTGAGTACCACCAGTTGTAGCTGCACTAGGGGGAACAGTTGCCTTAGGGGCAATGGTGGCTGGACTTGAGTCTTTGGACTTGGTGTAATCACTGGTCCAGTGTGTTTTCTGTTTACAGATCTTACACCATGGTTTCTTTTGGCCTTTACTTTTGTTAGATTGGGATTTCCCCCCAGAAGAAGATTTTTGGGGACCTTGAGAAGACTTCTGGTCTTTACCCCCCCTTGTCAGAGTTCTTAGAATCTTGCTTCTTTGGGTCACCACCTTGGTTCTGAACCTTCTGCCTCACCCTGGTTCTGACCCATTTGTCTGCCTTCTTTCCCAATTCTTGGGGAGAGGTCAGATCAGAGTCCACCAGGTACTGATGCAACAGCTGATTTTGACAATTATTAAGGATCTGCTCCCTCATAATTAAGTTGTACAATCCTTTGAAATCACACACCTTACTGCCAAGTAATCAGCCCTCCAGAGCCTTAGTAGCACAATCTACAAAGTCCACCCAGTCTTGATTCTGTGCCTTTTGGGTCTCTCTGAACTTTACCCTATACTGTTCAGTGGTTAGGCCAAACCCATCTATTAGAGCACTCTTCAAGACTTTGTAATTGTCAGCATCCTCTTCTCTTACAGTGAGGAGCTTGTCTCTACCTTTGTCTGCAAAGGAGAGTCACAAGATTGCTGCCCACTGCTCCTGGGGGACCCTCTGAACTTTACAGGCCCTTTCCAGTGCAGTAATCCATTTGTGGATGTCATCCCCACTGTGGTAGGGAGGGACAATCTTGCTCAGGTTTCTATGGTCATAAGACCTTTCCCTATCCCTAGGGAAGTTGCTGCCACCATGGGACTCTAGTCCCAACTTTCTTCTTTGTCTATGAAGCTCTAGGGACTCCCTGTCTATAGCCAACTGCTCTCTTCTGATTCTAAGCTGAGCTTCTTCATACTTGAGCCGTCTCTCTTTCCTTTCATGAGAGGATTCCCTCCTATGAGACGAAACAGAGGTCCCTACTGAGGTGTCAGAATGGTTAGACTCCTGAGAAGGAGATCTGGACCTTCTAGGCACACTCTCAACCCTCCCTGGTGGGATAAAGAGGGGGCCATTGTGGCCATCCTCCTCATCTGCTGGGGGAGCTGGATTATCCAAGTTAAGATCATTGTCATCTTCCTGGTCAGCTTCAGAGGTCAGGTCATGGGTATCTTCACCCCTTGGCCTTTCCTCATCTGCTGCCCCACCCTCTCTGCCTACCCCATCAGACCCTGAGGTCTTTTTGAGATCATCTAACAGCAGTACCTCTATGAGGCGTTGGGTGTTTGCAGTTTTTCCTGTCTTCAATTTCCTAGTACTACACAATGCTCTCAATTCCAAGAATTGGAGGTTGTCATACTTGGATGGTGGAAGCCCATTGGCTTCTGGCAGGGACCCACTGGCTCCTGGCATTGAAGACATCACTAGTGAGGTGTGGTGTATGCACTACCTACTCTAGTGTGGCCTAATAAACTCTCTTGAGTTGTAGAAAGGGTGTGCTAAGCCCTTGACACACAACTCCAAGTTCAGTAGAACTTACTGTAATTTTAAGCTTGAATTATATGTACCTCAGGTACCTTTAGTGGTTTTCAGTTAGTCACTTGAGATTATCTGGTAAAACAAAGGCAAGCTTGAATCCCACCGCTGCCACCAATGTGAGAAGTTGGCCTGGTATATGCTGTCCACTAGTTATAGTGGGCACCTTGCACCAGTCCAAACGACCTTTATTGATGATAGGTTTAAAGACAACCTTTATTGAAAGCTATCCTAGTGGTAGCTATGGAGAGCAGCCTTCAGGCTAAGTCTTGAAGGAGTGTAAAGCTGTTTGTTTTACCAGTCTATAATCTTGTGAATGGCTAAATGAAAGACCACACCAGGTATATATATAAAATATATGTATTTATTTCTAAACACACCCTACTAGTCTCTTTATGAGGCTAGAGGTCAAAGCACATATGTTACACTTCAAATATCACAGTAAATTAGCACAATATACGATTAGCCCTAGGGGCGTACCAAACCATATATTAAGAAAGTGGTATAAGAACCACGACTTGACTAGACACAAGGCCTAGAGCCTGTAGAATCGCTGGGACCCCAAGATACCACCCAAGGTAGTGACACAGGGGACCTACGGGGGACGTGTGCAGTGTGTGAACACAGCCGCGAGCTGCGTTAGCGTCTATGGGGAAAGTCGCGGTTAGAGTTTTAAAGTTTAGGGACACTTCGGAGTGGACTAGGAACAAACCCTTTTGGACTTAGAGGGTTCTAGGGCCAACACCCACGGGAGCACCGGAGTACTCGTGTTACCTCACCCAGGGAAGCCGGGTGCATAGGTGTCAAATGGTGTCGGGTCGCCCCGTCGTTTTCAATGGCCGCTTGCTGGAAAGTGCTGCTGCCGGGAAGATGCGAAGTGTCCGAAGAGATCCAAGCCTGGATCGAGGATGGGAAAAACCTGAAAGCAGAGGGGACAGAGTCTGGGTCACTAGCCAGTGAACAGGGGCACGATAGTCGAATGCCCACCGATGTCGGGTGCTTCAAGTTCGAAGAGGTGAAGATTGTCTCTACAGCCACGAGGACCAGGAGGCGTCGACGACGACCAGGAGCTGGATTCGAGCTGTCCCACGAAGGATGTCGCTTGCTGCGGTGTCGGTGTCCGGATTGGACACAACAAACCTTGGCAACAGCAACCCACGCAGGAAGAGAACAAAGGCTTCGGTGCGGACCATTGAGGTCCGAGGGACTCCCCAAGCGAGGGAGAGTCAGGGCAGGCCTGGAGCAACCAGGGAGGCCCGTTGAAATTAGAGTTGTCCTTCTGAGGGACCCACAAGTCGACGGACAAGGGATCGCGAAGGGACCTTGAGCGTAATCACAAAATGGCGGCCCACGGGTCACTGGGAGTGGCCAGGCCAGCAATCTTCGGTGGATTCACTGCTCGGGGTCGGGCTACAAGTAACCCAAAGCACAGCCTCTAGGATCGACTAGAAGCTTATGCACTTGCAAATTTGCACGGTGTCCAGCGGTTCCGGTTCCACGGTACCCACGAGGGCTACGGGTCTCAGCTTTGCTGGGGACTCGGGTCAGCCTCTGGGAAGTCTGGAAACCCACCTCCTGGGTTGCAGAGTCGTCGGCGTCCGGCAGGAGCTTCGGAGATGCAGACCGGACAGATGCTTCTTTGGTGCCTGCCAAGCAGGGGAGTAACTCCTTTACTCCAAGGGAGATTCTTCAGTCATCTGGCGTTTAACAGATCGTCGAAGGTCCAGGATTCAGTTTCAGAGTTTCGTCCAGGGATATCTAAAGTCCTGTTGCCAGGGGTTCCTATCTTATACCCAAGGAAGGGGTTGGACTAACTCAGGGGACCCACCTATGGGAGGGTTTGGAAAGAGGGGTGGCTACACCCATTTCCTTTGTCCAGTTTCGCGCCAGAGCAGGGGCTGGTAGCCCCTGCAGCCGGTTTGAACTGGGCTATGCACAGGGACACCAAATGTGCCCCCAGTGCAGGACTTCAAAGCACTCTGAGAGTGCACCCACCCAGCCCCAATACACTAAAGCCTGTCTGGGAGGTGGTTACACCTCCCTGTGACAGGAAACCTATTGTCCAGGCCTCCCCTGCCGGAGTTTCGGTCAGCAGCAGGAGGCCAGACTCGTGTCTGTGGCTGCAGCATCCATTTTGTGATGCCAGGGCTCTGTTAGCTGGTACCGGGTATACCGGTGCTGTCATGTCCCTCCCTCTAGAAGGGTGGGATCATACTCCCACACCAGTTACTGGTGTGGGGGTATGATTCCAAGGAGTTTGACACCAAACACGACATGTTTCCGTGCAGCCAGTCCAAAGTTAGCATTTACCGTTTAGTTATAATGCACTTAAGAGTATATGGTCAGGCTGCATCACAAACAACCCCGGAGAGGAGATTCCGAAGGCTGCAGAGGGGCTCTGCTCAAGCATGGGCACCCTCTCACATAAAACCAAGCACCCTGCCTTCAGGATTGATAAGGCCTGCCATAGGGGTGCAGTGATAGGGTGAGATATAGTGAACCTATATCCCAGTAAGGGGTGCATGCACCACCTCACTCAGGCTGCTGTAGCAGTCCTGTGGTGTCATTTTGGAAGGCTACCCAGGGGTGGCATAATACATGCTTCAGCCCCTGGTAGGCCTCTGGGGTACCTATGCCCTGGGTACATAGTATACCATATACTATGGTCTTATAAGGGCACCCCAGAATCCAATCTGTGGTGTACCTAAGGTACATGGAATCAATTTAGAGAGGAAGCAGCTAGGCTGGGGTCCTGGATAGCAGGGCCCCATCCAGACTAAAGTCGAAAAACAGTGAAACATCAGCAAAAAGTGGGGGTAACCATAAGAAGCAGATCCTACTCTCCTACACCTTGCACCAATCCAGACAAACCTTATGGTGAATTTAGTGGTCTTAGACAACCTTAGAAAGCTCTCTAAGTGGTAGCTGTGGAGAGCAGCCTTCAGGCTTAGTCCAGAAGGAGTGTAAAGCAGCTTGTTTTACCAGAATATAATCTTATTGATATAGATTAAGTGAAAAAGAACCACACAGTGTATTTATACAAATATGTATTTATTATAAGACACTCTCTAAAACATACAGATATCTCCTAGCCAGAGATATACACAATGCACACAATACTTTTCAATAGAAACAGGTAAGTAGCACGTAATACACAGTGGTCACCGGGGGGGACCAAACCATATACTAAAATAGTGGTATGCGAACCACGACTTCAGTCAAGACTATACCCAGAAGACATAGAAGTGCCGGGGACCCAAGGAACCACCCAAGGTAAGCAACCAGGAGCCCCACGAAGGCCGTGTGCAGAGTATGAACACAACAGCGAGTTCAATGCAAGTCAATGGGTAAGTCAGGATTGCAATTTTAAAGAAGGACCCTTTCCAGTGGACCCTGAAGAAACCCAGTGGAAGACAAAAGGTTGGAGAGCCTCCACAACCGTGGATACCTTAGGAACCAGGATACCTGCACCAGGGAAACCGGGTGCATAGGTGTGAAGTGGCGTAGGACTCAATGGAGGACTTCAGGAAGATGTCGCTGCTGGGGAAGGTGAAAGTGTCCAATGGAACCCAAAGGTGGATTCCCGTCGAGAAGTACCTGAAAGCAGAGGAGACAGAGTCTATGCCACTTAGAAGTGACCAGGCGACCTGGAAGACGAATGCCCACCGAGGTTGGTGTTGCAGGAGAGTTGACGTGACCTTGGAGCTGCAGCTGTGAGGACCCGGTGACGCTGTGGAAGACCAGGAGCCATTCAAAAGCTGTCCCACGTCGGATGTCAAGAGTTGAGGGATCGTGTCCGTCAGCAGCACCAACAAGCCTTGGCAACTGCAAACAACTGTTGGAGAGAGTGTTTCAGGGGGTCTGGGGGGGCTAGGGGGCACCCTTGTCAGCTGTTCGAGGGAGTGATTTAGGGACAAAAGGGCAGCTTAACTTGAGGCAGGGTGCGCAGGAACGCTCATACTAAAATGAAGGAAACAGATGTGTGAGCCATGGAAACCAAGCCAAAAGGTTCAACAAATTTATTTAGAAGGCGCAGCTTCAAGAAAAAGGCATTTAAAATACAGAATACAAAATATAGTGACCTCGCATTCATAGAGAGTCTTACCAAACAGAAGGCACTTTTATCTAATTCTCAATAGGACTCAGAAGGCATTGAAATCATTTGAAGAGAGACACTTCAGAAAACCTCAAAGACACATTAATAAATGCATTATGAAAAACATAATTTAAATCAAGGAAAATGTTCTCAGAATGCACAACACATTTGATCTAAAATGCAGAGAATACTCACGTTTAAACCTAAAAGAAAGCAGCCTTGCAAGTGTAATATAAGCATTAAATTCTCAATAAGAAAACACCAATTTAGAGACAAAATAGCATATACAGCAATTATATTGGCAAGTTAAATTGTATCTTAATAAAACAAAAAACAAGAGCTCTTGGGGAAAACCCACACCCGCCTGCCATCCTACCAACAGACGGGTGGGGTAGTCCGACGAGAACTCCGTGGGCTCTCTTTTTATACCCTTCAAGGCTGGGATCTGAAGCAGAAGTGCTTATTCTTACGTCAGCCCTACCTACGTCACTTATAGCCACAGTTCGCACATTTATCAGACGTGTCGTGCTTCTTCAGTCAAATGCGGAACATAGACTAGGTGAAAGGTTATGTTCTCAGACCAAGCGCTCGTCGTAAATTGCATAGGGCAAGCATAAAATATGTAATGTAAGGAATAAAATATATAGCAATGTCCTGGTTGCCACATTCATCACCCCGGTCTGACGTTCGTGTGGTGGGAACTCTTCCTTATTCTCATGTTCAGACCCAGGATGTGGTGTGCTATTTGTCGACAGGACAGAGGAAGAGACAGTGAACTTTGAGACACACGGGTAGGGTGGGGGCTATCCAGCCTGGAGCAGAAGAGCCTCGCAGAGAGAAGCTGGCTGAGGTTTTTAGTCAGACAGGCTTAGAGCCTGCTGTTCAGAAAAATGGCAGAACTCTGGTCAATTTAACAAAAGGCCTGCAGAAAGAACGCAGGGCCTACCTAGGGGTTCATACTGACTGAGTGACTAGGATGGCCCAGGGCATTTGTTATATGGTAAAACCGGACCGTCTCTCATTTGGTCAATTTAGCAAAAGGCCTACGGATTGAGGCGCGCAGGGCCTGTGTAAGGGTCTCATACCTTAGGTGTGGGCAGAGCGGGCCTGGGGGGGAGGGGGGGGGTCTTATATGATAAAAATGGACCCTGCCTCACAACGTGGAAAGCGAAGAAGGTGCAGTGTTGGGACCAGCAAGGTCCAGGTGGCTCACCACAAGCAGGTGAGTCAGGGCAGGCCCCGAGCAATCGGGAGAGCCCAAAGAATTCAAAGATGACCCTCAAGAGGACCCACAGGCCGGAGGCACTGAAGTCGCGAGAGGACCTCGAGCAGCCCACCAAAGATGCAAGCCCACGATGCAAGTGATGTGGTGAGGACAAAGATCTTTGTCACAGGAAATGCTTGAGGTTGGGGCTACTTAGAGCTCGAAGATCTTGGTGGAAGGAAGCCAACAAGCCTTTGCAACTGCAAGTTGACGCGTTGCACAGGGGTTCGGTTCCTGCGGCTCCGACGAGGGATACTGGCCTCAAACTTGGTGAGAGGACAGGGCAGGCCTCGAGGGGTGTGAAGAACCACGACTTGTGTTGCTGAGCCTTTCGGAGTCTGTGGGAGCCCAGGATCAGCAGACCGGTCAGCTTAGTTGCGGAGCCTACAGATGCAGGGAAGTGACTCCTTCACTTCAAGGGAGATTCCTTCAGGTGTCTTGGATTCCCACAGGCGTTGGAAAGTTCCTGTACGGTGCACAGACACGGACGTTGCAGCAGACGAGCAGGGAGAGGCGATCAGGAGCAGCAGGAGTCTTCCCGGTTGTAGCCTTAATGCCCAGAGCGAAGTCCAGAGTGCCCAGACGGTTGAAGAAGTGGAGTCTGAAATTAATCTTGTCCCCCCAATAAATTTAGGGACCCACCCTCAGGTGAGCCCTTAAGCACCCTAAGGAAAGGGTTGGGACGATTCAGGGTCCCCTCCCAAGGGAGGGGTCCGACAGTGGGGAGGATACTCCCATGTCCTTTGTCCAGTTTCGCACCAGAGTGGGAGCCAAAGGCTCCCTGAGCTGGTTTGAACTGGACTATGCAAGGAGGGCACCAAGTGTGTCCTTCAAGCAGACTGAGAGGCGCTAGCAAGCGCTCCCACCCAGACCCAATACAGTAAACCCTGTCTGAGAGGTGGTCACACCTCCCTGTGACAAGATACCTATTGTTCTGCCTTCCCCTGCTCGAGCTTGGCTCAGCAGCAGGAGGGCAGAATCGTGTCTCTGGTCGGCAGCAGCCATGTTGTGCTGTCCGGGTCTAGAAGACTGGTACCAGGAGCACTGAGGGCCTCCCAGAGGAGCTTTACAGTGCAACTGTGTGGGAGTATGATTCCAACATATTTGATACCAAACATGATAGGGTTCGTTACAGCCGGTTTCGAGATGGTCATCGCGTGATGACGAGGTGCCCCTCTATATGTTATATGGCTGTCTCACAACCTGGGAGAATGGACTCCGTAGGCTGTAGGTGTGTCTTGCTCATGCAGGGGCACCCTCACACTTCAAACCAAGCACCCTGCCTTCAGGATTGTAAGGCCTGCCTTAGGGGTGACTTATTGGTTTTAAGTGTAGTGACCTTAGATATAGGGAAATCTATATCTTTCGTAATTGGTGCTAGCACCAGCTTACACAGGCTGCAATGGCAGGCCTGTAGTTACAAATTGAGTGGTCTCCCATGGGTGGCATAATACATGCTTCAGCCCATGGGGGACCCTTGGTGTACCTATGCCCTGGGTACCTTAGTACCATATACTAGGGACTGATAAGTGTACACCAGTGTCCAATCTGGGATGTGCCTAAGTACTTACCATACCGATTTAGGGGGGAAAGCACAGAGACTGGGGTCCTGATAAGCAGGATCCCAGTCAGACTAGTCAGAAACAGCATTACAGCAAGCAAAAAGTGGGGGTAACCATAAAAGCAGATCCTACTTTCCTACAGTAGGCTTTCCCTTGTGAAGTAAAAGAAGCTAGGGAATTAACTACCAAGGTTACATTTGCTGAAACGGGGTCTGAATCCCTGTCTAAACACCATCTACACCAGAGCAACCAGGCTGGGTTAGAGACTTTAGCTGTGCCAGGGGACCAGGATTGTTGAATGAGCTGGATAGCTTCCTCCAAAATTCCTGGGATTCTCCAGGATGCGGGCGAAATCCTCCATGCGATGAGTGAAATGGAGCCTTGTGACGAAGACCCTGAGGTTTGAGAAGTAAGTCGGGAAAGGTTGGAATCCTAACTGGAAAATCTGAAGCTAGTTCCAACAGAGTTGGATACCAAGGTTGAGCTTCCCAGAGGGGAGAGATCAGAACTCGAGATGACTGTTGTCTGCGAACTTGTGTGAGGACTCGTACAATGAAAAGGAAGGGGGGAACGGCATAGCGAAGGGACTAGGGCCATGGCTGGAGAAAGGCATCTATAGCGAGGGCTAAGGGATCTAGCCTCCAGCTGAAGAATGAAGGGAATTGGGAGTTGAGATGGGAGACAAAGAGGTCTATCGACATAGTGCCGAAGATTGAAGAAAGACAATTGAATACTGAAGGATGAAGCGTCCAATCGCTTGAATCCTGAAGATGTCTTGGAAATCGGTCGGTCCCCACGTTCAATTTGCCTGGAAGATAATTTGCTCTGACAGAAACGTTCCTTTGGAGACAGAATTCCCAAAGACTCTTGGCAAGAACTGTCAGAGGTTTGGATATTGTACCTCCTAGACGGTTTATGTATCTGACTGCCAACAGATTGTCCATCCATAAGAGGATTGTGCAATTTTCCCTGTCAAAGGTCTGGATGGCAAAGAAACCTGCACGCATCTCTAAACAGCTGATGTGTAATAATGGCTCCTGAAGAGACCATGTACCTCCAGACAAGAGTTGACCACATCTTGCGCTCCATCCTGTCCGACTTGCATCTGATTCTGAGACAAGATCTGTGGTGGCAGAGAAAATCGTTCTCCCATTCCAGGTATCTAAGTGACTCATCCACCAGAGGAGTTCTTCTCTGGGCTCTGAATCCAGAACTACCGGGTCTGAATAAGCCAAACCCCTACACAGATGAAGAATCTTTAATCTCTGTAAGGCCCGATAATGGAGAGGACTGGGAAAGGTGGCATGAATGGAGGAAGCTAACAGACCCACCAACCGAGCCAGAGATCTGGGGGAACAGTGAGACTGACAGGGTGTGACTTATCTCTCTCTTGATTAAGACAACCTTTTGTTGTGGGAGTTGGTGAATCAACAGGGAGGTGTCTATCACAAGGCCCTGAAATTCCAGACGCTTTGAAGGAATAGGAGGATTTTTGAAAATTGGTGAGGAAGCCCAGTCTTAACAGGTCTTGACACAGAAGTAACTGAGAAAGGGGACAGATTCTGTCTTGTGCCTTGATCAAAACATTGTCTAGATAAACTATGAGAGTGACTCTTTGAGCCCTGAGAAAGGCTACCATTAGTTTGAGGATCTTGGTAAAACACCAATGAACTGAAGAGAGGCTGAAAGGGAGAGTTTTGAAGTGGAAAAAGGATTGGCCCCATTGAGATTGAAGATACTTCCTGCAAGATGGGTGAACTGGAACCGTCAAGTAAGAGTCTTGAAGATCTAGACGTACTAACCAATCGTCCTGCAGGAGAATGTTCCTGAGATGGAGAATAGTCTCCATTTTAAAGTGATGATAAACTTTGAAGTTGTTGAAAATCTTCAGATTGATGGCTGGACGATATTTTTTATTCTTTTTGAGAATGAAAAAGATGGTGCCCCGAGGGATCGAATGACGTTTGTTTGATAGCCTGCTTTGAAAGAAGCAATTGTACTTTTTCTTGAACTAGAAGAAACTGGTCCTGTGAAAAACTTAGAGGATTTGGTAGACGACGCTGTACCGGAATCTGATATAGCTCTATACAATAACCCTGAATGGACTGAATCACACAAGGGTCTGATGTGAGAGACAACCAAGCATATAGACACATGGCCAATCTGCCTACTATGGGAGGAAGGCCAAAATTGGAAATTCTTACCCGAGTACTGATCTCCTTTGTTTCTGTATCCCCTGTTCCGGAATCCTCGGGAACAACGGGGATAGATATTGGGTTTGTAGTAGTAATAATATTTTTGCTGGGAGCCTTGATTGAAGGTGCCTTTATGAAGGACGTGACCCCTTGTGGGGTAATGGCCGGCAAAGCGACTCCTTCCTTTGCCGGTCCTGCCAAAAACCTGGGAAGAAAAAGTATTTTTCAAAGAAAATTGGGCCTTGTCTATAGTAGCAAAGGTGGAAACATTTGCCCATTTCCTTGATGAAGGAATCCCCAAATAGAAGCCATTGGCTTGTAGATCCTCTTCTTTAGTTGCAAGGCTACTCCATTCAGGGTCTATTTGTAGTAGAAGGCCATTGCGTCTTTCTTGAGAGATAAATGCGTTTTACCCAGTATACATATGGTACGCTGTACCCAATTAGATAGGGTATCTGGGTCAGGTTGTTCGCCCTCCATTTGTTCCTCTTCGGCTAAATCCAGGATTCTGGTCATGGGACCAACTAAATCCAAAATTCTGTCCTGGCAATTAGACCTGGCACTATCAACTCTAAACTTGGTTAAAAAATAATAACAAGTTGGGGTCTATGACAGGGGTATCAGCCACTTTATTGGGAAGGGACGGACGAGGGCATTCGGATTTTAGTTTATTTCTGTAAGACAGGTCATGTCTTAAATAAAAAAAAAAAACATAATCTGAAACATGCTCAGAAGGGAACCACTCAGTGGAGTTGGGGTGAGGAATTAAAACAGGGTCAAATATAGATTCGCCTAAATGATCCACTAGATCATTGGACACTGGGTGAGAAACACCACCATCAGAGGGAGAAATTGTACGCCTTTTCTCCGGAGGCCCATCAGAAATTATATCAAAATTAGAATTACCGTCACCCAAGACATCCTCATTATTAGTACCCTGTAAATTAGTAATATTAAGGGGAGAGAAGGGGAGCTACAAAAAAGAAACCTCTTGGGTGGGAGGACTGGCTTTGTAAGAAACGCCTTTAGAGAGCACAGTCTGAGGTGCCGCAGGTTTCTTACTTTTTTTAGAAGGACTGTCAGGAGGCTGTTGTATATTGTAACCTCTCATGATATGGTCGCTACGTATTCCTTTGCCTTTCTCTATGTCTCCCCTTACTCACCCTTCCAGAATACCTGCGTGTATTCTCCATTCTATGCGGTGTGTTCTAGGAACAGCAGTTGGTGATTTGGTCAGCAGGCGTTGTGTTGCCTCTAGCTGTGCTCCTGAATAAACTCCTGTCTACAACTACTTAAGTATCCGTAGTTACTTACCACAATTTGGCGACGAGAGTGGGACGATTGCAGCTGACCGGATCGCAGGAGGGTGCTGTTTTCCATCGTTTCCCAACCACGGCTAGCAGGCGACACTTCACCAAAACTAATCCACGAAAATCAAAGGATCTTCGTCCAACGAGACAAGGCGGACACACAGCCGTAGCGACACGGGACAGATGGTCCCAAAACGAAGAAGGAGAAGTTTACTGACGTCATCCAGCAACCGTGAGTCTGTATGCGCGCATACCTTTGAGCGCGTCTCCATACTCCAGCGCGTCTCCATGGTTACCGCCCACCGCTCCATCAATCAAAACCAGCGTCAGCAAGCGTAAGGGAAATTGCACGCTGCGTTTCAAGCCTCGCTTCCTTTCTTCTCTCAACGCATCGCGTCGGCACGCAAAGCGGCCATTTTGGAGCTCAAAGTGCACAACCAGACGCGTTGCTAGGGAACCAACCATCTCTCGAGAAAAGCCGTCGGAAGTGTTAGATTAGTCAAATCAACACTTTGCAGCGCGTCGTAGGGTGTACCTGCGGGGATACGCACACATGTCCTGTACTTTCGGGACCCAGGTATGTTTATAGTGCTTATCGTGCAATGATACGCACATCCTGACTTTAAAAAAAAAAAACATCAATTTTTGTGTTTTTTCTGTGCATGCAATAACAGTGGAGGGGTTTGCAATCAATACACATTCAGTGTCTGGTAGCTTTCCTTCAGACTTAATAACAGTGTAGGTTAGCTCACCACCAGACCCACGTTGGAGTTTGTGTATCTCACATCATCACAATGTCTCATCAAATAGCAGTCACCCTTCCACCACCATTCTTAAGTGAACCTGGTACTCCCTCCACTCCCTGGGAGGATTGGATTATCATCTTTGAGAACTACCTTGATGCTCTAGATGGTCAGGAATTTTCAGGGAAACGCAAAAAAGCATTACTCCTCAGCACACTCGGTAAGGAAGGACAACGCATCTTCAGATTTCTTCCTCAGGCACTCCAAGCCAATGGGCAGCCCGTACCAGACGAGTACAAAGAGGCAATTTGCAGGCTAGAGGTTAGATTTTCCAAAGAGGAAAACTTGGTTATGAACCGCTACAAATTCTATACTCATCGCCAACGGAGTGATGAATCGATTGATGATTTTGTGGCTCGATTAAGAGAATTATCCGTAAAGTGTAAATTTGGGCCCATGAACGACGAACTTATTAGAGATCAGTTAATAGTTCAATGCAATAACAAAAAGATTCAGGAAAGATTATGGGCTGCGAAAAATCCCACTTTGAAAGTAGCCATCGACTTGGCCAAAGTAATTGAGGAATCGGAAAATTGCATGAAGGAAATACAAAGGAAAAACTGTTCTCAGCAAGAAGTGTCGGAAGTTTCAGACAAAAATCCGAGTGATGAATGTGATTTAGGCGATGATGAATCTGTTGCTTTGGTAAGAAGCAAAAATAGGCCAAGCAACAAAAGTTTGCACCCAATAAATTTCCATCCAAGTTTTGTTCACGTTGCGGCAGCAATGGACACACGTCTGAATCCAGGTTCTGCTTTGCATCTAACAAAGAATGCTTAAAATGTGGGAGGCTTGGACATTTTTCAAAGATGTGCAAAACTAAGAATCGGCCGAAAGTAGCAGTCATCCAAGATTCCACAGAAGGATTCAGAACAGAGAAGGAAAGGTTGCTAGTTGTCAGTGACATTGATGTAGTTGGTGATGATGATAAGAGACAAAATAGACCTAAAGCTCTTTTTAACATCGATAGTCGTGAAGTTTCCCTCATGGTTGATACAGGCTCCAGATATACCATAATCCCAGAATCCTTACTTAAATGTCATTGGGAAAATAAACCACTATATAAAAGCGATATATCTCCCACAGGATACCAAGGGGACACGATTGATATTTTAGGGTATTTCGAATCTCATATTTCCTTTAAGAATAGATCCATCAGAGGAAAAGTCTATGTCTCTGTTGATGGTCCTCCTATACTGGGTTGGGTCCATCAATACGATCTCCATATCATTATCAACCCTAGGGCACCTTCTCAAGTCATGGTGGTCGATGACTACTCTTTAGATGACATATTACAGGGTGCCAATGCCATATTCAAAGATGAGCTGGGTGAATTGAAGGGTTACTCTCATCTTATCCGATTAAAAAAAGATAGCATTCCCATCCAACACAAATTAAGGAAAATTCCTCTATCAGTTAGGGATGAAGTCAAATCCTTGTTGAATGAAATGTTGCAAAATGGTGTTATTGAGCCAGTAGAGGCATCCTCATGGGTGTCTCCGGTTGTTATTACAAAGAAATCGGACGGAAAATTGAGGTTCTGTGTGGACTTAAGGTCACTGAATAAATGTGTTGTTGCAGACACTTTTCCCCTGCCAAATATTGGAGAGTTAGTATCTACCTTGCAGGGAGCGAAGTTCTTCTCCAAATTAGACCTTAAGAGCGCATACCATCAGATAAGACTTCACGATGATTCTAAACATCTGACCGCATTTATAACTACTGAGGGAACATTCCAGTTCACACGGCTCCCGTTTGGTCTAATTTCAGCGGCCAGCGTTTTCAGCGCATGGTCACGGAGATCTTCAAAGGTGTTCAAAAAGCAGTCTTCTTCCAAGATGATATTCTTGTCTTTGGAGACTCTATTGCTGACCACAATCTTGTACTCAAGGATGTCTTGCACAGAATTATGGAAGCCGGCCTTACTCTTCGGAAAGAGAAATGCTCCTTTCTTGTGCAACAGATAGAGTATCTTGGTTATGAAATATCAGCTCTAGGAGTCAAACCCAAGAAAAATCTGTTGGAAGCGATTCAGTCTGCCCCATGTCCATCTGACAAAGATCAGCTCAGATCCTTCATGGGGTTGATTGAATACTATTCTAAATTTGTGAAAAACTTCTCAGACAAGACATTGCCGTTGAGACTTTTACTCAAAAAAGGTGTAAAATTTGGATGGGGGAACGACCAGAATACATGTTTCAGCCTCATCAAAAAAGAAATTTGTGAAGCCAATGTTTTAGCCCCTTTTGACACGAACCGTACCTCCGTAGTCATGGTTGATGCAAGTGCCACTGGTTTAGGTGCTATTTTATTACAGAAGTATTCTGAAGGGGAGAGAGCAATTGCTTTTGCCTCTCGCACCCTCACTCCTTCAGAACAAAACTACTCTGTTATTGAAAAGGAGGCACTCGCTGCTGCTTGGGGTGTGCAGTATTTCCGTACTTATCTGTGGGGTACCAAATTCCTCCTCAAAACTGATCACAAACCTTTAGTTTGCATACTGTCTCCCGGTGGGGCGGGCAAGGGTTCTCCAAGGCTAGCTAGGTTGGCTGCCAAACTCCAAGAATATCAATACGACATTTCACATGTCCCGGGTTGGCGCAACTTTCAAGCTGATTGTTTATCTAGAATGTCTATCAAGTGGGAAGATCTTGATGATGCATCTCTCAATGTTGAGAATGAAGAGTGGGCTGTTGCGTCAGTTCAAGATGTCCTTGCTGTCAGTGAAGGCACCTTCACACACGAGGAATGGTGTAAAGCAATGGCTAATGACCATGTTCTTAAACAGGTCATTCTTCTTATAAGGTTGGGTTCCAGACGGGAGAGTTGTGTACACATCTCGGCTCGTCCTTTCCTCAAGGTATTAGATGAGTTATCAACTTGCGGAGATAACATTCTCATGCGAGGTGACAGATTCGTTCCACCTTCAAGCTTAAGATCAAAACTACTTGATATTGCCCATGAAGGACACTTGGGACAAACTTTGACCCAGCGCAGACTGAAAGCCAATTTTTGGTGGCCGGGCATGGATTCTCAAGTGTCTTCATGGATTGAAAAATGTTCAACATGCAAAGAGGGTGAGAAGCGACTTAAAGTTGCTGTTGGGTCATCTATGGGTCAGCTAGTAAGTTCTAGTCGCCCTTGGCACAGCATTTGCCTAGATTTTATTGGACCAATGGAGGAGCTACCTTTGTGTCAACGTTTCGCCATTGTGTCCATTGATGTCTTCTCCAAATGGCTTACAGTTAGATTTGTAAAAGACATTACCACAGACAGCACTATTACTTTTCTGAAAACACTCTTTCAAGAAGAGGGCTACCCTAATATTCTCATCACAGATAATGGTACACAACTTGTCTCCCACAATATGTGTTTTTTTTATCTAAGTGTGGCATCACACATCATCGCACATCCTTGTATAACCCACAGGGTAATGGTTTGTGCGAAAGGGCCAACAGACTTGTCAAAGGCATTATTCAGATGGCTTGCTCCAGTGGCGTTTTGCTCATGACATGGTCCAAGATATGGTATGGGCCTATCGCACTACTATTCATGGCTTAAATGAAAAGTCACCTTTTGAACTAATGCGAGGCAGAGTTCCCAGTACGAAACTTACTCCGTCCTGGATTAAAGAAGGAGTTTCTAAAGGTGGCCACCCTGTATCCACTCCCATCTTTTGTTCCGAAAGGAATTCCTCTCCTCATATTTCAAAAGGGGATCTTGTCAAAGTAAAACCTGGTAGAATTTCAAAAGGGTTAACCAAGTTTAAAGGTCCATTCAGTGTTAAAGAGGTGTTTCCCCATTACGTAGTCTTGACCAATGGGGAAAAATGGAATCTCCGCAGAGTTGCGTTATATCAAAAAAAGGTCCTGCACCTAACGATACCACTGTCCAAGACACCCATGCCTCTACAGGTAACAGTGGTTACATGTTGTCAACAATGGAGGATGTTCCCTTGTCTCCTGTTTCTATTAGTAGAAGGAGTGTGGGCGGAGGTGATGCTGGTGATTCGGGAAGTACTGCCAACTACTCTCCTGGCAACTCCCCTAATCTTCACATCATTCCTTCGTCTGTGAATAACAGAATCACAAGGTGTCGCAGACCTCCAGCTTATCTCAATGATTATTGCTGTTAATTGTACATACAGGATGGTTGTTTTACATTCTTATAGTATCTGTTTTTCTTTCCCCATAAAGGAGGAAGGAGTGTTGTATATTGTAACCTCTCATGATATGGTCGCTACGTATTCCTTTGCCTTTCTCTATGTCTCCCCTTACTCACCCTTCCAGAATACCTGCGTGTATTCTCCATTCTATGCGGTGTGTTCTAGGAACAGCAGTTGGTGATTTGGTCAGCAGGCGTTGTGTTGCCTCTAGCTGTGCTCCTGAATAAACTCCTGTCTACAACTACTTAAGTATCCGTAGTTACTTACCACAGAGGCCGAAGTAACATTTTGGAAATAGAAGCCTCCAGGGTCTTGGAAACATCCGGCATAGAAATAGATACTGCCTGCTGCACTGAATCCTTAATGAAGGGGTTTAACATTTTCCTACGTAGTCTGGGACTCCTCTTCAGACATTATGAGGAGGTAAAACTTATCAAAACACTAAAAAGGAGGTCTGAAAGGATTAAAACGCAAACGAAAGGGGGGGCTGAAGGGTTAAACTAAGCCCAAGGAGGAGAGTTCTTTAAATGCGAAGGGCCTTCAGTTCAGTAGAGAGAGATGTGTCCGGAGGTGGGACCACAAGCCGGGGAACTTCCCCAGCACAAACAGACTGCAGCGAGCGGAGCAGGATGCTTAAAACATGACTGCGAAGTCAGGAAAATCCCCACAGGCGAGAGCAAGGAGCGCTGCCTGCAGTGATGACAGGATGAAGCGCACATGCCAAGGTGAGAGTGGCCGTTACATTGAAAGTTCCAGGCAAGTGCTTCATGTAAAAACGAGCGTGTGCTCGTCAACACATTAAACACCATAAATAATCATATAACAAAGAACCATCACAACAGAAATATCATGAACTGATAAGAGTGATGAATAATACATTTTACAAGCAGAGTACTTACCTTGACTGTGAGCATCAAGAAAAGAGGATTTGTTACTTCCAGTTAGGATAATTATTATGGTGTATGACGTCCTATTGGTTGTTCCATTATGATGTAATGTTAGTAGTTCTATTCCCAGGGTTTCTGGGTAATGTAGTTTTCTTCTCTTGGCTGCTGTGTAATAAATGCAAAAAAAGATAAGCATAATATGAGCCTCCGGTCTTGTAATAAAATATGTTTTTCCAGATATGGTTTGATGTTAAAGGACTTGAGATCGAACTCATGCTATAGAGATCTATCCCATTTAAATGTCTTGTTTATTCTAAGGCTATTTTTATCATTCCCCCTCTATCATTTTTTCTTTGTATTAGTTATGGCCTCTTCCTTAAACTAGCTGATATTGTTAGCCACTCCCCCATGAGGTACCCACTCTTCTACTAAAGATCTTTCTGATTACTTGGGTGCCACCCAAGAGGTAAGTGGTGTATATTAGTCAGCAAGCTTATTATCACATTATTCCCTGCCCTAACATGTTATTAGACAGAATTTGTTCTGGAAAAACTCCAACAAGTACAAATTTCACACACAAAAAAACGATGGCTTGACTTTGCTCCAAAGATCAGGGCTTAAAATCATGCAAAACATTTTTTGCACAGCATGTCCCAGATTTACTCTTATATAACACAACACTAAGCAGTGTGACATACTGCAAACAACAGCATTGATCAAAATATAGGGGGGATTGGCTAGCTAGTCATGATTGTGGTCGCATTTGATTAGAGCTCCCTATTAAGCCCAACAAAATTTTGCTATTAATCCTGGAAAGAGGGTGCCCTCGCTGAATTGCAGTACTGTAGAAATAATCATCTACCAACAGTGCTGTTGAATTGTGATCTGGGGGATGGGCCAACACTGGGATTGCCACGCCTAGGCCTTTGCGCCGAGGTGAGTGTAGGCAGTAAGTCAGCGTGGCTTGTGCCGTCAGCGGGGAGCTGGTCCATTGTCACGAACTGCTGAGTCGAGCTGAGAGAAGGCGAGATCCTGCTACTAGGCTCACTGGGAAGCTGAATGGTTGGAGGAATCATTGTTGGGCCACGAGACAGCTCAGGGCAAGTACACCGTGAGCGTGCTGCGTGACATGAGGGTCCCCAGCAGCCAATACCTCCCTCCCCCTTGGTGAAAAGACACAACAGGTGAGCGGTGGCACAAGGAGGAGGGGTCTAAACAACATTAGAGCAGCTGGGTTATGAGGAGCTTGATGTCTAGGTGATGTATCTGGGTCAGAGAGGGCGGTCAGGTGGTGGAGACCTTGATGGTGGCCCCAACAATGTGGATCCTGGGTAGACAAAACCCTTTGGGGTCAGGAGGAGCTGCCGCAGAAGGTGAAGAGTGGATAGCAGCAGTTGGAGTGAGGATCTGCTTTGAGCACCGGCCCCGTAGAGGACCGCAGAGTGGGAGAGATCAGTCAAACCTCAAAGACCACAAATGGAAGGATTTGGAAATACCAATCATTGCATGGGGATAAATGGTCCAATTTGGGTAATTCCACCCCAAGCACAGGCAAGTTGTTCCCAATACCCTGAATATGTGATGATGACATTTGACAACAAGAGACACAGATCTTACACTCATAAACAACTTGAATTGTGACCCTGACGCGGGGTCATATTACGTTTGTGGGTCTCATTGTTTGTGCTTCCCTAAGACGAGTTGGGAGCCTGGATCAGTGGCCTGGCAGGTCCACTAAGGTTCACCTTGCTGGGAGGAGCAGGCTTTCACTCACACTTAAGGACACGTTCCACAAAGTGATCGACTATTCCTTGGGTACTCACCCCGGGTTGCAATATAATTGCTTTACCGTACACTACGGTCCTGAATAAGCCCCCACAGAGCCAATGCCAGGGAACCTTGGATAAAAACACTGGCCTTGGATTTGTGGTTAAGGCCTAGCTGACTCACTGCCCACTTGCTTGTATCATAGAACTTGCATATTGTGCTCTAATGCAGAACCTGCTGCCAGGTGCCCCGCCCATCCGATCATTTCCCCAATACTTAATTATAAAGATATGGACGAGATACTGACAGTGGTCAGAAAGGTGGGCAGAGTGGAATATGAGTCCCAACACATCATGATTTACCCTGGCTTTACTTGACAAGTTCAAACTCTCCGCAATTGACTTGAAGCTGTAAATAGCAAGCTTAGAGCCATGAACGTTAGATATATGTTGTTTTATCTAGCAAAACTCAAGGTAATCTTCCAAAACCGAACCTTCTTCTTTGAGACCCCCAAGTGGCTTGGGAGGGGGTAGAAGAGAGTCTAGGGCCGGATAGCCTGCTTCCCCTTCCTCACAAGTTGATCCAATGTCATTGACAAAGGCGTCAAACCTTCGCTTGAGGGAACAACGGTGATCTCTCAGAGGTAGAACAGCATCTACATGTCGCAACACAGAGAGACCAATGACACTAAAATCAGACGATGGTCCCAACTATGAATGAGAGGGATCCCAGGATGGAGGGGATCAGTCTGGCGACCCACTACTTAATGCAGTTAACATCACTTCTGCATCCAAATTAGCAGTGACCAAGATGACACCTTAATTAACTCGACAATAGACTCCCTCCTTCCACAGACATTTCACAGGAGACACTAGTGGTGCAGTTCACAAAGTATGGGACAGACCACCCTTGGTCTCCCAGGCAGAGGTGATTCCTCAAGTGGAAGTTATAGGGCAGAGGATTTTGTATTAAGTATAACAAGTTTTTTGTGGGGGGGGGCAGTAAAGGGGGGATTGTTATTTTCGCCTTTGTTCTCGACTAACCTAGTTGAGTTGTGTTTGAAGTTACAACAGGTCCTTTTCAGTTAAAAGTGTTGTGGAGGTTAGGTTTTAATGAGAACACACACATGGTGCTGGCACTAGTTGGGGACTTGATCCTTATGAGTGTGGACAGAAACTTTAGGTTCCCAAAAACAAATGAAGAGTAATATTTTAATAGGAGGCCTAAGGACACACTTAGATGCTTATCATGGTATGTGAATGATCTCCTTAACAAAGTTAAACAAGTGGCAATGCTAAGTACACTAAGAAGATATGCAGGAGAAGCTCGGGTAACATTGTTACAACTGCATCCAACATATGCTTGTGATGTTTTGGCAGTTCTCACAGAAATGTAGAAATAATTTGGCCTTACTCATCACAACAAAGACAAAGTTCTATGTTCCATCTATGGATTATTTTTTCAACCGAAGATTCTCTCTTGTAGTTCCTATTTCCATAGGTTCTTCAGGCAAAACAGAAGGACAGCCGGGTATTTTTGGTTGCTCGTGACTGCGGGCAGGTGCTCATGGCACTTGTTTTTTTTTTATGGTTCGATTTATTAAAGCCAGTTGCAAGGCACTGTGACTTCTTCTGGAACACCTCTTCTGAGAGGTGTCATTTGGGTCCTTTCAGGCCAAACAGTCTCTGTGGCTAATTGCATGAACTTGGTAACATATGTTAGGGCATCAATAGTGCCTTGCTGGAGATCAGAAAGTGTTCCTTCTACGGGAACCCCAACATTAGAGCAAATAAACATGCATTTAAACATTATTCAGAAGTTAAAATATTAATTCAGACAGAAATCATTAGCAATCGCGGGGTGTAGCCCATGATAAGGCTCACTCAGTATGACTTCTTATAATGCAACCCATCTTGGCACACTCAACGCAAAACTAGATTAGATGAAAGGTAGCATGAACATTGGAAGGTGTCCAGGAGTTTTTTTTATCTGTAGGGTATCCCCTTTAAAAAGGGAGGAAGGGGCCTGGACTGGACTTGTGGTGCTCCAAAGGTGAAAGCATTGCTAATGCTGACCATAAAGCAGAAATTGGCCCTTGCCGGACTGACTTTTGCACCGCTCTGCCCCCAAGAGCCCACGGCCTGTGCTGCCTGCAGGGCATGGGTGGACAGGACAATCAACGGACAATGGTGGCCTGGCCTGCTCTGCAATAAAGGAAGGAAGCACCAGACTATTGTGCAGCATAAGTGAGAGGTAGGAGTTATAGCTTCACAACCAATGCATGGCTGTTCTTAGTTGGAAAAGTGATTTGTCAGGTTAATTCCTATAATGAACAGGACTCCTCCATGCTAACTAGATATGTGACCCTCTAGGATTGACATTACACTTCTTAAAAGGAAAAATGGTGTTTAGCCACATGAGATTGAGCAATAGCATTTCTGTGATGCCCCTAGATATCTGAGCAGCACGTGTTCCACATTAAACAGATCAGTGTTTCCCTACCCTTCACTGACAGGTGTGGGTAACCTCCTGAATCCAGTTAGTGATGGGTCAGGGGATTGCAATTATTTACTTTGAACAGGGAATTCCCAATAATGAGTGCACACTGCCTATTGTTACTGTTGATTGGATGGCTTAGTGAAGTCCTCAGATCGGGGTCAGCAACGAGTTGAGCGCCTAGAAGACGATCAAACTTGACTATATAGGAGAAGTTAAGTCATAACAAGGTATCCATAGATGAAACTGCTAAAGGATCATTAATGATGAAGCAGCTTGTAGGGCGCCATAGGCCTGACCTTGGCTGCCTCCCATATGGAGCACAGGCTCAGGGCCCGACCCTGCCATTGCATACTGGTTGGCTGAGTCTGTGGCTACTGTCCACATGGGCAAGGACTGGGCATGGGGCAAGCTCCACCCCCAGAGGACCCAACTGACACCTGAGGGCCAGGGTGCATGTGGCTTGGGGCTCTCATCTGGTGCAGCAGGGTTGAGTTGCGCAGATCAGTCTACATGCAGCGGGACTCAGGCCACTGGGCCCAGACCTGGGATGAGGTGCCAGTGTTAGGGAAATCTATCCTGAGATGGACCCCATGCCCACCCAGCATGATCCTGGGGAACCAAAAGGAATTTATCTCCCAGGACGGGCCCTGAGAGGTCCTGCTGCCTTGGTACCCTGAGTCTAACACCTGCCTGCCTGGGTTTCAAGCAATTATGGAGCAACTCACCCCAGGCAGCAGAGCAGCTTGGATGGGAAGGTGCTGTATCCACAAGGGAACACGTCTCCTCTCAATAGGGACGCCATGCCACCCAAAGCCTTATTGGCCCAAACCCCTGCGGTCATGCATGTGTCGCTTTGAGGACTTGGGTGTGGAGCTGCTGCGGTTGCTTGAGCTTCCATGCAAACACCCAAGCAGTCATCACATGAGTTGCTACTGCAGCAGAGGAAACACAGCTCTTCTCCACTGGTTCATCCCCAAGCATGGGGGCCCAAACCTTTGGCATGGCTTATGGCTGCCACATAGGCAAATGACTTGACATTTAGGTGTCGAGTCCTGCTCTCACCAGTCGTTGCACATGGCTGATGAGCAGATGGAATGACCATCCCTTGTAGGTAGCTGGTTGCCGTGTGCTGTTTACCCAGGCAAGTAGTTAAAGATTCATGTAATTTGTTTGTTTTTTTAAACAGATTTTATTCATCAAATGACACGAATACAGCAGGGCTCTGTAACCCAGAGACATCTGCACAATAAATACAAAGCTTCCTGACTTTGACTTTTCAATAATAAGATCCAGAAGAAATGGAAAGCAATACAGATGAAATAAACCATATGCAAACCCCCACCCAACAACCCCCCTCCCCCCTGGGCGCACTAACGGCCTCCCACATATAGCCTAGCTATGCCCTTGCACCACCACCACCACACGCTCCGATAAACGAAGATGGAAGAAACTACAGCTTGCACCAGCAGGGTGATATTATACTGGATGGAGGGGCCCCGCTGCATCATTCTGCTCCAATACTAAGCCCCGATAGTCTGCCCACCGCTTCCAAACCTTATAGTGTTTCTGTGGGCAACCTCTTGCAGTGAAAATAGGAAGTTCCAAGCCCATACAGAAGTCCAGTCCCTTCTTCCAAGCCGACACTGAGGGTGGCACAGGTGCCTTCCACGTCCTAGCAATGTCCCTCTTCGCCAGTGTAAACCCCAGCAGCATAAGATGACGTTTATAAATATTACCCCCAATCCCGTCCATGACATGCAAAAGCACCAATTTCGTCGAGTGGGGCAGGTCCCAGCCCAACACCTCAGAGAGGCAGGTTACTACCCCCCTCCAGAACCTTGACAAGGAGAGACAATGCCAAACCGTGTGCATCAGGGTCCCCTCCTCCCGCTCACATCTAAGACATATAGGGGAGGCCACCAGACCCGCCCTCCATAGTCGGACCCGCGTAAAATAGACCTGATGAAGATATTTGAACTGGACCAGGCGCAGGCGAGTCGCTATGGCCGCCCCGCTCGGGGAGGCCAGGGCCTCCGTCCAGTCTTCCTCATCTAGTGAGCCAACATCTCCCTCCCAGGCCCCTCTAAGCTTCTGCATTGTAGGGGTGCTGTGAGTTACTAGGGACTGGTAGATCTTAGAAATTTTATGATCCTGAAGGTCCCCCATAAATACCTTCGCTTCTATCGGGCTGAACTCCGCCAGTGACTCCATTCCCTCCAAACTTGGGGAGAGGGCGTGTCGAAACTGGAGGTATTTGTAAAATTGGGTTTTCGGCATTTGAAAATCTTTTTGCAAATCTTGAAAGGACTTCAGGATCGGCCCCCTCATGATGTCCCCCAGGGTAGAGATACCAATATTGTCCCAGCCACGAAACCCTGACAGAGTAGCTAATTGTGGCAGGCGGCCATTATTCCATAGGGGGGTCTACCGTGTCAGCTTATTCCACCACCCCATCCTCCGCAAGGCCTGTCGCCAAATTTGGAAAACTACTTGGGTCGCTGACGACAGGGATCTACGTACCGGTGCTGAGTACAGAATCGTGTGTAAGGAGAAGTCCCCCATAA
Source organism: Calotriton arnoldi (assembly GCA_963921515.1). Lineage (NCBI taxonomy): Eukaryota > Metazoa > Chordata > Amphibia > Caudata > Salamandridae > Calotriton > Calotriton arnoldi. Next base: position 1,008,318 of record CAWUFW010001349.1, on the reverse strand, counting down.
GACGCCGCTCTACAGCATAAGCAGGGTCATCTCTGCCCCCATACCACCACTCATTTAAGACCAATAAATGTGAGGCCATGTAATATGATAGTATATCAGAGGTCGCCAGCCCTCCACAGTACGTAGAAAGAAAGCATGTCCGTAGGGCGACTCTCACCGCTCCTCCTGCCCATAGAAATTGACCCAAAGCTGCATTGACCTGCCTGAACCATCTAGGGGGAATCGGATAGGGGTGATTCTGCAGTTGGTACAGTAAACTGGGAAGAGAGACCATCTTGAAAATGGCCAACCGACCATAGATAGACAGCGGCATATGAGACCATGACTTAAGATCCTCTCGGACGCGTTCCCAGACCGGAACCAAATTCCTTTCCCATGCCACAGTGAGTGAGTCCGATAAAAACACCCCCAGATACTTCATCCCGCCGGTAACAACCCGAACCGACGAGGCCCAGGCGCCCAGACCCGATGCGTCCCCAAGAGGCCACAAGGTAGACTTACTGGGGTTCATGTAGAGACCCGAAGATTCCCCAAAGATCTGCATAATCCGAAGCAGCCGCGGCCCCGTCCGGTTAACGTTGGTGAGAAAGAATAAAACGTCATCGGCGTATAATGCAATACAATCTGACAATCCGTGTGCCCATTCGAAGCCAATCACCTGCGCGTCCATACGGACCCAGGCGGCCAAAGGTTCCATCGCCAGGGCAAACAAATATGGAGACAGCGGACAGCCCTGCCGGGTGCCCAGTCGAAGAGAAAAGGTGGAGGAAGTAGAGCCAGCAACACGTACCGACGCAGTAAGATCAGTGTACAGTAAGGACAGGTAGGACAGAAAGCGCGGTCCAAGATTCAACCTGCGTAGCAGCGCGAAGAGATAGACCCAACTAAGGGAGTCAAATGCCCTGTCCCTATCAGCCAGCAAGAGCGCCGCCCGTGCCTCTAGCCCCCGGATGGCCGCAACAGCAATCTGTGCCCGACGAATATTATGTCGGGTCGCCCGCTGGGGCATAAACCCGGCTTGATCTGGGTGTACAAAGGTAGAAATGTGGGACCGAAAACGGTTGGCCAACGCTTTGGCCAAAATTTTGGCTTCTACATTTAGGAGTGAAATAGGATGATAGGAAGCATGCTGGTCCGGGGGTCTGCCTGGTTTGTGAAACACTACAACCTCCGCATGTCGCCAATCCCGAGGAAGACACCCCTGCTCCCGGGACTCCTCCACCACTCTACGGTAATGGGGTCCAAGCTGTAGAAAAAAATTCTTAAAAAATTCACAGGGAAACCCATTTGGCCCCGGGGCCTTTCCCGAATTAAGGTCTCCCAAGGCTGCACCCAACTCCTCTGTGAGCGGGAGATCCAGCTCTGCACTCGCTTCATCGGACAGGGCCCGAGGTGGGAGGTCGTCCAAAAACCGGCCTATCACGTCTTCGTGGAGACATTCTCTGGGGGCATATAGCTCCGCAAAATAGGTAGAGAAACTTTCAGCAATATCCCGGGAGTCTGTGAGGGGCCTACCATCTGGGCCTACTATACCAGGAAGGGGCTGGGAATGGAACATCCCCTGACACAACCGATGAAGCATCTTGCTAGACTTATCCCCCATTGATAGATCCTACTGCGCGTTGCCAGCCAAGTAAGGCGGGCCTCGTCCATAAGAAGAGCTGCATAGTTCTGTTGCGCCAGCAACAGCTGTTGCCGTGCGTGGTGACCGCTAGCCCCTCTACTTCGAAGGTCAAGGTCTGCAATATTAGCCTCCGCTTGTAGCAGAGCCTCCTTCTGCGTCCTGCGGGCTGCCGCACAAAAAAATATATCTACGCCCCGAATGGTGGGCTTCAGTGCTTCCCACAGAGATTCGGCCCCAGAAACCGATCCCACATTGAGCGTCAAGTATTGATCAAGCGCGCTCTCCAGACACTCCCTGTATTCTGCCTTCTGGAGGTTCCACGTCGAGAGGCGCCAGCGGAAGGGCTGTTTCGCCCAACCCATCTGTATCGTAAGAGTAATCGGTGAATGATCAGAGAGCCCCCTCGAAAGGATCTCCGCCTCCACCACCCTACCAGCTGCCGCCCGAGGAACAAACAAGTAGTCGAGGCGAGAGTAGGAATTGTGAACCGCAGAGAGATATGTATAGCCCTGAGTGTTTCTGTGCATTCGGCGCCAAGGGTCCACCCAATCAAGCCCAGACACCAACAATGAAAGCTTTGTAGCCTGGCGAGCAGTTACTTTTTTTTTTTTTTTTTATTTATTTGAGTTTTATATAGCGCTGGCTAGACCCGGAGGTATCAGAGCGCTTTACATAGGGTTCCACAAAGTTACAAAATTACATCAGTTACCAGTTACATCAGTTACTAGAAAAACATTTCAAGAGCGTAAAGACGAGATAAATGGAGCTTAGAAGGGAGAGGGGGTAGGGTAAAGGGGTAGGAGGGAAATAGGGTGGAAAGACGAGGGAGAGTCTGTCCAAAGTCCGGCTGGGTAGGTGACGGCCGAGGGGAAGGCCACAGCCCTCTCCTCTATAGCTATCAGGTAGCTCCACCGGGCATCGGCCAAATATCTAGGTCTCAACGGAAAAACATTTAAAAAGCATAGGGGACGAAAAATGGAGCACAGAGGGGAAAGGGGGTAGGGTAAAGGGGTGGGAGGGAGAATGCGAAGGCGAGACGAAGGAAGGTCTGCCCAAAGTCCGGCTGGGTAGGTGACGGCCAAGGGGGCCATCTCCTCTATAGCTATCAGGTAGCTCCACAGGGCATCGGCCAAAAACTAGGTCTAGCGCTTAACATAAGGAAACATTGTGTTACAAATTACAAAAATGATCACATTAATTACAGAGAGGTTACAAATTCAATACAGGAGTTATTAGCGACCATGAAAAACAAGATCCACAGAAAAGAGAGGGGAAAAAAGAAAAAGGCCAGGGAGAGCAGGGAGTCCACAGGAGGGAGTCAGCAGCGGAGAAAGATACGAGACATAAGTCAGAGTTCCGGCTGGGTAGGTGACGGCCATAGCGGTGTGCCAGAGCCTGTCTCCCCTATAGCTGTCGGGACAGCTCCACCGGGAATCGGTCATACATTTCGTACTCTGCCGGATAAAAATGAGAATCATGAAGGGACCAAGAGTCAGCAGCGGAGAAAGAGACGAGACATAAGTCCGAGGTCCGGCTGGGTAGCTGACGGTCATAGCGGTGTGGCAGAGCCTGTCTCCCCTATAGCTGTCGGTGCAGCTCCACCGGGAATCGGTCATACATTTCGGACTCCGCCGGATAAAGATGAGAATCAGGAAGGGACCAAAAGTGTAGAGTCCAGAGACGGGCTGGTGGAGCTGGCGAGGGTGGTAGGATAGGAAGGGGAGTGTAGCTTGGCAGCCATCTTAAGGTCAGGCAAATCGAATCTGTTGATCTCCAAGACTCTGGGACTCTGTAACTTTAGTGCTCAGTTGGGTATCCGCTTGTGCTCAAATATTAGGACAGCGATTGGAAAGAGTAGTACGTGGTGTGATCACGTTTCCAAACGTAGGCTGATTTGATTCTATTAAAAACCTGCTGTGACATGATTTACTGACGCAAACATGGACAGCAAGTGTTTCCGTTCATTTGGAATGCTTCTCCTCCCGAAAACAGGTGCTTTGGCATCTTTAACTCGTTTTAACATCTTTATTGACAGAATAATCCGTGACGCCTACTGCCTTGGTGCTCTTCTACACGCATCGGTGCCTATACACTCTCCCCGGGCCTCCACCGGTCCCAGGACACATCCAGCACATCATTCCAATCGCCCCCAATCACGGACAGGCTCTCCGGCATATCAGCCCATAACGACATAAGCCGCTCCACTAGGCCCCATGATAACGGAGGAGGCGCATAGACACAGCCCAATACTACTGGTTCCTCTCTGATCACGCCCTGCAGGAATAGGTATCGCCCCTGGGTATCTGGCCACGTCTTTACATGTGTGTAGTGAACTCGGCGGTGAATCAAAATCGCCACCCCCCGGGACCTCCGTACAAACCCCGAGTGGAACACCTGAGCGTAGCCGTAACGCTGAAGGCAGAGCGCCTTCAAACCCATAAAATGTGTTTCTTGTAGCATGAGTATGTCGGCATGAGCCCTCTTAGCCTGCTGGAGAACAGCCCCTCGCTTAATTTTATCTAATACTCCCCTGACATTCCAGCTCACTATTTGGAGTGTCCCAGGAGATACCCAGGAGCCTCTAGATGGGTCAGCCATTAGGTACCCTGATGATATACGCTGGTGCAAATAGAAGTATGTGGTGTGTGTACAAAGGCCCAACAATACCATAGCAAAGTGTGACTTGTTGACAAAACCATAAACAACCCAACAACCCCCCACCCTATACTTCAATAACGATGAAGCATCTGTCACGGCGGGTGCTGCCAGCGGACCCCAACGGGGAGTCCCGGCACACCTCGACCAATGGATCCCCAAGTTACAGCCCAACATCGGCAGGCACCCTCTCTGTGGTAAGAACCAACAGAGAAGCCGGCCCACATTTAGGCTCCTCCGATCCAGGCAGCAGTGTCAAAGATATACAGGACTGCGAACTCCCCCTCTAATTAGGAGGCCAAAGTAGACTGTCTGGAGGCCGAGCCAGCCCGGGAGGATATACTACAGGAGCGGGATCGACGGCTGGATCTGGAGCGTCTGCGATCTTTGAGCTTCGATTGAGGCTGCTTACGAGCCGCCTCGCTGGATGAAGAGTTGGAGTCGCGCTGAGGCGGCGTATGGGGACGCAAACGCACCGTCTCATCTGTCCACTGAAACACTTCCTCCGGCGAGTCAAAGAAATGCGTCCTGGATCGGTACACCACCCTTAGTCGGGCCGGATACAGCAGGGCGTACGGAAGTTTAAGCTTGCAAAGTCGAGCCTTGGCCGCCAAAAAGTTGGCATACAGCTTCGTGTAGTCCGGGAAGATCAAAATGCGAGCATTATCGAATAGCAAAGGTTCCTTGGCCCTAGCCTGTTTTAAAATTACGTCTCGGTCGTGATAATTCAGCAGCTTTGTGATAACCGGCCTCGGACGGGCTCCAGGCGGAGGCTTCTGCATGAGGGCTCTATGGGCACGCTCAACCACAAAACAGCGGGACAGGGACTCCGGGGGGAGCCAGCTCTCCAGCCACTGAGTAAGGAACTGCTCCATATCTCCCCCCTCGCAACCCTCCGGGAAGCCCACAAAGCGGAGGTTGTTACACCTGGCCCGCCCCTCCGCATCCTCCACGTGTGTCGCAAGGCCCCGCTGAGTCGTCTCGAGGGTGGCCACCCGCTTCTGCAGAGTGGCAACTTCGTCCTCCACCCCAGAGATCCGCGTTTCAGTCTCCGTGATGCGGGCCACTGCGTTCCACAGGTCTTGGCGGAGGAGCATGACATCGGAGCCGACCGCTCCGATTTTGGCATCCAGGACATCTCTGGACTGCGTGATAGCGGCCATGAGTGCAGAATTGTCCGGCATGTCCGGCACAGCCCCCTGTGCCCCTCCAGGCGCCGCAGCGGCTGCCCCAGGGCCCGTATACTTGTCCAGGGTGCTTTGTTTGGCCGAACCCCCACTCGTCTTGTCCCTCGTCATGGCGTCCGCTGAGGCGTCCTATTCCCAGGTCACTTGGCGCCAGACCTCCAGGCAACTGCGTTCGAGGACCATTCACACGTCTGGGTAGAGTATAAAGCGTCCCGATCCTGTGAACGTGACCGGCCGAGACGACCCCCCAGGTGCCCAAGTACGCTAGGCGAAGGTAGGCCCCTAGGCCGTGAATCCGGGCTCCGCGCGACCCGACCTGGCCGCCGAGCGCAGGAACACCAGCAGGTTACAGTGGAGAAGCAGCGAGCCGAGGGGGCCCCAAGGGACGACCAAGGTCCGGTAAACCTGAGTCCAGGCCCCCCCACCGACCCAGCAATAAGTATGGCCGCTTCCAACTGAGCACAGAGTTCGGGAGCCAGGGGGACCCCAACACACTCCCCAGGGCCTCTTGCAGTGTCCCTTCCTCCTTCTGGGGAGCTCAGCTGTGACTCGGGACCGCCAAGAACTCCTGCGGTCCCCCGAGCCGTCCACGCCGACTCGCGCGACCCGATATGGCCGCCGGTGCAAGTGCGCCGCGTCCCCAACACAGAGCGAGGCTACGAGCGGCCCCACCAGCCTCCGCTATGCACGGGCCCCACTACGATCCCAGGGCAGCAAAGCAATTGTCAGGCTCTGTCCACGGCACCCCCTCCTCACAGCGCCCCCACCGCGGCCCGATGCGACCGCCGATTATGCAGGCTGATGCCACCCCCGTGGCCCGATATAGCCACGACTGCTCCTCAGCAGCTCCGGCGGGAGAGTAGGGGGGGGGGGCCTCACCTGAGGCCCCCGCGGCTGAATTTACGATGCCGCCGACACCCTTACCTCTCCACCGCCTCAGCATGCACCCAGCGACCGGCTCCGCAGACCTCCTAGAGCCCCAGATACGTCGCTCTTCTTATGCCGGCTGCCGCCCCAGGCTTCGACGCAGCTCCGCTACGCCCGGGCCGCTGCCACGCCGAGATGCGGGGGTCAAAACGGGCTCAGACCGCTGCCCCCAGTCGCACCCCACCAGGGACACGATCCGAGCGTAGTAGAGGATCGGAGGACAGGATATGTGAAGGATTAATGTTTTAGGCTGGACGGAGCTTGCCTAGCACACGTCCGCCATCTTGGCTGCTAGGCCACGCCTCTCCCAAAGATTCATGTAATTTTGCCTCATCATCTGTGTGCCTCCCTTGTGGATGTCTTGCTTTACCCTCCCAAAATACCACTCCCACACGATGGCCCAAACACGACGAAGCAGGAGACATATAACACAACAACACCTAGAAAGGGGTTTCACTTTACAAAATGAAGCACATCAAAGATTCTCTTTTTAGAATAAGGCTTGGGGTTTTATTTATGCAATGCTCTCCAACAGAAAGGCTTTCCCATATGTCAAATTAACAGCATTCAAATGTATATAGAGATATATATTTATATGCAAGCAATAATAACACACTTGGCAAATGTAACTGTTGAATGCATGAATAATAATAATGAATAAACAAGCAGCAAATAGTACTGGACGTCCTGCCAGAAATCAGAAAGATATATACACTAAATACATCAAATGATTACTTTGGATGTGCACTCTGACTCACTCACACATCACAAAGAAAACACCTCAAATATCCACAGCCACTGGAAACTGAATATGCACGCACAAACAGCCACGCATCACAATGGCACTAGTCAGAAACAAATCACCTCATCGGTCGTTCACTCAACATCCTTGCCAACTCAAGCTGGAGGAGCCCGTTGACAGCCCGGCATGGACTCACGACTGGGACTCAAGTTCCATTCTTTGTGACGACACATCTGCCCCACAAATGAGCTAAGCTGCCTGCCAAGATTCTCGAGTGGCCTGGGATTGTGACCTGGGGTTGCTACTTGAGGACGCACAATGGGAGAGGATGTGCGCGTTGGTAAAATCCTTTTCGTCTAGTGCCAGGTTTACATTTACTCATTTTCCTGCACCACATGTACACAACTTCTGTGCTTTGCATAAAATGGATCAGAACAAGCCAACCAGCTGCCCCCGCTGCCAACACCAGGTGGCTTCCTTTTTAGGTGTCTCGGCCTGCACCAGCGCTTGCGCTGGTCTGGCCGAGAGTTTTAGTAAGCGGGTTTTGGAAGTGCAAACACTGGCTTTTGGGCTGGCGACCAGCTTGCGTTCACGGTGGCGTGCACGCGCGCCATCCATTCCTCGCATCGCTGGCGAGGCGCCATCTGCCTTTCCTCCCCTCCCTCACCCCTCCTCCCCCTCCCTCACCAGAGAGCGCATTTCTTGTTTACTGTGGCTCAAATATTGTATTGAAGACAGTAAAAGAAGTCGCAGACAAAGATCCAATTAGTTCAAGTACAACATGGTAAATATTAGTGATGGCCTCGCTATACTATGGTTTGTGGGGGCTCTTGAAATGAAAGCCTGGCTTAACTTAAATGTTTTTAGATTGATGGGGCATATTTTTCATTCCTTAAGTTTAAAACAAAGTTCAGTATATTTAAGGAACTGAAAGATGCTTCACGGGGCAGTGCTCTCAGTAGCTCAGAATGTCAAAAGTGTAAGGCGGCTGCCACAACTCTTCGTACATGTGGTATTTATTGGAAGAAAAAAAGCAAAGAAAGGAAAGTAATAGACTTGGAACTTCGCCCCATGCTTCTTAGGACGGTCAAATGGCATTTTACAGTTTATGTGCTCCTTGCATAAATTTAATGCTTTTGCTAATGGCAACAGGTTTTTGTGCGGGAGCTTGAAAGAATCTTGCTTTGCTTTAATAATCACCTGGTTTTTCCCAGTCAGCTTTTGAAAGACCCACAAGTGTTGTTTGCAGGATACAAGGTTCCACATCCTCTAGAGTATAAAATCGTAATTCGAGTTCAGACCACTCCTGACTACAGTCCGCAGGAAGCATTCACCAACGCCATCACTGATCTCATCAGCGAGCTTTCCCTGCTAGAGGAAAGATTCAGTGTATGTCTTTTTGTTTGTCTCCTTTCGTTCGGGTTTAATTTATTAAATAAAGTGTTTTACTTTTATTTAAGAGCTTAAATTGTAAGATAATGTTTTGAATAATTGTTACTAAACAGTCTTTACAAGGCTTTACACAGTTGTCACTCTCTTCATGAAAGAGCACTTTAATTCCAGTGGCAAGCTTCAGTTACATTGCAATAGTCTGCGTAGTCTAGAATCTTGAGATTCAGAAGGGAACAGATACTCCTAGCCACTTTAGTTGAAAAGTAGGAAAAAAGCTATAAAGGAACAAGCATTGGCATAGCCAAATAGGTCTCGCCTTTGGGACCTTATAAGTGTTTAGACATGCAACAGTTGATGTTGTTGCACCAAGGAAATTGTACTGCATAACTAAATACTTATAAGGTTCCAAAGGGCGAGACCTATTGGCTATGCCAATGCTTGTTATATTTGGCGTGGGCAGTGTGCAGGCATTTTGGGTGAGTGTGGGGCGTGGGCAGTGTTACACATCCCATGTTCCCTAAAGCCTACCATCTGTCTGTTGGGTGACATTCGTAGGCCCAAATGATAGAGAGTAGTGTTTAAGTTTCTTTATTTGCTGTTGCTGCTGGCTAAACAGTTTGTAGTAATCACATGGATGGGTAGGCAGGCCCTAGTGTTGAGCGCTAGTGGGTGATGCGGCTGAGTGGGTGGTGGCAGAGGAGGTGCGATTGAGAAAGTGCAGGCATTATGATAAGGTGGAAGATGGCAAAGAAGAGTGGGGGGAGCTGCTTGCTAAGTTTTTATTCCCTGGAGGTTCCCGGCAGTCCTCCTCTGAAGGGGAGGTGGACTCTACTGATACTTCAGACAACTGAATGTTTTACAGGACAACAGAACAAGGAAGGGTCAAGGCACACAAGTCCTGCACTCGTCGATACGGAGTTATTATAGTGAGAAATTATCTACAACATGGTGGAAGGAACCAGAGACGTGACCCACCTACGTCTCTATGTGGGGAAAAGAAAAACCCCAAACCAAAATACACAACGTGGTTCAGCACTCAATTTCACAGTTAGAAAAACAGGTAACATAGGTTGTAATTGATGCAGCGCGTACAATAAAAACTATTCTCCTCCCAGGTCACTTATAGGTCATCCAGGGGCGAACTATATTTCTCATATCCACATGACGATGGGGCCCATAAACATCGCCTAACGCACACTCCTGGATTTCCCTTACACCTTTATGAAATTCTGTACTCCTAGGAGAAGCATGAGAACTAAATGGAGAACACCATTTATGTACCGCTGGAAGAGCCGGGATATCTTATTACCTTAATTTGTCACTTTCTTTTAGTTATTTCTTAAGATATTCCTGCTCATTGTTTTGTCGATGAATCATTCATGTAAAAATTAGTTCATAGTGATTAAGACCAGCTGAATCACAATAACCAATTACTGATGTCACAATCATTTAGGAAAATAACCACTGAGTCATTTTGGGTTTAAAGAATCTTAAATTTTATATAATTTTTAAAAGCATGAGAAAGAATTTAAAACTTTATTCAATTATTCATTCTTAAATTCAAATATTTATTAAGCATAATCAATTTATTGCAGAAAGGAAATTTTTGTCATGAAGCCAAAACCCTAATTACCTGCCTAGCTTCCTAATTTAGCCTAATGATTTCTAACCTAAGTTAAGAATTAGAAATAGCCTGATTCTCATACTCAACTGGAAAATTAAGACAGCAACAGCAACTTCAGCTCGTCAGCATCAGCTACCTGCAACCCGTCTCATCTAACAGTCTTTCAGCATCTCCCGCTCAGTAAGGGATCGATCAGGACCACTCAGCACTGGAAGCCACCAACACGATTCTCCAACTCCTCTCCTGACTGTGACTGCAACCGCGAATGACCCCCTCCTACTAAGAGTAGGCCCTCTTATACCCTAATTCTAACTTTGCTAACTAACTGTTGCAACATTAATAACACGCTTTTCTTTTATTGGTCCATGCATGTCATCTTATTCATTCTTTTAATCAAGTTCTCTTGGATTCAAGGGTCCTTGGACCATTTCCTTTCCCATACGCTTAAAACATTTTTCATCCGTTTCGATCAGTACATTTGTAACTTCTTTCGATACATTCGAGAACTCCGCAGTCATTGTCCTTTCTCTTAAACTTGTTTCCCACGGGTCTTCTGCTGATCATCACGGCACACTATCAGTTCAATTAGGTCACATCAGCCTTGACCATTTCTTGCATCCTAGCGTTTCAGTAACCTCACGAGGTTTAGTTTTTTCTCCAATTTCATCCCGTGTCATGTGTCCCCTTGCGCCTGCGCACATCTTCCCACTGGCGGCCATTTTATATCGCCACTCGGTTATACTTTTAGAAGCACTAATTTGAGGCAAACAAAACATAATTAAAATAGAGAAAAATAGCCCTTTCGTTTCCCTCCCGTCATCTACGTACCCCAATTAGTTATTACCTAGCAGAAAGCAACATTTAAGCTGTTCCTTACTTACCATCACTATTGTTTTTGTAACGACACGTTTTTATTTCTATGAAGCACAAACATGCATTTATTTTTAATTAGTACGCATTTATTTTTACGTTATAATTAGACACACGGACATCCATTAATAGATTATTTAGCACACATTTTTGGCATGTTACCATTCCCATACATACAGTGTTGATTAATACATTTAAAACGAACATTTTATTTAATTAATTATAAAATTTGTTAGGGGTTAATTTTTTTATTTTCCCTGCTCCATCAACTCCCCCCTTTGGTGATTTTTAAATCACCACATAAAACCAAGTCATACTTCTTTTCAGGCAGCATGTCTTTCATCCTTTGCCTTCTGTTATTTACACATCTGTTTCTTCTTCATCTTGCCTTTTAGTCTCCTTATACATGCTTTCTTTCATTTTCTCCAACTCAATTTCACCCATTTCTCTTTCTCTCTCATTATTCTGTTATTTCTTTTTATCTTATTTTGTCTTACTTTTCTTTTTATACATGTTATTACGATTTTCAATACCATGGCTAACAGTATTACTACAGTTGCTATTATTATAACTTTCCCTTTCACTAGTCTACTCATTCTGGTCAACCAATTTGCTACTGAAGAAAACCCTCTACCAAGTTTTCCCAAAACACTTTCAACCTCCAGTGGAACTAGTTCTTTGTGCAAATTTGTAATATTTGTAATATACTTCTGTATATTTTCACTTTTATCAGGAATGTAAGTACAACAATGTTGGACTTTCAACATTCCACAGACTCCACCCTCTTTTGCCAAAAGAATATCAAGGGCAAGCCGATTTTGCATCACCATAGCTCTCATGGCAACCATTTCGGTATTTACCATTAAGAACCCTCCCGCAGTATCTGTAGACAAACGATCTACTACCGTGGATAACTTCCGAATTTTAAATGCATTCAAAGATATTCCCACTGCTGGTATCAATGCTCCAAAAATATCACCTACAATTTCTGAAAAACTTTCCCTCTTTCTACGTGTAAATCTATTAATCATCTTGTATGTTCCCTTTTCTTCTCTGTCCATGTGAAAAGTTTTTGGAAAGACCAGGCCTACATAGCAAGTTCCATACCAATGGTCCGGTAACCTGTAATAAGCTCTATTCCCACAAACATAATAGATACCTGGAAATATTGGGTCCTTTCCACCTTTGAATCCCCAACCTCCCAGAATTTGATAATTGTCATGGCAGATACTGGAACCTACAAAGTAATTGTCATAGACTGTCTTATTTCTCCTAATACACAACTTTCCTGTTTGTGGCCAATCTAATGTCATTGCTGCATTTATCTTTTTCCCTTCATGATTTCCTTCCTCAAACGTCCATAAGCGTTTTCCTTCCTCTTTATTGCTTCTTTTTGAAATTTCATTCTTCTTTCTTCAACCATTTCTAAAAATACTTTTTCTTCTTTCTTTAACTCACAGGTAAGGTTGTTACTAATTATTTCTTCTAACGTTAATTTTCTATGTTCTAAAAAAAATTCCCCTAAAACTTTTGCTGGTTTTACTTTGTTAAGTTCTGGTACTACTGGAATGTTTGCAAAAATCTTATCTATATCAGTATAATAAGATTCTAATCTACCTGTTTTATAAAATAAACTTGCTATTACACTACATGTTATTCCATAAGTTAGAGGTAGGTGATGATAAGTCACACCTTCTGACACTGATGCAGGCAACTGCATACAAACATAACAATCTCTCACATCCATTGTCTCTACATATTCATACAACAATTTTGTAAAAACATTCTTAGAAAAATCTGTTACTGACTTATCTTTATGCAACTCTGCACTACTTCTTAAAATAACTGGTTCTTTAATATTAGTTTATTTTTCTTGTTTAGTATCATTTTTTGCTTCTATTACAGCTATACTAATAGGAAATGTGATTGCTAAAACTATCCATATGGTCATTAATAACCCTGTACAAAAGCAGCACATTTTGCACCATCTTTTTATAAACTCACATTTATCTCTTCCATCCCTATTATTTTCCATTTTTCTTTTTTCTATTTGTTAAGTTTCAGAAAATTGTGTCACTACACCTCAGAAATGACTTAGATGCCACTCTGCTCTCAAAAGTCTTTGCTTGGTACTTTCTTTAATTCTCTCCAGAATTCTTTCGTTGTCACATCCGGTGATTTGTCACATCCAGTAAAATTGTCATGTCCGGCAGAAGCACTATAAGTCTTCACTTTATGTTTGTTGCATCTCACCTTTTCCCATCCGACTTCTCAGTCTCTGGTTCTCGTGAGTGTTCTCTTCTTCTTCTTTGTAATCTGTTAGTGCAATATACAGCCACTCAGGTGACTTATACTTTGCATTCACTTTCTTTGTCCTTTTGGACTTTTGTAATCTTTTTCCACTTGGTTTTTCTTGTCCCTTTTGACTTGTTACTTCATTTACTTGCTCAGCACCTTCGTCTCCTGCTCTTATTATTCTATATCTCAATTTCCTTATATAGCTGTTGGGCCAATTATCTCCTTTTCTTGGCCTTTTGGCTTCACCTTCTCTTTCTTCTCTTTCTGATTTCCAATTTCTTTTTCTTGATTCAGTTTTTGCTTTTTCCTCTTCTCCACTTTCTTCTGTTTCTGTTTCAACTGTTTCACTATTGTCTCTTATTTTGAAACTTATAATCTCGTCATCTCCTACTGGTGGATCTGTCTTCTCCTTCTTGTTTTCCCTTATTACTGTCCCTCCTCGGTGTTCTTCCGATTTGGTGTTTTTCTCCCTTTCTACTTCTAAATTTCCCTGTTCTTCTGTTTCTCTATCTGTCCCTATTGCTCCTCGGGGTTCTTCTCGATTTTCTAACTTTTTGTGTACTTCTTTCCCTACTTTGTCTATTAATATGGTTTCTGAAGGATTTCCACCATAACTTGTACTTGGTTGTTCATCTAACTCAATTTCTTGCTCAGTTTCTTCTCTAATTGGTTTATAACCCCAAGTTTTCCTTAGGAATTCTTCACGGTTTTCAACTGAATCATCAGATTCTGAAGTTGTGTCAGATATTTCCAGATGTCGACTTACAGGTCAATCTTCAAGTTCTGGAATTTCTGAATTTCTTTCTTCTTCTTCTTCCTCTTCTTCTCTAGAAGTACTCGCAGTTGGGGTTTCCAGATGTCGACTTTCAGGTCGATCTTCAAGTTCTGGCACCCTTTCTCTTATCTTAGTTGTCCCAGCCGTTAAACTTTTATCCCACACTTCCAGACGCCGACTCACATGTCGATCAGTAGGTTCTGGAACTCTGATTGTGTGGCTGGCATGGACCCAATTCTTCACTCCTGCACACTTGACTGCAGTCGTTGTCACCAGGATTACCTGTCGTGGCTCGTCCCAACGAGGAACTAAACAGTTTCTTCTCCTGTGGACTTTTATGCGGACCCAGTCTCCTGGATTCAAGTCGTGGGCTGGTTTTCTTTCAAGAGTGGTCGCATCCGGTCCAACCTGATGAAACACAGAACGCACCACATCAGCCAGTCCCTTGCAATAATCCAGTACTAGATCATCAGTTATAGTTAATAACTTGTTGACAGGTACGTGTGCTTGTCTCATTGCTCATCCCATGATCATCTCATGAGGACTGAGTCCAGTTTTCTTTTCAGGGATGCTTCTGATGGTCATCAGAACAAGAGGCAGTGCATCCGGCCATTTGAGTCCTGTAGCTTGACACATTTTTCCCAATCTGTTTTTAATTGTTCCATTAATCTGCTCTACTACCCCAGAAGCCTCTGGTCTGTAAGCACAATGTAGTTTTTGTTTAATACTCAATGCTTCACAAATCAATTGGATCAACTCATTTTGAAAATGTGTTCCTCAATCTGTCTCAACCGTGACTGGAAAACCCTACCTCGGAATGAACTCTCGCAGCATAAGTTTTGCCACTGTTGTTCCATCATTCCTTCTTGTGGGATATGCCTCCACCCAACGAGAGAACAAACAGACGACCACTAGAACATATCTTAGTCTGTTACTAGGGGGCATCTCGATAAAGTCTAACTGCATTCTAGTGAATGGACCTCCTTCTCGTCCTATTGTTCCTAGACTCACTACTGTCTTTCTTCCTGGGTTAAACTGTTGACAAATAAGACATCTTTGACAAAGACTTTCAGCAATGGCTCTGAATTTTGGGTTATACCAGGTTTGTCTAAAAGTCTGATCATTGCATCTCTCCCAATATGAGCTTGTCCATGGTACATCCGTGCCATGTCTGCAATCATGCTATCAGGCATAACTGGTCTTTCATCTCTGTATACCCACACACCATTATTTTCCTGTCTTCTACATCCTGCTTTTATCCAGTAATCTTTTTCCTCATCTCTTGCAGTTTCTTGTAACTGCCTTACTTCATCCCATGTTTCGACAGTATTAGTGAAAAGCAAAGGACAAGAGACATGCTCCCTTTCTCTATTTTTGTTCATGGACGCCATATTCTCCGCACAATATTTAGCGATCTCATCAGCATAATTATTGCCGACCGCTATGTAATCTTCGTTTTTCTTATGCGCTTTGCACTTCACTACAGCTATTTGTTTAGGCAACTGTATCGCCTCAAGCAGTTTTTTAACATAATCTCCATTTCTGATAGGTGTTCCTGCAGATGTCAAAAATCCTCTTTGTGACCAAATCTGACCGAAATCATGTACGATGCCGAAACCATATTGGCTATCGGTCACAATCGTGATTCGTACATTTTTTCCCAATTTACATGCTTGAATCAAAGCAATCAGTTCCGCAACTTGTGCAGACCTGACTCCTTTTAGACAAGACGCTTCCATCACAGTTGCTACTGTGCATACTGCGTAAGCTGCGCTTAAAACTCCTTCTTTTGTTCGTAAGCACGAGCCATCCACAAACATGACATAATCGGATTCCTTTAACGGTTCATCTTTTATGTCAGCTCTTGGTTTCGTGCAATATTCCAGCACGTTCAGACAATCATGATCTACTTCGTCCTGTTCAATTATATTTTCTTCATCTGGCAATGATGTAGAAGGATTTACATTCATGCATCTATCTATGGTCACATTTTCAGCGCTCAAGATGACTTTTTCATACTTAGTCAGTCGACTATGTGTCATGTACTGTGTTTTTGTTCTTGTCAAAAGAATTTCTACTGAATGGGGAACATATACTCTCAGTGGATACCCCATCACTATACCTTCACTTTGTTCCAGACTTACACAAGTAGCAGCAACTGCTTTCAGACATCCAGGCAATGCTTTTGCTATAGGATCTAAAACAGCTGAAAAATAAGCGATTGGTCTTTTCATTGTGCCGTGTTTTTGTACCAGTACTGAAAATGCACATCCATCTCTTTCGCTGCAGTACAATTCAAAATCCTTTTCATAATCAGGCATGCCTAAAGCAGGGGCCTCACACAGTTTCTTTTTCAATTCTTTGAAAGATTTAATTTCTTCTTTGTTTAACTCAAAAGGGTCTTTTACATCTTTCTTGGTCAATTTTTGTAAGGGTTTTGCAATCAAAGAGAAACCACTTATCCACTGTCGACAATATCCAACCATTCCTAAAAACATTCTTACCTCTCTCTGAGTCATTGGTGCTCTCATTCCTTGAATCATTCTTACTCTTTCCGTCGCTATCTTTCGTACTCCTTTCTCAATTTTATGCCCTAAATACTGGACTTCTTTCTGACAAAACTGTAATTTTGAAGGAGACACTTTATGTCCTCTTCTCTCTAAATGGTTCAGTAAAGCAATTGTGTCACTTACACATGCTTCTTTGGTTTTCGATGCCACCAATAGGTCATCGATATACTGCACCATCACTGATTTTTCTGGCATCTTCAAATCTTCCAGAGATTTCTTTAGAATCTGATTAAAGATTGAGGGGCTTTCTGTATACCCCTGAGGAATTCGGCACCATGCCAAAATACGCTCTCCAAACCGGAACGCAAATAATGGCTGGCTATCTGGATGCAAAGGAATAGAGAAAATGCGTGACACAAATCTATCACAGTGTACCACTCAGCTTCATGTGGAATTTGATATAGAATTACTGCAGGGTTTGGCACTATTGGACAACAGGGTACAACTATTTTGTTGATCTTTCTCAAATCCTGTACTATTCTATATGTTCCATTTGGCTTTTTCAGTCCCATAATAGGTGAATTACATGGACTGCTCATGATTTCTTTTAGAATTCCCTGTTCAATCATCTTATTTATCACAGGAGTTATTCCTTCAATTATTTCTGGAGTTAATTTGTACTGTGGCGTGTTCGGGTAAGTTGTCCCTCCTTTCACTGTCACTTTTACGGGATCAACTTCTCTCATTAATCCAATGTCTTCTCCTGTAAAATCCCACACACTTTCTTTTACTGCACTTTTTAGTTCTTCTGGAAGTTTTTCTGCATCAAATGCAGGAAACAAACCATTCGTTTCAGGTTCCTGATTCATCAAAGTTACTTTATACAAAACATCTTCATCTGAAGTCTGAAAACCAATTCCATCTGGCGTAGAATAAATTGTGCAATTCATCTTGCATAAAAGGTCACGACCTAAAAGATTTACAGGACTACAATCGCACACTACAAATTTATGCATTTTACTAAAAGAACCAATTTTTACTTCCACTAATTCAGTAAGTGGGGTTTTAATCTGCTGATTGGCTACTCCTACCACTTGGATGTATTCACCTGAGAGGGGAAGGTTTGGAATTTCTACTGATCTAACAGTAGAACGGGTAGCTCCAGTATCGACAAGGAATGTTACGTTTGCACCATTCACTTCTCCATCCACAAAAGGACCAGACTGATCTACCTCTAGAGTTGCGCCAAGCACGCACTCTTTCCTCTCTCTGCGCACCGTCAGAATCTTTCATCCGGGTCATCCTCACTCTGACGCAACAAGTACTGAGAAATATTAGCTGCTCGCGGCAATTGTGTTACCTGCTCTCCTCCGTAGAATCCTGTTTCTGTACTGTATCTTTGCTGGTTAACAGTGTTGGGAAGTGGTGGTTGCGGCACCTGACTTTGTTGAACAACTACCTCATTCTGCACCTGTGGAGTTAATGATTGATGTTCCGGATTAGGTTTAGGTGGGAACTTACACTCGTTTCTCCAATGCCCTAATTTTCCGCAATTATGACATGGCCATTTCTTCTTTGCCTCTTCTAGACTCACTTGACCCTTTCCTTTACCTATGTTTGGTCGCATTTTATTCTGTCCTGATTCGTTTCCATTATTATTGTCCAATTGAGCTTCTTGTTTTTCTGCCACCTTCACCTGTGCCCACATTGCCTTCTCTTTCAACTTACGCTGTTTACTCTCTATTTCATCACTACAATACTGTCATAAGGTTTCTGCACATACACAGAGCTATGCACAGGAAAATGGGACCCCGGAATACAGTGGTTTGCCACCATATACCGTAGCACCCAAAAACCCCAACCCAACTAGCTTAGCATCCCATTAGCACCCAAGTACTAATGTTTGGACAACCCAGAACACGGTATCTTTATCTCAGGACTCACTGAAGCAAGAACACTCTTTCGCCACTCACTCGTACTTGTTCACAAGGTGCGTAGGAAGAGACACTGGATAGGTTAAAATGTTTATTCCAACTTACGTGCTCTAATGTACAGTACACGTGTCAGTACTAATAGCATAATGCATATGACTAATATAAGCAGCATGGTTACAATTCCATAGAATACAAACGGGGAAAGCATCTCAGAGCTCAGTGGATAAACGTATAAATAACATTACCACCCTCCCCTTGCAGTAAGATAGTTTATTATAATAATAGAAGACCTCTGGGCTTTGACTAGCGAACCCCCATACCTCAGTCTCTAGATGCAGAATTACATCAGCAGGACATCATAGCTCTTCTCACTGAAAGGGATTTCTCCAAGTGTGTTAAGCGCTAGTAAACCACAGTATTAAAAGCATATCAAATTCTTCATGGCAATTGCACCTAATGTTATGTCTGGGTGCGCGAGACTGGCCATATCAGGAAGAACCAAAATACATTGTTATGCGACCTTGTACATGTTTGTGCAGACTGAGCCCAAAAAGGTGAACAACAGAAAATGCAGACAGTGCAAAAGAACTTGGCACGAGTAAAGGGCGAGGGAGGCCCGGCTCAGTGTAACGTGCGCAAAGAAAAGCAGCATGGCAGCCAGGCCTAGGCCAACATAACAAGGCAGGTAACAATCCACAAGACACCCTCCCCTGGTCAGTCCAGCGGTCAGGACAGAGGCCCATCAGAGGAGAAAAGAGACGTCGGAGCACAGGGAGCGCCCAAACGGCGAAGGGCAGGTCAATCCATGAAAGTGAAAGTGCAGAAAAAAGCCATACCCTCCAAGAGTTCATCATTGGAATCGTCAAAAAACATAGATGCCATCCAATCCATGAGTTCAAAGAGCAGGAATGCTCCTCAGCAAAGGGAGCATCCAGAAGCAATGCGGGACAGCTTGCGTGATAATTAAAACAGCTTCGTTGTAGGAGATCCTGGGCAGCCGCCCAGATATCCCATTGCGCCAAAATCCCCAGTGCAGCCGCACGCGCCATACAGCCAGCGACGGAACAGTCCTGCTCATGGGCCTCTAAGGGACCCATCAACTGAACAAAATCCGGAACAGACAATGACGAATTGGAGAGGCAATAATCCAGAGTCCAGGTGAAAGGACAGCGGACACAAGTCATCACAGGTTGCACGCAAGTGAAATACGCAAAGCGAAATGAAAGAGTATATGACACACTCAGTGTCGCCAATGGCAAGACACCAAAACCGGCCAAAAGGCGCTCACGGAGCAGCTGGAGGCGTTCTGGATCGAGCAGGTCCCATCGGGGAGCAGCCATTGCGCAGAAAGCAAATTAAGAGCAAGACACCAGCCGCTAAAGCGAGGATCAATGGGAAACCGCCAAAGACACTGGAAAATATAGAATGTATGAAAGCCGGGATGACACCAAAAATAGTTTGGAAGGAGGACACCAAGCCCGACCCAACGACCTTAAAAAAGTGTACTAGGCCTTCAGTGTTAGATGCGTTAAAAATACGATGTATTAACTCCCCAAAATGTTGGGGGAGATTAGTGTTCAAAAGGGCCTGTATTTCACTGTGGGTACTCGCCACCTGGAGAATGAATGTCTCCCGGGCGGACGTGAGCATAACTTCCTCGTTTAATAATAGAGCCTTTATTCTGCTCAGTCTATTGAAATCTGCTTCCATGGTAGGGATGGAAGGCCAAATAGAGATATCAACCTTGCCATGAGGGGGAGGAAAAAGCACATTTTTGCAGCAGACAACCCTGTGCGAAACTGTTACAATGTAAGGAATGCCAGCCTGCAGGCCACAACAGTTTTCGTTATTTAAAAGTAAATAACTACCATTGGAAAGGAGAGTGAAAGTAGGAGAAATAACAGGAGCAGGAATACCTTTCAGCACACAAGCAGGTTTGGGGAGGAAACGCTACATGAGCCATGCAATTTAATGTGTTTACAAATAAGCGAATGACCTATAGTCGAGTCGCAGTACTCCCCCGTGAGAAAGACTTCCTTGCCGTCCCGAAGGCATTTATACATGAAAGGCAAGGACCAGAGTTCATGCAGGAAAGCACTGCCCAATGGCCGGTAACGGCCCACAGGATAATGTTTCATGCACAAGTCAAATTCAAACAAGGAAAATGGTAAAGCTATAACC
Source organism: Calotriton arnoldi (assembly GCA_963921515.1). Lineage (NCBI taxonomy): Eukaryota > Metazoa > Chordata > Amphibia > Caudata > Salamandridae > Calotriton > Calotriton arnoldi. The sequence continues at coordinate 987,599 of CAWUFW010001349.1, read as the reverse complement.
CCATGGACTAGCCATACAGCAGAATCGAGTTCTGCAACAGAGAACGGCAATGGATCCACCTTTTCGATATGTAATAGAGTGTAAGTTGCATCTTTCATGGACATGAATTGCTGTTTGTCAGTTAAGTTAAAAGGTAGAAATAAGGCAGAGGTGTTCAAAAAATGCCAAGGCACTTTACCTAACTTAAGTGTTTGTAAAGTCCATGCAAACTGCATAACTGAGCGCAATTGATTCTGACCATGATATAACACAGAAACATCATCTTGTACAATATCGACAACAGAGGACACAATATTCTCTAAAGTGTAAATGCGAGAAGACAGGGTATTAATACTATTGTCAACAACAGCAAGCACCTTTTCCATATTTGCTTGATCTATTTCCCGAAGACGGGAAGCAGCTTCCATTTGTGATAGCTTCCAGAGTTCATTATACGTTTCATAAATGAATCTCTTAGGTCGGGGACCACGAGGTCCCAAAACAAAGTCGGACAGATCAATATTGCCTGTAAGGAGGGACAAATGTTGTTTAACAGAATCAAGGGACGAATGTTGCAACCATTGTTTGCATAATTTACCAACAGAGTATGTAGTGACAGTACGGGCATCAGTAAACCTCGGATCAGGCCTATTCTGTGTGTAGCAAGCTCCAGTATCATGAAAACGCATTTGACATGCATTAGATGATATAGGCCATACTAACCAGGGTGACTGAACCAGCTCAGAAACATTAAACGAATTATTTTGTAACAGTGCCTGCAGGGACACGAGGGACATATTGAATCGTGAGCTTTCATTTGGAAAACTCGACAGGGATGGTATTGATGGCGTATTCATTTGTTTAGTGGTTGCCAAGCCCCAACATGTAGTCTGATAGATGGAAGCATTTAGGAACATAATTTGGGTAGGGATGAGGCAAGCACGATGCAACGCCTCGGTTCCCTGTACCTGCCATGGCTTGGAGCCCCAAATAGATTTTAAATCCACTGTATTATCCCAGTACTCATATCCACCCACAGCTAGGGCACTCAGAAAGGAACCTGAATATAGCAATTTGGTGTGTGTCAACATAATTTTCTGAGTTGATGTGTTATTAAGTCTAAAATAATAGGATGCAGGGTTCGACCGATTAAAATCAGTAAAATAATTAAACTTATTTCGAAGAGTTTGAGAGCTTCCTGGCAAGGGGTTTGGACAATGTTCCCATTGGGTAAAGTTAACAGAACTACGCAGGGCACTGGGCTTATGGAGAAAATGATTACCCCAATGTTGGTAACAATACAAATCGGCATAATTAGCAGAATTCATATATAAATCTTCAGCATTAAAAGATGCATAATATTTTAAATCGGCAAACAATGCTTCAACGGCATGCACATCCCAATCATCAGAATGAATATTATTTTGTACTACATCACCCATTGAAACACGAAGGACATTAGGTACATTAATGATTTCCGTCGGACCATGGATTTGATAGTTCACTGCATCCCATACGATGCCATCAGCAACGGGGAAAGCTGAAATGTTCACAAATGTGTGGTCACGCTTCATGATGTGAGACGAGGAATGAGGAGCCAAAGTTCCAGAAACATAGTCTACAGCAGAGCGTTCAGGTAAATAGTGACCATTGATTAGTAGAAAAAACACTGTGACAAAGCCAATGGACATGAACAAAAATATCAAGAAAAGTACCAACCAGATGTATGTCCAGGGGGAATCAAAAAATTGTCTCTAAACCAGGATATAAAAATACTGAACTTGGATGGAACTTTTGAAGATGTGGAATCCGAATCAAAGGAATAACGAGTCGGGCTTAGTGGCGTTGTTGGTTGATGTGCCACCGATTCTGATGCAGGATAAGTATACTCGTCCTCGTTGATATTGGTGGAAAGTTGGGGATCAATCGTAGTTTCAGGCAAATCAACCATCTCAATTACAGCATCAGCGATCGTTCGTGCAGATGGACTATGAACATATGTCCGATAAATGGCAGGACAAGAGACCGCTGGTGTGACACTATTCAGGATCGGCCAGGCGCTGTAGCTTGACATTTTCAACTGAGATGTATCTGTTCTCTTTGCGACCAGGAAGCGGTGGTAAAATGACTGTACGTGTTCCCTTCAGGCCAAGAACTGGAACCGGTGCACGAAAAGAGGGGCCAAATTCTTTTTTGTTTTCAACCTTCTCTCGAACCAGTTCTCCAACTTTCGGAAGCCAGCCGGCTACCGGAATCTGCAACGCAGGATCTGTGGCTGAAGGCAAATGTATAGTTGCAAGTTTGTCTCGGGCTTCTTGTAAGTCCTGTAACATAGCAGAATGGTTATCTACATCAAACTTGGCGGATTGCGCCGCGATGTCTGGACCCTCAAGGTCAGGCACAAACATTCTTATGCCAAAGAGCATTTCGTATGGGGTCCGCCCACCCAGAGGTCTTCTAGGGAGATTATTAAGTGCACGCTGAACGGTATACAAATGGGCCAGCCAGTTCCTGCCAGTACCTATAACCCTAGCTGTTAAGGATTGCTTTAAGTCACGGTTCATTCGTTCAACGATAGAGTTGCCCTCAGGCCTATACGGAGACGAAAATTTCACCCGCACCCCAAGCGAAGCCATTGCATCCTTGTAAGCCCTAGAGGCAAACGCTGGACCTTGGTCCGAATGGAAGGTGCCGCATGCGAAAATTCCCACAAAGACACGCAAATCCCTGATTACATTTCGGGCGTCAGCACTCCGTTGTGGCCAGACCCAGAGAAACCGTGTGCACGAGTCCACTGCCACTAAGATGTATTTATAAGCAGTGTCTGATGAGAATGGACCGCAGTGATCCAAGTAAACACACCCAAAGGGTCTGTTAGCAATGCAGAGCGGTGTTTGTGGTGGACGTGTTACCGTGGAAGGCTTAATCTGTTGACAAACGTCGCAAGAAAGCACAAAAGCACGGGTGTCTTTATATAACCCACGCCACCAATAACGCTGCTGCAAGATGGAAACCGTAGCTGACACACCTGCATGTGCCGAAGCCATGCCTTCGTGTGCAGCTGATATCAAGGCACTCCTGCGGTCCGCGTTGGGGATCAGCCGATCTCCAACGTCAGGTATAGTTACATAAGGAACCTGATCGGGACTTAATTTGTAAGAATACTTGGAAGGGAAACCTGTAGGGTAATTATCACCTTCCTTGGTTGCAGCAATAGCTGCTAAAATAACAGGGTCTATTTTAGACATGGACCTGGTAACCGCTGCTACTGAACACGTGACTACTGCTGAACGGGCAGCTTCATCTGCCAGATCGTTACCAATAGCGTGTGCGCCCACCCGCTGATGGCCTAAGGTGTGAACCACCTGTGTGAGGGGCAGACGTTGTTGCAATTCTGCCACTCGAACCCAAAGCATTTTATGCTTAATTGTGCTCCCTTTTGCGTCCTTGTAGTCGTTTTTCGACCAGAAAAACAGATTGTCATTGTAAGATTGTACACAGTAAAAAGAATCACATACAATAAGAGTGGTCTCATCCTGAGAAGCGAACTCAAGTGCAAGTAGCAATGCATGCAGCTCGGCCAATTGTGCGGTACTATCTCCAAGTGTGCGTGTGTGCACTACAGTGGATTTGAACTTGCCATCCACAAAGGATCCCGCAACAATAGCACATGCAGCTGAATAAGCGTGCTTGGACCCAGTGGCCGGTTGCGCCGAACCATCGGTGTAGATCACACATTTGTAATCCTCAAGCGGTAGTAAAAACAAAGGAGGAGGATGAACGAATTCATACTGCAAATACTCCTGAGTCTGAAGAGAAGAATCAAAAACAAAAGTGACGTCCGAAGACGTCAAAGATGTAGCCCATTGTATCCAACGGGGATGCATTGCTTTTGAGTTCGGTACACTTGCCTTTGTTACTGCCTCCAGGGCAGGACAGGGTGTTACCACCAGAATCCGCTTACCCTGTGCCAGTGCGCGTTCTTTTAGAATCGCCATTTGCACTGCAGTCAGTACTTTTTCAACAGATGTAAAGCGCAATTCAGCGGAAGTGTACAGATGTGACTTGTATGCGATAGGTACTGTATCACCTTCATTAAAGGTTAAATAGGTGAATCCCACCGCCCCCGGAATTATTCTAATCACCAGGTTTGTGTGGTTATCACGAGTCAAAAGATATTTAGACTCTAATAGGTCTGTCTGCAAAGACTGCAGTATTGAGGTATGCTCAGGCAGCCAGCAAGACCTTGAATAAGTTGGTTGTATCAAAGCATACAAAGGCTTGATACGCTGGGCATATTCGGGAATATAAGTACGCCCGAAGTTCAAGAAACCCAGCAAAGACTGAAGTTTCTTCAGAGTATTTGGGGGGCACAAATGTGCACATTTTTCCAAGAAATGGGGGGCTAAGCCCTTACCTTCGTTATTGAGCTCATAGCCCAAGAACAGAACGGTAAATTCAGCAATGTGTGACTTAGCAAAGTTAAATTTGTAACCCTGCTCCGCAAATTCAAGAATAATGCGGTCCACACGGGACAGATGCTGATATAACTCGTCGTCTGTCAGATAGATGTCATCAACATACGAACATGCGTCTTGATCAATGTCATTTAACAAAGAAACAACACGGGCGGCGAATATACCCGGACTATTTTTATAGCCCATGGGTAATCGCCGGAACTGGAATAATTTACCACCGGATGTGAATGCGGTCCATTGACCACTCTCCGGGGCTAGGTTGTGCGTGTAGAAACCGTTTGAAAGGTCAAGTGTCGTTTTGTATTTTTTACGAACAAGACTGTCTACAAGCGCAGAACTGTGTGTATTTTGCACCGCAAAGTTCCGACAATGAGTATTTAAATGCCGGTAATCCAAAACTAAGCGGTACGATCCATCGGGTTTAGAAACCACGAAAAGGGGATTGTTCATAGGTGATACGCATGGTTCAATTACTCCCTGATATTCCAACTGTGTCAGAATTTCGGAGACGGGGCCTTTTGCCTGCCGTTTGATGGGATATTGGGGTTGTGGCTGCGGTAGTGACCGCAAAGGTATTGCATGAGGAGGTGATTCTTCATCCCATCCCACATGGTTGCGGTATAACGCTGGTGCCAGGTACACAGCCCACTCAGCTGCAAGTGCTTCAGCTTTGTCTTTTGGGACATGCTTTGAAAAGCTTGGAAGGATTACCTCCTCTCCTTTATGTGCAGCTAAAACGAATGGGGGTGGCCAATCCACCTCTGCTAACAAAATGTCATATGAAGAGGTTAGATTTTCCCAAAAAATCCCTTTTATTTCACGCGGTATGTCACCTTCAATTTGTATGACTATATTATATAGTCTGTCAGGGGGTGCCACTCTCGTGTCAGCTGTCTCTACAGTAACGAATGTTTCAGTTGCTGTCGCCTCCATATGAGGACGTAGCGCCTCCCGCACTATGGTAACTTCCGCGGCGCTGTCTAGGAGGGTCACTGCCCACGTCCAATTCTGGAGTCTCGTTCTCACGGTCTGAGGCATATTTCGCTGTGACAGCGGCAACCTTTTTCTTCTGAAATTGCGGTCGAGGAAGATGAAAGTCTTCTGCTTTACCTCTGACTTGTTGTCGAGGTTGGTCTCGCTCCTGGGGAGCCTCTCGGCCCCTTCCTCTATCTTGCCGTCCTCCTCCACCAGCCTGTGACGACGTCTGGGCCTGTGAAGAACGAGGAGAACGCGTATCAGAGCTCTGAAACCTTTCTGGTGATTTAATCCTTGACCTATCACGTAAATCATAAGTACGTTCAGAAGAAACCGAAACTGGGGAAGCGCCTCTCGACCCCGGCTTCTTTTGTTGCTTACCCTGTTTTTTCTGTCTCCAACTCTTTTTAGTGAAGACTGGTTTATCATCTTTCTCAGATGCACTTTTTGTTTGTATAACTTGTGATTGCGATTGAGTTTGCATTTTTACAAAAGGCTTGTTGCCTAGGCTATTTCTTCCAATTGTTTTATAAGCCCGGGCTATTATTTTCGGTAATTCGCGAGGCCTGTCCAACTCTGGGACCAAAGCCAAAGCATTCGCTACTTGAAAGTTCATAGCATCGCCCTTGACATTTCCAAGGATCAGCTCAGCTACTACATCAAACACTCCCACTAGTCTCATCCCTAATTCCACAGCCGCTTCAGGGCCATGTTCATCCTGTACTTTTTTAATTACAGAGGGTAGAACCGTCATGGAAGGAGTTCCAAAACATTTTGAATAAACTGCTGCGAATACCTTACCCCAGTTTTCACATGATGTCAAATCGGGGATTATGTCTTTTGGCAAACTTATCGTGAGGATGCGGTGTTTATCTACTGGGGACGTATGTGGAAACACCGCTTCTATCTGATCGAACTTTTCGGCAAGCCAATAAGGATAGTCGTCCTTATTTTGTGGACGTTTGCCCATCACAGAATTTACCATGACAGGACTTATAGTCACTCCAGCTGCAATAGCTGGTTGGCCTGCGACTACAGGAGCAGCTCCATGGAGGCTACCTGTAACGTATGTCACTAGGGCTCGATGCACTCGTACCAATCCGGTATGCATAGTGCGCAGTTCCGCAAGCGGTAATGCCAGATAATTTGGATGCGGGGTATACCCGGCCAATACAGGCCAAGTGGCCCCCTGAATTGATAAGGGGCCTAAACGAACTGCGGTAGTTGGTTGTGGTAGGGCGCCATTGAACCAAACACGGTGCTGCCAAGCCGTGAGAGGCACTTCAAGAGCAGTATAGGGTCGATAGGCAGCAGGAACAGCGGTGGGCTTATATTCATGAAACAGCTTATCACCTGCATCCACCGCTTCAAAAGTGATCCAAGTGTAAAACACTTCAAAGTGATAAGCCGGATCGGCTTGAACCACAAAGACCAACTCGACCCCAGTATCGGGCACTCCATACACAGCTAAGTGGTCTCGGAGTGCTCCTCGACTATGTGCAGCTATCGCCACACCAGCCATGACTAAACAATTATATTCGACAACCTAACAGGGAGCACAAAAATGGGTCTGTTAACTAACCTTTTTTAATAATATCAAGCTTGAAAGAACCTATAAAACATTCAATATAGGAGGTATCACCGTCACATACGCCTCCGGAAGCGTACGCGAGGGGTTTGTGGACAAGCACAAGTACTACTCAAGCGTCTCGCAGATAAGCTGCCCCACGGTGGTCGCGCCATGTCATAAGGTTTCTGCACATACACAGAGCTATGCACAGGAAAATGGGACCCCGGAATACAGTGGTTTGCCACCATATACCGTAGCACCCAAAAACCCCAACCCAACTAGCTTAGCATCCCATTAGCACCCAAGTACTAATGTTTGGACAACCCAGAACACGGTATCTTTATCTCAGGACTCACAGAAGCAAGAACACTCTTTCGCCACTCACTCGTACTTGTCCACAAGGTGCGTAGGAAGAGACACTGGATAGGTTAAAATGTTTATTCCAACTTACGTGCTCTAATGTACAGTACACGTGTCAGTACTAATAGCATAATGCATATGACTAATATAAGCAGCATGGTTACAATTCCATAGAATACAAACGGGGAAAGCATCTCAGAGCTCAGTGGATAAACGTATAAATAACATTACCACCCTCCCCTTGCAGTAAGATAGTTTATTATAATAATAGAAGACCTCTGGGCTTTGACTAGCGAACCCCCATACCTCAGTCTCTAGATGCAGAATTACATCAGCAGGACATCATAGCTCTTCTCACTGAAAGGGATTTCTCCAAGTGTGTTAAGCGCTAGTAAACCACAGTATTAAAAGCATATCAAATTCTTCATGGCAATTGCACCTAATGTTATGTCTGGGTGCGCGAGACTGGCCATATCAGGAAGAACCAAAATACATTGTTATGCGACCTTGTACATGTTTGTGCAGACTGAGCCCAAAAAGGTGAACAACAGAAAATGCAGACAGTGCAAAAGAACTTGGCACGAGCAAAGGGCGAGGGAGGCCCGGCTCAGTGTAACGTGCGCAAAGAAAAGCAGCATGGCAGCCAGGCCTAGGCCAACATAACAAGGCAGGTAACAATCCACAAGACAATACTTAGCATACCTCAGCACCTCATCTACACTTCCATTCTGCCAGTTTATCATGTGTTGCTTAATCATATCACTTATTTCTTGTTTCAGGCCAAACACAAATCGGTATACAAAATGACTCATGTCTTTTTCACTCAATTCCTCATAACCACTATACTGCTTGAAAACCAATAACAATCACTCATAATATGCATGTACAGACTCCTTACTTTCCTGTGTAGTTCTATCAATTTTTACCCAATCTGTCTCTTTAGGAGGAATCTTATTCTTCAAAAAGGTAATCACCTTATCGTACTTTTTCATCACATCAGGACCTGGAGCTCCTGTTTTAGGATCTCTTGGATATTCTGTAGTTGGCCAGTCAACTGTAATCTTACATTCTGACCACAAATCCGTTGGTACCACTATGTCAAACAATCCATCCAAATCTATCCACAACACTTTTGAGACCTTTACAAACCTCTCTACTTGTCGGTACCACTCAACTGGCTTCTCTCTTAACTTTGGAAAGTCATTGGTAAATGACAGTATGTCCTGCCTAGTCCAGGGAACATGCACGTAACTACCACCTGGAGTTTCTCTCATGGGGTATTCTTTGGCAACAGTTTCTTTTTCAGTTATCATAAAAGCCAATGAACCTTTGTCTGTAGTTTTCTCATTCTTCTTTGTCCATCTAACCTTCCATCTATCCACATCACCCCATTTTCTCAACAACACAATTAACTCCTTTATCTGTGTCAGCCTTCCTGCCGTGTTCAAATTTTCAATATCTTTTTCACAAAAGTCTACTCTGTATGGTTTCTGCAACGTTTTCACTTTTGTAAAGTCTATTCCAATCTCACTTGCCACTTCTTCTAGTTTGTCATGTAAATTCTTTGCCCTCCATGTAATACTTTTGCACAGAAACATTATTTCATCATCCTGATAATTTTTTATCTTTTCGGTACCAATCGTTCCTAGAATTAATTCTTCCATGTCTATTTTTAATCTGATTACATCTAATGGTTTTTCTTCTGTTTCTTTTATTTTAAATGCTTTCATCCACTCATTTAACTCATCAGGAGTTGGACCTATGGGTGTATTATTTAGTTCTATCCAATTACCACTCTTTTCAGGCGTTTCTGTTGCAGATTCTGTTACCATATGCATTTTCCTACCATTGCACTCATTCACCGTCAAATTTGTAGGTGGACTTGGTCTGTAAGTACTAGCCAAATTACTTGTACTTGCACTTTGTTCCATCCTTTCTTTTTCTCTCTGAAATTGTGAACTCATGGGAATCACCAAAGATCGTTCATCAATTTTCTGATTCTCAAAAACGGGTATTACTGGACCTATTGTTACAGGCACAGTAACTGCTTCCATATTTTTCGTTAATTCTCTAATTTTCTCAGTTAGTTCTTTTGTTGTCCTTGCCAATTCGCTTGCATTGTCGCTTTCTATTCCTTCATTTTGAGAAGTTCTCATTTGTTCTTGTGACCTATTTACTTCAATTCTCTTTTCCGGACTTTTATTTCGCATAGTCTCTATTAGTGGCGCATTTGGTGTCACCACTGTAGAACTCTGCTGATACGGAGGTGGATTTCTATTTAAAATATCTTCCAGCAACTCGTCATCCGTTTCGCTCTCATGCATATATTTTTCTCTCTCTATATGTTTCTTTTTCTCAGTCCGCTTTTTCTTAGTCCCTTCCTCAACTGTAAAAGCTGGAAACAAACCTCCTGCCATGTTAGCACATCTCCATCGTTTTATTCTGTCCTCATGATTTACTCCCCACAATCTTCCAGGCATAAACTCATGATCTCTCATTCCTCTGAATCTCTCTCGTTCATACATCTCATCTTCCCATTCCGTCAAAGCCTCAAACTGTGTTGGTCTAGGTCTAGGTTCCAACTTACACATTTTTTCTCATAAGTTTCGCAAAACCGCTACACTAAATGATCCATTCTCAGGGAAAGCCAAAGCACCATCATTCTTTGTATATTTAGCCCAATTTTCCAACCATATGCACGTATGATATCCATATTTCAGCATCATATGTGAAGCTGCTGATTTCGGCGGAGGAATTACTTGTCCCTCTCTAGTCACAACCTTTTTGTCTTTCTTAAAGAAATTCTTCAATTTCGTCGTCCATGACGTTCTCTCCCTTTCATACTCGTAATACGGCATGTTTTCTATTTTATTCTCTTTACTCTAACGCTGTTCTGTGTACGGAACTTCGACCAATTACAGCGCGACTCACACTAACGTACCAATCAGAACAATTCCCACCGTCCGCGAACCAACCAATCCTAGCGCGGCACTTTTCTACGTCACTCCTGCTCTGTGTTCACGTGACTAGCGCACTATCCAATCCTAGCGCGGCACTTTTCCACGTCACTTCTACTCTTTACCCCTCCTTTACAAAATTTATCGGCAATTTTTCTTTTCGCTGTTTTTTTCGTTAGTTACAACAATTAAAACAATTCCATAGTCTGATTCGCTAAACAAAAGTGATAGCTTTGTCCTTTTACACAAGAATCCTGTATTTCCAGTAGGCAGCGCTTACCTCTACCCTACCACAGAATTATTTACTCTCGCCGATAAAGTAGCACTTCCCTCTACCTTACCCTTCTTTCAAACAAACAATTTACTCGTTTCTCTGGGGATAAGACACATGTGGAGACTAGGCTCCTGAGAATTAAGGCCAAAGTTTCACAAGTAAACGTGATTTGCTATTTTAATTACACACTTTTCACACAGAAAATCCCTAACATAACACAACCTGCGTTATTACCAAAAATTGAATTCAGACCATGTACCAAATTCCATGTGACTTCTTTTGCCACACGTGTTCCACTTCCTACATCCCAGAAGCGTGAAAACTCACATATAACATAACGCGACTCAACATATAGTGTTAGTCATCAAAAATAATCAATAATCAATAAACAATAATCACTAAACTAATCTATAGAAAACCATAACTCTGCTACCAAGAAATCTGATGCAGCGCGTACAATAAAAACTATTCTCCTCCCAGGTCACTTATAGGTCATCCAGGGGCGAACTATATTTCTCATATCCACATGACGATGGGGCCCATAAACATCGCCTAACACACACGCACACTCCTGGATTTCTCTTACACCTTTATGAAATTCTGTACTCCTAGGAGAAGCATGAGAACTAAATGGAGAACACCATTTATGTACCGCTGGAAGAGCCGGGATATCTTATTACCTTAATTTGTCACTTTCTTTTAGTTATTTCTTAAGATATTCCTGCTCATTGTTTTGTCGATGAATCATTCATGTAAAAATTAGTTCATAGTGATTAAGACCAGCTGAATCACAATAACCAATTACTGATGTCACAATCATTTAGGAAAATAACCACTGAGTCATTTTGGGTTTAAAGAATCTTAAATTTTATATAATTTTTAAAAGCATGAGAAAGAATTTAAAACTTTATTCAATTATTCATTCTTAAATTCAAATATTTATTAAGCATAATCAATTTATTGCAGAAAGGAAATTTTTGTCATGAAGCCAAAACCCTAATTACCTGCCTAGCTTCCTAATTTAGCCTAATGATTTCTAACCTAAGTTAAGAATTAGAAATAGCCTGATTCTCATACTCAACTGGAAAATTAAGACAGCAACAGCAACTTCAGCTCGTCAGCATCAGCTACCTGCAACCCGTCTCATCTAACAGTCTTTCAGCATCTCCCGCTCAGTAAGGGATCGATCAGGACCACCCAGCACTGGAAGCCACCAACACGACTCTCCAACTCCTCTCCTGACTGTGACTGCAACCGCGACTGACCCCCTCCCACTAAGAGTAGGCCCTCTTATACCCTAATTCTAACTTTGCTAACTAACTGTTGCAACATTAATAACACGCTTTTCTTTCATTGGTCCATGCATGTCATCTTATTCATTCTTTTAATCAAGTTCTCTTGGATTCAAGGGTCCTTGGATCATTTCCTTTCCCATACGCTTAAACATTTTTCATCCGTTTCGATCAGTACATTTGTAACTTCTTTCGATACATTCGAGAACTCCGCAGTCATTGTCCTTTCTCTTAAACTTGTTTCCCACGGGTCTTCTGCTGATCATCACGGCACACTATCAGTTCAATTAGGTCACATCAGCCTTGACCATTTCTTGCATCCTAGCGTCTCAGTAACCTCACGAGGTTTAGTTTTTCTCCGATTTCATCCCGTGTCACGTGTCCCCTTGCGCCTGCGCACATCTTCCCACTGGCGGCCATTTTATATCGCCACTCGGTTATACTTTTAGAAGCACTAATTTGAGGCAAACAAAACATAATTAAAATAGAGAAAAATAGCCCTTTCGTTTCCCTCCCGTCATCTACGTACCCCAATTAGTTATTACCTAGCAGAAAGCAACATTTAAGCTGTTCCTTACTTACCATCACTATTGTTTTTGTAACGACACGTTTTTATTTCTATGAAGCACAAACATGCATTTATTTTTAATTAGTACGCATTTATTTTTACGTTATAATTAGACACACGGACATCCATTAATAGATTATTTAGCACACATTTTTGGCATGTTACCATTCCCATACATACAGTGTTGATTAATACATTTAAAACGAACATTTTATTTAATTAATTATAAAATTTGTTAGGGGTTAATTTTTTTATTTTCCCTGCTCCATCATAATCCATAGTCCACAAATAAAGAGAACAAAGTGATATCTTCTCAGTAAATCATTGTACGACTCGTTCTTCCTTCAAAAATTTATTCTTTATTCATAAGTTGTTCTTAAAAACACAGCATGCAATTTATAGCCGACGCGTTTCGTCCCCCTGGGACTTCTTCAAGGCTTAACATGCGAATGGTGTTTCTGCATGTTCTCCAAGTTGTATTTTCTAGTGGGGATACAATGATGTGTTCAATAAATGGAGTATGTTAGCTCCAAAGCGTACTGGCGTGACGTCCGGTTCAAAAGGAAAGAGAATGTTTTACAGGACCTAACCCCGCAGTGCTTGGATTGCTTGAGTCCACTGGGCTCATGTACCCGCTTCTTGTTGATTTATCATCTTACGTGCATTATTTCAATGCAGACATGCTTGTGACCTGTATGCTTGATCTCTCTGTGACGTGGTTACCAATGGCTATTGTTGACATGTTACTTGGTCTACTGTCAATCAAATGTAAACACTGAATTAAGGCTGTCTTCATAAAAATATTTTGGATTTGCCTCATAATTCACCATCTACTGCATAATCTGTGGAATGTTTAAAAAAAAAAAGGTTTCTAGCTCAAATGGACCAAAGTTACAAAAAATGTCGAAATGTGTTTCCGCACTGAGAAAGAATCTTTACAATGGTTGACTAGTCGTCTTTAGATTATTGCTGTATTTGGTCGGTAAACTAGTACAAAGGATATTAGATTTTTGTACAGTGTTACCATGTATATAGAATAATTAAGTAATACTATCCCAGAATGTGGCGCATGAGCTACATAATTTTTCCTTTTCTTGTCACATAATTTAGTCAATCCTGCCGCATAATTTCAGTGGCCCTGGTTATTACCCAAAGATATGATGAGCTGTGGGTAACCGATTCAATAGCGGTATGTTGATGCTGCCAACTTCGCGGAAACTAAAATATGCGCAATATGTTTAGGCCCAGAACTTCACAAGGACAGACAATTTCTATTATGACCATCGTTTTGCCAATTTAATGTTACCATCATAAAACAGTCAATGTTGCTATGCATAGAATGTGCTGACAGAGAAATCAGTGGGAGACTGATTTTAATTGACCGGACCTGCTGTAAACCACAAAATAAATATTTTCCAATTCATATGAGTCTGTGCCAATGGGGGTATCAAGGTAGGTGTGAAGATCTATCCATCATCTACAGCAAAAGTCTTCAAACTGGGAGGGGGGATCCTTAATTGATCCTGGGGGGAGAGGGGGCACCAGGCTCTGACCAAGAGAAGCATCATGCTGATAAAAGTGCTTTGTTTCAAGTGGAAAAAAGGAGTATCAGTAAGCCACTCTGTAATGGGCCGTCACCAACATCTTTTCTCATTTATATACTGGCAGGGAATAGGTGTCAGAAGGAGCGGGACTCCAAATATTCCTTAAACCGTCCTCCCACCACAACTTAGATAACTACACTGTGGATATTTTTACACTTTATTAAGGCCTGGCTAACCAGAATAGTATGTTTAGCAATCATGTATTTGATAGCATTTTTAAAAAGGGTAACAGAACTTAACTGCAATATTTAAATATGTTAGACATATTTAAACATCGCAAATTTATTAGAATAATTGTTAGAAATTCTGGGGGGGGCCCGATGATTTTTAAATTTTTTTATGGGGGGGACCTGCTTTAAAAAGTTTGAAGACCACTGATCTACAGGCTCACCACAGCACTGTAATGGATTTCAAATCCATCGTTTATCAATGAGAAAGAGAGCACTGTGGTAATCAGTTGAGTTGTAGCCAGTTGTGATTATTTAGCCCTTTGATCCTTCTTTGTATGTCTCACCATTTCTGCTTCTGTAAGGGCAGGCAACTTGGCCTTTGTTGCTCCGACTATTGAGTATTTTTTAGTTAATCTACAATAAAATTGTGATTTGATTTCAAGTTTGTGACCATTACTCCAATAATCTGATACTGCAATTCAGTTGTCCTGAAAGAGACAGAGGTACTTCCAGAGTATCCATGATGTTTACCAGAATTGTGAAGTGTGCCATGAGGCCTCCTGAAGTTACTAAGCATATTTCCTTAATTACATAAAATCTTATTCTGTATAAACAAATACCCTAGGACATATATGTTACAATACTTATTGCGAATGATATATGTGCCTGCTGAAATAGGTGTTCTGCGCGACCTGACTGCTTAACCTCATTGCCCCCTCAAGTCTTAGTCAAAGAGGAGGTTCTTAGTAAACCACTGAGCTTAGGACCCTATTGTATTGTATTGTATTGTAATTGCATTTATATAGCACTCACTACCTCTGACGAGGCGTTGAAGCCCTTTTTCGTCAAGTAGCACACTACTCCGGAACCCATAGAGGATTAGTGGTGAATTAGTATATGGAAAATAGGAAAGTAATTTGAGTGGTGGATATGTTAGTCAGTTATTTGGATTGAGAAGGATAGTGGAGGGATAGAAGAGGGAAAAAGGTTTGCATTTATATAGTGCTTACTACCCCTGATGGGGTGTTGAAGCGCTTTTTCGGTGAAGTAGCACGCTACTTCGGAACCCATAAAGGATTACTGGTGAATTAGTATAGTGAAAATATGAAAGTAATTTGAATGGTGGATATGTTAATCAGTTATTTGGATTGACTATGGTTCCCAGACAAGTGGCAATGATTGTCACAAGGGCTGTCTATTTGCCTTTAAGTCCCACAGAACCGGAAGAACGGGCCTCTCTTCTAGCTTTGATTTCAAATGCTGCTGTTAACCAAATATAGCAGTCTCTCACTTTTTTCTAAAGACAAAGAGAATGATAGTCTGGTATCAAGTGGATGGAAATTCCAGATTATAACACTTCTAACAAGAAAGATCACACTTGTTTGGTACATGGGTTAAAGTGATATGCTTTAAAGAGAGCTTTGTTCTTACTCCACAAAGTATGCACTGTTGGATAAGAGTTCTTTTCAGAGATAACCAGCTGGGACCCAACTCGCATGGGCACTTAAAATGGAGTCACACAATTTAAAGCAATTGAAATCTGCCTAAGGGATCGAGCATAAAGATTTGCTATCATGCAACACGTGGCTCAGTTTCTTTTGACTCATGATCATTCAGACTTCCACACTCTGAGCCTTTTGTAGTGGCTGGACCTCGTTCTTGTGAATCCCACAGTAGGGGGTTGTTAGAAATGGAGTTTCTGGTTGTGAGTCGGTATGCACCCTGTAAAAGCAGGAACCCTCACTCTAGTCAGGATGAGTGAAGTACACACCTAAGTTTGCCTGTGCTCCCCCTCTGGTAGCTTGGCACAGAGCAGTCAGGCTAAACTACAGAGGCAATGTGTAAAGCATTTGTTCACATATACAGTAACTCAGTGAAAACACCATAAAATGACACCACACCCATTTAGAAAAATAGCCAATATTTATCTAATGAAAACAAGACCAAAATGACGAAAATCCAACATACATAAATCAAGATATCACTTTTAAAAGGTTAAAACAGTTCAGTCCATATAAGACTATGGATGCATCACTTTTGAACACAAAATACTTGGGATGCGTCAAAATCGAAAGTCGAAAACAGGCGCTGGGGAGGTGAGGTGCCGGAAAGCAAAGTGACGCATCGGTTTCTTGCTCCCAGGGGAGGTGATGCGTTGGTTCCTTACTGCTACGTAGAGGAAGTGATGCATCGGTTCCTTACTGTGAGAGGAGGTGATGCGTCAGTTTCTTACTGCGAGGGCAGGTGATGCGTAAGTTTCTTTCTGCGAGGGGAGGTGATGCGTTGTTTCTATGGACACGCAGCCTCAGTTCCTTACTGAAGACCAGCGTCGATGTAGACTTAGTGCACAGGTGCGATGCATGGAAAATCCGGATGTGCAAGTTCGATGTGGCAGCAGCGAGACAGGCGCTCTGCCTATTTTCCAGCCGTGATGCAGGTGATGCATTGAATCTTCAGCCCCACAGCAGGGCTTGCGTCAGAGTTGGAGCGAGTGTCTCGGACATCGGAGACATGGTGCTCGGGAGCTGGGAAGCAGCGATTGTCGGGCCGCACGGTAGGTGCTGTATCAATTCTTCGGCCGCGCAAGTGGGTTTTTTAATCGCACGGCAAGCTTGCAGCAGGAAAAACAGGCGCTGAAGTCCGGTGCGGGGATTTTCTTCTCTTGAAACAGCAAAACCACCTCCAAGGGCCCTGAATTGGGGTTGGCACCACTTGGCAGGTCATAACTTCCAGCAGAGGAGTTCAGGGGTGCTGCAGGTGAAGGCTTTGATGGCCCTGAGACTTCAAAAGGAGGCAAGAACACACAAGCCCTTGAAGAACCTTGACAAGCAGGATACAAACAAAAAGCACAAGTACAGTCCTTTCAGTCTCCAAGAGAGAAGCAGCAACTGCAGGCCAACCCAGCAGAGCAACACAGCAAAGAGGCAGTACTCCTCCTGACAGCTTCTCCAGCTCTTCTTCTTGGCATAATATCCTCTCGATCCAGAAGTGTTCTAAAAATGTGAGGTTACAGGTCCAATACTTATACCCCTTGGCGTTTGTAGTAGGCATCCTTCAAAGGAAAGTCTTTGTTGTCCACAAGATCCTGCCTTGCCCTGCCTTGGCTCCAGACACACTACAGGGGGATGGACACTGCATTGTGAGAGGACAGGCACAGCTCTACTCGGGTGCTAGTGACAACTCCTCCCACCACTCTAGCTCAGGAAGACCCATCAGCCTGGTGATGGGCCATCAGGATATGCAGGGCACACCTCAGCTCTCTATGTGTGACTGTCTAGAGTGAATGCACAAACAGGCCCCTGTCAGTCTAAATCAGACGTTGATTCCACAGGCAGGCAGAGACACAGGATGGTAAAGCGAGGAAATGCCGACTTTCTAAACATGGCATTTTCAAACACACAATTTAAAACCACCTTCACTAAAAGATGTTTTTTTAAACTTCTGAGCTCAGGGAGCCCAAACTCTAAATCTCTATCTCGTCCCAATTGAAAGTTACACTTGTAAGATGTTACAAGGCAGCTCCAATGATAACCTATCGGAGAGATAGGCCTTGAAATAGTGAACAGCAAAATTAACAGTATTTCACTATCAGTACATGTAAAACACACCAGCACATGTCCAACCTTTCACATACACCTGCCTGTGGAGCTACCTTGGGCCTACCTTAGGGGCACCTTACATGTAGTAAAAGGGAAGGTTTTGGCCTGGCAAGTGGGTGCACTTGCCAGGTCGACATGGCAGTTCAAAAATGCACACACAGACACTGCAATGGCAGGTCTGAGACATGGTTGCAGGTCTATTCATGTGGGTGAAACATTCGGTGCTGCAGGCCCACTAGTTCTGCCACATAAAAATCTCTTCTGTTTATGTCCCCCTTTCCTGATGGGAATTCACAACATATGTGCAAGCAGCACACAACTGATAAAACAACAATTTTGATTCATCAAGTCTTTTTTGTATTAGAAAATTAAAGGGATAAACAAAAATACTAATTGACAATATTCGACATACACAACAAAATACACAAAAATATATTCACAATAGTGACATGAAATGGTGACAAATTGTGACAATACACATCTAAAACCTCCACAAATATTAACAAGAGACAAAAACATCAAAAATGAAACCATGTTTCTTCTTATATTACTAGCCACCACAGAAACCCTAACAAGACTACTTTAATTATATAGATCTTGCTGGGCTGAAAACATGCTAGTTCTTGAACGTCGACGTTTCGACCCCTGATATTGTGTGTGTTTCATAAAAATCACATTGGGGTCTTCTTCAGGACAATAAACTGTTGTGTATGCCCTTGTATATTGTATCTATGGATTGTACTTTCCGTTAGATAAAAAATATTCAATTGGTCCCAAAGTACTCCGGTGTCTTGTTCCCGATAATGAAGATGTATCAGGAAATATACTTCAATTGTCCAAGGCAAATTTAAATAGTGGGAAGCTCAGGCGCTCATCCTCCGGCTCACGGGCTCGGAGCAGTCAGAAAGTAATCTTAAGGTTTATTAACAAACATCGCGTCTCACAATAGACCTGGACCAGCCTAGTGTCGTGTAGTTCCTATAGTACCCCTGCAGGACCTGCGCGTTTGGATAACATAAACTGTGGGCTTGGTGACTGACTGGCTCTGTGCACCCCCACCGCGTATGTTAGCCGGATTTGCATTAGCTAGCTCACAGTGCCACTAGAATCTCCTCTTATCGGGGAGAGATTAGTTTCTGGCAACCTTAGATCATGACAACCCTGATCCCTCAGAATCGTGGAAACAATGTACTACTTTTCGCTCAGTCATTCGTGCTTACTTGTTCGGTTTGTCTCAGAGAGTTACACAGAATAAACAGTCTGGGCGTTTCAATAAGTATTTATTGAACAGTTGTTATTCTAGTGTAGAATATATGTGCTGCAGCAACCAGCAGACAATAGCAGAGATATATTATCAGCAGTACGATAAAAGTGAAGGGGTAGTACAGTTCTACCATATTGCAATAATCATGAATACATACATGAATATAAAAAGCATTATAAAAGTGCGCGTACTCCTACGATGCCTAACTAGATGTACCTAAGTGTACCTAGCATGTGTGTAGGTCTAAAAGCCTAAGAGCCAAGAATCCTTCTAGGATTTAGTCGAACCCCATTACCTGAATAGAGAGAGTGTGGGACCCCGTCCTGGTCTCGAGTTGGACACCCCGCAAGGGCTGTGTTAGACCGCTGTCAGCTGGAGCGACTGCATGCAGGAGCCTCAGCGTCTCTGGTCAGTGTGTCAGCATGGAAGTCTCGGTTCCCTCTGTCTTACCGTGGCAAGATGTGGTGTATTTATACCCTAAAGTGTCTCGTCCCTCAGTATGGTTTGTATTGGTCTTTGTTAGACATGAGGAAGACGTCAGGGGTGAACTTTGTACATACATATTATGCGGGAGATGTAGCTGGTGAATGCTCATGCATAATTTATGAGTACATTGTAGGCCTGTGTTCGGGAAAAACCCTGCAGTGTTCTAACCACAGACTAGATAACGTTCAACCCTCAGAGCTCGTTGTGTACTGTAGGGAACTAATGTAGGTGAAAGATCATGCCTATATTAGGGCATAGGAGATCATGACCATAATAGGGCATAGACGATTATGACCAAAATAGGGCATATACGATTATGACCATAATAGGGCATATACGAATATGACCATATACGGCATATATGAACGCGTCTATATTAGGGCCTCTATATGAAACATAACACCCACTCCACTTTCGAATTGGATGACAATGACCATACTTAAAATCTGGACAATTTAAAAATTTTCTTAAAAACAGCTAAAAACATGGTTTTAAAAAGACATTTAAAAATGATTAAAAATGTTACAAAGTCAGCTATTCTTTAGTTGCCACCTGAAAAAGTCAATTCTGTCTCACTTATAAAAGTTGCATTACTACAAGCAGAAGAAGGCAATTTTTTCTCAAGTGAAAGTGTCAATTTAGGAAATGTTCCAAATTTAGTTCGTTTATTTATGAAACGAAGTGGAGAAGCCGAATTCTTTCCCAGGACGCGATGAGCCAATTCCAGATTAAGTGTCCTGGCTGGGAGATACAGCATTATCGGTGTTAGCTACTGCAGACGACAAATCCAACGCCTCAGAGAACGTCAATCGCACATAGATGGAATTCAGCACTGCCAACAGTCGGTGCTGCGGCAGCTTGTGCGGCAGTTGTTACCTGAGTGCCTGTGGAGGAGCCACCTAACCCAGCAGGAGCAAACGGCACCTGTGGATTCTCAAGGAATGCGTTCATCAGAATTGGAAGACGCTGGGGACAACGCAGAGCATGGGCCTTTAGGGGGTCCAGCATAGCATCCATGTCCGGAGGCGTATCTGATGGAAACGTTAGACAGAGATCCAACGTGCATTCTTCTCCGCAAAACAGGCATCGAAGAACAGGTAAGATGCAGTCCACCCAGACTGGTCTAAACGATAGAAACCAAGAGGCGTTCAGTTCTCTTAGGCAAGGTATACCCAGAAGCTGCACCATGCGTTCACGGTACTTCCGCTCCATGAGTACGTTCGCCATTTCCTCGGAAATTGGGCCGTCCATTGCGTAGCAGTAAGATTACAATCAGGACTCCTGCAATTAGGAACAGGATAAGCGGGAGACCTCCAAACACGCTTCCCAATACGGAGTGTATAAAATTTGGGATTACTCCGAGGACTGTCTGAAAGGTGCTTAATAGTCCTGACCCTATGGTCTTAAATAGGTGTACAATACCGCTCGTATCAGACATGTTAAAGATACGACCCACCATTTCTGCGAAATGAAAGGGGCAGTTCGTACGTATAAGCGCCTGTATCTCAGTCGAGGTCCTTGCAACTTGAAGTTCAAAGGTTTCTCGAGCGGAGGTTAAGGGCACGGGTTGCTGTAAAAGCATGGCTTTCAGTCTGCTCAAAGTATCAAATTGTATAAAGGAAACATTCAACGAAGGCCATAACGGCGCCTCCCTGACTGTGTTCAGTGGCGGAAACAATACTTGCATACAGCAAGTAACCCTGGAGTTAACAGTGACCAGATAGGCGACGCCCGGAAGCATCCCACAGCAACCTTGATCGTTTAGCATCAAGTAACTCCCATTCGAGAGCAGCTGGAAAACCGGCGTGATCATGGCCGCTGGGGTCCCTGACATGTGACAAGATAGATTCGCTACCGAACCACTACATGCTCCGTGCAGAGAAATATCCTGACACATGAGAGAACCGCTTAAAGCGTTCTTGCAGTTTGTACCACTCAGAAACACTTCTCGATCCCCGCTCCGGCATCGATATCTCTATGGTAACTCCCAGGTTTCCTTAATGTAACCATTACCCATTTTTTCATATTTGCCTGCCTGCCTTTGCTCAAGGCAATATTGAAACTGAAACGTAGTGACCGGCAGAGTGATTTGGCCATGAATTAGCCATTCAGTTGATGGTAATTCGGCTACAGTAAATGGTCATCTTTCCAGTTTCTCAATACGCAGCATTGTATATTTGGCTCCCCTTTGTGCCATTTCTGTCTGTTTATCAGTTAGATTGTATTCTGAAAACAGAGACGTGGTGTTTATAAAACGCCAGGGCACATAGCCTGCACGCAAAGATTGCAGCGTCCAGCTTAACATCATAATAGAACGTAACTGAGATTGCCCGTGTTGTAACAAGGCCAGATCTTGTTCTAATATGTCGATTGCCGAAGATACAATGTTGCCTAAGGAGTAAATCCTGGAGGTCAAAGTTGTTAACCCATTATCCACTACAGCTAATGCCTTCTCTAGGTTAATACGGTCTATTTCCCGTATTCTTTCTGCGGCCTCCTGTTGGGATATTTTGCAGTTTTCATTATAATAGGCAAAAATGCCAGCATATATGAAACGTTTCTGACGTGTTTTCCTTGGGCCTAGCAAGAAATCCCTAAGGTCCACATCAGGTGTGAGTAAGGTCAAGTGATGTTTTACTTCTGTGAGTGTTGAGGTCTCTAGCCAATCAAGGCACAACTTCCCAACACTATAGGATGTCACTACCCCTGGGTGTTGTCTTTGTACATAGCGTGTATCTGGCCTACTGATACTAAACCCCTCGGTTATACCTAGGAATCTCTGTTGACATGTGTTTGTGTCAATGGGCCAAATCAGCCATTCTGTCCAATTGGGATCTGACCTGTTGTACTGGAGAATGTCATCTAATCCTACCCCATGTGTAGTTGAATTCTGCCCCCCACCCATCTGTGATGGTGCTGGAAACCCCGGTGTGTTCATTTCCTTGTTCTTGGCTAGTCCAAGACAGGATGTCTGTTGCACAGTTTCATTTAGAAATATCATCTGCTGTGGAATGAGGCATGCTCTAAAAAGCGCTTCTGTTCCCTGGACCTGCCAGTCCCTAGAACCCCAGATTGATTTTAAATCTATAGTGTCCTTCCATAGGTCGAAACCCTGTGTAGACAACTGGGCCATAAAGGAAGCAGAGTAAATCTGTTTGGTGTTAGTCAACATAATTTTCTGTGCTGATGTTGTTGCCACTTTGTAATAAAATGACTTCGGGTCAGATGTATTAAACCCTGAAAAGTATGTGAATTTCTGTGCAAAAGTTTGCGAACTACCTTTTGGAGGTGTTGGGCAGTGTTCCCACTGGTGGTATTCAAATACATTTCTAGGTGTTATAGATTTGTGCAAGAAATGATGACCATAATGTTGGTAACAGTACAATGTATCATAGTCTGAAGTACCTTCTAACATTTCATTGTTCGGAAATGCTGCAGTTTTTTCTAAATCAGACATCATATTATTCACAGTTTCAGTGTCCCAATCATCAGAAAATGTACTGGAGGTAATGATATCACTTAAAGAAATTTTAAATACATGTTTAAGCTTTAAAAGTTCAGTCGGACCGAATATATCGAAATCAATCTTGTCCCATACTATACCGTCCGGTATAGGAACTGCTGTGATGTTCACTGAAGACAAGTCTCTTGGTTCACGATGTGAAGACTGGTGTGGCTTTAAAATCAAATTGACTCTTTGGGCTGTAGAGCTCTGCTGGAGATATCGTCCATTAATAAGCATACTAAAAGTTATAATTAAACCTAGCCAGAAAAGAAAAAATAGAATCCCAGTGATATACCATAGTTCTATCCAAGGTGACACCAGGTAAGTCTTTCTAAAAAAGTGCAAAAAGTCAATGAGTTTCTGTTTGTGTGATTTTTTGGCTGGCGTCGTTTCCGGCTCGCTTGGATCCAGTGAAAACGTATCAAAGTTCATGAAATAGCCAGAAGCAGTTCGATCAATTGTTGGAATTGCATCGGGATTTGTTGAAATTGGATTTTGCTCTTGACGAGGCATGTTGACGTAGACGTCTGTAGTCGGTCTTATTGCAACTTGGTTGTTAAGTTGATTTTCTTCTTGAAGTTGAACTTCTTGTTGAAGTGGAACGAGTTCCATAGCATTGTTGCTTAGTCCTTCATTCCGTACAGGTGGCTCTTCAAACGTGATGAGTCTTTCTGTTTGAACTTCTTGGATTGTAGCGAGAGGAGGGCGTCTGCTACTGTGGAGTCCACGAGGCCTACTGTTTAGTATCGGCCACATAGTGTGGTTTGATTAAGTCGATTGAGACAAATCTTTTCTCCTTTTTCCCGGCAAGAGGCGGCAGAAGTACAGTTCTTGTGCCTTGGATTGCTAGGACCGGTACAGCTGTTCTGTAGGATGGTCCGAATTCTTTCTTGTCTGCAATCTTTTCTCTGACCAGATCCCCGACTTTTGGG
This sequence comes from Calotriton arnoldi, assembly GCA_963921515.1. Classification (NCBI taxonomy): domain Eukaryota; kingdom Metazoa; phylum Chordata; class Amphibia; order Caudata; family Salamandridae; genus Calotriton; species Calotriton arnoldi. Next base: position 963,586 of record CAWUFW010001349.1, on the reverse strand, counting down.
ATCCAGACAGGTCTTGCCGTTACTGCCTTGACTTCCTCAGTGGCGGTCTGTTTTAAGTGGACGTTGCTTTGTTGTGTCCTGGATTCATTTAGATCCTGTAAAACAGCCAAACGATCATGGATATCAAATGGTTTTTCATCCGCCACTGTGCCTCCACAATCAAGATCAGGTACCCACATTCTTGTCCCAAATAGGACCTCGTAAGGAGTGACACCCCCTAGAGAGCTTCTTGGCTGGTTGTTAATTGCTCTTTGGACCCCATATAAGGTGACTGACCCAACTACCGCCCTTGCCTAATACCCTAGCTGTTAAAGATTGCTTTAAGTCACGGTTTTTCCTCTCCACAACCGAATGTCCCTCAGGATGGTACGGAGAGGAGTACCGCAATGCTGCGCCCATTCCTTCCATGGCCTCTTTGTAAGCCCGAGAGCTAAACGCCGGGCCACAGTCAGAATGTAACGTGCCAACTGCGTATGTGCCGATAAAGACTCGCAAATCTTTTATAACAGTTCGAGTGTCAGCACAGCGCTGAGGCCAAACCCATAGGAATCTAGAGCAGGAATCCACTGCAACCATGATATATTTCTTGGCCCCATCAGATTGTAGGGGTCCGCAGTGGTCCAAATATACACATGCGAGAGGTTTGTCTGATTTTAGTAATGGTGTCTGCGCCGGGCGTGCTACGGTGGAGCCTTTCATCTGCTGGCAGATGTCGCACTTTAAGACACAGTCTTTGGTCTGCTTTGTTAAGCCTGGCCACCAGTAGCGCTGTTTCAGTAAAGAAATAGTCGCTGTGACGCCTGTATGCGCAGAACCCAAACCCTCGTGTGCTGCTAGAATTAAGCCTTGCCTACGATCCATATTTGGTATTACTCTATCCCCCACTCCAGGAATCTGAGCATATGGAATGTTTTGTGCATCTAACTTGTAGGAGTATTTGAGTGGAAATTTTTTAGGTACTGCTGTGCTGCCTTTGCGTGAAGCATTGACAGCTACCAAAATCTCGCCGTCTATTCTCGTTTTTGAACGAGTGATTGCAGCTACGGACGCTGTGCGTACAGCCCCCTTTGCGGCTTCATCAGCCAATGAATTCCCTTCAACGTGAACGCCATCACGCTGATGACTCAGTGTATGTATCACGTGAGCCCTTGGTAGTTCGTTTCTCAACTCCACTACCTGTTCCCATAGCATTTTATGCTTAATTGTGCCACCTTTTGCGTCTTTAAACCCGTTTTGTTCCCAATGATGTAAGTATACATTGTACGACTGTACACAGTAAAAGGAATCACACACAATTAGTGTGGGGAATTCGTGTTCCGTATTTACCAGTGCCAGTATTAGTGCTTTTAATTCTGCCAACTGAGCCGTGCAGTCTCCTAGAGATTGCGTTTTAGTGCAACTTGGATGGAACTTTCCATCGCGCATGCGACCTTTAACGATTGCACACGCTGCGCTGTAAGCTTGCTTACTCCCTATGGCCGGTTGAGCAGATCCGTCAGTGTAAATAATATATTCATACTGATCTAGAGGCAAAATCTCATTTGGTAGAGGATATTCTTGTTCGTATTGCAGAAATGCTTGTGTTTTTAAACTTGGATCAAATCTGTATTCAACATCCGTTGCAGTAAGAGAATTAGCCCATTGTATCCATCTGGGATGTAAGGCTTTCGCATTTGGAATGCTAGCCTTTGTAACAGCCTCTAAGGCTGGTACTGGGGTCACGACTATTATGCGTTTTCCCTGAGCCAGAGCTCTTTCTCTTGCTACAGCGGTCTGCACTGCTGTCAGGATTTTTTCTGTTGAAGTGAAACGCATCTCTGCGTTTGTGTACAGGTGTGATTTGTATGCGATTGGTACCGTTTCGCCTTCATTGAAAGTTAAATAAGTGTACCCGCATTGACCCGCTATTACTCGGATCACTAAGTTGCGTACGTTTACGCGTGTCTGTAAGTGTTTTGAAGCTATCAAGTCTTCCTGTAGTGAACGTAGGATATTTGTATGTTCCTGTGTCCATTGTCTGACTGAAAAATCAGGTTTTATTAAGTCGTAGAAAGGTTTTACTCTTTCTGCGTAATCCAAAATGTATGTTCGACCAAAATTTAGGAATCCCAGAATTGATTGTAAATTCTTTAATGATTTTGGAGGTTGGAGCAGCGCACACTTTTCTAAAAAGTTAGCTGCTAGGCTTTTTCCTTCACTTGACAGCTCATACCCTAAGAACAGGACATTGAGATGGGCAATTTTTGATTTCTTGAAATTAAATTTATAGCCCTCAGAAGCGAATCCCATAATAATTGTGCTCACCCTGGTCAATTGTCTCGATAAGTCATCGCCCGTCAGATAAATATCATCCACATAGAACAATGCTGCTTCATCCAAATTTCGGAGTAACTCTGTTACCCTTGCTGAAAACAACCCCGGGCTATTCTTATACCCTTGGGCGAATCGACAAAATTGCTGTTGGGACCCTAGCGCTGAGAATGCGGTCAAATACCTGCTTTCAGGCGCTATATTTTGGCAGAAAAATCCATTTGAGATATCAAGTGTTGTTTTGTATTTTTTCCGCACAATGTTATTCATTAATGCGGCACTGTGTGCATTTTGAACTGCAAATGTCTTTGTGCAAGTGTTTAAATGTCTGTAATCCAAAACTAAACGATATGTGTTGTCAGGTTTCATTACGGGAAACAAAGGATTGTTCATAGGTGAAGTGCAATTTTCAATCACCCCCTGGTATTCTAGTTGATCTAGGATCTCCCTGACTTGTTTTTTAGCTTCCTGCTTTATAGGGTATTGCCTTTGAGCATTTGGGGAAACTTTTAACGGGATCACGTGGTGGGTTGAATCCTCATCCCAACCAACATGATTTTTGTACAATGCTGGAGCTAGGGCAACCGCCCACTCCTGCGCATATGCATGTTTTAAATGTATGGGAACGAGGTCGGAAAAGGCTGGAAAAATTACCGTTTCTCCCCTAGGGCACTCCATGACGAATGCTGGCGGCCAGTCTTGCTCTGCTAATAGGATGTCATATCCAGATGACAGATTTTTCCAAAATAGACCTTTAATTTTTCTGGGTTTGTCCCCCTCCATCCGGAGTGTTATCTCATGTAACTTATGTGGGACACTTACCCGAGTATCAGGTGTTTCCACCGTGATATACTCACTCAACTCCGCTGTCACCAGAAATTCCTTCAGGTTCTGGCGAGCTATTGTTACTTCTGCCGCGCTGTCTAGCATCGTCAGAGCCCATTCCCCGTTCAGAAGCTGTGTCCTCAGAATTCTGGGCATGTCTGATCTTAAGACCTGCTACCTTCTTCTTTTTGAACTGAGGTTTTTGTTTTTGTTTATCTTCTTTTTTAGGTGCGTAGTCCGCAGCGCGTTGCGTGTCTCTGGACTTTGTACGCTCCTCTTGTCTGTGTTCTGACCGTCCTTCCCTCTCGGAGTTTTTTGATGAACCCTGAAAGGAACGAGAGGAACGTGTATCAGTATCCTGATACCTGTCAGGTTTTTTAATATTATCCCTATTCCGGAGGTTATACCTCCTTTCAGAGGGCTCCTGTTGAGGAGACCTACCTCTGGATTGAGATCTGCTGTCTTTAGACTTTTGTTGTTTTTTATTTTCCCACTTCTTTTTAGAAGAAGTAGGTGTCTGCTTTGTAGTGTCTTTTTCAGAACTGCCCACCAGTTGTGGTTTTAATGCTTTCCCACCTAAACTGTCTCTGCCTAGTTCTGCATATGCAGTTTCAATTATTTTGGGTAGTTCGTGTGGTTGATCTACTGGACTGAACTCCCTTAGGCGTTGGCGGATCGCCACTGAAGCTGCTTTCCCCTTAATGTTAGCTGGTATTATGGCTGATACCTGTTCGTAGTTACCTAGTAACTTCATCCCTAAGTTAAGGGCAGGCTCTGCTCCGTACTCATTTTGTATCTGTCCCAATACGTCAGGTACTACTGCTAATGATGGGATACCATGTGTTCTGGTATATATGGCAGCAAAGACTGTACCCCAAGAGGTGCAGTCCTCTACTTGTGGTGTGATCCCCATGGGCAAGCAGATTGTTAGTATTCTGTGTTTATCACAGGTGGTAGTATTAGGGAATACTGCCTCAAGCTGAGTTATTTTCAGAGCTATCCAGAATGGTATTTGTTCGCGTTTTGCGGGCATTTTGCCCATTACCGCGTGTAATGTTTGAGGAGTAATTTTATTTCCTGTACCCTGAGCTGGACTACTGTTTGCTGCAGCTGGTGCAGGTTGGATTGTTAAAGTCCTCATGACAAATTGTGTCAAGTTTCTGTAGATTTTAATTAAATCTTTGTGTTGTACGAGTAAGTCTGGCTGTGTCATTGTGCCAATGTCAGGATGCGGTGTGTAAGCCGCTAGTATCGGCCATGTGGCTCCGTCTCCTCCGAGCGGGCCTAACCTTACTCTTCTTTGTACGTGGGGTAGGGCGCCATTAAACCAGTAATGATGTTCCTGGTAAGTGAGTGGAATCTCTATGTCCTCAAACGGACAATATTCCCGTGGTGCATCTCCTTCTATATAGTAGTGAAATGTATTTGTTACTGCATTTGCTGCTGGGAGTGTAACCCATGAATAGAACACCTCTGTTTTGTTTGATTCGTGTGCCTCAATCACGAAAACAACCACGCCACCTCTGGGTTTTAAACCATTTTCTAATAGTCTTATGGTGATTGTCCTTCTGAATTTTGGTGCAATCTGTATTGCATCCGCAGGATCTTCCTCGTCGTCTGACGGGGGCAGTGGCATTTGTAGTGGATCTAAGACCCCAGTAGTCATCGTGTATAGAACACAGACTAGTGTTTCAAAGAAACAATGATAAGGTTTTAGGCACAATTTTAGGAACACTATGTCCTTTCAAGCTTGAATAACCAACAGCCAATAAATAGTATTTTCGTACTACTCAGCTGCGGCGGATTTTGTGCCCACCCACTCCAGACGTCTCTGGGGTTTTGTGAGTAGGTTCTCTGAGAATAGCACGACTGAACTACTCAGATTCTACTGTTAAATAAGTACCCAACCAACGTTGGTGGCGCCATGTCGTGTAGTTCCTATAGTACCCCTGCAGGACCTGCGCGTTTGGATAACATAAACTGTGGGCTTGGTGACTAGACTGGCTCTGTGCACCCCCACCGCGTATGTTAGCCTGATTTGCATTAGCTAGCTCACAGTGCCACTAGAATCTCCTCTTATCGGGGAGAGATTAGTTTCTGGCAACCTTAGATCATGGCAACCCTGATCCCTCAGTATTGTGGAAACAATGTACTACTTTTCGCTCAGTCATTCGTGCTTACTTGTTCGGTTTGTCTCAGAGAGTTACACAGAATAAACAGTCTGGGCGTTTCAATAAGTATTTATTGAACAGTTGTTATTCTGGTGTAAAATATATGTGCTGCAGCAACCAGCAGACAATAGCAGAGATATATTATCAGCAGTACGATAAAAGTGAAAGGGTAGTACAGTTCTACCATATTGCAATAATCATGAATACATACATGAATATAAAAGCATTATGAAAGTGCGCGTACTCCTACGATGCCTAACTAGATGTACCTAAGTGTACCTAGCATGTGTGTAGGTCTAAAAACCTAAGAGCCAAGAATCCTTCTAGGATTTAGTCGAACCCCATTACCTGAATAGAGAGAGTGTGGGACCCCGTCCTGGTCTCGAGTTGGACACCCCGCAAGAGCTGTGTTAGACCGCTGTCAGCTGGAGCGACTGCATGCAGGAGCCTCAGCGTCTCTGGTCAGTGTGTCAGCATGGAAGTCTTGGTTCCCTCTGTCTTACCGTGGCAAGATGTGGTGTATTTATACCCTAAAGTGTCTTGTCCCTCAGTATGGTTGTATTGGTCTTTGTTAGACATGAGGAAGATGTCAGGGGTGAACTTTGTACATATATATTATGCGGGAGATGTAGCTGGTGAATGCTCATGCATAATTTATGAGTACATTGTAGGCCTGTGTTCGGGAAAAACCCTGCAGTGTTCTAACCACAGACTAGATAACGTTCAGCCCTCAGAGCTCGTTGTGTACTGTACGGAACTAATGTAGGTGAAAGATCATGCCTATATTAGGGCATAGAAGATCATGACCATAATAGGGCATAGACGATTATGACCAAAATAGGGCATATACGAGTACGACCATAATAGGGCATATGCAAATATGACCATATACGGCATATATGAACGCGTCTATATTAGGGCCTCTATATGAAACATAAAACTAGGTTCTATCAATACCCACACACGTCGGGTTTAGACCTCCATATCTCCCGCGAGACCCTGGTCCTCGGCAGACTCCGAGCAGCCTCACCAGAGATATGGAGGTCTAAACCTGACGTGTGTGGGTATTGATAGAACCTAGGCTGGTCCAGGTCTATCGTGAGACGCGGTGTTTGTTAATAAAATTTAGGATTATTTGTTGACTGCTCCGAGCCCGTGAGACGGAGTTTGAGCGCCAGAGCTTCCCACTATTTGAATTTGCCTCGGACAATTGAAGTATATTTCCTGATACATCTTCATTATCAGGAACAAGACACCGGAGCACTTTGGGACCAATTGAATATTTTTTATCTAACGGAAAGTACAATCCATAGATACAATCTACAAGGGCATTCACAACAGTTTATTGTCCTGAAGAAGACCCCAATGGGATTTTTAAGAAATACACACGATAACAGGGGTCGAAACGTCGACGTTCAAGAACTAGCATGTTTTCAGCCCAGCAAGATCTATATAATTAAAGTAGTCTTGTTAGGGTTTCTGTGGTGGCTAGTAATATAAGAAGAAATATGGTTTCATTTTTAAATGTTTTTGTCTCTTTGTTAATATTTGTGGAGTTTTTTGATGTCACCATTTCATGTCACTATTGTGAAAATATTTTTGTGTATTTTGTTTTGTATGTCGAATATTGTCAATTAGTATTTTTGTTTATCCATTTAATTTTCTAATACAAAAAAGACTTGATGAATCAAAATTGTTGTTTTATCAGTTGTGTGCTGCTTGCACATATGTTGTGAATTCCCATCAGGAAAGGGGGACATAAACAGAAGAGATTTTTATGTGGCAGAACCACTGCTCCTATACTGTATCTATCCCCAGGTTCTGCACAATACTGGGTTACCCCATTCAGATTACCAATCAGCAGGCCCACTAGTAGCATTCGATTTACAGGCCCTGGGCTCACACAGTGAACTTTACTAGGGACTTAACAGTAAATCAAATATGCCAATCATGGATAAACCAATCACAAGTACAATTTACACAGATAGCATATGCACTTTAGCACTGATTAGCTGTGGTAAAGTGCCCACAGTCCTAAATCCAACACAAACAGGTCAGAACAAATAGGACGAAGAAGGCAAAAAGTTTGGGGATAACCCTGAAAAAAGGGCCAGGTCCTACACGGACGTTACAGTAGTCTAATTGAAGGTAACTGTTTGCCCCACACCCTACGCGTGATGCTAAAAGGGAGCCCTTCCGAAAAAACGAGGAGTGAACATAAACCTTGATAATTGAATTTTAGAACATTGGGTAATACCTAAACTGTAATTGGCAGTGGGTTGTTGTCCAACTGCCAGGATTTGGCAATATGAGCTGGACCTCTCCGCCCGCATATTGAAAACTGCTTTGGAACTCTCTACCACTTTACCTGGAGTCCGAACTTTGACATTCGATCAATTGAACAAGTCACTGAGATTCCACAGGGAAGTGCACTCTGATAGCTATTCCAGTTAAAGAATGGAAAGGAGAGAAGATGTTGACAGAGCGAAGAGGAGAGTGCAAACAATTTAATTGTCCTTTGAGCCTAGCATATTTAAGACCAAACATTCCCATAGTGGCAAGTAAAAATATTTTTACCTAATGCTACATTTTCCCTTCACCAAACAAAGTTTTGGAGGAAATGGTGCAAAATGAAGATATTGCACTTCTGATCTGAACCCTGGAGCAGACCTATGACCTTGCAGACACTGGGTTTTAAACCTGTAACCATCAGATGAAGAGTCTGACACCTTAACCACTAGGCCAGAATTAACTCAATATTTCTTGTGTTAAAAACATAACTAAGACATTCAATCCAATTAAACGAGTTAATGTGATTCCATAGGTAAGTGCACATTGATAGCTATTCCATTTACAGAATAGGATGAAGGGAAGGTGATGATAGAGGACAGAGGAGAGAGCAATGTTCTTGTCCCTTGAGCTTGGCATATTCTAAACTAGATATTCCCAGACAAAGTGGCAAGTAAAAATACTTTAACCCTATGCTTTTGTCAGTTTACCAAACAAAATGTTGCACATTATGGTGCAGAAAGAAAAGAGTTCTCTTGAATCTTTGAGCAGACCTTCAAACAGACACATGGCCATGGAGACACCAGGTCTCTAACCTTTAACCTTCAAACCAAGAGTCGGGCACATTAACCATTAGGCCCCAAGGACTCTCTACTGTTTGCCTCGGAATCATAACTATGTCATTCAATACAATTGAACCAGTCACTCATATTCCATAGGTGAGTGCACACTGATAGCTATTCCATTTACAAAATAGGTAGGAGGAAGGTGATGACACAGGGAAGATAAAAGTGCAAAAAAAGTGTTTTCCTTGTGAGGTTGGTCCTCTTTGAGAGACTAGCCACTGACCAGGAGTCTCTAGGGCCGACAGGTTATGACGTATCCTCACTTTCAGGGGCCAACACATGGATCTTGTTATTTCACTGCTCAACCTCAAGACACTTTCCATTTCATTTGAAGGGTAATGTGTCACTGTATGTTGATTGTTTCTCTTTGTTTCATCTTGTGTTTGACAGCTGTGTTCACAGGTATCGGCAACAGTAAAGCTTTTTGAACTATCACAAAATACCTCCGTGTTGGTGGGAGCGTTGCGATCCTCCATTTTACAGTTTGTGTTCTTGATCAAGTCGCGACAAAGAACGATATGTTTGCGAAACTTGTTTGAATCATTTCATTGCCACCGCCACTAGTTCCCTGGCACCTGTTAAAAGGACCAAGATTAAGAGAAACAACATATCTGCTCCCTGGTTCTCCAAGGACCTTACTGCCATTAAGCAGTGTTGCAGGAGACCGGAGAAATGATGGAGAGCACGATATTGTGAATCAGATAAGGATAAATATAAGAACTATCTATCCGAATACAAAGCCTTGATTTGAAAGGAAAAAACGGCCTATTTCACGAGTAAGATTGAAGCACCTATAAATACTTCAAAAGAATTGCTCTCTACAGTCGAAAAACTGACCACTGACACTTCGAATGCACTTAAAGACTGTAGTCAGTCTTTTTGCAATACTCTGGCGGATGCTTTCCATCACAAAGTTGAAGATGTCTACAACAAATTTTCAACCCTGATGTCTGTACCATCCACGGATATGAACACTTCCAAACACTTGACCATGAACAGTACTCTCAGCCACTTTATCTCACCATCTAAGGAAGAGGTTACCAAACTAATTAAATCATCAAAATCTAGCTCTCCGTGTGACCCATGTCCACCTAGGGTTGCCATTATAGCAGCTGAGACCATTGTGACTAAATTGACAGACATTTTTTAACTGATGTGCTGTTTGGGCTCGTTTCCCTCAGTTTGGAAAAAAGCCTTCGTTTTACCTCTAATTAAAAAACCTTCTCTCGACCCACGAGATCCAACTAGTTAGCGCCCTATTTCCTGTCTCCCTTTGCCAGCGAAGCTCATTGAAAAAGTCTTGAATAAACAACTGGTTGAGCATGTTCATAATAATAATCTCTTGGATGCCACCCAGATTGGCTTCCAAGCTGGACACAGCACGAAGACTAAACTTATCAAAGCTACAGAGGAGATCAGGATGTCTCTTGACCCGGGTGGGGGGGAAGAGCCGTCCTCATCCTGCTCAGTCTATCAGCAGCCTTTGATATTGCCAACCGCGAGCAATCTGTTTGACTGGGTGAATTTATCTCTCCCTCTTACTCTCTTCCTTGCGGACTCCCCCAGGGGTCCTCGCTTAGCCTGACACTTTTCAATGTATACGTCACTCCATTGGCTGAACTTATAAGATCTTTTGGATTCTCCTTGATGGCCTATGCCGACGACACTCAAATCGCTGTCTCTCTGGCCACTGGGAACATGGGGGTTGGTGTAAGATTCTGCGTCTGCATGCAGGCAGTCAGTCTGTGGATGTCCATGAATTTCCTCAAACTCAATTCAGGAAAGATTGAGGTCATGCTTTTTGGTGCCTAGTCTTCCTTCCGGTCTCCTGTATGGTGGCCATCTGACTTAGGCTCACTTCCTATTCCAGCCAGGACAACCAAGAATCTGGGAATCCTTATTAATGACAAACTGACTTTGATCAGGTTAATGCAGTTATCTCTGCCGCCTTCTATATTCTCAGGTTGATCAAGAAGATCCTACTCTTTGTCCCAGTTCATTTGCAGAAAACAGTGGTCACTTCTCTGGTATTGTTGAAGGAAGTGACCCGATTAGGGTCACCCGGGTCACTCGCGACCACCTCTCAGCCTTCCACACAAATGAAGAGTCGGTCAGACAGTAGAGAATACAAACCAAGTATATTTTATTCAGGTACACTCGAGTGGAGTCCGGTCTGACCAGCCTCTTTGGATTGCTGCAGAGGGACTGACTTCAGCAAGCATGGCGATGCATAATGTACAATTCAGAACCAATAAAGACACCCCCAGACTGGAAATTTCCAGTTGGTAGCTGGTGAACAAAGGAGATACAGAAGGATGGGATTAGGTCCTGAGACCGGGTACATGCTATCTCAGTGCCAAGGTCACTCTGCCTGTGTCCGCCGCTCTCAGGATGGGAGCATGCCTATCTAATGGGAAAGGTATGTACTGACAGGGACAGAGTATTCATTAGCACAGCAAAGCTCAACCTTGGAGAAACAAAAACTATCACAGCTGCTTTCAGCTGGGGCAGAGAGAGAGTAAGACAGAAGTTAGTTTCGATCATGGCTCAAAATGGCGGCTGAATATAAAATAGTGCCGCGAAAGCTAACTTAAGACATACAATGCATGGAAAACTCAGCTAAAACATTTTCATTCCAACAGACCCTCCTTTTAGCAGTCGCTAAACCAGTTTATTACTACCTAAAACAGATAACATGTTGCAGAGAATAAGAGCTACCACTACAAGCTGATACGTGCATGGTCAATATTCAAAGATACCTTCATCAATCAACATAATGTCATTAATATCTTTCATCATCATTATTGTGGCATTAGTGTCATGGACTGATATCTTGGGCTTAGGCGTCAGAGTATTTGCACAATAAGCACAACAAGCAGGGAGGCAGTGTATGCAAAGACAACATGTAAAGATAATACCAGCAATTGCAACCAGAAAGGTAAGAATCTTCCAACCCCAGGACGTGAACAGACCCCAGAACCATCCTGAGAGAGTCCAAGTACCATTTTCTTGGTGTATGTCAGATGAAAGCCTATGCAACTTCTGTATGGCAGCATATATATTGGGGGCGTGGTCTGGGATGTACACACAGCAGCTACTGCCAATAACGCGACAAGCCCCTCCCCGATCAGCAAGGATGACGTCTAACACCATCCTGTTTTGTAAGTTGACGAGCCTCGTAGCCTGGAGCTCAGCAGTGATATTGGTCAGTATTCCTGCTGTTGTATTAATAACCCCTTCTACAACTCTTGTGAGCCGACGAATGTTAAGGCTATTGGATATGGGGCCCCAAAAGGGTATGATACCCTTCATGGCATCTTCAAACTATTGCAAAGTGGTATCTGTCTGATCTATATCTTCCGTGTCAATAACCCTTTTGACTCGGGGCAAGTGTACACTCCGACGCTGCAGCCGATGGTCTTTGTGGTAATTCGATGGAGCTATATACACAGGGGGAAGGAGAAAAGAAAGATAACACCTACCCGACCATCCCTCTGGGAGCCAGACATAACCTTGGGATCCACAAACAAAATAGACATTAGGGGGTGGTATTAAGGGCGGACTATCAGTCGTTCTTAACCTATATGTGGAATTGCATCTACTCTCCCCCACTTTTATCTTCCCGGTCCCCTGGACACAGAAACTAGCTGTTGTGTTGACCACTAACACCGGTATTGGCCTATCCTCAGTAACATTACGAGCCTGGAAGGACTGGAAATACTCTGACGTGTTAAACCCCAGAAAATCAGCTATTTCCATTCGAGACCACGTTCCATTCTTTACCCCCTTGTATGCATGCATACAGGAACTTAAGAACAACCTACCAAATGGCTCTTGGCCTGTCAAACCGCCGGGGGGGGGGCCTGTGCTTGAAATGTACATTCTGTACCATAGTGCGAGAATCAGCACGTGTTCTATCTAGAGCATCGGATTGGGGATGGGGGCGCACCATACTGAGCAATGCAAACGAACCCTCGCAACTACTAATGTATGACAGTGGCATGGACAACAAGTTATCACTTTTATGAGTCACTGAGGGGAGAAGTCCACACACCCAACAATTAGTTGTATTAGACACCTCATGAGCCTGATGCAACATTTGTATAAATACATTATCCTTATAAGACTTTCGGTGCTCTCCTTTGTGAGGGGCCAAAGTGACAAACGTGTTCGGGAGGAATCGATGTTGTACCAACCAAGGAATGCACAGGATACTTCTCTTCCAGAAAATAGGATATCCCTAATACAATGATTAGTGCAATGACAACTATTGATGCAAAAACTATTTTACTTTTTGTGGACCAACCCCGCTCTGGACGCAGAGGTGCAAATGGCTGTTCTTCCTCAGTAATGGGCCGACCAAACGGATACATCATGAAGCAAAGAAAAGGGAATGCAGTAAAACTGATGGAAAAAAAGGGGGGCAAGTGTTCCCAGTGTCCGTCTGAGCCTCACTGGTAGACTCCTATTGTTCATCAACGTTGGCGCTCTTGAGCACCGGCGGTGGAGCTGCTCAGTCCTAGCTCGCGATGAATCCCACGTCGTCCAGGATAATGTACTCCCCTCCAAGAGAGCACACTCAATCTATCCTGTCCAATGTCCGAACAATGCACCAATCTCGCCTTGCCCTAAACTAACACTGTTGGTACTATAGGCAAAGTACACCCTGACTTGCGCAGTCCATTCCTACTAATCTGACTTCTCTTTTGGTGCACTGTGATTCACTCGAGGGCGCAAATTGTACCTGGTGACTCCAGGCACAGAGGGGTCAGTAAAAAGGGGCTCAGGCACAGAGGGGTCAGCAGAAAGGGGCTCAGGCACAGAGGGGTCAGCAGAAAGGGGTTCCTGAATGGCCTTGATCTCCGGGGGCACTGCCGCATTTACCACCTCATTATTTTCGGCATCCGTTTGGGTCCACGTGAGCTTGGCATCAGAAAAGGGGACAAATTGTGGGACTTGTTCCCTCTCCGAGTCCCCAATACCCTCTTTCACCCACTGGTCGTAGGGTAAGGGCAGAGGTACTCTGCGGCAGTGATGCGTATGGATCCAGTGCTTTTGGTCGGCGACCTTTATGGCTGTGCGGGTGGCGAGGAGGACCTGGATTGGTCCCTTCCAGCGGGGCTCCAAACTCTTTTTCCGCTGGAAATTTTTCACTAAAACGTAATCACCAGGCTGAATATCATGTCCGGGCCATAGGTAATCCCTCAATAAAGGATACTCAATTTCTGAAAATGTACGTGGTCGCGGGACGGCCCAGACATTCGCCGGGCGTCCGAACACAACCTCGTAAGGTGACAATCCTGTCCTAGAATGTGCTGTTGTTCTTGTAGACAAGAGGGCTAATGGTAAAGCATCTGGCCACTGCAACCCTGTGGTCTCCTGAATTTCAGTTTGAGAGTATCATTGTACTTCTCAACCAAACCTGCTGCCTGGGGGTGATTCGCAGCATGGAACTTCTGTCTGATGTGTAGTCCCTCGCAAACTAGCTGGATAACCTTGGCATTGAAATGACTTCCGTTATCACTCCAGATCAAACGGGGAAAGCCGAAACGAGGAAAGAACTCCTTCAGGAGTATCTTTGCAGTCGCAATGGCTGTATTTTCCTTAGTGGGGTAGGCCTCAACCCATTTACTGAATGCACAGACTATCACCAACACATACTTCAAATTATTGACCCTGTCCATTTCAATAAAATCCATCTGGAGGACCTCAAACGTGAAAGTGGGGGGTGCAAAATTACCAGGTGGTGTAGGGTACCCTTGCCGGGATTGTGCATCATGCACACCATGCAGTATTTTACCAGATGGGCAGCTGTCTTGGAGATATTGTCATTCTGCCATACGGGGTCTAACAACTTGCAAATACCCTTAGCACTGATGTGAGCTGGGCCATGAGCCATTGTCACTACATGAAGAACATATGCATCTGGCAACATCCATCTCTGCTTCCTGACTTATCAATCCAACATCCCTCATCATTCAAATGTGCTGTACTCTCTTGCCACACCGCTAATTCCTCCATCCTGGCCTCACTCTGGATTTCTTTAACATTCTCGAGTGTATCCTCAAACATGGAGAACTCGGGCACCCACCTAGAGGGACCTCCTACAAACATTATTCTCATCTTAGTGCGGGCTGTCTCCTTAGCTGGCTGATCTGCAAAAGCGTTCCCCTCACCCACCTTGTCAGTAACCTTCTTATGAGCGCTGCACTTCACAATCACCAATTTCTTAGGGAGCATCAGGGCGGACAGAAGCCTATATATGAGAGGACCATGCTGAATACGTGTCCCATGGGAAGTAAGGAACCCTCTCTCTGCCCAGAGCCGCCCGAAATTATGGGCAACCCCGAAGGCGTACTGGCTGTCAGTATAAATATTAACAACCAGTCCCTCGCTCAACTCACAGGCTCGAATAAGGGTGACTAGCTCAGCTGCCTGGGCGGACTGATAGGGAACTCGTGAGGTCTCAACTACCGTGTGCAGCGTAGTAATTGCGTATGCTGCAGTGGTGGTGTCATCTGGTAATTTGAAACAAGAGCCATCGACATGTAGTTCCCCTGGGGGTTCGGATAAGGGAACATCAGTCAGGTCTACCCGTCCCTTCGTCTCTTCCTCCGTCCGAAAAATGCAATCATGTATGTCAATTTCCTCATTCTCAGAAGGGAGGGGTAGTAACGTGGCTGGATTCAGAGTGGCACAGCGTTTGATCGTAATGTGCTTTTGAAAAAGCGTCAGCTCATAAACGGTCAGACGTGCACTGGTGAGGTGCTGCGTCTTCATCTTACTCAAAAGTGTATCCACAGCATGGGGTACCATACCTGTGAGGTCAGTATCCAGTACGAGTCCAGCCGATTGCCTTATCGAGATGGCCACGGCCGCGACCGCTCTTAGACAGCTCAGGAGGGCTCGGGCGACAGGGTCAAGCACAGCAGAGAAATAAGCACACGGTCGTTCCTTATCCCCGAATTTTTGTGTTAAAACAGAAAGCGCGCAACGACCCAGCTCATGGACATACAACACGAAGCATTTTTCATAGTTTGGGGTAGCAAGCACTAAAGCCGAGCAAAGCGCAGTTTTCAATTGCTCAAAAGACTGCTGACACTCTGGCGTCCAAGGCGTCTCATGCACATCTTTAAGTGTTAGGGCAAGCAAGGGCTTAATAAGCAGTGAGTAACCAGGTATCCACTGCCTGCAATAGGAAGTGATACCTATGAAAACATGCATGTCTTTCTGAGTTTGCGGAACAGACATTTTAACAATGGTACTGATGCGCTCAGGGGTCAATCTCCTACCCTGCTTCGACAGTAGGTGACCTAAGTAGGTGACCTCCTGTCGACAATACTGAAATTTGGAAAGGGATACCTTATGACCATGGTCAGCTAAGTGGAGCAAAAGTTTAACCGTACTGTCTCTGCAACCCTGTTCTGTGTCCGAGGCGATGAGCAGGTCGTCAACATATTGGAGTAATATATTACCTGTGGGAAGCGACAAAGAATTCAACTGACTTTTCAATGCCTGACTATAGATACTCAGACTCTCTGTATAGCCTTGAGGAGCGTGACAGAATCTAAAGCTCCTACCAGCTAGGGTAAACCCGAACAGATACCTGCTGTCAGGATGAATTGGGATGCTGAAAAAGGCATTTTCAAGTCAATGGCAGAAAAGAATTTGGCAGAAGAAGGAATCATCGTCAAGTGAGTCGTAATGTCAGGGACCACTGGAAACTGGGGAATCACTATTTTGTTAATTTCACGCAAATCAATCACAAAACGGTAAACATCTTCGTGATACTCAGAGGGACCCGAAAGCGTCTGTTTGAGGATCGGAAGAATAGGGCTGTTACAAACATTAGCAGACGTCTCCTAAACCACTCCTTTCTCAATCAAGTCTTGCACAGTTTGAATCAAAGCTCGTTCACCTGCCTGCGGTGTTTTATACTGAGGGATACGGGGTAAAATAGCACCGTCCTTGACACGAATTGAAACAGGCGATATCTGCAACAAACCCACATCTGTGTCGCCCGTTACCCACAGTGTGGGTGGCACATCTTTAAATTCAGCAGGGAGAGGCGCATCTTTAGACAGGCACTGCGTAGCACACATAACATTTGGACCCACTGTCATGTAGACACCCTCCGGGGAGCAATAAATTGTGGCATGCAATTTATTCAATAGATCCAAACCCATCAAATTATCTCCACAATTGGACATCAGCAAGAATGGCGAATCCACAGTGAAAGGACCAAGAGTCAACGCAAGAGGTTTGGAAAGGGAGCTCACTACCGGTACACCAGAAAAACCTACCGAAACATTATTATGGCCAGACAGAGCCGCCCCAGGGGACCAAGGAACGGGAAATAGAGCTGTTCGTTGCACCTGTGTCCACCAAAAACTCCTTAGTCGAACCATGCACATCCGCACTAACGTATGGACCACGTTGATCCACAGGTATCAGAACTGGTCCCTCACTCTGTCCCTGGCTGCCCTAACTGTAAGACATCCCTGTCACCTCATCCGTATCATAGTCATCATGATAATACTGTTTGCCCCGAGGGTCGTCAAAGTAATTTTGATCAGTTCGGCCCTCCGATGTCTCAACTGTCTGGGTTCTGGTCTGGCCAGCACCTCCACGACCCCGTCCATGAGACCCTCGTCCTCTTGGGACCGCCACCTTCTGCAAAAGCACAGGACACTCGCTGCGCCAGTGTCCCTCCTCCTTACAGTACGCACACTGGTTCGGTCCTACAGGCGTAGTATTCCTGCCAGTATGAGGAAGCTGTCGGGCCATACCACCACATTCTCTACCATTCCCTCGAGAAGCCTGTTGCAACAACACCTTCATCTTCAATTCTTTATGCTTTTTCTCCACCTTCTCCTTATTTTCCCGGTGCTCATAATACTGCGCCATATTCAAGATAACAGAAGGAGAAGATGTGGACCAGGTGCTCTCGGAAGCCTGTAATCGTGTTGCAATCTCGGGGAGCAAATTCGAAACAAATCTACGAACAAACAAACGCACACCACCTTCATTTGACAAGTCCTGTACACTATAATCCAGAAACGCACTTTCAAACCGGGTGAAAAAATCAGACACACTCTCATCTTTCTTCTGGCGACAAGCCGATAACTTGTCCCAATCAATCTTTCCGGGTGGAATAGGGGAATGCATATACGTGATAATTTGTCCAGGCAAAGCTAGTGTCTCTGCCTTAGGCTTCTCACCAGGCTTCCTCTCCTGGTCCCATGCTTTAATCTGATCCCAGGTACCACCCAATTCCATGACGTTGTCCTGTGTGTGCACTTGTCTCCAAATATCAACGGGCACCAACAAACCAAAGAATATTTCGATATCCGCAAGCGTCATCACTGTCGATGAAGCGGCCTCAGTCAATTCTTTATAATATGCAGTAGGATTTTTCCTAGGGTCAGGTAACTGAGTCTTAAGGGACAAAACCTCACTCCTTTTCCATGGAGTATAAACCCATTGTTCTTGGAAACGGGCCTCTACCCTTTGTCTAGTAACAACATCATGCTGATCCCGTAGCCCTGGTATTTCAGGGTGATATATGGGGTGGACCTCCCTCATCGGAAACTGAGACACCATCTTCGGGCTCTTCTCAAGCAGCCTACTCCGATAAGCAACCAACGTCGCAACATTACCAAAAACCTGATCAGGCGCCATATCAGCTACATAGACATGATCCTTAATATCATAGATAACCTGTGGTGCTGCCCCATTGAAACACTGCTCCCAAAGCCCAATCAAAGTAGCCGACATGTGTTTAAGGGCATGCTGCTGCACAAAAGGCTCATAATCTTTCATCACATTCCACACATCCTCCACACCATAAATGGGATTCCGAGCCCACTGAGCAGCCTGATTAGCTACTACCTGTTTTTCAGCCTCCCCCACGTCAGATCGTATCAACGTTCGCCCTAATCGGTCCTTGAATTTCATCCAGTCTCTATCCTCAGGGCCACGTACTGGTGTCCCAGTATTCTGCAATGTCGGGGAATGGAGGAAAACAGTGCGAGTGATAACAGAGGGAGTGGGCATTAACGTCGCTGCTGGCTGAGTCGTGGGTCTAACAGCTGGTGAAAGGGATGCCGAAGCAATAGGTGTTGCCGGAATGCTGACAGTCGTAGTTGTCACAGACGGCGAAGACAAATAAAGGACAGGAGGTGCCGTTGCCAAGGCGGACTGAGCAACAGTAGCAGAAACAGAGACAGCAGAGGCAGAAGAACCGGGCAGCTGGGTCTGTGGGGGAAGAACGGGATATACCCTCTGCGGTGCATACGGAGGTGGGGGTCGAGCATCTAGCAATTCTTCGACGAAAGCATCATTTTCCTCTCGGGCTATATAAGATTTATCAATATTCAGTCAAAACCTCCTATCTTCACGTTCAATTCCTATCTCCTGCTTCTCTCTATCATGTGCTACAGCTTTCTGAGTCAATGTCTGCATTCTGCCTTTCCGGGCCCCTTTCTCTACTTTCATTCGCCTCTGTTTAGCCTCCTTTTGCCATGTTCTGAGGGAATCAAACATCGACTGCCTACTCCTTTTCGCAAACAATTTCTCCTGAAAAAAATTAATTTTTTGTTCATCAAAAGTGCCCGTCAACGGCCACTGCAACTCTGCATTGCCCCTCGTATATTTGTGCCATAACGTACTAAACATAATAGGGCCAAGGCCATGTATTACATACATATCAAAATTCGGAGTGCCTTCCGGAGGCGCTGGCTGACTTTCTTCCAGTTGAGCATCAGCAGAACAACGACAACAAGAAACCAAGAAGCGAGTTAGGCAAGGCATTTTCAAACGTAGGCCAAATTCGTTATGTTGCCTAACGAAGTGTTCAGAAACACTACGTATCCAAAGCGGTCCTCAGACCGTACCAAAGACAATTCAAAATCGGTCCTCAGACCGTACCAAAGACAAACCAAAATGGTACCATAGCCACAAAGAACCAAAGCAAACTCACCTGGTGCACACAGGTCAAACAAATTTATTCTCCACTGACGACTCTTCGGACCAAACGGTCAGATCCAAGGGTTTCGCCGTTCAGGACCCCAGTCGGGATGATCGCTGGGCTAGGCACCGACCAGTCAGACAGACGGGGTAGCTGCGAGTTCAAGACTCTCTCGTGCAGGGATCCCTGGTCCGCCCATCTGACCCGACGTGGCCCCGACCTCCTCACCCATCTGCGGGCGAGGATGGGTCACCCGATGGAGTCCCTGTTCGGGCGCCAACTGAAGGAAGTGACCCGATTAGGGTCACCCGGGTCACTCGCGACCACCTCTCAGCCTTCCACACAAATGAAGAGTCGGTCAGATAGTAGAGAATACAAGCATTGGCAAAGCCAATAGGTCTCTGCAATGCCCGAGCTAACAGAAATGTCAATGTGAATGTCTTTTAGATCATTTCCCATAGTAGTCTATAGCATTTGTGAGGCATGCTTCGATGTGGCAGGCAGCTGACAAAAGTGTGCACATCTATTGCAGAATATAGCGGTCATTATTAAGCCCAAATGTAGAATACAACTCACTTATTTTATTTCCTGCCTGGACATCTCTGTCCAATAACTTAAATGACTTCTTCAGAGACTTGTCCCAGGTACCGTGCTGAGCAAATAGAAATGTGAATATCACAGAGAGGACCCCACACTTAGAATATATCTGTTACCTTATTCCAGGTAAACGATAGAGAAAAACAATATAACCCGTTCTACTGCACATGCTCACAATACAAGATACAACACTAAATGGTTTCGGAGTCAGCACCACAGGGGTAGGTTTATATTACAGTCTCACTGCGCATGTTGTAAACCTCCGATTT
The DNA here is from genome assembly GCA_963921515.1 of Calotriton arnoldi. Taxonomy (NCBI): domain Eukaryota; kingdom Metazoa; phylum Chordata; class Amphibia; order Caudata; family Salamandridae; genus Calotriton; species Calotriton arnoldi. The sequence continues at coordinate 943,311 of CAWUFW010001349.1, read as the reverse complement.
TCTACTCGCAGCACGCCTTATAGATAGATCTATAGTTCCCCACAGAGCAGATGTGCTAAGTATTCTCTTTTCAGTATGTTTTCACAGTCGCTCCAAAGTGTCAGAGACACTGAGCGTAGTATGCAATGCGAATAAAAACAATAATAATATAGCAACCATGAAGGAATTTAATTATTTAAAGGGATTAGCCTGCAGTAAGCGCACAAAGAACAAGCAACACCAGTACATTAACATAAAAAGTGCATGCAGGTAGGCTCAACAAGAGAAGAAAATTCACTTTGTGCGTACGAGTTTGAATTAGCCAATCCCTTCTTATTAAGCGGCACTATAATATAATAATCTGCATGTGTTTCCACAAACAAGTGAATCGCATCCAAAAGCATCCGTTTCTGAAGTGTCACACTGTAGTAAACAGATCTTCACATATCACAAAGTGGGATGGCGGAATCTAAATACGAATCCCCTGAGTGGATAGCAGATCATGCGGTGACTATTAGACTGGATCTCCAAGAACAATGGTTTTCACAAGACACCAAGCGAGCTACACAAAGCGAATAAAAACAATAATAACGTGACCGCCGTCAAAGAATTTTATTTTTCAAAGGGATTGACCAGCAGTAAGTGCACGAAGAACAAGCAACACTAGGACATTACATAAAAAATCCTCTCATGACACTGAGCGTCGCAACACACATAAAAATAATAATAATGTGACAGCAGTCAAGGGATTTAATTCTTTAAAGGGATTAGTCAGCACTAAGTGCAAAAGAACAAGCAACATCGGAACATTAACATAACAAGACGTGCGGCCAAGAAACGCGCTCTCTGGTGAGGGAGGGGAGGAGGGGTGAGGGAGGGGAGGAAAGGCAGATGGCGCCTCGCCAGCGATGCGAGGAATGGAAACGCGCTCTCTGGTGAGGGAGGGGGAGGAGGGGTGAGGGAGGGGGAGGAAAGGCAGATGGCGCCTCGCCAGCGATGCGAGGAATGGATGGCAGCTGTGCGCGTGCATGCCAACGTGAACGCAAGCTGGTCGCCAGCCGAAAGCCAGTGGGTTTGCACTTCCAAAACCCGCTTACTAAAACTCTCGGCCAGACCAGCGCAAGCGCTGGTGCAGGCCGAGACCTAAAAAAACAAGTATATTTTATTCAGGTACACTCGAGTGGAGTCCGGTGTGACCAGCCTCCTTGGATTGCTGCAGAGGGACTGACTTCAGCAAGCATGGCGATGCATAATGTACAATTCAGAACCAATAAAGACACACCCAGACTGGAAATTTCCAGTTGGTAGCTGGTGAACAAAGGAGATACAGAAGGATGGGTTTAGGTCCAGAGACCGGGTACATGCTATCTCAGCGCCAAGGTCACTCTGCCTGTGCCCGCCGCTCTAAGGGTGGGAGCAGGCCTATCTAATGGGAAAGGTATGTACTGACAGGGACAGTGTATTCATTAGCACAGCGAAGCTCAACCTTGGAGAAACAAAAACTATTGCAGCTGCTTTCAGCTGGGGCAGAGAGAGAGTAAGACAGAAGTTAGTTTCGATCATGGCTCAAAATGGCGGCTGAATATAAAATGGTGCCGCGAATGCTAACTTAAGACATACAATGCATGGAGAACTCAGCTAAAACATTTTCATTCCAACATTGTCTAAGATCAACTATTGCAATGGGCTGTATCTTAACACCCACCAGCATGTTCTCAAAAAGCTGAAAAACCCTGCAAAATACGGCGGTCCGCGCTCTTCACAAAATTCCTAAATATCAATCTATTTCCAAGTTTGTTGAGAAACTTCATTGGCTCCCCGTTAGACAGACGGTCACTTTAAAGCACTTTGTATTGTGTACAAAACACTGCATGACCAAGGTCCTGATTTCCTGAGGAAGAGTTTCACCTGGTATACTCCAGGTAGGTCGCTGCGCTCTGCGTCTGCCAAATTGGTTTCTGTGCTCAGTTTCAATTGCATGACCTGGGGTGGCAGAGGCTATGTGTTAGGAGCATCGAAAGCTTGGAATGCTCTTCCTCTGTATATCAAAGCCATGTCAAACCTTCTGGCTTTTAGGAAAGCCTTGAAAACATGTCTGTTGTTCTTTATATAACTTTCATATGTTGAGGCTTCCTTTCTGCTATTTCAGCCAGCACCAAGACACCTTTTTGGCAATAGAGCGCTCTAGAAAAATAATTCACATAACATTGTTACAATAGCTGCATTGATGTAATGCTTTGGCTTTCCATTATCAGGAGTGTTCCGGTTTTCCTGATCAAACAGTGATTGTGAAGTATTCATACCAATAGGCATCGTTTTAGCACTATATTATATAATTTTAATGTTTTATTGTGTATTATATGATTTTTACTATTTGGCACCCAGTGCTTCTGCAAAAATAATTCTATATTTTGATATGTTATTAAAGTGATCTGTACTTACATAAAAACACACAGCTCTGCCTGGACAGTTGCATCTTTTTTGCACCTACAGAACGTCCAAAACGCCGCTGCCAGACTGGTCCTCGACATTCCCCGCCGCAGCCACATCACGCAACACCTCCAACAACTCCACTGGCTCCCAGTCAACAAGACAATTACATTCAAGCACCTCACTCATGCCTACAAAGCCCTACACAACGAAGGACCAGCGTACCTGAACCACTGCCTCACATTCCACGTTCCCACCAGACAACTCCGATCCTTCCAACTCGCCCTCGCCTCTATCCCCAGGATCCACAAGACCAGAACCGGAGGAAGATCGTTCTCCTATCTCGCCGCCAAGACATGGAACACCCTGCCCCTGCACCTCAAGCAATAAGCGTCACTGACCCAATTCAGGAAGGACCTCAAGACCTGCCTCTTCGAATGATCCCCCACCCAGTCCGACCAGCAGCTGCCACCCCCAGCGCCTTGTGACCCTCTCGAGTGAGTAGCCGCACTTTACAAGCCCCTGATTGATTGATTGATCTATGCTGATTGCATTGTTCCTTGACTCAACCCTATGCTGCTTCCTTTGGGTTAGGCTTTTAACTGCTTGTGAAATCTATCTCGAGAGTTAAGTAGCTTAGAACCCCAGCTTTCCATCACAGATCCAAATGCCTGGATTGTGGGAAAAATGCTTCAGATTGGCCGCTAGCAGTGGGTTCTGAGCCTGGGTCTCAGGGAATGTGTTATTATAGCACAATAACGTTCATGTTTAATATCTCTTACAGTAATGATGAACAGAAATGAGGAACCATGTTCCTGGGTTAAAGACCATGAATCTTCAAGCAGTGAAGGGGCAGTGCGGGTCAAGAGAACCAGAGCAACAGGACTCCAGCCTGTGCTGCTAGAGTCCTGTTCTGAGGACAGAGCAGAATGATTTGTGTCGTTGTATGTGAGTGAAACGAAAAAAGAGGTATGGTGCTGATTAGACAGTTTAGGCTGACGACTGACCAATAGTGTCTGGAGTTCAGGGAGATGACAAAGCAAGTGCATGAGACATTGGAGCCTTGTATGGACAATGCTACCAAATGTTATGTTATGTTATATCCATTTATAAAGCGCACTATCACCCCACGGGTATCCTTGTGCTGTATTACGTATGTACCACTATTGACACATATTCCTAGACAGATGGCAATTGCTGGGTGTCATCAGGCGATCTGAATTATTCCTTTGGAAAGAGCCATGTTTTAAGCCTCTTTCTGAACTGTCATAGATCTTCTGTCTGTCTTAGGGTTGAAGGTAGCGCATTCCAGAGTTGTGCTGCTTTGGTGCTTCCTCCAAATCTTGGTGTTCCAAACCTGGACCTGCTTACCAGGTTGGCTGATGATGAGCGAAGGCTTCTGGTCCGGACATACCATTTGAATTTGTTTTGCAGCGGGATAGGCCTGAGACCATGTAGCGCCTTAAACATAATACAGAGCGATTTAAACTGTATCCTCTGCGTCAGTGGGAGCCAATGGAGCTCCCTTAAAGACATGGAAGCCGATGATCTGCGTGGTCTCTTTAGGGCTAGTTTTGCAGCCATTGTCTGGACTCTCTGGAGTCTCTTAATCAGGAAGTTTGGGGCACCTAATAGCAGAGCATTACAGTAATCTAATCAGCTCACGATGACACTTCTTACTACTAGTGCTCTGGCTGAAACAGGTAGCATTGGAAGTATTTTTCGTAGTGCTCTGATGAGGGAAAAGCAAGTCTCAGCCATTTTATTCACCTGGGTTTCTAGACTAAGTTTATTGTCGAAAACTACACCGAGATTACGGACTGTCTCTGAGGGTATCAGTGGCTTATCTGTGCGGCTAGGCCAAAAGTTAGTCGGGAGGGAGAAAGGAATTTTCGTTGCCATGCAGCATAGGATCTCCGTTTTGTCACCGTTAAACTGCGGGGAGTTATCTTCAAGCCATCCTGCAGTCCTTTGCATGCACTCGTGGAAACTGTCGAGTGACATTGATTGATTCCCTTCCAGTGACAGGATAAGTTGTTTGTCGTCCGCATAGTTCACCAGGTTAACTTTGTATGACTTGATGATTGAAATCAGTGGGCTCATATACATATTGAACAATATAGGGCTAATTGCCGATCCCTGAGGGACACCGTACTTAATATTTCCAAATTTGGATTGGAAGGGGGGTAAGGCCACCGCCTGTTGCCTGTCCGACAGGTATGAATGGAGCCACTTCATTACCGTACCACCTACCCCAATTGCAGTAAGCCTTTTCATGAGGGTTCTGTGGTTGACCGTATCGAATGCGGCAGACATGTCCAGTAGGATCAGTATAACTGATTGTCCTTTGTCTGCTCGCATTCTAAGTTCATCCATGACTGTTAGTAGGGCGGTTTCTGTTCCATGTCCCGGTCGGAAGCCAAATTGCTCATCTTTCAGCCTGTGATTGGTTTCTAGGAAGCGAGAAAGTGCTTTGCTGACAAAACGTTCTATTATTTTCACAGGATAAGGTAAAAGGGAAATAGGCCTGTAGTTATTGGGGCACACGGGGTCTAACGTAGCTTTCTTCAAAAGTGGTGTAACTATAGCCTGTTTCCAGAGTGATGGTACTACTCCGCTATTCAAAGATTGGCAGCAAATCTTTCGGAGTTGTGGAAAAAGTTCCTCCTTTAATTCTTTCCACACCCGGTGCGGTAATGGATCCAGCTGGGATCCTGAGGACACACTCAAAGCTAACGTATTGAAGCCGTCCTCTGTTAGAGTCTCGAAATGTTCCAGAGTCTCTGTCTTATCCTTATCCACCTTCTCCTCCTTCTGAACCAGTGATGACATCTTAGCCGATCTAGCCTGGCCAAGTCCTTCTGATTTGTCTGTTTTACCTGTTTCCAGCCCGTCAATGATTTTATTAATTTCCTCCTCAAAGAATGTAGCTAGACTGTCACACAAGTCTTGTGTGGCGGTGATCTTATTTTTAAGGCAGTCTGGTTTAGAGAGGTCAGTCATTATTTTCAATATGCTTCTAGCGCTATTAGGCGCATTTAAAATAGTGATGGCATAGTATTCTGCTTTTGCTTTGGAGATCTCGATTTTATAGTTGCTCAAGGCTGCTTTCAGGGCTATTTTATCATCATCCACGTAAAGCTTCCTCCACTTTCTTTCTGCCTGCTTACAGCCCATTTTTAGATTTTTTAGCTCCTCATTATACCACGGTGCTGACGGTCTGTGTGTTTTTATTAATTCTTTCATTGGGACAATGTGATCAAGGGTGGTTCTAATCTGTTTGCAGAATTCTAGATAATTTTCGTCCACCGATTTGTTTATGTCAAAAGGACATTCCTCTTTGAACAAAGGGTTTTCTTTTGCTATTTTCAAAAGTTTGTTCCATTCTAAGCCATGGCGGTTATTTTCCACAGTAGCTGTATGTTTGGTCATTCTCGGGTTTAATACAGAGGAGAATTTTATAAGATAGTGGTCAGTCCAGCATAGGGGTAGAATGCTTTCCATTACTGTGACATTTTAAGCTGAAAATATTAGATCTAGTATGTGTCCTCCCTGATGCGTCGGTTCCAACACCATTTGTTGCAGGCCTATGTTCTCGCAGGATTGAAGGAGGTCCTTTAGAGCTGGATCCGGGTCACCATTTGACCACAGGTTAAAATCCCCAAGAATAATAAATCTGGCATGAGTGAGCATCATATTACTAAAGATATCGATCAATGCCTGTTGTTGGGGACTAACTGGGCCGGGGGCCTATAACACACAATACCAGTGAGCATTTGACCCTTATGATCTTTTAGTGAGAACCCCAGAAGTTCTATATCCGAAACTTCATCAATATCAATCGGGGCGAAGTTCCATTTTTCTTTAAAAATAATTCCTACTCCGCCTCCTCTTCCGCCGTCCCTAGGCTTATGAAAGGCCCTATAGCCTGATGGACATGCCAGCCCCAGTTCAACTTCTGAATCTGGGCGTGTCCATGTTTCGGTCAGAAACGCTGCATCTAGGTCATATAATTCCAGTAAGAGGTGAATCTCCAGGTGATGTTTCATAAGGGATCTGACATTTAGTAAACCACATTTAAGGTTATTGTTCCCCCCTATTTCTTTAGAAACTGTTCTTGGAGTTACTGGCACCGTGTGGTTAATTTCACCACCCGGTGCTCACCTAATGCTAGGAGTTGTTCCCTCGTATATAGCAGGTGGATTGGCCAGGTGGAAGTTTCCTCCAACCGGACGGGCGCAGACGGGCTTGCCTTTGGCGCGCCTTCGGCACGCCGGTGGCGCGTTCGCGCTTGCATCGGCCTTAAGTAGTGAGGGCAACCTCCTCCTTCTGGTAAACTAGACCGCTAACCAAGATGGCGTTCAATCTGTGACCCGCTTTTACATGCGGAGTACACCAGCTCACCTTTGTTTCCTAACTCAAGTGCAATAGCATAAAATAATTAAAAACTGTTTTTTGTGCAAATCTTGCAATTGTAGCAATTTCCAGCAGTATGTGCAGTGTACTGTTTGTAATAAAATCCTGAAAGGCTGGGTGAACGAGTAGGTGGCAAGGTGTGATGCCTTGTTTAATGTGTTACAACCTAGGGATCTCTGGATTTGCATTGTTTAATGCTGAAACACAGAATCGCAAGCAGATGGCCTTGGTGGCAGACCTTTGGGTTGGCATCAGGGTAAATCATATTTGGGCAGTTACACAGGTTGTGTGACTTTTCTGGGCAGATAGGACAGAAACCGAAGTAATCCTCCTGGATCTGAGATAAGGTACTGTATGGAGGTGGGCCTGCATGTTCCAATTAGACCTGGGTGAAATTTCAATTACTCTGGAGTAATTTTGGTAATTCAGCGTTACTCTTTTACGCAGAATTACCAATAAATACGCGATTACTCCTACTCTTGTAATTTGGGGAGAAAATCCTACCACAAGAGCACATTTAGAGAGTGCGAGTGGCGACGCATGCTGGCTATTCCTGTTGTGTTGCATTTAAAGCTATTTCTTAGAGCAGAATTAATCCTTGCGTCCATTTTAGATGCAAGGGGGCATGTTTGGGCTAAGAAATAGTGCTAAACGCAGAATTACTTTTCTTGTGTAATTCCGCGGAATCTCGCGTAATTCTTAGGTAATTCTGCATGCACTACCTGCACTACTTACACCTTTGTGCCAGGTAATCAATTCCTCCTTCGCCACTGCTGTGGTGCCTCGGTTATGGAAGCAAGCAGGGTGGTCCCCTTGCTGAAAAAACCCTCACTGGACCCGACTAAACCGGAAACTTTCCGTCCCATATCTTTACTGCCTTGGGCTGCTAAAGTGGCTGAGGCCCACACCAATAACATCCTTTCGAGCTTTCTGAACAACACCGGCGTCTTGGATCGTTCCCAGAATGGCTTCCGCCCTGGCCACAGCACCGAGACTGCGCTCTTAGCGGTGAGCGAACATCTGCGGACCATCCTGGATGAGGGACATACCGCGGCCCTGATATTGCTTGATCTAAGCGCCGCTTTTGATACGGTCTCTCACCGGATCCTCCTACGCCGCCTAGAGGAGGCTGGGGTGGTAGGTCTGGCCTTGGATTGGTTTCGATCTTTTCTGTCTGACAGAACATTCCAGGTCATGACCCGCCCCTTTCTCTCTCACGCCCATTCCATCAAGCAGGGGGTCCCCCAGGGCTCGGCATTGAGCCCCGTTTTGTTCAACCTGTACGTTCAACCCCTGGCTGCGGTGGCGAGAGACCATGGCTTGACCATGGTCTCGTATGCTGATGATACGCAGCTGGTGGTGGCCCTCTCCGATGATCCTCCAAATTCCGGAGTGGCCTAGCGGCGGTCGCGCAGTGGATGACCACCAACTGCCTTCAACTTAACGCTAATAAGTCAGAAGTGTTATTGGTGGGGAGAGATAAGGGGCTCTGGAGCACGCAATGGTGGCCGGCAACCTTGGGCAGTGCCCCCACCTCTAAGTCGGCTGTGAAAAATCTTGGGGTCTGGCTCGACTCCACTCTTGGGTTTCAGGAGCACACTAAGAAGGTTGCAGGCACCTGCTTTGGCCTACTCCGGGGCCTGAGGCCCATGTTGGGGTTCTTTGATCCACCTACCCGCCAACTGATAGTCCAGGCGACTATTTTGTCCAGACTGGACTACTCCAACTCACTCATGTTAGGCGCTAATAAGGCAGAAGTGACTCGTCTTCAGCGAATACAGAATGCAGCCGCCCGAGTCTTGTTGAGGCTCCCTAGAACTTGTTCCGTGACGGGTGCAATACGCCGTCTACATTGGTTACCCATTTCCAAAAGGATTGAATTCAAAGCGCTATGCCTGACTTTCAAAATACTAAAGCTTTCATCCCCTGAGATTCTGTCTAATCTATTGGTTCCTTATGTACCCACCCGCCAGCTACGCTCTGCTGAGCAATATTTAGCTACGGTCCCTCGGGTGAAGCGCCTTAGAGCTGGGGGCCGGTCTTTCCGGTTTCTAGCCTCGAAACTGTGGAATACCCTCCCTATTCAGATTCGCCGTCTGGATTGCTTGCTAATCTTTCGGAAGGCCATCAAAACTTACCTGTTCCCCTTGGTCTAGCCTCTAGTCTTCTACTGACACTGCTACCAGCGCCGGGACGCCTCTTCACTGAGGCAGCTGCGCGCTATATAAGTATAATTAACATAACAAAACATAACCGCATGAGTCCGCTACATGGAATTACTCAAGTAATGCGATGTGAGTCTTTGGTGCCTCAGGGCTTGCATAAAGTACATGTGTGCCAGACTGTGGTCTGCCGCTTCATCAGCAGGGTTGGCCCAACACCACCTCACCCTACACCCCTAGATAGGCTTGTCTCCCTGGTCTCCATTACGTCACTTCCTGAACTCAGATGTATTTCCCTTTCCACTTCAAGAATTGAGGAACAATCCTTCCTTCTTTGACTTTTTTTTTTTTATTTACTTCCCGTAATCACGCAGTATTAACTTGTTGCCAGGCCTGCATCCATCATTTAAAACTTTTATTGTTGTCAGTGTTGCACAAGCTGTCAACGTCCCGAGATTGCAACGGTACACACAACAAGCGAATACACAGAAACATTGCTACAGCATTCTGGAGACGGCCATGTCTGTGGCAATGTTTTAAAATATTATACTGGGTAAATAAAACGAGAGAGCCCCTCTGTTCCGATAACGCTAAGCAAACAGCTCAGAGAACTAACAGCACTTGTTACCAAAGCTGTCTGCAGGCATCAAAAAACAAATGCTGACCAGGGAACAGCCAATGATAGATATTTACATTTATTAAGACTCTGAATGTTGCTGGCCTTTGTAGTTCCACCTTTACAGCTTGTCACCACTTGCCTCAGTCAATATGAAAGGAGTTTGCAGTTTTGCTGGAAGTAAGGGCGGATGTGTTTCGCTTCTTTAGACTGACCAGAATTGCTTGCAACAGAACAGTGTATCAGTGACGTTTGTGGGGCGGGTCTTTTCAAGGAATTTATTGGCAGTCAACAGAATGGTCGGCATTCACGTTTGCTGCCATAGCTGCCGAGCCTTTTCCTCCTGTGCCCGAAGTGTAAGAAAACATTTTGAAACTAAGAAAACATCTTTCTGCCAGTGGCACCACGGGCGCCATCAGACTTACCCCTAGAATCTAGCAACATCTCGAAGAATGAGGATTTTTATAGCTTTTGAAGGAGTTTGCGAGCCTTTTGACATTCAGCCACAGCAGACGGTGGGCGCCGTGAAGCGGGCGATAAAGGTATGTAAATGCCATCCAGCAATAAATCGCCTTGTTAATGTTTTTTTAAATGTACATGAAATATGACTCATTGGTGGTTGTGATTATCCCAACTAGTAATTACAGTTTTCTGGCGAGTACATTGTTGTTAATCAGGCTTGCGTAATATTATATATATACAGTGCTTTAAATGGGAAAAAATAAGTGCAGGTACTCATTAAAATGAGCTAGATGTGTAGTGAGGGGGCGGGGCTAGGGGCGGGGCTAAAGGCAAGACATGATGATACTTAACGACTTCTATATTAGTTGCAGCACATACCAAAACACATGAGAAATGTGTTTATATAAACAAAGCAAGTTAACTCATTACACAAAATGAAAGAGAAATGCTATAATATGTTAACATTTCCTTTTTTTTTTGCAATAGTTGCACCTTCTTAATGCCAGACTGTTAATTGCTGTTTGGCACAATACTACATATTTTTCAGCATGTGAGTAGGAAGAAACTGAAAATACCCCCACTTCGAACCAAAGCTCTTATGGCACTAAGCAAATGAAGCAAATCATCATGACCCTCCCCGAAGATATTTCTTGTCTCTTCCATAGATCTATCCATTCATCCTTTCATCCTACCATTTACCTGCTGATGTCCACCATTTAACCTTTACATTCTGTCGTCTATTCAGTCTTTCATCCATCATTCAGTTTTTCACCATTCCGTCTGTCCACCCTTCATATCCAAAACTATCCATCCATCCAACTCAAAACCTATCCATTCATCCTTTCACTCATCCATCTCTTTATCCACCCTTTCGCTCATTCATCAATCCTTTCGCTCATCTATCCATCAACCCTTTCACTCCTTTATTCCATCCACCCTTTCATTCCATCCACCCTTTCACTCAATCCCTCCTTTCACTCATCCATCATCCACCCTTTCATCCATCCTCCCTCCCTTTCATTCATCCATCCAATCTTTCACTTATCCACCCATCATCCGCCCTTTTATCCAATCCTCCACCCTCTTTCACCCAGCAATCCATGCTTTCACTCATCCATCAATCTATACATCCACCCTTGCTCACTCATCCATCCACTCACTCACCCACTGAAAATACCCCCACTTCGAACCAAAGCTCTTATGGCACAATGTAAATGAAGCAAATCATCATGACCCTCCCCAGAAGATAGGTCTTGTCTCTTCCGTAGATCTATCCATTCATTCTTTCATCCTACCATTTAACTGCTGATGTCCGCCATTTAACCTTTACATTCTGTCGTCTATTCAGTCTTTCATCCATCATTCAGTTTTCACCATTCCGTCTGTCCACCCTTCATATCCAAACCTATCCATCCATCCATCCATCTCCAAACCTATCCATTCATCCTTTCACTCATCCATCTCTTTATCCACCCTTTCGCTCATTCATTAATCCTTTCGCTCATCTATCCATCAACCCTTTCACTCCTTTATTCCATCCACCCTTTAACTCAATCCCTCCTTCCACTCATCCATCATCCACCCTTTCATCCATCCTCCCTTCCTTTCATTCATCCATCCAATCTTTCACTTATCCACCCATCATCCGCCCTTTTATCCAATCATCCACCCCCTTTCACCCAGCCATCCATGCTTTCACTCATCCATCCATCTATTAATCCATCCATACATCCACCCTTGTACACTCATCTATCCACTCACTCACCCTCCCACCAACCCTCCCTACTATGCTATTTATGAATCTTTGTCGCCGAGCAGACATGTACACACAAAGTGCCACCCATTTTCTTTAAAATACCTCCTGAGAGTGTTTTGATTCTCTCTCTCTCTTTCTCTCAATTTTTTATTACAAAAAACAGGCATACCAGTGCAGGCAAACACACAAACATAAGCAGGCACACAAAAGACTTGGATATGATGAAAGCCATGTTATACTCTTCACCTACCATGGCTTTTTTAATTGCCACCAGGCAGGGCCGTTTCTACCATTAGGCAGGACTAGGCGGCCCCCTAGGGCGGCAAAAGGGGGAGGGCGGCAAAATAACCTAGAAACGGCCCTGCGTGAGGTGCAGAAGAGGGCAAGGGTCGTTAAGCCCCTCTCTCAAGGTGCAGGGATCTCCAGCACTGCCAAGGGAGTGTACATGTGAGGCGCGGTAAGGGGCTCCCCAATTACGCCACTATCAGAGCGCAGGGACCCGCAGACCGGCCAGGGCGGCAAAGTGCTTGGCAGAGGTCTTCTTCCGGTGGTGCTCCTCGCGCACGCGCTCAGCCCGGGGTCCCTCTTTTGTCTCAGTTATTCGCATTCATTATAAAAAGGCGCCGGAAACAAATGTGTCTGAAATCCGGCGGCAAAAGTGGGTCGGTGGCCGGGAGAGGTGCCATAGATCAGGCTGGGGACGGACAGGCCGGACTGGCCGTAGCCTGATTGCCACGGCGAGGGGACTGCCATGATTCCTGTGTTTGCACAAATGCACAGGAAGTGTGACTGTGATTGACAGCACAGGGCCTGAACGGACCCTGCTCTGTCAAGCACAGCGTGATGGTGAGCACCCGGCAATTATTCAAATGAGCCCTCCTGAATAGCTCAGCTGGGGCTCAGATCGGGGATACAGAAGCGGCGCCTTGGCTGCCAGAGACACCTTCCTCTCCGGCTCACCAGCACAGCCAATGAGCCTACCTTTTCATGAGTACCGGTACTCTCCTCGGCAGAAGAGAAGTGCTGGTACTCAGAGGGATAAATCTAAGAAGTGCCGGTACTCAGTACCGGTGAGTACCGGCCCATTTAAAGCACTGTATATATAAAAAAAAATAAGAGCATACAATATTATGTACAGGCAAGGCGTGGTAGTAGTCAGTGTCATCTTAAGGGTTTTTGGGGCCCCGGGCAAGATATATTTTGGAGCCCCTGTTTGGTAGAACTTTGAATTTATTCACCCATTTTCTGCTAATTCACGCCTTATGAACCCAAATAATATTGAATTGTACATAAAAAGTTGAGATAGAGAAATAGACAAAAGTGTGATAGAGAGAAAATCCCCTTCCCTAGAGGGAAAAAGGGCTTTTGAAGGTGGGGACCCAAAAATCCCCTTCCCCAGGCCAGGGGCCCCTTTTGAATGTGGGGGCCCTGGGCAATTGTCCACTCTGCCCATGCTTTAAAACGTCTCTGGTAGTAGTAAAACAGTGACTATTAATAGAAAGGATTCTAGATTCAAAATGTAGTCACTGCCACCTGTGGACAAATTGGTACTCTCGCATGATTGCCAGTTTAAACCCGTATTATAAAGCATGTATACATTATGAGGTGGAGAGGTGTGGTGCAGCGCCCAGGGCAGCTGACTTCGGAGCACAGGGTTCACGGTTCGATCCCAGACTCCGGCGGCAGCTCAGCTCAGCACCATGTGACTCTGGGCAATAGCTCACTTAATTTCCAATCCGGCCCCCAGCGCCTTGAGACCCGTAAGGGTGAGTAGCTGCGCTATATAAAAACGGACTTACTTACTTACTTACTGAGGGAGCTTCGCAGATTCTGTTTAAATTAATAAATGCATTGGAATCTTTTGTTATTGTATGTGAGTGACGTGGCCGGGTCTTGTTAAAGCTGCCGCCTTTCGGGAATGGGATCACATCCTTGAGGAGTGGGGAGGTAATCCGGGCCTTTTGTCAGAGTTCTGGTCCAAGCTTGATTGTAAAATGAGGATTCCATGTAGGGCAGTGGTCTTCAAACTTTTTAATACCGCCCCCCCGTGGAAAAAAACAAATCATCGGGCCCCCTCAGAATTTTTCACAATTATTCTATTAAGTTGGCAATGTTTAAATATGTCTAGATTTATGTAAACATTACAGTGGAGTTCTCATACTGTTTTAAAAATGTAATCAAGTACGCGATTGCCAAACATACTATTCTGGTCAGGCAGGCCTTACTAATGTGTAAGTGCCAGTGGTAGGCCGTAGGTAGGTTCTTGTCGTTGTGAGCGTCACTGTTACTGTCTTTCCCCTCTATATTTGTGCCCCCACTGTTTTTCCACTGTTTTGCCCTTCCGTTCGGTGCCCCCACTGCTGTGACTGTTTGTCGTTCTGTGCCCCCACTGTTTTTCCACAGTTTTTGCCCTTCCGTTCTGTGCCCCCACTGCTGTGACTGTTTTTCGTTCTGTGCCCCCACTGTTTTTCCACAGTTTTTGCCCTTCCGTTCTGTCCCCCCACTGCTGTGACTGTTTTTCGTTCTGTGCCCCCACTGTTTTTCCACTGTTTTTGCCCTTCCGTTCTGTGCCCCCACTGCTGTGACTGTTTTTCGTTCTGTGCCCCCACTGTTTTTCCACTGTTTTTGCCCTTCCGTTCGGTGCCCCCACTGCTGTGACTGTTTTTCGTTCTGTGCCCCCACTGCTTTTCCACTGTTTTTGCCCTTCCGTTCTGTGCCCCCACTGCTGTGACTGTTTTTCGTTCTGTGCCCCCACTGTTTTTCCACTGTTTTTGCCCTTCCGTTCTCTGCCCCCACTGCTGTGACTGTTTTTCGTTCTGTGCCCCCACTGTTTTTCCACTGTTTTTGCCCTTCCGTTCTCTGCCCCCACTGCTGTGACTGTTTTTCGTTCTGTGCCCCCACTGCTTTTCCACTGTTTTTGCCCTTCCGTTCTCTGCCCCCACTGCTGTGACTGTTTTTCGTTCTGTGCCCCCCTGTGCCCCTTTTGATTTCTGTACCCCTTCGCCCTCCCGTTTCCCGCCGCTGTGTCCCCTGCGGCCCCGCCCCCCTCGCTGACCACTCGCTGCCCCTGCCTCCCAGCTGCTCCTCCCTCCCACCTCCCCATATATGGCGGCCGCGCGCAGTGGGTGCGCCGCTGGCGCGCCGAAGGCGCGCCTAAGGCAAGCCCGTCTGCGCCCGTCCGCGCCTGGAACGCGCCCAGTGCCAGAACCCCTGGCCCCCGCATCCGCCACGAAGACCACCTCCGATACGACGCCAGCACCCTCATCGCTCTCAACCCAGGACGGACCTCCACCTGCTTCAAGGCCGCCCCGAAACGCACCCATGGTCCCTTCACCTGCCGGAACTGCAGCTTCACCTGCCTCTGAGAGCCCGAGACTCCCGCCAAGAAGGACCTCAACCATCTCCGGTGCATCCTACTAAACACCCGCTCCGCACGCAAACACGTCTTCGAGCTCTGGGACCTACTCGACACCTCATCACCGGACGTCGCCTTCCTGACAGAGACCTGGATGAACGAATCCTCCGTACCCGACATCGCCATAGCCATCCCCGACGGCTACAAGATCACCCGCAGAGACCGCACCAACGGAATCGGAGGAGGAATCGCCATCGTCCACAAAGACACCATCAGGGTCTCGAACAGCACCGACGACACTCTCAGCACCGCGAACACATGCACTTCCAGATCCACACGGATCCCAACACCACCGTAAGAGGCACCCTCATCTACAGACCCCCCGGACCCTGACCCCAGTTCAGCGACTCCATCGCCGACTTCATCAGCACGCACGCCCTGACCTCCACCGACTACATCCTCCTCGGAGACCTGAACTTTCACCTGGAGAACATCAACGACAGCAACTCCTCCACCCTGATCGACAACCTCGCCAACCTCGGACTGAAACAGCTCGTCACGACGCCGACCCACATCGCCGGACACACGCTCGACGCCATCTTCTCCTCAAGCTCTCACGTCTCCTTCAGCCACACCTCCGAACTCACCTGGACCGACCACCACTGCATCCACTTCACCTTCCGGAAACCCGCCGCACACCACCGCACCCTACAGATCCCCCGCAGATGCTGGAGCAAAGTCACCGAAGACCAACTCCAGACAAACCTCGCACTCAGCCCACCCAACGACCCCTCCAACCCCGACGCCGCTGCCCGCAATCTCAGACGATGGATGGACGACTGCGCCAACACCTTAGCCCCGCTGAAAAAACCAACCTACAAAGACACCAGCAAGAGAGCCAGCTGGTTCACCCCGGAACTCCTAGCATCCAAGCGCACCTGCCGGAAACTGGAGAACAAATGGCACAGCGAGAAGACGCCGGACAGCCGCGCAGCCCACAAAGACGCCATCCGCAACCACCATCACCTCATCAGGTCCGCCAAGAGGACCTCCTTCAAAGACCGCCTCGACAACAACGCACACAACAGCAAGGAGCTCTTCAGCATCGTGAAGGAACTCTCCAACCCCAGCTCCAACGCCAACGACATCCCGCCGTCGCAAGCCCTGTGTGATTCCCTCGCCATCTTCTTCCACCGCAAGATCGCCGACATCCACGACAGCTTCAACTCCCGGACGACCCCAACAGGCCCCGACACATCAGACCCGCTGCACCCCATCGACCACGACCCCCTGACAGCCTGGGTCAACGTGAACACCGAGGACACAATCAAGACCATGGGCACAATCCACTCTGGCTCCCCAACAGACCCTTTTCCACACCACATCTTCAACAAAGCCGGCAGCTCCATCGCACCCCACCTGCGCAACGTCATCAACCTCTCCTTCGAGACCGCGACCTTCCCAGAGAGCTGGAAACACGCCGAGATCAACGCCCTTCTCAAAAAACCCAAGGCGAACCCGAGCGACCTCAAGAACTTCCGGCCCATCTCCCTGCTTCCATTCCCAGCTAAGGTCATCGAGAAGATCGTCAACAGACAGCTCACCCGCTACCTCGAAGATAACAGCATCCTGGACCCCTCCCAGTCAGGATTCCGAAGCAACCACAGCACCGAGACCGCCCTCATCGCTGCCACAGACGACCTCAGGATCCTGCTGGACAACGGCGAGACGGCGGCCCTCATCCTCCTGAACCTCTCCGCCGCCTTCGACACTGTCTGCCACCGCACACTACGCACACGCCTCCACGACGCAGGGATCCGAGACAAGGCCCTGGATTGGACCACCTCCTTCCTTTCCGGCAGAACCCAGAGCGTCCACCTCCCCCCATTCCGATCCGAAGCCTCCGAGATCATCTGCGGCGTACCCCAGGGATCTTCCCTCAGCCCGACACTGTTCAACATCTACATGGCTCCACTCGCACGCATCGCCCGACAGCACGACCTCAACATAATCTCCTACGCCGACGACACTCAACTGATCCTCTCCCTCACCAAGGACCCCTCACCGCCAAATCCAACCTCCACGAAGGAATGAAAGCCGTCGCCGACTGGATGAAGTGCAGCCGACTTAAGCTGAACACAGTAAAGACGGAGATCCTCATCCTCGGCTCCAACCCATCAGCCTGGGACGACTCCTGGTGGCCCTCGTCACTAGGGGCACCCCCGACACCAACCGACCACGCACGCAACCTGGGAGTCATCCTCGACTCAACGCTCACCATGACCAAGCAAGTCAACGCAGTCTCCTCCTCCTGCTTCAACACCCTCCGCATGCTCCGCAAGATCTACAGGTGGATCCCGACAGACACGAGAAGAACAGTCACCCAGGCCCTCGTCAGCAGCAGACTCGACTACGGAAACGCCCTCTACGCAGGAGCGCCGACCAAGCTCATCAAACGACTGCAAAGAATCCAAAACGCCTCTGCACGCCTGATCCTCGACATTCCACGCCACAGCCACATCACCCCACACCTGAAAAACCTGCACTGGCTCCCCGTCGACAAGAGAATCTCCTTCAAACTCCTGATCCACGCACACAAGGCACTCCACAAAACCGGCCCAGCCTACCTCAACAGTTGACTCTCCTTCTACGTTCCCAACCGTCAGCTCCGCTCCGCCGACCTCTCCCAGGCCACCATCCCGCGCATCCGGAGAACCACCACCGGAGACAGATCCTTCTCTCACCGCGCCGCCAAGATCTGGAACACCCTTCCCCTCAACCTACGACAGACCCAAGACCTGCTGACCTTCAGGAGACGACTCAAGACCTGGCTATTCGACCAGTAGCGGCAACACCCCCCCCTCCTCTCCCTCAGCGCCTTGAGACCCTCGCGGGTAAGTAGTGCGCTTTACAAATCTTGTGATTGATTGATTGAAGTATCCACAGTGTGATTATTAGAAATGGGGTTGGGGGTTTTGAAGAATATTTGGAGTCCCCTCCCTTTCCACACATACTCCCAGCTAGGATATAAATGACAAAAGACGTTAGTGATTGTAGCGCGGCGGGGCCTGGATACCAAGGCCCCAGCAGCGCTTAATTATGGACACGACACAGGTGCTTGGGTTCTCATGGCCGGAAGACCCCGAGCGGTCTCCGGACGTTTATTTATCCCCTCAGGGCGAGCCCGCCCCAAGGGGTGTGGGGATGCGTGAAGTTGCAACAATGAAGTAGAGGGCCCGGGTGGCTCTCTACATCCCTCCTTTCTTTCGGCTCTAGACCATCACATCCTCCCAATTCATGGAGAAGTATATACAAAGTCTGGCAGTTGCTGACTTGGCGCCGGATTCGGCCGGAGACCATACCTCTGGCTCCGGACTCTGTAACCAGCCGACACACTGGATGGGACACCCCCAGACGATCTGGCATCGGGGTCCTGACTCGACAGTCGGGTAGGGTCAGCCCAGTCCTGGCTGACTGGCCGGGGTACCTCTGGTGGGGTACTCCCCGTGTTGGGTGAGGAAGGAGGGGAGAAACTTGGAAAAGAGTCTTGATCATCAGACGCTTCTTGATCCAGCACCCTCTCAGTGGTCTTCTTGAAACTGGACACATTTCTCGTTACGGATTGCTGTCCCTTGTTAGCGGTGACCATGGTCCCTTGAACACCTACCACGACCCATACTTCTGGCTCGTATGGTGTCCGGAACTTCCACCCGGGGTGTCGGTCTTTGATCACCACCCGGTCTCCCACTCTTAGCTGAGGTTCTTGTGCTCTCCGGGCTTCGCTGGCCTTTCGATTCGTTGTCTCCCTCCTTGATTGGACGGCGCCATCATCCCGCTCCACGGGTACCCACGTCGGGTCTGACGGGATACTATCTCGGGGAGCCCATTTGAACAGTAGATGGGCCGGAGCACACTTGGTGGTGCTATGAGGGGTCTGTCGGTACGCGCCGAGAAACTGGTCGAGAGCTACCTCGGCGTCTTCTCCACTATCGACTGCGATGCGCAATGCACGGTTCAGTGTCCTCATCAGGCGTTCTACTTCCCCGTTTGCCTGGGGCCATAGCGGGGTGATCTTCCGATGTCGAATCGCCCGGCTCTCAAGGTAGTCCTGAAACTCTCGGCCCTGGAACGGGGGTCCATTGTCGGACTTAACCTCTTCCGGTAGTCCCATCATTGCGAAGGTTCTGTCCAGGACCTTCTTCACCTGGGGAAAAGCTGTCGACGACACCACCTCAACAATGGGGAACTTCGAGAACGAGTCAACCATGACCAGCATGTGACGTCCATCCGGGAAGCTCCCAAAGTCCAGGCTGAGGTGTGTCCAGGGAGTCTTGCTTGGTTCCTCTGTGATCACGGGTGCCGGCGCTGGGTCTCCTCCGGTGATCGTGCATGCGTGGCACTGTCGAACCATCTCCTCTACCATGGAGTCCATCGCCGGGAACCAGACCTTGTCTCGCAACCTGGCCTTGGTCTTCGCCATTCCCTGATGGCCGACGTGGGCCAGGGTGAGGATCCGCTTCTGCAAACTCTCCGGGACCACGATCAGGAGTCCTCTCAAGATGACTCCATCTTCCCCCACACTGAGTTCGTTGCGGACATGCCATAGCTGTTGGCGGGCATTGCTGACCTCCGGCCGGAGGACGCGGGCTCCATCCATGAAATGGGCCCATCCGTTGTTCTCCAGTGCTCCCCTCACTCGGGAGAGAGTGTGGTCTTCTTGGGTGGCCCGGCCAATCTCTTCTAGGGTCATGGCTCTGGGGCACGCCCCTTGTGACACCATATTAACGAAAGCTTCGGTGCTGCAGGCGTCCACCGATGGGCCTGATGGCATTGTGGACTCCGGGTGACGAGACAGATAGTCGGCAGGGTTGTGGGCCCCTGGACGATAGATCACTTTGAAGTTGTATGCCTGCAACTGCACTGCCCATCGTTCGATCCTCGGGGGCGCAAGCCGGGATGAGCCTGCAAACAGCGGGAGCAGCGGTTTGTGATCAGTTACGACATGAAACTCCTGGCCGCACAGATATAGGTGGAAGTGTTGGCACGCCCATTTGATGGCCAACGCCTCCCTCTCGATTTGGGCATATCTGGGCTCGGTGTCTGTGAGAGCTTTACTGGTGTATGCGACCGGTTTCCACACTTCCGAGCCATGTTCTTGAAGGAGGACTGCTCCTAGGCCCACCGGGCTAGCGTCGACGACCAGTTCCGGTCGTCTCCTCGGGTGGAAGTAGGCCATTACTGTCTTGTCCAGCAATCCCGCCTTGATGTCTTGGAATGCTTTGTTGGCCGCTGGCGTCCACTCCCACTTGTGATCGTGGCGTGTAAGGACCCGTAGTGGCTCTGACATGGCTGCGAGATTGGGGATGAAGCGCCCACAGTACGTGGACATGCCGAGGAAACTCCTCACTTCGGTAGGATTCCGTGGTGTGCTGGCCGCTCGGATGGCTTCGGCCTTCTTCGGGTCCACCAGGAGCCCTTCTCGGGTGAACGTGTATCCAAAGAAGTCGACACTCTCCTGATAAAACGAACACTTGGATTTGTGCAGAGTCAGCCTGCAGTCCGTCAGCCTCTTCAGAGTGGCTCGGAGGTGAGAGTGGTGTTCCTCTAGCGTGTTTGAGAACACCAGTATATCGTCACTGAGGTTGATCACCCCTGACAGCCCCGACAGTGCTTCCCGGATGGCATTTTGGAAGACCTCGGCGGCTGATGACACACCGAAGCTGAGCCTCTTGTACCTTCGGAGGCCAACGTGCGTCGAGAAGGTGGTGATATACCTACTCTCGGGCTCCAGCTCTAGCTGATGGTAGCCGGCGTTCAGGTCTAGCTTGGAGAACCACTTCGCCCCGTTGAGGTCCGCCACGATGTCGTCCATTGTGGGGGTGATGTGACGTTCTCTCTTCACCGCAGTATTTGGCAGCCTCATGTCAACTCCGAGCCGAATGGCTCCGGGTTGTTTGGGTTTGGGCGCCACGACCAGCGGGGACACCCACGGGGTGGGGCCAGAGACCTTCTCGATTACATCCAGCTCTTCAAGCTTCCTCAGCTCCTCCTCCACTTGCGGGCGTAGGTTGAAGGGCACCCGCCGGTGCCTGAGGGCCACAGGTCGCACCTCGGGGTCAATATGGATGCTGAACCTCTTGCCCTTGAGCTTCCCCAGTCCTTGGAAGAGATCCGGAAATTCTTTCAGCATTGCTTCCGCGTGGGAGTCATGGATCTGGTTAGCGAAGAAGACAAGTCCTAGGTCCTCGGCCGTGTGGCAGCTGAGTAGAGTTCCCTTTCTGCCCTCCATGACGTGGAACCTCGTCTTGGTGAAGTAGCTTCCGCTGGCGACGGTGGTCTGGATGACGCCACGGAGAGGAAGCGGGTCAGTTCCTCCATACGTGTAGATTCGGGCTGTGGACGGTGCCAGTGGGGGTCGCGGTGACAGGCGGTCATACTGTTCCGAGTCCATCACATTGACAGATGCACCAGTGTCAATGAGGGCTCGTACATCAGTGCCTTCGACGGAGACGGAGCACATGGGAGGTGGCCTTCGACGAGTGCCTGTCCTGGTGACGTACAACACCACGAACACCTCTTCGTCCTCATCCTCATACACTGGGCGTCGTTCCTGTAGTTGGTCATCCGGTATTGGCGGCAGTTCATCCAGGGAGAGCTGGCGAATCCGTTGGGGCGTGCTTCTGGATCTTGACGATGGTTGTCTGAATCGCCCACCTCGTCACACTTTGGCATAGTGGTTTAACTTGCCGCAGCGGGAGAACGTCTTCCCTTTCGCCCCGCAGACGGCCGTCACGGTGATCCTCGCCGCAGTATCCACATGATCCACCTGGTGGCGGTCTGGGTGCCTGGCGAGGCGCGGTGGGGCGTCTCTGAATTGCGTCCACCTTTTCTTCTTTGATCGGCGGGTGTCTGGGCGCCTGTGAGGCGGCAACCGGGGTGTGTAAGGCGGCTTCCATCTCCTCTGCTCTGATGTCCGACAGTTCGTGAGAGCGGGCCAGAACCAGGATCTCGTCCAGCGAAATCCCTGGTTGACGAAGGATCAGCTTTCGCAGGAGTTTGGAGCAGCAACCCAGGATGATTTGGTCCCGTATTTCCTCCCGCTGGTCGGTGAATGGGCACGTGCTCGCCAGCCGGCGAAGCCGTGCATAGAACATATCAACAGATTCCGAGTCCATCTGCCACGCCCTCTTGAACTTGAATTTCTCAAAGTCAGGGTTGAGCTGAGGATCGAAATGCCGGTTGAGCGCGGCAACCGCAGCCTCGTAGTCGTCATCATCTCCCGTGTTGGGGAGCGTCTCGAAAAGGTCATAAATTTCTCCGCCCCCATAGTAGATGAGAAGAGACCGCTTCACCGTGCCATCGGTCTCCCGTGTCCCCTTGAAATAGTGGTTGAGCCGCCCGACCCACTTCTTCCATCTTGGCGCGGCAGTGGCAGGGTCAGAGGTTTCACTGAAGGGAGGCAGCGGTGCGATCATCGTGTGGCTGTGTCTTGGGGGAGGCGGCTCAGCGCCTCTATCATGCTGTGCAACAGTTCCAGCCGCCGGTTGGGTGGTCATGGTGGCCGTGCGACGATGCGTAGGCGCAGGGGTGTGGCCAGTGCGCAGATACTCCGCACCTGGGTGTGCGCTCAAGGGCTCCACGTGCGTGAAGAGACGCGAGATGTCCTTTTACACCGACAGGTGCACGTGCCAAGCTTCTGTCAGCCTTGTGAGTCCTTGCACGTCTGATGTCGCCCTCACCACTGTGAGGGACACCAGTGAGCCTTGCAGCCTGAGGTGGGGAAAAGTCCGTGCCCCACTGTGCCGGCAGTCCTATCTTGCCGTCCAAATCCGGGGCCTCAGCACACGAGCGGCATGCAGGGGAGGGCCGCGTGTAGCGCTGGAGGCACCTGGTCGTTTTTTTTTTCCTTTTCTCTTCTTCCTCTTCGCGCGGTAGCGCTGAGGCAGGCGAGAGGAGAGCAGGCTCCGATACGCGCCGACAGGGGGCGCCCGGCCGCAGCGAGGCGCACGCTGACACCGCACTCGCGCGGCGGGCACTTACCCCAACTTGTCGGGCGATCGATCGCCAGCCACCAGCGCCGCCAGCTGAACACACTCCCACTGGGCAGGGAGACGCGTGGGCGGGCGCAGCTCGATGGGCGGAGGCAGCAGCACAGGCAAACGCCAGCGGAGGTCACGGGCAGCTGGGGCCCCAGCGAGCAGCGAGCTCCGGTCGGCGTGGAGCGGTGCAGGTGGGCTCCACGAGCACCCAGTGCGGACCGGGCAGGCAGGCAGGTAGGCGGGCACGCGTGAGGTGCGACCGGCCTCGTCGCCAATGTAGCGCGGCGGGGACTGGATACCAAGGCCGCAGCAGCACTTAATTATGGACACGACACAGGTGCTTGGGTTCTCATGGCCGGAAGACCCCGAGCGGTCTCCGGCCGTTTATTTTTCCCCTCGGGGCTAGCCCGCCCCAAGGGGTGTGGGGATGCGTGAAGTTGCAACAATGTAGTAGAGGGCCCGGGTGGCTCTCTACAGTGATAGCCCATTACAGAACGGTTTATTGCTTGATGCCCCCTAGGGGCGCCTGCCCTCCAGTTTGAAGACCCCTGATGTAGAGGGATTGAGGTGGCATTATTAGGGGCCTCTGGGGTGCCAGTAAACATGCCCCATGTAACGGTTCTTGTAACAATAATCTAGCCCAGTGAATAGATACTTTGACAATAATTAATCCCACAATTCAATAATGTGCCATCAAGCATATCCCATTGGTAAGTTATTTTATCATTACCCACACATCACAACGATGTCCATGACTCCTGGCAGGAGCTTCATGTCCCAAACTATTCTGCTACAGTCCACACCAGTCATAAACTAACTTTGCTCCAGCCACCGACTTCCAAGCTTTTTCTGCAAAACGTCTGACATGGAGCTGGACTAGCGGGCTTTAACTTTGGGTAGATAGCCCGCCGTTAGGTTGGCAAGTGGCTACAAACAAGAGCCAGAGAAAACTGCAGTGAGCCATCAGTGCCCACCTCAGGCCCCGCTCATACGGAATAGGAAAGTGGCATGCTGAGATCTCAGAGTGGCATGTAGACTGGAACGAATCACCCTCAGAACTGTGGAGCAGGGTACCCTCGGTGATGCCAAGGAACCATGGCTGTAAGTGATATCAGAATCTCGTTAGCAGGGAGAAAGCAAGTCCTTTCACCCTTGCATCTCCAAGACACTGCTGCTTTTTGCTGCCACTTAATTTCCTACAAATGTTCTAGATTGCTGACTCAGGTATTTAGGTATATATAGATTTGCATATTGTAGAATTTCTCAATGTGACTTTCCAGCATTGTCATGAGAGTCTGCTGAAAGGTAAGACAGTCTCATATTTGAGGGCGAGTTAAAAACTAGTTCTCCCCTCTGTTATTCATAACACACCAAGGTCTGCTGTATACTCACAATGCTACACCTGCAAAAAGTGGACACTTTTTCAACGGTGTCTTTTGATTGATAACGCTAGCATTAGCTCATAATCAAATGTTTTTCTAAATACCAATCTTCATTAAAAATTTGTTTTATAATGACATATTTTTATATTTTGTATTATTAATTAATTAACTAATCTCACAAAATTATAGGATTAAATTACACACAGACACACCTCCCCGGAACCCTCCCTCCTCTCAAAATGTCAGACTTGCTCGCAGTATACTTTATTCATTGCTCTTACGCCTCACCACTTTCAAATTCCACTAGCCGTCAATGCACAACATTTCTTTTCAGAAATAGCCTAGACTTGTTGAAATCTCCCTTACCTATATCTGTATAACCCCTAAAATGAAAGCAAGGTATTGAGGATAAACATGTAGTTTATATTCCATATTATGGTCTTCCTTAAAATTGAAGGTTCCCTTTAATTCGGTGGGATTCATTGGATAGTCCAGAGTATTAAAATGCTGCTTGTGGCATCCCTCCCAGGTGGGGCTTATACAAGCCAAAAGCACTTTAAATTGATTTACGTTTGAGCGACTAATAGTTGACACTAAGCCTTGACCATGTGAAGTGTAAGACAGGATTGTGATCTCATTTTGCTCTAGTGAGATGCTGCTGGCTTCTTGATTAGTCACTACACTATTTCCTATGAGGATCTGTAGTTTATTTTATATCAATCCTGATTTGCGTCACAGAAATATGAGTGTGCTCTGGTTTTTGGGACTGGTGTGCCCCAGGGACATGGTCATATTACCCTTTATTTATATGTCAAGCATGGCTCTCACAGTGAGCCGTTGATTCTAATCTGCTATGACGTAGCACCAGTGGATAACAGAACTTGTTAACGGGCTGCTCTGGCTGGACTCTCTGAGAGCATGTCAGAGCAGTGGTGGAAAGCAAGGAGCACAGCTTCTGGACGAGAAGGAAGACACAGAGAGTGGTGGCGTGGGTGGATCAGCCATTTAAAAAATATTTGGGACAGTGAGGAGAGGCTGTCTAATGTATGGCTCTGCCATTACTCCTTTGCCCCTTCGTAGCAGTTGAAAGCAGAGGCAGATGATATTGGGGGCCACACATTACATGGCATTATTGATGGGTAAAAAGTGAATGACAGGGATGTTTTTCACCTCAGGTTCTGAGTGACATAGTCAACTCGAGCTTTGCTCTCATTGTCTATTTGATGTCACTAGGAACCCCTCAGTGAAAACGTCCCTGTAACTCACAGTAACCCATCTATATTTGTATGTTATATATAGTTGTAATACCCTAACATTCGCATGAACATGGCTTTCTGAAAGCAATATCCCACTGCAAGTGCGCCATGATGGTAGTTACGAAAACTCATAAACAGCCGCTGTGACGTACTACAGCTCTAGTGCGTCACTCACCGGATTGTCTGTCGCCAGTAGCGGTTAAACAGCAATCACATTTCCATAACAAACAAGCATTGCCATAGCCAATAGGTCTCGCTTTTGGGACCTTATAAGTATTTAGTTATGCAGCACAATATCCTTGGTGCAATAACATCAACTGTTGCATGTCTAAAAACTTATAAGGTCCCAAAGGCGAGACCTATTGACTATGCCAATGCTTGTTTTTAGAGGCCTGGCATGCAGTTTTAAATGTAGGCTGGTAAGAAAGGTGCCAACCCGAGGGGCAAGGTCTAGAGAGAAATAAGATAGGAAGAGAGGTGAGTTATAATGAGATAGCACAAATAGAAAGGTGAAGCACAGAATGACAGGTCAGGTAAACAAAGTAGCGAGGCAGGTAGAGCCGGTGGGATGAAAAATAGAAAGATATGAGAAGTAGAGAAAAAGAGGTGCAGATGAGGTAGAGAGATGAGGCTAATACAGAGTAAGTGCGAGGGAGAAGTAGAGAATGGTGAAATAGGGAGAGAGAGAGACAGAGGTAAGACAGATGTATTAAACGAGCGAGACATTGGAAGCAGAGAGAGTGAACGGAAACAGTGAAGGAGATAGAAAGAGAGATGAAAGCAAAGGGAGTGATAGATGGAGTGGAAGAGGTAGGGAGAGCATTGTAGAGAGAAAGAAATAAAATAATGGGAAAGGCGAGGGAAAGAGGACATCAATAAAAAGAGAGACATAGAAGGCCAATAGGTGATGTAAATTGAGAGTCTAGATAGTGTATGAGAGGTGGGGAAGAGAGAGATGAGGCAGTGAGTTGTGAGGCAGAGAGAGAAATGAAAGAGAGAATGGTGAGGTAGAAAGAGGCATGCGAGAGGTAGAGAAAGGTAAGGTATAGATGGCAAAAATGATAGAAAGGGTAAGATAAAGAGATGAAATTAAGAGGGAGGGGAAGTAAATGGAAGAGAAATGAAGGGGGATGAGATGCAAATAGAGCAGCAAGATGCAGAAAGAAGAGAAAGTAGAGAGAGAGAGAGAGAGAGAGAGAGGCACTTGAGGAGAAGAGAGGGGCAGAGAGCTGACCGAGAGCTAGAGATTTAGAGGTAGGATCGGAGAGAGGTGGCAAGTTGAGGTCATGAGAGGTAAGTGCTGTGGGGCACTGAGGTTTATTGAAAGAGAGGTGTGACGTACAGAGAGAGAAGACAAGGACTGGAGAAAGTGTCCACACTGAACTAGAGGTTGGTGATCACCCTAAATATATTTATTAAAATAAAGCATTAAGAGAGTGCACTTTTACGGATTTCAGAGTGTGCACCATCTTGCATTGAAGATGACAAAAGAAGCCATTTTGGCACAATAAACACATCCAGCATCAGTGCTGTTGGTGCTAGCTGAGGCAGTGGAACACTTGATGAGCTCTTTGAAAACGATGACATGTCCTCCGCTGGGTCTGTTAATTCTGTCCTGTCTTATAACCTTGTGCCTGGGGAATAGGTGTGGTAATGTCGATAGAATCAGCCAGGTTTCTGTGAGGAAGAGCAGTTTCAATGTGTGGTCGTGCAGCAGGTCCCATATTTCAGTAGCGTGTTTATTGAGGGAGGTGTTGTTGAGGAGAAGGCAGAACAGGGAGGGGTGGGGAGAGGTGTGTAGGTGTGCGTGGCCGAGGGAGAGGTGAGTGTTGTGTGCGGTGCATGTGAGGGTGGTGTGAAGGTGTGGGAAGGTGCAGGAAAAGTGTCAGGTGGAACAGGGGAAGGCACCTTCGCAGTCGACTACCGAGGCGTAGCAGCAGCACTGGAAGGTGCATTCAAGGTTCAGGGTGAGGAGAGGGAAGCAGAGACGTAGCAGTGATGGGAGTGAAAGCAAGGGGTCTGGCGCTGGGCACGGGAGGGGCGCATACGGGCTGTGCATCCAAGCTGCGGCGGACATGAATTAGGAGCGGGGGTCTCTGGGGCAATGGGTTGGGCTAAGTAACTGGCAGGAACCGAGAAGGGAGTGCGGCGTGGGAGAGGAAGCAGGAAGGTCGCAAATTCAGGAAAAGGGCAGGAAGAAGAGCAAAAGAGTGAGAAAAAGGAAGAAGAGGAGTTAAGAGAGCAATTGAGTTCGAAACTCGAAGAGAAGAGCTGAGACTAAAAGAAGCCAAGAGCAGCAAGGATTGAGTGAAAAGGGCAGAGAAAAATGTTAAAGAATGAAAGGCAAAAGCACAGAAGATCAGCAAAGAATGAATGAGAAAGAGTGGCAGATGCCCAGCAGATCGGCACAGAATCAGTGTAAAAGTTCAAAAAGCAGCAAAGGAATATTGTGGAATAATGAAAAAAGCACATGAAAGTGGCAGAAAGAGAATGAGAAACGCACAGAAAAGCAGCAAAGAAGGAATAAGAAGGAAGGAGTAATGCACAGTGAAGTAGCAAAGAAAGACTGAGAAATGCACATAAAAGTGACAAGTAATGAAAGAATGAGCGATGCACAGAAAACAGCAAGGAAAGGGCGAGAAGTGTTCAAACAAGCAAATGGTGCGCGCGAAAGTGATCGCGAGCAAGAATTTCGGCCGCGACCGGGAGTTGTGTGCGCGCGCGCAAAAACTAAATAAAACAAGCATTGGCCGTGCGGCCGTGCGAGACGCGCTCTGTGGTGGGGGAAGGGGAGGAGCGGGAGAGCAAGTGACGCGCGGCCGTGAAAGTGACACGGCCGCGCGGCCCCGAGAAGCGTTCTGTGGTGGGGGAGGGGGAGGAGCAAGTGAGAGGAAAGACATATGGCGTCTGGAGCATGCGAGGAATGCGCGTTACTGTGCGCGTACCCGCATGCTCTAGGCAAGCCCAAAAAAAAGTGGTCGCATTTCTAAAAGCCCACTTACAAAATGTCTCACCCAGACCAGCGCAAGCGCTGGCTTCAGGGCGAGACCTAAAAAGGTACTGCTAATGAAGATAAGAAGCAGCTAACTTCAAACTCAAACATCGCCATTTAAAAAGAAAGAAGGGTACACCTCTGTTCCTTTACTCCTCCCCACTAAGGAAATTAAGAGTGATGTGACCGCCAACGGAAAAGAAGAAAGCGGACAAGCATTTAATAGTTTTAAGTGCACATGCCTGTTCGCTGTCTATGATAAGTCGAGTCCTCCAATGCTAGGAAGCCCTGCCTGGGGTAGCCATATGCTCTATAACTCAAGGTAACATAAAATACCATAGTGCTTCACGGAGCCTCACGCCACACTAGAGGTGGGCGGGCCAACAAATTAACAGGAAGAGCTGAGCCAGAGCCGAGCCAAGGACCTAGCTGGGCTGTAGGAGCCCATGCATGAGCTGAACCCCAAAAATGTTCGGCATGTAAACTGTGCAACAAACTCCATATAAAATTAAGTCAAAGACTCATCAAAATTCAAAAATGTGTTTTCCTATCACATGCGGAAGTGTTTCAGCTTGGTACATGAAAGTATATAACTGCATTGAGAGGCATGTGTTAAAAGTAGCTTTTTTTCAAACATGAACTTAAAAATATTTATATCCACCACATGCCCAGTCATGACAACAAGGCCATTAGTGAATCAAGAGTCAAGTCACGTGTTATGGGAGCCCTATGTGTGGCCTTGATTCTTACATGGACCAACATCTCTGAACTCAAATATTTCAAAGTGCTCTTATATGCAATAAGGAAAATGGAAGCCCAGAGGATTACACAATTTGGTTAAGCCCAGAAAAATCCAAGTTTATTTTTATTTCGCATTGCCCCATTCAGCCACGAGATGGATACCTATTTCAAAGATCAATGTTTTGTTTTTCATTCATGATGCCATAGGTTAGAGCACGGGTGGCACACAGAAGCCACATTAAAGCTGACTTGTTTTGGGCTTGAGAGTAAAGAGGACCTCGTGTTGAGCCAGAGCCAGGCATCTGGCTTAAGCCTTCCATGAGTTTTCAACGGCTCGCTTACCTCTACTCCACACGGCCCTTAGGTTCTGGGTGACATAGACAACTCAAGCTTAACACTCATTGTCTATAACATCACTCAGAGCCACTCAGTTGAAAACATGATAGCTACCCATCTATAATTCTATATATAATGCATAGGAGCCTGCAATCCTTGAGTAAAAAAATCTCTAATTTTCTTATTAAAGGCAACTTGAGATGTCTCTATGCACCTGTATTAATGAAATGATGCACCTGCTTAGATATAATATGTTATTACAGTTGAGTTCTGTTGTCACAATGCCTGCTGCAGAGCCAGCAGCCAGAGTAAAAGGCAAGTCAGGGTGCATAAATATACCACAGTTTAAACAAGGAAAACAGGTACTGGCTTTTGCTTCTTCTGATATCTTTGCCTTAAAAGAATCAAATGACCTGCAGAAAGGAGATATTTACTGCAACATATTTTTTTTTTCTAGGCTTTAAGTCATTAGAGATAGGATAGAATCCCTGCATGTTTCTACTTATTCTGAGGTATAACATTTTTTCGAATCTGACTTACCTTAAACCGATTCTAGTATCTTATTACAAAAAACACAAACAGCTTTATGGTGTATTTAATTTACCACTACAGATTCAGATTTTATTCTTGTTCTCTGCAATGAACATCAAAAAGCAAGGCACCAAGGATTTAAGAGGTTTGAGGGAAGGGTGAAGGTGGTACCATGTATCAGAAGGAAAATAATTATTTTTGCCTTATATTAAATGATACTGCAAGTCACCTCAGAGTTCAATGACCTTATAAAGGAACTCTGAAAAACCACGTGCTCTTTTATATGATCACAGAACTCCTCTTTGACTTGCAATATCCTTATACTGAAGGGGGTTAATTTATCTCTCTATATATAACATGTTATCGCCAAGTGAAGGCAAACAAAGACACTGCTTGATAGAGCGTGAATATATATACTTAGGAAACTTATTGTAATCCTAGAATTCATGCCGGTACAGAAGACAGTCCTGCTGTAAACTGGTATAGTGCTTAGAAGTAAATATGCATTTACATTTTGGTAGTTGTTCCTGCCATGTATCTTTAAAAACTATTTTTGATGCATTCCTTTTAGGATCGTTTCCATATTCAACTATCAGATGATAAGCAGGGGAGGCGCTATCTTGAGCTAATCTATGCAGGCGCCCTGCTGAAGGATGATTGGGTCCTGGCTGACGTAGGCATCACACTTTGTTCTACCATTAAATGTGTTGTCAAGGTATGTAATAAAAGGATTGTATTTGCAAATGTCTCACCCATCACTTGCTCCATTTCTAAATGAGGAAAGTGAAAATACACCTACATGATATAAAAGTTGTAATACATTTTAGAGACAAGGGCTCTGATTTAGATGTTGGCGGATGGTCAATCATCGCCATGGCGGAGTACTTTACTCCTGCTATGGCAAGGGTACTCCTGCCGCCATAGTTGGAGATCTCTGCTGGCCCAGGGGGCATCTCTTACATTTACAGGAACCGCCATCATGGCGGTTCCTGTAAATGCAATTAAAGTGTGCCTTTCTGCTCCATCACAGATCATGTGACAAAAGACTTCATCTTCACTCTTACATCTAGGACAGTCTTAAATACATGTGGTCTGAATGAAGCAAATTAATCTGCTTAATCCTGGCATTTGGAGACACTGGTGCAGCTTGTAGCAGTCTTTTTCGTTTACAAAACATCTCCTTATAAAAGATTTTGTGGTACAGAGACAACAAATAAAGCCATAGTGCCTTGAATGCAGCAAGGCCACAGTATTCCAGTACATTACATTAACAAAAGCCACCACAGACAGTGAAATAAGCTGCATACTTCTCTTACAGAAGTAAGGCGGCCAGGGAGTGTAGGAAAACCGAGAGAGTACTGGTGCAGCACAGTTTGAAAACCACCTCCCAACAACTTAATAGAGAGAGGAAGAAAAACCAAAAAACGTGCACGAAGAAGCGTGTCGTTTTAGGCTGGAAACAACCGCCAGTTTCAACCCTATGTCCCTGGAGGGTCCAAGGAATGGGGCACGTGAGGGAGAAGAAGGTGACCAGGGATTTAGACTAGGAGTGAAAGCTCAGTCAAAGAGCTGGAGTGCTTTAAGTGTAGGTGGCGTGAGCCAGGAGTATTCCAAACAGGAAAAATATTGTAGAAGAGGTTGCCAAATAGGGGTGAGCTTCCCCTGTGTGTGGGTTATTTTATGAGAAAGCAATTCCATCACTAGGACTTGCCCCCGGCGTGTGAACCATTGAGCTGTGGGGGAAGCAGTAGGTTGTTTTCAGTGTAGGGCTATGAGTTGCTTGGCGGCCCCCAACATGTGAGTGATTAAGTGCCATTCAGCATGTGGCATGGCCTGTAAGTGTTGGGGTTGAATACCAAGAAGGACTATCGGACAGGAATCCGGAATCGGGAAGCCTAGTGTCCCCCTAATGTGACTGAGGATTTCTTTCCAGAAGGTGGCAATGCCAGGGCATGACCACCCTATGTGTAGAAAGTCTCCTGGTGCCAAGGTACATCGCCAACAAAGTGGAGAAGTTGAGGGAAAGATAGTGTGAATTCGGGTAGGTGTGACGTACCAGCATGTCATTACTTTGTACGCCGTCTCGCATTGGGCTATGCTTTTCGAAATCTACAGTATGTCGCACCAGAGGTGCCCCCATTGTTTAGTAGAAAAGTCTTCCACGATGTCTACGTGCCATTGTGATTGGTAGGGATGTCGGTGGATAGGGGTAGAATGTTGGAGGACCTGGTAGGTATGTAAGAAGAGCCCGTGGGTTTTGTCAAATGACCGAACCCGGGTCTCAAAAGCAGTCAGTTGGCGGGTGACCCCCTGCACAGTGGGAGGGGAGAGAGCCCAGTGGCGCAACTGATGATATTGCAGTCTGGTGGGCTCAGGGAGATGGAACTCCTGTATACATTGGTCAAATGACTTGAGGGAGTCACCCTCAAATAGATCCCTAAAAGCGCGACAGTCGCCCTCCCTTCAGTGGCTATCTTAGTGGGGCTGCAGAGTGGGGGTAAAGTCTGGGTTGTGCGCCAAGAGAGTGTTGAGCGAAGGAAAAGTAGTAAGGCCTTGCTTCACCGCAACTTTGTCCCATATTTCCAGGACAGTTTTAGTAGGAATAGCAATGTTTGCCATTCGTGGCCTTGCTTTTCTGGGGAGTCACGCTAGGTCCCAGAGGGGGTGACATGCCACTGCTCGGTCCATATCAAACCAATGCTTATCGCTTTCACATACAACCCACTCTGAGACGAAGCGGAGGTGTGCGGCCCTTTAATATTCAAAGAGATTAGGGCACCCCAGCCCTCCCCTATCCCTGGAGAGCTTTTGCACTTTATTGGAAAAGAAAGGACATTTCCCCCCACCCCCAAATAAAGGAGTGACTGTCTCGTTGGAGGAGCAGGATCTCGTCTTGGGGGATCGGTGCAGATAAACATAGGAAGAGGTATAGTATTTTCAGCAGGAGAGACATCTTTGCCATGCTTATACAGCCCAGCCACAAACCTGGATGGGTTTCCAGCATTGGAGGTCCTCTAAGACGGATTTCCGGTATTCTTGGCCATCGTCCATGTAGCCAAGGTTGGAGTAAGCCAGAGGCCCAGGTGAACGGATCTAGGGGCCCATAGGAAGGGTGTAAGGGAATGGACCACCGGAAGGTCTAAAGGGGGGATAGTTACGTTCAAGGCTTGGGACTTGGACAGGTTAATCTTGAAGCCTGAGACTTCCTCAAAAGCCTGAAGCGTGTGCACGGGTGCCGGAAGAGACTTCTCTGGCTGGGCGAGAGTCAGAAGAAGGTCGTCAGCAAATAAGGCGATCTTATGGATGGGCCCCCCAAAGGGTATCCCAACTATATCTTCGGTTTGCTGAATGATGGCTGCCAAGGGTTCCACTGCTAGGGCAAATAGAAGAGGCGAGAGGGGGCATCCCTGTCTGGTGCCCCTCCATAGGTGGATGGCTTTGGGACAGGCCTCCATTGACCCGAATTCGCGCAGTTGGGAGGTGCAGGGGGCCGTAATCCTGTCAATCATTGCAGGACCTAGTCCTATCCTCTGGAACATGGCCTTTAAGAAGGGCCAGTTAACTCTGTCAAAAGCCTTCTCAACATAAAGCTAGAGAAGGCACGCCGAAGTAGTGCAGTGATGAGATTTCTCCACTAAGTAGGCCAAACGGCAGATATTGTTCGTCCCCTGTCTGTTGTGAATAAAGCCGACTTGGTCAGGGTCTATAAGACCCAGGAGGTAGAGCTCCAGCCTGTTAGCAAAGATTTTAGCATACAGTTTTGCATCTGTGTTTAGAAGCGATATACAACACAGTCGCAGCTCGCATGACTCGCGGGTGGGGGGGCTGGGGGGGAGGTCAAGCGGGGGTTTGCGCTGGTGTTCACGCGGGGGGGATTAAAAAATAAATTAAAAAAACGTAACTTACCAGGTCCCGCGCCACCTCCGCTCCTGGCCAGGTCCCGCGTCAGGAAGCAGGCATCCTCCCTCCCCTCCCCTAAGCCAATCACAACGCTGCATTGGTAGCGTTGTGATTGGTGCAGACAGCGCCCAGCCGGGCGCCTGTAGGGAGGCCATTTTCTCTATGTAGCTTACATAGAGAAAATGCAGAGTGCGCATGACTGGTGTGGTCGGCCCCAGAGGGCCGACCAAGCAGTCAGGGCCCACAGCATTGGGCAAGCCACTCCTCCCCGACCCGCCAACCCATCTGCCCCCAACCAGGCATACCGTTCTGCTTTCTCGTAGCGCGAGACGCAGAAACATAAAATGGTATTTAAAATACCATTTTATGTTTCTACTTCTCGCACTGCGAGAGAGCAGTGGGGCGACGCTCCTCTGCCCTAATGGAGGAGCCGCCCCTGATACAACGGTAAGAGCCACAGAGCAAGGGGTCCTTGCCCGACTTCAGGATCAGTGAGATCTCAGCCTCAGACATGGTGGGGGTGATCCCCAAAGTGGCTGTGAAGGTGTTAAATAGCGCCAGCAGATGTTCTTGCAATTGCGGGAGAAAATTAAGATAAAAGGCTACAGGCAGGCCATCAGGTCCTGGTTTTTTTTTTCCCAAGGGAAGGCTCTTCAGGGCATGCTGAAGATCCTCTGAAAAAATGGGGACTTCAAGCAGCTCTGCATGAGAAGCGTCAAGTGAGTCCCATTGACAGCCCGCAAGATAATTGATAATGGCGTCAAGAGGAGTCCTGAGTACTTGCTGTTTAGCTGTTTCAGAAGTAGCCCAGACACCCGGTGCAATCTAAATCCCTGAGATGTGTCCGCGAGCTCGTTGATGCTGAAGTGTTCACGCCAAGAGGGTCCACACCTTGTTGCCCCCCTCGTAGTACTTTTGTTTGAGAGCAAGGAGAGGTTGTTCCACCTTGTTAGTGCGCTGTGCCCACAGTTGACCCCACAATGGGGCCAGGCGACGTTTATTGCTCTGGAACGGGTGGCATGATCCAGGCGTTCCAAGTCCGTGATCTCGGTGGCCAGGCCCGTCTCAACCAAACTGGCCTCTCTCACCCGGGATATTGAGATAGTAGTGATTGCGCCCTTATGAGTAGCTTTAAACCCATCCCAGAGGGTATGTGCTGAGATGTGTGGGTCTCAAAATAGTTTGTGATCACAGTGCGGATTACCTCAATATCTACAGGGCCACATAGAAGTTGTGGGGGAAATCGCCATTGTGGGGAGGGACAAGTCAAGTCCTCCATTCTAGTCCAAGTCAATTCTATGTGTGCATGATCAGAGATCGAAATATCAGAGATGAGGGAGGTGTCGAGGTCTAAGAGTAAGGAGTGAGTGAGGAAGTAGTCAATATGTGAATATGACTGATGGACATGGGAAAAGAACGAAAAATCTGCAGTGTCATGGTGACGGTATTTCCATGCATCTACCAGGCCCAGATCTGCTGTGTCGCTTTTAAGGGCTGCCGACATGGCACCAGTTCCCTGGAAGGAGGCAGCACTGCGATCTAGAGAGGGGGTTCTAGACCAAATTAAAGTCCCATCCTAGCACTATAGCTCCACCCTCCCAGGACAGGCTCTCCTTAAGCAAGGTCCTAAGGAAAGTATCTTGTGCTTGATTGGGGACATATGCATTCAGAAGAGTGATGGGGCGCAGACCACGTTGTACAGTAAGTTTCAAGAATCAGCCCTCCCCATCCCAGACCACCCGCAGATTCTTGGAGCAGAAAGAGGCCTTGCAGAAAATTGCAACCCCTGCTGTCTTGGTGGCCGCGGAGGCCCAGTGACGGATGGGATGTGCCATGCGTGGGGAGTTCTGCCTGAGGAGGTGTGTTTCTTGTAAGAAAATTACTTCAGCATCCTGTTGAAGGAAATACCGTCACGCCTGTTTCCTTTTGTTGGGCAGTATTTTTTAAAACATTCATCATCAGCAAATTCCCTTCCCACATCCATGAACGATGAATCACAATTGCAACCAACCATACCATCCACATCCGCAGCACTTCCCTGCACTTGTCAGAAAGCACTAACCTTGTACTCTGGATGTAACCAAAGTGATGTACTGCTCCATCCCTCACTGCAACCACTAGTAACTCAACACAATAAAGTATGTTGGTCAAAAGCAGAAATGAGGAAAGTGGAATGACATATGAGAGGATACAGAAATACTAAATATTGCCACTCTAACTCGTTACTCTGCTAGGCACTGGTGTGTTTGTTTCTTGATTTGGCCCTATGATTAAGAACATCTGTGGACCAGCCTGGTCACGTACTCTCAGCGTGCCCCTTATGTTGCTGATGCTGACTCCCCTGCCCCCAGTGCAGGCCACTGCAGCTCCAGTTATTTTTGGGTCGGATCTACAAAATCTACTGTGGAGCAGAGAGGAGAATTTTTTTAGTTTGGGTAACCCGCTTCTCTGAGATTCAGCAGGTCAGCTAGAGGTCTACTAGAAAGTGAAACGTGAAAAAGTTGATACTTTTGAAAAGAACGTCCAGGAGCACCACCTCTTGCTCACGCTTGAATCAAGGAGACAAGACCCGTGCCCATCTCACATATCCATATCTCACAAGAACAGCACCATTTGTAAGGAGTTGGATTCCGATGATTGGTGGAAATCATGTTACTATTTTACTGAATTATTGAATCCTAATGTGAATACACATCTTATTCCTTTTCATAAAAAGGCATGAATTGACCATTCAAATTCCTTCATGCTATTTAAGTACCAACTTATCTGGGGTTTGTGCCTATATCACCTTACAATAGTAAATAAACTATGACTGCTTGACCTCACCACATCAAGAGTCAAAATCCAACAAGCATTGGCATAGCCAATAGGTCTCGCCTTTGGGGCCTTATAAGTGTTTAGCCAGAGCTATTGACTTTGCCAATGTCTTTAAGCTGTGCTGTAGAGAAGTGTGGCTGCTGTGCGGCATGCTGAAAAGTTATAATAAAAAAGTGTCAGAAGCATTTTTGTTACTTTATATATGACCAAGAAGGCATTATGTAAAACTGAACGACCATATTAAAAAAGTATTTACAATAAAAAATGTCCTCAGTTTTCTTTTGTTCTTGCAATGCTGACAACTTGTTTCTGCCTATTGCAATGGTTGTTTGTTAAAGCTTTTTTTTTGAGGGGGCATAAACAATCGGAGGGTGAAGGTTGGGAACTAGTACCTGTATTATAACACTAGCAGCGGCCAGACGCTAGGGGAGAATCAACAGATGCCAGATTCCGAGAGCAGGCTGAGGTGGTGCTGAGTGATGCTGAGGTGGTAGTGGTGGTGGTGGTGACTGTTGCGGAGACGATGCTGAGGTGATGCTGAATGATACTCAGGTGTTGCTGAGTGATACTGCTGTGGTGCTGAGTGATACTGCTGTGGTGCTGAGTGATGCTGTGGTGGTGCTGAGTGATATTGTCTTGGCGCTGAGTGATGCTGTGGTGGTGCTGAGTGATATTGTCTTGGCGCTGAGTGATGCTGTGGCGGCGCTGAGTGATGCTGTGGCGATGCTGAGAGATGCTGTGGTGACCCTGAGCGATGCTGTGGCGGCCCTGAGCGATGCTGTGGCGGCCCTGAGCGATGCAGTGGCGGCCCTGAGCGATGCAGTGGCAGTGCTGAGCGATGCAGTGGCAGTGCTGAGCGATGCAGTGGCGGAGCTGTTCGATGCAGTGGCGGCGCTGAGCGATGCAGTGGCGGCGCTGAGCGATGCAGTGGCGGCGCTGAGCGATGCTGTGGTGGTGCTGAGCGATGCTGTGGTGGCGCTGAGGGATGCTGTGGTGACGCTGAGCGATGCTGTCGTGGCGCTGAGTGATGCTGTGGTGGCGCTGAGTGATGCTGTGGTGGCGCTGAGTGATGCTGTGGTGGCGCTGAGCGATGCTGTGGTAGCGCTGAGCGATGCTGTGGTGGCGCTGAGCGATGCTGTGGTGGCGCTGAGCGATGCTGTGGTTGCGCTGAGCGATGCTGTGGTTGCGCTGAGCGATGCTGTGGTGGCGCTGAGCGATGCTGTGGTGGCGCTGAGTGATGCTGTGGTAGCGCTGAGCGATGCTGTGGCGGTGCTGAGTCATCCTGTGGTGGTGCCGAGTCATCCTGTGGTGGTGCTGAGTCATCCTGTGGTGGTGCTGAGTGATGCAGTGTTGGCCCTGAGTGATGATGTGGTTTCGCTGAGTAAAGCTATGGTGGTGCTGAGTGTTGCTGTGGTGGTGCGGAGTGATGTTGTGGTGGCGCTGAGTGATGCTGTTGTGGCACTAAGTGATGCTGTGGTTGTGCTGAGTAATGCTGTGGTTGTGCTGAGTGATGCAGTGTTGGCCCTGAGTGATGATGTGGTGTCGCTGAGTAAAGCTATGGTGGTGCTGAGTGATGCTGTGGTGGCGCGGAGTGATGTTCTGGTGGCGCTGAGTGATGCTGTTGTGGCGCTAAGTGATGCTGTGGTTGTGCTGAGTAATGGTGTGGTTGTGCTGAGTGATGCTGTGGTTGCACTGAGTGATGCTGTGGTTGCACTGAGTGATGCTGTGGTTGCACTGAGTGATGCTGTGATGGCGTTGAGTGATGCTGTGATGGCGTTGAGAGATGTTGTGTTGGTGCTGAGTGATGCTGTGCTGGCTCTGATTGATGCTGTGCTGGCTCTGATTGATGCTGTGGTTTCGCTGAGTGATGCTGTGGTTTTGCCGAGTGAGAGATAGAGTGAAGATATAATGCCCAATTAGAGAGGGTGGTGAGAGAGAAAGAGAGAGAAAGGGTGTACATAGAATAAAGAGTGGAGCGGGATAGAGAGAGAGAAAGAAGGGGAGAGAGAGTGAATGAAGGAGTTTGAAAGAGAAACAGATAAAGGGGTGAGAGAGAATGAAAGGCTAAAAAGATAGAGGGGAGAGTTAATTAAGTAGAGAGAGAATTAGAGAGGGAGAGAGAGAGAAGGAGAGACAATAAGAGTGGGGGTGTGGAGTTTAAATAGAGTGAAGAAGTGACGTGGAAAAAGTAATCTTAAATATAGCTTTGTGCTTTGCGCGAATAAATATTAAAAAAAAACCAGTGAGAGACAAAAATACTGGTAATTAGGCTGTGACTCCCAATATAAAACAAATAGCGATATAAGGTGAAATCAACCCACCGAAGCAATATTTCTAACTAGACAAAAAAAGCTTGCATTTCAATGCTAATCGCTGTTGTTTTTCATGTGACTGTAGTCCAGGGCCCTCAGTTGGTAATGTGAGCTGCTGCTGCGATTGAAACATCAGAGTCCAGAGAGTTAATGAGCCATGACGAGGAAATGAGGAAGAGATAGGAAACCCAGATGCCAGCTGCGCGTGCGTGCATGCCATCGTGAACGCAAGCTGGTCGCCAGCCGAAAGCCAGTGGGTTTGCACTTCCAAAACCCGCTTACTAAAACTCTCGGCCAGACCAGCGCAAGCGCTGGTGCAGGCCGAGACCTAAAAAGGAAGTAATTTGCACTGTAGTAAGCTGTGCAGAAGCACTATTGAGGAGGGTCCAGACACATCAGACAGTACTTGTCACAGATATTGCCCACTATCTCTACGTCTTCCATGTCCTGGAGAACTGGCCTGACTGGGCAGGCTTCATCCAATTCACCTGCAATCAAACTGAAAAGAATTTGCAAATGGCCTGATTCACCGAATTGGGCCAATTGCGACCGTAAAATGCCTTTTTATTATGTATGCAACCCAGCACGTTACCGAATAGCAATTTGGGTTTGGGATTTGGTATTTGGAAGGGGTGTGTTTAGGACGTCCCTGTCAAATACCAAATCGAGGGACTACCTCATTAATATTCATGAGGTAAATCGAATTATAATCCACTAGGAATCGGAATTTGCGAACCGACCTATCAGTACATAGGTCTATTCTCAAAATACCACATTGGACGCAAAAGTACTAGGCACAAATTGCTACCAGTAAATATACGACCAGTGCTACGTACCTCTGGCCCAAATCTGGCAAATAAACCCATGGGATAATGACTTCATACTTTACAAAGCATCTATTGCTTATATGGTCAAAATCATAAAATGCATTGATTGGTTAATGCAAACCATCATTAGACCAAAACAATAGCAGAAGGTTTCGTTTGAAAATATTACAATAAATGAAAGAAATCTAATCAATTGTTTCAAATCACTTTTGTACGTAATACCAATAAATATTATCATCATAATTTTGCATAATGCTTGTGGAATACTGCAGTTGAAAATTTACAAGTTCTAATACTCAGTTCTCTATTGGCACAGCAACAGTCCCCAATGTTATTCTCAAATGAAAAACACATGCGTCTAAATTCCACAGTGGGTGTCAGTAAGAACTATAACCTAATTATTTTGTGCCAAACCATCTTTGATAGTGCTGCATCAAGATATTCTATTTTAGGTAAGTTCATGCAAGAACAAGGCATAATCTAGTTTCCTACGTGACTCTATGTCTATGCAGCCAGTTGCCTATGATTATTTTTTCAGTTGCTTAGACATTATGGGCCTAATTTTGAGTTTGGTGGACGGATACTTCATCACAATGGGATATAATGCACTTGCAATAAGGCAGCTGGAAAATGCGCCATTTTTGACAAGGTACCTGTCTGGCAAACTGTAAACCAGGTCCTATATCTCCTTATATCTTTTAAAAAAATTTTTTTTTTTTTTTTTTTTACAGAGATTTATATAGCGCGAACTTGACCCGGTATCGGGTATCAGAGCGCTTTACATAGCACCAGTTGCGTTACATGAGGACACATTCATTTTTGCTAGGCACGGGGAGATTAAGTGATTTGCCCAGAATCACAGGATGTTCAGCGTCACTGCCGAGACTGGAACCCGGTTCCCCAGATTCGAGGTCGACCGCCCTAGCCGTTAAGCCTACTCCTCTCCCCAAATATCTAGTATAGAATAAACCTAAGTCTCAGGATGATCAAACTTGGAAAAAACGTGGCGTGCGTCAGTTGATGATGTAGCCCATGTCTTCAGATGCCTCAATGATTATGTCATTCACTGAGTAGTCAGTCCATTCATGGGATATTATATCCTAAATCACACTTCTCGTGTACCACAGGGCCACTTCTCAATCAAAAACAAAGTTTCAGGTGAGCACCTTAAACCTCCAAGGTTTTCCGGACTAAACCAGACTTCACGTGAGCTTGAATGGTTATTACTGGTAAATGAAAAATGCTTCTATAGGTCTTACGCTGCATCAAAGCTACATATGCTTCTGAATGTCCACGCAGTCTACAATATTTATTCAGCAGTGTTCAGAAGTGTAGGCATGCAAGACTGTGAGCTTGTGAGAGTGGGCTCAACAACTGAACATAATATCCAGTGGCTATTGACTTTTTAAAACACATCTGTAGAGATCACATTCTACTCAGATTTGTGTGTATATGTAAAGTACCTCTCAAGTCCCTTGCTAATATTTATTCTTAGCTCAATGGGTAGCCAATGAAAGCATTTTCGACCCATTTTTAGCATGGCTGCTCGTTTCTTATCTTTTAATGTTGTTTCGTTAGTGTAGCAGACCTTTTAAGAAGCCTGGGCAGGAATCTAATCTGAATTAAGGCATGAACTAACTTTTCTCGTTCCTCTTGACAGAAGTGGACTTCAGATTGCATGGTGTTGATTTTTAGTTGGAGGGATATTAATGGTCATCTTACAGTTTTTCACTTTACAGTGTATGAGCAAACAGACAATATGGACCTAGTTTGTGGGGTGATTGCTAAATGGGAGTATCTTTGTTTTAAGACCTATAAGAGAGAGGCAGTCTGGTCTTTGGTGAATCTTGGACTCTTCAGCGTTTGACTGAAAATATTGTTAGTGGGATTCAACAAAGTTTGCTAGGTAGAATGCATCATCTTTTATTGAACCGATTTTATTATTTGAAGCCAGACCTTGCCTCGAGAAATCCTGCAGCATGAGATAGAATTAACAGGGCATTGACAATACCAGATCAAAGTAGAGTTCAACCATTACAGTTGTCTGTAGGTCAATGGAGCCCCTAACTCAGGAAGGCACAAGGATCTTGACCATTAACACTAGATTAGAGGGGAGCGTTTGGCAGAGAATCTTAGTCCACTGTACATTGTTTGGGGAGTGAGGATGGAGGGGCTTGGGCCACAGTTCACGGTGCTCGTCGCAGCTCTTAGTCCAAATTTTCTTGCAAGAACTCTTCTTATGAAGCAATGGACAATGTTGTGCAGGAGGGATTTGTTGAAGTTAGGAGTTTCATCACTTTCTTAAACTGGTGGATGTTTGTGGCAAGTCAGATTTGTAGCATGTGAGAAGTTGGCCTGGTATATGCTGTCCACGAATTAAAGTGGGCACCCTGTACTAGTCCAAACAACCCTTATGGTGATTTAAGAGGCCAAAGATAACCTTAGAAAGCTATCCAAGTGGTAGCTGTGGAGAGCAGCCTTCAGGCTTAGTCTTGAAGGAATGTTAAGCAACTTGTTTTACCAGAATGCAACCTTATAGTATTGGTTAAATGAAAGGAGAACCACACAGTAGTTATAAAAATATGTATTTATTGATATAACACTCGTTAAGTACGACACAGTATCTTCTACACGAATATACTCACAAAGCACACAATACTGTAGCACAGAAACAATAGTAAATAGCACTAATACACAGTGGGCTCCAGGGGGAGACCAAACCATATACTAAAATAGTGGTATAAGAACCACGACTCGAGTCAAGACAGTGTCTAGTGAGTGTAGAATCACTGGGACCCCAAGGAACCACCCAAAGTGAGTAAGTAGGGACCCTACGGAGGTCGGGTGCAGTGAGGGAACACGACCGCGTGCTATGTACAATTCTATGGGAGAGTCGCGGCTGAAGTTTTTAAGTTTAAGGACCCTTTCCAGTGGACTTCGAAGAAACCCTGTGGAACTTAGGAGGTTGGAGAGCCACCCCACCCGTGGATACCGTAGTACCAGAGTTACCTATCCCAGGGAAGCCTGGTGCATAGGGCTGACGTGGCATCGGAAACCGCCGTCGATCTCAATGGAGGACTTCAAGAAAGTGCCACTGCTGGAAAGAAGAAAAGTGTCCATGGAATTCAAAGGTGGATTCCTGTTGAAGAGTACCTGAAATCAGAGGGGACAGAGTCTGGGTCACTCAGGAGTGACCAGGGGCTCGGTAGACGAATGCCCACCGATGTCAGGTGCTTCAGGTGCGTTGAGGAGGTTCTTGACTCTGCAGCCACCGGGACCAGGAGACGTCGAGGACAACCAGGAGCCAGATACGAGCTGTCCCACAAAGGATGTCGAGTACTGAGGGGTTGTTGTCCGGCTGGAGCACCAACAAGCCTTGGCAAAGGCAACCCACGCAGAAGGTCAAAGAAGATTACGGTTCGGACCAGCAAGGTCCAGGAGACTCACCAAACACAGGGGAGTCAGGGCAAGCCTGGAGCAACCAGGGGAGCTCAAGAAAAGCAAAGTTGACCCTCAAGAGGACCCACAGGCTGGAGGCACAGGAGTCGCAAGGGGACCGCGAGAAGTTTCACAAAGCAACAGCCCACGGAGGCCGAAGTTCTTTGGTAGAAATGGTGCCAGAGGTTGGGGCTACTCAGAGCCCAGTGCACTTGTTCGGGAAATGCCAGAAAGCATATGCACTTGCAAAAGTACGCGGTGCATAGGGGTACGGGTATTGCAGCCCCCACAAGGGATTCTGGCCTCAAACTTGGTGAGAGGGCAGCTCAAACCTCGAGGGACTTGGAAACTCACCTCCTGTGTTGCTGGAGCCTTTGGAGTCCGTGAGAGCTCATGAGCAGCAGACCGGTCAGTTGAGATGTGGTGCCTGCGGTTGCAGGGGAGTGACTCCTTCACTCCAAGGGAGATATCTTCAGTTGTCCTTGATGCTCCACAGGTCCTGCACGGAGCCTGTATGGTGCATGGGCACAGACGATGCTTCAGACTGAGAGGGAGATGAAGTCGGGCCCAAACGAAGTCCAGAGTGTCCAAACGGTCGAAGTTCAGTGGTTTCTGGTTCAGAATCTTGGCCACGTTGAATCTAGGGTCCTACAGCCAGGTAAGCCCTTTTGTACCCACGGGAGAAGGTTGGACAGATTCAGGGGACCCTCCCAGGTGAGGGTCTGGACAGTGGGGAGGTTACTCCCATGTCCTTTTTCCAGTTTCGTGCCAGAGCAGGAGCCAATGGCTCCCAGGACTGGTTTGAACTGGACTATGCACAGGGACACCAAATGCGCCCCTCATGCAGACTTTCGGTCGCTGGCAAGCGCACCCACCCAGGCCTAATACACTAAATCCTGTCTGGGAGGTGGTCACACCTCCCTGTGACAGGATGCCTATTGTTCTGCCTTCCCCTGCTCGAGCTTGGCTCAGCAGCAGGAGGGCATAAATGTGTCTCTGGTCGGCAGCAACCATTTTGGGCTGCCTGAGACTAGAAGGCTGGTACCGGGAACACCAGGGACCTCACAAAGCTCGTTTCTGAGGGGTGGAATCATACCTCGGGTATGATTCCACAATGTTTGACACCAAACACGATA
Organism: Calotriton arnoldi; assembly: GCA_963921515.1. NCBI lineage: Eukaryota > Metazoa > Chordata > Amphibia > Caudata > Salamandridae > Calotriton > Calotriton arnoldi. The sequence goes on along the minus strand of CAWUFW010001349.1, from coordinate 898,428 downwards.
GGGTTACTTTCAGCCATCTCGCGGTCGCATAAAGCCACTCTATATGTTGTAAATGGCTGAAGTACTAACAACCCGAGAGAATGGACTCCGTAGGCTGCAGGGGTGTCCCGCTCATGCAGTGGCACCCTCTCACTTAGAACCAAGCACCCTGCCTTCAGGATTGTCAAGGCCTGCTATACAGGTGACTTATAGGTTTTAAGTGTAGTGACCCTTAGATGTAGTAAGCCTATATCTAAAGTAAGTGGTGCATGCACCATCTTACACAGGCTGCAATGGCAGACCTGTAGTTCCATTTTGCATGGCCTCTCATGGGTGGCATAATACATGCTTCAGCACATGGGAGGCCTCTGGGGTACCTATGCCCTGGGTACATGGGTACCATATACTAGGGACTGACAAGGGTACCCCAGTATCCAATCTGGAGTGTACCTAAGTACATGACATAACTGTTTAAGGAGAAAGCATATAGACTGGGGTCCTGATTAGCAGGATCCCAGTCAGACTAGTCAAAAACAGTACTACATGAAGCAAAAAGTGGGGGTAACCATAAGAAGCAGATCCTACTTTCCTACATAGCAGGATGCATTTCCACATGCTGGCAGCACACATGGAGTGGACTTGTTTATGGATCTTCTTTTCTTTGCAGTTCTGTGTCTTTAGTCTTGGTCTATTAGTTGAATATGGAGCAGCCACTTCTTGGCAAGGGTAGTTTGGTTGTCATGACTTTCTATATACCATATTATGTTTTGAGGAAAATATGTACGGTTAGGGTTAGTCAGTGGAGCCTGATTCAGGTTGGGGTACTGTGGCCAAACTGCCTTTTCCATTGTAAAGCTTGGCACATAGGAGCACTTCTCTTGGAGAGAGAGATTGGGGCCTAACTAAAGTCAGTCAGTAGTGTGTTCCCTCCGCCTATGCAAGAGTGTCTGGATAGTAATCAAGAATTTGTTTTCATGGAGCTATGGTTGTATTGTAGTAAGCAGTGCTAGCTGGTGCCAGGTTTCTTGTTTAATCTTGCTGCAGCAGTACTTAAAGAAAAGTGGCTATCAATATGAATGCCAAGTGATTTAGCACATGCGGTGAAGGTTGGTATAAAGACCTATCGGTGCACGACGGACAGCCAGGTTTCATTGCTTTATTGTTATGTGGGAATGTCTTTGTCCTCTAGTAAAGGTTACATTCCATGTTTATGTTAACTGTGATGATGGATAGCATTAAGCCACACAAACTCCAAGTGATAGATGGGAGCGGGGTATTAGGACAAACTGATGTCAAACTACCAGGACAGGGGCAAACTAGTCTCAAAGTTTGCTTTCTATGTCCTGTACTTAAAGAAAATGGGAAATCTTGCCTTGTGGTCAGCAATGCCATAAGGTTCAGATTGGCCTAGCAAAGGAAGAAAGCAGGCATTGCCACTGACCAGGTTTTAGAAGGCATCATTGATCACTAAGATGGTGGTGGGTTTGAGGTCTTTATTAACATTCCTTTAGTAAACTGATATTCTCTATTTAGCAAATTCATATTCTCTATTTGGGCATTTATCTGTACAGCCCCGGCTTTTTAAGCATTTTTCTGAAGAATGGGAGTACAGGAGGGTGATAGGGCAAAAGTGATTCTTCTAATTCGTAATTTATTTAATCAGGTATTCCACAAATGAACCTTATGAAGTGATACATTTATAATTTCGAGGATGTGGTGAGTGCATCACTAGAGAGAGTTTTAATTCGGCTTGGGCAGTGAACGCTGCTCCGTTCGCTGAGTTTTCTGCATGCTGTGGAGCATGCGGAGTGCTGAAAAATGCTGCTCCGAGCAGCAAAGATTTTTCCTCGCTCACCAACGCTAAGTTGGTGAGCACGAGCAACGAAAATCCAACGCTAGACCACCTCCCAGCGAGATTTCTCAACATGAGAAACCTTCCGTTCGCGTTGAGGAAGCTGCCGCTCAAGTAGAACTTCTACTCGAGCGACAGGAAGAAGCAGTACCCTCTTGCGCTGCATGTGGTGCTATTCGTGCTGATTTTACAGCGCAGGACAAAGACCCAGTACTAAAAATCAGCGCGAACGGCGTGACATAATGCGCTCTGCCACTTGCAGAACTCAGCAGAATGTTTTTGCCACATCGTGGAGTTCCCATTAGTGGAACTCTGTGATCTCCGCCCAGGCCTAGTTGAATCAGTGTGGTAAAACAGGTGTGTAATGTGACGGTTGAAGCGAGTGAGAAAGCGAGTCAAAATGTATATGAGGTGGGCGTGAAGTAGAATGAGGATTACAAAATTACAGTGTATGGGAGTGAGTTGGATCAAGAATTGGAGTGTGGTGGGTGATCAAGGCAATGATTGCCCTCATTGCTCTTTACAGTGAAACCTATTCGTAAATTAATCATTACACCTCACCTGAGTTCACACTTTCCTTTATTGCCACAATTGGCAATAAGAGGAGTTGACAGGAATGACGAGAGACAGAACAATTTTACAGCACCGATGGTGGTACAACATGAGGTCAAGTACAGAGGTGGAGACTCAACTGTTGATTAACAGGTCAATCCGCCCTCACAATTTTCACCAGCAGGAATTAGTAACTGAAGTTAATGGCTAAGTAGATCAGATTTTCCAAATTAAAGCAGCCAAGTGGATCTGAAGAGGGCAAAAGCAGAGTAAACCCAAACTTGGTGGCAGTGTTAAGCTCCCTATGCAATATTTTAGTGAACAACGTTGTCAAGCATTATTCCTTTAACTCGTTACATTTTAATCACACTTGGTGAACCTCTGATGGTCTGAAGTATTCCTGGCCTATGCTGAGATACTGGCTAGTGTAAGACATACCCACTCTAAAGAAACTGTCACTATTTTAAAATTGTTTGGGGTGGGAGTTTTGGACTAAATTAATAAAAAATGTCCCATCTATAGAAAACATTAGATATATGCGAATGAGTCATTAAACAGGGAGGGTTAATTATGGGAAGAAAGTTAAAACAGTAATGAGGAGGTTCAAATTTTACTTCAAGAGATGAGGGAGCTGACTCAATGGAGGACTATGTAGCAGCCCTAAGATTCTTAGTTATTACAAGTGATTTTCAACACTGACTACTAAGATGTGTAGCAAGAAGATATACTCATGGAGACCAATAGTAGGAAAGTGTAAAAACAATTGTGAGTGAGTTCTGATTTAACCTTGAATTAATATTGGAAAAAGGGATGTACCAATCGGAAATGTGCCGGAGGAGGCGCTGGTCTCTCCCTGCTTGGGCATAGCTAGCCGCTGTGCTTTAGAGACACACACTTACACTGTAGTTACTTGCCGGTAAAGAACCTGTGCGGTCTGGCGTCCGGTTATATATCTCCTCGGGCCTTGCCCAGGGAGTGACACACGCGGCAACAATGTAATGCAGAGGCCGGATGGCTCTCTACATCCCTCTTATTCTTTAGTGAGTTCAACCAACCCGTCTATTGTTCAGGTTACAAGATGCACACAAAGTCTCTGAGCCTTTGGTTGGGAGCAGGGTACGGCCGGAGACCATATGTCTGGCTCCAGGAGTTGTTTCCAGGCCCCTGCTCAAGTGGGCTTTCGTGCACAGTGTTTTCTTCGAGAGTCCTGCCACTTTGCTGGCCGTAGCTGCTGCCTTCACGTCTTCGGTACAGGGATGGGCATCCTCCGCTTCTTGCCGGAGAGAGAATTTGTGCGCTGGCAGGCTCCTCTCCAGTCACCAACTCGGCTTCCCCTTCGACTCCTTTTGGGGATACAGCCACCTTCTTAAACCACAACAAACACATTCCTGATGATTTTGCGAGGACCTTGCTGCGCAGTTCTCCAAACTTCCGGTCCTAGTGTGTTCGGAACTTCCATCACTGGTATCGGTCCTTGATGACTACACTATCACCCACTTGTAGCGAGGGAAACTTTCTGACTTATACTCGCTTTCCGTTTGGTGACTGCCCTTCTAGCTTGAGTGGCCTCTCTGTCGAAATCCACTGGGTGCCAACCTGGGTTTGCGGGAATACTATCCCGTGTGGGCTTCTGAAGTTGCAAGTGTGCTGGTGCGCAGTTAGTAGTGCTGTGTGTGGTCTATCAGTTTGCATTTAGTAACTTGTGCAGGCAGCATTCAGCCTCCTCACCTTGCTCCACTCCTATCCGGAGGGCTCGGTTGAGAGCCTGCATAAACCGATTGACTTCCCCATTTGCTTGGGGCCACTGTGGTGGGATCTTCCTATGTCGGACAGCAATGGAGGCGAAGTATTCATGGAATTCACGTCCCTGGAATAGTGGACCATTGTCAGACTTTATTTCTTCCCAGAGACCCAGCATCGCAAATATTTTTTGCAGCACAGCCTTGACCTGGGGGAATGCAGTGGATGACACCACCTCCAAGACGGGAAACTTTAAGTCTGAGTCCATCATCACAAAGGTACTTCGGCCATCGGTGAAGCTCCCGAAGTCGATGCTGACTTTGGTCCATGGCTCCAGACTCGGTTCCTTAGTGAGGACTGGGGCGGGAAGCTGCTCCCAGCCTGTGATGGCGCAAGAATGGCATTTGGCCACAGTCTCATAGACAAGAGCATCCATCCCCGGAAACCATACCTTACTGCACAGATGGGCCTTGGTCTTTGCCGCTCCTTGGTGTCCTACATGAGCCAGACTGATCACTCTGACCCACAGATCCTTTGGGACCACGATCATTTGGCCACAGAGTAGTAGTCTGTGCTGCCCGTCACTTAGCTCATGACGGACCCTCCACAGTTATTACCTTGCAAGGTTGATCGTCCGTGTTCAGCGACCAGGACCCATTGAGGAAATGTTACCATTTTGTCTGGGCCAGTGCTTCTTTTGCCCTTACCAGGTTCTCATCCTGATTGGTCACTTCGCTGAGTTCTTCCAGCGTCATTGTCTTTGGGTAGGCCTCTTGGACAACCATTCGGACAAATTCTTCAATTCGCTCCTCTTCCTGGTCCAGACGTGGGGCTTATATCACAAAAAGAAGAGGGAAAACAAAATATGAATAATGTTAATAATAAGTGTCAGTGAGTGAATTGAAGGAAAAGGCACCATGCATTAAAAACTGCCCTCACACACAGCAAGCTGTGTCATGCTTCATCATAGGGCTGCTAACACACCTCCGTGTAAACCCTACACAGGAGGTGGAGCAATAGGGAGGGGAAGACAATACAACATACAAAAGAACCAAGGGTGAGAAAATGTGCAGAAAAAGTGATCTAAAAGCTGGTCATAGGGAATCCTTCTTAACACTTTTAATATTAGGTTCCCTGTCCAGTGTTTAAGGATTTAGAAAAAAATGGTGGATGCCTAGGTGGAGGAGCTAATTATGAAACTCCACCCGCTCCACTCTGCATAAATGTCGACATGTTTCTGCCGGATATGAACAATACCCCGGCTTTCCTCAGGACTCTCACCTCTGTGGTCCTCGGTAATATCTCTCTCTTCTATAGATTCAAGAGTAAGAGGGGATATCACCTTTCATGGAGCCCCTCATATGTGAAGAGGAACCTGCATAAAGGATAGAGAAGCCACAAAGACACAAAACGAAATATATATGGTGCCCAAAGCCTATATTTATGTTAAAAAATCTCCCAAAGATAATCATGGTGCTTCACCTCCATTCACTCAAAACACACTATTAAAACCATGGGGAACACTCCTTCTCCATAAATCTCGTGATTAGGGTGTTGTATTTTCCATGGCCATTCGTCCATTAAATCAAAACATAATGATAGTTACTATTATGTAAACTATCCCATAAACACTGAAGTATTCCTAATATCAATACTTCAGAGTGAGAGAACAATCAGAGACACCACCCTCATCCAAGTCGCCCATCATTCAGACTTACCGAGTTTATATATATTTATAACTCGAACTGGCGGGGAAGGAGAACAGCTTCCTAATAGCACTCTCTGTAGATAAAACAAAAAAGAGCTCATTCGAAAAGGTGAGGCGAGACCCTTTCCTTCTGGTAACAAACGGGGCCCTCTTTAAGGTGTAAGTGATAAAGAGATGGTGAGTATAATGCCTTCTCGTGTGTTGTACTTGCACCCACGTGACACGAGCGAATTTGAAAACGGGGCTCCTACACCCTCGTTATTCACAGATTCCTCAATGATAATGACAACGCTACAATCTTAAAATCTTAAAAGGTGGGGGCCCACTGTGAAAAATGGCCAGTGATATAAAAATCGCCGTCTTATTTCTATTATTTTGTTCTTCAGCCCCAACCCACACTGTTAATCAGGCTCCTCTACACGGACTTACTGCTTGCAAGGTAAGCTGTCACCGCACACTGGCGTCTCTCCCGCACGCCGCGAAGTATCAAGCCCTGTGTAAACGGCAGCCCTCTTAAAGTATCAGGGCCACGCCCACGTACGTTAAGGACTGCGTGGGCAGCGTCAATCTGGAGGATCTGTTAGCACTAGAACGCTACCCATTCAGGGCTACAAGGTAAATAGCAGTATCCATTTTGGGGACGATCTCAGAGAAAACAACTCTTTTGTTGGAGTACTACACCTTTCTACATTATCACAATAGTGATATAACCAAATTGCCTCAACACTGTATAAATTAAATGAGCAAAATAAATGAAAATAATAATGTCTGTAAAAAATATATATAAAACAAATTAAATTTATAAAAAAATGTACAACCATGGCTCATATATGACAACACTCACTATGTCAATGGGGAACTGGTACATGGTGCCCATAAGCACGGAAGAATGACCCTTATTGTTCTTAGCAAACAGTTTTACTATGGATCCCCCTGTGACATTCTCATGGGCATAGATGGCAAGGATACACCCGGTGTTCCTAACTCAGAGGAAGAAATTTAGTTATTACAGTGACCAAAAGACTCCCTATGATGTTTCATGGGTCATTTAAGCTATTCCAGGGGATATCATCGTTCAATCCCCTGGAAAAACTCCGTGCCCTATAAATCCATTTTTGTTCTCTAATGAACAATGCTCTCTCTGGATTTCCCAAGTTCATGTTAATGTTTGGTTTTTCAACTACTGTCCACGAGAAATCCTCAGCCGAGTGCTTCTGCTCCAAAACGTGGGGCTCCCATCAGCAGGGGATGGGGAGACAGGTAGTCGGCTGGGTTGTTGGCACCTGGGCGATAGACGATGTCGGGCCAGTATGCCTGTAGTTGCACCGCCCATTGTTCTATCCTGGGGGGACCTACGCATGTGGTGCCTGTGAACAGAGGGATGAGAGGCTCGAGGTCAGTCATGACCCTGAACTCGTGTCTATAGAGGTAGAGGTGGAAGTGTTGACAAGCCCACTTTATGGCCAGAGCCTCTCTTTCAATCTGAGCATACCCCATTTCCGTCTCAGAGAGTGCTCTGCTGATGTATGCTATGGGAAACCAGTCTCTGTCAGTGCTTTCTTGCATGAGCATGGTCCCTAGGCCAATGAGGCTGGCATCGACAATTAATTCTCTTCTTTTCCCGGTTGACTTACGCCATGGTGGTTTTGTCCATGAGGGCCTCTTGGATCACCTTAAAAGCCTAGGTAGCTTTAGTCCGAGGACGCTCCTGTGAACGTGAGAGCCCGCAGGGGCTCAGACAGAGAGGCCAAGTTGGGAATAAAACGTACACAGGAGGTGGCCATTCCAAGAAAACTGGGGACCTCCGTTGGGTTCCTGGGAGGGGTGCGGTTTGGATGGCTATGGCCTTCTTCAGATCCATGCAGAGACCTTCGTGGGAGAATAAGTATCCAAAGAACTTGATAGAATCATGGTAGAATGAACACTTGTTTTTGTTCAGGGTTAGGCCACTGTCAGATAGTCGTTCCAGCGTGTCTTGTAGGCGAACATGGTGCTCTTCCAGGCTGTTCGAAAATATGAGAATGTCGTCGCTTAAATTAAGGACCCCCATCAGACCAGACAGTGTCTCATTGATGGTGTTTTAGAAAACCTCAGCCGCTGACAAAACGCCCAAACTCAGTCTTATGTACCTTCTGTGGCCTGCGTGCATGGAGAAGGTTGTGATATACCTGCTTTCAGAGGCCAACTCCAATTAATTGATGGTATGCGGAATTGCGGAATTGTGGTCGAGCTTAGAGAACCACTTGGCCCTGTTGAGGTCAGCCACGATATCGTCCATAGTGGGCGTGATGTGGCGCTCCAGCTTGAGAGCCTGGTTCGGGAGACCCATGTCCACGCAGAGCCTTATTGCTCCTGGTAGCTTTGGCTCCGGTGCTATGACCAAAGGTGACACCCAGGGGTGGGGATTGGTGATCTTTTCGATGACCCCAAGATCCTCTAGTGCCTGTAGTTCTCGTTTGACCTGAGGCCTCAGATGGAAGGGGACTCTTCTGAGCCACAGGGCTGTGGGCTTGACAGAAGTGTCGATGTGGAGTTTGAACTGTCGGTGCTTTAACTTGCCTAGTCCTTTGAACAGTTGCGGGAAATCGGCTAGGATGGAGTCAGCATGACATTCCTGGATCTGGTTCGCAAAGAAAACCAACTCTAGATCTTCAGCTGTGTGGCAGCTCAACAGTGTGCCTTTCTTGCCCTCTGTGACATGGAACTTCACTTGGGTTGTCTGTTTGTCGCTGGTCAGATCCACTTCAATCACTCCTCGCAGTGGTAGGGGTTCCGATCCCTCTGTATGTATAGATCTTTGCTTTGGTATGAGCGAGGGGAGGGTAAGGTGTGAGTCGCTCGGACTGTTCAGAGTCCATCACGTTCACTGACACCCCCGTATCTATGAGGGCTCTCACAGTCGTGTTCGCGACCTTGACTGTGCACATGGGCGGCGGCTGCCGCATGCGATCCATGCGTCCTGCAAACAACACTACAAATACGTTCTCCGGTTCATCGTCCGTGTTGAACCCGGATCCGTGCATGCAAGCACATTCTGAATCTGGCGTGTCCTCCAGAGACAGATGCTTGAGAGCTGCCACTGATCTTGCGGTTTGCCAATTGGGGTTCAGAACCTTCCGCTGCTGTACACTTTGACAATGGTTTGGCTTCCCGCATTTTGAGCATATCTTGCCTCTCACAAAACATACGCCTGACGTGTAGTGTTCTAGCCCACAGTTACCGCAGGACCAACCAGAGTTCTGTTGCGGTGGCAGGAGCATCAGGCTGGGCGTCTTTGTATGGCATCTACCCTTTCAGCTTTAGGAGCGATGGACCTTAATGCACAAGGCGTGGTCGGATGTTTGTTGGGGGTGCCTCCATTTCTTCAGCTTGTGAGTTCGACAGTTCATGGGATCGAGTGAGGATGAGGATATCATCCAGGGATATCCCTGGTTGTCTCAGAATTAGCCGGCGGAGCACTGCTGACCGACACCCTTGAATGACATGTGCTGGGATCTCCTCCCGTTGATTGTGCTTGCCAACTTCCTTAGCCAATCGTAGAACATGTTGACGGACTCTGTGTCTGACTGCAGGGCCTGGCGCAGCTTAAAGCACTTGAAATCTGGGTTGATTTGGAGATCAAAGTGTTTGTTGAGGGCTCTTACTGCTGCTGCGAAGTCGTCATCTTCGCCCATGTCTGGCAGCATTTCGAAAAGTTCATACAGCTCGGCGCCTCCATAATGCATGAGAAGGGACCACTTGACGGCACTGTCCGTCTCCCTTGTGCCACAGACATAGTGATTGTGGCGTCCTGTCCATGACCACCACCGGGAGGGCGGCTGTTGCAGGGTTGGCTAGCTCACTGAAGGGAGGTAGTGCTGTCACTGCTGCATGGCTATGGTGCTGTGGGGCCTGGGGAGCGGCCCTCGGGGGAGCAGCTGCTCCTGCCTGCTGCTGAACGCTCATGGTCAACTTGGCCGGTGATGGAGGAACATGGTCTCAAAGGAAGGTGGCGTGACAAGCTTACAAACTCCTACTGTGTTAGCCTTAGTTTGTCCTTTAACACTACCTGTATCCCCATATGTGTATTCACTGCTTTTTATCGTCCCTTTTTTCAAATTTGTTCACCAACACCAGTACAGTCCTCTTTTTATATCTATGCATTCACTCCTCATCAGCCGCGCTTCAATAAGGAGCATCTGCTGTCGCCCTGGGTCAGTGTTAGGCCTGGAGCTCCCAAGTGGGTGGGCCTCGCGATGGGGTGTCTCCTGCGCTCGGCCCTCTGACGCCCGTATCACCTCCATAGGCAGGAGGAGGGAGAGTCGCAGGCAGGGAACCGCCGAGCCTGCCACTGTGGCTGCTGGATGATCGGACCGGCTTGCCTCGGCCAGGAGTGCGGGTTGAGTGATGTTGAGAGATCGGTGCAGTCACTGGCGTGCCCTGCACCTGGACTATTGCAGAGGCGACACAGGTTGGTACCAGCCACATCGCCAAAATATAGCGGGGGAGGCGCTGGTCTATCCCTGCTAGGGCATAACTAGCCGAGGCGCTTTAGAGACACACACGTGCACTGTAGTTACTTGCTGGTGAAGTCCCCTTGCGGTGTTGCGCCCGTTTATTCATTTCCTCGGGCCACGCCCGGCCCAGGGAACGACAAACCTGGTAACAATGTAATGCAGAGGCCGGATGGCTATCTACAGGAAATACTTTTTTTAACCTTTCATTAAGTATATAAAGAATACAGCTTTATCCATGATAATAGAAAGGCCATATCATCCAGTAGCCACATACATTTGTTCCAGCATGTTTACAAGGCGCTTTTTCAAAATACTAGGTGCTGACATCTTTTAACAGTGTACTTTATACAGTAAGGTGCATGCAATACTATAACATCTAACTCATGAGGTTCCATATCAAGTCATTGTGTGGCCAGTGAGAGTAAATGGGAATGCAGGGGGCCTCAGCAGTCTTTAAAACATGATCTGGGGCGTATACCTTTAGCATATATTTCCATCTGGTCTCTCTAATACGTCATATCTAGTACCCAGTCCCCTAATTTGGGAGCTGTTTTGCTCACCCATAACATAGCCACCTGTCTCTTAGCTAATAGCAGGGCCATACTGACAAACCATCTAACTTTCTTTGCCACATCTGCAGTGGCCCCCAACAGTACTATCAGTGGAGCAGGTTCAAGAGGGTCACCTGTCATAGTCTGCAGTGACGTGAACACTTCGTCCCAGTATTCATGTACTTTAGGGCAATACATGCCAGTGCGGGAAGTCTGCATTTTTCCTGCTGCATCTTCTACATGCAACATCAGTGTTTGGGTTAAAAATAGCAATGCGATCTGGTGTGTAATAATAATGGTGTAAGAAGGTAAACAGAGTTAGCTTAGGTCTGTAGTTGAATAGTATTTGTTGAACATGAGCACAGCAGTAGGCTCAGGTTTTATCAGGTATTGATGCAATCAGGTCTTTCTCCCATCCACTTCTAGCCATGACCTCCGAATACAAGAAATAGAAAGACTTGCCAGTATCTGCTCTTTGGATATATTTGGTTAAGGGTGGAAATTCCTTGGAAGATCTAGGAAAGCGGCCTTAGCTGCTGAGTGCAGTTGATCATAGTACAGCTCGGCCACGGAAGTGTTTTCTCCTTTTGCCCTGTAGTCCTGGAGAGACATGAATTAGGTCTCCTCGCCCAGAGTTCACCTCTAGTGGGGGGAGTAGCGGGTTACGTGTATTTGGTAACAACGGGGAGTATGGCATGTCATATTAGGCCAATCTGGCCAATTCCCACCATGCCCTTCAAGTCATGCCAAAAGCATCAGCATCATCTCTCAGGGAAGGAAACTGTAGTAGTTCTTCTCATGTTGTGATTGCACTTCTTTCCTGTCTGGTTTGTTTTCTCAAGCTAGTGCATTCTTTTGTGGAATTGTATGTCATAACTTAGAATGTATTTGGTTACCTAGGAGGTTGGTACCCACTTGCAGTGGGACAGTTGGAGGTTGAGCTGTGTTTTGTGGAGCCTGCGCTGTGTGGGCTCTACTGCCATGTAGCCTACGAATAAACTCATCTCTTCAAGTGCCTGTGGTCTATGAGTTATTCACTACAAAAATCTGGCAATGATCCTGGCTGCATGGTGGAACCTCAGCGTGCTACACATTCAAGACACCTTGTGCAGGGATTGGTCTTACTACGTTGAAGCAACTTGGGGGTACTGTGCTGAACTTTATTTGTCTTATTTACGCCTCCAGTATACCAGAAGTCCCCTCTACCTACGCCTTTTACATTTGGGGCAGTCTAACACACTCTGTCCCGTGCATGCTCAACTCGTTCACGCGCTGGCATTTTCCTTTGAATTCAAACCTTCGTCCTGCCAAGCCGCTCCTGCAGCGCAGTCGTTTCACGTCACCTGATTTGTGACACATGTCACCATTCCTGCTGTGCGAAGCTAGTGCGCTTCCTTACTCACAGAACATCCACGTTTGGCGGCCATCTTATTCTCCTCGGTGACGTCGGCAGTTGTTCTTTGGTTACCAGCTTCCATTGTTCTTCCGCATAAGCTGGTGCTCGCCTTCCAACTGCAAACTGCAAACCTACTTGGTGGCCATTTTCTTTCCCACGTCTTCTGTGACGTCACCTTGGACAAAGCTGCATGTGCTGTATGGAAATACAGATGCACACCAGCGCACGGCAAACACCGCAATGTAGCGTGTCACAGAACGTCTTCCTCAAGACTTACAGCGACGGCACGCACGTCCTTCAAGAGTGTGTGTGAGTTTATTTTCAACCTTCTTCTTGACGACACACACATCTGCTCGCTCAGCATCCTTCCTTTAAATGTGTGTCACGCGGTGATACACACACCTTGAAATCTTCTTATCCTCGTCTGTGAGTATTCACTTTATTTATTTCCTCGACGGCACACTTATTTTCTACTCAGCATTCTGTCTACATTTGTGTGTCACACGGTGATACACACACCCTGGCATTTTGTTGTTGTTCATCCAGTGACACACACACTGCTTATAGCCTGCTGGGAACTGTCATACTTTGTCCCCACGCATGTTTTCCGGTTCTACAGCCTAGTCTACCATCAACTCTGTGTCACACGGTGATACACACCCCACTATTTTTTGTCGCTCCAATTTGGTGTTATTCACGCTTTATACAGTCTGCTGTTTTTTTTTTTTTTTGTGCTTTAATTTGCTTAATTTACTCATGTGCACCCTACAGTCTGTCAATCCTCCACCAGCGTTTCTGGACTCCCCAGAAATGCTGTTAGGTGGAAATTTGGCATGACGCATTTGAGACATATTTAGGGGCAATTGATGCCTCAAGATTTAGCGCTGATAGGAAAAAGTGCCTACTATTACATGCTTTAGGTTTTGAGGGCCGGTCCATTTTTAAACATTTACCAAGTTTATCCCCAGAAGAAAGTGACGGCATTGATGAGTATCGTGAAACCGTTCTCAAGCTCAAAAACAGATTCGACAAGCAACCTAGTCTAATGGTTCTTAGACACAAATTTATCCTAAGGAAGCAAAGCAAGGGAGAAGATGTAGACTCCTACATATCTGTCTTGCGAAGGTTGGCAGCTGATTGTAAATTTGAGAACTTTACTGATCAACTAATTAGAGACCAGTGTGTTTGCCATTGTAAGGACAATCACATAAGACAAAAATTGTTAAGTTTGGGAAATCCTTCTTTAGATGAGACTATCAAGATTGCTAAAAGTATAGAGATTTCTATGTTTTCACTAAAAGAATTGGATGAAAAGAGTGTAGAACGTGTGAGTGCCTTCGATGCTGCAAAATCGCACACTAAGTCAGTACGCCAAAGTACATACACTCACCCCAGGTCTGTGAAGACTGATTCACAAAATATCAATCCTTCCAACATGTGTTTGAGATGTGGAAATTCCCCTCACTCCAAAAATGCTCGTTGCCCTGCAATCAATGTAATGTGCATCTATTGTAAAAAAATTGGTCACTTTGCCAAGGTTTGTCTAAAGAAGAAGGGCTACAAGAAACCAGTAGTTCTCTACTGTAGAATCTGATAGTGGATCTGATTCTGAAGTGATTTCTGTCGTGTGGGACGAGAACAATGCTGATGTTTGTGCTCCGATTCAAACAAGTGTTGAAGGAGACCCTTCGTCTTGTAGAGACCCTATTGTGGACATTGAAGTGGGAGACAGAACTCTCAAGCTGTTGGTTGATTCAGGTGCCCGCATAACCATGATTACCCAAAATCTTTTTGATGAAGTTTGGAGATGTACCTTACAATTGTCTCCTCCTGATCAATCCCCTGTCTTCTACGAGGGGCGCAAGATTGAGCTCTGGGGGTTTTTTGAAGAAGAAATGATTTTTAAGGGAAGGAAAATCAGGGGCAAAATTTACGTTGCTGTTAAAGGGTTGAACATTCTTGGTTGGTTTCACCAAGGATTGTTTGGAATGATTTTGAGGCCTGGGAGAAGTGAACAAGTGTTACTTGTGGGTTGCAATGCCAATGATAATGGACAAGTGTGGAAAGACAAGTTCCCATTGGTGTTTGGTGCTGATTTGGGGAAGATTAAAGGTTTCAAGCACAAGATCATTGTGAAGGAGGGTGCCACACCCATCAAACACAAACCTAGAGGTGTGCCTTACAGTGTTAGGAGTGACCTGGACAAGATATTGAAAGAGCTGTGCGCCAAAGGGATTATTGAGCCAACGGAGCCTTCGCTGTGGTTGTCTCCATTAGTAGTCGCCTGCAAGAGGGGTGGTCAGCTCAGAGTCTGTGTTGACTTGAGGACACTCAATAGAGAAATCTGAGTAGACTCTCATCCTCTTCCCAAGATAAATGACTTGTTGGCTTCTACCAGAGGAACAAGGTATTTTTCCAAACTTGACTTGGCCAGTGCCTATCATCAGGTCGAACTCCATCCTGGTTCCCGCCATCTTACAGACTTTATCTCCCCTTTGGGCACCTTCCAAAATCGCCGTATGCCTTTTGGCCAGGCCTCTGTTTTCCAGAGGGTTATGAACAATATCCTCAAAGATTTAGACGGTGTTCTGGTCTTTCAGGTTGACGTTCTCATTTCCAGTGAAGACGTCACTTCTCACAATGGTATTCTTGACAAGGTTCTCACGTTGTTCCACGAACATGGGGTGGTCGTTAAGGCTGAAAAATATGAATTTCTCAGTGAGGAGGGGGAATATTTGGGACATGTGGTCTCCCGTGAAGGTGTCAGTCCCAAGCCTGGATTGCTTGAAGCTATCTCTAAGGCCCCTGCTCCTGTTGATAAGAATGGGGTTAAGTTGGGGATTTGTGAGTATTACTCCAGATTTATTCCTGACTTCGCCACTTTAGTTCGCCCCATTAGCAACCTTCTCAAAAAGGGGGTCAAATTCCAGTGGTGTGATGAATGTGTGCATGCGTTTGAACTGTTGACAAAGTTGAGAACAATATTTGTTTTGCCTCCAGGGTGTTGAGAGCAGCCAAGCTTCAATATTCTGTAATAGAAAAAGAATTGCTATCTTGTTGTTGGGCTGTTGAGAAATTTTGCCCCTACATATCGGGTAAGCATTTCATGCTACTAACCGACCATAAGCCTTTAGTAAGCATCCTGAGTGTCAATATGACCAAATGCTGTACCCCAAGAATTTTAAGGATGGTAACCAGACTGCTTCAATATCAATTTGATGTGACACATTTTGGGTGGGAAGAATACCAGGGCTGACTTTTTGTCCCGTTTCCCTGTTACATGTGATGAGTCTGATCTAATCAATTTCAAGGATTTGGCAGATGAAGATTGTGAGGATTGTTTGGTTGCAAGCATGGAGATACCTAAGTTGACTACGTATTCCGAGGACGTATGGCGTCGTGCATGCCTTGAGGATTTTGTGTTACAGGATGTGTGTGCCAACGTTATGAAAGATTGGCCCAGGGAAAAGGTTTTGTCTTCCTTGTTGCAGCCTTACTCCAAGGTTGAAAGTGAGATTTCATTGGAAGACGGTTTGTTGTTACGAGCTGAGAAGCTTATTCCTCCTTTGGCTTTCAGGAATGACATAATAAAAAGGTGTTACGAAGGACACTTAGGAGCCTCGTTGACCAAGCGCCGCATTTGTGACACTTTCTGGTGGCCTGGGATGGACACAGAGATTGAGGAGGTTGTTTCAGCTTGTGTGTGTGGTGCTGCAGATAAAAACCATAAGGTGTTCACACCTCCTCTTCTTCCCATAGAGTGCCCAAACAGGCCTTGGATGAAAGTTGGCATTGACATTATGGGACCTTATGACTCCCTTTGTGGAACTTCTAGGTTCATTTTGGTTATTATGGATTATGCTTCCAAATGGCCTGAGGTCAGATTAGTGAGGGAAGCTAATGCAGAGAGTATCATTGGATTTCTAAAGGATGTATGCATGTGAGAGGGGTTTCCAGAGTGTCTGGTTTCTGACAATAGTAAGCAATTTGTATGTGACAAATTTCAGTCTTTTCTTCAGGCATCTGGGATTAAGCACCTCAAAAGTTCCCCCTATCATCCCTTAACCAATGGCCTCGTTGAGAGGATAAATCGGGTGGTAGGGGAGTGTGTCAGATTGGCCAGGGCAGGTAACCACAATGTGCAAGTGGCGTTGGACAGCATGATTTGGTTTTACCGCACCACGCCCCGTTCCCCCACCAAAATTTCACCCTTTGAACTCATGAGGGGCAGGAAAGCCAACAACAGTTTTAGGCCTGGATGGATGTCAAGAGTACTCAAATCTGAATCAGATGTGTTGAAGTTAATGTCCTTGGTCAAGGAGAATATGTGTGTTACCCAATCTAAGCAGAAAGAGTGGTTCAATTCCAAGAAGGGTGCCAAGATGACTTTTCTGCAGGTTGGGGACTTGGTCAGGATTAAATCATCTGTGCATGTCAAAAAAGGTGAGAGTAAGTACGGTGTTCCCGTCAAAGTGGTTAATTTGGTGGGAAATGCTGTGGAAGTGGAAGGAGGTTATTGGTGGAACTTGTCCAAGGTGGCTAAGGTTGTGCATAAAGGTGCTTCCTTTGTTCCCATGGACTGTGAATGTTCTCAGTCTCCTGTGGAGGGGTCTTCCGTATTGGGGAATCCCAGAAGGAGTACTAGAGTGAGTGTCAGACCTGCCAGATTCAGGTCATAACAGTTTTTGTGTTCATTTATAATGCTTTGTTTTTTTGTTTTAGGAAGGAGGGAAGATGTGTAGTAGTTCTTCTCATGTTGTGATTGCACTTCATTCCTGTCTGGTTTGTACTCTTAAGCTAGTGCATTCTTTTGTGGAATTGTGTGTCATAACTTAGAATGTATTTGGTTACCTAGGAGGTTGGAACCCACTTGCAGTGGGGCAGTTGGAGGTTGAGCTGTGTTTTGTGGAGCCTGCACTGTGTGGGCTCTACTGCCATGTAGCCTACGAATAAACCCATCTCTTCAAGTGCCTGTGGTCTATGAGTTATTCACTAAAGAAACCTCTGACATAGACTAGCTAATGGTGTGGCAGGGCATGTCAATGTGTGTTCTACACGTGCATGCCTTAATGCCACCAATATTTTATATGGTTTGCCTGTGCAATCATGTAGTATATTTAAGCATCTGGGACCGATAGGCCCCCATCTTTCACAGATCTGAGTAGAACAGACCACTGTATATGCAGTTGCGTTCCTCCCCATATTGGCTTTCTGAATAGTTGATGTAATTGTGTAAAGCATTCCAATGGAATGTGTACAGGGATATTCGCAAATATATATAACAATGTTGGCATCATGAACAGTTTAAGCAGAGAGATGTGCCCACACATCCCTAACCACATCCCTAACCACGATCACTCATGACATCCCCTTCCACCAAGCCTCAAAGGAGAAATGCAACACACTAGCCACCTACTTTCATAAAAAGGTCGTTGACATCTATAGCTCCCTTCAGGTGAAGCCGAACAATGCTGCAATTCTTGAATTAGGTCATCAGGTGGCCGTAACGCCTGCCCTATCCCATTTCCCAGATCTGGACATGGACACGGCTCAAATGATCATCAAAGAGATTAGATCAGGCTCCCCTTTAGATCCGGCCCCCCCACATTCTTGCAAAGGCCATGGAGGCCCTTCTGCCGTCAATAGTTGATATACTAAATCTTTCCCTTCAGACTGACAGAGTCCCCGCCGCATGGAAACAAGCAATAGTCAAACCTTTGCTAAAAAAAACAAATTTAGATGCAGCTTTACCAGAGAACTTCCGATCAAGATCCCTGCTCCCATTTAACAGCAAAATCCTGGAGAAGAATGGTAACAAAATGTTGTCTCAATTCCTGGAAGACCACCTTCGGTTACACCCCACACAGATTGGATTTCGCCCGAGGCACAGCACGGAATCCGCCTTATTAGCAGTATCTCAAGAATTAAAAATGACTCTTGATCAGGGGGGGATCAGCTGCGATACTTCTGTTAGATCTAAGTGCAGCATTCGACACAGTCGTCTAGGGTTTGCTGGCTAACAAACTAAGTGAAATAGGCATTCAGGGCAAAGCATTGGAATGGTTAGGATCTTTCCTGGAGGAGAGGTCCTTCCAAGTTATGGAGGCTAACGTCTTTTCTGACAGAAAACCACTGACTTGCGGCGTACCACAGGGTTCGTCGCTAAGCCCCACGTTGTTTAATATTTATATGCAGCCGCTGGCTGACATAGTTCAGGAACATGGCATCTCCGTGATCTCTTATGCTGACGACACCCAGCTGGTGGTGTCACTTGATTCCAGGACCAATGGGGAGTCAAGTCAGCTGGCGCCTTGTCTTGAACAAGTAGTTAAATGGATGACAGGGAGCTGTCTGAAATTAGACAAGACGGAACTGATGGTCCTGGGTAATACAGGGATACCCAGGCCTCTAGTAAGTTGGCCACGCTGCTTAGGGAGTGCCCCAGTCCCCATTACTGCCATTAAGAATCTGGGCTTCTGGATGGATAAGGAGCTGACCATGGAGACCCAAGCAAGAAATGTGGCAGGCACATGCTTTGGGCTATTAAGAATGCTCCGTAAGATCCTCGAGCTCATCCCCATACAGCTTAGGAAAACGATCATACATTTTTTGGTCACTTCACGGCTGGACTACGGTAGCTCGCTCCTTCTAGGCGCGCCTAAATACGTTATCAACAAGTTACAGGTAGTCCAGAACGCAGCGGTCAGACTTCTGTGTCATATCCCTATGAAGGAATCAGTAACGGATCATTGCAGAAACCTACATTGGCTCCCGATCGAGGGGAGAATTACGTTCAAAGCACTCTGCCTAACACATAGAGCCATAAACAACAAAGGGCCCAGTAAGATCAGGAATCTGGTGTGCTTACATCTTCCCAACAGATATCTGAGGTCAGGCTCTGAGCGCCTGCTAAAAACCACCAGAATAAAAAGGGCCAGATGGGCGGAAGAGCTTTTTCCCACCTGGTGCCCAAGCTGTGGAATTCACTTCCACGGGAGATCAGATTTACAGCCTCAGAAGCAACCTTCAGAAAAAACTTGAAAACTTGGCTGTTTAATGAGTGCTACTAATCTCCTTTTCTCTCGCTATCGGCTTCATTAGTCCACATGCTTAGCGCTGGGAGGCCTTTGGGTAGCCATGCGTTCTATAAATCCTCTTAACATAACATAACACATGGATATCGGCAGACGTAGCCACCGCGCCATTCGAGACTTAACCGAATCCAAAGCCACACCAACATCGCGTCTTATCAATTCAGGTATTTTCCTGGTTAAATTGAGACCTAAATATTTAACAGTCTGTGGTCTAGTTTTTGTAATTTCCACAGTGACCTCAGTTAGTGGGAAGAGCTCTGATTTCTGATTGATTTGAAAGCCAGAGCAGCCACCAAATGTCACTACTTCTCCAGTGGTCGGAGACAGACTCTCAGCTGGGTTCCGGACATACAGTATTACACCGTCTGCATACAACACTACTATCAGCACAGTATTTCCAGTCCACAGGCCATGGTGTAAGTTAAACTCCCTCAATATACATGCTAACAGCTCCACAGCTACAGCAGAGATTAGAGGGGGCGGGGACAGCCCTGTCTGGTGCCAGTCTCTATCAGACTGGAGTGGTCAGAGGGGGTGGATGCAGCCCCTGTCTGGTGCCAGTCTCTATCAGACTGGAGTGATCAGAGGGGGTGGATGCAGCCCTGTCTGGTGCCAGTCTCTATCAGACTGGAGTGATCAGAGGGGGTGGATGCAGCCCTGTCTGGTGCCAGTCTCTATCAGACTGGAGTGATCAGAGGGGGTGGATGCAGCCCTGTCTGGTGCCAGTCTCTATCAGACTGGAGTGATCAGAGGGGGTGGATGCAGCCCTGTCTGGTGCCAGTCTCTATCAGACTGGAGTGATCAGAGGGGGTGGATGCAGCCCTGTCTGGTGCCAGTCTCTATCAGACTGGAGTGATCAGAGGGGGTGGATGCAGCCCTGTCTGGTGCCAGTCTCTATCAGACTGGAGTGATCAGAGGGGGTGGAGGCAGCCCTGTCTGGTGCATCTGCCAGTCTCTATCAGACTGAATGCTGCTTATTTATTTTGATCTGGGCAAGTGGGATTGTGTATAAAAGTGTAATAATTTTCAAGTAATATGCACCAATCCCCATGTGCCTGCAGAACTATGTGCCTATAAGGTCATTCCAATGCGCCTTTTCATATCTAATAGTACAACAGTAGCTGACAGCTGTGGATCAGCTAGATGCAATATTATCACCAAGGTGCACAGATTGAGCACAGTAGATCCCTGGGATAGAAAGCCAGACTGGTCTGGCTACATCAAGCCCTGAGCCAGTATTTTTGCAAAGATTTTATTATCAGCGTTCATCAAAGACAATGGCCTATAAGAGGCTCGCTGAGATGCTTCTCTGCTCGACTTCAGAACCACAGTAATCACAGCTTCCATCATTGAGGGGGGAGCTTGCCTTTATTAATGGCAGCATTGTACACATCTTGCAATCCAGGGGCCAATACATCTAGGTGCTCTTTATAGAATTCAAGGGGAAGGCCATCCATTCCAGGTGCCTACCACTGGACAAACCTTTGACTGCGTTCTGCACATCTTGTAGCATTGATGGGGAACTGAGAAACTCCAGAGTTTCACCTTTAACCCAGCCCAACACCACACCATCCAGATATGCCGCAAGTTCGCTTGCCATTCTTATTGCTCTGGATGTATACAGTTCTTTATAGTATTGATTGAGCAAGATACTTTTATTTGACATATTCTTAATGTATGCAATGGTTTTAATTAATCAAGCATAATAAAAAATTTACCTTACCTTTATAGTATTGCATAAGTGTTTGTAGAACATCATTTGCCACAGAAGAAATTGTATCCCCACTGCTCCTTATGCATAATACATGTGGGAAATTTGCAGAAACTCCAATAACCCAAGTTAGTGTCTTCCCGGTATAGCCCCCTCCTCGAACTGACACGCTCCCGCACGTTTCCCTAGGTCTGAAGCCTCCTGAACCTTAGCCAACAATTCTTGAGACTTAGTAAGCATGGCATTAATTTTGTGGAAGCATATGCAACTTCTAGATTTTGTAGTTCAGCTTCTAAACGGTTTAAAGTGCTGTGCAAGGATGTAAGGATTTCTGCTTCATTTAAGATACAGACTCCACATATGTATTTTTTTTGGAGAGTTTTATATAGCGCGAACTCGACCCGAATGTATCAGAGCGCTTTACATGAGCATCAGTTGCGTTACAGATGGACACATTCATTTTGTTAGGCACAGGGAGATTAAGTGTTTTGCCCAGAATCACAGGATGTAGAGCGTCCCTGGCAAGACTCGAACCGGGTTCCCCAGCTTCGAGGTTAACCGCTCTAGCCATTAGACCACATGCTCTCCACATCATCCTCATCACATACGATGCCTTGAACGCTTCCTATAGAGTCTCAACCTGTGGTATGGAGTGTTCATTGCGGGTGAAATATTCCAGTATGGTCATCTTCACCTCAATTCGGAATACCGGGTCTTGCAGCTCTCTCTCTTTTAAGTGCCAGTTTATAAAACCTGGAGGCAGAGAGGGAGCCTCAAGAACCAGTAGGACTGGGGAATGATCCTATAACATTCTAGGTTTTGGATTGTGATATCTCGCACCTAAGTCATGATGGACTCCGGTAGCAGCCATGGATCAGTACAGAAGGTCATATCATGCACTGAAGAGTAGCAAGTATATTCAGTCCCACTCATATGGAGGGCCGTACATGTGTCCACCAGATCATTCCATAATGTGCTAAAGTGCCTCTCTCGATTTTGTGGGATATCTGCTAATACCCCAAATTCTCTATAAGGGTGAGTACAACGCCACGTTTAAGTCCCCACTCCACACTATAAGCCAGTGCTTATATTTAGTGCATTTCATCATGACTTCATCAAAGAAAGCGGGGTTGTCTATGTTGGGGCCATAAATGTTTCTGCGCAATGCTTGCTCCGTATTGAGTGTCACTGGCTCTATTACCAGCATACTGTTCGTATCCGTAATACAATCAGTTAATGTAACCTGGTAGACCTCTTAACAAGTGTTACCACCCCACTCCATAGGAGTAGGTAGAATATGATGGAAAAAACAATGTGTACCCCATGTGGATGCACAAGTAGGTGCACTTGAAGGTTATATATGTGTCTCCTGGAGCAGAGCTATTTCAATTTTGTGCCTATCAAGATATGCCAACAACCCTTTGGCTTTACGTGGGTTGTTCAGACCTCGGCTCGAATATTATCAGCGGCAGCTCCTCCGCTATGGCGGAGTAGCATCGCCCCGCCTGCTGAGAGCCAGCTGAGGGAAACGGGAAAAATAAAATGATAATAAATTGGTTTTATTATCTTTTTATTTTTCCCATTTCCCTCTAAAGCCAGCCAATTCTGGGTGGGGCAGGACTTGGCTGTCGTCACAGCCAGCAGGTGAGGAGTAGTGCACACTGCTAAGTGCGCATGCCGGTTTGGTCGGGTGTCTTAGGCCGGCCAAACCGTCATCCACACTTAGCTTTCTCCAAACCAGCTGTGTTGCACAGTCAGGTTGGAGAAACAGCGAAGACTCTCAGGCACAGTTTGAGCGGCAAACCGAGCCGCTCAGACCAATCCTGGTGCTACTCTCCTGCTATTGAGAGCAGCTCCAGGATTGGATGGGGAGCCTGTGCTGGTGCCCAGGGACTGCTGGGACACCATCAGGAGAGAAGAGGAGCACCGAGCCGGCAGCGTCGGAACAGGTACGTTTTTTTGGTACTTATTTCCCTAATCCGTCGTCCCCCCGCCCCCACTTGAGTTGTGCGGCAGCCGCCAATGCAACTAATACACCTAACCATTAAATCGAAAAAACTGTCTCTGTAGGTGAAGTACATGAATAGATGTGACTGAGCACTTTCATCTCAGAAGACTTTGTTTGTGATATCTGAACTAAAATAAATACTTGCTTTATTGACTTTTCATCTGAAATGTAAATGGGGTTTTTTATCTGGTGGTTATGACTCATTTGCAAAAATGTTGATATAGTGAGAACCATTGAACAGCACGCTGAATATGAGCCTGCAGAGCACAGAAGTGTTGATTTTGACGCCAAGATTGCGTACTGTTTGAAGCACACATGTTCCATATGGAGGAGTGGCTCATCCATAGAACTGTATTAAGCTGTCACCTTGTGTGGGATGTTAATTCGGGCTCCAAATTCTAGGAGAAAATTAAATTAGAAACAGAATTTAAGGGCATTGGTTACATAGTTCACCAATGGTGGAGCATGGCCCGCCCCTGCCCATTTACTACTTTATTGCGCATACTAGAATTTACTGATTGGTTGAGTTACAACAAGGAACTCGATGTCCTACAATTCAGCATGTTTTGCAATACCGCAATGTGTTACTACAACAGTATCCCTCGCCACTGTGTAAGGTGCATTAAAGCAGTGCCATGTGCTACATACAAACCGTGTGCAAGGGAGGTGCAAGACTGGGGTAAAGGTAGAAGGCTTGAATGGCTCCCACTCCTGATGAAAAGCAGGCGGGAGATGTATCTGTGAGGTGGATCGCACCGCTGAGGATTGGTGGACACTTGGTCATTGACTTGCCCTAGGAGACCCATTTGTGATCAATTACACACTTACATACCCAGCAGCTCAGTGCCCAAATGTTCACCTCCGCCCAACAGTGAGGTGTGGGGAAGTGGAAACAGGTGTAACGCGACTGCCCAGCGAGCCCCACTGTGCTGGCTTCAGGAAAATATGCCATAGGCAAAGACATTGTGAGGGCTATTTTCCCCTGCTCACTCCTTTACTATGCAGTGCTGGCACACACATACAAGAACTGTTTCAAAGTTGAGACAAGAAATTGGTGATCGAGTTCTTGTCCGAACAATATCCATTCAAACCAGAAACCAATCCTGTTCCTAAAAAAGAGCACAGGTGTGCGGCCTTTTTAAATTCCAGTTTCCCACATTACAGTGCTTGTTTTTTACTTTTTAATGGCCATTAACGGTTCAGGGGCACAGAAAATATTCTGTCTGTGGAGGGAGACATCCTGCAGGCGACTAGCAGAGCTACTATTTTGGGACTTAATGCGGGATTTGTTCCTTCAAACTCTTTGATTTGCACCTGAGCCAAAAAGTGCAAAGACAGTTTGCGCCAGATTTACAAAACCATATACAAGTACAGGAAGTAGTACTAGAGTAGTGTTCCATTACGTACTGTCAAATGCTTTTATGAGTCAGCCCCTTTGCCTTTAGGTTAGACAGACTGCAAGCAAAACGCCAAAAGATAATACAAAAAAAATCCTCTGAAACAATATATATTTTTTTCTTTTCAGGAAGAAGATAAGCCAATCCTGTACGTATTCAATGCCGCCACTGGACTCACTATGCCTATTATGGGTAGTATTTATCTGCTTACTACAACCGTTTCCGACTTGAAGAACCTGGTGACCCGGAAGTGTGGCTTCCCTGTCAGTGTTTACTGCCTGCGGACACCCCAGGGAACGGTGATGTACGACTGCAACACGCTCACTGATTACAAACTTGACATAGGTATGCAATGGCAGCCACTTTTATATTTATTTCATAGTAGATGCTCAAATTGACTAAATAATAGAAAAAAACCACAATTTAGTACATTGTTGGTACTACATTGATGGGTCACTACATTAATGCGACTACTACAGAGGTGGTCATTACATTGTATAAGGCAAGTAGCATAGGGTAAGTTAATACATTTAATTCTATGCAGTAAATTAGAGAAAGATTTAGGGTTAGTCCTTTAATTTAAATTGAAGAAAGGCTAGACATTCTTCAATGCATTTACGCAGATGTAATTAAATTAGGGAGAGTTATGGTCAGTAGAAGAGTTAGCCTAAGGATAAATATTTATATTATTTTAAATAATTAAGGCTTAAGATGAGAGGTAGTTTTAGCGTGAGGTTAAGGATACTTATTTCATTTATTTTAATTTAATTTACAACTTTTAAATGCTAAGGTTAGAGATAGTCCTAGAGCTAGACTGAGAATAATTATAGAATTTTACTTTAATTTGAATGACGTTTTTGGGCCTGATTTAGATCCTGGGGGATCTGGTCCCGCCGTCACTTTTCCGACGGTTTCACCTGCGCCTACTTTGCGGCCTGCCCGCTCTGTTTAGATGTTGGCGAGTCTATGGAAGATAGTCCGTCTGAGTGCCGCCGTCTCTGCCAGAATTCTGCTCCCGCATCGACTGCGACATAGGCAAAACCGGCTGTTGGAGAGAGTCCAGACAAAATTACCGCTGGGCCAATCATGATGTGCCTTTCTGTCGAGGAAACTTTGGCGGGGTCACCTCCAAACTTGAGTTGGCGGAATCGAAGGAAATGAGGTCGAAACTTACCTTTTTTTTCCGTTTTCAACTTCCATTTCCGTCTTGTACACCATTGTCCAGGTCCTTCCTTTGCGACTACTACTTGACCATGACGCTAATCAACTCCGTTGTCGCCGGAATCTAAGGTAAGCTTCCTTTTCATTTGTTTTACTATGACTTGTGCATTAACATTTGCTTTGGCCTTGTGTAGTTTTACATTGCTCCTAAATTGAATTTTTTTGTATGTGTAATACAGTGGTCTTCATATTGCAACTTATCAAGGTAAAATGAACACACCTTTATTGACACTTAAAAAAATATTTGTTTGTGGTGGTGGTTGTGGGAGTTGTGTTGTGGTGCCTGTGGTTGTACATTCAGTAGTGTGTGTATGTTGTGTGTGTGTGCTATATGTCACAAAACAGGCATCACACATTAACTATGTATACTTTTGAAGCAAACACAACATATATGGGTAGTAACACATTAATAAGTAGTACTGACCAGTCTTCACTCCACCAGGGACTCACTCCGACAGGATCCGCCGCTAGGACAATGCCAGCACAACAGGGAAATCTAAATAGGCTTGGCACAAACCCTTTGGCAATGTAGTACTGTTAGCCTGAATTGGAGTCTGCCGCGTCGACGGAGGTGCGCCGCTTACGCAACGATAAACAGTCTGTTGAGGACGGCAGTTCAACCAGCCACATCTAAATACAGCGGGCGGGACTCCATCAGCTCGATGGAGCGATCATTTAACTCACTGAGCCATCCTGCTAGTTTCATAAGCCATCTTATGTTGTGTAAGATATGTTGACGTATTGCTGTGTAATGTTTGTGTAAGAAGTGATGATACCACAAGTGGGTTAATGTTCTTGGTACTTGAGCAGCTGGAAACACAGGATTTATTAAAGGCCTACAGCTACCGGCATGGCATGATATTACTATTCTACAATGCCACCTAAACTCAAATAAAGAAGATATGTTTTATACAACTGCCTGGATCATGCTGCTCTCTATCCCTCCTTCACCTCAATCCTCCCCATCCCATATGGGCATTGCTTTTAACCAGTATGTTTGTTTCATCCAATACAACTACACCAGTCGAAACTTTTAAGGATCCAAACTTAGCCTTGGCAAGGAGGTAGACTAAAACACATTAGCCTGCCATGGCAGAGAGTGCAGTTAGAACCAATGCGAGGTGATCTGGAATTGAACACTAGATGATCGAAATACCAAACATTTACAAATGTGGTTGACCAAAAAACATCCAATTGTGAGTTAATCTGCCCTAGAAAAACAGCAGAACTGTAAAGCTGTGAGGGCATCCCCCATAGATTGCTTTAAACACTAAAATGAACTATGTTTCATGTAAATAGTCAGGTGTCGTTTCCTCTTTGGATTAGGATTTATTGTGGCACCAGAGTTTGACATTACCAATGTACCACAAGACCTTAAAGCCTTTATGAGAGTAGAGCATTGCTTAGGGCCTGGATACGACTTTGGTGGTGCTGCGCCGGCTTTGCGCTAGCACTTCACCGCCAATGCCGTGCATGGTCCGCCCGCAAGATTACGAGTTCAACTAGGGTCTGGTGGGCTTTTCTTTTGCTGTATCCACAGCGGTGCCCTGAAAACGGGCACCACACTAGGAACTCAAAAGCAGTTCCAGCACAGCATGGACTGTGAAGTGCATGCAAACAGTGGAGCACATATTGTGCCCCCCTGAATGCATCCCCATGGTGGCCAGGGCATGGGGGCCCTATAGTGCCCCCTTTGTTTCCCCACCCCCAGCCTTTTCATGGTAGGCTCACCACCATGAAAAGGCTGGCGGTGGGGAAACTTGTAATATGCTCTGCTGATCGCTGTGGTCCCTCCTTCCATATTGTATACCCCTGTCCGCTGCGCCATCGCCAGGGAATGGCGGTTCCCTGGCACAGCCGGCGCAGCGGTGGAGGTCCGAATGGCCTACTCATAATACGGCGGCGACAGGACCACCACTGCTGCGCCACTGCGAGTCTGGTGGTCAAAGACCACCAGACTCGTAATTTGACCCTTAGCTTTTTGTATAGTTTTCAGATAGGAAATTAGCCTGAGACAAAAGCTTTTAAGACACAAGCTTTAGAAAGAGTCTCTGTAAGTCCATAGGTGTTGAAGACTAGAGTAAATCGTCTACATTGGTTAAGTTGACAATGCGAAAATTTGCAAGTATTGGAGAAAATCTGTAATTTTCATTTAGCGTTCCTGGCAGGTAGGTCATACGAAATCATAAAAGAAGTGAATATCCCAGGCAACAGGCGTGATCTGCTGGCAGCTATACTAAAACACTTTTTGCTGTGTAGTTCAACAATTACATTTACAAGTGTCTTTTTAGTCGCCACACTCTTGGAGAACTCTATTACAAAAATGTCATCAACTGATACTTCCAGTTTTTGTAGAAGTACCTTTGACAAAAAAAATGTTTTAAAACTATCCATCTGACTCTGACCATTCCATCAACCAAAGTTTTTTCAGAAAGCTGATTGCTTCATGTTTGTAAATCAGCTGTAAGCCTGACATCTTTCGTGAGGGTGTGATGACAGTTGAACTAAAGATGTTACCATGGAGTAGTGTTGAAAAATTTCTGTACTCACAGGATCTCATTTTACACTATCATCTGGAATCCCATTCTGGCCCAGGGTATAGGATGGTAAAAAAAATATTTTTGCCATCTCTGATTCTTAGAAAAAAGGATGTTCAGTGGTGCCAAACAGTCCTGGTTTATAGTTCCCTCCTTTTACTGCAATATAGTTGTTAGTATATGTCTTAAAGAGGATATGCGTTAATCTGTGTTCCTTTTAGGGAATGCTAAACTATACCTTACAAGAGATCAAATTTTGCTGGAGCCATTTGCTTTAATCAAACTAAATGGCATAAGCACCATACGTTCTTCAGTTGTCTGTGTTTAATTTCTGATATATTTCTCCTGTGCGGAGCTTGTAAAATCCCTATTAACAAATTTTTGGGGTCCTCAGAGGCTCCTTTGAGTAGCTTTTTGAATTGTTTCCTAAGTTCCAATTTAAATGTGTGTAGCTCATATTTAAATAGAAAGCAGTATTAAAGTCTCAACTGGTAGTTAGGCAGATACTGCCATTCACCCTCCGTATCGGGAAGCTACAAAGAACGAGAATACAAAACATTCCCCTGTGCCGACTCCTAAACTATGTGCATATATATTTTTTTTGTTAAGGTGCAGTTTTCAATAATTTATATTTTGACCATAACACACTCAATCCGCTGTTAAGAGAGTTCTCCCGTTTGAGGACTTTCCTATTAGAATCTTGCATGCAGTGTACTGTACCAGATAATCTGCTTGAAAGGTGATTGCATGCCACTCTATACTTAATGAATGCAGACAATGATCTCTTTGAGACTATTGTAATATTTCAAGGTTTTTAGACCAGATGAACAGCGATTTGTAAATATGTGCAATATAAGACTGTACTCATGCCATGGGATATGCGATTGAATTGAGTAGGGAAGTCATTAGTGAACTGATCCAGAAATTCAAATATCATTTTTCCCACTGATATCATTTTTCCCACTTCCACATTTCCTTCAATGCTGGTACATGTTCCTCGGATACCAAAAACGTCTTCTCTGTTGGCTTGATTGAGAGACTCATTATCATAAACTAAATTTGAATTAAAGTCATCTGTGAGAATTATGAGGATGGAAAGAAATTTGTGAACTAGTGTTGCCAATTCCTGCAATATGGATTTTACTTTTGCATATTTACAATCTAACAAGGGTGATCGATGGATACTTAGTATCAAAATGTTCATGATTAAAGCAATGTCAGTATTGAAGGAGCACCCAAATACAAGTAGCAAGTCTGTTGAAATTGAAATATAAGTCCCACTGCAACTCAGGGTACTTGTGTGGTTCTAATGAGCTTGGTATTTTAGGAATGCTGTAATAGATGTTTTAGGAAATACAATAAGATGGGGGAAGTCATTGTGTAAAGCAGGGTTCTCCAACACAGTCCTGGAGGGCCGGATCCATGCCAGATTTTTAAGATAACTACATTTATCTAAATGGGGATATGCTAAAAATCTGACATGGATCTGGCCCTCCAGGACCGACTTTGGAGAACCCTGTTGTAAAGGATCAATGTCCCCTCCAAATATCAAGTTAATTGCATCCTTAGATTGAGGACATGGGTTCATAAGTAGTCTAATGGGACCAGCATAACTATTTATTGTGATCTCCAGGATATCAACAGCAGTGACCACAAGCTCCTCTGAGACAAATGGATTTTGTAACCTAGATTTGGTACCTAACCTAAGGGAGTTTGTGAACTACTCGCAGTTTCAAGCAATTAGTGATATTTATTTCTTGGAGTACGATTTACCACAATACCAAGCTCTTCTAAAGTCAGTGAGATACACCATAAACTAGTTAAGAAACTGGAATAAATCGGGTGGCACTAGTTAAAACTGTGCCCTTGACATCCAGGATAGGAATATATTGGATAGCCTGGATCACGTCGGATATTAGCAAGCTAAACTTTCTAAAAATGTTGAGTTAAAATCTCTGTCGTCAGAATGATGTTGGCAACAAATTAATTTGGAGAGTTTCAAAATTACTCCAGCTGTTGATCTCCCCTCTTTTTTGCGACCATTTTATTTAAACTTTGTATTAATGATATCAAAATAACTAAGCTCCTAGTGTTTGACAAAGAGGTTTACGATGGGAGGCATTGGCACTCCACCTGGAACGGATCTATAGCTGACCAACTACTGCCTGTTTGATCTTATGTTGGACTAGAAAATACTTCCGGTCGGCCCCCCTATTGGCATTGTGCTTAAGTTAGCATTTGCGGCACCATTTTGTCCTCCGCCGCCATTTTGCGTAATGATCGAAACTAACTTCTGTCTCATTCTGTCTGCCTCAGCAGAAAACAGCTCCGATATTTTTTTGTATTTCTTCAAGGTTGAGCTTCGCTGTCCTAATGAATACCTGAATGTGTCTTTGCATACTTTCCTTGTTAGGTAGACCCATTCTCATGCTTACATTGGCGGGCACGAACAGAGTAACTTTGAGGTAGAGATAACATGTACCCGATCCCAGGAGTGTATAACTCATCTTCTGTGTCTCCTTTGTTAACCTGCTCCAACTGGAAATTTCCAGTTCTGGGCGGGTCTTGCTGGGCATTGGAAATGTATAACAACTGATGTAATGTTGGTGAGGGTCAGTCCCCTCGGTAGCATCTCAGGAGGCTAGTCAGACTGGACTCCGCTCGAGCGAATACTAATAAATAACTTGGTTTGTATTCTCTACTGTCTGATCGACTCTTCATTTTTTGGAAGACTGCGAGGTGGTCGCGAGTGACCTGGGTGACCCTAAGCGGGTCACATCATTCAGTTGGCGCCCGAACAGGGACTCCATCGGGCTGACCCATCCTCGCCTGCAGACGGGTGAGGAGGACGGGGCCACGTCGGGTCAGATGGGCGGATCGGGGATCCCTGCACGACAGAGCCTAGTACTCGCAGCCTGTCTGATCGGGCGGTGCCTCGCCCAGTGGTCATCCCGGCTGGGGTCCTGAAAGGCGGAACCCTTGGATCTGACCGTTTGGTCCGAAGAGTCGGCAGTGGAGAATAAATTTGTTCGACCTGTGTGCACCAGGTGAGTTTGTCTTGGTTCTTTGTGAATATGGCGCCATTTTGAATGATCTTTGGTACGGTCTGAGGACCATTTGATTTGTACTTGACAGGTCTATGGACCGATTTGGATACAGAGTGTCTGTGGGCACTTTGCCAGGCAACATAATGAATTTGGTCTACTTTTGAAAATGCCTGGGATTTGGTCAGTTTTTGGTTTTGTGGTGTCGACCCTGGTATGTCTCTTTGGTGCAGTCTGAGGAGCGATTTTTGGTTTTCTTTGTTTAATACGGTCTGAGGACCAACCTTTTGAAAGATATTTGTGAATTATTCGTCTGGGACGAATAGCGAACCCGACCCCTCTTAAGATGCCCTGTCTGAATAAGTTGTGTTGTTTGGGGTGCCGCTGTTGTTCTGCTGATGCTTGATTGGAGGAAAGGCAACCTGCGCCTCCGGAAGGCACCCCGAACTTTGATATGTACGTCAAGCACGGAATTGGCCCTATTATGTTTAGTACATTATGGCACAAATATACGAGGGACAATGCCGAGCTGCAGTGGCCGCTAACAGGTACTTTTGATGAACAAAAATTGAATTTCTTGCAGGATAAATTGTTTGCCAAACGAAGTAGACAGTCGATGCTTGATTATCTTCAGGTATGGCAAAAGGAAGCTAGGCAAAGACGACTTAAAGCAGAAAAAAAAGGCCCGAATAGGAAAGATGCAGACAGTGACCCAGAAAGCAGTAGCGTATGATAGGGAAAGAATAGAAAAAGGTATGGAGTGTGCTGATAGGAAGTTTTGATTGCAATGTGATAAATCATATATTGCCCGAGAGGAAGGCGATACGTTTGTGGAGGAACTGCTAGACACTCGACCTCCACCTCCGTATGCCCCGCAGAAAATATACCCTGCTGTCCCGCCGCCCCAGTCTTTCGCCCCTCCCGCCTCCACCTCTGGTTCTTCTGCTTTTGACTTGTCTGCTTCGGCTACAGCACCCCCTGTTCTTTCTCTGGCTTCACATGCCGCGGCTGCGACGAATGCAAGTCTCCCTGCTACATCTATTGTTTCACCTTACTCTCTCTCTCCATCCCTCACACCTCAACACAGCCATTAATAACACTGGTGCCGGCCCCTTCGGCTATTGTGTCTTCCCCACATCTCTCTTCCCTGACCTTGCTGAGCATGGGGACGCCGGTGCGTCGACTGGACGAGGGGGACTGGGCGACTGCATGGGAGTGAATGCAGCGGGTGCTGATTCGGTCTGATGTGGGAGATGCAAAGAAAAATATGGTAGCTAATCAGGCTGCCCAGTGGGCCTGGAGTCCGATCTACAGCTTGGAGGATGTGTGGGGTGTGTTGAAAGAGTATGAACCATTTGTACAGCAGCATGCCCTCAAGCATATGTCGGCTACGCTGATTGGGTTGTGGGAACAGTGTTTCAATGGTGTTGCGCCTCAGATTATTTATGACATTCGGGACTGTGTATATGCTGCTGATATGGCCCCTAACTACGTTTTCAGTAATGTTACAATACTGATTGGCTATCGATTTCGGTTGCATCAGAAGAGCCCGACAACAGGGTCCCAGTTTCCGATGAGGGAAGTACATCCTATTTTCCACCCTGAGATACCGGAGCTGCGTGATCAGCATGATCACGTTGTCAGACAGCGAGTAGAGGCCCGCTTTCAAGAACAATGGGTATACACTCCATGGAAAAGGAGTGAGGTTTTATCCCTTGAAAGTCAGTTGCCCGACCCTAGGAAAAATCCGACTGCATATTACAAAGAGCTGACAGAGGCCGCATCGTCGATGGTGATGACGTTGGCAGACATTGAGATGTTTTTTGGTTTGTTGGTACCTGTTGATATTTGGCGACAGGTGCATACGCAGGATGATGTCGTGGAATTGGGTGGCACTTGGGATGAGATCAGAGCATGGGACAAGGAGAGGAAGCCTGGTGAGAAGCCTAGGGCTGAGATACTAGCTTTGCCAGGTCGTATTATTACCTACATGCACTCTCTTATTCCACCTAGAAGAGTAGATTGGGACAAGTTAACTGCATGTCGTCAGAAGAAAGATGAAAGTGTATCTGATTTTTTTTACTAGGTTTGAAGGTGTGTTTTGGGATTTCAGTGGACAGGATTTTTCAATGGAAGGAGATGTCCGATTGTTCGTTAACAGATTTGTTACAAACCTGCTTCCCGAGATCGTGACTCGGTTACAGGCTTCGGAGAGCACTTGGACTACCTCCTCCCCATCAGTGATATTGAGTATGGCACAGTATTATGAGCATAGAGAGAACGAACAGAAGGAGAAGGTGGCGAAGAAAAATAAGGAGTTAAAAACGAAGGTGTTGATGCAGCAGGTATCTAGGGGGAACGGAAGAGGACGCGGCATTGGTCCGGCTCGACAGCTGCCCCGCACTGGCAGAAATGCTGCCCTGTGGGGCCGAATCAGTGTGCATATTGTAAGGAGGAGGGACACTGGTGCAGTGAGTGCCCGGCGTTGTTGCAAAAAGTCACGGCCCCTAGAGGACGGGGTTCTCGTGGACGGGGTCGTGGAGCAGGTGGTCAGGACATGGGTCAGGAAATTGAGGCACCGCAGGGTCGCTCTGATCAGAACTATTTTGATGACCCTCGGGGGCGACAGTACTATCATGACGACTATGATTTGGACGCAGTGACGGGGTTGTCCCACAGTTAGGACAGCCAGGGACAGGGCGAGGGACCAGTTCAGATACCTGTAGATCAGCGCGGACCTTACGTTACTGCTGACTTGCAGGACTCAGCTAAGCAATTCTTGGTGGATACAGGCGCAATTAACAGCTCTGTTTCTTATTCATTGGTCCCCGGGGCAGCCCTGTCTGGCCATAATAATGTTTCGGTAGGCTTTTCTGGTGTACCGGCTGTGAGCCCCATATCCAAACCCCATGCCCTGACAGTTGGTCCTTTTACTGTTGATTCGCCATTTTTGCTGACGTCCAATTGCGGTGAGAATTTGATGGGATTGGATTTGTTGAAGAAGTTGTATGCTACAATTTACTGTTCCCCGGCTGGTGTCTGTATAACGATGGGTCCTACTGTGGTTAGTACCAAGCAGTGCTTGTCTAAGGATGTACCCCTGCCTGCTGAATTTAAGGATGTGCCGCCCGCTTTGTGGGCTACAGGTGATACGGATGTAGGGTTGATACAGATACCTCCAGTTTCCATCAAGGTCAAAGACAATGCGGTTTTGCCTCGTATTCCCCAGTACAAAATACCGCAAGTAGGGGAGCGAGCTCTATTGCAGATTATACAGGACCTGATTAAGTCGGGGTTGTTGAGGAGACGACTGCGAATGTGTGTAATAGCCCTATTCTTCCCATTCTTAAGAGGGCACCATCGGGCTCCTCTGATGACCATCCTGATGTCCAGATGCTTTGCCGTTAGCTCTTCTGTCAACCAGGGCTACGGCCCACATTCGGACAGGATTGTCTCCGTATGAGGTCGTGTTTGGACGCCCAGCGAATGTTTGGGGCGTCCCGCGACCAAAGCATTTCTCAGAAATTGATTATCTCTATGAGTTGACTAAAAATTTGCGTTCTATTCATCAACAGATTCAAGACTCTTTACCATCTGTAGAGAGTTGTATATGAGTTGCTCTTATGTCCTTTGTATGGGCTTGTTTCAATAAAGTTGTATTTAGCTAAATGTGAGGTAATAAGGTTCTGTTCGCTCACTGCACTCTGTAATCTAGAACGTTGGTTGTGATTATTTCATTTCTGCCTGACTTCAAACTGGATCTGTCGTGGGTCTCTGCTACTGTAATAAAGTTTCCTGCTCTTTATTACAAACCTGACGTCTCAGCCTCTTCATTTCACTGAGGCACTTCCTACATATATTGGCGACGATTTGATTAATCAGAGGACCCACCGACCAACTGCCTTTTGCTACGTTTTCACTGTGGATTATTTTATTGAATGTTGGAAGGCATTCCGCCCCGCATTTCCTGCCTGATTATTTTACTGAATTTTGGAAGGCACTCCGTCCCGCATTTCCTGCCTGATTTTGGATCGGCTACTTATTTACGGATTTCGCACCATCTCCTCGAGTGTTGGCACTTATTTCGCTCCAATCCTTGCTGAGGGTGAGCCACATCGGATGCTGACTTCGTGCCACAATTTGGAGGTACTTTTGGATTTGGGATTTGATTCGTTAAGCGTGGGCATAATAACTTGGTGTTTAACTATTACCGTTGCATCTCACCGTTACTGCCTCGTTTATCTTTGATTTCACTGGCATTCCATAGCTCGCGTTCCTCCTTCTCCACTGTGCTTTCGTGTTCATTCTGACGTCAGCCGTGTTTCCTGCAAAGACGTTCCTAATGCTACTGGCTCATCATAACGCACCTTCATCATCACGTTAAGAAAAAAAGCATAGCACGTAGTGTGCTCATCACGTCTGTCACGTCCTCGGCGGCCATCTTTAACTTTACTATTTCTTCGTGGTGAACACACTTTACTACGAGGATTTTACCTGTGCTTTCCTTCCGTGATAAGCACACAAACTTCATCAATGGCTGTTTATGACTCACTCTGCTGATTTTCATCATATGATACGGTGACATTTATATTTATTTTTATGTTACAACTTGGGCATTATTATTATTATTTGGTGTTGGGCTTCTTCCAGATTCGATTTAGGCACTTACAAATTTTCTCTTCTGTGCTCCATTATTACTGTTATTTCAAGGTAATATGTCATCTTCTAATAATGTCATGCAACCACCTCCTTTTTTACAAAATCCAGGTAAACCTCTTACTCCTTGGCACAAGTGGTACAGAATTTTTGATAATTATATGGAGGCTATTGATGCTACCAAATATTCTGCCTCTAGAAAAAGAGCGCTTTTGTTCAATCATTTAGGTAGTGCAGGTCAAGATGTTTTTGACAATTTGCCTGTTGTTCCAGCTCCACCTAGTGACGAAACTTGGAATGTATTCTCTGAAGCATTAGCACGTTTGGGAAGACATTATGTTGATGAACCATCTGTTATGGTTGAGCGACATATGTTCTTTAAACGTGAACAGACACAAGAGGAATCCATTGAGGATTATTTAGCTGTCTTGCATGTCTTGGCATCTAAATGTCAATTTGGTACTAATTTAGATATCTCTTTGCGTGACCAACTAGTTTTCAATTGCTATAACAAGAAGATACAAGAGCGTATTTTAACGTGTAAGAATCCTTCCCTTGAGGAAGTGATGGATATTGCACGTAGCATCGAACGTTCTGTAGTTTCTTCAAAAAGTTTAACTCAAGATTTTGCTAGTAAATCTCATGAGAGTTCCACAGTTATGCAAGTTACTTCGACTGGTAATGCCAATGTGGTTGATGTAAATGTTGTTTCTAGCAAACCTAAAGCACATATAAGTAATGAGAGAAAAGGTTATTGTTACAGATGTGGATCCAAGTATCATATGGGCAACAATGTGAATTGTCCTGCACAAGGTAAGAGATGTAACACTTGTAAAAAAAATCGGACATTTTTACACTATGTGTAGATCATCTAAACAAAAGCACAAAGTTAATTTTCTCAATGTTGATGAGGATGCCCTTTGTGAGGCTATGAGCAATACTTTGGCCACTATTGAAATTAATACTTTACGCAATGATTCCAAAAGGTGTAAAGGGCCCATCTGTAATATGTTAATAGGACCGATTGATATTAATGTTATGGCTGACTCTGGCTCTCCTATCACGATTCTAGATGAAAAGACCTTTCAAAAATGTTGGTCAAAGGTTTTACTTAAACCTACTGATGTTAATCCCAAAGCATTTGGGGAATATGATATTATCATGTCTGGTTATTTTGAGGATTCCATCAAATTTAAAGGTAGAGAGATTTCTACAAAAATTTATGTAGCACTTAATGGTCGTGATATTCTGGGGTGGCAAGACCAAGCGGATTTGGGAATCATTTTGAGACCGGGTCATCCTGAGCCTGTGGTGTTAGGAGATCTACCCATTTTATCTGTTGAACAAGAATCTGAAACTATTCTCCAACCTTGTACTGATTCTAATTTGGTTAATTTATTCACCAAATATTATGGTGTATTTAGTGACAAGGTAGGCGTGGTCAAAGGCTTCCAACACACCATTAAACTCAAAAAGAATGCCATTCCAGTGGTTCAGAAATGCAGACCCGTTCCTTTGTCAGCCAGTGATGATTTAAAAAAAATGTTAGATGATATGTGCTTACAAGACATTATAACACCTGTAGAATCTGCTGAATGGGTTTCTGCTGCTGTGGTCGCACGTAAAAGCTCAGGTGATATTCGTCTGTGTGCGGATTTGAGGGTGCTTAATCGTAATATAGTGGTGGACTGCCATCCCCTACCCAGGATCCAAGAGATGCTTGCCAATCTTGGTGGGAGCAAGTATTTTACCACTATTGATCTACGATCGGCGTATCATCAGATTCCCCTCTCAAAAGATTCTCAGTCTCTTACCACATTTGTTACTCCTTTTGGAGTCTACATGTATAAGTGGATGCCTTTTGGCTTAGCATCCGCTGCTAGTGTTTTTCAAAGGTTAATGGACCAATTGTTTACACATGTTAGTGGGATCCAAGCATTCCAGGATGACATTTTAATCCATACAGCTACTTTAGAATCACATTATATACTCCTTGAAAAAGTTTTACAGAAACTGGAAGCTGTTGGCATGACCGTGAATAAGAACAAGTGCAAGTTCATTACTCAAGATGTTGACTATTTAGGCCACAACATTTCTGTCAAAGGTATAAAACCTAAGTTGTCGTTACTAAATGCTATCAAGGATGCACCTAAACCTCAAGATAAAGATTTGTTAAGGGCATTCTTAGGTCTTAGCGAATATTATGCTCGCTTTGTACAAAGTTATGCTATTATTGTGCAACCACTTAGAGATTTGTTAAAAGAATGCAAAGTACATTTGGACTGAAGAAACTCAACAGTCATTTGATTCTGTGAAAAAATTAATTCTGGAAGCACCAGCTATCAGAGCTTTTACGCATGGTCAGACGAATATTGTAACTGTGGACGCAAGTTCCAAGGGCCTAGGCGCTGTGTTAAGTCAAATGATTGATGGTCAGGAGTATACCGTTGCTTTTGCTTCTAGAACCTTGAGTAATGCTGAAGTTAACTATAGCACTATCGAGAGGGAGGCTTTGGCGTGTTCATGGGCGGTTGAGAAATTTAAAATGTATATTTGGGGCTCCAGATTCCAACTTTTTACTGATCACAAACCGTTAATGTACATGCTTGGTGACAGTTGCTCTAACAAAGCTTCTTCTAGACTTATTAGACTTTTGGCTAGGTTACAAGAATTTAACTTTGACATTAAATATATTCCTGGTGGTAAGAATGTCAGGGCAGACTGTTTGTCACGTATGCCTCTGGAATGTAGTGAAGAAGTGCATTACCCTTGCAAGGATAATGATTGTGATTTTGTTTTCACTATCAGTGACTTAATGCAAGGTGACAAGTTGTCTGAAAATGAATGGTTAGAAAGTTGTAGAAAGGATCTGTGTCTTGAAAGGGTTAAGAGATTTTTAGTCCATGGCTGGCCGTGTGATAGAAGTTTGTCTATTCAGGATAGATGTTTTTCGCAAGTTGCTTCAGAATTATCCATTGTAAATGATATTTTGGTTCGAGCGGACAAATTTGTTCCACCTGAAGGTATGAGAAGCAAAATTATTTCCCTTGCTCATGAGGGACATTTAGGAACTTCTAGCACTGTTCGCAAGATTAAAGAAACATACTGGTGGCCTGGTATTGATGGTCAGGTTAAATCCTTTGTGGACAAATATCCTGAGTGTTTATGTTCAGATAAACATTGGCGCACATCCACTTCTCCATTATGCCCAGTTGAATGCCCTAAAGGTCCATGGCAGAAGTTAGGTTTGGACTTTTCTGGTCCCTTTAACCTGCTTGGCAGTGATAGTAGATTTTTGATTGTAATCATTGATTACTTTTCCAAGTGGCTGTACTTTTCTTTTGTGAGGAGTTCAGATTCGATGTCGGTCATTTCATTTTTACAACGTTTGTTTTTAATTGAAGGTCTGCCTAAAGAAATTGTGACGGACAACGGCACTCATTTTACTTCTACTGAATTTGAAAATTTTCTGGCAGAAGTCTCTGTTAGACATATTTTGGTACCTTTATATAGTCCATCTTCTAACGGTCTTGTTGAGAGAGCAAACAAGTTGTTGAAAGAGGGTGTACAAACAGCCATGGCTAATAGGTTGGATGTGTTCAAGTATGTGAGTCAAAAAGTCTGGAGTTACAATACGACACCTCATTCCACTACTGATGTTTCTCCTTATGTATTATTGAGAGGTAGGAAACCCATTTCTCTACTTAGTCCCTCCTGGTTGACGGACAAAGTTCATAATACACATTCTGTTGATTTGCATAAAGTAAGAGAACATGTGAAACAAAAACAAGCATTGTATAAGGAGAATTATGATAAAAGAAAACATGTTAAAGTAACTTCTTTGTCTCCAGGTGACTGGGTTCTTATTAAAAAACCTATTATGGTTAGCAAGGGACAATCTAGGTTTACTGAACCAGTTAAAATTATTAAAGTTTCTAAAATGGCGGTTTTGTTACAGGATCGTGGATGGTGGAATCGAAATGCTTTAATAAAACTAACTAATGAACAAGCTAAGATA
This sequence comes from Calotriton arnoldi, assembly GCA_963921515.1. Taxonomy (NCBI): domain Eukaryota; kingdom Metazoa; phylum Chordata; class Amphibia; order Caudata; family Salamandridae; genus Calotriton; species Calotriton arnoldi. The sequence continues at coordinate 858,468 of CAWUFW010001349.1, read as the reverse complement.
ATCTATAACCGAGTTAAAACTCAATCGGATACTGATTGGTTTGATCTTGGTGATCTCACTCTTGTGCGCAACCAAGATGAGAACATGGCTAGTTCTTCTCCTTCTTTAAGGGACAGAGGTGATGGTGGCGCTACTTCTCGTCCCAGTAACGTGGATGAAAATGCTAATCTTAAAAGTACTAGTGGATCTGGTGATAGCAGACAATTGAGGAGCAGTTCTCGTATCAGGTTTGCTCCTTTTCGTTCCAATGATTTTGTGTATTATTAATAGCCTTACTTTGCTTTCTTTTGTTTTTGTTTTTCATTATTATAGAAAGGGGTGTGTGTAGAGAGTTGTATATTAGTTGCTCTTATGTCCTTTGTATGGGCTTGTTTCAATAAAGTTGTATTTAGCTAAATGTGAGGTAATAAGGTTCTGTTCGCTCACTGCACTCTGTAATCTAGAACGTTGGTTGTGATTATTTCATTTCTGCCTGACTTCAAACTGGATCTGTCGTGGGTCTCTGCTACTGTAATAAAGTTTCCTGCTCTTTATTCAAACCTGACGTCTCAGCCTCTTCATTTCACTGAGGCACTTCCTACACCACCGCAACCAGAGGGGCCCGGGCTTGACATCCGACCTGGCGACTTTATTCTCGCGGCACTTCCAGAGAAAGGGAAGCTTGGAGCCCCGTTGGAAGGGGCCACTGCAGGTGCTCCTCGCCACCAGGAGTGCTGTGAAGGTGACCGGTCGGAAGAACTGGATCCACAGCAATCACTGCCGCAAGGTCCCATTGCTCTCACGTTTCCGCCGGGTGAGAATGGGCGGTAGCTCTTTGGCTTATAGGGCTGCTGTGGCTTGGAACGCACTGCCCTTGGAACTGCGCTGCATCCAAGATGTCAAGCTGTTCAGGAAACGGCTGAAAACATTGCTCTTTGTATAGAACTCCGTTGACTGATTCCCATCTGCTCGCAAGGTTCCGCGCCGGGACACTCCTGAGTAGCCGCGTGCGATATAAATGCATATAACATAACATAACATATAATCGGTGGGTGATCGCTGGCATAGGTGACCACAAGACGGAGAAAGTGCCACGCTTCATTCCTTTTTCAGGTGCCCGACTGACGTGGGTGCAAACAGAAGAGGAGAATGATGCAGTATTGAATGAGGCGACCCCTCCAGAAATAAGGGCCGTCCTGGATTCTCCTCCACCAGGCCCACAAGTGTTTGAGCCCCAGTCCCTTGGCCCCTCTGAATTTGAGCCCCTGTTCACTGATCACTCTGTGCCCGGAGTGGCTAGGTACAATTTGCGTCCCCGACGGAGGGACAGTGCACCAAAGGAAAAGTTAGATTAGTAGGGATGAACTGCAAGGATGAAGAATAGGGTGCATGTACCCTGTCCGTGGTACCAACGATAGCTTAGGGAAAGGGAGATTGGTGCATTGTCCGAGACACTGGACAGGATAAGTTGAGGGTATTTTCCCGAAAGGGAGGGTGCCCTATCCTGGACGCCGTGGGATTTATTCAACGGGCTGCGATCGCGCTGCCCCACCGCCGTGCTCAGTAGCACCACCGTAGATGAACAATAGGAGTCTACCAGCGAGGCTCAAAAGGACGCTGGAAACACTTTGCCCATTTTCTCGTTTTCTTGTCACCAATCTCATTGCATTGCGATTTTCCCCCCTGATCACCATGTATCCCTTTGGCCGCCCAATTGTTGAGGAGGAATAGCCTTTTGTAGCACCACATTTGGAGAGGGATGGGGTTGGATGGCCTAGTTGGTCGAAAAAGGGGAAAGTGATCTTCGTAACAATTGTCCTGATTTCCCTACTAGCAATGCTTGGAATAATGTGGTTTCTGGAAGAGAAATATCCTGTGCACTCTTTGATTAGTACAACACCTGTTCCCCCTGAGCATATGTTTGTCACCCTGGCTCCTCACAAAAGAGAACACAGAAGGACATATGTAGATAATGTGTTCCTCCAAATGTTGCATCAGGCCAAAGATAGGTCCAATGTCACAAATTGCTGGATTTGTGGGTTACTCCCTTCTGTAACACACAAGAGTGATGTATTACTGTCTGTGCCTCTTTCTTACCTCACAAGCTGTGAAGGATGGTTCCAGCTCTTTACTATGGTATACACTTATTATCATTCTGATACCATTGTAGAAATGGGAAAAAATCTCTAAAACCCAAAATCAAACTCCGTCACAACCACCTCAGTGAGATAAAGAAAATGTATTCAACGTGCACGGGAGCCTCAGTTGGGTGCTGAGTGCTCGAATAAGCAGAAGTAAAACACAAGCATTTACAGTCACAAACCACAACATTTCATTAGAATTTGTCTGCGTAAGAGGTCATGTCTAGGCCCTCATGTCCCGGCCGGTGGTGAAGAAACATTTTGTGCTCGGAAACTTACAGTACATTGTTACACAAGAATACGTTGGAAATCACCCTATGTGCGCGTGACAAGTCCCCTGTATCTAAAGCCAGACAGTTAACTATTACATTTACGCCCAAATGCAATCACAATGGTCTACATTAGCTGATGTGGCTGAATACACTTTTGAGGCCTACAGGGCCTGTTGCTAATGCAAGCAGGCAGAAATGTAATAACATGGAAATGTACTTTTCGTGCAAGCCTTGCACTGTGTCGCGTTACAGGCAGCTTAGTAAAAGCAAAGTTCTAACTCTTATTTAAGACTGTCACATGATTTCAAGCAATTATTATATTTGTATATAATTCCCATCATCATTGAATTATCACAATGTCAAATTATACAAAATGGATGCCACCATTGTTATCTAAAGTTAGCTTCCACATTCCCGCCCTTTTGATAAACAATGATGATGGCATATTCAGGCATATTCATACATTGTAAAATTTCTGTTTTTCTCCGTCTTGCTCATCAATAGATGTTGGCAGATATGTGCAGACATAACAATGCATCACATTATTTTCATATATCAAAAATTTACCTTTTGAACATATTTGTTCTCTGCGTAATTTTCCCAATTTGCTCTCTTATTTCTTTCCTGCCCTGCCAACTGTCCCCCTGCCCCATCTTTATAAATAACTATTTATTTATTTTGGTACAATATCTTTCATTTAAGCAGTATCTCAGGGTCAATGCTAGGTATAGCAATGTGAGCACAATACACTATAAAGAGCGTAGTCATTATAACGGCAGCTACGGGGGATAATATTGCTAGTAGCACCCATGGCCATATTCTCTCATTGTTCTGAAAGTCTTGAGGCATTGTTCCAGTCGTTGGTACGTGTGGCTAGTGTGACTAGTTGGAAGAATGTCTTATCTTCTGTTGCACTTTCACTCTTTTCAAAAGTCTGCTGAGGAAGGATGCAGAGCCTCAGTGATGATACCTGTAAACAGAAAAGTAACCGTTGGTGCCTGTCTTCAATTAATTTGAGATGTTAGCAAGCACTTCTATTACTTAGGCACTTTCAATATGAAGAAAACAAAGTGATGAGGAAGGTAAAGATGTCTCGTTGTCACAGCTTGTAGACTGAGGGGTTGGGGCGTTGATGTTCCAGACGTCTTTAGTTGATGTATCGTTGGGGCCCGCTTACAGACTCTTCCTTTCTCTGCTGTGTGCAGCACGCGCAACCCTTCAGGATGAGCTGGGATACCATTCTCACTTGGTACTTTTCGTGGAACACATGTTGTAACGAGGCTGTCCTTGATGTGATGCAGGGGAAGGCACTGGAGACTCCTGTGGTGGCGCGGAGTTACTGCTTTCTTTGTATGAGAGCCATGGATCCAGGAAGTCACACTTGACTGCTGTTGCTGTTGTCAAAAGGACCGGATATGGCCGCTTCCACCGATGTTGAGACAGTGCCGTCTGATGTGGGCTTTTATCCAAACCCAATCCCCTGGCTGGAGGCCGTGGGCTGCTGGTGTCTCTGCTTCAGGAAGGGCCTACAGCACCTGATGATGTTAATCTTTTTTAGTATTGAAGAAGCAGATCATTAGATTCGGACAGAGGGACAATAGACATGTGGCCTGGAATGTTCTTTGGCCGTCCAAACACTATTTCATGTGGGCTAAGCTTTGTCACTCCGTCTGAGATACTTCTCATGGACAACAGAGCAAGTGGTAGTGCATCAATCCAGGTCCGTTCAGTGGATGCACAAATCTTCCCTATCTTGGATGGGTATGCCTCAGTCCATTTGCTGAACATGCACACAATAACCAACACGTACTTGTACTTTTGACTAGGGGGGCATGTTGATGAAGTCCATTTCATGTGGGGAAGGGAAGTGGCCTGGGGCAGTGGAAGTACCCTTTTCGAATTTTACCGTTGTACCAGCATTGGGAAAACAGTCTGATCATTCCATCACGTCCTACATGTGATGGACCGTGAAAAAGTCAGGCCATGGGCGCAAGCATTATCGTTGGTAAACATATTTTTCCCTTTTGGGCCTATCCATATTCCCTCTTCTGTTTGCCTACATCCTCCCCTTTTCCATTCTTCCTTTTCTTCCACCCCGCCCTTTGAGTAATATACTTTGGGTCATAGTACATATCATCATCCCTTGCAACATTTAGTAACAGGGCTTGCAATAGCCGTGCTATTAATGGAGCATGGTATATGTTGGCCAGCTGAGGTGAGGAATCCCCTCATGGCCCACAGCTGGCCAAAATCATGGGCTACCCCGAAAACATATTAGCTGTCTGTGTAGATGTAGCCAGTCTACATGCTCTTGTTAAAGCAACAAGTTCTGCTGCTTGAGCACTTTTGGATGTTGTTAATCTTGCACCCTTCCAGTACATTATTAGCGCTTCCCCACTGTGTAAAAATTTTGCACTGAGCCTGTGTTGTTGCTGAAGCATGAACCATGAACAACTAGATCTCCATCTCCATCGGGGAAAGGTGTGTCTCTTAAATCAGGTCTAACATTTGAATACTTATCTGTGTCTAGCACACATGGACTATACTTTACCAAACACTCCGTCTATGACCCATTGCAAGGTGTGAAATCAGTAGTGGCGCAATGTATGGGCCAAATGGTCAGAAATATAAATCACATTTGCACCAGTGCGCTTCCTAATCAGATATGAGAGGGTGAAAACGTTTATCATTAAGCACATGCAGGCAAACATTTGTTTTCGAAAACAGGAAGCTTCTCTGTCACGGTAACACTTTTGGGAATCAAAATACTCATAAAGAAATATTTGCAATCGCCCCTAAAAACTGCACATGTAAACTAAAAGACATTTTAAATCTGTACACATTGTATCCTGAAAACATTATAATACGAAACACAGTTATTCACTGCACACTATCCTTCTGCATTTGCATATATTCATTACTAAGCATCAATATATAAACATAATAATTCACACTTAGTATCCATCCTTGGTAGTCCCTGGCAAATGCACTGCATCAAAATGCATTTTAGTGCACCTTACAATTTGTTACAATAATATTTTATGCAACTCTGAAGAACCTAGCAAAATTTTGGAATAACACATATCAATTTTCATGGTCACTGGAGCGTGTGTGGGAATGGAGGTGTTGTATGTGAGGTGGCGGTCTGTGAATGTGTTATACTACACTATGTGGAAAGCAAGCCAGTTATCTAACTGGACCAAATTGTGTGATCCTGGGCATTTCATTTACCTCCCCCCCCCCTTTTTTTTTTTTTAGCAACTTACGACATCTTTCTGAATAATGGGAACCCAGGCCACCCAGATCATTCATCTTTTAGCTCCATACTGGCATTGTTGCCATGGTTGGGCAATAGCTAATATGTTCAAATGCACACTTTAAAAACTAGCACTTGAAACTGGGACAATACCTATCAATGCACTGAAATAACCTGATGTACAGAAATGAAACCATTCTCCATGTTCATGAAATACACTTTGAACTTGGAGAACTTTACAAGACTATCTTTAACACTTCTGCTGTAGACTGTTATCCTGAAAGTAATGCTGTGCAGGGCACTCTGGCTACCTGACAACAAATGTCTCGGTTGTAATGTACTCCTGTGAGATAGGGCGAGACGGGGGGCCTTGGGATGCCATTACTCTGGCCCTTACAGTGTCAATGGACAACAGACATACCATAGAATAAGACATAAACAGACGTAGGAGAAAAAATGAACGCCTCTTCACTGACGTTCCGCATCTACAAATGAAAATGTTAGGAAACAAACGGTGGCTCCAAACTTATTTAAAGCGCATATATATACAAAATAACACTTCTTCTGTAATGTAATGTAACTGGGTACTTGTAAAGTGCGCGGCTACTCCACAGAGTGTCCCGGCACTAAAAGACCACATGACAGGCAGAATGTACTCGAAGCAGCTAGCATATACTACTGTCGGAATAGCCAGGTTTTTAATTTCCTCCTAAAGACAAGGAGGTCCGTTATCTGTCTAAGAGCAAGTGGCAGACTATTCCATAGTCGAGATGCCACCACTTGAAAAGAGCGGCCCCCCATGCGAGAGCGGGAGAACTTAGGGATGGTCGACAGGTACTGAGCAGAGGACCTTAGCATCCGTTGAGGGGCGTACTGCAGGATCCTTTTCCTAATATAAGGTGCCCCAGAGTCGTGTAGGGCCTTAAATGCAAAGACAAGAGCCTTAAACTGGATCCTCTTGCGTACCGGAAGCCAGTGCAGCGCTCTTAAGTGGGGAGTCATATGTGCCCTGGGGCCAACCATAAGAATGGCTCTAGTTGTCGAATTCTGGATCACCTGCAGGCGACCTAGTAGAAAATCTGGTAGACCCAAGTATAGGACATTAGCATAGTCTAGTCTTGATATGAACAGGGCCTGGACTACCATCTTCCTGAGGGAGAAAGAGAGTAGGGGGAGGAAATTCTTGAGCATTTTTAGAAGCCTAAAGCAGGTGCCGGCCACAGTTTGGATTTGAGTCTTCATGGACATGTCTGTATCCAGCTTAACGCCAAGGTTTTTTACGACAGTTACTGAGGCCGCTGGGGGGGACATGTCCTGTGGCCACCACTGATGCCATGCCGCGCAAGGATTGGAACCGAAGAAAATTCTCTCCGACTTTTCGGGGTTACACTTTAATTGGTTTCCTCTAAGCCACGAGAACACCTCAGTCAGGCAGGCGTTAATCTTGCTGCCTCTGAACGTGGAGTCCTTCTCGCAGGTGAACAGAAGTTGTGTGTCATCAGCGTAGGACACTATTTTTGCACCATGTTCCTCCGCTAGAAGCACGAGGGGGGCCATATACACATTAAAAAGGGACGGGCTCAAAATCGAGCCCTGGGGAACTCCAACTTTCATGGGGATGATGGGGGCAGAAAAAGGGCGGGACCATACTGTTTGCCTACGGCCTATTAAAAAAGAGGTATACCATTTAAGAACCGTGCCACCAATGCCGCAGTCCCGAAGTCTATTCAGGAGTCGGTCATGGGGCACGGTGTCGAAGGCCACAGAAAGGTCTGACAGCACCAGAACAGCATTGCCCCCGCTATCCAAGGTAGTTTTGATAATTTCAGAGACTTCAAGTAGGGCTGTTTCGGTACTGAAGTTTGTTCTGAACCCTGACTGACTCGGATGAAGAACGTTGTTAGCTTCGACATATTCCGTAGTAACTGTGTTTACATATTTCTCCAAGACCTTGGAAAAGAAAGGCAGCAATGAAATTGGCCTATAGTTACTAACTACCAGTGGGTCTGCTGTGGGGTTTTTTAAGAGCTGAAGAATTCTTGCATGTTTCCAGCTCTCAGGCATTAGCCCCTCAGATAGGGAGATGTTCAGAACCCGATTGACCGCTGGGTTAATCACTTCAGCGATTGACACCAGTACTTTGGCTGGACAAGGGTCGACGGGAGAGCCGGATTTGAGAGCCTTCATTATCTCGAGGGATTTCGCCAACGAGATAGGGGAGAACTGTAGGAGAGACGTCCCTAAATTAGGATTAATTCTGGGGGGAACATCTGTATTTTCTCCCTGTGCCGAGGGCAACACATTAAAAGAGTCTTGGATAATTTTAATCTTATCGTAAAAATAGTGAGCTAGGCAATTGGTCCAGTCGCTGGTAGGGGTGAAAGGACTGTCCATTGCATTAGGGGAAGTAAAGTCTTTAACGATTTTAAACAGTTCTTTACTCTTGTTACCCGCCTGCTCAATTTTTGTGGATAGGAAATGTTTCTTTTTGTCGTGGACTTTGGAGTAGTGGACTTTCAGGGCCTGTTTATAAGTGGCTTTGTCAGAGGGGTTAAAATTCTTCCGCCAAGCTCTCTCAAGGCATTTACATGCACTTTTAATTTTGCAGAGGGCCTCCGTAAACCATGGCGCTGAGGCCCTACTGACTTTAGCTACCCTGGTCGTCGGTGGAGCTAGCTCCAGAGAGCGGAGCTGTAGCCAGTTCTCCAGAAGGAGTACATCGCTCTCCAGCGATCCACTAGAGGGAATAGGGTGTAGCTTGAGTGCACTGTCCAGTGCCTCTGCAGTGAGCTGATTGAAAGGCCTGAAAATGTACGGACGGGACTTGCAGTATGATTGAGGTCTAATAAATTCCTTAGGGACCCTAAAAGTGAGCAAGAAGTGATCCGACCATATTATGGGGAGAGGCACCTCCATTTCTATGGTGGTCGTTGAAAAGATCTGGTCTAAAATGTGACCTTTCCCATGAGTAGGTAGGAAGACATAAGGGACCAAGTTGAAAGTACCTAATGACTCGCACAACCTGGAGGGCTCGGGTTCAGCAGGCTGATCCATATGGATATTAAAGTCACCAAATACCAGGCAATTCCTATATTTGGCAGCAATAGGGGCTATAGCATGACCTTTGACTCTAAGAATTTTCCAGCCGGTCCTGGTGGTCGGTAGATTACGACACCGGCAATAGATTGGTGGGCTGACACGGTTACAAGGAAGCCAAGGCCCTCGGCACCATCCATCTCAGCAATAGAGAGTAGAGAGCATGAATCGGTGTTTTTAAAAATTATAGCCACGCCCCCGCCCCTGCCTTCCGGCCTGTCCTTTCTAAGGATCAGATACCCCGGGGGGATTGCGCTAGCAATCGTAGGGTTAGAGCTATCGTTTAGCCACGTTTCTGTGACAAACATAATGTCAGGCTTTAGGTCAATTAACAGGTCAAAGAGCTGAAGCTCATGTTTTTTTAACGACCGGGTGTTCAGAAGGATAGCCTTGAAGTGGCTGCCTTCCCCTAAGGTACGATCTGGGCGGACACCTTTATCCGATTTCAGTGTAACCTCTGAGCACGCTATGCTAAGGGGAGAGGCTGTCCAACCGCAAAGTTTGCAGGCGAGGCTATCGGCGTCGGCTGGAAGAGGAAAGTGGGAGCGGCAGCTCACACACTTTCCGATAGCTAATAGCCTGGATCGGCAATACCTTATATGACGGTTGGCGTCTGGTAAGTGCCGAACAGCATGCCCGGCGCCGGTCGCCTCAGGGATGCTGACGGGTGCAGACGGGCTTGCCTTAGGTGCGCCTTTGGCGCGCCTGCTGCGCACTCGCGCAGCGTCCCGTTTTATTTGCCCCAGTTTCAACAACTAGACTGCACTGAAACAAAATGGCGGATACAAGTATCCGGGACTGAAGCCAGATGGAGTGTCCAGCTCAGGGTTCGATTCCCACCACCCTCCACAAGTCAAATTCAAAGTGCAATGTGCTATACAGTTAGAAACAGCTAGGATCACATCAGGGAACGCTAAAACAATTTAAAATTTAAAACAATGGTTTAAAATCTGTGCAAAAACGCTAAAGTAGCAGCTGAGTACACGAGCGTGCGAGCAGCTGACTGCTCTGTCACTGGGTCGGGCGCGCTCGCGCAGCGTCCCGTTTTATTTCCCCCAGTTTCAACAACTAGACCACACTGAAACAAAATGGCGGTTACAAGTGTCCGGGTCTAAAGCCAGATGGAGTGTCCAGCTCAGGGTTCGATTCCCACCACCCTCCACAAGTCAAATTCAAAGTGCAATGTGCTATACAGTTAGAAACAGTTAGGATCACATCAGGGAACGCTAAAACAATTTAAAATTTAAAACAATGGTTAAAAATCTGTGCAAAAACGCTAAAGTAGCAGCTGAGTACACGAGCGTGCAAGCAGCTGACTGCTCTGTTTCTTCGTTTATTGTTAATGGACTTTAAACAAACTATAAGCTGTAACAGTATTCAACCCCTACTTTAATAATATGCATTTAAGTAGTTGCATTCCTTTCCATTCTCCGCTGCGAAGAATTAATTTTTTTTAACCAGTTCTGTTCATACCCACAGAAAACTGTTGTAGTGTGTGGTTTGGTCTTGGTTCAATGCCCAGAGTCTGTGGCCAGCCAGGTTCGTTATTTCAAAGCCATTCCAAAAGAGTTTTCTTTAACCCTTCAACATATCATAATTTCAAAGGCCTTGCTGGGCAGAACATTTCTCATTAACTATTGTTTTTCACTCTTTTTACTCTACAAAATTATCAGGGGTGCTAAGTGTCTCAGTAGAGGTCAGGTCTCCTCGAGCGGTCTGAAACACACTTTCCAAGTTTTTTTTTTTGTGCCTTAGAAGTTGGAAATCAGATGTGGCCAGCTCCAAGCGTGTTAATTGAGAGACTATAGCTGCTGTATTTAAATCTAGTGGTTCTCGAACAATGGGTGTAGTTAGTGTGCATTCCATTCCACCTATTTGTCTCACTTCCTGTTTCATTAGTTCTGTGTACCCTCTTCTTTGTTCTTCATGTAATTTCGGAAAGCCTTTGGTAAAGGACATGAAATCTGCTCTGGACCATGGGACATGTACATATGCCACTTTATTTTCCTTCTCCCCAGGTGGAGGGGACACATTTCACAGAGGCATTATCAATGTGGGTGTTGTTGGCACTTGGAAAGAAATCTGTGAACGTAAATTTGGCTACATCCCAACTATAACCTGGAGAGAGAGGGGGCTGTTCCTGTATTACGTCTTTTCTTAGGGCCGTGGCTTGCAGCTCATACGCACAGTGGGCCTCAGGACCTTTGCCCATTAATTCTGCACGTGCTAGCGAGAGCACTGTATCCTGGTATGATCTGAAACTACCAAAGTTCGCCAATTTTTTGCTGTAAATGTGTCATCTAGTGAATTATCGTCAAAAAGTTGTTCCACGTATTATCAATAAGACGCTGTATTGTATTTTGTTTTTCTGTGCATAATTTTAACAGCACATTTTTTTTTCTACAGAACTTGGAAGCTGCATAGGCTGCTTCCTGTCCCATTGTTACAGGAGAAGCAATGTTTGAAACATTCTATTGAAAGTTTGTAGTGTTCTGTCCTCGCGCGCTCCTCGTGCGTGGACATTCTATGCCATTGTTGCCTCACGCTGCCCGTTGGTGCGTGAGGAGTTCGAGAGGTTGTCAGTTGGTGCGACACAGTTGGCAAGACCGGCTCCGTGCTTGCAAGCATGGCTGAGGGCTGTCTGTGGGTATTCAGCCGTAACGACTTAATAAAGACAACTTTAGTAATCATCGGTATATCCTGTCATTACTACATTGCTCGTGGCGACGAGCTGGAAGCTGCTCCCACACGGAATCAACGCGGACACCAACGCTCTCAAACTACTACGCAAGTGGTATCCAGAGGTGATACCAGCTTCAAGGCTATCTCCTAAGCCTACACATCCTTCGCACCCTCACACCTCACACGACGGCTCATCTACAGATAAGTGGGGAGAAGTAAATACCTGCGGTGAAGAGGAATAGGCGGTGTTCCGTTGTGTGAAGGAGCCTGACTGCCTATGTTGATGTCTGTTGCCTGAGTTCGCGCTTCCTGGTAGGAGTGGAACCCGCGGCAGCCCATCGCATCATTCTCTGTGAGGCAGCGGCATCTCGACGCAAGCGGAGGCGGGACTTCGGTCTCGTCAAGCGTCCATCTCCTGATCTACTCCACCTGAGGCGGGACCCCGGAGCATACCACTCCCCTAGTGGCCGCCCCTTTTCTTCATCCTGTGGCACTTCGCGACCTGTGTGGAGTTCTGACGGCACCTCCCCATGAGGCAGTGCTCCTTTTCTTCAGCGGATCCTTATTGAAGAATTCTTATCACGCTGAGGTGAGGAGCCCAGCTGATTCTACCACGCTCCAGATTAGTGGTACACGTGCTCACCTGCTTTGTTTCTTTTTCTCAGTTTCCCTGTGCTGCTGCTTTCTTCAAAAAAAAGATTTATCAGGAACCTTCTCTGCACAGTAAGAGTACTATTTCCCACATCTTCTCTTCCACCACACATTGTTTCTATTGATAAGACTTTGCCATGCTCCTGTGACAGCGCGGTGACGCGCACACCTTTGTGACTTTTTTTTCATTATTTCTTTTCACTTTTGTTCATATTGCATGTGGTATTTAGTCTACGTTTATCATTCAGCTTGTGTGTGCAGGATTGTATTTGTGCATTTTATATGTACAGCTTATCTATTGAGTGATTTAAGTTTACACACTTATATACAATGCAAGTGGTGAATCCTCCACCACCGTTTCTTGACTCCCCTGGTGAACCACCTATTAGCTGGCGTCATTGGCTTGATGCATTTGAAACTTACTTGGGCGCATTTGGAGCACATAGATTTAGACCTGAACGAAAGAAATATTTACTGCTACATTCTCTTGGGTTTGAAGGGAGGGCTACACTAAAACATCTACTAGATCCTGTGGGGGCGATTGGGGAAGAGCTTGACGAATATCAAAGTACTATTAAGAAATTGGCATGTAGATATGATGTTCAGCCAAGTATTGTAGTATTAAGGCACAAGTTCTTCAAAAGAGTACAAAAGAACGAGGAAGACGTTGATACTTATATTTGTGCCCTAAGAAAAATGATTGCAGATTGTGAATTTGAAAACTTTAGTGAGCAATTGGTACGTGACCAATTTATAAGCCATTGTACTGATAGAACCATCAGACAAAAATTATTGTCGTTAGGGAATCCCTCCCTTAATGAATCTATACGCATTGCAAAAAGCATTGAAACCGCTCAAGCCTCAGTAAAGGAGTTAGAAAATAAAACAGTAGAAGTGGTTACCCCTGTACTAACAACTACAAAAAAAAGAGAGAAACTCCTCAAAGCAGTTTTTTTAAAAGAACAGACATTTGCTTTCGGTACGGTAATTCTACGCACAGCAAAAATAGCAGACCGTGTCCTGCAAAAAACGTAGTCTGCCGGTCTTGTGGCAAAGTTGGCCATTTTTCAAAGGTGTGTCAAGGGCATAAAAGAGAAAATGTCAGAGTAGGACATGTCAAAGACACAAGTGACAGCGACAATGACGACCCATTGGCTGAAATGAAAGACATGATATTAGTGGTCACAGAAAGTGAAATTAGGTCTGGTGATCCCTCTGATTGTGTTGACCCCTATGCTAACATTTTGGTTGAGGAGAAGAAATTGCGACTTCTCGTGGACTCTGGTGCACGTATCACCATTATCTCCAAATCTCTTTTCAATGCCAATTGGGGCGAAAGACAGTTGTTGCCCCCTGATCGCGTACCTGTGTCCTACGAAGGACGCAAAATAGATCTGTTAGGATATTTCGAAGACATCATGGAATTTAAAGGTAGACGCATTCAAGGGAAAATCTACGTGGCTGTCCAAGGTCTGAATATTCTAGGGTGGTTTCACCAAGGTTTGTTCGACATGATGTTATGTCCTGGTGGCAAAGAACACGTCTTAGCTATACGTGATTCCTCTCAGGTTGAAGAACTCTTGAACAACTTTCCAAAAGTATTTTCTAGGGAACTAGGTAAAATCAAAGGGTTCAAACATAAAATAAAAGTGAAAGATGGTGCCACACCTGTAAAACACAAGTTAAGAAGCGTACCTTTCAGCATCAGAGAAGACCTTGAGAAAGAACTTACAACACTGTGCAACAGAGGAGTAATCGAACCTGTTGAATCGTCAGACTGGTTGTCTCCACTTGTTGTAGCGCGCAAAAAGAATAATGAACTCAGAATTTGCATAGACTTGCGCAGCCTAAATAAAGAGATATGGGTTGATTTGCACCCTCTACCCAACATCACCGAAATGTTGGCCATGGTGGCAGGAGCAAAGTTCTTCAGTAAACTCGATCTTGCTTCTGCATATCATCAAGTTGAACTTGACCAAGACTCTCGCCATCTCACTGCATTCTACTTCCCTTCTGGCATGTTCCAATTCTGTCGTATGCCGTTTGGACTGGCTTCGGCAGCGTCAGTTTTGCAATGCCTCATGGTTAATCTCCTCAAAGGCATTAATAACGTTGCCATCTTTCAAGATGACGTTCTTATACATGCCATCGACGAATCTACGCATGATGAAACCCTGCACCAAGTACTTTCTATATTTCAAGAGCATGGGATTGTTCTCAAACGTGAAAAATGTGAGTTCTCTAAGAGTTCTGTAGAATACTTAGGTCACACATTCTCGAGTGCAGGTGTCACACCTAAACCAGGTTTGGTTCAAGCCATTTTGGATGCATCACCTCCCATAGACAAAACGGGTGTCAAATCTTTTTTAGGGTTCAGTGAATTCTATTCTCGGTTCATCTCTGATTACGCCATGAGAGTACGCCCCATCTCTAACTTGTTAAAGCATGAAACAGTTTTTGCATGGGATGATGATTGTAGGAATGCTTTTGAATGGTTAAAAACACAACTCAGTAAGGTCAAGGCATTGAAACCTTTTGACCCTGCAGTAGAGTGCACGTTAACTGTCAATGCAAGTTGTTACGGTCTCGGTGCAGTCTTAACCCAGCAGGTAGGCACTCAAGAACACACCCTAGGATTTGCCTTGAGAGTTCTTAGAGACACAGAAACACACTACTCCGTCATCGAAAAAGAATTACTGGCATGTTGATGGGCTATTAAAAAATTCAAATGTTATCTATGGGGCAGGAAATTCACTCTACAGACTGACCGCAAACCCTTGGTAGCCATCCTAGGTAACACGAATTATCGCAACAGTGCACCACGCATAGCCAGACTTGCTTCCAAACTCCTCCAATTCCAATTTGATATTGTACACATACCGGGAGGGAAAAATGTGCGTGCTGATGCTCTCTCACGTTTGCCTCCAGCTCAAAACTTGTCAGAGGGTAGCGACAGACCCAATTGCGATGACGAACTTGAAGACTGCTTAGTTGCTGCCGTAGAACTACAACACACTTGTTCTATTTGTAAAAATGATTGGAAATTTGCCATGCATAATGATGAAACGTTGAAATGTGTTAAGAAATACATTGCTGAAGGTTGGCCTAAAGAGAAAAATGTTAATATTGATATCCAACGTAATGTAAAAATAAGTGATGAATTGTCTGTAGAAAATGACCTTATTCTCAGGCTAGAAAAAATAGTGCCCCCGGGTGATCTCAGAAAAACCCTTTTGACTAAAGCTCACGAAGGACACCTAGGTGCTACTCTCACCAAACGCAGAGTACGTGAATACTTCTGGTGGCCACAGTGACGCCATGGTCCAGGATTGTCCCATTTGTGCTGGTAGCGACAAGACCCTACGCGTCTCTAACCCTCCCCTTACGCCCATTCCCCTTCCCGACAATCCCTGGGAAAAACTGGGTATTGACGTACTGGGCCCCTTCCACGCCTTACCCCTTCAGACCCGTTTTGCAATAGTCTTAGTTGACTACTACTCGAAGTGGCCCGAAATACAATTTGTAGCCAAGGTTGATTCTAAAGAAATTCTTGACTTCATGAAAGAGGTTTTCATGCAGGAGGGTTTCCCAAAGACAGTCATCTCAGACAATGGTGTACAGTTTACTTCTTGAGGAATTCCTTACTTAATCTTCCATCAACCACCTCAAAAGTTCCCTCTATCATCCACAAACAAATGGATTAGTGGAAAGGCTCAACCGAGTCATTGGGAATTGCATACGGTGGGCGATTTCTCACAACAAAGCAAATCCAGTTGCTGTAAGGACCATGCTGTGGTTCTTCAGAACCACGCCCCACTCATTCACTGGCGTTTCTCCATTTGAATTGCTCAAGGGCAGGAAGGCTTGCTCTGAATTCAGACCAGCATGGATGTCCAAGTGGTTCAAACACAGGACCACTGCACACAAACTTGACGCTATGTTTAGAAATAAAGTTGAGTATTCTCAATCCAAACAAAAAATATGCTTTGACTCTAGGAAAAATGTCGCCGATAGGAACTTCGCTGTAGGCGACTTAGTCAAAATAAAGAAACAAAGTTTTGTAAGGAAAGGTGACTCAAAGTTTAGTGAACCTGTTCGCATTGACAAAATCTGTGGCAGTGCTGTTTGTGTCAATCAGCGTAACTGGTGGAATATGAACAAAGTTGTTAAAGTCAATGACAAGTCTTTTGACAGTTCTTCTCAGGGTGCTGAAATGGTTACCATGCATTCCCCAGGTCCTAGATCAAGTAATCGTGATCTTGTAATTAAACCTCTTGTTTCCCCCAGGAGGAGTGGCAGAGATATTAGACTGCCAGCCAGGTTCAGGTAATTCCTATCCTTCTTTTCTACTTCTTCTCTCCCGCTCTCTCTCCTTCCTTTCGTTTCTCCCTATCTCTCTCTCCCTCTTCCCTGGTTCCCCAGCCCTTACTTCTCTCATTAAGGAAAAGAGATATATGTAGTGTTCTGTCCTCGCGCGCCCCTCGCGCATGGACATTCTATGCCATTGTTACCTCGCGCTGCCTGTTGGTGCGTGAGGAGTTCGAGAGGTTGTCAGTTGGTGCGACACAGTTGGCGAGACCGGTGTCGTGCTTGCATGCATGGCTGAGGGCTGTCTGTGGGTATTCAGCCGTAACGACTTAATAAAGACAACTTTAGTAATCATCGGTATCCTGTCATTACTACAAAGTTCTATTTCGTTAACTTCCCCATTCATGAGTTTGTGCGCGAGAGATTTGCAAAAGGTCTGTTCATCATGGGACAGCTCGGTGCGTTGTGCCCCTGTGGCAGAGAATGCCGGTGTGTAATCTGTGTTGGGCAGGGGAGCCTGACCTTCCCCATTCTGCTGGCTCATCATTCTAGTCATTAGTATATCCTCGAGAGGACTCGGTCCTCTTCACCTTCACCTGCATTCTTTTTCTTTGCCATCTCACGTTGTGTTGCAAGTGTGTGCAAAAGTGATGACCCTACTTGCGTTACCAACTGTTCAGTTATACCGGACACGGACAAACAAAAGTTGGCTTGTTATGTTAATGCCAGGTGACACAATAGGAAGGACAAACATTACCACACACTTTCGGCCAGCCTGAAGCCTTTGAAAAAAAGCAGAGGAAGTCGTCCGTCATTCAACAAACAATGCAAGTGCTACTAGTTCACCAAAGCATTCACAAGTTGGAAAGGGAGAGAAAAAAGTCCTGTGGTACTGGCATTCCTTGGACAGTATAAAAGGTGACAGGCATACACATGAAATACAGGAGCAGGAATTCAGTCCCTGCGCAGTGGCGCTGTGTTGTACTGTGCGCTATGGCTGAGTGATGTACTTCCAACCTAGTCCCAAAATAATAATAGTGGAAACAGAAAGAGATAATGGGGACGTCAAGTGTGATAAGAAATATCACACAGGCAGAGGGTCATCCGTCCAATACAAAGTAAACGTCAGTAGGTCTGTTAGTCAATTCAACAGTTTGTATCAACATAGTATTGTGACTTTTCAAAGTAACATTTGAAGTAAGGCGGCTGGTAATCAGTCATTTGAGATATAATCAGCATATGAAAGGTCAGCCGCAAAATACTAAGAATCTCAATGAATCACAATACATTATGTGACAATCAAAGACAGCATATAAAAAAATAAAAGCACTTCAAATAAATGCATACAATACAACAACCCAATATGAAACAATGGGGTGACCCTGTTACGTGCAGAACCTGGGGATTGGTACATTAAGTGAACAGTGGTTCTGCCACCAAAATGCTTTAGAAAGCGTAGAACGTATTTATAAAAATTGTCCCTCAAATAAGATGAGACTTTCATTTAATGAAAAATATCAGAGCAAGTCCAAACTGAAGAAACTATACCAAAAATTACTCATATACTTCTGAATATGTTTAGGATTTTATGACAAAATAATAAAAACTCAAATGAGAACAGGGCATTTATATACACACAGATATATAGTGTATAATTACACTTATTAACGAATTAAAGACGTGAAGTGAAAACAAAAATGTGTTTACATATCACAACACAACTTAGACATAACCAATAAACATATACCAAAAAAAACACATTTAAACACAGCGTGAGGTACTTGAAAAGTGTGATTCAACACGACCAGCAATTAATCCTGTTATTCTCTATTGGTCAAGTTGATCAATAACACTTGTAAGTATGCGTCGACGTTTCGACCCCTGGGGATTAGTGTGATTGTGCAATCATCTGTTGGGGGTCTTCTTCAGGACTAAATACAATGTCTGTGTGTAGCCTGTTTAAGAAAAAATATACTAATTAGAAATGGTATTGGGTTTGGACAGTATAATTATATGTGGAGAGACCAGGTGTCTCTGCTCACCTTTAGATAGGGTTCCACCTTGTGACCAGAGTAATGAATATTATATACAGCATGGCAGCTTGTATAAAGGAGGAGGATGACCTGTCAAAAATAAATTATGGTGACCGTCAACGCCAGTGTTCAATAAGAAAAATCATAAGAATTTATACGGTCTATGGTATGCCCTTGTAGGGACTGTACCTTAAGTCCAACAGGTATCCTCTTGTCAGGTAGTTGATTTAGAAGTCAATGGCACAGCGTGCCTTCATATTCTAGTACAAGTGAATGATGTTACAATTAATTCCAGCATAATTCAGAACATTGTAAAAATAAAACAAATAGATAAAACAGATTATGTCCGGCAAGTTAAATACACTAACCTCCGGCGTCAGGCGCACGGGGTCATCTGTTTTTAGTGAAGATTTACTTATGGGCAATGTCTGTCGGGGCAGTCCGCCTCCATACAGTACTTCCAAGTAGGTCAGGATGCTAATTAATGGCCTCAGACCTCCTGAAAAATGAATACAAAAAAATGCCTTTGTGAGGTCTGAGAGTTAAATACCATCTGCTTTGATAAAAGGGGGGTCGGAGCGCGTATTCTCATGCGTCTTACCTATTGCATTCAATGCTGTGAACTACACCCGGGAAGCTGCCTCCCAGAGTGTAGGAGCTCACCTCTAAAAATAGATTTCGTAACGAGGCGTCAGCGAGTAGCTGGTGTCCTCGTGGAAGCAGAGGCACGTTCAGTTGGAGATACGTGCATGACAAGGCAGCCCTCTAGTGGGGTATAGCTGTAAAATCGCATTCCTGAGTGAAAATCTGGGGAATGATAGAAAATTCGGAGTTTAGCCAAAGAATCACGAGCATGATTCTAAGGAAAATATCTGCAAACCGCTCTTTGTTGTTCTTCGTAATCTTTAAGGAAAACAAAACGATTAAAATGTAACCTGCAAAGCCTTCCTTATAATAACAAAACCTTGCAATAATCCATTTGCAACTGAATGTAGGGTGTGATGATACATTGTATTGGGTCAGCCTTAGTAGATTCCTGATTACACAAATACGCTATTTAACGCATTGGATAATAACAACATAAAAATGTGATACATTTTATATATAATATTTGCATATCAGGATTACAATTACATCATGTAATAGTGTTTAAATAAGAACTCGTAGATACATTAATTGTTCTACACACATTATACAGGTTCAATTTACATCATATGCATTCAGTTACAACGCTAGGTGTTACCGGACCCTGTTATGTGTGTATTGCCTAAGTCATACTGAGAAGAGAAATTTGTCTGGAGATTTCCTCCTGCTCGTTTAGGCCCCCATTAACTGAGTCCAGCAAATGAATCCATTTGCATTTGCGAAGATTCATGGTTGCAGACAGTGCGCCACCTCTTGGATTGGGTAAGATCTTTTCCAGTACCCACCACTCTAAGTTGTTGCAAGAGTGTTGTTTCTCACTGAAATGTTCTACTAACGGAGCACTCTGTACTTTACAGCGGATGCGTGAACAGTGCTGTAGAATTCGTGTCTTGATTTTTTGCTTCGTCTGCTCTACGTACACTTTTTGGCAAGGACACTTGATTATGTAAATCACATCTTTGGTATTACAATTGGTGTGATGGTATAGATTGTACTGTTTACCATTGTGTGTAAATTCCTTTTGCTCGACAGTGAGCTCGCAGGCTTTACAGCGCCCGCATTTGAAGTGTCCTTGTAACAGTGGCAGCATTAGGAGAGAGCGTGTGTCTGATGGTGGCTTGTCTTTGAGGTATGAGCTGACAACATAGTCCCTGATGTTTCTTCCTCTTTTGAAAGCGAATAAGGGACGGTCTGTGATACCTATTTCATCAGATACTAGATGCCAATTCTGATTTATGATTCTTTTGATTTCGTTGGTCTGTTACTAAAAGTAGAGACACAGACAATCCTGTCATTCTCACTGCTTCTGTTTTGATTGTTTTGTAATAGTATGTCTCTATGACAGTACCATGCCTGCTTCCTTGATTTCTTTAGGAGACTGCGCGGGTAGCCACGGTCCATCAATCTTAGTAGGAGAGAGTCAGATTCTTTTAAGAAATCTGCCCTACGTGTACAGTTCCTTCAAAGTCTACCACCCTAGGAATTTGAGGGATAATCTGCCATACGGGCAGTTCCTAAGACTTCGTCATAACCACATGAGTGAGATAAAGAAAATTTATTTAACATGCACGGGAGCCTCAGTTGGGTGCTGAGTGCTCGAATAAGCAGAAGTAAAACACAAGCATTTATAGTCACAAACCACAACATTTCATTATAATTTGTCTGTGTAACAGGTCATGTCTAGGCCCTCATGTCCCGGCCGGTGGTGAAGAAACATTTTGTGTTCGGAAACTTAAAGTTCATTGTTACACAAGATTACGTTGGAAATCACCCTATGTGCACGTGACAAGTCCCCTGTATCTAAAGCCAGACAGTTAACTATTACATTTACGCCCAAATGCAATCACAATGGTCTTCATTAGCTGATGTGGCTGAATACACTTTTGAGGCCTACAGGGCCTGTTGCTAATGCAAGCAGGCAGAAATGTAATAACATGGAAATGTACTTTTCGTGCAAGCCTTGCACTGTGTCGCGTTACAGGCAGCTTAGTAAAAGCAAAGTTCTAACTCTTATTTAAGACTGTCACATGATTTCAAGTAATTATTATATTTGTATATAATTCCCATCATCATTGAATTATCACAATGTCAAATTATACAAAATGGATGCCACCATTGTTATCTAAAGTTAGCTTCCACACCATGAAAATGACATTAGCCGATTATGAAACTGTCTTGGAGTATATACGTGTACATCAGGGGTTTACCCCCGGAAAGCAAGGGACACCAGATACATTGTCCCCGACGGCCTGCATGAATGTGTACGAAAGAGAACAAAATGTAACATGGCTTCAAAATGAAATGTCAGATTTCTGGGGCTTTAATGTCACTGAATATTTCCAATCATTTCAAATACGTTATATTACTCATGATGTGGTAATGCCAGTGACAGTAGTTAACACGACAGCGAGCTTCTGTGTTAAAGGGAAAGGAAAAGTCAGGGTGGGGGTGAGTAACTGCAATTATACCTATGTACTGAGCACTGTCAATAGCCCACCTCTCCTGCCCCCTCACAATGTTCATTTTGTTTGTGGGTCCCAGGCCTATATTTGGCTTCCCCGGGGATGGTCTGGAATATGTTATCTCTCCTTTCTCCTTCCCTCGGTGTATATAGCGCCATCCAATTATCATAGGAACCACCGACTACAGCGCAGGAGTGCTCATCTGCTTCGTGTTAGACGAGTTATTGATACCGGGGACATAGATCAGACAGACACCACTTTGCAGCAGTTCACTGATGCTATGAAGGGTATTGTTCCCTTTTGGGGCCCCATGTCCAATAGTCTCAATATTCGTAGACTCACCAGGGTGGTGGAAGGAGTAATAAATGCAACTGTTGGTATTCTGACTAATCTTACAGCTGAGCTCCAGGCTACGAGACTCGTTGCCCTTCAAAACCGGATGGTGTTAGACGTCATCCTTGCTGATCGGGGTGGGGCCTGCCGCGTCATCGGCAGTAGCTGCTGTGTATACATACCGGATCACGCTCCGAATGTGTATACTGCTATACAGAAGCTCCATAGGCTTGCCTCTGACATCCACCAAGAGAATGGTACATGGTCTCTCACTGGGTGGTTTTAGGTTTATTCGCGTACTGGGGATGGAAGATTCTCATCTTCCTGATCGTCATAGCTGGTATCATTCTAACATGCTGTCTGTGTATACACTGCCTTCCTACCTGCTGTGCCTGTTGTGTGCAAATATTGACGCCACGCCCCAAACCCCTAGAACCTGACCCTAAGAACAAGGCCATGGTGATGCAGGATATCCAGGACTTGATGTGCATAGATGAGGGCATTTTTGAGTACTGATGACATATGTTTCGATTTGTAATATGTTCGTTATGTAATACAGAGAGTTTTATCTTTTCATAGTGGCAAAATTAATTAGCAAATGCTAAAAGGGGGGTCTGTTGGACTAGAAAATACTTCCGGTCGGCCCCCCTATTGGCATTGTGCTTAAGTTAGCATTTGCTGCACCATTTTGTCCTCAGCCGCCATTTTGCGTAATGAAACTAACTTCTATCTCATTCTGTCTGCCTCAGCAGAAAACAGCTCCGATATTTTTTTGTATTTCTTCAAGGTTGAGCTTCGCTGTCCTAATGAATACCTGAATGTGTCTTTGCATACTTTCCTTGTTAGATAGACCTGTTCTCATGCTTACAGGATGCTTGTTTCCGGTCCAGGGAAGACATGGCATGGCAGTTCGAGCTGGACTGTTCCCATGAGGCACAGGGTCAGACTGGTTTGCATATGGCCATGTCTGAACTGGGGTGGCAGAGTGAGCTAAAGAATGATGATGGATTAAACCCAGATCAGTTGACTGGGGGTGAGTGATTGCAATGTTCAACACTCCGTCCATCATCCCCTTTGGATTTGCTCATGCTTACAGTGGCGGGCACGAACAGAGTAACCTTGAGGTAGAGATAACATGTACCCGATCCCAGGAGTTTGTAACTCATCTTCTGTGTCTCCTTTGTTAACCTGCTTCAACTGGAAATTTCCAGTTCTGGGCGGGTCTTGCTGGGCATTGGAAATGTATAACAACTGATGTAATGTTGGTGAGGGTCAGTCCCCTCGGTAGCATCTCAGGAGGCTAGTCAGACTGGACTCCGCTCGAGCGAATACTAATAAATAACTTGGTTTGTATTCTCTACTGTCTGACCAACTCTTCATTTGTTTGGAAGGCTGAGAGGTGGTCGCGAGTGACCCGGGTGACCCTAAGCGGGCCACTTCCTTCACCTAGCAGTGATGCCCTCAACGTATGCAGAAGCAATTTTAGGTGTGTGGGTTCTAATGGAACCTAGTTTGTGTCTCTAACTAGCCACCTTGGAAATTTACTTTTGCCTTGTAAACATGCAACTTTTGGGAGTTCCGAGACATTCCCACTAGTACGACAGGATAGCAGAGCCATTCACAGCTTTTCAGGCGTACTACTGGGAATACCATGTGATCTCTGCTATGTAACCAATGTGGTGTTATACACAGTAATTGGGACATTGCAGCCTGATATGCAAATGCACATTTCTTTTGCTACAGGGATAACATTTTCCCCTAGGAGTATGGGATGGGAAGGGGTAGGAGAGGAGAGGAACTTAAGAATGCTAGAAAACTGACAAGTTTGTGGGTGTTCACAGACTCTGAAAGCAAACCATACCCACCACAAGCATGGAGATTACAGCTGCATATTTGTTAGCAATTGTGGTATACAACTGTGCAATAGTAAAAACATGTGTACTTGACAAGTATCTATCTGTGGATAACTGTCAGCATAAACGGAGCCATGGTTAGCTGTGACTGAGGGTTTACAGCTATAATGTATTTGTGAATCTTCCTATGTGTATTGTGCATGAGTGTGGAAACATGTCTGAGGGTGTGTCCCAAAATGGGTCTTTCTATTTGAATAATTTAAAGGAGGGGGCCATTGGACAACTGTTTGTTTTCTCCTGTCTGCACAAATGGTGAGTATCCAATTGTGGTCAGATGGCCAAAGGAATTCTATAGAGTGAGATGAAGGCCGAATCAGGTCTCATTGAGGGCTTGAAGAAATTCAACCACAAACCCTAATGCCGAAAGAATTACATTGGCTCCCTCTCCAGGCCTGCATCATCTTCGGCATCAGTTACATCACCTAAAAGGCCATCAGAAATATAACGTGATATACGCGAGGAGCTATTCACCTCAGATCCATGGTGCTTATCCAGGATCCAAGATATACCAAGAC
Source organism: Calotriton arnoldi (assembly GCA_963921515.1). NCBI lineage: Eukaryota > Metazoa > Chordata > Amphibia > Caudata > Salamandridae > Calotriton > Calotriton arnoldi. The sequence goes on along the minus strand of CAWUFW010001349.1, from coordinate 834,182 downwards.
TGGAGATGAAAATGTGAAAGAAGGAAAAAAAAGAAAGCATGAATTCCCTGTCTACACTCTGAGGATTTGGAACAGTATCCCCACAGACACCAGAATTGCTCTAACACTCCTGCTATTCATACAGAAGCTGAAGACTCATATCATCAAGGATCATTATCCAGCAACTGCTTGCCTCTGACCAAGGGTTTGTACCTGTAGTCCCTCACCCACTGTCAGTGCTTTGTTGCTTCTCTGCTAGGTGCATGCTGTACAACTATCTTTCTTTACAATACATGAGGAGAAACCTGTGGAGAGAAAGGTTTTATAAAACTCTGATGGAGCGCCATCTGACCCTGGATCTTTCCACCTTTAAGATAGCTAATAGCATAAGGAGTCTCCCCAACAGATATAGGATTTTCCTTGGGAAATAAAAGGAAAACCACAAGATGCTAGAAATTTCTCTATGATACTATTTTGAATATTTGCAGGCTTGTTATGTTACACTTATTTATATGGTGCAAGTAAACCGAAGTTTTATGGCGAATGATGACTGGGAACACACAAAACATAGTGACTCAATTATTGAACCAGTAGGTTTTCAACATCTTCTTAAGATGAATGAGAGATTGTTCATATCGTAAAGAAAAAGGCAGGGAATTCCATACATTAGCTGGCGCGAGTGTGAAGGTGCAGCCACCACTGACGATGGTTCGGACTCTCTGGACATGGTGAGGCAGATCACAGATTACACACAGGTTTGTGCCAGCAGAATTCTTTGCGACTTCTCTTAGAAGTCTTCTTGTTTAATGTAGGATACAAAAACATGAATGTATGAGTGATTTCTTTAGTTGAGAGAACTAATGCTTCATTGCTATTACATGTAGGATACATTTGAATGTAGAGTTAAAATAACATTTTGCCTTTTTATTTGATAACCCGTAACCCACTCTTTTACCCATTAAGATATTAAATTCAAAATATAATATCTTGAGTCAACACCTATAGATATGGATTTAGGATGACATACATTGCCTTTGTACTCTGGTTATTTGCATTTCCAAATGAGAAGTATTAGCATTACATTTCTTATCCTCATAAGTCATAATAAAAATTAAAGCATGGCTTTAAATGCTTTCCAACGAGTAATCTTAGAGGTTTCATCCACCGTATTGTACGAAAAGTAATCATTAATAACTATCAACATCTTGGGTTTAATATTTTATTTCAACACACTTTCCATATTTATTCTCCACCTTGATGAAAAAGGGAGATGATCATAATATTTTTACTAGTCTAATGAGTTTAAAAAAAAACACATCACAATAACGCAGTATGAATCTCAATAACGTGCCATCAACAGGTACATAAGCACCAAACTAGCATCTAGTACACATAAGCTGAAAGCAGTGACTGTGAGATAGTAATCAAAGTACACAAAAAAAACATCGTCTGTAAAAGAAAGAAAGCTTTATCGAACATTGGGCCCATCAGAGCTATAACATTATCTTCGACAGCTGGTAAATCATGAAACTACAGCAGAATGAGGATGAGACAGCACAGTGAGGAAAGGGTGTGATATAGCACCACATACATGTGGCATATATATTGTGTGCAGTTAAACAAAATATTTGGAAGCAACTCCTGTTTGCACAAACTGTGAGGCCTTTTCTCTGCACACAATCCTCAATCAATCCTGGAAGAGGACACTGGTCATGGTTGTCAGGGAGACAAAGCCTTTCCCTAAGCCTCTGCATTTTATGTCCCCCAGCAATCAAGGTAGATTTAAAATCCCAGAAAAACAAAAAACGTGTTTTAAAACAGCATTTCAAAGATGGACTGTGAATATTGTTTTTCTTATATAACTTCCCTACTGGCGACCTGACTATTGTTATAGAGGTTGCTCAACCAACTTCATCTGGGGATTTGCCTATCACCTGATCGGTGACTGAATGAATCCATAAAATGCAAACCTCTACTGCCAAGAGACCTGATGGTCAATCCATAAATATACTGGCAAATGATCCTTAATTGTGGGCCTCTGGTTTGGCATCACTGTTTAAAATCATCCGTAACGGAGGTGATATATCACCACTTTGGAAGAGCGCTTTCTCTGTGGCAGTTTTTAAGAAAGGTGACCTTTACTCACTGGTATGACAGTTTTTTTCTGCGTTATGCCCACCTGCTAAATTATTTGCTAAAATCATTGCCACAAATTCAAACTCTGGATGGAGGAAAGAAAAATCCTACCAATTACACAAAAAAGATCTTACTGTTACATGTATTACATGGCGGAGTGTGTCTATAGTTATGAGCAAAGAAGCACTCAAGAAAAATTTCATCTGCGCTTCATAAGTCTATCATTGATTTTGTCAAAGGCATTTGATCACAAGGACCACAACCTACTATGAAAGAAATTGAATACTGTTATATTCCATAGAGGTATCATAACGTAAGCCCCGGTAATATCATTACCCGCCACCTATATTCTCTCCTTACATTACACTTGTCACGGTTTACAGGGACTGACCTTTTACCTAGATATTACACTGCAGTCAGAACGCGGGTTTTCCCTAGTTCGAAATCTCATACATTATGCATGAGGATTCTTGGAAGCACAGCAGGACTACCATCTCCTGTATAAAATCTATGTACAAAGTTCATGCCCAACGTCATCCTTAGGCCGACACAGTAACACAGCAAGGTAGGACCCCTGGGGAGACCTACGGGTATATATACATCACATCTTGCTAAGATAAGACAGAGGAGACCGAGACTTCCCGGCCAACACACTGATCAGAGACGCTGAGGTTCCTGCATGCAGACACTCCAGCTCGCAGTGGTCTAACATCCCTCGCGGGGTGTCCAGCTCTAGACCAGTACGGGGTCCCATAGTCTCTCACTTCAGGTAATGGGGTTGACTAAATCCTAGAGGGATTCTTGGCTTAACACCTACATACATGCTAGGTACACTTAGGTACATCTAGTTAGGGAGGCATCGTAGGAGTACGCATCTTTTATCATGTGTTTTATATACTCTAATGTATTCATGATTATTGCAAGATGGTAGAGCTGTATCATCCATTCACCTTTATCGTACTGCTAATCATTTATATCTTATACTGCCTAACGGTTGTTGCAGCTCATTTATTCTACACCAGAATAACAACTGTTCAATAAATTCATATTGAAAACGCCCAGCCTGTTTATTCGGTGTATTTCTCTGAGACAGACTTAGGGGGTCATTAGGATGGCGGGCGGACTTTAGTCCACCCGCCATCCCAGTGGTAACGGGACCGGCCGCCTGCCATGCGGCGGTCCCGCACCCCTGATTAGGATGCGACCGCCACCCTGGTGGTCGCATTCCGCAGTTTAACATTGCGGCGGGTGCAGCACCCGCCGCAATGTCAAATTGACATGCTGTGCATTTCGGCACCGTGCGGTGCCTGCCACCTTGTGCATGGAAATGGAGGGGGGTACCATGGGTACCCCCAAGTGCACCCCCCCACCCCCCTGGGGGCCCGCAACGGGAGGTGTTACAGGGACCGCCAGCTGCGGAAGCAAGCAACGAGAATGTTGCGTCTACCAGCCAGGACACATAAATATTTGACTAATTTGGCCCGTCGTGTGCTGGGAAAAAATTCAATTTTTGCAAAACAAACAAAAAATTGGAACTCCATATCACAATTGACATTCTTTTTGAGCATGCATGGCTTTCAAATGCTTGTAGTAGTTCGAACTATACCTACGGACATATTAGAGCTAGCTTTTTTAAGAACCTTTTTTTAAAAACCTTTTTTTACGTTTTAAACATTGTTTTTAAGCATAAAAAGAAAATAATGTTTTTATCGTTTGCGTACCAGTATCTAGTCAGCCTAGTAGTACGTTTAGAATTTAACTATGTTGTCCATTCGGAAGAGGAGTGGGTGTTATATTCCATATAGGTATCATAACATAAGCCCCGGAAATCTCATTACCCGCCACCTATATTCTCTCCCTACATTACACTTGTCACGGTTTACAGGGACTGACCTTTTACCTAGATATTACACTGCAGTCAGAACGCGGGTTTTCCCTAGTTCGAAATCTCATACATTATGCATGAGGATTCTTGGAAGCACAGCAGGACTACCATCTCCTGTATAAAATCTATGTACAAAGTTCATGCCCAACGTCATCCTTAGGCCGACACAGTAACACAGCAAGGTAGGACCCCTGGGGAGACCTACGGGTATATATACATCACATCTTGCTAAGATAAGACAGAGGAGACCGAGACTTCCCGGCCGACACACTGATCAGAGATGCTGAGGTTCCTGCATGCAGACACTCCAGCTCGCAGTGGTCTAACATCCCTCGCGGGGTGTCCAGCTCTAGACCAGGACGGGGTCCCATAGTATCTCACTTCAGGTAATGGGGTTGACTAAATCCTAGAGGGATTCTTGGCTTAACACCTACATACATGCTAGGTACACTTAGGTACATCTAGTTAGGGTGGCATCGTAGGAGTACGCATCTTTTATCATGTGTTTTATATACTCTAATATATTTATGATTATTGTAAGATGGTAGAGCTGTACCATCCATTCACCTTTATCGTACTGCTAATCATTTATATCTTATACTGCCTGACGGTTGTTGCAGCTCATTTATTCTACACCAGAATAACAACTGTTCAATAAATTCTTATTGAAAACGCCCATCCTGTTTATTCTGTGTATTTCTCTGAGACAGACTAAGTAAGCACGAGTGACTGAGCGAAAGGTAGTATATTGTTTCCACGGTCCTGAGGGATCAGGGTTGTCATGTTCGAATGGTTGCCAAGAACTATTCTCTCCTTGGTAAGAGGGATTCTAGTGGCACTGTGAGCTAGTTGGTACAAAAAGAGCCAGCATACCCGGTGGGGGTGATCAGAGTTTGTCTGACACCAATCCTACAGTGTATGTTGTCTAAAAGCGCAGATCCTGTATACTTTCTATAGGAACTACACGACAATACATAAGGATTTCCAACTGGAATAATTAACATCCTGATGAAACTACATATAAATACTTTAGTATGGCTACCTAACACCACAACAAAGGAGTCTTCTTCCACAATTTTCAATTACAATGGAGTGAGACAGAGTGTTTCTTAGCATCAATGATGCTTAATGTATATTTAAGCAATTTAAACACAGCTCTGACTATGTGTCGTTCTTTTGCTCCATCTTTAGGAGGTATGAAAATGAATTATTTATATTAAGCTGATGATCTTCTGCTGTGGGATATGACTGTGGTAGAACTTTAGTATATTTTATACACTTTGGCCACCTATGCCCATTATAGTTCTTTGCAGATCAATGTTAGTAAATTATGATCTTTGGACATGGAACGTTTCGAAGTCAGTGGCCTTTAAATAGTCTAACATTAGAAGACATGGACACATTTAAGCACATAGGTATAACATTTGATCGAGAAATAAGTTGTGGACCACTAATTTATGATAAGCGTGAACCAGTGAGATCTAGGGTCAATGCAATTCACTGATTTAATTTCACATATGCTGGTTACTCGATCTAGGCTTTGATAGAATATACCATGCCAAGGTGACAGTAGTTTTGACATATAGTCACCTATCTGCGTCCATTCCAGCTGAGCAATTGCTCTTTGCGACCTTTAGTATGGATATTCTCAAATAGAAGCACAGGTCACAAATATTGGCAATAAAATGTTTAAGAAATCTTTACTGCTAAAGATAGCCCTTTCTCTGATTACTATAGTTTCTGTCGATACTGGTTGGAAGTACTTTTCTTAAACATCTTATTCCATTATCCGTCGATCTAAGTTATCAAATTCAAAAAGCTATCTAAAGATCATATTACCAAGCTCCTATGTGAAACTGTTCTCTGGGCTTTGAGTAAAAATGTTATTCATAAGAGATATTCATATTTATACATGGGTGTGCATAATCTGAGACAATATGAATTATTAAAATGTCCTCAGAAACTTTAAAAACTCATGCATATTAATTTAATCCATCTCAGAGTTTCTGCAGGATATGCCCTAATATACACGCATTTGTACATTATGTAAAAAAGAAATTGAATCAGCCAAACATTTATCATGTTACAGTCACAAGGTAACACACTTGAGGATTCTTTGCTTTTATTTTATTATCCCTACTAATGTAAGCTTAGGTCTTAACTATATTAATATTTTGACTTGGAAAATATAGTTTTACTGACAAGCTCAATGAGATTTTACAACATTACAATATCTTCGGATTGTGCAAATTGTTTAAACAGTTTGTATAAACCAATATTAACCACAATTCTGGAAATAGATTTAGGAATCAGCTATGTCTTGTTTTGAAGTGAGAGTTCTTTAGTGTGTTGGTACAGTACTCTTCATAATGGTCTGAACAGATTATGCAATCACTCTGAGTCTAGTGAACATGCACTCAAACCTGGCATTTGCAGTTGTAATCACTGATCTTAATTCATTTACTTTTTATGGAAGCCCTCTAATGATGCAGCCAAACTTACCTCACTCCACTAAAAAGACTGGCTATCACTTCATCAGCGGTGTCCTCTGGAGTGATCGCTTTGCAGTTGCCTTGTGATTTGGAACAAAACAAATCCTCCAACGCTAGAGTTTTCACTATTCTTGATGCCAAAGCCTTATCTGTTGATGAGACTTTTTTATTTGGTTTGCCTGTTTGTTTCCTGTATAAATGACTAGGAGCTGTAGCTCTGTGTTTCAGTTCAGAACAGCGGGCCTTATATTGCCCTCTGGTGCCAACACTCTAGGGCTGTCCATGCTGAGCAGGTACATCCACTGCCCTCTGAGATCACAGGGAGAAAGTTGCACCTCCCAATTGGCAGTTGCGCTCTTCCAGCAGAGAGCCATCTTGACGCACTGTAGGTGCACCTGCCATCTCAGTGCAGTATGATCATCTGTATTTTGAGTCTCTCCCCACTCTTCTTGCTCAGCAGTCTGGTGGTGTCTTACTATTACCGATTAAAGTTGGATGACATCAGCTTCCATTTTTGTTTGTTGCTACATAGGGAAGGAGAGCTTTGTTGATCAACAATCATCCAGGTAGACCAGCACCATTGTATCCCCATCCTGCTCAACAGTATCAGTGGCACTTCTGCAACAAGCACAGCAATGATGCACTGTTCAAGTGAAGACTCTCTGCGCAGAGATATTAATCTGGAAGGTGGGAAAAGTGCAGGGCGTGAGAAGAGACAACCCAGGGCTTGCACAACGTCCTCTCTTATAATCATGAATTTGTTTAACAAGCGAAAGAAGGAGTGATCAATTTGTTCAATTTTAGGGTCAGAAATCATAAACTGATTATGTTTAGAAGAAAACAAGTTTCTGAAATATAGTAAGTGTTTTGTTGTGGGTAGGAAACATAAGTCTCCAATGATCAATAAATGTATTCAATTTAATTCTAATATAAACAAACTTACCCATCCGAATCATTGTGATCGCCTCATAGTTTTAAACTGAATTTCCTTGAGAATAGAATAGCAACAACATTTCTTTATCCATTTGCAACATACATAACTTAGTTACTTATCTAAGCTTTGATCATGCTAGGTAAAACTGTATTATTAATTCGCATTTCTTAATGGAGGCATATATCAGCTTAAAGTCCGGCTAGATGGTCAGCAATTTTCCTTCTCTTTACTGGATGTCGCAGTCCATTAAGATTAAGGCTCTTCGTATTCCGTTTTTACAGATTCATACAGACAGAAACCCATTTATTTTCCTGTCTATATTCATTTTTAAATGTGGATAACAATGGAAATTGGGTTGTTTTTTGAGTGATTCTAAATGCTGTGGGTCGTGTCTGCCTAGCGAATAGGTATGCGGATTGACAGGCAAGGGGGTTAAAAAAAGAAAGGAATTTTAGTAAAGAGGCTTAAACAGTAGTAGACAGTCACAAGGTTGATACTAAAATGTGTATGTTTTCATATAAGTGCATTGATTTATCATCTGTGGGTTTTCATATCATTGAAACCTCTCAGGCATCAAGCATGAGTGCACATTTATCGGTTAAATAAATGTGGAAATATACTAGTTTCAGCTTCTTTTTTTTCAGAAACCCCCCCCAAAATTATGGATAAATACAGATAAAATTAGCAAAAAATGAATATGGATAAATACAGACCGAAAAGTCAAAAAATTAAATACCATAAAACCAGGAGCCCTAATTAAGATTTACCATATTTACTTTCTTGTCTTACTTTTTACCATCAGTTTAGGAACCGCATCTAAAAGAGTTGAAATATGAAGGTTTGGCCTAAAAAGGCCACAATAAATGCCTGCAATATTAAAAATAGACATAAAAATAAATAGGTATGGTTTATATTCTGAAGATATGAGTTACATTAGTACATTAATGAATGCACTCTAGCTTCGTGATTTTGTAAACACATTTGTTCGGGTCATCTAGATAATTGTTCAAGTCAGACAGGAAAATAAAAGATTTGGGGATATCATTTTTCCATATTTCCATCATGGATGAATTAAGGAAACCATGCTTATAGCAACATTCTTTTACAGTAGGTCTAAAATCATAAAATTCCTTGCATGGGAGAACAGTTTCCCCTTTGATGGCGTAAAAGCACTGCAACATTTGAGCTGTTTTCCACCCCCCAAACATAAACTTGAAGTTCTCCCTCCTTATTTAGATTTGGAGGAACTACAGGGTTCTTAACTCCGAAACCTCAGATGGTTCTACTGTCATAAAACCTTGACCTGGCGTTCCATAAACCACAGGGGTGCCAGATGAGGGGAAAAAACATGCTCCCCTTTTCTTAGGGAGAAAACTCTTTCCAAATTTTGATCAAAGTTTTTTATTTTTTCACGAAGAAAATCTAACTTTGGGAGTTTGTTTGTGAAATTGAAATAAATGGCAAGCACGCTGAAAAACTTTATCCACTTCACCAAATGGGGATGAGAGGAGAGATAATGGTCTGTGGATGCAGCCTCCTGACTCACTCATATAGCACTAAAGTATCCCAAACCTATGCACTATTGCACTGGTGTGAATGTTCACAACTACATCTATCAAGTACCAACATATTGTGTAAAAGGATCTTCCCCCACTCTATTATTGGCATGGTTCATTTTCAGGTCTCATCCTAATACTAAATGCCAGGATGGGCTCGACCTCAATGGAGGTAGCATTTAGATAATGCTTGGTTGTAGGGGATCCAAAGATGCTTACAAAATACCTTGAGGCTACTCCAGTATCCCTTTATTTTGGGTGATCGGTTGAAAGTAGATGCCGCTGGATTTTATTTATCCAAACATCAACATGTTTCAGCCTTATGTTTATTGGTCTCTACGGGTCCACAGGTTTAATCAGGACTCAGTGTTAACACCTAACAATCAGTAGTACTAGTGCTTTCTCTAGCAATCAAAGTGAGAAATAGAGAAAGAGTAAGAGAATAACATGCTGGTTTAGTAACACTGTATGGTGCACACTAATAGTTTTGCTTGTAGGTAGGAGATTGAAACTACATCTGTTAATGCATTCACACCACATGTATGCACCTTCCATTTGCCCAGTCATACAACGGATGCAATATGTAACACAGAACCTTTAAAAACACCACACTTAGTATGAAAATTGATAGTTGGGTCACCTTACACATATGATGATCAATTTACACCCCCCACGTGTTTCCATTACTGTCCAGTAAAAACACAGTATAATGTAACAGACACCATATAAACACACATTGCAAGCAAGCAGATCAGTGGGGCACACTGCAACGCAAGCCAAATTGATAGCATTCATATCACATACCTGTTGGTTCTCATCCCAAGTCTATAATTATTAGGCCACATAGGAGTGGGGAGGGGGCATGCCCCTATAGTCAGACACTGTAAGTCAAGGATAGATAATGTCAAGTCTAGGAAGGTTTAACATAATCTGTGTAGGCTAATAATTCTAACTCAGTATGAGTGGAAATGCTCGTTCGCCGTAATTTCAGCTTGTGCCACTCACTTCTTCAAGGGTGCCATGCTGCAAAATCACCTAAATATTACCTCCATCTCCTGTATTGGCTCCTTTTGCTATCTCTATTTTATTGCCTGTACGGATCTGGCATTGGTGGGCACAAAGGAATAGCCCCACCATTTAGTTCACTTACGCATTATGCTGTGTACATTTAATGTCACTCCTCCATCAAGGTTCATGAGGAAGGTAGTTTCCCCTGCTTGCACTGCTGCACTACTAATTCGCTGTACAGTACATTTGGCTCGGCTCAATTTGGCCTCAAACTCCCTCAAAGTGACTGATACCAGTGGGCATCAGCAATTTTGGGGAGTGTGGAGAACCTCCTGATACTGAAGTTAGGGGAATTGCATGCAGGAAATGGTGTTTCTGTGTTGATTCTTGCATGTTGTACTTGCTGTTTCACCTGGAAATTTCAGCTGTTTTCAGTCAAGATCGCCACGTAAAACACCAAGACTTACAATTGCAATGGGGAGATCACTCCTGTTCCTGGTCTCACTGGACTTTAATGGCCAGTCAAAATCAGGGACCAAGTCATCTAGTTAGACTTTACTTTGTTGACCTTTAGCATTCTCAAGCAAAACAAAAATTCATGCATTGAATTGCATGTTTGTGCTCTCATGGTAATGAAGTGTTCTTTTCGTAGCTAAGACTTGAGGCACAATAGTGTAACCTGTTCAGTAGGAACTTTTTTGTACCGTACTTTAATCTCTCTGTCTGATACTCTCAAAGAACAGTTTGCAAAGTCTCTTAGGATATTTTTTTTAATGTCATTACTCCTAGTATTAGTATTATTAAGAATTGTGTGAATGTCTTCAAGAATGTTGCTGAGAGAGGGTTCTTTTGATTTAACCATCTTAGATGTAATAATCTCCTGAGGTGAACCAGTGTGCTTTCTTTTGTTTGAGTGGGTTTGAGTTTTCTTCGTATCTAAGAGATGTAGCCATGTTGAAGCAACAAATATATCAAAAAAATCCGTAGGTGACTGATCAAAACAACCTAGCCAAGAAACAAGGGCAAGTTCACCAATTGGGGTGAAGGCCACCTCTACTGGTTGTAAAGAAAAATTTATTTTCTTGTGTCCCCTCACTCACCCAGGGTTGCCCCTAGGTGACATGCTTCATCATTGGAGCCATCCCAAAAATCTACATCTACTGATTGGGGCGTGCTGCGACTTGCGGATTTATGTAGGAGCACTTACCTTGTGAGGCTATGTATTGTGCAGTGTAGGGGGGAGTGGTGTAAGGGATGTTTTAAAAATCTTCCTAACTAGTGAGCTATTGTTTTATTCCTGCTCCTAGTTGGTAGGGATAAAAAGGGGGTTAATAAAAGGGAAATGTAACTTATGTAATTATAGTCCCTTGTATTATGTCAACATGTTTCAAGGTATCCCCTAAACCTTTTCTTCAGGACAACAAAGGGACCAGCCCTTTGTGTACCACTCCGTGCCGGACCTATAATAAATTGAAGTGAAAAATTATTAATGCACACCTATTGTGTGAGCATTGGGAAAAATATATACATACGGTTGCTTCTGAACACGTAGTAATTATTTTTTGGCAAAAGTGCGCCTCATGGTCTGTCTGGGTGGAGGGGCCTGTAGAAACCTGTGCTCAGCAACCCTCCGTCAATACGACCTATTCAGTCCCAAGGCAGACCGCATCTTCGGATTTTTTTGATGTATTCTGATCACACAGGAAGGTGAGCCTAGCCCAATCCTCCTCCTCCCCCCTTTTTTCTGATTGAAGCAACAAATATACCAATAACTAATTATTAATATTATACCAGCTGAACAGATATAATATTAAAACAAAGTTCTATATTGGGCAAAGATTACATTTATGTATATTCACTGAAAAAAACAAAGGTTAAAGTGAAAGTTATAGTTAGGTAAGTATGTCAGTGACATTAACATTTTGAACTAAAAAAACACAGAAATTCAACAGTTATAGTTAGCAGAGCTGACTATAGCTTGTGCCACCGCCATGCACTGCTTATGACCTCACATGTTACATCACTCATGACATGTTCTATGAAATCATTTATGATATCACTGATGACATCTCAAATGACATCACTGATGACAACATCCAACGAGTGTGCTAGTTTATTTTACAATTTACATAGTGGCGGGTAGCTACCATATTACTTCTCTACCTAATTTTGTAAATGCCTGTGTTCAGCTAATGAGTGTAAGTATTTTGCAAAACACATGTGATCCTTATGCATCATAGGTGTGTAGAGGTACCGAACATGTTATAAATCTGTGAATTGAAAAGTAAGTCTGTGTGCTAGGGACAGTTGACAACTTGTGTGCAGCTTGTTCTGCACAAGTTTTTTGGTTCTGCAGAAAATGTTTCTAAGAGTTCAAAGATTCCACGTAGTAGATACTAAATATTGTAAGCAGCCTTGAGTTATTAGACAGAATTGTGTCAGTATTACAATTTCTACTTAACATACTAACCAATGTACAAGTGCATGTTTTGCTTCAGAAGATCGGCTGTAAAGCTTTCACCACAGTATGAAGGCTGCAGTTAGTATAATCTTTAGCACCTTCAGACCTTCGTTATTTTAACCGAATAGTATTTTTTGGGCAAGTGTTGCATAGAGTGTACACTGCTCTTAGTGGATACTTTTTAATACTCTTTTTTTAAACATATTTTTATTGGCATTTTGTTATACAGATAGCTGTATACATTACTGTTTTGGAATAAATCATTTACAGTCTCTTCTACATAAGGTATTACAGAGTTTAGTACAACATTAAACCACTTCATGTCCTAAGTTTGTTTTCAAGGTGAACGGAGCCACATTGCAATCATTACAGTATTATAGTTTCCTGATAACATCTCCCTGTTTTATATGGCTTCAATGTATATCTTATTATGTCTGTCACTTAGGTTAGCTATGTCGAGGTACTTGGTGTCTATGCCGCATCTGAATCATATTTACAAACATGTTGTCAAACAGGGTAAGAAAACTTGGTAGTAAATTGCCTGTCCGGGCTCAGTGAAGTACCATTCTTGGGTAGAATGTCGTGCGTGTGGTGGGCACCCAGGGGAGGTCCAAGGAGAGGAGATGGGCCGACGCGGGCGGGGGAGGAACCAGGAAGAGATAAAGGAGACAGAGAGAGGGCAACTCTTCAGACCATTGTGATGCAGGGCTCCGTCAAAGTCAAGCCTCGTCTCAGCTTGGGGCCCTCCAGCAGCCAATCCCCAGACTCCCATCCTATCGTGGAAAAAAAAAGGGGGGGGGGTTCACCAATCATCTCAGCCGTAATCTGATGGTCTGGAGCGTGGGCGCTGTAGTGTTCTGCATTAGGGTGAGGGAGATTCACTTTCTCCATCAGTGCTACTTGAGGAAGGCGGGTATTCCCAGGCATGTAAAATGTCCCTCCATTGGTCCGCTACATACTTTTTAATACTCTGTGGTGAATATCTCATGAGAGTTTCACTGTCTGAAAACAGTGTGGTACAAAATAAACTCTCTCCAAAGAGTAAAACCTTTTACAGTACCCACTTTTTTACTCATATCAAATTCATTTCTCATTGTGGATATGGTGACTGTATGGCGTTTGATACAGATAAAAGCTGTCCATAGGAGGGTGTCCATAGTAGGGCATTAATTTTGGAACAGACGTTGAGTATTTTGAGGAACTTGGCTTTTACTGAACAGTTTTGTGCAGATTAAATACAGAGTGCAATGAGGATTTCCCATATATCTTGGTTGATTGTTAATGTGAACTAGGCTACCCATGAAGTGTATATTATAGGGTCAATGTTGCACATAAAACATGCCTGCTACACCTAAGAGAGTTGCATCTGTGATGGTATTAATGATGCTTCATATTATTCTGAGCTATTTTGTACTTATTTTCAGGCCTCTAATGCCTTACTAGCTTATAGAGCAATGTGTACAAAAGAAGCTTGGACGAGCTCATCAGTGATGTCATCAATGGTGTAATTTGAGATGTCATCAGTGATGTCATAAATGATGTCCTAGAACATGTCATGAGTGATGTCATATGTGAAATCATAAGCAGTGCATGACGGGTCCACAAGTTATAGTTAGCTCTGCTAACTATAACTGGTGAATTTCTGTGTTTTTTTTTAGATCAAAACATTAATGTTGTCACTGACAGATTCACTTAACTATAATACCACTTTAACCTTTGTTTCTTTGGTGAGTTTCTAAGGTTTTTTTAAAACCACAACAGATCTTTATAGCACACCTAACTAAATGTTACTTTAACCTTTGTTTTTTCAGTGAATTTGGAGGTTTTGTTTTAACATAAAGTAATATTTTATTACCACATGTAAAGTCAACCCCCCACCACTCACGGCCTTTGGCCGTATGCGGTGGAGTGTTGGCTGAAGGGCCCACATGCAGACAACCCCAGGCTGCGCACAGCCTTAGGCTGTGCACAGCAGGTGGTTGTCCTCAGGGCCTGGCTTACAGCCAGGTCCTGTGCCACCCCACCTGGAGGCAGCCTACCCTCCTGCAGGCAGCCAACACCATGCTGCGCACGGTCGTTCAGCACTCGTGGCGCGGGGTTGGCCGCAGGCAGCCACCCAGAAGCAGCAAACCCCATGCAGCACACAGCCTTTGCTCGTGCAAGGCGTGGTGGTTAGCCTCAGGGCCTTTATTCCACCCAGGCCCAGCTTCCAACTCCCTGCAGGTAGTGAACCTCACACTGTGCACAGCCTTTGGCCGAGTGCAGCAGAGGGTTAATCACAGGGCTTGGCCTGCTGCCAAGCCCTTTGACCAAACCCCAAGCAGACTGCCAACCCCACACCGCTCACAATCTTTGCCATGCGCCGGGGTCCCCATCCTCTGGAGCCAAAACATATATATTAAGGGGAGGGGCATGCAGCTGCCTCCCTGACCCTTAATTGGCCCCGGGACCCCCATGCCCTAAGGTCAAATAGAATTAAACAGGGGAGGGAGACTGTGCATCCCCCTCCCCTAATAATTTGAATCAGAGCCCAGGGGATGGGGTCGCCGGGGCTGAATACGGCCTGGGGAAGTGGGGCGCATGCCACCTACCCTTAACTAAATAATGTGACGGCCACGGGCCCTCTTTTTGTGTTTGTTATTTTTTCGATTCCGCTGGAATCTTGCAAGATTGTGGCACAAATTGCTGGTTTTCTCTCAATTTGGCCCAATGGGGTCCCTCTGGATCCCCCTTTGTGATTAGGGGGGCAGGCTATCCCTACCCTGCCCCTTATGTTATTTTTTAAAATAAATTGTAGACATAGGACAAAGTCCTGAGTCCTATATTGACTGTCAGCAACATTTTTCTCATGTTGCTTGCAGCCAATCAGAGCGTTTGCGCCCGTGGGACTCTGACTCCCTCAGGAGCAAGATGACCCAAGGGAGAAAAAGTTCCCTGGGCCAATCAGAGCACCCTATTTTTTTTAAAAACATCCAGATATACAAATATTTTTTAACCTTAATTTCACAAAAACTACTGAACTGATTTACACCAATTTACAAGAAGCACAATCTGTGGACCAAAGACCAGCATCCTGCGAAATTTGGTGTAATTCCGTTCAGCAGTTTTTGCTGTAGCCCTGCCTAAAGACGTCTATGGAAAATGCATGGAGATTTTGCGTTTTGGGACCCCCCTTTTTTCTCAGCCCCTGCTTGATAGATCACCCAAAAACTTTCCATGCACAAACTAGTCAAAAAGCAGCACCCTTTTGGAAAGTTCAGTGGCGAGTCGTCAAACGGGACCAAAGTTATTAGCAACACAAACAAACTTTTTTCCTATGCAACAACCGATCTAACTATAACTACCCTGTGGTAAGCACCACTGGGTAATAACAGGAAGATAATAATAAAAGATCCTCCCATATTTGCATTCTTTCTTGTATTAATTAGAGCTCAGCAGCAATACATTGTATTGTAATTGAATTTATATAGTACTTACTACCCATGGGGAGGCATTAAATTCTTTATCGCAGGTGGCACACTTCTCTGGAACCCAAGGTTATTGGTTATTTCAGTGGTTTTCAGTTATTGTTGCTTACTATTAGTTGTTGGAACTAGTCTTGTGCTCTCAGGAAACTGTTCCATGCATTTCTTCTAGGTTCATTGTGGTAGATTAAGTAAAAAAAGAGTTAGGTGTGGTTATTAGTGCGAGCTCATCCAAATGGAAGGTGGGATAAGGAGATTGGCTAGAGGGTGTTAGATATTGTTAGATTGCAAAGAATGGTTAGGGCATGTATGTGCGCCACATGTGCACACATGCATATTTCAGGGGTGCAACAGGGTGTCCTTTTGGCACCCTTGCACCCTTGAAATTGCATTCGATATTTGCGAGTTCCTATTTGGTACTCGCAAATTGCGAAAGTCTTCCCATTCATTCCTATGGGCCTCTAGGCCCATAGGAATGAATGGGAAGGTATTCCTTAATTGCGAATCGGAATTTGCAATTCGCAATTAAGGAATATGTAGGAATCGCAATTATTATTGCGAAACCTACATACATTGCATTTTGCGATTCCATAATAGCGAATCGGTAAAATTCGCTATTATGGAATCGCAAAAGCAATTCTTGATACATATGGCACAAAGAGAGGATCATTTGTTATTAAGAGAGGGGAGAGAATAATCAATAGATGTAGATCAAAATCAATTCACATGCAGGGTTTTAAGTACATGGTGGGAAGACCAGGCTTTTTGAGAAAGCATGTTGTCTGAGGATGTTAAAAGTGTAGAGAGAAAGGTTGATGGTTGTCACCTGTGAACAGGTGCTATATGTTGTCCCACCTTTGGTTGTTCCTTTTTTTAGCTGTTGATGGTTTTGAACAGTTCGTCCTTTGATTGGTTCCATTAATACTAAATTATTTTCTTTTTAACATTGTACTTGGCTTTTTCTAATCTGAGTTACTGTAATAATTGGTACCTCCAGATAGCTGGTTCTTTAGATTTTTCAGGTAAGATTTGGAGGAGTGAACCATCTCTGCGATTTGCATCATTTGTATAGGGATTGAGTTGATTTAGTTGTTGCTTGAGCTTCTAGGGCATCTGTCTCTAGGTAGAGAGGCCATAATTTGTGATGGCACTCGTTTTTGTGATTTAGATCATATAAGTTATCTGTTTTACATGTTGGGAATAACCAGTAACTAACCATTCTTCTGAACTTTATGTGATTTTCCTTTGCTCTAATAATTGCGGGTAAAGATTTCCATATTTTTGCGGTTAAACCAGATAAAGCAGCGCCACCAATGATTTTATTCCTGTAAGCATGAAATATTAAACATGGTGTCAGCCAGAAGCCGATACCACATAAAAAGTACTAATGCCTTCTAATGAGTACATGATCGGTACCCTTTAACTATATACTGTGCAGCAACTAAACTGAATTTGATTAGCTAGTAGATTTGGAAGTGCTTGTGAAATGTATAGCAGCTTCTGACCAATAAATCAAACGTGGCAAACAGCACACACAATGTACATGAAACTAAGTGGGACCACCCCTAGCCAGGAGCACATAAACTTCATGGCTCTGAACTTTCTTATGAGATGCTATCTATAACAGCTTCACACCTAGCCAGGTGGATTCTGCATTTAGATTTTAAATCCCCTCAGTAATTTATTAAGTGATTATTTCTCTTTTTCAACAGGTGCAACACTTAGAATGGATGTGTGGGATAAGTGGGTGGAATTCCTAAATGGAAGCCGGTTAGGACACAAGCATACTGTGGAACAATACCTGCTGAAAGAGGAACCAATCATGAGGTATAGTACTTAATGTATTCAATCTCATTGTCTCGTTTGCCAGATAAGAGAGGCTTGTTTACTGGTATCAGCATAATGCTGCTGTGGTAAATCTGCTCATCTGAATCACCAGCTGTGCCATCAATACTCCTGTACCAAAAGCATATTGTGTCACTTGTTCTGCTTCTATAGTGGGGCCAGACAAAACCTCTCCACCAAAGGGATTGTGTTAGCAATCAACTGAAATGAATTATAGGTCAGTCATGAGACCTGTAAACGCTAGACTACAATAATCCTGAATGTTTATATACTGAGACACTAGAGGTTATACAAAGCAATAATGTAACTAGTTTTCTCTTGCAGTACACTGTGGCAAGAAATAAACAAAAGCTCAAATATCAAGTATTAACGTGGTTACTAAGAGCCTCGGTTAGAGGTTGACAGATGCCCTGCCAACCTCTCTCTTCCCCTACTCCATTTATAAGTGGGGAAGTCTGCAGTCCTCCACTGGGCCATCAGGCCACAGTGACAGTTGCCCCAATATTTTTAGAGTGGGAAGACCATCACTGTCTGGGAAGCATGGCAGACTGAGCAAGGGAAACACACAATTGACCATAATTATTGGGTTGTATTGAATAGGGGTAGACAGACAATAACCTTGCGCCTGTGAAGCCAAAGCCTTTTCTACTCATTAACTTAAGCGGGGACCCGCGCCCATACTCAAGTATTCCCAAGTTTAGCATGCCAAAAACACATCCTTTTAAACATATATAATTTCAAACCACCCATTTTTATTCTCTTTTTTACTTTTTATTTGTACTTTTTCCAACATTACAGCAGCAACAGCAGTGCACAGTAAAATTTTCCAATGGAGGTAATATATACATAAAGTAGTCAAACGACTCACCATCAGCTACTCGCATTCATATCCATCACCCCCTAATTTCTGCCTTCTCATCTGTTGAGTTTATTTCATAGGTAACATATATCTATACCACCTCCCCGACCAACTCAGAACGCGGTAACAAATATGCCTGAAATGAAACCCAAAATCCTTGGGTTCCTGGGCCTGTGGGAGAATGGTATCACAGAGTTCCACTTGTTCATTGCAAAAGGCTAGATGCAAAAGGCTAGATCCTTCGTTCACATTTTAATAGATGGGGCATCTGGTCGCTCGCATTATTCCAGTGTCCCTATAATAGAATTTTTGCATAAACGATCTTTAATTACTCAACCAGGCATAATTTCTGGAATTTCGAGTAACAAGTTAAAGCGCAATGATAGAGATTATGCTGGTACAACAAAAAGTTCTCCTGGGCCTACATAAGACCCTTGATTTGCTTTAGGTACTTTTGCAAATTTGTTTGCAACATTCAAAGTCCTTATTAGATAAAGTTGTGGGCAGGAAACAAATAGAATTCACTAGTTGAAAAGTATAACAATTAGTATTTAACTGGAGATTATAAATGTCATTATTAACTAGTGATATTAAAGATTTTTACCAGTAAATTCTGAGAATCTAATTTACACGAATACTAATATAGGACTGGAACTGTCGAAAAGATAGACGTAAACTGTTTCAATTTATAGGAGGATTGTAAGGGATAGGGTGGAAGAAGGAAAGTAGGACAAGGAGGACGGGGAACAACAACCTCCTTAGTCATATACCTTCGGAAAACAAATATTCATGGGTTTCCAGAGGCTATAAGTAAGCAATTTCAACTTTAAGTTTTAAATGTGATTCCCTAAGTGCCGATGCAGACTTTGCAGAAATTGAAGACAGGACGAAGGCACTTCTGGAATTAATTTACAAAAAAAGCAAACTCTTGACAGGCTTATGTTTGTTGGGTTACAGGAGTTGGCGACTTCTTCATTATCAAAAAGAGCTTCAACAGGAACTATTCTTTTCAGTGGTGTTTTTTCCAGGCACACATCAAAATCAGACCAGCAGTGATGAAAAGATGAGGTATGCCTCATGCCTCTTACAGCTACACATTCAAGGTTGTATATAAGCCAAAGGGTGCAAATCCAAAGTTCGCAGGCTGGTAGCACAGTTTCTTTCCATTTGGTCATTTCATTCTGTCTGTGTGGCAGTGGCTATCATGATATCTAAAACTTTTGTTTACGTATGGGTCAGATCTTTGAATGCTAAATGGAGACAAACATTAGTTTCTCTATGCTACAGAAGACTTTAATGTTAATCACAATGTTGATTTTGACCCCAAAAATCGGACTGAGGTGGGTACAAAATGATCATGTATTTAGGTGAGGCATCACAGGTTTTTACATCTCCACCATATCTTATTAGTTAATGAGTCCTTCCTTTGAAAGTTTTTAGGATCCTGACGAGCTTGGGTCAAGGAGGCTGATTTTGATCATCGATGGCTTCTCCATCTTATTAAATGATCCATCTCATCATTTGGGATGGGATTTCTGAAACTGTTGTATATAATTATGTTTTTTTGCGGGTGGTGGCTTATTGTCTATTAGTGTAGAGTAGAAGTATGTGACCTTATTTAATAATTTATTTGAACAAGACTACATGGGGAGTGGAATTGCTGCCACCCTCTACTTTGTACATATTGACAGGACTGTTTTTGTAATTGCCCTGTCAACAACCCAATACTGTTTCAAATCAATGCTAAGGTTAAACTGCAGCTGGATAGATGTGACAGGGATCCATTCGTCCCGCATGAAGACATGATCTACTTACATATATCTTTCGCGAAACAAGCCTTCCAGTATTGTCATCCATATTCATTTTGATGTTTTTGTTACATTAGATAGGCTGAATGAACCATTCCGTTATAGAAATACCTTCTGCTGGAGATCTGTCGGATTTGGCAAGTGGCTGATAAGATTACCATGGTGTCCATCAGGTGGTTTGATTTCATGCAAGCATACCTCAAATAGATGCTTGGGAATTGTCTGTGTAAGAAGACCCAGGAGTGGTTTGCTGCATTTTAAATGCCTGCTAATAATATCTTCCAAATTTTGGAAGGTTTTTCATCTCCAACCCCTTCCCCACCAATAACGATTATCCTTGGTTTATAATTTTTGTAGGAAAATGTAGGGTTATTTACTTGACCTTAAAGACTCTGTAAGGTTTTGTTAATGGCGTTATAGAATTATTTAGAGGCTGATGGTGGGCAGGAAAAATGTAATTAAGACAATGGGAGTTTCTATATTTTTTTAGGGTTTGGATGCAACTCCAAAAAGATAGTTTTAAAGCGATCCAATTCTCTAGTGCAGCAACCACATTCCGATGAGCCAATTTTAGTAATGGTCTAAAGTTTCATCAAGGTACCTTTTTTTTTTTTTTAAACATTCCTTTTATTGGCATTTCTGTTGTACATACATACTTTGACAGGATCCGTATTGAACAGGCAGTACATCATGTATTAATTTTGTATAAGCTTAATTCTGTCGTAGTGTCATACATATTCCCAAGTAGTAACTTCTTGTATTAAATGATCTTATGATTTGTGGTCTCTACCATGTCGTGGGGTCTTGTTAGGGTATGGCCTATCATATCGTTTTCCTGGAGACGTTTGTCTTGCCTGGTATGTTCAGCCTTCCAGTGTTCATGCAACAAAGATATTCGACTGTGAATGTATCGCAACACTAAAAAAACTAAACAAGAAAATAGTAATAAACTCTGGCCTTTCAAGCTCAGCTCTGCAGGTGGGTGTTTCGTGACTTAGCTGTATGGGGTGCTTAGATGGGTGTGTGTTACTTTTGGGGGGGGGTGTAGGACCGGAATTTGTGTCTGGTATCAAACCCCACACAAAGATCAGTTAGCTAGCACTAATAATTTATGCTGGTCTATCTTGGGTGGGCTGTGTCTCTATCTACTTGTATATCTGTAGAGAATCTTGCAGGTATTGCTGCCTCTCCATCTTCCCCATCATCACACCCATGTTGGAAACTCCCAGGCATGCATTAGCTCTCTCCAATGGTCTGCTATGGGGCGTTGCTTCAGGCCCCTTGCTTTCTCTCTGGTCAGCGGCCAACTCTCAGCCTCGGCCCAATTAATAACATCTTGTCTCCAGGCTTCAATCTGTGGCCCTGTACTGGATTTCCATGCCATTGCCACTCGCCTCTTAGCTAGGGCTGTGGCTAAGTCTATACATTTGTTCCCTGCTTTCCATTTTGGTGGGCGAGAGAACAGGCCTAATAGGCACACCTCTATGGAGTTGCCAACTACTCTCCCCAGAGTGGTCCCTATCTGGGTAGTCACTGCAGTCCAAAACGGATATATTACGTTGCAGCTCCAGACCATATATATAAAGTCTGCGCCTGGGGAAGCACACCTCGGGCAGTTGCACATCTCCCCTCCATGGAAAGTCTGAAGTCTGTGCGGGGTCATGTAGGTCATGTGGACATAATTGAACTGGGTGTATTTCAGTCTGGTGTTGCGTGACACTGTCTTAGGTGATGTCAGTACCTTTCCCCAGTCTAGGTCAGTGAGTTCCTTACTCAGTTCCCACCTACTTCTGATTCCAGCTAAGGGAGTCAATGTAGCCTCTATCAGCGCCATGTAGAACCATTTTACCTGGTGCCCGGCTGTGCCCAAGGTAAGTAATGCATGCAACAGGGTATGCATCGCTGGTTCTTCCCGGCACCTGCCCCACAGCTCTCCGAAGGTGCGCGTCAGGGCTTCATATTGTATGAACCGGCCCACAGGGAGGCCATGATTGTCTACTAAGTCTTCGCAGGGGATCAGGGCGCTTTCATAATACCAGTCCCCTACTGTATCTAACCCCACTTCTGTCCTAGCTAGGAGTTGCTCCAGCCCAAATATCGAACAGGGGGCTCCATGGGGCAAGCCCACCAATGGTAGGATTGGCGTATTTCTGGGGGTTTCCATCATTTTGGACATGCATCGTTTCCAGCATTGCAGGGCTGTAGCCTGCAGTAACGACCAGTAAGGGGTCACCGTTGTGTGGTCCAGTACCTTAGCCAGCAAGTAAGTGGGATGTGCACCTAGTTCGGCCTGGAACGTCCCCTACGTGTTCACCCCCTCCAGCCGTTGCGCTAGCCATTGCAGCTGGGAGGCTAGTTAGTAAAGTTCAAAATTCGGCACTCCCAGACCTCCTTCCCTTATTGGGTGCTGTAGCGTCTTCAGGGAGACTCTCCTCCATCCTTCTCCCCAGATTAAGTCCCTCACAAGTGAATCTAGTTGAGTAAACCATCTCTTCAGCGATACCAGGGGGAGGTTAACAAAGAAATACAGTAGGCGGGCAGCATGACCATTTTAGTCAGCGATACTCGTGCCATGATTGGTAGACTCAGAGAACTCCAAAATGATACACAGGATTTGAGCAATCTAAGCGCCCTGTCACGATTACCCTCTCGCAGATCATCTAACAAATGATAAAAATGAATACCCAGGTATTTAAATGTAGTCTGCGCCCAATTAAACTCTGCCAGTAGTTCTGGGGGTCTCATCAGGGGGCCTGACACAGGAAACAGGTACGTTTTGGTCTTGTTGACCCGCAGCCCAGACAGGTTAGCAAATCTGCTCATAAGCTCCATGGCTGTAGCAGAACCGGCCACCGCCTCATTCAAATAGATCAGGAGGTCATCAGCATACAGGGAGTTGGTACAAGTTTGCCTATCTATGGTAAATCCCAGTCCATTCCCGCCTTGGCAAAACAATGCGGCCAGTGGTTCCATCGCCAGGGCGAACAGCAAAGGCGATAAGGGGCAACCCTGCCTGGTGCCTCAAAAAATTTCGTACTGAGAAGACACTGTCCTGCTCGTTTTCACTCTCGCTGTGGGCTGCATGTATAAAACTTTGACCCACTTAATCCAGCCCTCCCCCAGGCCCATCTGATCCATGGTCTCAAACAGGTAATCCCAGCTCACTGTGTCAAAGGCCTTCTCTAGGTCTATTGACAGGATCGCCACCTATGTGCGCGTTCTCGCCTCAGGATGATACAGGACGGAGTAGAGTCTTCTCAGGTTGAAGGAGATGTTCCGGGATGGAATAAACCTGTTTTGGTCCATGTGGATTAGTGTACGCATGTGCAGGAGCAGTCTGAGTGCCAGGACCTTGCTTAGGATCTTAAAATCCATGTTAAGCATGGATAGGGGTGTGTAGTAGGTCACTCGGGCACCTGAATTCGTCGTCATGGGGAGCAGAATCACCATCGACTGTTGCGTTGTGTCAAGGAGCGGTCCCAGTTTCAGGGACTCAGCATAGAGGGTCACCAGCCGAGATGCCAGTTTCGAAACAAGTGCCGAGTAGAACTTGGCCGAGAGTCCATCCAGCCCCGGCGTTTTCCCCATGACCATTGAGGATATGGCTTGGCGGACTTCCAGCAGAGTCACTGGGCCTCCCAACAACTCACAGGTCTATATGGTCCAGCGTTGTTAACTGCAAAGGTGCCAAGAAATCTCTAACTGACTCCCGTGTGGCTGGGGGCTGGGCTGCGTAGAGTGCCTCATAGTATTCACGGAACAGGGTGTTTATCGCTTCCGGTTCTGTGCACAGGCACGTCTGCTTCTGTGCTAACATGTGTGATTTGAGTGCCTCGCAGCTCTGGCTTAATCAGCCACGCGAGTAGGCGGCCAGCTTTTCCCTCCTCTTCTTGGACCCTAGTGAGATAGTTTTTGTATTCGTATCTATGTAGGCGTTCCAGCGCTTCAGCATGTTTGGTTCTGGCGTCCAGAAGATTTGCTGATGCTATTGCATCTGCACCCTGAGCATTCTCAAGCTCGCGCAGACGTTTCTTGATTATTTCCAGTTTCCTGTGGAGCATCTTTCTAACCCCGACTGATTGACCCAATTAATGCCCTCGTACCACCACCTTAAAAGCCTCCCATTCCACCAAAATTGTGGAGGCAGAATGGGCATTAGTGTCACAGAAGGTCTCGACACAAGAGTGTAGAGATTCCCTAAAGGGAGCATCTTCTAACATCCCAGGGTTGAACCTCCATAAGGGGATTGGGGGCCTTGGCCGTAGGGGTTGGTGAGTCATCAATAACGGGCTATGGTCGGAAAAGCTACGTCCTAGGTTCTCAGTATGGATAATGGATTCATTAAAGTCTGAGGAGCAAAGGAAGGCGTCTAATCTTGTATGCAATTGGTGTAGTGGGAAAAAAAAGGAATACTCTTTCTCCAGTGCATGTTGTACCCTCCAAGTGTCTACCAAACCCCAATGCCCCTTCCATTCTTGGTAGCCTATTGTCGTGCGATGTGCTTGAGCTTCAGGAACCAGGGGATGTGACCAGTCTAGTTCTATATCTGCAACACAGTTATAGTCCCCTCCCAATATCAAGGCCCCTTGTGCAAGTTCAACCATTCGGGTCGAGAGTTCCTGCAAGAAAGCTAATTGATCATGATTTGGGGCATACATGCTACAGATTGTGACATCTCGGCCACTCAGTTTCCCTTCCTTGTCAATCTGGGTAGTCGTGACCTCAAAGGGGACCCCAGGTTGTATCCAAATCAGAGCTCCTCTAGCATAGGCCGAGTAACCAGTTGCGTAGATCTGCTGAATATGCGATGTTACATCACATGCGATACATCGCATGCCATTACAACGCGGTCGTTACAACAACAGCGTTGTTACATCGCATACCATTATAACGCAAGTCGTTACAACGACTTGCTGTAGGGGGCGCTGGATGTTGGAATAGTATAATTTACTATTCCAACTCCAGTCTGTGCAACAGTAGGGAAGGTGTTGGATTTTAAATCCAACACCTTCTACCCCCTACAGCAAGTCGTTATAACGACTTGCGTTGTAATGGTTTGCGATGTAAAGGATGTCTCCTAGATTTGCCGCCTCCATCTTCTACGCAATTTCTCTAATTCGCGCTGTACAAGGTGTGTTTCTTGGAGCAGGGCGACCTTAACGCCCCTCCTCTTCAAATAGCTGTGAATATTGTGCCTCTTGCTCATCGAGTCCAAACCCCATGTTATGAATGTAATAGCGTGTATTGCGAGTGCCTTGTGTTGCGGTTGGGTTCATCGACTCTCCCCATCCGCCCCCTACCAAGCCCAGCCACAGGCATTGGGCATTCTCCCTCTCCTTCAGAGAAAACAACAATAAACTGTGAAACAACTTCCCATAACAACCAACTCCCAGATCCCAGAGCAGTTTGGCAACGGCCAACTGCCCAAACCTTGCCCAAATCATCAAATTCCAATGTGGACCAGGGTCTGCTAAAGGACCGGTCCATGGAGCGGTGGGGCCTTAAATAAACAGTGCTACCTCTCGTACCTGCTCGGGCAGGCCACCAGGCAGCCGACGGTGTACAGTGTTCTACGTCCGGTCATTGATGATCAGTTCATCCCTTACTCCACGTTAAATTATCTCATCTGCAGTTTTTGGGGTGACCTTCGGCAGAGTCCCACTGCTGACTTGGGAGGCGTCTGAGTCTGATTCCTCCGTGACTTTTATCGATCTTGAATCTGCCTCTGACAGGGTTCCAGACCCTTGCATTATCTCCGCCACTGCCTGGAGCGCCTCAACTCTCTCTTTCTCCATCTGGGAGGGGCTTGGCGTTTTCGATTGGCCTCGCTGGGCTGCCGCCTGGGCCTCTTTCTGGCTCCTCCATCTCGATGCTCCTGGGGGTTCCCCCCTTTCGATACAGGCCTCCTGGCCTTGTATGCCTTGATCCAGTCCCATGCCATTTGAGGTTTTTCGCAGAAATGAGTTTGTCCGTCTAAGAGGATGCGGAGGCTCGCGGGGAACTTTAGTGACTATTGGAGTCCCTCATTACGCAGGGCCTACTTCACTTCTAGATACGAGGCTCTCCTTCTTTGGACCTCTAATGTATAATCGGCGAATATGCAGAACTTGCTATTATTGACTGTAAATGGGCCGTCCGTTTGTGCTTTCTGCAATAATAGGTCTCTGTCTTTGTAGTGCAAGAGCCTGGCCACCACGGGCCGGCGGCCTGGCCGGGACCTGATGGGCTCTCTCCAACGTTTAAAAGGGCGACAGGCCCTCCGGTGCAACCACCGTACGAAGCCATAGTTCAAGATAGCTTATCAAATCCCTACCTTCCACTTTCTTGGGCAGGCCCACCACTCAAATGTTATTCCTTCTGTTGCGACCTTCTGCATCTTCCACTCTGCACTCAAATGCTCCTACCCTACTGGATATTTCCATTATTTGGAGCATCAGCGCTGTTTGAGCGGGTGTGAGGTCTGCTATGGAGGACTCTACCATCTTCACTCTATCTGATAGCTTCTGGTGTTCTTCTCTCAGGAGTCCCAGGCCTGCCGATACTGTGCTTATATCTTGGTGCAATGTGGCTTTGGTGTCTGCTATGGCCTCCAGGATCTTAACCAGTTGATGTTGTTCTGGGTCTTCTGACTGCCTGGGTTGCGGGTGCGATTGCTAGGGGTCTGGGGGCGGTCAGCCTTGTGTTCCTGGGGTGTTCCAGTCGGTTTCATTCTGGGCTTGCCCATGTCTGCCCGTGTTGTCCTACCGAATGCTGTCTTTCCCCAGAGTATGCTGGCGCAGAGCCCGGGCCCAGGTGTGCCCACGCCTAGAAGGTGTCCTCTCTATGGAGTCTTAGGGGGGGTATTCGCTTGTCTCTGTAAGGTCTCTGTGCAGCCAGCTCACCCTAAAGTATGTGGAAGTCCACCCGGTTCATTAAGTCTCTGCGCAGAGCCCCTCGTTCCCTGCCTCCAATACGCTCACATATGTCCAAAGGCTCTGGGCATGTCAGGGGCAATCTGTGTTCAGATCTCCAGGATGAAGGGTCCACAGCAACGGCCCAGGGGTCTCTCGCCTCGTCTCAGGTTATGACGCAGGCCCCACACTGCTGTTTCCCTCTCACAGGGGTCCCTCTCTTGTTAAACATTCATCCAGGATAGTGTGGGCCTTCCCCTGCACTGCAGCCCAAGAGACTGGTAGCTCCTCTCCTAAGTAGAGTCTGCCAAGAGAGGATGCTAGTCAGTTGTTCTCTGCAGGTGTTTTACAGTGTTCAGCATGCCAAGTCAGGGCTCCTGTATCTCCCCATCTCCTTACCGCATTCTACTGCAGGCCGCGGTCTCCACAGCTTCTCCTCAGCCTTTGTCCCCTGCCCATGGCAGTCCTCTCCGGGGCAGATCCAGGCCCCGATGTCGCTCTCCATCAGTCCTGCGCGCGGCCCTACCCAAACCCTGCGCTACTGTTCACCAGTTCCCACCCGCATAGCTGCCAAGGTTTCATATTGACTATGTGTGACATTTTCTAAAAATCAGTGTAATTATGAGTGACATTTCAACGACTATGAGTGACACTTTATTGTGAGCGAAATCAAGCAATGAAGATGAGGGAAGCATATAAATATCAGAAATTACACCCATTTAAGCAACAAGAAACTAAGAAGATCTTAAAACTGGTGCATAGCACCAGAAATGGAAGGACACTAACCAGAGACAGACTGCGTGACTGCCGTTCGCAGTATCAGAGGGCAGGAAGGCACTACAGTGCTCACAAGATTATCTCGTTGATCTGATCATTCATGACCACACGCTAGCCTAAAAAGCTGATTTTATAGCCTAGCTGCCAAATTTTCAGATTGTTTATGTGTTAGATTTCCATGGTTTTAGTCTACTTGTGAGTGACATTCTACTGCCCAATGTGTGGCAAAATCAGTGGCACTTTCTCACCAGTAGAAATAAGCAATGAAGTCCATATTGAGAGTTAAATATCACAAATTACCACCTTTTGGGCAATGAGGAGCACTAACCAGACAATATTGTCCATGTTAACACCATTAACAGCCAATCAGAAGTAGCCTGACCCACTCAGTGCATTCTAACTCCATTGACAGGGTCAGAAACAGCCAGGCCCGCCCAGTGTGTTGGAACCCTGCACACTTCCAGCAAATCTACCCCTGCTCAATGCACTCTAACCCCCTTACCTCCATCAGAGCCATTCCAGCCAGCTGAATTCCATTCTAGCTCCATTCGTATCCACCACAACCAGTGTGACCCTGCCCAGTCCATTCTAAACCATTTAACCCTCAACAGAACCATCCTGGCCCTGCCCAGTCCCATCTAATAGCCCTTTCCCAGTATGATCCAGTCAGCCCTGCCCGGTGCATGCAAACACCATATCTATGCAACCCAGTCAGTTCAAGCTAATGTGGCCCCAGATACAGCAACCAGAGCCAGCCTATTGAGTTGGTACCTGGCTGTTTTTTAATCTGCCTGACTACTATTTTAATGTCTCAGCACAAAAATCACCCAAAGCTGGCATTTTTTCCTCTTATCGGTGCACATTTAAAACAACAAACATTGTAAAGAGTAAAAGCACTTTAAAATGTGTGGAGGAGCTGCTATGATGGTCCGTGACTGATGGAGTAATAAAAAGGCAGAAAGGCAGTGTTAAAAAGGAATACAGACTATTTGTATGGAGTCCTGTTTCTCGTGTCTAGGCTTTTGGAGAATCTTCAGACATTAGAAAGTGCTGGTATTATTCCCTGGGAATGGTGGCAGCCGTACTGGCCTATCCCTCACCACCTTATCCCATTCACAGCACAACTCACCTGTGACAAGTGCACCTCAGTGTCTAACTGCCAGGATGAGCGCCAGCAAGTCTTCATTGGACCGGGCGCGAGTGAGTCCCGGCCTGGTGTGACCTGCCTTGCTCTAGAGCAGAGGTCTTCAAACTGGGGGGCGGGCCCCCCTGGGGGGGGGCCTCAAGTGATCCCAGGGGGGGCGCCAGCCTCTGGCCAAAAAAGCATTATGCTGACAGCTTCGTTTTAAGCAGGGGGGAATGAGTAGCAGTTAGCCTCTCTGTGATGGGCCATCACTAACCTCTTTTGTCATTTATATCCTTCCTGGGAGAAGGTGTCGGAAGGGACTCCAAATATTCTTCTACGCCCCCACCCCCATTTCTAATAATCACCCTATGGATACTTTTACACGTTAGTAAGGCCTGCCTGACCAGAATAGTATGTTTGGCAAACATTTATTTGGTTGCATTTTTTTGAACGTGAAGAGAATTTAACTGCAGTGCTTAAATATGTCTTGTGTTTAAATAAGTCAAGACATATTTAAACATTGCCAATTTAATGGAATAATTGTGAAAAATTCTGAGGGGGGCCCGATGAATTTTATTTTTTCACTTGGGGGGGGGGGGCGCGACATTAAAAAGTTTGAAGACCACTGCTCTAGAGCCTACAGGGATCGGTCAGTTGCTGCTAAAACAAGGCTGCCACCCACCACCTCAGACCTCACACTGTGTGTGAGACCTGGGACCAATCACCACCCGCCTGGTCCCAGAATGTGACGGCTGGAATATAACACAGGCAATGAGTGCACATTGTTACAGCCAGAGAATTCATCAAGTAATTAGGCTTAGACTATTATTTTAGCTCGGTTGACCGAGGCAATGAAGGGAGTTGTGATAGCGATCCAATTAGTAAAATTAATATTTGAATAAATATATTATCACTGTTGAGGCAATCAGCATGGGTGAATTGTTCCATTGTTGATATTTGTTGTGTAGCAATGAGCAGTTTGAACATAAAATTAAGAAAAACAACATATAAAAATGAATGAAAACGTATGTGTCCAGTTTCAACATTATTTAAAGTGCACTGCTTATGCTAATTGGAAAAAAGTATATGAACAGAGAGTGTAATGGAGTCCGTTTTCTTTTTCAACGGTACGTTTTGAAAAGTCTCTACTGCAGCATTAAGCACTAGCAACGGAGTTTTTGTCAGCTCTCTTAATCCCACAAAATATGTGCCACCCAAATGCATCCATAACTCAACCTAACCTGGACGTCACGTGTGTGGGGGAGAGGGGTGGGTTGGAGCAGGGCGAAGGTCTCATCTGCAGCTGTGAAGACCTGTAGTAGATTGAGATCGCGTGCACGCTGTTGTCCAGACCGTGAATTAAAGGCACATTTTTTTAAAATGTATATGATGCATGCTGGGCAATTAATTGTGTGAAAATCAGTGGAATTAGTAGAAGATGAGTCAATGAGTGCGTTTAGGCCAGCTGCAGTGCAGTCAAATGTTACATCAACTGATCAGTTCTCAGCCAGAGTAAGACAGGTATTGCGGTGTCTGAAGTGAAGTGTGTGGCTGCGACTCGCAGCCCTGCCAAGTTTCACGCATCAGGCGTTAGACTAACGCATTTCAGTGTGGTGGTCCGCATCACCGCACTGAAATGCATTGTCACGCATAATAGGCTGATAGCGCCTGGGCTGTCAAGCCGGTGGGGCTGCTATACTGACTAAACTAAGCTGGAGTGGCTGGCAGCGCGCCGTGATGTGCGCTCTGCTCACGGCACTGGGCTTCTTGGGGATGACTGAGCTAGAAGCTGCTAGTGCTACAATGTATCAATGGAGATGTTATGATTCCCCGGGCGTGGCATTACATTTTGACCAACGTCTTAGGCGCCGGCCCGCGCGACCTTACGTCGTGCTGCTTGCTCGGGCTGCAGTTTAGTCTGTGGTAGGCTGGCCTAGCCAGGTTATGGCAAATTATAGCAGCGCTCCTGGCACCGCCGTATGGTGGCAAATTAAAATAAGCCATGAACCCGCGACCGCCGGACCCAACCCCACGGGACTGCCGCGCATGTAGAGCCCATTGTGCAGCAGTGGCGCCTGCTGCTGAGCCTGACACCGTCAAGTTAGTTTGCCAGGAGGGGTGACCAGTGTTGCAGCAGCCAGGCCAGGCTGCTATGATGAGCTCGCGGTGCTGCAGTACATCCCACGGCCGGCCCTGTCCGGAAATGCAGCTCTCGCTAGCTGCCGGTGGCCATCGCTGCAAATGAATTTTCATTCAAGTAAGCAAGTATGTGCCAGTTGCCCTCTGGAGTCAGGGGCATTAATGAAAAGCATTCAGTTCAAATTGCAGGCATTAAAGCTCCAAATGTCGTGCCTCAGCTTGTCTTGCTTTCCTCCTTACACGCACACATGACACACCTGCACTCGAGTCGCAGCCACACACTTCACTTCAGACACCGCGATACCTGTCTTACTCTGGCTGAGAACTGATCAGTTGATGTAACATTTGACTGCACTGCAGCTGGCCTAAACGCACTCATTGACTCATCTTCTACTAATGCCACTGATTTTCACACAATTAATTGCCCAGCATGCATCATATACATTTTAAAAAAATGTGCCTTTAATTCACGGTCTGGACAACAGCGTGCACGCGATCTCAATCTACTACAGGTCTTCACAGCTGCAGATGAGACCTTCGCCCTGCTCCAACCCACCCCCCTCCCCCACACACGTGACGTCCAGGTTAGGTTGAGTTATGGATGCATTTGGGTGGCACATATTTTGTGGGATTAAGAGAGCTGACAAAAACTCCGTTGCTAGTGCTTAATGCTGCAGTAGAGACTTTTCAAAACGTACCGTTGAAAAAGAAAACGGACTCCATTACACTCTCTGTTCATATACTTTTTTCCAATTAGCATAAGCAGTGCACTTTAAATAATGTTGAAACTGGACACATACGTTTTCATTCATTTTTATATGTTGTTTTTCTTAATTTTATGTTCAAACTGCTCATTGCTACACAACAAATATCAACAATGGAACAATTCACCCATGCTGATTGCCTCAACAGTGATAATATATTTATTCAAATATTAATTTTACTAATTGGATCGCTATCACAACTCCCTTCATTGCCTCGTTCTAATAGTTACTCAAAACTCCTAAAGTGTTTATGCCATTAAAATTACAACCGAGCTAAAATAATAGTCTAAGCCTAATTACTTGATGAATTCTCTGGCTGTAACAATGTGCACTCATTGCCTGTGTTATATTCCAGCCGTCACATTCTGGGACCAGGCGGGTGGTGATTGGTCCCAGGTCTCACACACAGTGTGAGGTCTGAGGTGGTGGGTGGCAGCCTTGTTTTAGCAGCAACTGACCGATCCCTGTAGGCTCTAGAGCAGTGGTCTTCAAACTTTTTAATGTCGCGCCCCCCCCCCCCCCAAGTGAAAAAATAAAATTCACCGGGCCCCCCTCAGAATTTTTCACAATTATTCCATTAAATTGGCAATGTTTAAATATGTCTTGACTTATTTAAACACAAGACATATTTAAGCACTGCAGTTAAATTCTCTTCACGTTCAAAAAAATGCAACCAAATAAATGTTTGCCAAACATACTATTCTGGTCAGGCAGGCCTTACTAACGTGTAAAAGTATCCATAGGGTGATTATTAGAAATGGGGGTGGGGGCGTAGAAGAATATTTGGAGTCCCTTCCGACACCTTCTCCCAGGAAGGATATAAATGACAAAAGAGGTTAGTGATGGCCCATCACAGAGAGGCTAACTGCTACTCATTCCCCCCTGCTTAAAACGAAGCTGTCAGCATAATGCTTTTTGGCCAGAGGCTGGCGCCCCCTGGGATCACTTGAGGGCCCCCCTAGGGGGCCCGCCCCCAGTTTGAAGACCTCTGCTCTAGAGCAAGGCAGGTCACACCAGGCCGGGACTCACTCGCGCCCGGTCCAATGAAGACTTGCTGGCGCTCATCCTGGCAGTTAGACACTGAGGTGCACTTGTCACAGGTGAGTTGTGCTGTGAATGGGATAAGGTGGTGAGGGATAGGCCAGTACGGCTGCCACCATTCCCAGGGAATAATACCAGCACTTTCTAATGTCTGAAGATTCTCCAAAAGCCTAGACACGAGAAACAGGACTCCATACAAATAGTCTGTATTCCTTTTTAACACTGCCTTTCTGCCTTTTTATTACTCCATCAGTCACGGACCATCATAGCAGCTCCTCCACACATTTTAAAGTGCTTTTACTCTTTACAATGTTTGTTGTTTTAAATGTGCACCGATAAGAGGAAAAAATGCCAGCTTTGGGTGATTTTTGTGCTGAGACATTAAAATAGTAGTCAGGCAGATTAAAAAACAGCCAGGTACCAACTCAATAGGCTGGCTCTGGTTGCTGTATCTGGGGCCACATTAGCTTGAACTGACTGGGTTGCATAGATATGGTGTTTGCATGCACCGGGCAGGGCTGACTGGATCATACTGGGAAAGGGCTATTAGATGGGACTGGGCAGGGCCAGGATGGTTCTGTTGAGGGTTAAATGGTTTAGAATGGACTGGGCAGGGTCACACTGGTTGTGGTGGATACGAATGGAGCTAGAATGGAATTCAGCTGGCTGGAATGGCTCTGATGGAGGTAAGGGGTTAGAGTGCATTGAGCAGGGGTAGATTTGCTGGAAGTGTGCAGGGTTCCAACACACTGGGCGGGCCTGGCTGTTTCTGACCCTGTCAATGGAGTTAGAATGCACTGAGTGGGTCAGGCTACTTCTGATTGGCTGTTAATGGTGTTAACATGGACAATATTGTCTGGTTAGTGCTCCTCATTGCCCAAAAGGTGGTAATTTGTGATATTTAACTCTCAATATGGACTTCATTGCTTATTTCTACTGGTGAGAAAGTGCCACTGATTTTGCCACACATTGGGCAGTAGAATGTCACTCACAAGTAGACTAAAACCATGGAAATCTAACACATAAACAATCTGAAAATTTGGCAGCTAGGCTATAAAATCAGCTTTTTAGGCTAGCGTGTGGTCATGAATGATCAGATCAACGAGATAATCTTGTGAGCACTGTAGTGCCTTCCTGCCCTCTGATACTGCGAACGGCAGTCACGCAGTCTGTCTCTGGTTAGTGTCCTTCCATTTCTGGTGCTATGCACCAGTTTTAAGATCTTCTTAGTTTCTTGTTGCTTAAATGGGTGTAATTTCTGATATTTATATGCTTCCCTCATCTTCATTGCTTGATTTCGCTCACAATAAAGTGTCACTCATAGTCGTTGAAATGTCACTCATAATTACACTGATTTTTAGAAAATGTCACACATAGTCAATATGAAACCTTGGCAGCTATGGACTCGAGTGCAGGTGTGTCGTGTGTGCGTGTAAGGAGGAAAGCAAGACAAGCTGAGGCACGACATTTGGAGCTTTAATGCCCGCAATTTGAACTGAATGCTTTTCATTAATGCCCCTGACTCCAGAGGGCAACTGGCACATACTTGCTTACTTGAATGAAAATTCATTTGCAGCGATGGCCACCGGCAGCTAGCGAGAGCTGCATTTCCGGACAGGGCCGGCCGTGGGATGTACTGCAGCACCGCGAGCTCATCATAGCAGCCTGGCCTGGCTGCTGCAACACTGGTCACCCCTCCTGGCAAACTAACTTGCACGGTGTCAGGCTCAGCAGCAGGCGCCACTGCTGCACAATGGGCTCTACATGCGCTGCAGTCCCATTGGGGTTGGGTCCGGCGGTCGCGGGTTCATGGCTTATTTGAATTTGCCACCATACGGCGGTGCCAGGAGCGCTGCTATAATTTGCCATAACCTGGCTAGGCCAGCCTACCACAGACTAAACTGCAGCCCGAGCAAGCAGCACGACGTAAGGTCGCGCGGGCCGGCGCCTAAGACGTTGGTCAAAATGTAATGCCACGCCCGGGGGAATCATAACATCTCCATTGATACATTGTAGCACTAGCAGCTTCTAGCTCAGTCATCCCCAAGAAGCCCAGTGCCGTGAGCAGAGCGCACATCACGGCGCGCTGCCAGCCACTCCAGCTTAGTTTAGTCAGTATAGCAGCCCCACCGGCTTGACAGCCCAGGCGCTATCTGCCTATTATGCGTGACAATGCATTTCAGTGCGGTGATGCGGACCACCACACTGAAATGCGTTAGTCTAACGCCTGATGCGTGATACTTGGCAGGGCTGCACCCGGTTAAGCTCTGGGCGGTCTCCGGATCGGCTGGGCACCTCCACTCAGGGCCCCGCCTCCTGGGGGTTTTGCGGCGCATCCCTGTCTCTTGCTCTGGTCCCAGTTCTCCGGGCGGTTCCGCCCTTGGAAGCAACCCTGCCGGGTCCAGAGTGGTCTCACCACCATCGGCCGCCCACGGCTCTCGCCTCGGGCCATCAGCACTCTAGAAACGACAGGATAATTAACGGGCCGGCGCCGAGCTCCAAGCTGAAGTGTCCGCCGTGTTCGTCTTCCAAGCCACGCCCCATCAAGATGCCTTTTGAACCTCATACCCAGATACTTGATCAAAGTGGGGTTCTGACCTAAACATTTTTGACACTATCTTGCTTGAAACATGAGAAGCTACGAGACATATTTTGTTTAATAAGGTGTGTTCACAGTGACTTTTTGCAACTCAATTCTCTTTTGGCATAACCTGTATCGATTATTGGATGTTCGACAGGAGCAAGTTATTGTCTTTGGCATTTGCTGGGAATTTTACCACATAATCATTAATTTTTATCTCTTGAATGTATTCATTTTGTCTAATTTGTTTCCAGGAGTGGCTCCAAAATTAAAATAAAGAGGAGCAATCAAAGGGCATAGTCCTGACAAGTGCCTCTTCTGAGCGTGAAGGAAGCTGATTGAAAACCATTTACTAGGAAGCAAAGTCATCAATGTTCCTAATCCTAGTTCTGCATATTATATGTTTTGCGGACAATATGCAACAGTAGGGGTAGGAGTGTTACGCATTAGTCATAAGGGATTGTGCATGACTGTCAAAAACATAGTAAATTATGCTTTGTCTCCTTTGCATCCTTTTGGACTAAAGCCATTTATCTTCATTGTTTACCCAATTTTGTTATATGTCACAGTAAACTCAGGAATATGACAATACAAATAATAACACTAGGCATTTAATGGATGGGAAATTCTCTAAAGATGTGCTGCTTTCTTTCGTATAATTCCAATTCTAGAGGACTATCATTTATTGTGTGTTTATTGTAGGTATCAACAAAGAGTGGCCCTTTACATAGCCGCCTTTTTTGGCCACCTGGACCTTGCTGAGTGCATGCTGCAGCAGGGAGCGAGGGCAGATGAATCTGTTGGTGGTCACCCGTATCGCGAATGGTGTTCTGAAACTGACCATCCAGACCTAAGCAAATGTCCTGTTCACGCAGCGGCTGAAGCTGGCCAACTGTTAATTCTGAAAGCCTTTGTCACCTACAACGTGGCATGTCTGGAACGCGAAGACGCCCAGGGTAAATCGCCACTGAAAATATGCATTGAACAGAGGCACAAAGACTGTGTACGGTATTTGATCATGAAGATTTGGTCAGTGGTTTCTTTTCCAAAGCTTTCAATTCCCATGAAAATCTATGTTAAACTGAAGAAATGGCTGGGCAGGGCTCAGAAGTGCATCTTGGCCAGGAAATGTCCACACCAGGCTTCTGGTTTCCGAACACGTGTTGGAGACATGGTTGTTGTGGATGGTTTCACAGAGCCAAAAATGACCTCCAAGGGATTTTTCACAGCAAAGAAAAAGAGAATATCCAGCGATTGGGCTAGTATGGATGACGGGATCTTCCAAGGGAAAGAGTGTGTGGCCCAGACATATCTAACAAGGAAGAAGAGCTGGCAGAGCCTTAAGCTGCCAGCAGTGAGGCATCCCAAGAAAAAACCATCATCTCTGCAAAAGAAGGAGGTCAAGATAGGGGCGATGTCTGAGGGTGAACGTAATATGTGGACAGATCGGGTTCCTCTTCCTCCAATTGCAAGCAGTCTGCACCCACCATTTTACTACACTGAGCCTCGGGCTGCACTACTCATCAACACCTCCCTGGAGTCCTTCTTGGAGCACAGTGGCAGAACCTCAAGAGAGAACGCAATCTACTGTTTGGCGCTTGCCAGGTACAATATTAACCATTAGAGAATTATTTGTGTTTATGAATTTATTTGTTAGATTTGTTTTTAGGCCAGCATTTGTTTAGATATATTTTTGAGGAGGGATCAAACAGCCCAAAATTGAGTTGCCTCATATGTGAAACATATTGGTTTATAGCAGCAATAGTGGTTCAAGTAGCAACTATACTGGTAAGTGTATAAAATATATTTGAAGTGCACCTGTGCATTTTTGTCTTCATATTACCTCTGTATGCTTTCATTTTGTTTAGCGAATGGTTCCTACCAAGAATTCATCTGAACCCTTCCTTTAAATAGACGCTTTTGAGGTTGGTTTTTTGTGTATTTGTGTATGTTGCACATTATATTAGTTTTCAGACACAATGCTGGTTGGTATACAATAACATTGGTCTGCGATATCAAGAGGGTAATAAATGTATATGTAAACTATTGGTACACAAGGATGATACAAACTAATAATTGGCACACATGAGCCAACTACATTTTGGCCTATTTGGCCCCTAATACTTCTGAGTTCACGATGAATCAGAATACCGAACTCAGTGGTTGACTGTGGCCTTATTTCTAAAAAATGTAGGAATTATTTAGTGCATTAATCATCCAAACCAACATTATCGCCAACAATGATAAGCCCATGCGTATAGTTCAGTTCAAACGAAATGCATTTATTCAATAGTAGAAATCAGTCAGTGCTCGAGAAGAGATGATATAGTGCCATGGGCGTCCGCAGGGGGGGGCAAGGAGGGGCGCTTGCCCCCCCTTGGATCACCCAGCCGGCCGCCTTTTGTCCGTAATTTTGGCCTTTGGGGAACATCACTGTTCCCCTGTGAGAATCCTCAATGCCTTGACGGGGCCGCCTTGCACTCCTCTGAGCGCAAGAGCAGCCCCACCCCACCCATTGTCATTCTGTCTGCAGCTGATTGCCACATACAGAATGACAATGGGCCAGTCTGGCTGGTAAAGCGTGTGGTGGCCTCCTCCAGCCTCGGGCATCCTGTCAGAAGGAAGAAATGTACGAAAACGCCCAAGCTGTTACGAGAGAATCCAGTTCATCAAAATAAGGCGGTAAAAGAAGTAAAAAAAAATGGGTTATAGGTCTTTCACAGTCTCATCATTTTAGAACTGAAGCATTTTCAATATTATATTCAACGAATCCATGGTTGCTGCTTTTTTATTTTATGCAACTAACAACCATTGACAAAGCCTATAGTTCTGGCTTGTTGTAGGTGTAACATTACCTGCTGTATTATATATCTGAATGCAATGACAGAAGCAGCAAAATACCAGTCGGGCGGCACACTATGCTAAGCACAGATTTTTAGCTTGGGTGTTTCAAGCTACGCCCTTAATTAAATCGAACACCCCCTTTGGAGAGACCCCCACCCCCCCACTTAAAGCCCTGGAAACAACACCATGCCACAGCCACCTCACGTCCTGGCACTGTGCATCATGCATGACTCATGACTTCCAAAGTTTCAGATTGACTGTGTGCAGGGGCGTCTTGAACCCCCTCCCTTTGCTTTAGGAACTACAGCGAGGGGTGAGTTCCTGATGGGTCTCTTCTGTCTGCAACTCTGCAGACGAAGGCTCAGCTCATACTTAATGTGAAAAGGTGGGTGAGAGAGTAAGTGAAGGGATGGGTGGATGGCTGGATGGATTAGTGAAGGGGTGAATGGATGAATGAAAGGGTGAATGGATGGATAATGAGAGGAAGGATGGGTGAATGGATGAGTGAAATGATGGATGGATTGATGAATCGATAAGTGAAAGGGTGAATGGATGGACAGATGAATGAAAGGGAGGATGTAAGGATGGATGAGAGTGAAAGGGAGGGTACATGGGAAAAAGGTTGGATAGATGAGTGAAGGAGTGAATGGGTGGATGGATGAGAGAAAGGATGGATGATTGAAAGGATGGATGAGTGATAGGGTCAATGGATGGATTCATGAGTGGATGAGTAGATGGATGGTTGGGTGGATGGATGGCTAAGTGAAAGGGTCGATTGAGAGAGAAAGGGAGAATGGATGTGTGGATGACTGAAAGGGTCAATGGGTGGAAGGATGAGTGACTAGGTGGATGGATGAGTACGTGAAAGGGTGGCTGGATGAGTGAAAGGGTAAATGGCTGGATGGATGAGCAAGACAGAGTGGTCAAAAAGTTGCCAGATTGGTTTTATTCACACCCAACACCTTAGCGCCAACAGACTTTCCCAGTGAAGGCAGCATTACTTTCATTTTTCTCGTCTTTGAATAGCATTTTTTTCCTCAGGTGAGGAAGTTCACCATTCCTGGAGGTACTGCGATATCTGGTTAATGCGTGGTGTAGAAAATGTTTCATGTGATCCTTATCAGCTGTTTTCCTTTTAGTAGTTTATGAAATGTGTAGTGTACTGCAGCCTTATGTTCATGAATGTGGTCTTTTAAAACCATACTCCTTATGTTTTGTAAGGATCTAAGCAATGGACATTGAAACGGGTCCCTTCCGGGCCCTGTAGTCATGTCCTTAGCTTTTCAGGCAAAAATACCAAGTGCACAAGCATTAAGGTAAGCATGTTGTTCCATGCTTACATTTCACATACCTTACTTAGTCTTGCATTCCCTGTGAGTGTTTGCTTTTTCCAGGAGGTTGCTACTGTTTTTCAGACAGAAGATTACTCTTGTCTAGTGCATAATTTGAATTGAGTTGCTTCCAGGCGTTTATAGCGGGACACAATTGGATTGCATCTAAAGGCAGTGCGAGTTTCTTTTAGTGGTAGAGTATGGTGTTCAGTGGGGAGAAGATGTGGCACTATGGCCAGAGCTGCCGAATTTGGAACTGGGGTACAGAATCCTGCAGGCTGCTTTCTGTGCTTTGTGAAACTAAGTGAAGCTGTGGTTCAAATGGAACCTTCTATGGGATTTTTTTGGGGTAAGCGTTGAGCTTTGGCTGTGATTTAGGTTCGTGCAACCACATTTTGTGTGTGTGCGCAATGCAGTCTAGCAGTTTCTGTCTCTAATATATAGAACGAAGTGTGTTAATGGTCATACCACAAAGACCTTAGTGTCAGTTACATATAGCATTCAAACTCCAGTGGGTCACCACTTGCATTCATCCTTTTGAGGATGATATGGCACACATCATGTCGGAGGATGGTGATGGCGTTAACATTTTGCCCCCCCCTGGAAAAATTTCTGCGGACGCCCATGTATAGTGCAACAAATGTTAACAAAGTGAAATGTGTGTATACAGTGATTCGGCTGATTCGAAACTCAGAATGTGTACAGGAGTCAGCATTGCCCTGAAATCTAGCTGTATAAAAGTTAATAGCGTTTCAACCTCTTATATTATTTGACGGTCATCATCAGGGTTAACTGCATTTGCCAGACATTCTGCTCCATTGTACCGTTATCCATGCCCTGAAGGTGGTGTACACTGTAGCAGAGGTGCCCAAACTGGTGTCCTGCCCCCTCACTCCATTTTTGGTTTTCTGTGTGCCCGATGCTCAAACCCCTGCTGTCCTGCCTTACCCAGCTTCATCCCCTGTGCATGGCTACGCTCTCTTCTCCATCTGTACAAATAGATTGGGCATCCTTTGAGCAAGCACCACTGGCCCTGTCCATACGTCCTTTCTTGCTTCTATTGTTCAGTGACGAGGCGCATGGCTCTTCTCTACCAGACCTCGCTTTGTTCATTCTTTATTTAAGGCCTTTCTACTGTCCTGTTTGTGCTACCATTATTGGTGGTGGGGCTCCTGCATTTCACCCTCTCCTTGGGATGAGGAGTGGGGTTGGCAACATGCTTAAACTTCTCTGGCCAGCCCAGCAGATGCCACCCTCTTGGGCCTTTCCTCAGTCCTCGGAGCCGCAGGCCCACTGTTGTCCCATGGCCATCTACTGCATTCACATACCTCTCAGACGGAGAACACACTGCCTCCATCTTTTTCCACACAGAGAGAAAAAGTGTTCCCTCTGAGCATGTGTGGGCATTTAGTGTGCTCTCTGCGATGACTGTGTGGCTGACAGCCACCAGCATACCTGAAGCAGGCCACACCCCCCGAACCTCATACCTGCCAACTCACATGATGGCACGGTGTGACACACAATATCGGCTCCCATCACACGGTCACCCGGTGAAGAGCTGATATCACAAGGTAGTAGAGAAAATGAGCTGAAAACCACTATAAACACCTTGTTTTCCAAGGCTTTAAACTACCGACGTCCATTAAGGAGTGAGAAAACACATTGGTACCAGCCTCAGCAAGCCTTTTTTTGTGGAGGAGTGGGCTTGAGGGCAGGGTGGGGTTCAAAAGCACCTCTTAAGTACTTCTAGGCATCAGGCCCCGCCCCTCCAATTCCCCGCCCCCTTTTCACACGCTGAGATTTTAGTTTTAGTTGACAAGTATGACACCAGTTCTGCTCTATCTCACGAGCCGTTCATTCACAAACCCCTCTCAGTGTGTGGGAGGAAGCATAAAACTAAAAACA
The DNA here is from genome assembly GCA_963921515.1 of Calotriton arnoldi. Taxonomy (NCBI): domain Eukaryota; kingdom Metazoa; phylum Chordata; class Amphibia; order Caudata; family Salamandridae; genus Calotriton; species Calotriton arnoldi. The sequence goes on along the minus strand of CAWUFW010001349.1, from coordinate 792,357 downwards.
AAGAGAGAGACAAGTGTCAATGAACTATTGCAATATTTATTTGCTAGTGTAAAAAAACGTAGCTAACCCACACCACCGAAAACCGGGACCGAAGGGTTTTGGAGCTATGGTAGTGCAAACCTATTACATTTGTACCTGCTTGTTTTATAAATGTCCTAGTCACATTACAGTGCAATTGATGAGAGCTTAGCTTGATAGAATCTGCTTACAATGTTGTCTCCTCAGCAGCTTTCTTTATATTGTTTAGAATGCAGCTGAGGACACCTAAAAAGTTACAATTTTCTCTCTAAATTGGCCTTTCCCATTTTATTTGCACTGATAAGGCTCTATTAGCATTATATTTTCAAGAAGTGAGCCTCACCCCCAACCCCCTCCATACATGCAAATATACATATTATGTGCAATTCTCAATTTACAAAACAGAAACAAACATGGTGTTCAGGAGTTAAATGGGTCCATGGTACGGTATCAATGGCAGCTGGATCTTTCTTCATAGCATAAAAATATAATCCAATCCTAATTTACTTCGGTGGCACATAAGTCTCCTTAATTTGCTAGTGTTTTTTACAGATAAATCAAGGCAGACACAATTTATCTGAATCATTAAGATGAACCATTTACACCATTTTATGGAATTACTTTAGGTGGAATGACGAAGCTAAAATCAGCACTTCCTGCTTTTTGAGCTGCCCACATTTTAACGCATGCCTGTGACTGATAAAATATTGCGGAATGCATTTGTTAATTAATGAACTGGGTTCTACACATGGCATCACTGTTTTAATTGTAATGATTTTTATTAATCAAACAATAAAGAATTTTACTTACTTACTGCATTTGTTCATTTGGCAACAAACATCTTGAAATTATGAAAATATCTAGAAATATTTGCCTCTATAAAATGACTCTAATCTTAATTACACATACTGACTCCGGGTAATGGACTACAGATCCTACACCCAGATAAAACATGCGGAGGCAGACAGGTCAGGAGCGCGCCTTGCACGGTTACTACGAGATGCACCCCACCGCACCCCACTACACGAAATAGCTACGCCTGGAGGAAATACGGTGTACACACAGCAGGTAATAAATGATGCATTCTGTGTATACTATGAGACACTATACCAAGCCCCGCTAGGAATAACGAGCGAACCCACGGAAGTCTTCTGGGCGACCTAACCTACCCACAACTCACACGTGCGGCCCAGGATGACTTGTCAAGTCCTAACACCAGATCTGAAATTAAAGAGGCCAACTGGGTATTACCACGCAATAAGGCCCCAGGCCTTGATGGCCTACCAATGGAGTTTTTTGACACATTCTCAGACAAACTGCTCCCCCACCTGGAACGGTTATATCAAACAGCCCTCGATATGGGAAACCTCCCTCTCTCTACCATGCAGGCCCTGGTTGTGTCCCTCCCTAAACCGGGCAGAGCACCCACGGATATCTCGGGGTACCGTCCACTGTCGCACCTCACCACAAAATACAAGATACTAAGCAAGATATTGGCCCGCCGGTTACTCCCCTACCTACCAAAATGAATCCACACGGACCAATGCAGCTTTGTCCCAGCCCGCAGTACATCCCTGAATATCAGACGTATGTACCATGTCATGGAGGCCACTCCACGAGAACGCCCGAACGCCGGGTGCATCTCCCTGGGCCTGCGACAGGCCTTCGATACCCTCAAATGCGAATACATGGTAAAGGCCATGGAAAAGTTTGGCATTCCACCCGAATACCTGAAATGGGTTAAACTCCTGTATACGGCCCCCACGGCGCGCGTCTTCACCGGAGTCCACATCTTGCGCTCTTTTCCAGTGGGCAAGGGCACACGTCAGGGCTGTCCCCCTGCCACCACTGCTCTCTGTGCTGGCGCTTGAACCTCTTGCTATCAAATTGCGGAGGGAAGCAGAGCCGATAGGAATCCGAGTGGGAAACGCTATGCATGTGTTGTCAGCATATGGAGACGACATCATAGCATATACCCATGATCTGACTAGTGACTTAGAGCAGATGCCAAGCATTTCTCAGCAATTTGAACATATCTCGGGTCTCACCATAAACGAGACGAAATCTCAGGCGTTCATCTTTCACCCTGGAGAGCATCGGGAAACAATCAAGTTTGGGCAGCTCTCTCTTTCAGTGGCCAAAAACACATTCAAATACTTAGGCATTCAAATTTATAGGGCCCTGTAGGATCTACTGGAGGGCAACCTGACCAGAGCAGTGAGGGCATTACGCTCCCAGACGGCCTTCTGGACCTCGCTAACGCTTTCTGTTATTGGCCGTATATTCATCTCTAAGATGGCCGTACTCCCACGCCTGCTGTACTTCTTTACAAACCTGCCAGTATTGATTCCTGCCTCCCTTTTTAAAACACTAGACGCACTTCTATCGGACCTCATCTGGGGTAATGGCCGCCGAAAGGTGGGACTAACCGAACTACAGCTGGAGCCGGACAGAGTGGGGCTCGGTGTGCCGGATTTCCGCGCCTACTGTTTTGCAAGCCAACTTCAATGGCTATCGTACTGGCTTGCGGGGCGCAACCTGCACAAATTGGGTTACACTGTGCAAGCCATCAACTGAGGTGCCCTGCATACCCTGCTACTACCCTGGAGCACGATCCCCCCAAGAGCCCCCATCTTGTACGTATAGCACTCTCATATTGGAAAAAGGTATTGCAATACACGCACCAGCGCCCACCATACACCAATAACACTCCCCTATTAGGAATCCCCACACCCACTGGCTTGATTACTAAACGGCGATACAAAAGGGGATGATGGACGGAACGTTTGAGCCAATCAAACACTCACACCCAGTCAACTGATCTGGGTTTAATCCATCATCATTCTTTAGCCCACTCCACCACCCCAGTTCAGACATGGCCATATGCAAATCAGTCTGACCCTGTGCCTCATGGGAACAGTCCAGCCCGAACTGCCAAGCCATGTCTTCCCTGGACCGGAAACAAGCATCCTAGGACCGGTTTCTGGCATTCCAGCCGTCATCAGCCAGGCTTGCTTGAATCCAGTGGCAAAGTGAGCAAGGGACCCACGTCTGGGCATACCCCCGCCAACTTAGGGCGAACAAAGCGATACAAAAGGGATGATGGACGGAACGTTTGAGCCAATCAAACACTCACCCCCAGTCAACTGATCTGGGTTTAATCCATCATCATTCTTTAGCCCACTCCACCACCCCAGTTCAGACATGGCCATATGCAAATCAGTCTGACCCTGTGCCTCATGGGAACAGTCCAGCCCGAACTGCCAAGCCATGTCTTCCCTGGACCGGAAACAAGCATCCTAGGACCGGTTTCTGGCATTCCAGCCGTCATCAGCCAGGCTTGCTTGAATCCAGTGGCAAAGTGAGCAAGGGACCCACGTCTGGGCATACCCCCGCCAACTTAGGGCGAACAAAGCGATACAAAGGGGATGATGGACGGAACGTTTGAGCCAATCAAACACTCACCCCAGTCAACTGATCTGGGTTTAATCCATCATCATTCTTTAGCCCACTCCACCACCCCAGTTCAGACATGGCCATATGCAAATCAGTCTGACCCTGTGCCTCATGGGAACAGTCCAGCCCGAACTGCCAAGCCATGTCTTCCCTGGACCGGAAACAAGCATCCTAGGACCGGTTTCTGGCATTCCAGCCGTCATCAGCCAGGCTTGCTTGAATCCAGTGGCAAAGTGAGCAAGGGACCCACGTCTGGGCATACCCCCGCCAACTTAGGGCGAACAAGCGATACAAAGGGGATGATGGACGGAACGTTTGAGCCAATCAAACACTCACCCCCAGTCAACTGATCTGGGTTTAATCCATCATCATTCTTTAGCCCACTCCACCACCCCAGTTCAGACATGGCCATATGCAAATCAGTCTGACCCTGTGCCTCATGGGAACAGTCCAGCCCGAACTGCCAAGCCATGTCTTCCCTGGACCGGAAACAAGCATCCTAGGACCGGTTTCTGGCATTCCAGCCGTCATCAGCCAGGCTTGCTTGAATCCAGTAGCAAAGTGAGCAAGGGACCCACGTCTGGGCATACCCCGCCAACTTAGGGCAAACAAAGCGATACAAAGGGGATGATGGACGGAATGTTTGAGCCAATCAAACACTCACCCCCAGTCAACTGATCTGGGTTTAATCCATCATCATTCTTTAGCCCACTCCACCACCCCAGTTCAGACTTGGGTGGTGGCGTGAGCTAAAGAATGATGATGGATTAAACCCAGATCAGTTGACTGAGGTGAGTGTTTGATTGGCTCAAACGTTCCGTCCATCATCCCCTTTGTATCGCTTGGTCGCCCTAAGTTGGCGGGGTATGCCCAGACGTGGGTCCCTTGCTCACTTTGCCACTGGATTCAAGCAAGCCTGGCTGATGACGGCTGAAATGCCAGAAACCGGTCCTAGGATGCTTGTTTCCGGTCCAGGAAGACATGGCTTGGCAGTTCGGCTGGACTGTTCCCATGAGGCACAGGGTCAGACTGATTTGCATATGGCTATGTCTGAACTGGGGTGGTGGAGTGAGCTAAAGAATGATGATGGATTAAACCCAGATCAGTTGACTGGAGGTGAGTGTTTGATTGGCTCAAACGTTCGGTCCATCATCCCCTTGTATCGCTGGTCGCCCTAAGTTGGCGGGGTATGCCCAGACGTGGGTCCCTTGCTCACTTTGCCACTGGATTCAAGCAAGCCTGGCTGATGACGGCTGAAATGCCAGAAGCCGGTCCTAGGATGCTTGTTTCCGGTCCAGGGAAGACATGGCTTGGCAGTTCGGGCTGGACTGTTCCCATGAGGCACAGGGTCAGACTGATTTGCATATGGCTATGTCTGAACTGGGGTGGTGGAGTGAGCTAAAGAATGATGATGGATTAAACCCAGATCAGTTGACTGGGGTGAGTGTTTGATTGGCTCAAACGTTCCGTCCATCATCCCCTTTTGTATCGCTTTGATTACTAAACGGAGCATACTCAGCTGGTCTGGAGAGGGGGTCACCACAGTAGGGGCGCTGTTCGCTAACGGCGTCCTGATGGACCATGAGAACTTTGATCGGGAACATGGAGTTCCGCGCAATCTCTTTATGTTACGTGCCGCCATGACCCGATACATGAGGAGACACTGGGCACCAGACAGGGAAGAACCCCCAACACACAAGCTCATACATGCGGTGTACTTAATGGGCGAATGGCGCCACCTCATAAAATGGTTATACAAGGGAACCCGGGCACACACAGGAACCTCCCTCACTGGACTACGTGACAAATGGGCTAGAGACCTGGAGAAGGAGCTGGCAGATAAGGAATGGGCCACCCTCTTGGAATATCCCAAAAAGGTGTCACGCAACGCCAAATTTTAATTAATACATTATATGATCCTCCATAGGGCCTACCTCACCCTGCACCGCTTACAAAGCATGTATCCAAATACACAGTTCCGCTGGCCCAGATGCCAGGCAGAAGAGGCAGACATCTTGCACATGCTATGGTCCTGCCCAGGCCTTCGAGGGTTCTGGTCGGAAGTCACACAAATCATAGGAAACATTACAGGACTCACCACATGGGACACAGCCGAAAGCTGCATACTAGGGCTGCATCGCTGTCCTAAGTGGCAGAAAGTGCAGCTTCACTTCACTGACCTAGCCTTACTCATAGCAAAACGCTCCATTACAATGCAATAGAAATCGGCCCGCCCCCCAACAGTTTACACCTGGCATGGGGAGGTGGTTCACTGGGGTGGAGCAGAAAGCGCAGTTATTAGACGAGAGGAGTACCGGGGACTGCGAAAAACACCGATCTCCAAGGACTGGGACCTCATGTTGGAAGCATTTAAAGCCATTGAACCCCCCCCTCCTTCCTTACAACACACAGCACATAAGAGAGGTATCTCTGCATAACACTAAACGGAGCATTCCCGTCTAGCATTAAGACCGACGCACAATACCATACCCTGCCAATTACGGGCCTCTGCATGTCGCATAAAGGCAACCGAGACAGAACCACACGTCAGCATCATCCAAACCAGGGGTGAGCCAGATCAGAGGGTGGGGGAGGGAGGGATGGGACCGTTCTGTTGTCACTTTGACCTTATCTCTAGATATATTAAGCCAGCACCAATGGAAGAAACACGCAGTCTGACAAAATTCTCAACTTATGTAAAGATAACAATCACCTATCGGCTGTAACTTGTTGGTATTCAATCACTCATGTCAAAATGCTTTTTCTAACTTATCTCTGTACCAACTGTACCAATGCTTGCACAAGGCTCGACAAAATATAAAATCAATAAAGTGTGTCTTAAAAAAAAATCTTAATGACACATGATGTGAGGACATTTCAAAAAGTCACATTGTTTGGTTCGGCCTCTGGAATTGACAGTGGGGCCAGTAACCCTGCCACTGGATATAAGGGGAAATTATGGGTTCCACAAATACACCTATTCAGTTCCCACTGGACCTTTCATCTATTCAAAACACCCAGAAACTCTTGGGGAAACTGAAGGGTGGAATGGAGGATTACCAGGCGCATCAGATATAGAATTACAAATTCAACAAGTAATCAAGGTGACCACCTGTCACCGAATCGGAGCCAGTGAATAAAACAATTCTGGACACACAATCAATTTTATTGCCAAACATTTTGGACAACGCCCACATTTTATGGCCATTTCCAAGTACACAAATCATTAAATGCAACTATGAAAAATGAACAGCTTGCACAAGCATATGTGTTAAATGAGAGTGCTGTGTTTCATCTGAAATTCTATTGTTTATTTAATCAGGAGCTAAAATGTTTTATTTAAGAATAATAATTGCTCCCACATACTGGCCAGATCAGAAAGCACGCACTATATTTTGTCTCCCCACAATTAGTTACTGGTAACCTTTGAAACATTACAGCCTAAACACCTATAGAGCAGCAAACAAATGAGTGCTGTGGGGCATTTTCCTCAAACTAGTTTTAAAAAACAGGTCCACAATGTGCATTTTACAGTTGCATTTTCAAAATAAATCTCTAAAAAAAAAACATAGGTTTTACAAAAGGTTCTAAAGGGGAACTATACTATTTTCTAAAACCTCTGAGTTTACCACCAAATACAAGAGCATTATTTTTCTGCAGCAGCATGTCAATGATGTGCTCTTCAGAAAACCTGTGCATGACTGCAACACAGGATGCACAGGAGAAATATAATTGTGAAACATCACTGAAGCAGTACTTCATGCCCTGATAGTCGCATGTTTCCATGCCAGTATCAAATTGCCCCAGGTAAACACACATTGTGAACCCTGTTCCTTAATTGCATTGAATCATCATATCTCCTGCTGATGTAAATAATGCAGCCAGGGTTGCCTATTAGGCCTCCATCTTTGGCACCATAATCCGAGTCTTGCACCATCTATATCACTTGGCGCACCTCCACACGTTCTGTTCGTAACGCTTAACGCTTTCAGTCGGCTGTGTTAAACCTGTCAGCCTTAGGGTGGTCTTTTCCCACACTTTTTGCCTTCCTCCTTCATTTTTTCAGTTCACGTTTTTACTGGCATTAAGACTCTGTGTACTTTACCACTGCTAATCAGTGCTGAAGTCTTTGTGCTCCCTCCTCTAAACATGGTAATATTGGCTTATCCCCAATTGGCATACTTAATTTACTTATAAGTCCCTAGTAAAGTGGCACAATATATACCCAGGACCTGTAAATTAAATGTTACTAGTGGGACTGCTGCTCTGGTTGTGCCACCCACTTAAGTAACCATTTAAACAGGTCTCAGACTTCCCATTGCAGAGCCTGTGTGTGCAGTTTACAACTGCTATTTCGACCTTGCAAAATAAACCTCTTGCCATGTCAAACCTTCCTTTTTAATACATATAAGCCACCCATATGGTAGGCCTTGGACAACCCAGAGGGCAGGGTGCAATGTACTGAAAGAGTGGGACATGTACTTATAAGTTTTACATCTCCTGGTAGTGAAAAACTCTTAAATTAATTTTTTTCACTACTTTAAGGCTTATCGCCCCCATAGGATAACATCGGAGTTGCCTTATTACATTTTATACGTGTAATTTCCTAATGGGAAAGGATGACCAGTTAATGTTTGGTGTCTGGAATCACAATTTAAAATCCTTATTCATGGTGAAGTCAGATTTTAAATTGCAATTCTGGAAATGCAACTTTAATAAAGTTAGCTTTTTCTTGCCTTAGCCATTTAGTGCCTGTAGCCTGTCTCTGGTCACCTGACTAGGTGTAGCTGACAGCTGAGCTTTGTGTATTCCTTCAAGACAGCCACACACAATAGGGACCTTATATGTTCCCTGAATGGGCCATCAGTGGCAGGATGGGAGGGAGGAGCTGTGTCCAGACCCACTTACACCTGAATAGGCTGTCACCTGCCTCCACACAAAGGGCTGCATACCTCCTCTAGTTAGTCTGGAGCCAGGGCAGGGAAGGTAGGATACATGGGGACTTCAAAGGGAAAGCCCTAGAAGCTTCTCCCCCACTTCAAAGGCACAAATGGGTATAAATACTGGACATCAGACACCAACTCTTCAGTACACTTCCTGACCTGTGGATACTCTTCCAGATAGAAGGACTGCTGTTCTGCTGAAGGATTGCTGCTCTGTTAGATGCACTCTGCTGGATTTCTACTTTGCTGTGGTGACTTGCTGCCTGCTGCCCTCTTGCCTTGGTGAGAAGGACTGGACCTGCATCTCTTGAACCCAGAGTGACTCCAAGGGCTAGATGACTGCCCTCCTGATTAGAAGCCTCAGGGACTTAACAAGCTTCAAATAACCTTACATCTGTACCTGGACTCTGCCATCTGTGAGCCTACCCTGCCAAGTGGTGTCACTCCAGTCCTGGACCCTTGGAAGTGGATTTAAGGTGCTTTGCCAACCTCTGTGGATCCAGCCGAACAACACATCTCCTTTGCTGTGCAGCGCAACTCCGAGTAGAACTAGCGTATCTCCGCTGGTCTGTGGACTTGACCCAACCCAAATATTCGCATTGCTACCACAACCCGCATCTCCTTCGGAACCGCCACAGCGCGACACATCTTCAGCGCAGGCCCTTGCATCTCTCATCCATGGCAGCCAGGACGACGACAACAGATTCTGCATCGCAGCCTAGCAACTCCTTTGAACTGATGCATCGCCCGACTGTGCCAGCCCTCGTCGATGGGATCCTTAACGTTGAGGCAAACAGGACGTCACACCACAGCCTCACCGCATCTTGGAACTGATGCATCGCTTTGCTGCATGACACATATTTGATGCGGATGCAGGCTACTCTCTGCAAACCAGAATTTAAGGTACTCTGTTCAGCGGGCCTAACTGGGTCCCGGTAGCTGGTCCACGCTTCATCACGGTTGGCCTGAACTTGTGACTTTGTCCCAGTCCTGCACAACCAGATATCCACAGTTGGCGTTTTACACCTTTCATCGCTATTTTTCGAAAACCTTTAGAAATCAATATCTCCGGTTCTATTAATTGGATTTTTTCATTTTGGTCTTGTTTTAGTTATTAAATTAAGCTCTATTTTTATGTCTCGCCTAGGCAGCGCATGCACTGTTCTTCGAGACATGCTGAATCTAGAATATGGGCTTTTAGCACCGTCCATCTTTCTAATTGGCTCCTTTGACTGTCCTTCTTAAATAGCTGCTTTTCTTTGGTTAATATGCTCAGTAGTCCCTCCTTTTCTACTTTTGTAACCTCCCATGCGGATTGCCCCTGTTACTTGTGCTCTTACTGTTCAAGTTATTTATTACTTTGTGAGTTTAATTTTGTTTGTTTAGTCTAGGAACTCGCTCGGGCCCACGATGCTCCCTTTCATCGGGCTGCAGCTGCCTCCTCCCTCCTGCTTGTTTATCATTTCATTCCTGCGCACTCTTTGATGCTGTTCAGCTTCTGCTCCCAGCCATCCCCCCACCACCACATACCCATCTAATATTTTGGACCGTTTTCATATTATGCAAGATTGTAAGGAGCTCGCCTCACAATTTTGTTCCACTTGATATCCCGATCTCTCGCACCCCCCACCACCACCACCTCCCGCCCGTCGAGTATTTCGGACCGTTTTTATATTATGTGAGACCGTAAGGAGCTTGCCTCACAATTTTTTTTCTCAAGGTGATAAGTTACCACAGCACACTTTTTGCATCTTAATTCTTATGCGTGGAAATACCAGAAAAATAGAGTTTATTAAAACAAACATCCGGATAATGGCATCTTCTGTTAAATAATTCTTAGCTTCAGTGCATTGTTTTTGTAGTCATTTGTGGTTGTTATGTAGGTGACAACTTGTTTTGGACATTTCTGGTAGCTCATGAGTGTTTCAGTCTTTTTTTCAAAAGGCATTATGCTTGTTTTACACTTCCTAGAGGCGAATCCGCATGTGACCTCACCGGGGCAGTCACTATACAGAATGAAGGCAGGAGCAGTGGAGTCCTGGCAGAAAGGTGGGTGAGGCTAACAGCGTGGAGAACCATCAAAAATTATTTCTTTTATGGGAGGCACACTGCAACCAAATGGACAGCTCAGCTGTGATTACAGAGACACTGTGTCACTTAGCAGCCATATTGCTGATAGTCCGCAGTGCACAGTGATGCTTTCTCACGCACCTTTTTCAAAATTAAATTTTTTGCAGTTTTATATATCGTGAACTCAAACCAAAGGTATTGCAGTGCTTTATATAAGCACCAGTTACATTACACAAAGTCACTCATTTTTTCTTATAGGTACGGAGAGATTCAGTGATTTGGCCAGAACAACAGTATGTTAAACCAACGCCGAGACTTGAACGTGGTTCTCTAGTTCCGAAGTTGGCAGCTCTGGTTGTAACACAAGATCCTCTCCCTTGCCCAACATTTTGAGAACATGGCAGGTCTACTGTCATCATGTCAGTTAGTTCTATTTTCCGGAGTCCCTAGGCCTCCCTCTGCCTGTCCCCTTCATAGCACAGCGTGACCTTCAGCAGGCATAGGCGACGCCCTTTATGCCATGGCAGACAGTTTTGTTAGGACTGGTAGCGTACCTCTTGCTTGCATTCCTTAGGACATTGCGAAGTCCAGTAAGTGGGCTACAGCTCCCTCCACTAATTTGCCGTGCTGCTGGATACCTCTTCCTAGAAAGATGGCCCGGTAAGTAGGTCGCAATAGGCAGGGTCAAATTGATGCTAGAAGTAGGCCCCGAATAACCTCCAAAAAGTGTTTTTGGCTAAACATTGTTTAATATCAGGTGGCTGATTTTTGGAGAAATGTCAAAGGCTGCAAGACACGGGGTGCAGTTTCTCTTCACTAAGTTGGATCATATAATTTTTGTTGAGATGATCAACATCGCTTCACCTGGAATAGACAGGTTTCCAAAGTATACACTGAAAGCACGTGATTCTCAGAGTTTTTGATATTTTACTGTTTAATAATTTTGATTTAAAGTTTGACCAAAAGCAACTCAAGCCAACTCGTGTTTCGCAAACTATTATTTAATTTGTTGGTTTATTAGGGCTTTCAGTTAAGGGATCAGGTAACTTTCTGGTGCTAGCTGCTCGTGATCCTGTCCACTCTGCTTATGATGCTGCAAAATGCCAAATTGGGTGTTAATCCTCAAAATTGAACTGCAATATAAATATACTTTTAATAGCTTTGAAGAACTTGGCATTATCATATAACTGGGAGTCCAGATTTAATTCAGCCTCTACATATTGGGAAATTCCTATTTGCAATGATAAATTAATTAATAGGTCAGGAAACACTTGTTGGTTTGAGTTGCTTATTGTCAAACTTGATATAAAAAAAACGATTAAACACTAAGGGCCAGATGTACGACCATTCACTTTTACGAGTCGCAAATTGCATCGAAGTGCGACTCGCAAATTGCGACTCGCAAAAGTGAATGTACAACAGTGTCTCAGACCCTGTTTACGATTCCCAATGAGGTCGCAAATTGCATGCCTCATAAATATTCATGAGGCAAGCGCAATTTGCGACCCCACTGGGAATGGCTAGCACTCCAAGGGATGGTGGCCTGCTGGGCTGGGGTCAGCAGACCACCATGTCTGGGACTGCTTTTTAAATAAAGCAGTTTTTTTTTTACTGCGGCCCGTTTTCCTTAAAGGAAAACAGGATGCATTTAAAAAAGAAAAATGAAACTTTTCAGTTCCCTGGGACCACTGCATGTTCTTAAAAAATATTTTCGCACCGATTCACAAAGGGGAAGGGGTCCCTTCTTCCCAACCATGCACAATGTGGCTGGCACCATGGGGTGCCCGCCACAGGGTGCTAGGTTTTCACCAATCACCCCTTTTTTCAATTGAAGACTGTGTTCTCGTTTGGAACACAGGCTCCCATTGAAGTCAATGCAAGTCCGACCGAACGATGTTGGGAAGCATCGCAATCGGTCGTCCGGACTCGCAGGACCCGTTTCGTTTGGAAACGAGTCCGAGACCGATTCGTTCGGAACAGTTTCCTAATGACATCATAATCAGGCCCTTGGTGTTTTAAACAAATTTCTACATTAGTTCAGATAATGTTTAGTGGGTTAATATAATTTAGTTGAAATATTTTAGAATGCTTTGAATAGCCTTGTGGCTTGGAGGATTTAATCACACTATACTGTTTCTCTATAATCACGTGTAGTCCAGCAAAAGGCTTTGGAGCGCTTTGCCACATCTTGTAGCACAGGGTTATCTATTTATTGGTAACCGGCATAGGGATGCATTGTTACACCATGTAGCATAGGGGCTTTTATCCGTTGGTAGAATTTCGGTGCACTTTAGGTCTAAATTTATGGGCACCAATGGCACAAGATGCTTTAAACCTGAAATTATACAAGTAGGAATAGTGTTTATCATGCACAGACATTCCTTAGTATTTCAACATTTTTAAAAAAATGTTCAATGTTCTTTTTTTGTTTATTTTAGGACCATAAATGGTCCCTAACTACATGGAGTGGGAATTGTGCACCAGGGTGATTGCTACAGGACATACAGGGTCCGGAACCTTGTGTTGTGGCAATCTTCATGCCAACCGCTATTATTATTTCACCTTGATATAGAGAGAACAATGATCAAGGTATATCTTGTTCATATCAGGACTAATGTTTTATCAGCACTTAGATCATTGCTCTCTTATGGATCTTGATTCTTGATATTTTGGTTTTATACACGTCACAGGGCAATGAAAGTATTCATTATTGCAGGTACTCCAGTACCATATACTGTGATTTCTTGAAGGAAGATCTTAAAGTATTCCACAGTTAAAACTTTTTCCTCCTTCTAACAAGAAAAGATTGATCTTATCATTACATCACACAGAGGATACATTATTTAAAGGTACGATTCAGTTGAATGATGTGGATTAAATATATTGAGGTCTATCCTGGGTCCCCTGAGTTTTCAAACAGTCTTTATACTGTTTATTTAATTTACAAAAAACGCTTTATGTTTAGGTAAATGGACCTTTCCGCCCTTCCCCTTGATCAATTTTATCTTGATCAACATAAGGACTACCTAGTAGAATAGGTACACGATTTACCATTTGGCCAACATTCTCTTGGTAAAAATGATTTAATAAATTCAATGACCATAGAATTAATGCACAGTGAATATGAGAACAAACATCTTGTGATAAAGTTTGCCTTACTTTTTTGAAACGTTATGACGCACTAATAATTTGATATGGTGATTTAATGCATGTATGTTTTGTGACGTTTTATGTAAAGCCAATGCAATGTCAATGTTTATTTGACATAATGATTTTAAATATTTGTATATATTGTCTGTGTTTGGTAGCCCTGAAGAAGTCCTGTTTGGGTGAAACACATGCTACTACAAAATAAAATGAAGAAGTTTTTATAATGAGAAGATCATGAATAAAGAAATCTAATTTTAAAGAAAAAATCCTCTTTGAGTCTGTGCATCATATGTTCAATGTAATGTCTACATGCCATACTTTAAATTAACCTGTATATGATTACATAAAAAGACAAAGGGTGTGTGCTGAATCATGTTTCGTTGTTGTTGATGGAATTTCTTCGAGTGGAAGATTAAGATCACTGGTCTTCCAGATTCGTGCACCACTACATTTGTAGCTTAACCAGAGCCCACTATAGTGATAACTGCAATATTCTTTTGCCTTACTCTCTCCTTTTAATAATATGTAGTCATGTGGAGCTGTGCATTTGTTAGAGAATAATGCCAATATTATTTATTTCTAGTGAATTTAAAGAGAAGCCGTGGCTGCATCAACTTGGCATGGCAAGGATTCTTGCAAGGAAGACTGTCTGCAACCCTCTTTTTTGAAGAACCTACATCCAAAGGAAATGTGCACTGTGTGACAGAATTACAATGAGGTTAAATGGATAACATGTAGCAGACGTCATTGAAAGTGATAAGTTTGAATATGGCCATACCGGGCATTGTCAGCACTCCTAAGGCCCAAAATAAATAGGACAAAATATACTCCTTTTTGATGAAGCATCAAATGAGACTGTACAAAATATCAATGAGTTGGTCACTTTATGGGATTATATATGTAAGTAGTTATTTTACCACAGTCAAGAAGACTTTGAGTACAGTGCTAGTAAACTATGACGAATATTTGCTGGAATTTCTAAAATATCACCACTGTCAATTTTGGGTAGAGCTGCACTTATGAAAATTATTGTTCTTCCAAAAGGATTTATCTATATAACAGGTGCAGATTCTTTGAACCTTGGTTCTTTAAACCCTGGCAGGCAAACTGTGCAAGAGTACTTGTTAGAGAAGAACACCTTGTGTGAGATGAGAGGTGATGAGATGGGGGCTGGCTGGCCATGGTATGCCAAATGTTTTACTCTACCAGTGAATGGCTGTGAGGATGAGTCCCCAGCTAGATGTGACAGTTAATGGACCCCACCACCATTGGAGTTCCCTATTGGGTCATTTTGAGATATCAAAATCCATGTAACCCTAAAACTGTGACTCTGATGCTCTGCTGGGCCTTGTTAGTGACCTCTCAGACATCAGTCCTCCTCACAACGGCCTTGAAGGGACAGTCAGCAACCCCCCCCCATCTTAGGTCTAGGCCACTGTCAGCATAATTATAGATTGTGTGGTGCAGAAGCAGCAGCAGCACTACTCCTAATGATGCCATGCGGCCTCCTGTGTGAATCAAGTCCAGTGATCTCAGGTAAGAGGGACCCCTTTTATGTTTATTGATTTTTTGTAACGAAAGTTGATATCTGCAAACATCATTTGAATTCTGATCAAGTAAATGATTGAGAATATTTTAACGAGTCCAGCTGGAGAAATGATCACAATCATCTCCAGTGGTCCTGTTATTACAGTTACCTGTAGCTTGCTCAGTGGCCTGATGATCTGGGAACACTGCCTAAAGTATTGAAGGAAGTAAGAAAAACTTGGAATGACCATGGACTCCAAGCCATCAATGAATGCCCAAGTGGACAAACTAGCAAGATCAAGCTTTGTTACTATAAAAACTGTGACAAATCTTCCCCCATTTGGGATTTTCACACACGGTCCAGGCTACCATCGCCCTTGTTCTGTCCAAACTCGATTACGCCAATAGCCTACCCCTTTAACGACCATGAAAAGACTACAACAGATTCAGAACTCAGCTGCCAGACTACTCTTACATATAAAACCACAAGACCACATCTCCCCTGCCTTGAATTCCCTGCATTGGTTACCGATTGCCAGAAGATCCACGTTCAAGCTGCTTTGTATCACCCACTGAGCGATACATGGAACAGGACCGCTCTTCATCAGGAATAAAATCATCAAACAGATTCAACAAAGGAACCTCCGCTCTAGAGTGGCACCTCGCCTCAAAACCCCAACGTACAAGAAAAAAAACATGGGTGGCACATCCTTCTCTGTTCAAGCAGCCAAACTATGGAACTCTTTACCCCCAACATAAGATGCACAGATAACCACCTTATCTTCGGAAAACTACTCAAGAATTGGCTCTTCCCCCCATAACCACCATATGCAAATAGAAATATACAGCATATCCCTCTGTATATAAGCATTTATATGTACTATAGTTATGTACCTATATATGTGTGTTGCTTTGTATAAACGCGTAGAATAATTATGTTTTTAAAAAAGATAGATATTCACTAGTTCTGCTTAACAAATGTACACATTACTGATAGTTACATTATTCTATGTTTTTAACATTTATATAAGTGTCTACATAAATAAATCTTTTATCATAACTATTTGTCTAGAATTGCTTCACTATTGAATTACAACAATAACAAAAAATAATTTAAAGTACAACAACATTTGAAAGCTGGAGTTTATTTAATGCATCTTTAATCTACACATACTACCTTCCTTTATGCATCTATACACCTTCCATGTACTTATGGATCTATATATTTATTAGTTTTCTTCTAATTCAGCATATACAATTCACCACCCTATTTCTCACCCTATACCGCTATCAATATATCCTCTACCTCAAATCTCTGACTCATCTCAAATCTATTTCTACTACTCTTTCCAATGCACTGCACTATTTCTCACCCTATGCCTCTATCAATATATCCTCTACCTCCAATCTCTCATTCATCCCAAACCCCATACCACTACTATGATCCCTAAAATAACCCTTTCTAGACTCTTCCCTCCTCTACCCCTCCTTGCATCATCTCATACCTTTTTTTACTATTCTGATCTTCCAAAGCAAGCCTGTCTAAACCCTTCCCTCTGACTCTGCCCCCTCCACCTCCCTTTTAATCATCCCAAGCCTCCTCCTACTGCTATGAGCTACAAAAAAAAATCAAAATCCTTCCCTCTTCTATCCCTCCACTATCCTTTTCAATCCAAATAACAGACTAACATGTCCACTACTCAAATTAATTTCATATTTCACTATACTAATTCACCACTAATCCTTTATGGGTTCCAGAGTAGCATGTTACTCACCAAAAAGCACTTCAACACCTCATCAGGGGTAGCAAGCGCTATATAAATGAAAATATTTTTCCCTCTTCTATCCCTCCACTAGCCTTCTCAATCCAAGCAACTGACTAACATATCCACCACTCAAATTACTTTCATATTTCACTATACTAATTCACCACTAATCCTTTATGGGTTCCGGAGTAGCGTGCTACTCACCGAAAAAGCTCTTCAACACCTCATCAGGGGTAGCAAGCGCTACATAAATGCAAACCTTTTTCCCTCTTCTATCCCTCCACTAACCTTCTCAATCCAGATAGCCGACTAACATATCCACCACTCAAATTACTTTCATATTTCACTATACTAATTAACCACTAATCTTTTATGGGTTCCGGAGTAGCGTGCTACTCGCAGAAAAATCGCTTCAACACCCCATCAGGGGTAACAGGCGCTATATAAATGCAAACCTTTTTCCCTCTTCTATCCCTTCACTATCCTTCTCAATCCAAATAACTGACTAACATATCCACCACTCAAATTACTTTCATATTTCACTATACTAATTCACCACTAATCCTTTATGAGTTCCGGAGTAGCATGCTACTCGACAAAAAAGCGCTTCGATCCCTCGTCAGGGGTAGTAAGCGCTATATAAATGCAATTACAATACAATACAATGATCACAAATATCTTTTAATATAAAAGAGGAATGCAATCTGCAGATTGGAAACATCAAGGACATACAATCCCCAAACTATTCCTCCCCAGAATTGTCTGGAGAGGATATACAAGTTTTTCACCAAAACGGCTCTTCAATGAATACCTCTTTGTATGATGACATGAGGCCACCAGGACTGTAGTGGTTGCTATCTGGTTCAACCTGGGTGACTGGATGTTTGATCGATAAAGATCCCCTATTTGTGATTGGCAGTGGGCAGCTGCCCGGTGACACAGACTGGACATAAAAAATGGACGCTTCCCACAGCTCTCTGAGAGTTGCTACCTGGAGCTGAGGCTGATGCCCTACTAAAGCTCTGCTGGTCAGTCCTGCTACTGCCAACAATGTGTGATGGAAACCACCAGCCACACCAAAGAGTTCAGAGACACTGATCAAGATTGTTGCAATGGACTATTTGTATCGCATCATAAATTGGAAGATGCTGTGTAAGATGAACCCTACAATTGCACAATTGGATGAGGAATTTTTCTACCCCTCCTCCCCATCTAGCCCTGTACTTGCAACCTAGCTTCTATCCTGCATGGCACTGAGCTCAGGCTCATCAACAACCCGAGTGCTCCGAGTCCTGTAGTAATATGTCCGAGCCATATTTGTTATTTCCTGCAACCTGTCTGGCTCTGCAGAGATGCAGGTCCTATCAAGCTTGATGCAACCTAACCTAACCTAACCTTTCACCAACTGACTAGGGATAGATACACTGTACTGATCAATGAGTACTCAATTGTCTGAGATACTGTATACATATACAGGTCCCTTTTGAAAGCTCCCACGCTTCGTTTTAATGAGCCCCTGGGTGGGCCAGGTCCCGGGAGCAATGCGCATAATATATGCAGGGGCTGCGCGGGCCCCCACAGCCCCAGGGACTGCCACCTCCCGGGGCTTTATTAATAATGTGTGGGGGGCACGTGGCCCCCCCGCAGCCCTGGGGACTGCCACCTCCGCGGGCGTTAATTATTAAATGCGGAGGGGCACGCGGCCCCCGCAGCCCTGGGGACCGCCACCTCCCAGGGCTTGTTTTAAAATTATAGTGTGGGGGGGCTCAAGCCCCCCCACAGTGCCCCGGGGACCACCACCTCCCCGGGGCACTAATTATTTAAATGCGGAGGTCCGTTGCGGACCCCCGGGGACTACCACCTCCCAGGACTTTAAATAAGATGGAGGGGGGCCGTGCAGCCCCCCTCCTGGAGCCCTAGATGGCCCTGGGGACCGCCACCCCCCAGGACCGTTTCCAGCAATGTCCCGGGGTGCAGTTTTCGATGACAGGGCGGAAGCACGGCTCCCGCCCTGTCATTGCAAACACTGCTTTGCTTCGTGGAAGCAAAGCAGATTGCTTTTGGACAAGGGGAACTTCATATCAGTAGCTCCCCTTGTCCAAAAGCAATGTTGGCTCCCGCAGGAGGTGGGGAGCCGGCTGGGACCGCGGGGACATTGGGACTCCCCCTGCGGTCCCCAACATGAGGCCAGGCCCGGGGGATGGGGTCCCCAGGGCCAGAAGTGGCCCAGGGAAGGGGGGCCACGCAGCCCCCCTCCCAGAAAAATAATTAGTTAAAAACGATGCAATGCCCCGGGGGATGGGGTCCCCGGGGCCAAAAAGGGCCTCAGGAGGAGGGCCGCGTGGCACCCCTCCTTAAAAAAGAATCTAAACTAAAAATATAAATATGTGCCTATGCCCCGGTGGATTGGGTTCCCGGGGCCCCTTCCCGCTTTTAATTTTTTTTTTTTTTTTAAATGGGTCATGCCCTGGGGTTGGGGTCCACAGGGCTTACAAAATATTAAGAGAAAGGGGGCCACACAGCCCTCCTTCTAATAAAAAGAAAAAAAAGAAAAGCCGACATCTTGCCGGAGGCCCGCTCCCTCCTTGCACCACTCTGCAAACGCGTTCTAAGTTGGGGGATTAAGTCCCCTTGAATCCTGAGGGTCCCTGGGGGCCAACTAGCCCACCAGGTACCTCCAGTAAGCCCCACACAGCTGGGAGGTGGTCTGAGGCCACACCCCTTTTTACACCACTCTGCAAACGCGCCTCTTGGCGCACTGAAGGTGGGGCAATGAGATCCTCATGTGTCCTGAAGACCTCAGGACTAAAGTGGACTTCATCCCCTGAGCAGCAGTGCACCAGGAGGCGCGTTTGTAGAGTGGTGTAAAAAGGGGGCGTGGCCTCGGACCACTCTCAGCAATCTAGCTGTGTGGGGCTTACTAGAGATAACAGGAGGGCTAGTTGGCCCCCAGTGACCCTCAGGAGGCAAGGGGACTTCATCCCCCAACCAAGAGCGCACCAGGAGGCGCGTTTGCAGAGTGGTGCAGAAAGGGGGCATGGCCTGTGTCCACCTCTCAGCAATCCCACTATCTGGGGCTTACTGGAGGTAACAGGTAGACTAGTTGGCCCCTAAGGACCCCCAGCAGCGAAGGGGACTTCAATCCCCATCCAAGAGCGCACCAGGGAGCGCATTTGCAGAGTGGTGGGCAAAGGGGGCGTGGCCTGCTATGTGAACTTACCAATGCTGCTGTGTGGGACTTACTGGAGGTAATAGGAGGGGTAGTTGGCCCCCAAGGACGTCCTTGGGGGCCAACTACTCCTCCTGTTACCTCCAGTAAGTCCCACACAGTGGTATTGCTAAGAAGTCTTCGGAGGCCACGCCCCCCTTTCTCCACCACTATGCAAACGCACCTCCTGGTACACTACGGGTTGGGGGACGAAGTCCACTTTACTCCTGAGGGACTTTGGGGGCCAAGAAGCCCTCCTGGTATCTCCTGTAAGTCCTACGCAGCATAATTCCTGAGCGTTGGTCGGTGGTCCAGCCTCCTTTCTGCACCACTCTGCAAACGCGACTACTACGTTATAGTTAGAAATTAGCATTTAAAAAACCTAAGAAATTCACTGAAAAAACCATAGGTTTCAGGGACGTTATAGTTAGTTGCACATTTCACTCGTACAAAACCAGAGAAATTCGGCCGTTATAGTTAGTTGAGCTAACTATAACTCACGCCCCGCAATGCACTGCTGATGATGTCACATATTACAGCACTGATGACATGGTCAGTGACATCACTGATGACATCACTGATGACCCCTAATATAACCTTTCATACACTCACTCTAAAATACAGAGTACCATTCTCGAAACCATAGACACACCAATACCAGTTAGTACATACCCACTCACTGATTCATAGGTCTACACACACATCCACTCATTCACCCATACAGTCACTCATACACGCAGTCACTCATCAATACAGCCACTGATATATGCACTCGTACACCCATACAGACACTCACATACTGCCACTCACCCACAGAGATACTCGCACACCTAGTTAGTCACCCAAAGAATCAATCACAGTATAATTTACTCACCAATACAGTTATACACACACCACCTCACTTATTCATACAGATACTAACACGTACTTACTTTCATACAATCACTGACACAAGCACACACTCATCCATACAGCCACTCTCACAATCACTCACTCTCATGTATAGTCAGTTATATACTCCAACACTGACATATACTGCCTTTGACATATATAGTTACTCACCCATATACCACTGAGACATCCATTCACTCTCCAACACAGCCATACGCACACTCACTCACCCATACAGCCCCTCGCAGATGCACTCATGAACCCATACATCCACTGAATCACCCAGTCACACATCCATGCAGGGAGTTACACCCTCCCCACCCACCCACACAGACACTGAGGCACCCATACAGCTACTCAGACAACCAATCATCAATCCATATAGACACTCATGTAACTACTCACCAACCCATGCAGCCACTTACATACCAACTGACAGACTGATACAAACAGGGAGGAGAGGGGGAGAGGAGTTGGCCTAACGGCTAGGGCGGTCGTCCTCAAATCTGGGAAACTGGGTTCGAGTCTCGGCAACGACGCTGAACATCCTGTGATTCTGGGCAAATCACTTAATCTCCCCGTGCCTAACAAAAAATGAATGTGTCCTCATGTAACGCAACTGGTGCTATGTAAAGCGCTCTGATACCCGATACCTTCGGGTCAAGTTCGCGCTATATAAAACTACGTGAAAAATAAATAAATAACATTCACACAGATTAGTCACTCACCCATGCATTCACTAAGACATGTTTAATCACTCACTTATACAGTCAGTCACGCACCTACTAAATCATCCTTTCAGACACAAATACACCCACTCATTCTTCAATACACCTTGGCGTGTATATATATATATAACATTCTTAAACTTTTCAGAAACATCCAGTCACTGAATGATGTCATCAGTGATGTCATTTGAGATGCCATCAGTGATGTCATCAGTGATGCCACTGACCATGTCATGAGTGATGTCATGAGTGATGTAATATGCGACGTCATCAGCAGTGCATTGCGGGGGCGCGAGTTATAGTTAGCTCAACTAACGATAACGCCCGAATTTCTCTGGTTTTGTACGAGTTAAATGTCCAACTAACTATAACATCCCTGAAACCTGTGTTTTTTTTCAGTGAATATATATATGTATATGTATATATATGTATATATGTGACCAAGAGCTGTTGAGCTCGAAACGCGTCTTTGTGCCGGTAATAAATCTGAATTGAGAACCTTGGATCGGCGTGGCACGTTGCTTGCTTGACAGTGTAAGCGTGGTGGTGGATATATATATATATATATATATATATTCACTGAAGAAGGAAAAAAAATATATATATATATAATGTGTTATTAAAGAGTTGTTTCTTTAGTGAAGTAAGAGCACTTGCTTGGCATATTTTTTTTTTAAGTGCAGCAATTGTGTTATTCTTTATGCAGAACCAACCTTCACACCACCGCCCTTTAGTGAGTCCTTGACTGCTTATTCAAACTACCCAGGACAGACAATGGGTCTTTAGTGGCTAGCTTTCCATCTCAAACTAGGTACCCAGAGAATCTTGTGGATAGGGAGAAAATTCAGTGTCATCATTGACACGGATAGATGGTCGATTCCACACCCCAACCAACTGCCCCAAAAAGTTTTAAACTTTGTTTAAAAAAGAAGTAAGATCAAAGGATTAGAGTTACAAAGCGAGTGACAAATCTACAAACAGAATTAGCATTCAGATTAAGTAATGAAAGTCCATAATCTCGGGTAGGGTAAGGTTATGGTTAGTGTAGGCTTGGACATACGACGAAAGATATAGGAAAATATAGTTAAGGGTGTTATATGTTTCAGTGTTTCAGTGAGGGCTAGACCAAAGGACTGAGAATAGGAAAGTAAAGGTACTGATGTTAAGGGTAGGGTCCTTCAGTGCGCAGTGGGAGTGAAGAGTATACTCAGGAATTATGTGGTTTTGCAGATTCCTTATTTTCCACCTAATTGTGGATTTACCACACTAGCCAAAAGTGCCATCATCTACTGCATAATTTACAACAAAAAATTTGTATCGAGCTGAAATGGATCAAAAGTTACTAAAAGAATATGCCATGCTATGTGCAGTACAGTAAGAGTCACTGCAAGAGTAACTGGTCACCGTTCAGTTACCGATTGTTGTATTCAGATATTATAGGTGTATTAATAATATCAACCTTTTCCCCAGACAGTTATAATGTCCCCAACTGAGGAAGGGTGTTTCTCTACTGCATAAAACAATCATAACATTTTTAAACAAATTAAATTGGGGGGAAATGTTGATTACATTTTTATTTTTTAGTCCTCATATGCGACAATCCATAAAAGGAAAAAGTTATGGTGTGATCAGGTTTAGGATTTGGACCTAGTTCCCACATCCTGCTGGATATTCCTGCCCCTGTTGCACCTACATTCAGCCTTTATCTAGAGGTAGTGAGGTTACCCCCACTTTAACCTCACCATGGATTTAGATGTTTTAATCCTTGGACCATTAACCACTTATTCTATTATTGGGTTGGAATTATGGAGTACCAGGGGCTCCCAGGTGCTAATTCGCTTCGCTGAACCATTGAAACAATCCATCCTACCAAAACGCCTAGCCGCCTTTAGCCAAGCTGCACAGGAAGGTAAATTGCTAGAGACCCAATTGATGCATATCTCCATACGAGCAATTATGATTAAAATTAATAACAGTTGCTCTAATACTTTCCTATTCTTCCCAATGAAGCCACCATTATCCAGAATCCCAAAAATAATCAGAGAAAGGCTTACCTCTATCTTTCTTTTCAAAATAGCCGTCAGTATCTTACCCACTTCTAGCCAGTAATCATGGACACCTGGGCACTGTCAAAACATGTGCACATCATCTGCTTTGGCAAATCCGCACTTTAGACAACACTTGATTTCCCCTCCTATTCTGGATAATTTTTGGGAGACCAATAAACTCTATGTAAAGTAAAAAGATGATTCTTTTTTAATGGAGCATATTTGACAAACGACCATAGCATGTTCAGAGATACTTGCCACATAGATGATAAGTTGACGTCGGGTAGCTCATCTTTCCACTTTCCCTCCAGTGGTATGTTATGGCGATCTTCCTCTTGTACCAACATCCAGTACCATTTAGTGATCTTTTTTCCGAAGGGGGTTTCCGCATAGTGCTGTCTCCCAGTTATTCGGGCCACTAAGTACTTGACTTTGGGCCCAACTTGTCAGTTGAAAGTACTTGAATCTGGACAAATGATTATTAGTTTCCTTCGATAAGTGCTCCCAGGAGATTACACCATGTACATCCATAAGATGGCCCCATTTCTCCATTGCAACTTCCCTAAGTGGCATGGACAATAAGTCTTGTAAACACTCAGGAGTCCCAGGTGATTTCCATATTGGAGCCATAAAGCTGTAATATGGTAGGTCTAATATTCTCCGGACTTGGATCCACAATTTGCATGCTGTGCTCAAGATCTTTAGGCAGACCTTTTTGGAAAATTTAGGATGTCCGTATTTAAACATGAAATAGCTGCCGTGTTCAGCAAAATCGTAGGTCAAGGCTCCATAGCATGGCCACCTTGATTGATAGTTTTTGGTTAGGAGTACTCTAAGGTTTTTCAGCTGAAAAGCCCAACAATATAGTTGGAAATCCGGGAGGGCAAGCCCACCTGCAATTATTTTCTTACGTAGCTTTTTCCAAGCAATTCTTGGGTTTTTGCAAGTCAAGATAAAGCTAGTCAAGTCACTATGTAATTTCTTAAAGCCTTTTGCCTCGAAATGCAATGGTAGGGCATTAAATATGAAGGTAAACTTTGGAAAAATCATCATCTTAATCAGATTTACCCTGCCTATGATTGATAGAGGCAGATGAGACCAGAGTTGTAAAAGCCTCTTGGTATCTATTAGGAGTTTCTGAAAGTTAATCTGGGCCATTTCCTCTAGGCTTTTTTTTTTAAAAATCTTTTTTATTCAAAGAATAACATAAAATATACAGATACAACCAAAACAAATGCAGTACAATGCATTGATCAGAACATTCAAGAATGACAGTACATAATACACAAGCAGGTTCAGGCATTGGGTTACTGACAAGAAGCACATAACATTGTTCCATACTTTAGATCATTAAATATCTTCATCATCAACCACAAGGGAGGGAGGGAGGCTGACCGGAGTACACAACAAACCTCTATCTTCATTCCATTTTTTTGTTTAAATATCTTTATTGATTTTTGTTTTTATATCCATTTGGTCGTTACGTCTTTTTGCATTTTACATGACAATGCAGAAATGATCCAATTCTTCAATCTAATTACAATACATAACCTCATGAAATCATGTTATGGGTCAACATTTCTTAGTACATTAGCATTATCAGGACAAGCCTCAACACTTTCAGCCGAGAGCTGCTATCTGCATCAGTTATAGCACTACAGTCGCCTGTCAGCAGTGTTGCATCATTGTTACCATGTCACAATGGTGGTTGCTGGGTCTATATAAACTCATAAATTGTCAAGGACCGCGTTACAACATGCAACATCCACATCATCAATAATCGCGTTGAATGGCAACATGTGATTGTGTGAGTTCCTCAATAACGGGACTTTACATAGTAATTCCAAAAAGAACAGACAGATTAAATGTTCATCAAGAAGACATATATACAATAATAAATTGTTATTTTCAATATCTTTAAACCTGAGAAAATGCAAAAAAGAAAATTTGTAAAAGAAAAAAGGGGGGGGGGCGGAGGGGGATTGCCATGTTTGTCTCGGTGCGACGATTGCTGTCGATCTGTGCGTGATGCTACATGCGCGGTGCCGCGGACCTCTATCTTCATTCCATGGGCCCCATATTTTTGTCCATTTATGTGGGCAACCCCTACTCTCGTAGACAACCCTCTCCGCCTGCATGCACCAATCCATATCCGACTCCCAGTCAGTGTACCTGGGCTGGGTTCCTCCCTTCCATGTTCTAGCTATATTGTGCTTCGCCACCATACAGCCCAAGGTAACCCATCACTTCTCAGTGCGTGACAGATCTGTGGCATCCCAGATGTTTAACAGACATAACCGGGGGGAAACATCAATCGGTAACTTACATATTCAGGATATTCCAGTGATAACCTTCTCCCAATACTTCTGGAGGATCGGGCAGTGCCACCATTGATGTATGTAGGTACCAACATGACCTCACCCACGGGGACAGTTAGGGGAATCCATTACCCCCATCTTGACCAGTACCGAGCTGGTGTAGTAGGCCCGATGTAGCAATTTAAGTTGGATAAGTTTGAATCTGGAACGGATCGCGACTTCGCGGGGGGAGGCCAATGCCTCCCGCCAGTCGTCGTCATCCAAGTCCCCTACGTCATCTGCCCACTTTATACGTATTTCTCCTGGGCGTCTGGAGTATGATTGAGAATTTTACGGTAGGTCAATGAGATGGCTCTTTCGGGGAGATAGTCATCTAATAATCTGTCTTCCAGAGGCGAGTAGACCGGCAAATTCGAGTCCCTCGGAATAGCTTGGTACAACGCGTTTCTGGCCTGTAGGTAGCAAAAGGTTTCCCTTTCGTCCAATTGGTAGTCCCTTTGCAGGTCGCTAAATGGAATCACTCTACCCTTCACCCACATGTCTCCTACTTTCGAGAGACCAATCAAGTCCCATTTGTCGAATCCTGGTTGTTTCGATAGCATACCTAAACGGGCTGTTTCCAATAACGGAGTAACTTGTGTTATTTTGTCTTTCCATCCCAAAGCACGTACTGCTGTGAGCCATAAAGCTACAGTAGAGGACGTAGGAGTGAATCTAGGCGTGTACTTTGCCCCCCGTAAAGTGCCCTTAGATAAGTGCCAGGAAGAATGTTATGTCTGTCCATTCTG
The DNA here is from genome assembly GCA_963921515.1 of Calotriton arnoldi. Taxonomy (NCBI): domain Eukaryota; kingdom Metazoa; phylum Chordata; class Amphibia; order Caudata; family Salamandridae; genus Calotriton; species Calotriton arnoldi. The sequence goes on along the minus strand of CAWUFW010001349.1, from coordinate 765,446 downwards.
TAAGCCGGGTCCGATATGGGTCGGTGGACCCAGTGATTCAGAACAACTAATTGTGAGGCCCAGTAGTAAGATCTAATGGCGGGTAGGGCAATGCCTCCATCATACAAGCTTTTTGTTAGTTTACTGAGGGCAATACGGGGAGTACCCTGGTTCCAAAGCAGAGCCCGTACTTCAGAATCTATTAATTGAAAGTAAAGCGGTGGGACTAAGTATGGCGCATTTTGCAGGGCATACAAAAAGCGCAGGAGTGCCATCATCTTGTAGAGGGCCGCTCTACCTAAAAGTGTAAGGGGTAACGTTTTCCAATGGAGTACATCTGCTCGGAGGCGGTGCAAGGGGGGCATCAAGTTACGCTTGTAGAAAACTGAGGGATCTGGCGTAATATATATTCCTAAGTATTGAAAGCCGTCTGTTACTATTTGGGCTTCGCAACCCGATGGTAAACTCGGAGGGTCCCCAGTTAATAGTGTACCCGGAATATTTTTGAAAGAGAGCGAAGATGTGTAGCACTCTACGAATAGAAAAGGGGGGTTTAGCCAAGTATAGCAAGATGTCGTCAGCACAGAGGGAAATCTTATCCGTCCACTCCTGCGACCAATTGAGGCCCCTAACAAGGGGGTCTCCCCTTATCCAAATCGCCAGGGCTTCCAGGGCCAAGGCAAAGAGCAGGGGTGAAAGCGGGCAACCCTGTCTCGTGCCCTTCCCCAACACAAAGGGCGCCGAACGAGCTCCATTTACCGAAATCCTCGCCAAGGGCTCAGAGTAAAGAAGGCACACCCAAGACAAAAACCGACCACCGAATCCATATCGTTCAAGTGCAGCGAACAGAAAGGGCCATTCGATCATGTCAAAGGCCATTTTGGCATCAAGGGACATAATAATGGAATCTTCCTGTATAGTGGAGGCTCTGCCTAGGACACCATATAGACGGCGGAGATTCAATGCTGTATTCCTGGTAGGCATGAAGCCAGATTGATCCGGATGCACTAATTTGAGGAGGTATGGGGAGAGACGTTGTGCCAGAATCTTAGCTAGGATTTTAACCTCAGGGTCCAATAAAGAAATAGGCCGATAAGAGCTACAGTGTTGGGGGGGTTTACCCTTTTTATGGATTACCACGATATTAGCTAGTCTTTGCGTCTCAGGCAGAGTACCCCGAGTCGCGCTTTCCTCATACATTCGCACTACGAATGGGGCGATGGTCGTAGCGTTAGATTTATACAGTCCAATTGGAAGGCCACTCGGGCCCATGGCCTTGCCGGACTGCAAAGAGCATATTGCTTTAGATACCTCTTCGGCTGTCAAAGCAGCATCGAGGTCCTTAACGTCTTGGGCGTCTAAGACAGGCAGCGGCAAAGTAGCAAGCAGTTCCGCCGCCTCCGCCTGGGTAGACGGCTGCAGAGACGTATATACCCGTTCAAAATGATTGGCAAACGCCCCCGCTATATTAGTTCTGTCGTGTATTTTATTGCCCCCCTGATCAATGATCTGAGCCACCCACCTATTTGCTAGCTCTCTTTTATCCAACCAAGCTAATAACTTGCTGGCTTTGTCCCCTATATCGTAAATACGATGTTGAGTGGCCCGGTATTGTGTCCTAGCCGCCTCCTTTGCGACATCCCTATATTCCTTTTGTTTTATCGACAGTTTATGTGCAGTAGCAGGTGTGTGCGAGGCCGCCAACTCGCCTACCCGTGTGGCCACCTCTTTCTCCAACTCTACCAGTTGTTTACGTTTCTCTTTTTTGTTACCCGCAACCGCTGCCACCCCACTACCTCGGATTACAACCTTATAGGCCTCCCATAATGTTACATCCGAAGCAACCGAACCATAATTTTCTGCGAAGTAATTTTGGGTAGATTTCACCAATTTGTCTCTTATTGACGGCACTTTGAGATACCAGGGGTTAAGGACCATTGCATGTCGGGTATGGGGAGGAACACCCCCATAAAGTGTCATGATCGGGGAGTGGTCTGAGATACCCCTGGGAAGGAAGGAGGTCCCCTCGAACATGGGGAGCACAGAGGCTTTGCAGAAGAGATAATCAATACGGGACAGACTCCCATGCACCCCAGAGTGAAAGGTGTATTGTGAGGAGGTGGGATTACAGGTCCTCCATACATCTATCAAATCAATCAATCAATCAATCAATCAATCAATCAGGGGTTTGTTAAAGCGCGACTACTCACCTGTAAGGGTTTCAAGGCGCTAGGGGGGGGGGGTGCAGGTTCCATCCATCAAGGAGAGGGTCTGTCGAAGAGCCAGGTTTTGAGGTTTCTTGCGAAGATGGGGAGCGATGTTGTCTGTCTGAGGTGGAGCGGAAGGGCGTTCCATGCTTTGGCCGCGAGGAAGGAGAAGGAGCGGCCTCCGGATCTGGTCTTTCTGGTGCGGGGGACCACGGCGTAGGAGAGCTGGGCTGATCGTAGGGTCCTTTGGGGTGCGTGGAATTTGAGTCGGCTGTTCAGGTATGCTGGTCCGGTGCCGTGGAGGGCCTTGTGTGCGTGGGTGAGCATCTTGAAGGTGATTCTCGCCTCGACAGGGAGCCAGTGGAGGGTGCGCAGGTGCTGGGAGATGTGGCAGTGTTTTGGCAGGTTGAGGACCAGTCTTGCGGCGGCGTTCTGGATGTTCTGTAGCTTGCGGGTGAGGTTTTTGTTTATTCCGGCGTAGAGTGCGTTGCCGTAGTCGAGTCTGCTGGTGGCCAGGGCGTGAGTGACGGTCTTTCGGTGTTCGAGGGGATCCATTTGAAGGTCTTACGAAGGAGGCGGAGGGTGTGGAAGCAGGAAGACGAGACAGAGTTGATCTGGTGGTCCATTTTGAGCTCGGAGTCCAGGATGATTCCCAGGTTGCGTGCGTGGTCCGTGGGGGTTGGTGGGTTTCCGAGGGCGGGGGGCCACCAGGTGTCGCTCCAGGCATCGGGGTTTGGGCCCATGATGAGTACTTCTGTTTTGTTGGTGTTTAGTTGTAGGCAGCTGTTTTTCATCCATTTGGCGACGGCTTCCATGCCTTCTCGAAAGTTGCGTCTGGCGGTGTTGGGCTCGTTGGATAGGGAGAGGATGAGCTGGGTGTCGTCTGCGTATGACACGATGTTGAGTCCGTAGGTTCTGACTATGGGGGCGAGTGGAGCCATGTAGACATTGAAGAGCGTCGGGCTGAGGGAGGAGCCCTGGGGGACTCCGCAGGTGGTAGGTGTGGGGTCCGAGAGGAAAGGGGGGAGTCTGACCCGCTGCATCCTGCCGGAGAGAAAGGAGCGGATCCAGTCGAGGGCCTTGTCCTGGATTCCAGCGTCGTAGAGTCTGCGTATTAGGGTGCGGTGGGAGACTGTGTCGAACGCCGCTGATAGGTCGAGGAGGATGAGGGCTACTGTTTCTCCTTTGTCCAGTAGGGTGCGGATGTCGTCTGTTGCGGCGAGGAGGGCGGTTTCCGTACTGTGGTTTTTTCTGAAGCCGGATTGGGAGGAGTCGAGGATGTTGTGTTCAATGAATGTGGCGAGTTGGATGTTGATGGCTTTCTCGATGACTTTCGCTGGGAACGGGAGCAGGGAGATGGGTCTGTAGTTTTTGAGGTCGGTGGGGTCCGCTGAGGGTTTCTTTAGGAGGGGGTTGACCTCGGCGTGTTTCCAGTCGTCGGGGAACGAGGCGGTCACCAGGGAGCGGTTGATGGTGTGGCGGAGCATGGGTGCGATGGTGTCGGCGGCTCTGTTGAAGATGTGGTGGGGGCAGGGGTCCGTGGGGGCCCCAGAGTGGATTGACTTCATTGTTTTCAGTGTGTCTTCGGTGGTGAGGGCTGTCCAGTCGTCAATCGCTGGTTTCCGGGTGTCGGGGGTGGTTGGTGAGGGTTCAGTGTGTTGGTTGTCTTCGTCAAACCCAGTGCCTCAAGAAATTCCGCCAGTAACTTTCCGGATGGCTCTCCCCCCCTGGGTGGCAAACGATCCAGGTCTCCATTGAGAGCGGCATTGCAATTGCCCCCCACCAACACGTCGCCGTCTGGCAAGCTCAGCATATGTGGCCCTAAGTCAGCAAATGTGACGGAATGAAGCCTGGGGGGCACATAAAGGGAGGTTACATGGGAGGTTACATTAAGGGGCCTCCCTTCTCACTACCCCGAAACCGTGACAAACCTGCCCAGTGGATCTCGAGCAACTTTCTGTATTTGGAAAGGGAGGGAACTGCGTACCAGAATACCCACCCCTCTCGACCCTCTTGCATAACCGGTATGAGCCACCAACTTGTAACCCCACCTATTAAGAGCGCAATAGGAGGTACCCTGGATATGGGTTTCTTGGAGCAAAACCAGACCAGGGGCCTGTCGTTTTAAATATTGCAGCACGATTCCCCGCTTGATGCGATCCCCCAGGCCATTCACATTCCAAGAAAGTAGTTTAAGGCGTCCCAAAAGCGGGTCAATACTCATTTATACAACTAGTAAAGGTCCCTGATACGTGAAGGATAACTGAGAGGTAATGCTGATGGATCCTCCCACAACCCCCCCGCCCGTGTCAGCGCTAGAAACAATAAACACAAGATACGTGAAGTATGGAAATCAACATCAATGACGACCCAAAGTGCCATGAAAGAGACCACAACTATTAGGTTGTACTGAGCACACATACAAAGACTGCAACAACACCCATTAACACACCCTGCCTCCCTGCAACGTGGAATTAAAACTGCCCACCCCCCCCAATTTTGCAGAGCGCCTGTAAACCCAATGCAAATCTACTCTATGGAGGAAAGCGTTACACAGCCCAACTACCCAAAAGGTTACGTTACCAATCCCCCGGGTTGGCCAATGTAGAAGCCCTTAAACATAGCGCTGCAAGAGCCAGTGGCCAGTCCGTACAATGCCACCAAATACGACCCATCTGCGACTCTGCCCCCTAACAATGGTTCAATGCTGTGCGCCGACGTCACTACCAGCCAGTCTATGAGTCCTTGGCGCCCTCCCAGATGAAAAGGCTTGCCACCCCAAACTCTATATCTCGCAATATGTATGCACCCCTGCCCTCATAAGACAGTCAATACTCAACTTGCTTGGAGGGGTTCCTCCCATGTCCGGCTGGTGAGTCAGGTCTTTAGTGCGGGAGAATTGAACCATCAATCATTCACTGCCACTGCGGCCGGTTCTTTCTAGCAGACTGTCTGGTCTCCGCCCTTGACCCGGAGAAGATCGCTGACGAATATTGGAGGAGCGCCAACCTTCAAACCAGTCCCAGGTCTCCTCTGGAGTCTGGAAGAACCATGATTTCTCCTCAGTGAGCATCTTCAACTTGGCCGGAAAGAGCATGGCATATTTTAGGTCATGATCACGAAGTGCCCGCTTTACTTCGAGGAAGGATCTGCGTCTCTGTTGTACTTTGTAGGTAAAATCTGGAAAAAATTTAATGGTAGAGTTTTCAAATTTGAGCGGTGGAGCAGTTCTTGCCGTTTGAAGGATGATATCTCTATTACGAAAATTAAATATCCTAGCCAACAGGGGTCGCGGAGGAGCGCCTGGCTTTGGGGGGCCCCCCGGCACACGATGTGCCCGTTCCACTGAGAAGTATTTTGAGAGGAACCGGGGCTGTAGGTGCTTCTGTATTAATTCTTCAACGAATAAGTCCGCAGCCTGTCCCCAAAATTCGTACGTTGTTTCTTCGTGCTCGCCCTTCGTAGTCCCCCAGTTTAGCCTCAAAGTCCGATGCTTGGGCCTGTAGTCGCTTGGCCGATATTTCGAGGGACTTTGTTGAGGCCTGAAGTGTTTTCACAGAGTCTTCGGTCTCCTTGACTCTATACCCATGTTGTGGAGGTCGGCGCGTATGAGGGTATCTTCCGTCGTCACCATATCAATCTTTTGCTCCAACGCCGATCGAACCCCATGAATGGCCTCCATAACGTCAGTGAGAGACGGGCTCTCTGTGGCGGTTTGTAGTTTCGGTTCGGCCTCGGCTTGCTTCTCATCCGATGTGTCGGCTTTAGAATGAGCAAATTTAGATAGTTTCAACAGGCTGGATTGCCTTGAGCCTTTATTGGTAGCCATTACGTCGGATCAGGTCAGAAAGGCAGTCCCCAATTATAAGGAGTAGAGGGGCGCGTATACTGGGGGGCAGATTCCAACAAAGATCTGGAAAGGTCCAATTGCTCTGTGTCCTGAACAAACCCCCAACGGAAGTGCAGCTCGCTGAGGGTGACACGGAGACAAGTTCTCACCCTTTCCGCTTCCGCGCAGTGCCGCCGTACTTCTGGGGCAATGGAAGAATCAAGGTCGGCGATAAAAAGTACACACCTACCAACGGTGTGGAACCAGCTGATCCCAAGGGCGTAGATCCGCGTGACAATTGCTCCTCTACGTTCCAGCTCCATGCGTCCCCGCCGATCGATTACAGGAGAGCTTCTCAGCCAGAATGGGGGAGGGGCATCACGCAGAGACACATTGGCGGGCCCCGGCAGCAAGTAATGGCGAAATGCCCCAGTCGATCTTGAAGTTATCAGTGAAAGGGGGGAGGGAAGCCAATTTCACCGCTTCTAGTCCCCGCATCAGTACAGGAGGCAGTCCGATGCCGCCTTCGCGCGTATCGGGGCCCACTCGGCACAGCGTAATGTCCGCCACTCAGCTTCACCAACGAGGAGTGAACGGGGACACACAAAAACCAAGGCTCGTCCCTCTTTGTGTAAGGGCTGCGGCGCCGAGAGCAGAACGCTGTCCGGCGATCGCAGGCCCTCGCTGCAGCAGCAGATGTCGCGTAGAGCGGCTCCGGACGTCGTCACGGCCAAAGCGTACTCCTGGTCCCGGTCCGGGGTTCCGGATTGGATTACACCGGACAGAGTTGGCGGATCTTCTCTGTCGGCAGACCGGGTGACTCCGCAGCTCAATGCGCACCGAGGCCGTTGTTTTTGTCGGGCTATCCGGATATTTTAGCGGATTTTGGGGGAAAATTATTTACTGGAAGCTCGGAGCTTCACTCCTTTGCGGCCATTTTGGGTGTCGGCTAGCCACACCCCTCCTCTAGGCTTTTGACCACCTGGACTCCAAGATGGTGCCCAGTTGTACGTTCCAAGCCAATATTTCCGTCTTTCCTTCATTGACATGATATCCAGCTACCTTCCCAAAATCTTTTAATATGTGCATAATAACTGGGAGTGATTCTACAGGGTTTTGTGTGTAAATCATTAAGTCATCAGCATAAAGAGCCTCCTTCTCAACCCAACCATGGTGTTGAAAGGGCCGAATCCCCTGTTCTTTCCTAATTCTCCTGGCTAGGGGCTCAATATATAGATTAAACAATAAAGGAGAAAGAGGGCATCCTTGCCGCGTACCTCTCCTAATCTTAAATTCTTTAGTAAGGGAGCCATTAATTAAAATCTTTGCCAATGGATTTCTATATATATTTTTTATTGCGTTCAGAAACTTATCCCCTAGCCCATTCTGTTTCATAACAGCGTAGAGGAAAGTCCAGCTGACCCTATCAAATGCCTTGGCGGCGTCCACTGTCAAAATGGCTAATGGGAGGTTCTTATTTGTAGCCAAGTCTATGGCGCATACCAAGTCCTGGGTAAGGTAATTTAGCTGCCTACCCTTCATAAATCCTTTCTGTGAGGGCCCTATTAGATCTCCTAGTACAGACTCTAGTCTTTTAGCTAAAATGTTAGTGTATAATTTGTAGTCGTTGTTCAATAGGGAAATCGGTCTGTAAGACTCACACTTTTTAGGATTTTTATTTGGTTTTAAAATTAGTGTATTTGTGGCGTTGTTCCAAGAATACGGGACAGCGGCTTCTTCTATATACACCACATTAAGTAGTGAGGTTAGTACGGGAGTTATTTCATCTGCTAAGGCCTTATAAACTTCACTAGGGATACCATCGGGCCCGGGTGCTTTCCCGTTTTTTAGATTTTTTATGGCTATAGACACTTCCTCCACTGTTATTAATCTGTTAAGATGGCATTGTTTTTCCAGAGAAATTTTTGACAAGGGATTGTTTAGGATCCAGTTAGATATTTCTTCATCAGACAATTGTATCTCTTCCTTATATAGATTCTGGAAGAAATCAATGAAAGCATTCTTGATGTCCTGGTCGTCACAGCCACTTTCGCTCGACCCCTCCATGACTATTTCTTTTATTGTGTTCCTTACTAGATCTCCCCTAGTCTTCCATGCGAGAAGCTTCCCGCAGCCCTCCCCATACTCATAGTTTGACAGTTTACTTGAGAACCATTTTTATTTAACGATACCTTCTAAATGCTCTACTAGGTCATTTTTTCCCTCATCTATTTTTGCCAAGATCTCATTATTAAGATTTGGATCTACTACCTCATGCAGATCTCTTTGCCAGGAAGCTATTCTCTTCTCTATCTCCTCTATTTTGTTATTGCTCTCTCTCTTCTTATGGGTGGCATAGCTGATTATTCTCCCCCTGACAAAAAGCTTTATATGTATCCCAAACAGTACACTCAGAGGCAGATCTATGTTTAATTCAAAATATTCTTTGGTGTCTTGTTTCAGATTTACTAATGTTTCATGTTCTGCTAAGAGGGACCTATCCATAGTCCATCTAGATCTAGGTAAATCATGATCTAGGACTAACTCTAGGCTTATCGCTGAATGATCGAATAAATGGGCTGGCTGATGAGAAACTGCCTTGACCTTATTACCTAGTCTAACATCTATCAGGAAATAATCTATACGGGAAGCATGACCATATTTCTTGTTCTGGTGTGTGAACCCCTTATTTCTGCCAGCTTTTTGTCTCCAGGGGTCTACCAAACCCAAACTCTTCATCGTATTTAGTATATAAGCTCTTATCTTCGGTGTGCTGACTGTTGGTCTAGCGGTTGATTTATCTAGCTCTAAATCAAGTAAGGTGTTAAAATCCCCTGCCATTATAATGGGATTATTGTCATCAAAAATCTGTTGGAACAACTCCTGTAGTGGTGATGGATCGTCTATGTTCGGGCCGTAATAGCTTATCAGAGTGAGTTTTGTGTTATGTACTCTTATTTTGACAATGACCCATCTCCCTTTGGGGTCTGAAATAGTTGTTATTATTTTAGCATGGGTCGAATTTTCGAACAAAATTGCTACCCCTTTAACATTACAGTTCTGGTTCATGCATGCAAATTGTTGGACCCATTTGTGTCCCTTGAGTATTGAATCCCATTCGGCTTGCTGCAAATGCGTCTCTTGTATCATTATTATTTCACTTTTGGATTGTTTCAGAAATTGAAGAATTCTCCTTCTCCTATCCGCTACTCTTAGACCATTTATATTCCAGCTTAGTATCCTCAGGATGTGTTTTTTATCTAAATTAGCAATCTTCCAACGATGCCCCACTTCCCGCGCTTCCTGCTCTGTGTGTGATGTTCGCATATGAGGACCATATATATGTTTTTGTTTTTCTCCCAATGCTCCCCACCCAGTGTGATATTTACATACTGTGCATGTACCTTCCTTAATCTATTTACAATCCCCCCACCCTCCCACCCCGGGGAACCCTCCCACCCCGGGGAACCCTCCCTTTAAAGTAATTGGGCATAGGTCTTCCCAGCCGCCCTCGTAGGCTTGTTTACTGCTGAGTTCAACCATCTAAGCTGTACAGAAACCCTTTTAGTGTGATAGTCAAAAGGGCTTCTAATAATAAAATGCTTTTCTTGTGCTGCTTCTGGTCAAGAAATGATTACTATAGTATTAAAGCCTGCTGCCGAGGGCCATAACGATTGTTATAGGCCCTGAACCTAAAACGAGGCTGAGGACTTTTAACAACAAGTGTGGACTGAGGTAGAATGGCTTTAATCTATTAGAACATTCCACCTACTGGGAGTAGAATATTCTAAATTATGATAGCAGAAACAAATAAACAGACATTGGAATGTTTGGGCAGAAGGACTGTACCAGCCCTGTTTGGCCAGAAGGACTGTACCAGCCCTGTTTGGCCCTGGGCCACTTCATTGTCATATTAGAAGGAGCTTTCCTCATTCCATGGTTTTAATATTGGTTAGTAACTAACATTTTATTTAGGATCTGATGAACATGTATACTTTTCTTTCTTAAGAAACGTTTGTATTTTGCATAGATCTCATATGTGTGTTAAAATGAGAAAATTGTGAGAAAATATAGCCAGAGTGTGCCACATATCACCACATGATTTGTCCTTTCCTGATATATAATTTAGCCATCTTGCAGCAAAATGTGGTACTCCTTTGTCTCATCCTTCCAGTGGCCAGGAATAAGATCAGAAGATGGGAAGTAACGTTAGGACCATAGTGCATGGTTTTGAGGTGAGAGATAGGGTTGCAGTTGGTGTTGGCATAGAGTTATGGTTAGGGAGGTTCAATTTGAGTTAAGATATAGGAGCCAATCTTTATGGTTTAGGAAACTTCATAGCATGGTGAAAACAATGTAATTACCATTAGAATTACAGGTTGGTGGCTACACTTTATAGAAGAAAAATTGGGGTGATTAAAAACACTTAAATGTTTCTCTTAATGCTGTCAAACCAAATGCATTGGCAGTAAACATTTTTTTTTCCACACTCCAAGGTTCCCAATTTAAGTTTGGCACTTTTTTTTATTTTTTGAACCTGCAAAGTGGTAATCAATCCAAGGGCTAAAAGGGGTTAACCAGGTTTAGCTATGGCATCGGACTATTGTGATGCTCACACACCCTACAGCATTTGGTTGTTGGTGTGCTCCCTTTTCTCCCTCTAATGTCTATTATGCTTTTCTTGCATGAGAAAGTAGGTCTACTACTAGCTGTGGACTGACCTCTTAGGCCCCGATTATGACTTTGACGCAGTCGCGCCAGCTCTCTGCCAGCGCAGCTGCGCCAAAGCTGCGTGAAGATCACCCGCACACACACACACACACATATATAGATATATTCATATATTCACTGAAAAAAACAAAACTTGCGGGGACGTTATAGTTAGACTCAGATTTCACTCTTACAAAACCATAGAAATTCAGCAGTAATAGTTACCTGAGCTAACTATAACTTACGCCCCCACAATGCACTGCTTATGATGTCACATATTACATCACTCATGACATGGTCAGTGACATCAATGATGACATCTCAAATTACATCATCCAGGGATTCTGAGTGTTTTCTAAAAGTTTATGAGCGTTAAAAATATATACTAAGGTACTACAAAAGTTAAATTTGTATACGTTGTGTACTACTAATTAGTGATACTATTTCTAACATATAATATGTAAGTGGCTGTGTGACTGTGTGTATCCGTGTGTGAGTAGGTGACTGAGGGACTGTTTGGATGTGTGAGTGGCTGTATAGGTGTCTGAGTGACTGTATAGGTGAGTGACTGGGTGTATAAGTGGCTTTATGGGTGAGAGAGTGGCTGTTTCAGTGTCTGCTTGGTTAACTGAGTGGGTGTGGGAGTGGATCTATTGGAGAGTGACTGTTGAATGGCTAGGTGAGTAAGATGAGTGAGTGCTTGTATGGATGTTTGAATTGGTATGTCAGTGGTTGCGTGGATGTGCGAGGGGCTCTGTTGAGAGACTGTATGGGTGAGTGACTGGCTGTGTGAGTAACTGTATGGGTGAGTGAGTACCTGTGTGAGTAGGTATATGGGTAAGTGAGTGGCTGTATAAGTGGCTTTGTGAAAGAGAAAGTGAGATGGTGTGTGAGTGGTTCTGTGGATGATGTCATAAGTGATGTCAGTTGAGATGCCTGCAGTGATGTCACTGGCCATGTCATGAGTGATGTAATATGTGAGGTCATAAGCAGTGCATTGCAGGTTATAGTTAGTTCAGGTAACTATAACTGTTGGATTTCAATGGCTTTGTATGAGTGAAATCTGAGCCTAACTATAACTTCCATGAATTTATTTTTTAGTGAATTTCTGCGTTTTTAAAAATTCCATTTCCGAACTATAATGTCCCTGTAACCTTTGTTTTTTCAATGGTTTTTTAAATTTTATTTCCTAACTTTAACCTGTAACCTTTGAGAGTGTGTGTGTGTGAGTGGCTGTATAGGTAGGTGAGTGGGTGTATGAGTGGCTGTATGGGTCTCTTAGTGGGTGTGTGAGCAGGTTTGTGGGTGTATGAGTAGCTGTATGGGTCTGTGACTGATTGTATGGGTGTGTACAAGGCTCTGTGACTGGGTGTATGAGTGCCTATGTGGATCTGTGAGTGGGTGCGTGAGTGTCTGAGTGGGTCTGTGACTGCGTGTGTGAGTGTCTGAGTGGGACTGTGAGTCAGTGCGTTAGGCTCTGAGTGGGTCTGTGAGTGGGTGCATGAGCGTTTGAGAGGGTCTGTGAGTAGATGAATGAGTCTCTGAGTAGGTGTGTGAGTGTCTGAGTGGGTCTGTGAGTAGTTGTGGGAGTCTCTGAGTGGGTCTGTGAGAGGGTGAGTGTCTAAGTGGGTCAGTCAGTAGGTACATGAGTCTCTGAGTGGGTCTGTGAGTGAGTGTATGAATCTCTGAGTGGGTCTGTGAATGGGAACATGAGTGTCTGAGCAGGTCTGGGAGTGGGTGCATGAGTCTGTGAGTGGGCCTGTGACAGCATGCGTGAGTGGGTCTGTGAGTGGGTGCATCAGTCTCTCAGTGGGTCTTTGAGAGCAGGCATGGGTCTGTGAGTGGGTCTGTGATTGGGTGTGTGAATTTCTGAGTGGGTCTGTGAGTGGGTGCTTGAGTCTCTGAGTGGGTCTGTGAGTGTGTGTGTGTCTCTGAGTGGGTCTGTGAGTGGGTGCAAGAGTGTCTGAGTGGGCCTTTGAGTGGGTGTGTGAGTCTCTGAGTATGTCTGCGAGTGTGTATGTGAGTCTCTCAGTGGGTCTGAGTGGTGCATGAGTGCTTGAATAGATCTGTGAGTGGGTGCATGAGTGTCTACGTGGGTCAGTCAGTGGATGTGTGAGTCTGAGTGGTTCTGTGTGTGGGTGCTTGAGTGTGTGAGTGAGTCTGTGAGTGGGTGCATGAGTGTATGAGTGAGTCTGTAAGTGGGCACATGCTAACAAAAGGAAGGGGGCACACGAGACCCACTTCCTGGGGCTCTTTGGAGCGCCAAGGACCACCACCTTCCCCGGGCATTATTTTATCAATGGAGGAAGGCTGTGGGGCCCCCCTCACTTGTCCAATTTTGGCCCTGGGGGCCCCATCCTCCTGGGTCTGGCCATGTCTACCTGGGTGCTCTGGCCACACCCAGGGCACCCAGTGGGCCTGACCACCCCCTGGGCCTTTACCATCCCCCAAGGAGCACCACCTCCCCGGGGTTAAATTTACAAAATAAATAGGGGGGGCCACATGGACCCCTCAGGTGCCTCCCCTTCCCGGACTGAGCTCATCCCGGGGTACACCATCCCCCGGGTACCGGCCTAGGCATGCTGAGTGCCTTGGCTTTGCCCAGGGCACCCAGTGTGCTATGTTGGGGACCACGGGGGAGCCTGAATGCCCCCACAGGCCTTGCCGCCTCCTGCAGAGCCGGCATTGCTCCCAGAGATAGGGAGCTGCTAAATATGCAGCTTCCTGCATGTGGGAGCAATCCTTTTGTCTGTTTTCCTTCCCACATGACAGCGGGTGGGAAAACAGACGAAAACTCTACTCCCAGCAAGCGGGAGCAATTTGACAGCTCCCTTTTGCTGCAAACGGAGTTCGTGTTTGTTCTCACTTGGCAGGAGCTGTCACCGCTCCCGCCAAGCAAGAGCAATATTTCCCGAGGGTGGGCACCTCGGGAGATAGAAGGAGCCAGCCCTGGGGGGTGGTGGTGGTTATCTCTAGGAGGAGGGCTGCATGGCTCCCCCTCCTTTCAATTTCATGCGCCAGCCCCGAATAGGGTATGGTACCAGGAGCCATATATGGCCCAGGAGGGGGCCGCGCAGCCCCCCCCACCCAATTTTATACATTTGGTAGCTCCGGGAAGGTGGTGGTCCCCGAGGGTCTGCGCAGCTTTCTGTAAATATTTTATTGTAGTCATGGGGAGGTGGTTGTCTTCGGGGACAAAGTCCCAGGAGTGGTGGTCTGCGTGGCCGCCATCCATTTTAATGATAAAGCCCTGTGGACGTGGTGGTCCCTGGGGCTCCCTTGAGCCCGTGGAGGGGGATCCGCGTGGCACCTTCCATAATAATGATAAATCCCCGGGAGGTGGTGGTCCCAGAGGCTCTTAAAAGGGTTAGGAGTGGGGACCCGTGTTCCCCCTCCTTCTAATAAGAAAGTGCATGCCCCCGGGACCTGGCTCACCTGGGGGCTATATTATGAAAAAGTGGGAGACCGCGCTTGTTTCTTTTAAAAATGGTGCCTGGAGTCGTGGACCTGTCGCGAGTTTCAGTAAAAAAAGCTTTTTTGCCCTGGCGGTTTCCCAGGGAGACCACAGGACCAGGGATAGGAGGTCAGGGTATTTCTACTCTCCCTCCTTTTCTTTTTTTTCAATGTGTTTTTGGGACGCGGGTGAAGCAGAGTCCCAAGATGGCTGCCCACACTTCCTGGTTGTAGTGTTGGCAGCCAATCAAATTTCAGCACTGGAACTGTTGGATCCTCTGAAGATCCACGTCCCTATATATACAAATTTGGATTTCTTTTATTAAGTCTAAAACTACTGAATTGATTTACATCAAATAACAAAAAGCACTCTTTCTGGACCAAGAGCTAGCTTTCTGGCAAATTTGGTGTAATTTTGTCCAGCGGTTTGGACTGTACTTGTGTCTATACTCCCTATGGGAATTAACATGGGAAACACACTTTTTGTGACACCCCCATTTTCTCGGCCCCCGCTTGACGGATCACCCCAAAACGTTCCATGCACAACAAGACCCAATTTGACACTTTAAAAAAAAATAATTTGTGAAGCTTCATCAACAGTGCCAAAAATATAGCCAAGTACAAGAACGCTATTTCCTTGTGATTTTTTTAGAGAGCAAAAAGAGCAAACAATGATAACCACTAATTTGATAGTTTTCAAATCGGGACAATAATTTAAAAAAATGATTCCTCTGAGTATGCTATAAAATAGATGGGGGATTGGGTTAAGTAGGGGTGATTGGTGAGTAAATAATTGGCTGATATAGCATGAAACTAGCTATTTAGCAATGGGGTGCTGGTCATTAAGGGGCCATACATAAACAGAATTGAGGGAGAGAGCCTAGGGGGCTGTGGGAAGGGACAGATGGGAATTAGAGATTAAAGGCAGGAACTCCCCAGAGGGACAGAATAAGTTAGAGGAACAGTTAACTGCAGTAGGTTAGGGCATGGAATTCAAAGTGACAGTTTGGTGAGATATTGTTTGAAGAAAAAGGAAATTAGTGCTTTTCTTGAGCCCATGATAGAAAGAGCATAGCAAATTTCCACAGTGATGAAGTGATTTTTGGGACAGATGTGGAGAAAGCCAGTGTCCTCTTTTTGACTTTCTTGAATATCCTGATTTCCAGTCTGTCAATGCTGATGCTACAGGCTTCACAAATACCTCCTAATGTATTGACCTTAGTGGCAAGGTACGGCAGTGCATCCACACTGACTGGTTTGTAGATTATGTGGCTAGTCTTTAGGTGCATGCGTGAGGGTAATAGAGACCAGAGGTGGTATTTGAGAGTCTGTCTTTTACTGTTAAAGTAAAAGACAAAGGACTTTGAACTGTTGTTGACAGTTTGGGTGAACCTTTCCTTGTTCATTACATTGAACCATCATTGCACTTAGTCTTATTTGCTGGCAGCAGTGACAAGGATAAATTTGGTTTTGGTCAAATTTAACTTGCGATAAAACCAGAACACTCATGCCAGGATACTCACAATACAGGTCTTTAGCTGTGGAAAGATCTGAGCTAACATGATTTTTAGATACAGCAGAGTGTCATTGGCATTTTGGTGGTTGTTGACATTTTTGTCTGCCAGTAGGGTTCTCAGAGATTGAACACAGACAGGTGGAAACGTAGAGCACAGGGAGTCACTGGGTGCCACTTAAATAGGTTTGGAATGCCAGGCGTCCATCTGGTCCAGGTGGGCTATGCTGCTCAGATAAGATTTGAAGCACTGTCCAGCTAATTCTGCGAGTTGGCAAGTACAGTGGTGTTTTGTGGTCAATGGTGTTGGAGGTCTCAGAGACACCAACGGCATGATTATAAGTGCCCAATGTTGGATGCAATAATTATTGCACCAGATAAAATCTGATACAAGATGTTTGAAAGTTATCAGGTGCAATAATTATCACCTATTCCAACTTTCTGTGGAATAACATGTGGATTTTGATGCTTACCATACAAAATTTGCATGTCCTAATAAATACTGAAACACTAAAAGGGAGGGAGAAGCACCTTCTTCAGCCTGCCCTCAGCTTCCCTATGACCACAATAAGAGGGTGCTACTACCTTCTCTATCCCCTAATAGGTGGGAATTGGAAGATCATCGCAATCTCTTGATAATTTTATAGGATCCTCACCCACAGCTACCACTTGTGGCATGCTTCATCATTGGATCCTCACCCACTGCACCTAGAGTGAGTGGATGGGCTCACGTGATTTGTTAGCCGAGCACTGTTTTAAGGGTTTCTATGTGAAATGATTAAAATTGCCTGCCAGTTCCTCTCTCACAATTGGGCTGGGAGACATAATATACCCTTAGGAAGCCGCTATTTTTTGCTTTTAATTTTGCCAAAGGTACTCAGAATTAAAAAAAGAGAGAGGTCCACTGTGTCTTCTTCAACAAACAAAAAAAGAGAAATACACTTTTTTTTTAAACACAGTCCTATTTCCTTTCAGAGAAACAGACTGCATTTTTTTTTTTTAAATGAGATTGCTTTTTTAAAAAGCAATCACAGACATGGTGGACTTCTGACCCATGTAGGCCACCATCCCTGTGATGGCAGCGATTCTGAATGGGTCACCAATTGTGATCTACCTTATTAATATTCATGAGTTAGGTTGATTTGCACCCCAATAGGAATCGCTATTTTAAAATAAAGGTTTCACATATTAGTAATAGCAATTTCTTAATTGCGATTCAGATATAATCGCAGTTAGGAAATCACTATTCCTAATGTTAGTACATCTGGCCCTATCTCATTCGGTTCTTGACTGAATTTATTCACTGAGAGAAAGTTTTATTGTTAAATGTGATGTAGCGCAAAATTCATTTTTTATTTGTAGGGGTGCTTCATAATCATGAATAGTTTGCACCTGCATATATTCTTTCGTTGTATTAACATGAGAGAGTAGAACGTGAACTGGAATAATGTGAATCATGATACGTTAGAAATATTTCAATATAAACGTGAAGAAACCAACGTTGAAACTACATGGAACTAGCTGAAATCATTATTGTGCAGAATTTGTGTATACCGCTGAAAATTATCCACTCATTTGATGTGCTTATGTAACGTGTTAATTTAGAAGCGTTCTGTAAAGAGTGTGCATTTATATATAATTTCGTTTTGCCTGTGTGCCATTTTCTTATGTTGGCCGAATATTGTAGGCCTTAAATTTATTTTCCCTGGAAGCTCTCGCATTAGATTTAACAGTTGAATTTCATGTGCATGTTGGATTTGTTCTTTCTTACGTTTCTGTTACAGGTTGAAGAATCTTCCTTGTTAGCTAGAATAATGTCTTTGTTTTAGGAGTTAGGCATGAAGAGAAGGGGATACATTGAGCGTTGATACTGAAAACAGAGAACAGTTGTACTTTCTCATCAGAGGGAGCCTGGGAATCAAGGTCATCGCACCAAGCTCGGGAGCATCGCTGCCTTCTGGAAAGTTACCTATGAGGAGGTGGTCTGACTGGATGGCGTGATCCGCAAGGAATTCTGGGATACTACCTGTGGTATTGATGTATCGTAACGAGGGAAAATGTCCGAGAGACTTCTGCCTTGCCGAGAGAGAGCCTTTTAGATCGAGCTCAGTCTCAGTAGCTGCACACTGCATGACCAAACCGATGTGGGGAGACTTCTTAGGAAGACTTCACACGCTGACACCTTAGCTGATCTTGCTTTGGGAAATGCTATGTAGGAATGTCACATTAGTGCTAGTGTAAGGATAGATTAATGCTTTATACCCACGAACTTTGAATGAAGGGGAACCTGGATGTCTGTTCTGTAATCTTTTGTATCCTGATTCTTGAACTAATCATCCTGTGCGTGTTAACTTCATCCGTAGATTTGGCTTTGCATTAGTTCCAATGTATTTCTACACCCTCATCTTGAGGTGTCTGTATATCCAGCTATTTTTGTCTTTGTAAAAAATCAACAAATCTTATCCGGTAGTCTGTGGTCCTTAGGAGTCATAGTTAATTGGAACTGAAATGATTGATCTGCTAACGATTTCTCTCCCCCCACGCTTTCATGCTGAAAAAAGTACCATCGACTCGAGGTTCTAGAGTGAATCTAGAACATGGAACTCGGCTCCTTCAAATGTTTCATATTTGTTTGAATATTTCTGGATAACATTAGCATAAATGGTGTTGAATATTCTTTTTAAAAATTGGAATGGTATTTAGGTGTTAAGAGAGATGATGTGTATTATTCTTATGTTTTGATTTGCTAAAGAAATTATAATTTTGCTGACACTATGATGAGTTTGCAGTTTCACTAATATTCTAGGCAAGAAGTGTGTATTAAAACCCC
This sequence comes from Calotriton arnoldi, assembly GCA_963921515.1. Taxonomy (NCBI): domain Eukaryota; kingdom Metazoa; phylum Chordata; class Amphibia; order Caudata; family Salamandridae; genus Calotriton; species Calotriton arnoldi. Next base: position 746,925 of record CAWUFW010001349.1, on the reverse strand, counting down.
TTGAGTATACGAGTGAGCAAGAGATTTTCCTGATCTTTACTATGCTGCTAGGTAGGGATGCTGTCTGATTTTCTAATGATTTTGCTGCTCATTTTGGACGTAGAATAATTTCAGATTTTTAAGTACTCTGTATAAATCTGCTTCTAAGAGCATTCAATGCAGTAATTTTGTAATAAAACCCCTTAGTTTGTATTGCTCCGGAACTCTGTTATGCCATAACGTGGTGGCACATTGCCTCATGGAATTGAGGTTTAACACAATCTCCATTCCAGTAAACTATCCTAGACCCGAATTAGGTAAATGTTAGGGTGTCCAAATTTTGGGGTACTATTTTGCTCCCACAGATCCATGAGACAAAGTGCCTTGAACTGAATCTGCTGTGCCACAGGGAGGCACTACAGCCCACAATGAGCATCAGAAACATGATCAAACTTATGGAAACTTTATACTAGTATACTACCATGCACTGCTATGACTGCCATGCATTGCTATGACTGCCATGTACTCAACCAACTGGATCCTCTGATTCATCTCAGAAGGAAGGCCCTAGTAATGGATGGTACTGAAAGCAGTTCTTCAGCAAATCCCTGATCTTACGACCAGAGTTTGGAAATGTGGGGGAACAAATCGACGAATCTTTCGCATAAACTCTCATCTGATTAAATCATACTGTCAGGAGTCCGCTGATGACGGAGGAACCGATTGGCCCCCTGACGCGGTTAACAGCGTGCTGTTGCCTTACATGCAGGCCGGTGTGGAGCCCTTTAAGGAATCTCCTTCGGAGGAGTCCCCGGAGGCGTGGCCCATGACGTATCCGTCGTCCAACCAATCGGGTGAGAGAGCAGCCGGAACAAGAGAGGGGAGCCCCCGCACGTATGCGGAAGGAGAATCCCAGCCGACAGGAGAGTTGGAGGCGTGGAGGTTGGAGAACCCGGACGGACGGAGAGGAACTGAGAGAGGAAACGCTGCCCTCGACGAAGACGTCAAGCCAGGAGGCCAACGAGACCGTGTTCCGCCCCGCCGCCCTCCAGGAGGAGTGTGGCTTGACAAGGTACGGGCGAAGCTTCAGGGGTTTCCAGGGCACGGGTAGGGGGAGGTGGTAACCGAGAGGGAGGTCACAGCAGGGATCGCACGGTGTCGGCGTTCGTGGTGGTGCATCATCCCTCTCTCCCCGCTCCCCTTGTATGAGGAAGGAAGTTGCTTCCCCACTGATCCCTTTCTATTTTTCTTTGCCTTTTGGGTTGTTGGACTGCTTCCGGTACCTGAACCACGGACGTGGGGAGAAGTCAGGACGACCTTGTTGCACTCGTCTTCCTGGGACAAAGAGGCGACTCCCAAAGCGGCCCCAACCAGGGGAGGACCCTAGTGCACAACACCCTGCTTTATGGGAGAATAAATAACTGGTTTCACCTCATCCTTGGTCTCCTTGTTGTTTAGTGCCCCTCCGGATAGTGATCCCGTTACACATACATAGACACCAGAGTTCACCGGCTCCCCCAACTCCAATTGCTTATCAAAATGGAAGCCAAGGCTTTTCATATTGGCAACAAGGGAAGGAAGAAACAGCATGTCACTGAGCTAGAAAGTAGGTTTCCACAATCTGTCTTGGCCCAGGATAAATTCCTTGTGTTTCACTCAATGAAACCCTTTTTTGTAGGAATAAAAAAAGTTTGAAATAGCACATATTCAAACGTATACCCTCAAGTTTACATATAACTACTTTTGATAGACGCAGAACCCACTAAACTGCTCTATCAGGATTGAAGCCTGTTAATTTCAGGTTACACGCAATGCCTTCCAATAAGCAAATATATCATCTGAACTTCTTATGTGGATTAAAACCTGTGAACTGCATGTTATGAACATATCCCTGCAGCAGCACCCCTAACCTTACTGGGGTACTGTAAAAGTGCATACACTTAGCCATCAAATACTTCCACAAAGTAGCTAATGGGCTAATATTTCTATAACACCTATAGTTGAGAACCTATACTAACTATCATATAAATGGATGACTGCAACCCAGACCATCTTGGCAGATAGTTGTGTCTCTCCTCACTCGCTATCCCACGGGAAACGGCCTGAATCCCACAGCTTCCTGCCGAGATCCATAAGATCTCAGAGTGGGTAACCTCAGTCATATTCAGCACTAGGGGCCTAGAATATAAAACATAATACATATAATAAAGGGACTATGGGGAATTGGGTTATTGGTTGAGAGGGGTGAAACACCTCTCAAGCAGCAGCCACAATTCTTGTCGGGGTGAAACACAAGCAAGCCCTAAATTTTCTGTGCTTAACCCTGTGGTAGCTTGGCACAAAATCAGTCAGGCTTAACTGAGAGGCAATGTGTAAAGTATTTATGCAGCACTTCAAACAGTAATAAATTGAAAACACAACATGAGAAAAATCCCATACCAATTCAGAAAAATAGAGTAAAATGTAATAAATTATTCGACACCAAAGTGACAAAAATGAAATCAGTACAACTGGAAATATGCATTTTTAAAGATTTAGGTAAAAGTAGCATCTAAAAACACAAAGCGCCACTCGAAGCTATCTGCTCTTGTGAGACCGTATAAAAGTCACAAGTTCAGCACAGGTTGGATACAGGGACCAGGTTAGCCCTGCTGAAAGACTTACCTTCAAAGTTTAGCGCGAGGAGTCAAGTTCGCAATGGAGGGGGCCACGAGAAGCAAGTTGAACATCACAGATGGTCATCACTGTAGCGCGAAGAGCAGGCCGAGTGTCACAGACGGTTGTCGCTGTAGTGCGGAGATACTGTCGGGCGTAGCGGACGGTCGATGCTGGATATTCGCCTTGGTGGTTACTACAGGCTCTCGATGTTGTTTAGTGAAGTGCAGATCTCAAGTTGGCAGTCATTGCTGGTGGTCGCTTTAGCTCGAAGAGTCTGTATCATCAGAGCTTCACGTTGGCAGGATCTTGCCGCGAACAGGCCTATTCGTGGATGCGAAGAGCAAAAAACTTCAGAATTTTGTCTGTATCTTTGGAGAGGAGATAAACTGATGCCACACCATGGTCGAGGACCAGATTGACACCTCTTAGAGGTCAGGAATTCAATCCAGCAGAGACCAGTGGGGCTCAGGCAGGTCCAGTTGTAGGTCTAGGCAGCAATTCTGCTGGGCAGATGCAGGGAGTCTCTAGAGCTTGTTATGTCCCTGTACCTCAGAACAGGAGGTCAGTGAGCTGACCGTTGGGGCCACTTTAGCCTGGGAGGAAGGGTGCAGGCCCAGTCTTCATTCTCAACAGAGCGCAGGCCTCAAGCAGCATTGAAGCAGGGTGTCCTTCTTTTGTAGTATCTGCAGGTCGAGGAGTGTACTGAAGAGTTTGGTCTGAGGGTCCAATATTTATGCTTGGTGCCAGCTTTGAAGTAGAGGAAATTTCTAGAGGTTTCCATTCCAGAGGTGCTTGGAATTTCCTTCCTCCCTGCCATGCCCCAGTTTGACTGAAAGCACAAAAGACTAGCGTCAAATTCTTTGTGAGTGTGCTCAGGCAGAGGCCTTGTGATGTGCAGGTGTGGTAGGTGACAGCTTTGCCCCTTACCAAGTCAGAGATGGCCCATCCTGCCACAACTATTCCCTCTTTGTTTCACTGTCTGGAAGCAATACACAAAGACCAACCACCAGCTACACCTAGTCATGTGACCCAGGATACATGCTGCAGGCACCAAATGGTTAGGACAAGAAAATACCAACATTCTAAATGTGGCTTTTTCTGAATTGTGACTTAAATCCAACTTTACCTTTAACATGGGTTTTCAATTACAATTCTTTAGACACCAAACTCGAAATTCCTATTTGGTCCCAATGGAAAGTTACCTCTTCTTAAATGTAATAAGGGAACCCATGTTACCTTATGGGAGAGGAACCCGCCGAAAGCTGCATTACTGCTGCACGGAGACAGGGCCAGGGGAGGACTCTAACTCCCAGACTTCCCGGTCCCCAGCAACGTCACTTTCACACCCGGAGGCGCCTATCTTCACCATCACGGCCCCGTGGCCCTTGAGGAACCCGCTGAAAGCCTCATTACTGCTGCACAGAGACCGGGCCGGGGGTGGACTCTAACTCCCAGACTCCCCGGTCCCCAGCAATGTCACTTCTGCGCCCGGAGGCGCTTATCTTCACAATCGCGGCCCCGCGGCATGGGACAAGGGCGGGCCCGTCTGCGCCCATCCGCGGCTGACCGAGGCCGGGCCCGGCCTTTTCTCTTGGCCGGAGCCGGTTGGAGGTCAGGCAGGTGCGCACCATTCCTCATTGGTGGAAAACTCATTTATCTGGCATTGGAGGCCACTGGAGATACAGTACTGATAGAAGTTCTACAGTGAGTATTTTCCTAATAGTCTTTGGCTTGTCGTATATTTTTGGTCTGGCCTTTTGCCTTTGGAGGACTTTCTGTATTTGGCCATCATGGGGAAGAGGAAGGCAGCTCTTACAGATAATCCTAGGAGTAACAAGAGGGTGACCATTAATTCCTTTCTTGCGAAAGTGGTGGGGGCCATTTCTAAGGAAATTTACAGAGCAGAGAAGAGGCTCTCCTTGGGTTCCGTTGGCCCCTCACCATCTCCGTCCGGTGAAATCTCAGACAGTGTAAATCCAAACCCTCAGGAATCTGCTACAGGGGCTCTATTGCCTGTTGCAGTAGTTGCTAGCCCTAGTATTTTCCCTCCTGGCTCCAATGACAACAGGGCGACTTTAGCCCCCAGACAAGGAGTGGAACTTGGGGGTTCCCCAACACCCAAGAGGTCACAGAGAGCCAAAATGCGAAACGAGAAACAGCCCAGAGGGGAAGAATCTGCAACAACAATTAACCTGACAGGCACAGGGGATCTCTGGGACTCCCTAAGCCAAAAAATCATTATGTGCTGACCGATCTGTTGTCTCAGTTCTGGGATAAACTTACTAAAGTATTGTCAGATTCTAGAGACACACTTGTCAGAGTGGAAAGCATGCTGGCTAACATCAACAAAGCCCCCCCTCTCCAAATCCTCAGTTACAGGCTGCATGTTCTGGAATGCCCTTTTTAGATAACCTGAATAGAAATCTGCCATCTAATGTCAACCCGAGGAAGACAGGAGTTACGTCTCACGAATCGGACTTGGGGAAGGCTCCTCGCAGATCTTTTAATTTCCAAATAGGTGGCACGGACATGGAATATGGTGACCAGCGTCCCATGACACGGGTACGCGAAACAGCTAAAGAAAGTCCATTTACTACGATTAGTCCTGGCTTACCAGTAATTGATCTCCCTCCAGCCTGCTGCCCCTATACTGTGGTCCTGGCAGGGGTCCCAGGCTTTGGTTCTCATAGGGAGGAATCTACGGACCAAACTAATAAAGTTGCTCATTGGCTAGGCAGACATACTAGATTGTGGCAGACCATGAACACATTTTGATGGTTAGGAGGGTTTCCTGGATTGGCCGGTATAATAAAACAATTGAGGGAGATAGCGTGATTGTCACCTTTAGATTTCCAGAACTTGCACGAAACATCCTGCGACATACCTCCCAGTGGCCCGAATAGGGTCACCCGGGTCACTCGTGACCACCTCTCGGCCTTCCGAACAAATGAAGAGTCGGTCAGACAGTAGAGAATATAAACCAAAGTTATTTATTAGTATTGCGCTGCAGCGGAGCCCAGTCTGACCAGCCTCATGAGATGGCTGCTGAGGGACTGCCTTCCCCCAACATAACATCCAGAATTATCCATTTCCAATTCCCTAAGAATACGCCCAGGCTGGAAATTTCCTATCCAGGCACTAGCAAACAGAGGAGATACAGAAGGATGAGCTACAGTCCTGGGACCGGGTACATGTTATCTCTGCTCCAAGGTTACTCTGCCCGTGCTCGCCATTCTAGAAGGTGGGAACGAGCCTATCTAACAGCAAAGGTATGCCATAATAGAGAGTACATTCATTAGTGCAGCTGAACTCGGCCTTGGAGAAACACAAAGAAAGATGCATGGAGGCAGTTTTCTGCTGAGGCAAGCAGAATGAGGCAGGAGCTTAGCTTCGATCATAGAACAAAATGGCGGCTACTAATAAAATGGCGCCATGAATGCTAACTTAACACAGAACGAAATACGAGCAATGGGACACTAACATTTTCAATTCTAACATTCCCCTTTTATGTTTCTGACGTCAAGCCACTTCCACTGGGTTTCGTCTATAGGCCTACCCCCAACACCTTAAAAAATAGCCACTTCTTAGTCTCTGGTGGGGGCGCTTGCGCCCTGGGGGGATTAGAGGCTACACCCAACCCCTACGCCCCTTTGATGGATCTTAATGGTCTAGATTGACAAAAAGAGGTTGCTAATATTAGTATAGCTCATGTCACGTCTGTTGAATTACCGACACAGGAAAGGAAGCTTAGTGATCCTCGGCCCTGCGCAAATGCACGTTATTACTCAAGTTGTCCGAATCCTATTTGGCCCATAGATCACCACGTGAAAGCCACAGTCCCTTATATAACCTATAAGCAGGAAATTGGAGAGATCTAAGTTTTATTTCCTGGAATGTGGCAGGTTTAGCATCAAAATGTGCAGATGATGGGTGGATTCAATTTATTAGATCCTTTAATATTATTTGTATTCAGGAGACTTGGGAGGTGGAAAATAAATTCTTCATTGAAGGTTATGCGACATTCTTCCTCCCGCAGAGGGCTCTATATCGGGTAGAGTGAGGGGAGGTTCAGTTATTTTTAAAGCCCTTTGGCTCGGCGGGCTAGTGAAGCAATTGAACTGGGACTCCAAAGTAGCACAATGCCTTAAATTAGTGGTAGGGAGTGCGCTGCAGATAACATTAATTCACTTTTATAATGCTAAAAGTAAGAAGCAGGGGCGCTTCAGCCTCTCGAAGTTAAGTGGTCTCCTTGAATTGTTACAGGGCGATGGCCTCCCTCAGGAGAATCTTATTCTACTATGAGACTTTAATTGCTATTTGTGCCCAAATATCGGACAGAATTCGTGAGACCTGCCTATATGCATGGAGACAGAGGAACTGCATATGGACCATTCCCCAGATGGCTGTGAATTAAACGCTCTCCTAAATACTCACGGTTTAATATTCACTCTAGATAAGGTACCCAATTCCTCTAACTGCTATTTGCCCCCATAGTATAAAGGTTGGGGATGTGCTATGACCATCGATTTCCTTTTTGTTTCGTTTGCCCTGGGTCGGCTCATATCCTTTTTTAATATTCGACATAGCCCTTTCAGTGACCACAATCCTCTGATTCTGGTGCTTGATGTACAGGTCATTCAGATAGCGTCAGGTAGTACGAATGTGGCCACACTATCAGCAACAGACCAGGAGATGGGCTTACGGTGGTCACAGGTGGATATTAATGCTTTTAATCATTCTCTTTTTAAATTGCGGCAAAATGAGATTTTAAAGTGTCTAGATCAGTCAGTCTCAGGAGAGGAAATCGTTAATTCATTTATTGTTATTGCTCATTCAGTTGCAAGTCTGCTAACTGTCCCAGTAGTTACTACCTGCTCGGAAAACCCGAGCTGGTTCGACAGTGAGTGTTCTCAGGCTCTCTGGCAAGTTAAGTTGGCCTTGAAACAGACCCCACGCGATAGATCTTGGGTGGCTAGTTATAGGAGTAATTACAAGAGGGCCCTTACGGAACTGAGGCGTTTGTTACAAAAACAAGCTTGGGACGAGTTAATACAAGCAAGCGAACTAAGAGATTGTACTCTTTTTTTGGAGGGTCATTAACAGTCCTTGCTTCTCAGAGCCGGATAAACCGAACTTATGTCATCATATTACTTCCAACCAGAGGAAGGCCCATTTTCAGGATGTCTACAATTATGGTCAAGGGGAGGGATTTATTAATGAATTACAGCCCTTTCCCAGTGAGGCCCCAATTAATTTCCTTCTTGACGAGGTCAGGCTTGGTATTGAGGGACTGTCCCAGAATAAGGTCCCGGGACACGATGGGATCCCTCCTGACCTCTATCGGAACAATATTGACGTGTGGGCTCCGGTCCTTACCAGGGTACTAAACGCAGCAGTAGCATCAGCGATGCCACCCTCTTGGTCCATCACCTCTATAGTCCCAATTTTTAAGAAAGAAGATAGGGATAATCCTCATTGTTATCGGCCCATATCCCTCATTGACTCTACGGTTAAGGTGTTGGGACGGGTTTTATTAAATAGGCTCTCCGAGTGGGCGGACAATAATCAAATCATTGCCGAGGTGCAATATGGCTTTCGCATAGGCAAATCTACAATAGATCAGTGCTTGAATCTCTACCTTTTAATTTCTAAATATACGATGGCCAAGACGGGATCCCTTTTTCTGGGTTTTATGGACCTTACTTCAGCATTTGACCGGGTGAATCGTAATAAATTATGGGTATTACTTGGTGACTTAGGAGTCGAAACGGCAATTATAAATGTATTAATGACTCTTTATGCCCATACCACTGCCGCAGTTAGATACACCAAAGAAGGGTCATTTACTGATTATTTTAATTGCTCTAGAGGGGTGTGCCAAGGGTGTATTCTTGCCCCTTTTTTATTCACTTTATATATTAATGGATTAGAATCCACCTTGACATCTTTACAGGCTGATACCCATAGAATAGGCAGGAGACTGGTGCCTGTCCTGCTGTACGCGGATGACGCCGTACTTTTAGCACCTACACCTTTGGCGCTGCAGGTCCTAATAGATGGGTTTTATTTAGTTTATGAATTGGTTGACCTGTCACCTAATTTTACAAAATCGTATGTGATGGAGTTAGGTAACCGTGGGACTAGACCAAAGACCTATAAGGCAGGTACACCCAGTTTAGCCAAGGTTCCGGCTTTCTCATACCTTGGCATCTTATTTGATGCCAAACTAAATTGGAAACACATGCAGGAGGGGAAGCTACTGGACATGAAATAATCTATGGGTGCTATTGCCAATTATGCACACAGAATAGGCACAGGGTCTCCAGGGATGATTTTAAAATTATATCAGACTTTCTGCATGTCTACGAGGTCTGGGGGAACATGGGGGTCGACAAATTACAGATGGTACAAAATAAATATTCTGTACACAAAGAACTAGTTGTCAAGTATATTATTGACCTGGTAGCTGTTAAACCTCTGTTGTGTTGGGTGAATGTTTGGTCTAGTGAGGAGGCATCTTTGAACCGAGCAGTAATTTTGGATTGCCTCTCATTCGACCATGCTTTTAGGATTACATGGTTAATGTATGTTAAGGAGACATTCACGGCCCTGGGAAGAGCAGATATTGTTTTGCGATATGGCTCAGTGAAGCAATAGGATAATAAACTGGTCAAAGAATTGTTTTTTAAAAAGCTACGGGCTACCGTGAGGGTAAGGAGTTTAGTAAACCTATGGTAAGAGGACATGTTTTAGTTAAATCAGTACAGGGCATGGAGACTTATCTGTCTATTTTAACTAGTGTCCATGATAGATTTTTAATTACCCGTTTTAGACTAAATATGTTTCATCACCTGGTGGCATCCCCAGCAGGCTTTGCTTTACACCTAGAAGATAGAGGACCCTGTGGCTGCGACAATAGGTCTCCACAGTATACCCTACATTTTGTATTTTTATTCTGAATATTTTACCCATCCTAGGCGATTGTATCTTAAACCTTTTTTAAAAGAATTGAGATTCAGGCATGCTCGTGTAGGCCTATTGTATTTGTAACTCTTGCCTAATGCTCGCATGCTTTTTTGTTGTTACGAACTTTTTAGGAGCAGTATTAAGATCAAGAAACTCGAGATACGATTGATGGTTAGAAGGACTTTTGCGATTTTGCACAGATGATGTTATATTGTTCTAAATGAATTTGTTACTGTATTTTTATCTTTTATGGCTGTGACTATTGCCGAGTAAAGATTATTATTATTATTATGGGAGAGGTAGTCCTCACAGTAGAGAAAAACAAACGTAGAAGTTTTTCACTACCAGGACATGTCAAACTTAAACGTACATGTCCAACTTTTTAAATACAGTGCACCCTGCCCGCTGGGCTGGGTAGTGATCCAGCGGGTTACTAGCAACAAGCATTCATACACTATATACTCACCTGGGCCCATTCATTCACGCTAACTAATAATCACCGCTGGTGGGAATCAGTTGTACTCTTTATCAAACTCCCTACTACCAATTACCTTTCCTGATTGAAGAGTAATGACTTACCAATGGACCTTTGATAATTGGGGATAAAATGAGAACATACAAATATAATATCATAAACACCTGAAATAACCACTGACTCAGGAAGTTTTAAAATGTTTATCTAAATATTTTAGCAGAGTAATATACAAGCCACATGGCACTTAATCGCATATCAAGGAGGAAGTACACTATAATATCACATATTAATCACAAATGACGGTCCCTCAGAAAGGAGAAGATAGAGACAGCAGTACAACTAAAGATTACGCCTATATATTTACCTAAAGTGTGAGAACCAAACCCCTTGGCCAAGGAGTTGGAAAGGGTCCCAGGAAAGATGAAGACCAAAGACCTCCGGACCAGGTTCAAGACAGGACAGGTGACCTCTCTACCAAAAACGCCTGCGTCGTTCCCCTCTCTGACACTTCGTTCCTCCTCGATTCTTCCGTGTCTTCTTTCTAATGGAATCCGCCGCCCCCACCTCAGGACCTCTTTGGACAGCGGTTCAGTCTGCAATCGATCATCTCGTTCTGTGCTTCAAAGCCCCGTTCTGTGCTGGGCTCCTGTGCTAACTAATTAGCTAATTCTATATCTATTATACCCTTCTACACCCAGGTACCTCCCATTAATGTTTCAAAATTATGGGCCCACTACTTCTGATTGGACAAAGGCAGGGGGTTGATCCTCACACCATGACAATTTAGTTCGATTTCTTTAAGCCCATTGTTTTAGAATACCGCCCCTCACAATTAATACATTTGCTTTATTTCCCACCCGTCTCACGACAAATTTTAATATAAAGTGTATACAAAATGTTTCAATTGGTAGGACATCTCAGATGTACAGTGAAGGTGATCAGCGGGTCATGTCCTTGGACATCTTCCAAGTTGACTTCATCGCTTTGTCTTGTTATTCATTCATAAAATCTTTATTTCGGTTTATAATACCATAAAAGATACAAACATATACTTCCTTTTCAATGGTGCTCGAGATAAAATTAGTTAAAAGTCTTCCGTACACCAAATTCTAAGAGGTCAGGTATTCCAGGTTACAATTTTATAAACACGAAATAGATCAACAATCGCTTTGTCTTGTTAGTTTCAGAGCGCATGCGCAGGTCACATGGCTCTCGAGCTGCTGTTCAGTTAACCCAGGCCCATTTTACGAACTAATAGAAATCAAAGAAGAAACATATTAAAATCAAAAATAAATGTTTTCACTGTATACCCCCTACTTCTGCTCTATTCCCATTTAATTATAAAATCTATCCCGCATTAATAGCGTTAGAATACCACATTATTAATTGCAGCAATGCGAAAGCTTTAGCATGTGAGAACATAAAGCAGCCATTTTAGCATACACTGCGCAGAAGCAAAAGATTCCCTCCAAGCAAAGAAAGACGTCATACCACGTGATATGGTTGATATATGCGCAGTTGAGTTCCCGCGCTTTAGCGGCCATTTTGGATTAGACAAGGATTACTTATTAGTGGAAAACACATAGGCAAGCATCATCTGGATAAAATGTTGTGTATGCACTTATTAATAAAGACGTTACAAGGTTTTAGTACACATTAATTAATACTGTGAGAAGATTGCTTACGAGCAAGTCTCATTGTGAGTCCTTGCTCCATCAATCCCCTCTCTGATGGCGTTTCTGAGCCAACAAAACTACCCACAACCAGATGCCAACTTCTAGCATATTTCTGTCACAGTCTCATTTTTACATTGTCTATTCTTATCCTCTCCTTTCAGTTTCTTGTATATTTCACTTTTCAGATCTTCTAATTCAATTTCATCAAATTTCCGTTTCTTGCCTTTTCCTGACACCTTATATGTTTCGTTCTTTCTACAACATTTGCACCATATCATTATTGATAGTACTATTATTGCTATCCCTACTAAGGGTACTATTATTTTACCTATAAGTCCTTTTCCTACATTAGTAAACCAGGTACCAATTGACGCAATGCTATTTGTCAATCTTTCCCATACATTATCAACTTCCAGTGGTTTCAGTTCATTCTCAAGTTTTGTTATATTCTTTATATACGTTCCGATTTCTGCACGTTTGTCAGGAATATACGTGCAACAATGTTTCGTTTTCAATAATTTACAGACTCCGCCCTCTTTTGCTAATATTATATCAAGAGCAAGTCGATTTTGCATAACCATAGATCTAATCGCAACCATTTCCGCATTAATCATTAGAAATCCTACAGCAGTATCCGTTGATAAACGATCAACCACTGTAGACAATTTACATATTCTCCTTGAGTTCAGAATTACTCCCACTGAAGGTATCAATGCACCAAATATATCACCTACAATTTCTGAAAAACTAGCTCTTTTACTACGTGTTAATTCACTATTATTTTCATTGTTCCCAGTGTTTCTTTTTACGTGGTATACTTTTGGAAAACCTATTCCAAAATAACAACTTCCATACCACCGTGCAGGAAGCCTAAAGTAAGCCTTATTCCCACACACATAATAAATTCCAGGAAAAACTGAATCTGTTCCTCCTTTTAGTCCCCAACCTCCAAGAATTAAGAAATTATGTTCACATTCACTGGTACCGATGAAAATATTGTTATAATCAGTCTTTAACCTATGTAGACAAATTTTCCATGTCTTTACAAAATCCAGAGCCATAGCAGCTTGAGCCTTTCCAGGTGTGTAAATACCCTCTTTCTCAGCCCAAGGTGGAAGATGAGCTTTATGCTCAGGCGCTTTCTTTTGAAAATTCTGTCTTCTATTCTCAACTAAGTTAAAAAATATCTTTTCTTCTTCATGTAATGAACATGTTTGATTGCTTCTATGTGCATGTGTTATGTCTATCGACTTCATTGTTAAGAAAAATTCTCCCATAAATTGTGCATCTTGACTACTAAGCACTGGGTTCAGATTCTTTCGAATAGGAACCTCTGAAAATATCACATCTATATTTGAATAATAATACTGAAGTTTCCCTGTTCTATAAAATAAACTAGTTAATACACTACATGATATGCCATAAGTTAAAGGTAAATGATGATATGTTAAACCTTCTGCTACTGATTCAGGTAACTTCATACAGACATAACAATCACTTACTTCCATTGTACCTACATACTGAAACAATAATTTAGTAAAAACATTTAAACTAGTATCATTATCTGTTACCACGTGATGAAAATCTGGTTCATCCTCTGCTTCTATTTCTACTCTATCACTTTTCAAGTTATCTATCTTTCCCTTAGTATTGTTATTATTCTTTTTGTCCATTATCATAAGGTAAGGAATTGCTACAATCACAACTAACCATACTATAAGCACCACTACCAGACTACATATGCATATAGCACAGCATCTTTTACAACATTTCCGTTTCGGTCTCCCAGAAACTCTGTCGTCAGCCATTTTTGACAAAGAAGATTTTTCTTCTTTTTTTTTTTTCTTTCAAGACTTTAACGTTATCAAGGTGGTTTCACTTCTTTTTCATAAGTCAGTTCTGCACTTGTTCCTTCGTCACCACTTTCACTTGACTCTGAACTTTCGTAGTCTTCAAGGATTATATAAGTCCAATCAGGACCTTTAAACTTATTGTTCACCAGTTTCAATCTTTTGCTTTTTCGTTTTTCTGTACCACTTGTTTGTCCAGATAAGCTTGTTACTTCATTTACTTGTTCTGGATCTTCACTTCGGGTTTCTATATGGTATTTTACTCTTTTAATGACACTAGGCCAATGATCACCTTTTCTGACTTTCTTTGTTTGCAGTGTATCTTCACCTTCCAAATCTTTTCCAAAAACTCTTTTATTTTCAAGGTGTGGCACAAATTTATTTTCCTCGATTTCAGTTTCCTCTTCTATCTGCTCTTGTTCAGTTCTTGTTGTTGTTGTTTCTTCAGTTGCCTGAGGGTGACTTTCTACTAACTGACCCTGTTCAGGATTAATGTTTTCGTGCTTGATGCTCTCTTGCTCGATGTTTTCTTGGTTTTCTTCTTCCTGAACGTGTTTTTCTTGTTCTAACTGGTTCTGATCAGAGCTTATTGCACTTTGTACTTCTGCAGCCTGACCGCGTTCTTCTGAACCTGTCTGTCCCTGCTCAAATTTTGTTGTTTCGTTGTCAATTTGAGCCCAATTTCCTTTCCCTATCTGGGCCTGCTCAGGTTCTCTTATGGTTTCAATCTCCCTATCCTGAGCTGCTTCTTCTTCACCTATCTGGTCCTCACTAATTTCTTCTAATCTAGCTCTACTTCTTGTTTTGTTGTAAACTTCGGGTATATCAACCACTGGTATCCAGTCCTGACTTGTGCTCGGTTGTTCTTCTTCAGCTTCTCCCGAATCTATCACTTGGGATTCTTCAGCTGGCCAACCTTCAACTTCCTCAGCTATTGATGCTGACTGAGGATCTTTTCCTTCAGGAGCTGGCACCATTTTGGTGTGGCTTACATGAATCCAATTAGGCAATCCTGCACATTTCACTGCTGTGTTTGTAACCAATATAACCTGACAAGGTTCGCCCCACCTGGGTGATAAACACGTTTCTCTGGTGTGATGCTTCACTACCACCCAATCTCCGGGGTTCAGATCATGCTCTTGTTCAGGCTGCCTGGAAACTGCGTCTTCTCCAACCTGGTGAGAGACAGAATGCACTAGGTCAGCCAATGCTTTGCAATAATCTAGAACCATATCATCAGTTATGTTCAGCAGTTTATTCCCAGGTACATGTGCTTGTCTCATTGCTCTTCCCATGATGATTTCATGTGGACTCAATCCTGTATTTCTATCAGGAATGCTTCTGAGTCCCATTAAGACAAGAGGCAATGCATCTGGCCAATCTAACGATGTAGATGCACACATCTTTGACAATCTTGATTTTATTGTGCCATTCATTTGTTCAACCACTCCAGAAGCCTCTGGGCGGTACGCACAGTGCAATTTTTGTTCAATTTTAAATGCTTCACAGATTATTCGAATTACATCGTTATTGAAGTGACTCCCTCTATCTGATTCCAAAGTTACTGGGAAACCGAACCGTGGAATGAGTTCTCGTAACAACAGTTTTGCGACTGTAATGCTGTCATTCCTCCTAGTAGGGTAAGCCTCCACCCATCTTGAAAACAGACACACTATGACAAGTACATATTTCAGTCCTTTACATGGTGGTAACTGAATGAAATCTAACTGCAATCTCACAAAGGGACCCGCGGCCTTTCCAATTTTTCCCAAACCAATTACTGTTCTCCTTCCTGGATTATTCATTTGGCAAGTTAAACACCTCTGGCAAAGATTCTCTGCTGCAGCTCTAATCTTTGGATTGTACCAACTTTGTCTAAAAAGTCTAATCATGGCATCTCTCCCTACATGTGTGTCTCCATGATACATTCTGGCCATTTGTGAAATCAGGCAATCAGGCATGACTGGTCTGCCATCTGAATAAACCCATACGTCATCATCTGTTCTTCGTCTACACCCTATTTTTATCCAAACATCTCTTTCACTCTCCTCAGCATCATCTTGCAATCGTTTCACATCATTCCATGTTTCAGGTGTTGAACATAGCATAAGTTGGCAGCTGATTCCCATCCTTTCGACTTTTCGGTTTACTGCCAATCTGTTTCTGGCACAGTGTTGAGCAATTAGGTCTGCGTATCTGTTACCGGCTACCACCCAGTCATCTCCTGACTGGTGTGCGGCACATTTCACCACTGCCAATTCTTTTGGTGATTGTATTGCCTCCAATAATTCCTTTACAAACTGCCCATTTTTGATTGGGGATCCTGAAGAAGTCATGAAATCCCTCTGCATCCACAGTTGGCCAAAATCATGCACAACCCCGTACCCATATTGACTGTCTGTAAATATGATACTTTTAGATTTTTCCCAATTTTGGAGGCTTTGATCAAAGCAATTAATTCAGCTACTTGTGCAGATTTGACTCCTGGTAAATAGGATGCTTCGACTATTCCAGAAAGTTCACATACAGCATAGGCTGCACTCAATTTGCCATCCTCATGTCTTAGGCATGAGCCGTCCACAAACAGCTCCCTATCTGGGTTCTTTAGGGGCATTTCCTGTATATCAGGACGCAGTTTGGTACACAACTCTGTGACCTGTAAACAGTCATGTTCTGGATCGTCCTTAACTTCTTCACAATATGGATCTGGCATTAATGTAGCAGGATTTACAACTGTGCACCTAGCTATGGTTACATTTTCAGCTCCTAGGATTATTCGCTCATATCTTGTCATCCGACTAGGTTTGAGATGCTGAGTTCTAGTTCTTGTCAACAGGATCACAACTGCATGTGGGACAAACACTTTAACAGGATATCCCATTACTATTGACTCACTTTGTTCAATGCTCATACAGGTAGCAGCAACTGCTTTTAAACAGCCTGGCAATGCTGCAGCCACTGGGTCCAATGTAGCAGAAAAATATGCTATAGGACGCCTGTCTAGTCCGTGTCTTTGGGTTAACACTGAAAGTGCACAATTTTCTCTTTCATAGCAAAACAGTGTGAATTCTTTTGTATAGTCAGGCATGCCCAAGGCAGGTGCCTCACACAAAGCATTTCTTAATTTTACAAATGCACCGGCACTTTCATCATCCCATTCAACTGGATCTTTTGCTTTCTTTTTTATTAGCTGAATTAAAGGCTTTGCTATTAGTGAAAACCCTATAATCCATTGTTGACAGTATCCTACTATTCCTAGAAACATTCTCACTTCTCTTTGTGTTACTGGCATTTTAATTTGCTTGACTATTTTTATTCTATCAGACGTTATTCTTCTTTTCCCTCTTTCAATTTGGTGTCCCAAATATTTAACTGCCGTTGTACAGAATTGTAACTTCTCAGGTGACACTTTGTGTCCTTCCTCAGCCAAATGGTTGAGTAATGCAATTGAATCTGCGACACAATCATCATGTGTTCTTGATGCGACCAACAAGTCGTCTATGTACTGCACCAAGACTGAGTTCCTGGGCAGTACTAATTTTACTAGACACTTTTTCAGTATTTGATTAAAAATGGAGGGACTTTCTGTGTACCCTTGAGGAACACGATTCCACACATAGACATGGTTTTCGAATTTAAACGAAAACAGATATTGGCTATCTGGATGCAATGGTATTGAGAAAAATGCTTGGCATAGATCAATCACGGTAAACCATTCTGCATCCCATGGTATCTGGTATAGGATCACTGCAGGATTTGGTACTATAGGACAGCAAGGTACCACAATTTTATTAATTTTCCGCAAATCCTGAACGATCCTATATTTTCCACTAGGCTTTTTCAAACCCATAATTGGCGAACTACAAGGACTACTCAGAACTTCTTTTAGTATGCCTTGTTTCACCATTCTGCTAATTTCCTCATTAACTCCTGCTTTTACCTCTGCACTCATTTTGTACTGTCTGGTATTTGGGAAAATTGCGCCTTCTTTTACAGTGATCTTTACTGGGTCTATTTTTGCCATAAGTCCTACTTCTTTCCCAGTAAAATCCCATACCTTAGAGCTCACTGTAGTTCTTAATTCTTCTGGTAATTCATCTTTGGTTATCAAGGAGAATATCTCATCTACTTCCGTACCTTGCTTAGCTATCATGAACTTATAAACATGATCTTCATCCGGGGTCTGTATTGCAACACCATCCGGTGTGCAAAAAATAGTGCAATTCATTTTGCACAGTAAATCTCTGCCCAGTAAATTTACTGGACTGGAATCACACACCACAAATTGGTGCATTTCTCGGAAGTTTCCTATTCTTACTTCCATGGGCTCAGTAAGGGGTGTTCTGATCTTTTGATTTGCTACACCTACAACTTGGATAGCTTCTCCAGAGAGAGGGAGGTCTGGGATGTCTGCTGTTCTCACAGTAGAACGGGTAGCACCAGTGTCCAAAAGAAAAGTGATATCATGACCTCTTACTTTCCCTTCACCATATGGACCTGACTGATCTACCGGCAAGGATGCGCCAAGTACGCACTCCTTCTCCCCCTCTCTTAGGCACCGTCATTGATAATTATATGGATTAAAATCATCCTGTAAAAGAAACTGTGAAGTTACATATTCATTCTTACCACTTCCTCCTTGATATCCGACGTCTGTACCGTGCTTTGCTCTGCTTACATTACCCTGTATAGGGGCAGGTGGCAACTGACTCTGAGGATTTACACCCTGCTGTGAGTCATTCTGCGTCTGTGGATTTAAATTATGATTTGGGCCATTATTATCTTGAATCTTTTTACATTCGTTCTTCCAATGTCCCAACTTTCCGCATCCATGACAAGGAAATTTCTTTTTAGCCTCTTCTCTACTCAATCGTCCTCTCACTTTTCCACCATTTCCTGTGTCACCATTTGTTCCAGATTCTTTTCCTTGACTATCTGTTGGATTATCCAAATTAATTCCTTGTCGCTCAGCCCATTTCACTTGAGCCCACATCACCTTTTCTTGTAGTTTCTTGTGTCTGTCTTCAATATCATCTCCACAATATTTAGCATATTTCAAAATTTCATCGATAGGTTTTCCCTGCCAACATAACATGTGTTGCTTAATCATCTGACAAATCTCTGGTTTTAGACCATAAACAAATCGATAGACAAACTGACTCATATTTTTGTCTCCAATATCTTCAAAACCGCTGTACTGTTTGAACACCTGTAATAGACGTTCGTAGTAGGCATGTACCGATTCATTTGCCTCTTGGGTAGTCCTGTCTATTTTCACCCAATCTGTTTCTTTTGGTGGTATTTTCCCTTTCAAATAAGTTATTACCTGGTGATACTTTTTCATCACATCATTTGATGGGGCACCTGTCTTTGAATCTCTAGGATACTCTTCACTAGGCCAGTCGATTGTAATTTTACAATCTGTCCATAAATCGGCAGGTACCACTATGTCAAACAAATCATCTAAGTCCTTTAACAATACCTTTGAAACTTTCACAAACCTCTCAACCTGCTTGTACCATTCAATTGGTTTTTCTCTCAACTTTGGAAAATCATTCGTAAATGACAAAATATCTTGCCTGCTCCATGGGACATGAACATATCCTCCTCCTGGAACCTCCCGCATCAGGTACATCTGTTCTACTTTTCCTGTTTCCTTCAACAAATACTCAGAAGTCGTTCTACTGTAACGTGCCTCTTCCTTTTTCTTTGTCCATCTAGTTTTCCATTTATCCAGTTCTCCCCATTTCTGTAATACTGACATTAATTCTTTCACTTGTAATTTCCTACCAGATGTATTCATATTTTCTAAATCTTTGTCAGTAAAGTCTGCTCTATATGGTTTCTGTAGTACTTTTGTCTTATTTCAATTCCCATTTCTGAGGCCAAATCCGTTAATTTTTCATGGAATATCTTTACATTTCTGGTTATGCTCCTACATACGAACAATAGTTCTTCTTCACTGTAGGTATTTAAACGATCTACTCCTACATTGCCTGCTATCATTTCTTCTAACTAGACTTTTAATTTATAAATGTCCAAAATCTTTGGGGGTGAACTTTGTCTATTCCTTGTGCCCATCTTTCTAAATCTTCTGGGGTTACTACTGTTGCACTCTTAGTGCCTGAAGATGTTATTATATTCACATCCTTTGCGCAACCAGGTGTGACTCTTCTGGGGGTGCTATTTACAGAGTCTCGAATAGGTAAATCCATTAGTGAAATCATAGATTCACAATCGCTGATATGGTCATCAATTATTACAGCTTCATGTTTAGGAATATCCACAGGTGTAGGCATAACTAGAGGTTTCGGACAATTTACTTTGTCACCATATAAAGGGACCACGGGACCAATGGTTACAGGTATGGTCAGGGAATCAGGATGTACATTTAACTGTGTTATTTTCTGTATCAATTCTGCTCTGTTTCTGTCTACAGCCTCTCTTTCCTTATCCTGAAGTACCCTATTAACTGGTGGTTTATGCAGTACTTGAGGTACCAATGGTGTTCTCAAAATTGGTGCACTTGGGGAACATCCACCCAGACCTTCTTGGTATGGTGGAGGATTCTTTAATATTTCTTCCATAAATTCATCTTCGGATTCTCCAAACCCTGTCATGTGTTTTGTCTTTTCTTTGCATTTGCTCCCTAATGGCTCATCTGCCATGAATACTGGATACAAACCCTCGGTAAGCATCGCTCGTCTCCACTGTTTCATCTGACTTTCTCGTGTCTCATTTTGGTGTCTAGGGAAAAATCCCCTATAACCCCTATTGCTTCTGGGTCTATCACGTTCAAATGCCTCTGTTTCCCATTCTTCTAGGGCTTCGTATTGCGTTAATCTTGGTCTGGGTTCTAATTCATTCATTCTTATTCTTAAATTTTGAAGAATTCTCCCATTGAAAGTACCATTCTCTGGGAAAGCTAATATTCCGTCATCTTTTGTATATTCTATCCAATTTTCTAACCATACACAAGTATGATAACCCCTATCCATCATCATAAATGAGGTGGGCGTTTTTGCTGGTGGAATGATAATTCCTTCCTTAGTTTTGATTGGCTTATCCTTCTTAAAATAGTTCTTAATCTTTTGTAAGAATGACATTTTTCTCTTCTCTCCGTACATTTTGGGTAAATATCTGTTTATTGAATTATATTCTGCAAAACCTAGGAATCTCCTGTCTGGACGTGTTCCTATTAAAGTCGGATCACGTTTCCACATATAATCTACACTATCCACTAAGATTTCGACTTCTATGCTGACAACCAATCAAATTCCAACTAACATTTGTCTCGGGCCAATCCTAGCGCGGCTTTTCTGTGACGTCTGTCTGACACCCCTCCTTTACAATCTGCGCTTCTCTGTCCCTCGCTGTTTCAACCAATCCCAGCGCGACACCTGTGACGTCAGTATTACTCCTAACTACTGACCCCTCCTTTACAAGCTCGCCCCACGCCCGCTGTGTCGACCAATCCCAGCGCGGCGTTTGTGACGTCAGCTTCTACTCCGACAGCTGACCCTCCCTTTACAAAATCGTACGCAAAACTTTATTTTCTCTACGCTCCTTATTAAAATTCAGTAACAACATAAAACATTCGCTATCGTGCCAGTTTCTCTAAATTGGAAAAGATAGTTTTTTCTCACACTTAGTAAAACCCTTCCGTTTACTAATCATACACTACGAGTAACACCCTTCCGTTTACTCTTCACATAAGCTTCGGAAATACCTGCTACTCCTTCAATGTTACCCTTTCTAGGTGATATAACATCAAATGTTCACCAGCGTATTCCTTTGCTGTCACCCACACGCACAGAGTCCCTAACAAGTACTGATAGCCCTGCTTAACTTTTCAGTACTATTTCTGCCTGACAGATAACCTCACTGCAGTATGGCTTCCACTTAACATCCGCTATTCAAATTCCCCGGGGATTCTAGACAACATAAAACAAAACTGCTCTATGGGAACAGTCCAGCCCAAACTGCCAGGCCAGGTTCTCCCTGGACTGGAAACAAGCATCCTAGGACCGGTTTCGGGGTTTCACCCCTCATCAGCCAGGATAGCTTGACTCCAGTGGCATGGAGAGCACGGGACCCACGTCTGGGCATACCCGTCCCACTCGGGGTGACAAATGCAAAAACAACAATTGATGGACAGAATGCAGAACAATGTCATACATTCACCCCAGGTCTAAACTGGGGTGGCATGGTGAGCAAAAGAATGATGGATTTAACCCAGATCTCTTGACTGGGGGTGAATGTTTTGATTTGTTCTGCATTCCGTCCATCAATTGTGTGTCTTTTGCTTTCTCACCATAAGTGCGCCGGGTATGCCCAGACGTGGGTCCCGGGCTCACTGTGCCACTGGATTCAAGCTATCCTGGCTGAAGAGGAAACCCCGAAACCGGTCCTAAGATGCTTGTTTCCGGTCCAGGGAGGACCTGGCTTGGCAGTTCGGGCTGGACTGTTCCCATGAGGCACAGG
The DNA here is from genome assembly GCA_963921515.1 of Calotriton arnoldi. Classification (NCBI taxonomy): domain Eukaryota; kingdom Metazoa; phylum Chordata; class Amphibia; order Caudata; family Salamandridae; genus Calotriton; species Calotriton arnoldi. Next base: position 724,837 of record CAWUFW010001349.1, on the reverse strand, counting down.
GTCAAGACTGATTTGCATATGGCCAGTTCTAAACTGGGGTGGCATGGTGAGCAAAAGAATGATGGATTTAACCCAGATCTCTTGACTGGGGGTGAATGTTTTGATTTGTTCTGCATTCCGTCCATCAATTGTGTGTCTTTTACTTTTAGAAAGAGGGCATTTTCTTGCTTTACTATTCTGTGTCTCTGCCTGCCTGTGGGATCAACGTCTCATTTAGACTGACAGGTGCTGTTTGTACATTCACTCTAAACAATCACACAAAGGGAACAGAGGTGTGCCCTGCATATCCTGATGGCCCATCACCAGGCATATGGGTCTTACTGAGCTAGAGTGGTGGGAGGAGTTGTCACTGACACCTGAATAGGGTGGTGCCTGTCCTCTTACAAAGCTGTCTCCGCCCCCATGTAGTGTGTCTGGAGCCAAGGCGTGGCAAGGCAGGATCTTGTAAACAACAAAGACTTCTCTTTGAAGTATGCCTACTTTAAAGGCAAAAGGGGTTTAAGTATTGGACCTGTAATCCCACATTGTTAGAACACTTCTGGGCTGAGGACTCTGCTGAGAAGAAGAGCTGAAGAGCTGTCAGGAGGAGTACTGCCCCTTTGCTGTGTGTTGCTTTGCTGGATTGGCCTGCAGTTGCTGTTTCTGTCTGTGGGCAGTGAAACAACTGGACTTTGATTTTTGAATCCTGCTTTCCCAAGGTTCTCCAAGGGCTTGTGTCTGCTTGCCTCCTCTTTGAAGTCTCGGAGCCTTCAAAGACTTCATCTGCAGCTCCCCTGAACTCCACTGCTGGGAGTTCTAACCTGCCAAGTGGTGCCAACTCCAGTTCTGGGCCCTTGGAGGTTGTTTTGCTGCTTCAAGAACCGAAAATCCATACATCGCCCTTCCAGCACCATTTGCCCGACGCAAGCTTGCCCAGCGGTTGAAAAACCAACACATCGCTGTAGTACAGCTGAAAAGTTGACGCAGCGCCTGCTCACAGCCCGAAGAACCACCGCAGCTCGAGTACAGAGCACCAGGTCTCTGAAGTCCGAGACCCCCACTCTGACTTTGATGCAAGCCTTGCTTAGCGGCTGAAGGAATCGACACATCACCTGTCTACGGCTGTGGAAATCAATGCAGCGCCTGTTTCACTGCTGCATCGACCCACATCGCACCTGTGCGCCAAGTCTTTGTCAACGGAGCCCCACAGCCAAGAAGCAAGACAGCGTGTCCAAAATTGGACACATCGCTTCCCCCGCAGTAAAGATTTGATGTAACACTTCTCCTGTGCACGAAGAACCTATGTCTCCACTCCTCTGGGACTCAGGAATCGACGCCTCACTTGTATTTTCTGACGCATTCTCTATTGAGGCTGTTTTTCATGTTGAATTTTGGTCCATCATAAGTACTTTGTGTAAAAACACTGTATCCATAGAGTTCTAAAGATAAAATTGCTTACACCTTTCAAAAGTGATATTTTAAGTTCTGTATGTTGGATTTTTGTTTAGATAAAGAATGTTTATTTTACTAAACTGATGTGGTGTCTGTTTGTAGTGATTTCACTGTGTTACTGTTTGTGTGGTACAAATACCTTACACATTGCCTCTGAGATAAGCCTGTCTGCTCGTGCCAAGCTACCAAGGGGGTGAGCAGGGGTTATCTGGGTATGTAATCCCCTTACCCTGACTAGAAGGAAGGGTCCCTACTTGGACAGGGTGCAAACCACTGCCAACAAGAAACGCCCACTTCTAACAGACACCCTGGGCCACCACCCACCAGAAACTCCTCCCTGTTTTTCAGAAGCGGAATGGGAACCCCCTACCTTATGGTGGGACCTGTCTGTGTCTCCTGGGACCTCCCCTCACTCTGTTGGGGGGAGCCTGAACCACCTTTCTTAGGCTCACTCCCAGCTACCTTCTTATGGACCACCGTGTCGAGTCAGATGTCCGCCTCCTTAGCAAGCCCCCTGGGTTCAGTCAGCTTATTATCAATAAGGTGATGGTGCAGCTCTGGGAAACAAAGACTGATCATGTTCTCTCTTGCCATCAAAGTGTACAGCCCTTAGTAATCTTTCACTTAACTGCCCTTCATCCAACTACCCGGTGGCTTGTAAAATTAATCCACACAATCCACCCAGGAATGATGGGGAAGCTTGTGGCCATCCCTAAACTTCTGCTTTTACTTTTTTGGGGTGAGGCCATACTTCCTGATAAGAGTGTCCTTTCTGGGGTGGTACCTGATCCTGTCCCCATTCTCTAGGGCACCAGAGCATCCCTCCCTTCACTAGGTATGTGCCTCCAGAGACTGCCCCCCAGTCCTCTTCAGGGACCCTATGTATCTCCAGAGCACCCTCATATGCTTCAAACCACATGTCAATGCCATCTCCCACAACAAAGTTAGGCACCAGATCCTTTGGGATGTAGACCCTCTTGTCTCCAGCGGTTGCTGCGGGTATGAGGCCACCATTAATGCTGGACTCCACTTGTTTAGCTCTGATGTTCAGCTCCCCGAGACTTAGCTTATGGGCCATTTTTTCTTTCTTCCATAGACAGTTTCTCCCTTGCCAAGGCTCTTTCAGCTTCAGCCTTCTTCTCCTCTGCCTCCAACTTAAGCTTGGCCACTCACAACTTAAACTCCATTTCAGCCTTCCTGTCTGAAAGCTCCTCTGGAGAAAGGCTGTGGGAGGACACACTGCTTTCCACTCAGGGAAGGATCTCAAATTCTGGAGGCAAGACATCCCCCTCACCTGTGTGATATATTTCAGGACCTGCACTCAGGTCCTCTCCTTGCCCTTCCATCTCATCATCCTCAACCTGGTCATCTTCTGCTCCTGCTAATGAATGATGAACTTCCACCCAGGCACTCAGAGTATTCAGAAGCTCCATCATGCTGGTGTTTTTTTGACTGGCAGTCCCCTTTCCTTGAAGTACTCTGAGCTCAACCACGTTGTAGCTATCCAGGTTGGCAAGCTAAAACTCCATCTTTGCAGGATTAGTCACAGGCACAGACAGTCAAGTTGAGTGAAGGTGAATTTGGAATGAGCAAAATGGGCCAATCAAGGAGAATGTTAAAAACTTGAATTGGTATCAAATTATTTATCTGAAATTTTTTGTGTGACACAATATCGCTGTATGGCACTGCAAATGACACAAGTCCTAATCTCACCGCTGAAGACAAAAGTTGAAAATTGGGTTACTGGTTGTGGGAGGCAAAACCCTGTGCAAGCAGAAACCACAATTCTTGTCAGGTGAAACATAAGCAAACCCCAAATTAACCTGTGCCTAACCTTCTGGCAGCTGGGCACAAAAGCATTAAGGCTTAACTTACAAGGAATGTGTAAAGATTTAGGCAGCACTTCAAACAGTATTAGGGTAAAAACACAACCGAAAAAACCCCACACCAATTTAGAAAAATAGATTAACATTTATTAATGATTCGACACCAAAACGACAAAAACAGAACCAGTAGAACCAGAGACATACAACTTTAAAGATTTACATAAAAATAGTGCTAAAAGCACAAAGCGCTACTCGAGGCTATCTGGTCATGTGAGACCGGGTGAAAGTCACAAGTTCAGCGTGGGTCAGATATAGGGGCCAGGTTAGCCCCGCTGAAAGAGTTACCTTCAAAGTCTAGCGTGAGGAGACCAGTTTGTGGTGGAGGGGGCCATAAGGAGCAAGGAGAGCGACAGATTGTCCTCACTGTAGCACGAAGAGCAGGCTGGGTGTCACGGACTGATGTTGCTGTAGCGCGGAAATGCTGTCGGGCGTTGAGGACAGTTGATGCTGGAGGGTTGCATTCATGGTCACTGTGGGCTGCCGATGTTGTAAAGTGAACTTCAGATCTCGTGTTGCCGGTCATTGCTGGTGGTCGCTGTAGCTCAAAGACTCTGGATCACCGGAACTTCGCATTGGCAAGATCTTGGTGCAAACAGGCCTGTTCGTGGTCGTGAAGAGCACAAAACTTCAGGATTTCTCTTTTCTTTGGAGAGGAACTCAACTGATGCCACACCAGGGTCCAGGACCTGAGGGGTGTTGCGAAGCAAATACTCGGAGGCAGTAGTAGTTATATTCATCTGCTTCTTTATTGACTTGAATCCAAGTACAGCGTCGAGGAGAGCCGGCAGGAAACCTCCTCTCAACCCGGTGCACTGTCCTCTGGTGACCTCATCGGATTCCACAGCTCGAGAGAAGCTCGAGCACTGGAACTCCATGAGCTCACCATGAGGACAAGCTCACAACATAACACTTCCCCTTCCCTACAAAAATAAACAATAAACAAAATAGAAGTACCACTAAGTTTTGCAGGAGATAAAAAACAAAAGAAGAAACCCACAATGCCAAGAAGTAACTGAATGAGCTGAACAAGAGAAAAGTAAGGCAGCGGAGCACTGCCACAAGGAGTGCACGAGCACAGTGAAATGTGTAGGAAAACATCAGCATCAGGTTTGACAAATGTGCGTAATATAATCATCCAACCTTTTAGGTTTAACACATTGTAGAAGGGACGGGCGGAAAAAGAATATCGGAGGCCTGATTTGAGGATCAATCTTGGCGTAGTTTTATTTTAGAAGCGCATCAAATAAACTTTACATAGGGAATCTCCACAGTCTTCTTTTCTTTATAGGGTTTCTTTGACGTCTTCTTCTTTTCCAGGTAGTTCTTCCGACCGGAGGACGTCCCCAGGTGTCTCAGGAAGAAAAGAAGATGTGGGCGGTAAGTATAAATGATAGGTTGGTAGGCTTTTCAGGATAGATTCCTTCTTCACACCCAGGAGTGTTGGGTAAGTATCCTATGCTATGCTAAGGAAGGTGTGCCAAAATGGGAAAACAAATTAAGACTATAAAGAACTATAGCGTGCCCTGTCCTGTCCTCTATTTTGCTAATCTCTTGGCATCATGGAATAGGAACAATCACCTAGGAGATGGTCCAGGTAAATAAAAAAATGGGCGATTTTAAAAGTGATGAGAGGATTCTTCTCCTCCCATTACCCCCTTTACTTTGCAACCAGAATCAATTACCTTTGGGTTTTCATGGGGTTGGGCAACACGCAAGCAATATGATGGGAAAAACAATAGATAAAGTATTTGCAGCTTTTAAACAATGACCGGTGCGACCCTCTCCGCCTATACAGCACCCCTCATGACCCCAGTACAAATCCCTCACACCCCGTCCCTTGTCCGAGTTACCTACCGCAATGGCCGCAACTCTCCTGAGTTGGGGCGGCTTAAAGGTGATCCCCAGGGGGCATCCACCAGTCCTCACACCAATCCTCGGTGGTTTCTTCGGCTTTGTCGTTCCCTCGGACTGTCTCCGCTGTACTTTTCTTCTTTCCTGACGTGGCGTTTTCTCTCCTCGATTCAGCTGGGCTCTCTGCTCCTTCGAGGTTGTCGGCATCTTCCGGGTCTCTTGCCGCCGTTCCTTCGGTTTCCTCTTCCTTACAAGACAGATGCTCCGCCTCTTCTGTCCGAGCCTGGCTTTCCCATTCGCTCTCACACCGGAGGGGAGGGTCTTTGACCTGTGTGCAAGAGGCTTCGATCAGCGTTAACCCCTTCTTTTCCTCTCCTTTAGAGACGCCTGGTTCGGAGATCAACGGGCTGGGGGGCAGATAGGGTAAGTTATGCGACAATGTCGGGTCCCCCTCCTCCACACACATGTTCTACCAGCCCTAGTGACCTCCCCACTCTTAGTGACACTCTTCCCCCCTGTAAAATTTGAACTTGCATAACTTGTGATTTTTGTCTTAACTGACAAAGGACGTGCACAAGTCTCTGAACCCTGAGATGAAAAGATAGGTAAAGGCGGAACATTTACGTTGGTCTCCCTGGGTGGCCCATTGTTATTCACAACAAGAGATGGTTCTGGAAAACAAGCACTCCCTAAGGGGGAAACATCCTCAATCCAATCATACCTCAACGGGTGGGCATTGGTCTTCAAGTCGCATCCCGCATTTCTGTCACTCACGGCTGTGTCCTTGCCTTTAAACAAAGCTATTCTTATTGGCATGCCATACCTTTCCATCGCTGAGCACAGCAGAATTGCACAAGACTTTGACAACTTTAAGACTAGCAGAAAACCTACTCTCTCCTTTGCGCCTCACCCTTCCCTTCTTAACTTTGACGGTGTCACCAACACGTAAACACACCTTCTTAGTCCCATGGGACCGGTCATACTTGTCTTTATACTTGGTTTGACCCGCCCTCAGGGAATCTCTTACTCTCTTGGAAGACCATGAGACAGTTTTGGTGTTATTCAACCACCCCATATTGTCCTGAGTGCGTGGGGCTCTACCTCTCATTAACTCAAAAGGTGAATACCCAGTAGATCCACAATGTGTGACCCTGTAAGCACACACAGTTTTTCTTAGTTCATCCTCCCAGTCCTTGTGATTACTAAATGACAGCTCTATAATACCCTTAATGACTCTATTAAAGAGTTGAACGCCACCGTTTCCCTCTGGGTGATAGAGGGAAGTAGTCCTGTGTACTATGCCAGCCTCTTTGATGAATTTCTTAAAAACGTCACTAATAAATTGTCCACCAATGTCAGAAATTATATCTTCGGGTAAACCTTCTCGTCCAAAAACCTCAGCCAAAAAAACAGTAACGTTTCCGAATCAGCCTTCTTGACAACCTTGATTTCCGGCCACTTAGAGAATTGGTCAACCAAGACTAGAATGTACTTTTGTAGACTATTGACGTCTCTCACAGAGCTGAAAATACCAATTCCCACTCTCTCCCAAGGCCTGCTAGGGTTCATAATAGCGTGCAAGGGAGATCTGTAGGAGACTAGAACGTATGTGGAGAATTAACTATAACCCGAGTGACAGAGAGACCTACATAAAAGCCATTATGGAATCCAAATCGCTGAAACTAAATACTTCACTGAAAAGATAATGCTGGCCGAAAACTCGGCCAAGGAACTATTTAAAACAATAACCTCATTATCAAAAATGGTAACTAGGGAAGTCAGCACATCGAATCAAACTCTCTGCGACACCCTTGCTAGTTTTTTTCAAGATAAAGTCAAGGAAGTCTTTGAATTGTTCAATCAAAATCACAAGGAAGTATCCACTGTCTCAGTGAATAACTCTCCCATCATCCTGGATAGATTTTCCCCCCTTGACAGTGAGCAAGTTATGAAACTCATCAGGGCGTGCAAATCAGGGTCCCCATTAGATCCCTGCCCCCCTAAAATGATGCATCTAGCCCCCATGGTGTTTGAGGAACAACTCACACTAATTTTAAATAAAGTGCTCAACATAGGACACTTTCCCCCTTGCTTGGAAGATGGCGTCTATTCTTCCCATATTGAAAAAAAGTAACCTGGATCCCCTTGAACCCAGCAGTTACAGACCCATCTCTAGGCTTCCATTTCCCGCCAAATACTTGAAAAGGCATTAAATGCGGAATTAATGACCTGTATTGATAACAATAATGTCCTGGATTCCTCACAGTATGGTTTCAGGAAAGCACATAGCACAGAAATGGCTCTGCTTGCCGCCTCCGAAGAGATCAGATGGATATTGGACAAAGGTGACTAAGCCATCCTGATATTACTCGGTCAACCATACTATATTGATCAACCGTCTAAGGACCATGGGAATCAGAGGAGTTGCATTGACCTTACTACAGGATTTCTTAACAAACAGAAGAAATCATGTTGCATTGGGCAATTGCACCTCTGAACAATTCAGTCTACCCTGTGGGGTGCCGCAGGGCTCCTCATTTAGCCCCACCCTTTTTAATTTGTATGTTGCTCCGCTGGTGAAACTGATAAAGTCCCTGGGTTTCTCTGTGATATCTTACGCCGATGACACTCAAATTGTGGCATCTATACCTAAAGACTCTACAGAGGCAGGCCTCAGGTTCGGTAAACAGCGTTTAGTTTGCATGCTAAACAACGCATGCCATAACGACCGCGTTGTTATTTCGCATACCGTTACAACGCAAGTCGGAAGAACGACTTGCGTTAGGGGGCAGAAGGTGTTGGATTTAAAATCCAACACCTTCCCTAGTGTCCGCACAGACTGGAGTTGGAATAGTAAATTATACTATTCCAACATCCAGCGCCCCCTAAAAGCAAGTCGTTGTGCCGACTTGCGTTGTAACGGTATGCGAAATAAACGCATGTGAAAAAACGTCCTATATTCCTCAGGTTCAGCTCATGTATGACTCAAGTGGATCACTGGATGAAAACTAACTGCCTAAAGTTAAACTCAGGCAAAATTGAGGTGTTAGTCTTCGGTAACAATAGATTGGTTTGGTCCCCTAGCTGGTGGCCCCTGAATGTGGGACCCCTACCTATTCCAGCTCAAAAGGTTAGAAATTTGATCACCAAGTTAAAGCCTTATCTTCTTCAGTTTTCTATACGCTAAAACTGATAAGGAAAATCAGACCATTCATCCCAAATGAACTTCAGAAAATGGTCGTCACCTCTCTTGTTTTGACTAAATTGGATTATGGAAACTCACTATTTATTGGTATCCGCAAAAATCCCATACAGAAACTACAAGTATTACAAAACGCGGCGGCGAGACTTATCGCTGGAATCCCTTAATATAAGTCAGCAGACCAAATCCTGAGCAATTTACACTGGCTACCCATAGCAAAACGCCTAGAGTTTAAAACTTTATGTATAACCTTCAAGGCACTGCATAACTGTGGACCTAGCTATTTTCGCAATAAATTGGCATGGTACGCGCCAAGCAGAAAGCTCAGATCATCGGAGGCAAGGCTATTATCCATCCTCAGATCAAGACTTGCGGCCTGGGGTGGTCGGAGTTTCCTTCTGAAGGCAACTACTCTTTGGAATTCTTTACCTTTAGCCATCAAATGCTGCTCTGACTTTCTGAATTTTCGGAAGCTAGTCAAAACCTGGCTGTTTCCTCACTGAAAACTATGAAACTAAGATTCTTCCTGTCCAGGCCTCACTCCCCTCCTGTCTGCTTCAGCGCCAAGACGCCCCTGGGCATTCGAGCGCTATATAAGACCCAAAATCAAATCAAATCTGTAAGTGACTAAACTCTTGTCAGAATTGGTGCACTGCACACAATGCCTGACAACCCTTTCAATGTCCCTGCCCACCCCGGGCCACCAGTAGGACTGTTTAATCCTGCACTTGCTCTTAACAATACCAAGATGACCTTCATGGCAGAGGTTGATAATTGTGTCCCGGAAATCAAGTGGTGGAATCAATCTGCCACACCTGAGTAAGAGGCCACTTTCTACTGAAAACTCATTTCTGACCTCCCAAAAAGCTAGCAAGTCACTACTTAATTGAGCTTTCTCAGGCCAACTCACACTAATGTAGTTAATGACCGACATCAAATTCTTATCTTGAGACACACCATAAGACCATTCATCATGAGAGATGCTGTGCAATTGTTCACCGAAAATGCTCGCTACTAGCCAATTATCCCACTCATTCTTTGTATCACCAGTAACCGGCAAGGGACATCTGCTAAGGAAATCGGCGATTCTGTTGCGAACGCCTGGTATGTACTTGTTTCATAAACAAAATCCAACAAATGCACATACATTCGGGAAATCCTGGGAGACACATTGCTGAGGCCCTTGGAAGTGAGCACCTTCGTGAGGTGCTTCTGATCCGTTCTTACTGTAACACAAGTGCCCCAAACATACTGTCTGAAGTGTTTGAGTCCCCAGACGCATCCCAGAGCCTCCCTCTCATTGACGGAGTACTTCTCCTCCGTGGGAGTGAGGGCCCTGGAAGCAAATGCCACCACACACTCCATACCATCCTCCTGCACCTGTGATAATACCGCACCTAGCCCTTTACCACTAGCGTCAGTGGTGATGAAACTCTTGAGACTAGGCTCAAAACCCTTAAGTGCAGGGGCTGAACAAATATCCGTCTTGATACTGTCAAAACTCATCTGGCACTTGATCCAGCGGGTTACTAGCAACAAGCATTCATACACAAAGTACTCACCTGGGACCATTCATTCACACTAACTAATAATCACCACTGGTGGGAATCAGTTGTACTCTTTATCAAAATCCCTGCTACCAATTACCTTTCTGATTGAAGAGTAATGACTTACCAATGGACCTTTGATAATTGGGGATAAAATGAGATCATACAAATACAATTTCATAAACACCTGAAATAACCACTGACTCAGGAAATTTTAAAATGTTTATCTAAATTCTTTAGCAGAGTAATTTAATCGCATATCAAGGAGGAAGTACACTATAATATCACCTATTAACTACAAATGACGGTCCCTCAGAAAGGAGAAGATAGAGACAGCAGTACAACTAAAGATTTACGCATTTATAGTTACCTAAAGGTGTGAAAACCAAACCCCTTGGCCAAGGAATTGGAAAGAAGGGTCCCAAGAAGGATGAAGACCAAAGACCTCCGGACCAGGTTCAAGACAGGACAGGTAACCTCTCTACCAACGACGCCTGCGTCGTTCCCCTCTCTGACACTTCGTTCCTCCTCGATTCTTCCGTGTCTTCTTTCTTATGGAATCCGCTGCCCCCACCTCAGGATTTCTTCGGACAGCGGTTCAGTCTGCAATCGATCAGCTCGTTCTGTGTCAGCATCTGAGTTCCTGTGCTAGCTAATTAGCTAATTCTATATCTATTATACCCTTCTACACCCAGGTACCTCCCATTAATGTTTCAAAATTATGGGCCCACTACTTCTGATTGGACAGGGACAGGGGGTTGATCCTCACACCATGACAATTTAGTTCAATTTCTTTAAGCCCATTGTTTTAAAATACCGCCCCTCACAATTAATACATTTGCTTTATTTCCCACCCGTCTCACGACAAATTTTAATATAAAGTGTATACAAAATGTTTCAATTGGTAGGACATTTCAGATGTACAGTGAAGGTGATCAGCGGGTCATGTTCTTGGACATCTTCCAAGTTGACTTCATCGCTTTGTCTTGTTAGTTTTCAGAGCGCATGTGCAGGTTCCATGGCTCTTGAGCTGCTGTTCAGTTAACCCAGGCCCAATTTACGAACTACTAGAAATCAAAGAAGAAACGTATTAAAATCAAAAATAAATGTTTTCACTGTATACCCCCTACTTCTACTCTATTCCCATTTAATTATAAAATCTATCCCGCATTAATAGCGTTAGAATACCACATTATTAATTTCAGCAATGCGAAAGCTTTAGCATGTGAGAACATTAAGCAGCCATTTTAGCACACACTGCGCAGAAGCAAAAGATTCCCTCCAAGCAAAGAAAGACGTCATACCACGTGATATGGTTGACACATGCGCAGTTGAGTTCCCGCGGTTTAGCGGCCATTTTGGATTAGACAAGGATTACTTATTAGTTTTAAACACATAGGCAACCGTCTCTCGGATAAGATGTAGTGTTTGCACATTATTAATAATGACATTACAAAGTTTAATACAATTAATTAATACTGTGAGAAGATTGCTTACGAGCAAGTCTCATTGTGAGTCCTTGCTCCATTAATCCCCTCTCTGATGGCGTTTCTGAGCCATCAAAATTACCCACAACCAGATGCCAACTTCTAGCATATTTCTGTCACAGTCTCATTTTTACATTTTCTATTTTTATTTTCTCCTTTCAGTTTCTTGTATATTTCACTTTTCAGGTCTTCTAATTCAATTTCATCAAATTTCCGTTTCTTGCCTTTTCCTGTCACTCTATATGTTTCATTCTTTTTACAACATTTGCACCATATTATTGACAGTACTATTATTGCTATCCCTACTAAGTGTACTAATGTTTGACCTATAAGTCCTTTTCCTACATTAGTAAACCAGGTACCAATTGACGCAATGCTATTTGTCAATCTTTCCCATACACTATCAACGTCCAGTGGTTTCAGTTCATTCTCAAGTTTTGTTATATTCTTTATATATGTTCCGATTTCTGCACTTTTGTCAGGAATATACGTGCAACAATGTTTCGTTTTCAACAATTTACAGACTCCGCCCTCTTTTGCTAATATTATATCAAGAGCAAGTCGATTTTGCATAACCATAGAACTAATCGCAACCATCTCCGCATTAATCATTAGAAATCCTCCAGCAGTGTCCGTTGATAAACGATCAACCACTGTAGACAATTTACATATTCTCCTTGAGTTCAGAATTACTCCCACTGAAGGTATCAATGCGCCAAATATATCCCCTACAATTTCTGAAAAACTAGCTCTTTTACTACGTTTTAATTCACTATTATTTTCATTGTTCCCAGTGTTTCTTTTTACGTGGTATACTTTTGGAAAAACTATTCCAAAATAACAACTTCCATACCACCGTGCAGGAAGCCTAAAGTAAGCCTTATTCCCACACACATAATAAATTCCAGGAAAAACTGAATCTGTTCCTCCTTTTAGTCCCCAACCTCCAAGAATTAAGAAATTATGTTCACATTCACTGGTACCGATGAAAATATTGTTATAATCAGTCTTTAACCTATGTAGACAAATTTTCCCTGTCTTTACAAAATCCAGAGCCATAGCAGCTTGAGCTTTGCCAGGTGTGTAAATACCCTCTTTCTCAGCCCAAGGTGGAAGATGAGCTTTATGCACAGACGCTTTCCTTTGGAAATTTTGTCTTCTATTCTCAACTAAGTTCAAAAATATCTTTTCTTCTTCATGTAATGAACATGTTAGATTGCTTCTATGTGCATGTGTTATGTCTATCGACTTCATTGTTAAGAAAAATTCTCCCATAAATTGTGCATCTTGACTACTAAGCACTGGGTTCAGATTCTTTCGAATAGGAACCTCTGCAAATATCACATCTATATTTGAATAATAATACTGAAGTTTCCCTGTTCTATAAAATAAACTAGTTAGTACACTACATGATATGCCATAAGTTAAAGGCAAATGATGATATGTTAACCCTTCTGCTACTGATTCAGGTAACTTCATACAGACATAACAATCACTTACTTCCATTGTATCTACATACTGAAACAATAATTTAGTGAAAACATTTAAACTAGTATCGTTATCTGTTACTACGTGATGAAACTCTGGTTCATCTTCTGCTTCTATTTTTACTCTATCACCTTTCAAGTTATCTATCCTTCCCTTTGTTTCATTGTTAATCTTTTTATCCATTATCATAAGGTAAGGAATTGCTACAATCATGACTAACCACACTATAAGCACCACTACCAGACTACATATGCATATAGCACAGCATCTTTTACAACATTTCCGTTTCGGTCTCCCAGAAACTCTGTCGTCAGCCATTTTGACAAAAGAAGATTTTCTTCTTTTCTTTTTCTTTCAAGACTTTAATTTATCAAGGTGGTTTCACTTCTTTTTCATAAGTCAGTTCTGCACTTGTTCTTTCGTCACCACTTTCACTTGACTCTGAACTCTCGTAGTCTTCAAGGATTATATAAGTCCAATCAGGACCCTTAAACTTATTGTTCACAAGTTTCAATCTTTTGCTTTTTCGTTTTTCAGTCCCACTTGTTTGTCCAGATAAGCTTGTTACTTCATTTACTTGTTCTGGATCTTCACTTCGCGTTTCTATATGGTATTTTACTCTTTTAATGACACTAGGCCAATGATCACCTTTTCTGACTTTCTTTGTTTGCACTGTATCTTCACTTTCCAAATCTTTTCCAAAAACTCTTTTATTTTCAAGGTGTGGCACAAATTGATTTTTCTCTATTTCAGTTTCCTCTTCTATCTGTTCTTGTTAAGGTCTTGTTGTTATTTCTTCAGTTGCCTGTGTGTGAGTTTCTACTAACTGACCCTGTTCAAGATTTACGTCTTCGTGCTTGGTGCTTTCTTGCTCGATGTTTTCTTGGTTTTCTTCTCCCTGAACGTGTTTTTCTTGTTCTAACTGGTTCTGATCAGGGCTTATTGCACTTTGTACTTCTGCAGCCTGACCGCGTTCTTCTGAACCTGTCTGTCCCTGCTCAAATTTTGTTGTTTCGTTGTCAATTTGAGCCCAATTTCCTTTCCCTATTTGGGCCTACTCAGGGTCTCTTATTGTTTCATTCTCCCTATCCTGAGCTGCTTCTTCTTCACCTATCTGGTCCTCACTAATTTCCTCTAATCTAGCTCTACTTCTTGTTTTGTTGTAAACTTCTGGTATATCAACCACTGGTATCCAGTCCTGACTTGTGCTCGGTTGTTCTTCTTCAGCTTCTCCCGAATCTTTCACTTGGGATTCTTCAGCTGGCCAATCTTCAGCTTCCTCAGTTATTGATGCTGACTTAGGATCTTTTCCTTCAGGAGCTGGCACCCTTTTGGTGTGGCTTACATGAATCCAACTAGGCAATCCTGCACATTTCACTGCTGTGTTTGTAACCAATATAACCTGACAAGGTTCGCCCCACCTGGGTGATAAACACGTTTCTCTGGTGTGATGCTTCATTACCACCCAGTCTCCGGGGTTCAGATCATGCTCTTGTTCAGGCTGCCTGGAAACTGCGTCTTCTCCAACCTGGTGAGAGACAGACTGCACGAGGTCAGCCAATGCCTTGCAATAATCTAGAACCATGTCATCAATTATGTTCAGCAGTTTATTTCCAGGTACATGGGCTTGTCTCATTGCTCTTCCCATGATGACTTCATGTGGACTCAATCCTGTATTTCTATCAGGAATGCTTCTGAGTCCCATTAAAACAAGAGGCAATGCATCTGGACAATCTAACGATGTAGAAGCACGCATCTTTGACAATCTTGATTTTATTGTGCCATTCATTTGTTCAACCACTCCAGAAGCCTCTCGGCGGTACCCACAGTGCAATTTTTGTTCAATTTTAAATGCTTCACAGATTATTCGAATTACATCGTTATTGAAGTGACTCCCTCTATCTGATTCCAAAGTTACTGGGAAACCGAACCTAGGAATGAGTTCTCGTAACAACAGTTTTGCGACTGTAATGCTGTCATTCCTTCTAGTAGGGTAAGCCTACACCCACCTTGAAAACAGACACACTATGACAAGTACATATTTCAGTCCTTTACATGGTGGTAACTGAATGAAATCTAATTGCAATCTCACAAATAGACCCTCAGCCTTTCCAATTTTTCCCAAACCAATTACTGTTCTCCTTCCTGGATTATTCATTTGGCAAGTTAAACACCTCTGGCAAAGACTCTCTGCTGCAGCCCTAAACTTTGGATTGTACCAACTTTGTCTGAAAAGTCTAATCATGGCATCTCTCCCTACATGTGTGTCTCCATGATACATTCTGGCCATTTGTGAAATCAAGCAGTCGGGCATGACTGGTCTGCCATCTGAATATACCCATACATCATCATCTGTTCTTCGGGTACACCCTATTTTTATCCAAACATCTCTTTCACTCTCCTCACCATCAGCTTGCAATCTTTTCACATCATTCCATGTTTCAGGTGTTGAACATAGCATAAGTTGGCAGCTGATTCCCATCCTTTCAACTTTTCTGTTTACTGCCAATATGTTTCTGGCACAATGTTGAGCAACTAGGTCTGCGTATCTGATACCGGCTACCACCCAGTCATCTCCTGACTGGTGTGCGGCACATTTCACCACTGCCAATTCTTTTGGTGATTGTATTGCCTCCAATAGTTCCTTTACAAACTGCCCATTTTTGATAGGGGATCCTGAAGAAGTCATGAAATCCCTCTGCATCCACAGTTGGCCAAAATCATGCACAACCCCGTACCCATATTGACTGTCCGTAAATATGGTTACTTTTACATTTTTCCCAATTTTGGAGGCTTTGATCAAAGCAATTAATTCAGCTACTTGTGCAGATTTGACTCCTGGTAAATAGGATGCTTCGACTATTCCAGAAAGTTCACATACAGTATAGGCTGCACTCAATTTGCCATCCTCATGTCTTAGGCATGAGCCGTCCACAAACAGCTCCCTGTCTGGGTCTTTTAGGGGCATTTCCTGTATGTCGGGACGCGGTTTTGTACACAATTCTGTGACCTGTAAACAGTCATGTTCTGGATCGTCCTTAACTTCTTCACAATATGGATCTGGCAATAATGTAGCAGGATTTACAACTGTGCACCTAGCTATGGTTACATTTTCAGCTCCTAGGATTATTCGCTCATATCTTGTCATCCGACTAGGTGTGAGATGCTGAGTTCTAGTTCTTGTCAACAGGATCACAACTGCATGTGGGACAAACACTTTAACAGGATATCCCATTACTATTGACTCACTTTGTTCAATGCTCATACAGGTAGCAGCAACTGCTTTTAAACAGCCTGGCAATGCTGCAGCCACTGGGTCCAATGTAGCAGAAAAATATGCTATAGGACGCCTGTCTAGTCCATGTCTTTGGGTTAACACTGAAAGTGCACAATTTTCTCTTTCATAGCAAAACAGTGTGAATTCTTTTGTATAGTCAGGCATGCCCAAGTCAGGTGCCTCACACAAAGCATTTCTTAATTTTACAAATGCACCGGCTCTTTCATCACCCCATTCAACTGGATCTTTTGCTTTCTTTTTGGTTAACTGAATTAAAGGCTTTGCCAGTAGTGAAAACCCTATAATCCATTGTCGACAGTATCCTACTATTCCAAGAAACATTCTCACTTCTCTTTGTGTTACTGGCATTTTCATTTGCTTGATTATTTTTATTCTATCAGACGTTATTCTTCTTTTTCCCCTTTCAATTTGGTGTCCCAAATATTTAACTGCCGTTGTACAGAATTGTAACTTCTCAGGTGACACTTTGTGTCCTTCCTCAGCCAAATGGTTGAGTAATGCAATTGAATCTGCGACACAATCGTCATGAGTTCTTGATGCTACCAATAAGTCGTCTATGTACTGCACCAGGACTGAGCTCCTGGGCAGTACTAATTTCTCTAGACACTTTTTCAGTATTTGATTAAAAATGGAGGGACTTTCTGTGTACCCTTGAGGAACACGATTCCACACATAGACATGGTTTTCGAATTTAAACGAAAACAGATATTGGCTATCTGGATGCAATGGTATTGAGAAAAATGCTTGACACAGATCAATCACGGTAAACCATTCTGCATCCCATGGTATCTGGTATAGGATCACTGCAGGATTTGGTACAATAGGACAACAAGGTACCACAATTTTATTAATTTTCCGCAAACCCTGAACGATCCTATATTTTCCACTAGGCTTTTTCAAACCCATGATTGGTGAACTACAAGGACTACTCAGAACTTCTTTTAATATGCCTTGTTTCACCATTCTGTCAATTTCTTCAGTAACTCCTGCTTTTACTTCTGCACTCATTTTGTACTGTCTGATATTTGGGAAAATTGCACCTTCTTTTACAGTGATCTTCACTGGGTCTATTTTTGCCATAAGTCCTACTTCTTTCCCAGTAAAATCCCATACCTTAGAGCTTACTGTAGTTCTTAATTCTTCTGGTAATTCGTCTTTTGTTATTAAGGAGAACATCTCATCTACTTCCGTACCTTGCTTTGCTATCATGAACTTATAAACATGATCTTCATCCGGGGTCTGTATTGCAACACCATCCGGTGTGCAAAAATAGTGCAATTCATTTTGCACAGTAAATCTCTGCCTAGTAAATGTACTGGACTGGAATCACACACAACACAAATTGATGCATTTCTTGGAAGTTTCCTATCCTTACTTCCATAGGCTCAGTAAGGGGTGTTCTGATCTTTTGATTTGCTACACTTACAACTTGGATAGCTTCTCCAGAGAGAAGGAGGTCTGGGATGTCTGCTGTTCTCACAGTAGAACGGGTAGCACCAGTCTCCAAAAGAAAAGTGATATCATTACCTTTTACTTTCCCTTCAACATATGGACCTGACTGATCTACCGGCAAGGATGCGCCAAGTACGCACTCATTCTCCCCCTCTCTTAGGCACTGTCATTGATAATTATATGGATTAAATTCATCCTGTAAAAGAAACTGTGAAGTTACATATTCATTCTTACCACTTCCTCCTTGATATCCGATGTCTGTACCGTGCTTTGCTCTGCTTACATTACCCTGTATAGGGGCAGGTGGCAACTGACTCTGAGGGTTTACACCCTGCTGTCAGTCATTCTGCGCCTGTGGATTTAAATTATGATTTGGGCCATTATTATTTTGAATCTTTTTACATTTGTTCTTCCAATGTCCCAACTTTCCGCACCCATGACAAGGAAATTTCTTTTTAGCCTCTTCTCTACTCATTCGTCCTCACACTTTTCCACCATTCCCTGTGTCACCATTCGTTCCAGATTTTTTTCCCTGACTTTCTGTTGGATTATCCAAATTAATTCCCTGTCGCTCAGCCATTTTTACTTGAGCCCACATCATTTTTTCTTGTAGTTTCTTGTGTCTATCCTCAATGTCGTCTCCACAATATTTAGCATACTTCAAAATTTCGTCAATGGGTTTCCCTTGCCAACATAACATATGTTGCTTGATCATCTGACAAATCTCTGGTTTTAGACCATAAACAAATCGATAGACAAACTGACTCATATTTTTGTCTCCAATATCCTCAAAACCGCTATACTGTTTGAACACCTGTAATAGACGTTCATAGTAGGCATGTACCGATTCACTTGCCTCTTGGGAAGTCCTGTCTATTTTCACCCAATCTGTTTCTTTTGGTGGTATTTTCCCTTTCAAATAAGTTATTACTTGGTGATACTTTTTCATTACATCATTTGATGGGGCACCTGTCTTTGAATCTCTGCGATACTCTTCACTAGGCCAGTCGATTGTAATTTTACAATCTGTCCATAAATCGGCAGGTACCACTATGTCAAACAAACCATCTAAGTCCTTTAACAATACCTTTGAAACTTTCACAAACCTCTCAACCTGCTTGTACCATTCAATTGGTTTTTCTCTCAACTTTGGAAAATCATTCGTAAATGACAAAATATCTTGCCTGCTCCATGGGACATGAACATAACCTCCTCCTGGAACTTCCCGCATCGGGTACATCTGTTCTACTTTTCCTGTTTCCTTCAATAAATACTCAGAAGTCGTTCTACTGTAACGTGCCTCTTCCTTTTTCTTTGTCCATCTAGTTTTCCATTTATCCAGTTCTCCCCATTTCTGTAATACTGACATTAATTCTTTCACTTGTAATTTCCTACCAGATGTATTCATATTTTCTAAATCTTTGTCAGTAAAATCTGCTCTACATGGTTTCTGTAGTACTTTTGACTTTCTTATTTCAATTCCCATTTCTGAGGCCAAATCCGTCAACTTTTCATGGAATATTTTTACATTTCTGGTTATGCTCCTACATACGAACAATAGTTCTTCTTCACTGTAGGTATTTAAACGATCTACTCCTACATTGTCTGCTATCATTTCTTCTAACTCGACTTTTAATTTATAAATGTCCAAAATCTTTGGGGGTGAACTTTGTCTGTCTATTCCTTGTGCCCATCTTTCTAAATCTTCTGGGGTTACTACTGTTGCACTCTTAGTTCCTGAAGATGTTATTATATTCACATCCTTTGAGCAACCAGGTGTGACTCTTCTGGGGGTGCTATTTACGGAGTCTCGAATAGGTAAATCCATTAGTGAAATCATAGATTCACAATCACTGATATGGTCATCAATTATTACAGCTTCATGTTTAGGAATATCCACAGGTTTAGGAATAACTAGAGGTTTTGGACAATTTACTTTGTCACCATATAAAGGGACCACGGGACCAATGGTTACGGGTATGGTCAGGGAATCAGGATGTACATTCAACTGTGTTATTTTCTGTATTAATTCTGCTCTGTTTCTGTCTATAGCCTCTCTTTCCTTATCCTGAAGTACCCTATTAACTGGTGGATTATGCAGTACTTGAGGTACCAATGGTGTTCTCAAAATCGGTGCGCTTGGGGAACATCCACCCAGCCCTTCTTGGTATGGTGGAGGATTCTTTAGTATTTCTTCCATGAATTCATCTTCAGATTCTCCAAACCCTGTCATGTGTTTTGTCTTTTCTTTGCATTTGCTCCCTAATGGCTCATCTGCCATGAATACTGGATACAAACCCTCGGTAAGCATCGCTCGTCTCCACTGTTTCATCTGATTTTCTCGCGTCTCATTTTGGTGTCTAGGGAAAAATCCCCTATAACCCCTATTGCTTCTGGGTCGATCATGTTCAAATGCCTCTGTTTCCCATTCTTCTAGGGCTTCGTATTGCGTTAATCTTGGTCGGGGTTCTAATTCATTCATTCTTATTCTTACATTTTGAAGAATTCTCCCATTGAAAGTACCATTCTCTGGGAAAGCTAATATTCCGTCATCTTTTGTATATTCTATCCAATTTTCTAACCATACGCAAGTATGATAACCCCTATCCATCATCATGAATGAGGCGGGCGTTTTTGCTGGTGGAATGATAATTCCTTCCCTAGTTTTTATTGGCTTATCCTTCTTGAAATAATTCTTGATCTTTTGCAAAAATGACATTTTTCTCTTTTCTCCGTACATTTTGGGTAAATATCTGTTTATTGAATTATATTCAGCAAAACCTAGGAATCTCCTGTCAGGACGTGTTCCTATTAAAGTCGGATCACGTTTCCACATATAATCTACACTATCCACTAAGATTTCAACTTCTATGCTGACAACCAATCAAATTCCAGCTAACATTTGTCTTGGGCCAATCCTAGCACGGTTTTTCTATGACGTCTGTCTGACGACCCCTCCTTTACAATCTGCGCTTCTCTGTCCCTCACTGTTTCAACCAATCCCAGGGCGGCACCTGTGACATCAGTATTACTCCTGACTACTGACCCCTCCTTTACAAGACTCGCTCTACGCCCACTGTTTCAACCAATCCCAGCGCGGCGTTTGTGACGTCAGCTTCTACTCCGGCAGCTGACCCTCCCTTTACAAAAATCGTACGCAAAACTTTATTTTTTCAACACTTCTTATTTAAATTCAGTAACAACATAAAACATTCGCTATTGTGTCAGTTTCTTTGAAAAGATAGTTTCTCTCACACTTAGTAAAACCTTTCTGATTACTAAACATACACTACGAGTAAAACACTTCCGTTTACTCTTCAGATAAGCTTCGGAAATACCTGCTACTTCTTCAATGTTACCCTTTCTAGGTGATATAACATCAAATTTTCACCAGCGTATTCCTTTGCTGTCACTCACACTCACAGAGTCCCTAACAAGTACTGATAGCCCTGCTTAGCTTTTCAGTACTATTTCTGCCTGACAGATAACCTCACTGCAGAATGGCTTCCACTTACCATCCGCTATTCAATTTTCCCCGGGATTCTAGACAACATAAAACAAAACTTTTAAACAAACGGATGTTAGTTTATAAAAATAATATTCTCATTACCCAATTAACAAAGTAAAACCAAAACCATCCTCTGATAGCCAGAAAACTGATCCAGCGGGTTACTAGCAACAAGCATTCATACACAAAATACTCACCTGGGCCCATTCATTCACACTAACTAATAATCACCGCTGCTGGGAATCAGTTGTACTCTTTATCAAAATCCCTGCTACCAATTACCTTTCTGATTGAAGAGTAATGAATTACCAATGGACCTTTGATAATTGGGGATAAAATGAGATCATACAAATACAGTTTCATAAACACCTGAAATAACCACTGACTCAGGAAATTTTAAAATGTTTATCTAAATTCTTTAGCAGAGTAATTTACAAGCCACATGGCACTTAATCGCATATCAAGGAGGAAGTACACTATAATATCACCTATTAACTACAAAAGACGGTCCCTCAGAAAGGAGAAGATAGAGACAGCAGTACAACTAAAGATTTACGCATTTATAGTTACCTAAAGGTGTGAAAACCAAACCCCTTGGCCAAGGAGTTGGAAAGAAGGGTCCCAAGAAGGATGAAGACCAAAGACCTCCGGACCAGGTTCAAGACAGGACAGGTGACCTCTCTACCAACGACGCCTGCGTCGTTCCCCTCTCTGACACTTCGTTCCTCCTCGATTCTTCTGTGTCTTCTTTCTTATGGAATCCGCCGCCCCCACTTCAGGATTACTTCGGACAGCGGTTCAGTCTGCAATCGATCAGCTCGTTCTGTGTCAGCATCTGAGTCTAAGTGCTTAGTCTCTGTGCTGAGTTCCTGTGCTAGCTAATTAGCTAATTCTAGATCTATTATACCCTTCTACACCCAGGTACCTCCCATTAATGTTTCAAAATTATGGGCCCACTACTTCTGATTGGACAGGGACAGGGGGTTGATCCTCACACCATGACAATTTAGTTCAATTTCTTTAAGCCCATTGTTTTTAAAATACCGCCCCTCACAATTAATACATTTGCTTTATTTCCCACCCGTCTCACGACAAATTTTAATATAAAGTGTATACAAAATGTTTCAATTGGTAGGACATTTCAGATGTACAGTGAAGGTGATCAGCGGGTCATGTCCTTGGACATCTTCCAAGTTGACTTCATCGCTTTGTCTTGTTAGTTTTCAGAGCGCATGTGCAGGTTCCATGGCTCTTGAGCTGCTGTTCAGTTAACCCAGGCCCAATTTACGAACTACTAGAAATCAAAGAAGAAACGTATTAAAATCAAAAATAAATGTTTTCACTGTATACCCCCTACTTCTACTCTATTCCCATTTAATTATAAAATCTATCCCGCATTAATAGCGTTAGAATACCACATTATTAATTTCAGCAATGCGAAAGCTTTAGCATGTGAGAACATTAAGCAGCCATTTTAGCACACACTGCGCAGAAGCAAAAGATTCCCTCCAAGCAAAGAAAGACGTCATACCACGTGTTATGGTTGACACATGCGCAGTTGAGTTCCCGCGCTTTAGCGGCCATTTTGGATTAGACAAGGATTACTTATTAGTTTTAAACACATAGGCAAGCGTCTCTCGGATAAGATGTAGTGTTTGCACATTATTAATAATGACATTACAAAGTTTAATACAATTAATTAATACTGTGAGAAGATTGCTTACGAGCAAGTCTCATTGTGAGTCCTTGCTCCATCACACTCTTCAGTCCAATTGAATTTGCAACCTTTCTTTAGCAGTTGTCCGATAAAAAACATCTTACCCGAAAAATTATGGACAAAGTTTTGAATAAAATTCGGCCAGACCTAAAAAAAGATCTGACCTCCTCTTTGTTGATTTGATTTGATTTTTGGATTTATATAGCGCTCGAATGCCCGGAGGCATCTTGGCGCTGGAGTGGACAGGTGTGGCGTAGCCTGGAAAGGATAGTAGATACTAATTATCGGCTTGTGAACAGCCAGGTTTTGACTTGCTTCCGAAAACTCAGGAAGTCCGAACACTTTTTAATAGGCAAAGGTAGGGTGTTCCAGAGTGTGGCCGCCTTCAGAGAGAAACTCCTACCACCCCAAGCCATAAGCTTTGCTCTGGGGTAGATATTAGCCTCGCATCAGAGGATCTGAGCTTTCTGCTTGGGGAGTACCAGGCCAACTTTCCACAAAAATAGCTAGGTCCAGAGTTATGCAATGCTTTAAAGGTTATGCACAGTGTCTTAAACTCTAGACGTTTTGCTATGGGTAACCAGTGAAAATTGACCAAAGTTTGGGCTGCTGACTTATGTCTGGGAATTCCGGCAGGAAGTCTGGCTGCCGCGTTTTGTAATGTTTGTAATTTTTGTAGTGACTTTATCCGGATACCAATGAAGAGAGCGTTTCCATAGTCCAGCTTGGTCAAGATAAGGGAGGTAACAACCGTTTTTTGGAGTTCATTCGTGATGAAAGGTCTAATTTTCGTTATCAGTTTTAGTGTATAAAATACAGAAGAGGATAGTGCTTTTACTTGATGATCAAAGTGGAGCTTATCATCAAAGATAACTCCCACGTTCCTTCCTTTTTGAGCCGGTGTCGGCAGGGGTCCCATGTTCTGGGGCCACCAAATTGGTGACGAAACAGATCTGTTATTTTCGAAAAGTAGCACCTGTTTTGCCAGAGTTTAATTTTAGGCAATTTGTTTTCATCCAATAATCAATTTGCGTCATACAAGAGCTGATCTTTCTGATCTTTGGGGATAGACACCACAATTTGTGTGTCATCGGTGTAAGACACAACCGAAAATCCCAGGGACTTTATCAGTTTGACAAGGGGGGGCGACGTACAAATTGAAAAGGGTGGGGCTTAGTGAAGAGCCTTGCGGCACCCCACATGGCAAACTAAATTGCTGAGATGTAAAGTTGCCCAAGGCAACATGGTTTCTTCTGTTTGTTAGGAAATCTTTCAGTAGGGTCAAGGCTGCACCTCTTATTCACATCTCCCTTAGTCGGTTAATTAGGATGGTGTGGTTAACCGTGTCAAATGCCGCCGAGAGATCGAGTAAAATCAGGACGGCTTGACCACCTCTATCCATGGTCCATCTGATCTCTTCAGAGGCGACGAGCAAAGCGGTTTCTGTGCTATGCGCCTTTCTGAAACCATATTGGGAGGGGTCCAGCAGATTATTATTGTCCATACAGGCCATCAATTCGTTATTTAATGCATTTTCAATTAATTTGGCTGGAAAGGGAAGTCTGGAAATGGGTCTATAGCTACTAGGTTCGCGGGGGTCCAGGTTGCTTTTTTTCAGTATGAGGAGGATAGATGCCACCTTCCATTCAGTGGGAATGTGTCCTGTGCTAAGCACTTTGTTGAGGATTTGAGTGAGTAGTTCCTCGAACATCCTTGGAGCTAAATGTATGATTTTAGGGAGACAGGGGTCTAATGGGGACCCTGATTTGCAAGCTGTTATGAGTTTCATAACCTGCTCTCTGTCAAGGGGAGAGAACCTATCAAGAATTGTGGGAGAGTTGTTCTCAAGAGGAATGGATTCTTCCTTGTGGTTTCGTTCAAAGGAATCAAAGACCTCAGTGACTTTACCTTGAAAGAAGCTGGCGAGGGTGTCACAAAAAGTTTTATTTGATGTACTATCCTATTTTGTTTCCATTTTTGATAATTTGTTCTGTGGAATGGGGGACCTCCTTAATGGCATCCACTAATTCAGCCTCAGGACAAATCCCAACAGAACTGATTTCATGCCCCAGGTGTGTCACACTCTTCCTCGCAAACTTGCATTTAGATTCCTCTGCAGTCAAACCATTCTGCTCCAGGGTCTGAAGTACCTCAACCAGAACCCTGTTGTGCTCAACTTTATCTGACCCCATGACAAGAATGTCATCATGGAAGAAGACCACATTCTTCATGTCCTTAAAAATTAAGTGCATGAGTCGTTGGAACATGGCGGCGGCAGATGCCATCCCAAACGGTACGCGTTTGAATTGAAAAATGCCGACGGGGTGACAAAAGCAGTCAAGTGTCTGCTGCTCTTATACAAGGGTGCCTAATGGTAGGCAGAGGTCAGGTCTATCGTAGAGAACCACTGCATGTTTCTCGTGATGGGCAATAATTCTGAAATTCTGGGAAGAGGGAATACATCCACTAAAATGTTCTTATTGAGCTCCCTCAAGTCCACACAAACACGAATCCGGCCATTGGCCTTGCGGGCGACCACAAGGGGAGCGTCCCAATCCGAAGACTCGACACGCTCAATAAGTTCATTATCCACCAATTTCTGGATTTCACTAATTACCGATTCTTTAACACCCATGGGAATATTTCTCACTTTGTGAATACAAGGACAGGCGTCTTCTTTTAAAATTATCTTGTGTGAGAACCCTTTCAGCTCACCCACACCTCCAAAGAAGACCTTGGGGAACTTGGAAACCATCAAACCACAAGCATCCTCCTCCCTTTCACCCACACTTAAAACGGGATCAGGACTGTTGGGATCAAGTAAAATGCCCAGTTCCCCTTGATCCCACCACCCCAGGACACACGGTCCTGAAGCTAACACATAAAGTTTGCATTCTGCGCATCTTCCTTTAAATTCAAAAGGGAGTTTGCGAAACCCCAATAAATCAATAGGTTTGCCTGTGTAACTCACAGGATGGATAACGGGAATTTCTAACTCCTCACCCATTTTCTCCTTGAAGGAATCAACCCAAGTAATGTGATTGATGATGGTGTGGGGTGTAGGGTGAGCCAGAATCAGCCATAAGAGTAACAGACACGGGGGCGTGGCCAAAGAGATGGCCGAGTAGGACGCGTTTGGCTGCAGCTCTGTCCTAATGCGGTGAAATCCGGCAGAATCATGTAGTGCTGAGAGAGCACTGACCTCACCATCTGCAAAAATCTTGACCAGGGCACTCCCGAGGTGGACTCTCCTTCCGTGGGACGACACATTGGGCGGATAAGGTAATCCGAGCGTAGAAATTCACGAGCGAGGCCGCCGTCTTGCCTGACATGGCGGAGTCTACGGAGTGTGGGGGGCACCCGGAGGGCTAGGCTTCCACGATCTAACTGCTGCGGACGAGATGGTGGAGACATCCGGGACCCTGGGCGCTAAAAGAGAACCAGCGCATGAAGGAGACCGCGATCGGGCAGCGGTGAAGTGCCGGGATACGCGTCGCCGCAAACGGGCCAGTGCACATTGCCGAAGGGGCTCAGCCGGGAGCTGCAGCGGCAGTGAATTGAGTGTGCCTGGGACTCTCGGCCTTAACGGAATCCGGCAGCCGTGAGCCCCGCTAAAGACATTCACCTGGCCCCCGGCGGTGATCTGGGGCCCTGTGGGCGAACGGAGGTACTGCGCCTGGGGCTTCGAAGGGGGTGAAAGACATCCGATCCCGTCTGGCGCAAGGCGAGGGGCCCCGAGGAGATGTTGGGAACGCAGAGGCCCAGAAGTGAGTAAGCTGGGGGGAACTCCCAAATGCGTGCTGTGGGGGCTGTGGGGCCTGCTCGGTGGGAAACCGGTCATTCACGAGTATTTGGGGCTGATGAACAGTAGGAGCAGAACCTGGGGAAGAGAGACTGCTTGCTGCATGACAATAGGAAGATCCCCATATCCAGAGACGACTGGATTGCCTTCCTTGGATGCTGGAAGAGTGAGCCCTCGAAGGAAACCATAGATGGACTGCGGTGGGAACACTTGTTGATAGCCTTGGAGACGCTGCTCTGTGGGGCAGGAGGCTCTGGTGCTGAGACAGGGTGATAGAGGCGCATACTGAGGGGCCAAAGATATTCCTGCCCTGGGGAGTTCGGTGAGGGGACAAAAAAACACAAAAGGAATACTCTACCTATTCAATTTAAAACAGGCTATACGTCCCAATTTATTAAGTAGACCACTCTGGCTAGACCACCCATTCAAATATTCAGATCAATCCAGATATTTTGAACATTACTAGATTTATTAATTTTTTGTTTTTTAATTTCGATTCAGTACAAATATATTGATGTATTTATAAAAATTCTCATGACAAATAAACAATAAGAACATCAGATCCCATTACAACCTTCCACTCACAACAGTCAAACAAATTCAAACTCATACATCCTCACGCAAAACACCAATACATACATCGCATTTATACTACAAAAGCTTAATGTGCACCAAGCCCCCTCACTGTGTGTACAGTACAAAGATTCATTTAATTTAGACATACAAAAATCAAACGTACTTTTTGTACAGTAAATATTATTAATGTAACCTGTTAACACTAAAAACTTCAAAGTAAATATAATCAGACACAACTATTTACACATCAAGAAAACACAATATTCCCCCCAAATTTTTTTTAAAAATGACTCAGATGTATTCATTGAGGGAACTTATTCTCAGCGCCGACGCGCGTTTCGGTGAAACACCCTTTCTTAGGGTATCACCTTCATCAGGGCGCATATGCTGTATGCTCAAACTGGGAAGGTAATGGGACCTGTCAAAGAGGCAAAATATGCATTATACTGTTACCATGCTATACATATAGATAATTATAATCGATATAAGGTCCATGACTTGTAGCTTTAGTTTAATTAATACAAAGACATTTGTAAAAATCGGCAATCAATTGAAAAATAATGGTCAATAGCACAGAGGGTCAAATACATGATAAGTTGCATTCAAATTGTCTAAAGAATCTATAGAGAAAGACAAATGCACACAAAGAAATACAAGCTAAATAATGGAAATGTACAAAGAAAATAGAAAAAATAAACAAGGAATGAAAAAATGAAGATGTAGATATAAATATAAAAGCCTAAGGTAAACTGAAAAGCCCAGATGTCTGACTCTGCATCGTGATTCAATCGAAACCCAAAATCCTAATCGCAGCATACAGCTGCCAACGTATGAATAACTACCACCCACCAAGGCCGAATTCTTGTGCTAAAAGAAAACGTGGATATGGAGAATACATACCTGCCTAGCTGAAGATGTAAACTAATAATGAAAGGATTTTTCTCTAGCGTCGAAATACAAGGGCCGCTGTTAGTTTTAGAAATTTTCTCAGGCGCAGAAACAACAAGAATCGCTGCTCGTTACAGAGTGTATCACCTGTAATAAAGACGAAACGTGCTATACAAAAGGAATATTTTTTTCATTATTGATTTTTTTTGGTCTTTAATATGAGGACCTTATAGCAAATTGATGAAATACGATGGCTTCAATCCTTACCGTTCACGGTTTATGCTGCTCTAAATGCTGAAATCCATCAGGTGGCAGCAGAGATGTAAAGGCACGGAATGCGTTAATAATAGAAGCCGTCAGGTATAAAGGGGCACAATGCGGAGGCTAGTTTACTGATTTACTGAAAAACAAACAGTGTCGAAACATAGTGGCGTTAGAGGAAGGATTGTGACATAAGATACCTGCAATGAGATGCTCACAATGCTCGGAGTCACATTCTCACCTCTATTCTATCGCGGAAGTGATGGAAATATTTATCGTGTTCATTCAGAAAGTGTTTAGATGTATCAAGTTTTCTGAAAGCATAGACAGAAACGTACTAACACGTGATGGTATTGAGACAAAACAATAATGCGCTAAAAATGCTCAGAGGTACATTCTCACCTCTATACTAACGCGCAAGAGCGAAAATATTTGTCATGTTCATTACGAACGCATTTAGATGTATCAGGTTGCTGATGTTTAAAAGACAAAAGAGTACCAAAAATAAAACATAACAAATGCTAAAATATTGCATGCGCTAAGTATGGATGTTAAAACAAAAGACGCTAAATAATTCATAGAATGGTACCTCCGTGTCAAAGATATCCCGCTCCAAGAGTATTTAAATATAGGAACGTAGTCAGGATAGATTTCCTGTTTCTGTATATCCAGGTACCAAAGAAAAAGGAGAAAGTAAAAATAAAAACAACAGTTACGGAGGTAACATCCAAGAGATCAGATGTCTCGTTCTAAGGTCAGGAAGCCCTAATAGTCCCGAACTAGCTTACCTAGATTCAAAAGAGTATGTTCCATGTGGCGGCGACGGAGCAAAGCTTCCCGCTGGCATCAAAGGAAACGGCCCAGGAGGTGGGCTAATTGGTTCGAGCATTTAAATAGCCCAATGGCTGCGTACGCAAGGGTCAAATGTTAATGCTAGACGTGTGGCTGACGGAGTTGAACGGCATTCCCACTGTCATCTGAGTTTCTTAAAGGGATATAACTCCCGACGGTGCAAGAGATCCTCACAAATTCATACATATATGCAAGGATGGCAGTAAGGGAAACACGTGAACATCAGCTATCACTTGATTCTCAAAAGTGACTAGGCCACTCGGATCTATAAGATAAAAAGTGATCAACATAACAGAGTTAGGCATACAGTGGCGGTCGAAGGACTTACATGGCGGTATTACCGCAATATTAAAAAACATTAGATAGACTCGCTGTCAGCGTTCAAGAATCCATATGCGCGATAATGACGCATGATGTTGCCATTAGGATAAAATTATATGCAAATATTGAGACCTCATCAGCTGTTTTACTGTTTGGTATACTAACAAGGGCTTACACATGGCTCATAAAGCCAGAACGCAGTCCCCCCTCGCTGGTGTAAAAATAAGTGGTCAATAGGGCAAATATGCCTCCCATGTGTCAACTAAATAACAGGAACAAACTAATAAAAAGAGGAAGGAAAAAGATAAAAGAAAACAAGATAAATCTGCAATTGCTACTGTTCAAGTTCTAGAATATCGGTGAGGGGACCCGCCAGTGATACCCCGCTCGCCATCCGGTGGGACCAGTAATGGTGAACGGGCATGTACTGATTTTCTGAGACCTGGTCGAAGCGTAATGGGCAATTGAAGGTAGCCGACGTCCCCACTGGCATATGCCAGGCCTGGAACGGTCTAGGTCGCTGGTGGGTCCCTAGGCAGATATAGACAGATTCAGAGCGAACCGCAATCCTGGTCGCGTACTGAGGGTTCCTGGTGCCCACGCAGGGCAATAAGTGGATCGTGGTGTGGGGGCTGGGTGAGGCCCTAGGAGACGGGTGTCCTGGAACGCCACGTGGTAAAGACAAAAGTGGATGGTGACCCAGTGCAGTGATCGGTCTGACCAATTTTGGTACAGTGGGACACCGGTACCTATCATGGGGAAGGATAAAGGCACCAGAGCACAATCAAATAAAATACTGAATTATGCGCAGCCTCTTCCCCAGGGCCCTGCCTGCGGGGATGCACGAAGTGAAGAGGACGCAGGGTTGGCGGCAGGAGAGGAGCCACGGGAGCCCTCGCTAAGTGATATTCTGACGGCGATTCAGACGACGAGGGATGAGATGGTGACCAGGATCGATGCCGTGGCAATCGATGTTAACCTCCTCAGATGTGACCTGCGCAAGGTGTCGGACAGGGTCACCACAACAGAACAAAACGTGGATCTCCTCCAGACGGAGGTCAGATCCCTACCGGAAACGGTTATGGATCTTCAGAGGAAGACGATCAAGTTGGATGACCGTGCTGAAGACCAGGAGGGCCAATCGCGAAGGAACAATCTGAGATTTGAGGGATTTCCGGAACGAGCGGAGGGACCCTCCGCGGAACTGTTCTTAGAAGACTGGATAATAAAAGTTCTAGCTCCAGGCAAACCATCCCAATTTTTCAACATCGAGAGAGCGCACAGGGCGTTGGTCCCTCCCCCGCGGCCGGGGGCACCGCCGAGGGCCATCATAGCCCGATTCTTCAATTCCCGGGATTGTGATATGCTCCTGCAGTTCACCCGTTCCAACTCGAATTTACAGTATGAGGGACACCATATAGCAATATTCCCGGACTATACGCAAAGGGTGCAGGACCAACGACGCACCTTTCTGGCAGTGAAGAAACGCATGAGGGAGGCGGGGATGAAGTATAGCCTCCTCTACCCGGCCAAGCTCCGAGTTGAACATAAGGGCAGGGCTTTGTTCTTTGGATCGGCCGGGGAGGCGTCGGACTGGATGGACACTGCAGGAAGCAGGGAGCCCCGACGGCAGTCACAGACGCATTCAAGACAAACCGAAGGGCCGATGGATCAGACAGGAAGGCAACGAAGACCGTCGGAGGGATCACGACTCAGAGACACGAGTGAATCTGGGAGGGTTTGGGTGTGTGTGGATGGCACTTTACAAATGGTGGAAGGGTCACCGAATTCTGACCTGACCTCATCGGAGGTCATTCCGGACACAAATGTGGACTAATACTAGGCTGGAAAGGGAATGCTGGGCCGAGGTTATGAACACTCAGATAAGTGACTTTCAGTAATTCTCCTGCTACTGGTTGTTAATGTTGTCATTTTCTTACTCTTATGAGTCTGGGTGAGGGACACAATGTATATGTGTGCCGTGGACGGGGGGATCACGCCCCCCTATAGTGGCTGTGTCCCGTTCCGGGAGCTTGAGGCCTCGGCCTGGCACCCAATCGGGGATACAGTCGCTTGCAAAGCACCTATATGGAAGTTTACGGTCAATACATGGCCCGAGGGCCTTAATTTGTATATTGTGTTGGGGAATGTTACTGCAGAGTCTTCAGATAGTATTTAAGACTCCTATGGAGGGTGGTTTAGGGTGGGGGATGACGCTGTTCACTCGTTTTTACGACGGGTGAGATAGCTTTATTGCACTGCCCAGTGGGTGGGGGGGGGTTTCTGGAATTCAAGTTGTTTTAATTGTTCTGTACAGTTATTGGGGAGGGTTGGGGGATCCGTGTCTGGGCTGTGGTCTACAGCAGCCTGTTCAGTCCAATACAGTGGTGGCGGGATGGGAACCGAACTGGGATGCCAAGTACAGGGGCTTATGGCTCTCTCCCTGATGAAACTTCTTACGTGGAATATACAGGGGATGGCTACGCTGGAAAAGCGCAGAAGGGTGTACTCCTACTTGCGAAGGTATAAAATAGTTATAGCGGGTCTGCAGGAGACACATGTGTGGGGTGACACACTGCCATACATTAGACATAGGTGGCGTGGCCAACTCTATGCCACCTCATTTTTTGGATTTGCTCGGGCGTTGATTTGGGTGGCCCCGGGGACTCCTTTTCAGCACCTACACCATGTTCTTGACCCGGAGGGTCGCTACGTGATATTACACGGTAGGCTAGACGGTCAGGAGCTGTGTCTTGTAAATGTGTATGCACCCAATTCAGATGCTCCTTCCTTTTTTTATGATATGCTGGCGGCAGCAACCCCATACTTGGGTGGGGACATTATTCTTTTTGGGGATGTTAACTGTGTGCTAGATGGGACATTGGACCGTGAACCCCCCCGGGCAAACACTAAGCCAGGCATGACTGGGGCGTTAATGGATGTAATGAGGGAAGTGGGGCTTGTGGATGCATGACGAGTTAGACACCCGGATGCTAGGACGTTCTCCTGTCACACCCCCGCAACAAATACGTTCAGCAGACTGGGCCAGGTCCTCCTGTCAAAGAAATTGATGCCCAAGGTGAAGGAGATAGCGTATCTCCCAAGATATATTTCAGACCACTCGCCATTACTGTTAACTTTCACTGTGGGCCGACCTAGAACGGCAATCCCCACGTGGCGGCTTCAAACGGAGGCACTCACAGACACGCCATTTGCTGGGAAGCTTGAGGAAGAAATTTCGAACTATTTTACGATTAATTGGGGTTCTGCTTCATCGAGGGGTATGGAGTGGGAGGCAATGAAAGTGGTGGTACGGGGGTTCTGCCTTAGCACGACCTACAGGGTCCGGAAACAGCTTGAGAGAGATATACAGGTTATAGAAAGGAGGCTGGCGGAGTTGGAGGTGGCACTACCGGCAGAGCCTGACCTCTTGAATGGGTGGCGGGAGGCTAGAGAGGAATTACTGGCTGCGATGTGTAGACTAGAGAAGTTTCATTATACTGCGTATCGACAATGCCTGCATGCGGAGGGGGATCACTCAGGAGCGCTCCTTGCAAAACTGATCCGTAATGAGGCGCCGGTGTCGTCTATTGTCCAAATGAAGACCACCGATGGTCGCACGGTGTATAGTCAACAGACAATTTTAGACACTCTGGCGGAGCACCTGGCCGGAGTATACGCAGGGCGACCAGCTCCGACTCTGGAGGAAATGGAGAGGCTCCTTACTACGCTGAACCTACCGCGATTAGATAATGAGGTCAGCCAGGTGCTGGATGACCCGATATCGAAGGAGGAAATATTAAGGAGTATTCAATCTCTGAGATCAGCCAAAAGCCCCGGAAGTGATGGTCTTCCGGCTAAGTTTTATAAGAAATTGGCCCATATTTTAGCAGATCGCCTATTGCAAGTATATAATGAGGCGCTCCAAAAACGAACACTCCCACCCTCTATAAATGAGGCCGTGGTGGTTATGATCCCTAAGGTGGACCGGGACGCCTGGCTTCCGGGGTCATATAGACCCATTTCCCTATTAAACATTGACATGAAAGTCCTTAGCGGGATCATGGCAGCACGATTACAACCATATATGCAGAGGTTAATCCATCCCGACCAGGCGGGATTTATCCCCAAACGCAGTACGGCCCTTAATTTAAGGAGGTTGGCTCATGTATGGCACTCACCCCCACTACAACGGGAGGATTGCGCTCTGACGCTGTTGGATATCGAGCAAGCGTTAGATTCTGTGGGATGGGAGTATCTCTGGGAGGTGCTGCGCATTATGGGGATGGGAGACCAATTCTTATAATGGGTGCGGTTGCTGTACTCGGAACCTAAGGCTAGGATTAAAGTGGGAAGGTTGGTATCACGGGCGTTTCGGCTACATCGTGGCACCAGGCAGGGTTGCCCATTGTCGCCATTATTATTTGCTGTGACAATGGAGCCCTTAGCGTTGGGCCTGAGGAAAGAGCTGGATGCCTTTGGGATTGTGCTGGGTGAGACTAACCATGTAGTGTCCATGTATGCGGACGACACCTTAGTGTATGTCCGAGACCCTATTCATGCGGTACCAATTTTGTTGGACGCTCTGGAGAGGTTTGGTCACGTATCGGGGCTGCGGATCAATCATGGGAAGTCTAAATTGATTCCATTGGGTAGACTGGCATCACTCTCAGACGAGGGACTGCCAGAGGTGGGGCTCCCGTGGGTGCGGACTTCACCCCGATATCTAGGGGTCTGGCTGGCAGAGTCAGCCGAACAATACTTGACGCTTAACATAGGTAAAGTAGTGGAGGGGTTGAGAGGATCAGTGCGCTTTTGGCTGGAGCTGCCTCTGTCACTTATGGGGAGGATAGCTTTGATCAAAATGGTGGTCTTGCCTAGATGCCTATATGCGATATGTTAGAAATGGGATCTCTGGTTGGCTAAGGCTTGCGCCAAAGCCAGGCAGAGACCACCACTCTAGTCAGGGCGAGGGAGTTACACGCCAAAGATAACCCCTGCTCACCCCCTTGGTAGCTTGGCACGAGCAGTCAGGCTTATCCCGGAGGCAATGTGTAAAGCGTTTGCGCAAGCACACAGCCACAACATACCAGGCACACTACAAGAAGGAACACCACACAAGGTTATATATAAAAATAGCCTTTGTATTATCAGAAAACACATTAGAATAGTACTCACATAATATACATCGTGCCACCTGGCACTAGGTCATATTTACAAGGGATTATTTACACCTGACAGGGCCAACTGGACCACTGTCAGGACCAGCACAAAGCGAACTTAGTAAAAGTAAAGCAGATCATAACCGTACAACCAGTAAACACTGGTAATCACTGTACTTAGCATCAGCCTGTAACATAAACTACATTATGCACAGTATCACATCAGGCGCGAATTACCTTCTGCGCCAACCTCACCAGCATAAACACATTATGCAATCCTCTCATAAGTCTAAACACATTAGACCCTAACCTCCTAAGTATAACTCACATTAGAGGCATAACTCACAGTAGAGAATAACTCACAACCTAAACGCATTAGGTAATAATAAAACCACAAGCATAAACATATTATGCAAAACCTCATAATCATGAAAGTACATTAGAGGCATAAAACAGGGTGCGTAAATCACAGTAAATGCATCCCATTTCTTAGCACCACATAATCACCTTAGGGCACATAAATCATGGAGAGAATCTCACTAGCATATAAATCACCTTAGGGCCTGGCGCCCTATGAAACTATAAGTCCCCCTGGCCAACTGGCCATCCCTAAAAGGGGCTCAAAGATGCCCTGTGTCCAGAATGTCAGGGCGGCTGCCAAGGCAGCGAAAGTCAAGGGTGCGCCACTGCGCAAACCTAAACGTAGCAGCTGCCCACTACTTGCTGGGCAGCTTGGAGAGTCAGGGGCCAAGGAGTGCATCTTACTCCTAGCGCAAAAGACAGGCCCCCAAAGAAAGAATGGCCTAAACGTTGCAGCTGCCCACTACTTGCTGGGCAGCTGTGAAGCAATTAGAGGCCTGGGCACCACTGTACCCGTCTGTCCCCCTCAGGGACTCTATAACCGAAACTGCGCCAAAGAAATTAACACAGGCACCACTGTGCCTCTGAACCCCACTGGGGCCCTGTGAATAATTTATGCCCAACGTTGCAGTTGCCCACTGTCAAGCGGGGCAACTGTGATCATGGCAACAGAGGCCCGGCACTACTGTGCTCTCGGGGCCCCACTGGGCTTTTAAATAACCTTGCCCCCATCGTTGGAGCCCCACGGGCTCTACCAACAAAGCTGCCCAACGTTGGAGCGGCCCGCTCTCTGGCGGGCCCGCTCGGGAACCAAGAACTCGCGCTGTGCCTCGATCGGCACCCACTATGGAGAAGCCCTACTCACCGGGCTCTCTCTGGGCAGGACTCCGTCTCCTCTTCTGGCGGCGGGACCGGCAGCACTTCTCTCGCGTCCCGGGTCTCTCGCGGCGCCGTGCAGAGAGACCCGGGACTCTCTGCACGGCTTCTCCCCGGCCGGGGGAAGCGGAAGTGGAGCCTCCGAGGCTCCGGCTGACGTCACTGGCCCCGCCCACGTCCCAGGCAGGAATGCCTGACTTCCGGTTTTCCCGCGGATCGGGCCGCAGCGGTGATTCCTTTTCGGCGGCAATGAGGGGTAGGCTCCCTCCAGAGTTAAAATATAAAGCAGGGTGGGCTCCTGCTCCCTTAAATAAAAACAAGCGGGGTGGGCACCCGTAAGGCCAGCAATCTCGGGGAATCCCTATGCTGGGGATTCCCTCATGGCGAAAGGCAGCTCGGCGCTGCGAAGCCCACGCTCTCCATCAGCTGGGCAAATCAAAAGGCAGCGCTGGTGCTAAAAGGTTGCCTAAAAGCCCTGGATAAAATAAAGCTAAAGGTCCCAGAGGTCTTCCAGGCATCAAGGGCAAGGCAGGGCCCAGGGCTAACAGAAATTAAGCAAAAGGGTTCCAGGGCATAGCTGGGCCCAGGGAGGCAGCCCTCCTGGCAAGTCCTCCTGGGCCCCAGCAGCAGCACGCCCTGCAGGAATCAGGATCCACAAGCAAGAACATTTTCATGGGGTCACAGCCCCTTCTTTTATACACCAAAATCCCTTTGTGACACAGCACAGGGCTGGGGAAAAACCAGACGCAACTGCTTTGGGGAGCTTTGGAGCACTTTGTTTTGCTCAGCTCCTCTCTCCTTTCACAGGACAGGCTAGGGACATCAGACGCACCACAGGGGGTGGAGCCAGCATTGTGGAGGGAAGGCACAGCCCTATTCAGGTCCCAGGTGCAACTCCTCCCTCCCATCTAGATGCAGATCTCCCTATTCAGCCCTGCGCTGACTCACCCTGCCCCTCCTGGAGCCACACACACCTCCCAGCCCCTGTCACTCACAAGCCAGACATGTAATTCACATCAGGCAGGCAGACACAGAGCACACATAAATGCCAACTTCTAAAAGTGGCACTTCTCCACTAGTCACAATAAATCTGCGCACACCACTGCGCAGCATTTATTCTCACGAGTTCGCACATACTAAACTCGCCCCTGCACTCCTCTCACACCAGGAATTACCATGGACACACATATCCCCCATGCATTCCTATGGGAGGGCAGGACAATCTCACCACACGCACTCAGCGCGCACGCACTTTACACTGGACCACAGTGCTAAAGTGCCCAGAGACTTAAAACTACTAACATACAAGGCAAAAAGTTTAGGGGTGAACCTGCCAAAAAGGGCCAAGTCCAACACGATACAACACTCTTTCGTTAAAATCCCTCGACATTTTTTTATTACATTGGATAGGTTGCTGACAGTCTTATTATGGGGGCCTAAACGGAAAAGAGTCAGTTAAGCCACACTGCAGAGAACGTGGCAGAACGGGGGTTTGGAAGTCCTGTGCTTGGAATTTTACTATGTGGCCTCACAATTACAGCACGCGGTACATTGGTTAGACGGGAACGATAATTGGGAGAAGACCCTATTGGCAGGAACACTTGGAGACAGAGAATTACCCGAATTGCTAATGATGGGGGCACAGGTGCCCCTGACTAGCCCATATATTGTTCAACACGTGGCAGGACTATGGGAATTAGTAGTCCGGAAAGTGTTGAAGAGAGCCCCGTATGCTCCTGATATGCCATTATGGAGCGTTCGTCCCTTTCAACAGATTTCTGCATCCATGTCGGTACAACGGTGGCGAGACGGAGGGTGTCTGACCATGGGAGATCTCTATGACAACAAAAAGTATAGCACGCGGGAGCGGGCAATGGCAGCATTTGAGTTAGGCCCAGGACAGTTCCTGCAGTATGGGAAAATAGCACAGGTGGCGAGGGAGCTATGGCCTGAGTTTCCAGACGAGCCCCCAGTCTCTCACGTGCTACAGACCCTGCTGATGATGGCCCAAGGACGCAGGTTGATCTCGCAACTATACCGGGCGATACGGGACGGCGGGCGGTTAAGGCATTGCCGGTTCAGGCACGGTGGGAGGCGCTGACAGGTGACCCCATCACTGAGAAGGACTGGGTTAAGATACAAGAAGGGGTTAAGCAGGTGAGCGCGAATGTGAGGTTTAAATTAATCCAATATAACTACGTACACCAGGTATATTTGACACCCAAAATGCTACACAAGATTTACCCGGAGCGATCGGGACAGTGTCCTAGGTGTGGAGAGGCTGATGCTGTATTCATTCATATGGTTTGGTCTTGCCCGGAGCTTCAAGATTATTGGACAGATGTCCTGAATATGCTGCGAGGAGTGACTGGATGGGAGATACTAGGAGAGATCCGGGTGGTGTTGCTGGGCCTGTTGCCTAGACCCAAGAATAAAGGTCTGAGCAGAAAGTTCGTCCTCCTGGGGCTGGTGCTGGCGAAACGACGGATTGCCATATCATGGCTGAGCTGTCGACCGCCCAAATTGACACAATGGATGCGAGACATGAAGGAATGGGCGACAGCCGAGGTTATCCGAATGCAGCAGACTAGGAGGGATGAAAAGTTGGAGGATGACCTGCAGGCATGGAGGGCGATGATGGGGGAGTTGACAAGTGGTAGCGCAGACAGCATACTACATGGGGAGGATAGTGGGGACGCACATACAGGAAGCGTACAAATGGATACGCAAGAGACAAGGGTGGCTGCCCATTGAGATATATTAGACAATAAATGGACATGGACTGTACAGTTAACAGACAAATGGTTATAGCGAAGGCAGTGTACCGGACATGGCTGGAGGGAAGGGAGGGATGTTATGTAGTTGAGGGTGGGGGGGAGTTGGAGGGGGTGGTTATTTAGTTACGGGTCTGCTTCCAGAGCTTAAATGACATGGATCTAGTCAGAACAGTCCGGGAGGCAAGAATTGGACAAGTCAACTTGCATGGAGAGGGGACGTTTACCCCGATGCTTAAAGTATAATGTAAGTACGTGATGTAACTAAAACTGTTCCCTCTATGTATATTATGTTTCGCTGCTCCTTGTCTACATTTATGAGACTATACAAATTGAGCTTGGAATGTTTATTCAAATGTTAATAAAGATATATATAAAAAAAAAAGAGTAACAGTCACACCACCAGCCACGATCTTGCATACCGTTTTTTTCCTTACTCTGCCTTCAGCCCTATAAGACTCCTCCCTTACACACAGAATCTTGGAGTCTTCAACATCAGACTCCGAACTCTCCTCACCTTGGTCAAGTTCGTCTACCACACATTTCACTGATTTAGTCTTGTGACAAACACGTGCATAATGCCCAGTAAGCTTACACTTGGCACACTTCTGCTCTAATGCAGGACACCTTTTGTCATGTGCCAAATGAGACGAGCTACCACACCTGTAACATTTGCCTTTTAAGTCAGAAAACTTGTCCCTTTGGTTATATTTGGACCACCCCAACCCCTTTCCTTGGTCCTTTTCATTCTTCTTCCTTCCTTGTTTGTTAACAACGTGAAATGCTCCCTTTCACCAACTTGACCATTTCATCGCTGTTATCAACCTTGCTTGAGGCAACAACTGCCTTGGCACATCTGGAAGTTCAGCCTTAGAGATAATAGCAGTAATTTCACGTAGACTAGCATCCCCATTGATCCAAAGTTTGTCCTGTAGAGGAGGGTTGTTGCAATGCATAACTAACTGATCACGGATTAGCTCTTCTTCTATGACACCAAACTTAGAAGAAAGGGCTAATTTCCTCAAAGCAGCTACATAATCCTCAATCTTTTCATTAGGACCTTGTTTACGGTGATAAAAATTGAAACGGTGCACAACTTTGCACACAGTAGGTGCAAAATAAGCGTCTAAATCCGCTATGGCTTGTGTAAATATGTTGCCCTCATCACCTACCCTAGGTCTCTTCTCAATACGATTGTAGACCCGTAAACCACCCGGTCCTAAACAATGCAAGAGAATTTTTTTTTTCAGGCGATAGTTCCTTACTTTCGAAGGTGTCAATGTAATTAATTAGGTAATCTTTCCACTCTTCCCACCTAAGACTACTGACCTCACCATCCTTCACCATTAAGGGTTGTGGAGCAGGAAGATTCATTGTGGCCATAATGTACAGTACCAGATAACTGCCAAAAGTATAAATAAAACGTGTAAAGGGCAGCCAAATGCGCTACAGAAGAACAAAAGTACAAAAAGGGCAAGAGTACCTTATAGGTGTGCACACTCCTTCAGTACATCCGGTGCATACCTTGTCAATGTGAAGGTTGAAACCTAAGTGTAACAGACAAGGTGTGCCTGTAACCGTGAAGTAATGGACTGGAAAGCGTGCCGGATTCGCTCACTTCGTGCCACCGGTAAATTAAAATAGTAGCATGCTAGGTGTGCGTGTCACCGTGTTGGTGAGCAAAAATACGGTTCCCGCTGTGGGTGACACCAAGGTGTTCGCATCACCGTAGTCGGAAGCAGCTCTGTTGGCTTCTGCGTAATCTTTGTAGTGCAGGCTGCAGCTCCAGTTGTGGCTGACACGCAAGGTGTGTGGATCACCGTAGTCAGAAGCAGCACTGCTGGCTTACGCGTAAGCCTTGCAGTGCTGGCTAAGACGTTTGTGGTGACACGCAAGGTGTGCGAGTCACCGCAGATAGAATTGCCCTTCCGGTGCCACCAGAGGTTTGACAGCGCTCGCTGGAAGGCAGGAGCAGACGGACCACAACCACCTAATTAAGATGGCCGCCACGCTGTGGATGCTGAGAGCGTAACATGCGTGAAGACGTAGCACATCACCTTGTTCTTCCGTCTAGGCTTGGGATCCTGAAGACTTCATAAGGGTTGCGGTGCAGGGAATGCCTCGTGTGTAGCTCGGGAATGCCTTGCGCGTAGCTCGGGAATCCCTCGCGGTCATAACGGTTAATGGCCAGCGCAAGTTGAGATACGAATGAATGAAAAAAAAAAATGTAGAAACGAACCTGGCAGTAATGCGAGGAGGCAACAGGTTCAAATAGCTTGTAGTCATGCAGCACCTCACGCTGTCATGAATAACATAAAATGTTGTTTGAAGTTTGACGATGGCCGAAATCAACGAGTGGATTCAACAGGATTCAAGTCGCTCGTCACTATTGTTGCAAAGCGAATACTCGGAGGCAGTAGTAGTTATATTCATCTGCTTTATTGACTTGAATCCAAGTACAGCGTCGAGGAGAGCCGGCAGGAAACCTCCTCTCAACCCAGTGCCCCGTCCTCTGGTGAACTCATCGGATTCCACAGCTCGAGCATTGGAACTCCATGAGCTCACCAGCAGGCATGAGCTCACAACATAACAAGGGGCACTTCTTGGGGATCAGGAACTCAGTCCAGAAGAGGCCAGTAGGGCTCAGGCAAGTTCAGTTGCAAGTCAAGGCAGCAAGTCTGGTTGTGCGCAACCGGGTGATAGTCACAAATTCAAGCCGACCGCGATAAAAAATGGTCCAAAGTATAAGAGGTCTGTGCT
Source organism: Calotriton arnoldi (assembly GCA_963921515.1). Classification (NCBI taxonomy): domain Eukaryota; kingdom Metazoa; phylum Chordata; class Amphibia; order Caudata; family Salamandridae; genus Calotriton; species Calotriton arnoldi. The sequence continues at coordinate 683,338 of CAWUFW010001349.1, read as the reverse complement.
TGAGTAGCTTAGCTATTACAAGTTTTTCTTTGTATTTTGGGACTTGTAGTCCTGATTTTATAATGGGAGACAAACCACTGAATGTACCAGAATGCAGAAGTAAAATCTGAACCAGATTACCTACTCACTCAAAGACATGGAAAACTTGAGAACTCTGCATCCATGAACTTCATTACTCATCTACTCCTGCAGTTTATGTTCTTTCATTTATCCAAATGCAGTAGGTCATTCTCATATTCATCCCTTCACCCATCTAAACACAGTGAAGCGCTGTCCTTAAGATAGATCTATTGACTTTATCGATGCTTCTCTTTTTGAAAATCACCCTGACGTCGCACTAACTCCCATACCTGTCATCGACTTTCCATCACCCCTGCCCTCCACAAACTGCCTTAGGAGTTTGAGTGACCACCTAGCCGTTTTTGCATGCCTTACCGGTATTTTAAAGTCCAGGTCAGTAAATATTTTGGGAGGAGTGAAATCCGAGATTTTTCCCCTTCTCAGCCAAAAACAGGACACGCATGAATACATAAAAATGTATTTGACAGCTGTCTGCATCGTTTCAGATTAATTGTTAGAGCAGGATAATTACTATGTTGCAAATTATAATTTTACACAATCTCCCCGTGCCTACCAAAAATGAATGTGTCCTTGTGTAACGTAACTGGTGCTCATGTAAAGCGCTCCAATACCATCGGGCCGCTACACAAAACAGCAACAAACAAAAAAATGTTTCACCGTGTGTGATTTAGATGGGTCTGCACCCTGCAATTTATGTACCCACGCCGCAACTTAGTGCTTCTGACTGCAAATTTGCAGGGCGCATTCACTATATAGCGCGGTACGTGCGCACACGTAATGAACGTAAGTGAACGTCGTTGCTGGGCAGCACAGTTGTCATGGGGCGGTGTTGCTGCCGAGAGTAGACTGCGCATGTGCTGTCTTCGGCCACTCCGTCTGTCACGTGACGCTGCCTGTCACGAGAAGGGACTCTTCCTCTTGGATTTACAGTGTTGCTTTCTGACTGTCCTCTGGTCCAAGCTATCACTGATTCCAGCGTGGCGGCTCTAGGAAAATTCTCCAGCCCGAGAAGAGATGTTGCTGGTGCTGACGGATGAGCAGAAGCAGCACCTGAGCTTCCTTTGCCAGGTGGAAGCAGCGGGTGAGAGGGGCTGGCCTGAGTCTTTGAGGGGGTTGGGTTTGGTAGTAGAGGGCACAATCTACAGTAACTGAAGTGGTAGAAATCATTGTTAACCTGGAGGGCGTGGTTACGAAGTGCGTGATAGAATGGAAGCCTAAATAGGATGTGTTTAATGACGTGCCGTAGCATAGCTGCCGAGTTTCCGTGGTCCATGCGTGACTAGATAGTCCAGTCCCGTTTTTGCCTTACCATTCTGGGACTTATATTCTTATTATCCCAGTATGATCCAGGACTACAGGTCCCAGAATTCTAAAAACAAGCATTTGCAATGCAATAGGTCTCGCATTTACGAGAGTTTGAGCTATTGGCATTGTAAATGACAATGCCTTTATTTATGAGTTGTTTTTAAAACAGATAAATAAAAGGCATTGTCATTTACAATACCAATAGCATAAACTCTCGCAAATGCGAGACCTATTGCATTGCAAATGTGTTCGACGCCCGTGCTATGAATTTTTTTGTTAAAACATTAGGAGAGAGCTTGTTGCAAGCAGGATAATGCTATTTGAGAAAATAGTGCTCGGAGGCTGTAATTAAAGCCTACCGAGTAACAATAGCGCCAGGGTACCCGTAGGGTGTTTGTTGCGCTCTATAAATGCCATATACAATACAATACAATACAGGTAACAGGGAGTGTCGCCTTGGGAGGTTACAAAATGCGACAATGACGTATTAAGGAAGGACTACTAAGCCTATTAAACAATGAACAGCCACAGTTTACAGTGGACAATGACAAGCCAATGAAAAATATGCGCGGAGTGTGGGCGGAGCTTCAAGTCCCTACCTCAATACAGGGTGCCTCGCAGAGCGGCGCATGCGCTGGCCCTGGCTCGAGCTAAAAAGGAACACTAAGGTCACATTAGCTCAATGAATAAGGATCTTTGCAAATACAAACTAAAATTCTGCTTAAAGAAAACAAAAATAACACGCAATAGTATGGTAACTATTGTACTATTCCCCATGGATGGTGCCCTCGTCCTCAGATATTTGTTTTATCCAATATAAAAGTCTCTGTTAAAATATCATGCCACCCAGCCATATCACTCCAACACCATAAACTGGGGAGGGGGGGGGGGGGTACAAATACTAAAATACAGAGACAAGAATGTAAAGACCCCCTCAACAGCATCCGAAAGCCCAGCCCTGCAGATATCTGTGGCAGTACGTAGAACTTGGAGATAAAGGCTTCACTGGGAGAACACCAGTCGTCTGAACTGATTGCGTGTTTGCGACCAGCCCTCTAGAACTGCAGTATTGCAACTTAAAAATGAAAGTGAAACCGGAAACAGTGCTAAAGGTTTTCCTTTTCCACTGTGGATTCAAACTTTTTCAATTGAAATTCTCTACTGATGGGAGATCGGGGGGAGGGGGCGGGGGGGAAGAATTTCAAGCCACAAATCCTACAACCTCCCTAGGGTGTTGCCAAAGTAAGAGGAAACTGTGACTTGCGTAGCTAAAGAACAACTTAAACAGAACAATCACAAAATGTACAAACAATGACAGCTATTAAAGAAAGCGACTGTATACTTTAGTGTACCAACTTCTGTAAGCACGTGTGAAACTGAGAACTGAACACAAGGTTTCTGTTAAATACCGCAGCATGAATACAAAGTGTCCTCCTATGGAGTAGTGTTAATGTTTGCAAATACACTACGGCTCCTGCTTGTTCTACACCCACAGGACGAGATACCAACAGGGTAAAACATGGACAAATAAAGAAACAACTAACTTTATAAACAAAGCAGTGCATCACATTTAACAAACACTATCAGATAGTTCAGCACTGCAGCCAGGCAAGGCGGACATCTGTGTATAATCCTCAGGTCACAGTCTCACACCCTCGATTGGCCAACTGAGCTTTCAGTCCTCTGGAATTGATTACATGAGGACCAAGGAGTTTGGTATTTGTAAAAACTCTTGCCCGCGTGCAGAGAAGCCATTTAGAGCGCGATGTGCACTGCATAGGCACTTTACATGCTCTTACAGCTTTCTGGATAGGGACATCGCCTTCACTAAATGTCAGCACCGCCCAAGGCGGAAGGCCTGTAAATCTAATAGTAGATCACGCTCATTGAGAGTAGAGATTTCTAAATTAAACAGGGAGAAGCAAAAAGACAAGAGTTGGAATGTTAGACCACGTTTCTCACTCAAATGTGCTGTCATGGGTAATCAAAGTTTCCCTTGCAACCTTTGTGTTAAATGATGCATTTATTTGCCCTGTCTAGCCAGTCAGGTGCACCTGTGCAAGAGCACCAGCTGAAATATCACACTTCCTTAAGCTGTGAACAGTGACACTAAAACATGCATTTTGCTGTCCCTTTATTTACTCTTAATAGGAATCCCCCCCCCCCCACACACTTTAGTACTTTATGCAGATATATCCAGGTGTTAAATACTGCTGGTGAATCACAATATTAGAGTCGGGCATTGCATTGTATTGTAATTGCACTTTTATAGCGCTAACGTATCCCGACAACACCATTGAAGCGCATTTGGCGGTAGAACCCTACTTTGGAAAGTGGTTAATCCACTAGCTATTGGTTGTTTGTTATTGGGATTAGTTGTGCGTCCTCAAAGGAACAATTCCATGCATTTACTCAGTTTCTTTGCAGTAGATTAAATTAAAAGGCGTTTGATGTGATCATTAGACAGGATACGTGAGTTAATGGAAATGGTTGGTGGGATAAATTCATTCATGCATGAATGGAAATCTCGCTGACACTGAAGAATGACGTCAGAGCGATATATCTGTGTTGTAAGACACAAGGTATGCAACCTCTGAAGGGGCATTGATTTGAATGAAAGGGTGGTGAGGGGTGTCTTCAGGAAGGAGGTGTGCGCATCCTGAAGGGTAAAAGGGTGCAACCCGATGGGCGAAAGTGCTACCTTTCTCAGAAGGCCCAGGGTCGCTAAAAACGTGTAGTTGCGGTGACCAATCTACAAGCCAAACTCTATATCCCCAATTCTGAATTAAGTTCTATGTTGAAACAGAAATTGCCAAAATAAAGGTTGCAGAGCAGAAAAAGTGACGTCTTCTGCTGCTAACTATCCACAGGTGCATGTGAAGATTCTGGTGCTTTTCTTGTACTTCTGTGCGTTTGTTTTTGTTTTTTTGCTCGTATAATTAAAAATCTTATAAGTAAAGGTTTAAAAAAAAAATCTGGTGATACATCAAGAAAGCAACCAAACGTCCTCTACCACCAAGTGTTGAAAGTAAACAAACACGCCCACGCAGCTGCAAATTTCCCTCTGGAGTAACCACAGAGAACCCCAACATAGGAGACCACAAGCAGGAGTAGAGACTCCCCCCGCCTCCTCTGGCATAAAACCAGCCCAAAAGAAGCACTACCCGTTTTAGTTGCAGGCACAACTCAGTTAACACACCAAGCTAGAATGCAACAGATTACTTGGAAGAACCATTAGCCTTGAAGAATACTTCACTGGTCAAAAACCCACAACAAAAACTCTTGCCAAATACCGGCACAGATCAAACCACAAATGCATAGTGGAAACAAGTTGCCAATAGACAGACTTCTCCTGCACTGCCCCATATACACTTCGGCCATCTATTTCCTCGGAAAAGAAAATCCAGTATTTGCAGTTAAAAGTTTAGTAGGATAACTGTGTGTCACCATCGCCCTAAAAGACCCAATAAATAAATCTGCACACATTATCAAAAAGACAGTGTATAAAACATGGAAGCTGAAACTACCACTGTTGGCAAGACTGTGATGTTTAAACAATTTTACGGTGTTACTTTGTCAAAATGTGTTTACCTTGTACCAATAAAGTGGCTTGTACTGCATAAGGTGAGGTTGTATGCACGTACTGTTGAATAGTGGGGTGGTGGTGTGTGCGTCTTTGTGGAAGACAGAATCGTAGGTAAAGAAGGATATCTTCCCCTGAAGAAAAAGGGGCGGGGTGTGATGTTGAAGGAGGGGAGAGGTGTGCCTTATGTTGAAGGAGGAAGAACGAGAGTATACCTTCTTCATTGTGATACGTGGTGGATCCGTGTTTGTCTGGGAAAGTTTTTGGGAAGAAACCGTAAAGTTTTACTTCCCCCAAAAAATAGGTCGAGAGGTGCCGCTCACGTTAGATGAGACCATGCATGTCCCAGGGAGGAAGCGGTGCTTCCTTAAAAAATGAAAAAGCGCGGTGTCCCTGAAGCGGGTGTCGCGCTCAATGTCAAATTTTTAATAAAAATAAAATTTAAACTGAGCGCGGTGTCCCTAAAGCGGGCGCCGCGCTCGGCATGCAAATACAACAAAGTCAATAAACAAAATAGTGCTCACTCACTAGATAAAGCAGACCGTGTAACGAGCGAAGTAAAAGGTCCAGTCCTTATGGGCGGTAACAAATGGAGACAAGGAGGGACTAACAAGCCTCCTAATGAATCGGAAGCCAGCGTTTACGAAGGACAATGACACAAGCCAATTACAAATATGGGCGGAGAGTGGGCGGGGCTGCCACTGCATACTCTATTTCAGCATGCCTCGCAGAGCGAGAAGCGGATGCGCGCTGCCGCTAGGCTCGACCTAAAAAAGGGACTGGACTAACCAGTCACGCATTGCGGCATTGATCGTAGACACTTAGCAGTTATGGCACGAGGCTCCTAGTAGTACTCTTAGTCCTGGCTGTGGCCATTGTGCATAAACAAGCTTATGCGATGTCAGTGAGCGACAGACTGCTAACATACCTCGTGAATGAAATATGCAAAACTGATGTTAGCTATCATAGGTTTCCCAAGCAAAATATACACATTATGTTTCTTCAGGGAGTCCGAAAGGACCGTAAGAAGGGATGGTTCAGTTGTAAAGGAAGAAATATTCTTTTGCATGCTCTGCAGGTTCTGTGAATTGGAACAAAACGGTACAGTAAGGAAGGCTAAAGACCGCTGATGCCCCAGACCATTTAATGAGTTTGGGTTGGTTTAACTCTTTCAGAAGACTGTCGATGGGAGCCCTATACTGTTCGATGAGAATAGATCCTGCTGATAGGGCTAATAGTTTTGTTGTTTAGAATGGTACGTATGTACCCTTGCGGATGATGGTGCGTATTACAAATGCACATAACATAGATGCTTTAAATAATTTCATGAGTTTTGGAGGTACAACTCAACCAGATTCTGGTGGGCAAGCACTCTATGCCAGTGGTTCTTAACCTTTTGACTACTGTGGACCCCCACTTAATCATTACTGGAATCTGGGGCCCCCACTGAATCATTATTGGAGTCCAGGACCCCTGCTTAGTCATTACTGGAAGTCCTGGACCTCCACTTAGTCATTACTGGAAGCCCGGGACCCCAGCTTAAGCATTTTCAATGACTTGAACCGCAAAACAATACACAAAAAATACTGAAGGACCCATTCTTGAAACATACACAAATGATAAAATATTTTATTTAATTCACAAGCAAATATAAAACAATAAATTTTTTAATTTTAAGGTTGGAGCTTTTCTCAATTCAATTGCGCCAACTCATCGTACCATACTACAATGTGTTTGATGCACTGTTCCCACAAATCAATCTGAGGATACTAACTTAATGTTTAGCCTTAAATTTCAAATTGTGGGGAGGAGCGGATCCACGCGCCTAAATACCTGGTACTGGAAGTCCAAACTGGCAGGTGATATTAGTCAATCAAGACCTTAAGGAAAAGTATTGTTGTCTAAAGTAATGGGACAATTTCTTACAGGAGGCAGCCCTGGAAGTACCAGCTACGTCTAGATTGCTCTTCTGCAGGACATTCAGTCATTTAGAGGCTAACAGCAAATGCCCTGTTTTTTTCTGTCTTGTAGTTAATGAGCTCAGCGTGCCATGTTGGTTGGGATAGTAATTTACACTTTTATTTGGAGAAGAAGCTTTTTCTGGGTTTTTATATATTGATCCTTGCTTTGCAGAAGTGGAAGGCCAAAGCAGTGAATAGCTCTATGAGTAATGGACATAAGTTTGAAAGCTATTAGAGTAGGTAAGAAGTGGTCCAAGGAGGCAAATGCAGTACCCGTCTTACAGACGGGCTTTCAATCCTTGCATTCTGTGTAGGAGCTATGCAGAAGCCCTAAGGTAAAGTTCAACCTAATACAGCTAATGATGGTTGCCTGTACCCATTTGGGGAAAAATGAAAACAAGCATTCGCAAAGCCAAAAGTTCTCGCTTTTTAGATCTGTTTGCTTTCCCAATGCTGTTTGGGGGCAGGGTGTGTGGTGAAAGCCCAAGAGGTAAAGGGCAACACTGACCATGGAGGTGGGGAAGGGAATGAAGCATGATGGAGAGAGCAACACAGATTGCAAGGGGAACACAGGGCCGGTTGCACATATGGGAGAGTGTAACACAGAGCATAAGGGAATGGGAGGAAGCTCACGAGGGAGAGAGTAATACAGTGGAGTTTTGCACATGAAGACAAAAGGAACACAGAGCATGGGGGAAGCATATGAAGGAGAGAGAGCGACATGTAGCTAGTTTTCATAGGGGGCACATTTATGGGACACGTAGAGCACGGAAGCACTTTGGTACACATAGGACAATGTGTCCTGTCACAGGCACTGGGTTCCTTGCACGTGGAACTGAATAACCCACAGCAGATTGTTGTATCACTGCCATCCAAGGAGACTCGACTACAAGTGTAGCTGTTTTCTGAAAAGCATATGATTTATCTCTGTGTTGTATACCGTGCCAATGCCTTACGCCACTGGCAGCAACAATCGTACAGTTGGTCAGGTCAAGATGGTTGCAGCTTGGTCACTGTTAAGTTATACAGTAATACATCTTTGGTATAGAGTGCGCTGTTAGGTAGAGCTTTGGTGATGAACGTGACCACAGTTGTGGGTTGGTTCACTTGTGGGTGTTTTGTTGTTTTATTTACATTTATTCAAGGTTTACAAAAAACCAATATATATGTATATAATATACAAGCTACACATGTGTAATACAAATAATAGGAAAAAGGTCAATGATATATGTTAAAGAATTAGGAGCATAACAAATATACCTCAATATCAACATCTCTCATTAAAAGGAGAGGACAAATACATGGTAAAGTGCCTAGTGCTTCCCTGTACTCAATACGTGTCCAGTAAATTTCCTAGTACAGCTCTGATTAAAAGAAGAATTGAAAGCTATGTGCTCAGTAAGGCAGCATGAGCATGGGGAAGACACACAGGATAGAGCAAGACAGAACACAGAGACCTGGGGTATTTTGTGGGTGGAGGGTAGCACACGTGGTAGAGAGAGCAATAGCGCAGGGAAAGCACATGTGGGAGAGAGTAAAATGGCACAGGAGAAGCACATGAGGGAGAGATCAACACAGATGGGGGGGGGGTGCTTTCAGTGGAAAGGCACACGAGGGAGAGAGCAACATGGAGCACAGGGGAGGATTAGTATCCCAGCAGAGGAAGTACACGAGGGAGAGAGCAGCATGGAGTGTGCGGGTATTTACTGTTTGGGAGAAGTACATAAGGGAGAAAGTAACATGGAACATAGGGGAGGGGTTTTGCAGTGATAGAACAACATAAGGATCCTACTAAAGATATGGGGAGGGGTTCCAATTCATTGAGCAACGTGGTCGTATAATGCCATAATTTGCTAGCCAGAAATAAAGATATGTCATTTTTATGACTATATGTTTTAAATGTTAAGTATGTACTGATTGTTGTATAGGAACCTTATACAGACCCTCCAGCTTTTCGCAACTTTGTGTTTTGCAAAGTTACTGCGAAACTAGGTCAAGGAAGCGTGTTGTAAATCTGTCAGCACATTTGGTTCTTGGAAAAAAAAAGCATTGGTATAGCCAGTCAGTCTTGCCTATGCATGTTATTGGATTTATCAATGGTGTTTTGTAGCCATGTTGTACATATGCAGCATGACTGAATGTTACATTTGTTTTTAAAGCGCGATTACGTGGCCTGCTCTGGGTGTATCAGAACTTTAAAACAAAAACAAATTCTGGCAGAAGAGAGGGCAAGCGGGATTCAGGGTGGTATGTGTCCTAAAAGAACTTGGGCTATAAGTTGATGTGTATCCTGTGTGACAGCAAGGGACATGAGGGTGATGTGTGCTCCAATAAATGCTGCATATTCTACCCCGTGTCTATGGGTGAAATGTGCCACTGGCAGTCCATATGTTGTGTACTCAGCAGGGTGCCCTGGGTCAGTGTGCTCAGCAGAGTGCCAAGCAGTAGTATGTGCAGCAGTCCCTTGATGGTGTGTGCAGCAGGCTGTACCTGGGTGGTGTACTCAGCAGGGAATTTCTGGGTTGTTGTATCCTCAGCAAGGCATTGAATGAGTGGTGTGCAACATGGTGTCCTTCTTTGGTGTGTGAGTAGAGTACACTTCTGTGGCATGCTCAGCCAGTTATCCCCCCTTGGTGAAGTTCAGCAGGAGTCCCTGCGCCGTGTGCTCATCTGGGTGTCCCTGAATGGTGATGTCCTCAGCATCAGTTTTTATGGGTGGTGTGCTCAGCTGGATGTCCATTGCTGGTGTGTGCAGCTTAGTATAACTGGGTAGCCTGCTCAGCTAGGTGACCCTGGGTGGTGTGCTCATTATGGTGTCCCTGGTGGCGTGCCTAGCAGGGTGTTCATGTGTGGATTGCTCAGCAGTGTTTCCATGGGTGGTGTGCTCAGCATATGGTAGTGAGGTTTGAATGGCAGGATCGTTTGCAGAGGTGTATGCAGCAATCGGATCACAGGAAGGGGATGCACAATGGAACTCCTTTCTGATATGCAGAGAAGGTGTGCTGAGAAGCTGGGCACTTCTTCGTGTGTGCAACAAAGTGCTTGTGTGATATGTTCAAGTCAATAGTGGACTCTTGTGTTGCACAGCAGAGAGGTCCAATGTGGTGTCAGTAATAGAGGGATAGGGGCTGGGTGACATGTACAGGAGGTTTCAAGAGTGTGATAACAGTAGGGGTGTCTGGTGTACAGTTAGGGGTACCTAGCAGATGTGTGTAGCACTGGATCCCTCTAATGCATGCAGAGTGAAGCTCACAGCCTGGATCTCTGAGGGACGTTCTGCAGCGAGCTTCTGCATGACGTGTGAAACATAGATTGGCAGGCTGTGTCTTCAGCAGCAAGTTCCAGGTGGTGTGTGGAGAAGGGGTTCTCTGGGTGGTGAGTGCAAACAGCGGGTCCTTGGGTAGTGTGTGTGTGGGAGGTGGTGAGTGTAGCAACAGATCCCTCAATGATAAGTGGTTCTCACAGAGGTGTTTGCAGTTTGTGTTCAGCAGCAAGTGCCTGGATCTGTGTGTATAGTAGGCAGGGGTGTGGAATTTAATAAAATATCTACTTGTCCTTGGGGCAGGCTGCTTTATAAATCTACTTGTCCTGTAGCAAAATCCCCTTGTCCCTTTGGTGCCATGTAGTGCGGCAACAAATTATGGCAGCAATCTCATTATATAGGAGCTCTGATATGGCCTCTCTGATTATGCCAGGGCTCATACCATAGCAGAGTTTGAATACTAGCAATCCCCTTATGTTGCCATGTTTCAGCAGATCTAAATACTCAGGCTGAAGGTACTGGTAAGCAACAGTTCCATGATTGAAATGCCCTTTTGAGTCTGTGCAAACCTACTAACTTGCATGTTTTAAGGGGTTTCAACAACTTTTCTCTAATCTATTCCCGTACCCCAAGGCTCCTCCCTCAGCCCAACGCTGTTCAACATCTACATGGCACCCCTCGCCCACGTCGCCCGACAGCACAACCTCAACATCATCTCCTACGCCGACGACACCCAGCTGATCCTCTCCCTCACCAAAGACCCTCACACCGCCAAAGCCCACCTCCACGAAGGAATGAAGGCCGTCGCCGAATGGATGAGGACCAGCCGCCTGAAGCTGAACTCGGACAAGACGGAGGTCCTCATCCTTGGTTCCAACCCTTCAGCCTGGGACGACTCCTGGTGGCCAACATCACTGGGAACAGCCCCGCCACCCACCGACCACATACGCAACCTAGGGGTCATCCTCGACCCCACCCTCTCCATGACTAAGCAGGTCAACGCCGTTTCCTCATCCTGCTTCAACATCCTCCGAATGCTCCGCAGGATCTTCAAGTGGATCCCCACCGAAACAAGAAAAACAGTCACCCAGGCCCTCGTCACCAGCAGGCTGGACTACGGAAACGCCCTCTACGCAGGAACGACGGCTAAGCTCCTGAGACGGCTGCAACGCATCCAGAACGCCTCTGCACGTCTTATCCTCGACATCCCCCGACGCAGCCACATCACACCCCACCTGAGAGACCTGCACTGGCTCCCTGTCAACAAGAGGATAACCTTCAAGCTCCTCACCCACGCACACAAAGCACTCCACAACTCCGGACCAGCCTACCTCAACAGACGACTCAGCTTCTACACCCCCACCCGCCAGCTCCGCTCGACCAGCCTCGCCCTCGCCACAGTCCCCCGCATCCGGAAAACGACCGCCGGCGGCAGATCCTTCTCCCACCTCGCCGCCAAGACCTGGAACACCCTCCCCACCAACCTCCGACAGACCCAAGACCTACTGGCCTTCAGAAGACTCCTCAAGACCTGGCTCTTCGATCAGTAGCAGCACCACCCCCCTCTTCCCCCAGCGCCTCGCGGGTATGTAGTGCGCTTTATAAGTGACATGATTGATTGATTGATTGATTGATTGATTGATTGACTGAGAAATGTGGGAAATGTACTCCTGACAATGGCATAAGTAAACCTTCTTCCAGAGTTGGGAAAAAAATAGATGAAGGGAAAGTGAACTTGCAAACACTCAGATTTTCGCATGAGCAAATCTACACCGGCATATTTGCTCATGCTAAAATGCAGTTCACAAATATTTTCTAGGAGTACTATTACTTGCCCTACTTCTGTAAATTCTTGTGAATTCACGAAAGCCTTATAGCTGCACTTAATGCAAGGACATATACCATGGGAGCACTTTTGAGACTTTCTTTAATAATTGGGCCCCTAATATGGTACAGCATTAACCATGACCTTTTGTGTTTATTAAAATTCTGTCTCTCTCTCTCTGTATCGTCTGGCTTCACTGTGAGTGACCGCAGTCTGCTCTTTCACAAGGAGTATATCGGCACACAAAGTAGTTTTGTTCAGTGCCAGTAACTACTGTGTCAGTGTGTGCTTTTTGAGACCAAAAATTTTTTTGCTTTTGCCAATTGTTATGTCCCGTATAGAGGCCCTAATGTAGACCCTTTCATACATGCCCTAAAATGGACGTATTCGTATTTGCCCTAATACGGTCATATTCGTACTTGCCCTATTATGGTCAAAGCCGCTTATGCCCTATTACGGTCATAACTGTACATGTCCTATTATAGTCATGATTCCTTATATAGGCATGATCTTTCACCTACATTGGTCCTCACTAGTACACAACGTGCTCTGAGGGCTGAACGTTATCTATTCTGTGGTTTTGAATACAGCAGGGTTTTTCCCAAACAAAGGCCCACACTGTACTCATCAATTATGCATGGCTCTCTAGGAATACACCACCTGCATAATATGTATGTACAAAGTTCACCCCTGACGTCTTCCTCAAGTCTAACATGGCCAATACAAACCATACGAAGCAACCAGAGTCTTCAGGGTATAAATATACCACATCTTACCCCAGTAAGACAGAGGGAACCGAGTCTTCCATGCTGACACACTGACCAGAGACGCTGAGGCTCCTGCATGCATTCGCTCCAGCTGACAGCGGTCTGACACAGCCCTTGCGGGGTGTCCAACTCGAGACCAGGACGGGGTCCCACACGCTCTCTATTCAGGTATGGGGGTTCGATTAAATCCTAGAAGGATTCTTGGCTCTTAGGCTTGTAGACCTACACATATGCTAGGTACACTCGGGTACATCTAGTTAGGCATCGTAGGAGTACGCGCACTTTCATAATGCTTTTATATTCATGTATGTATCCATGATTATTGCAATATGGTAGAACTGTTCTATTCCTTTGCTTTTATCGAACTGCTGATAATATATCTCTTCTATTGTCTGCTGGTTTCTGCAGCACATATATTTTACACTAGAATAACAACTGTTCAATAAATACTTATTGAAACGCCCAGACTGTTTATTCTGTGTAACTCTCTGAGACAAACCAAATAAGTAAGCACGAGTGACTGAGCGAAAAGTAGTATATTGTTTCCACGATTCTGAGGAATTTGGGTTGTCATGGTCTAAGGTTGCCAGAAACTAATCTCTCCCCGATAAGAGGAGATTCTAGTGGCACTGTGAGCTAGCTAATGCAAATCCGGCTAAGATACGCGGTGGGGGTGCACAGAGCCAGTCTACCACCAAACCCACAGCTTATGTTATCCAAACGCACAGGTCCTGCATGGGCACTATAGGAACTACATGACATGGCGCCGCCATCGTTGGTTGGGTACTTATTTAACAGTAGAATCTGAGTAGTTCAGTCGTGCTATTCTCAGAGAACCTACTCACAAAACCCCAGAGACGTCTGGAGTGGGTGGACACAAAATCCCCCAAAGCTGAATAGTACGAGAATACTATTTTTTGGCTGTTTGGTTAATCAAGCTTGGAGGACATTTAGTTCCTAAATTGTGCATAACACCTCATCTTAAGTTCCCTGAGGACACCTCTTCCTCCAAACATGACTGGTTAAGGGGATGAGAGAGCTGACCTGAACGTTTTAGAGGGAGAAGAAGATCCTGAGGATGCAATACAGATTGCACCAAAATTCAGAAGGACAGTCACCCTAAGGCTATTAGAAAATGGCTTACCAGCCACGGGTGGCATAGTAGTTTTCGTGATTGAGGCACACGAATCAAACAAAACAGAGGTATTCTATTCATGGGTTACACTCCCAGCAGCAAATGCCATAACAAAGACATTTCACTACTATTTGAGAGGAAATGCACCAAGGGAATATGCCCCGTTTGAGGACATAGAGATTCCACTCACTTACCAGGAACACCATTACTGGTTTTATGGCGCCCTACCCCACGTATGACAAAGAGTAAGATTAGGCCCGCTCGGAGGAGACGGGGCCACATGGCCAATACTAGCGGCTTACACACCGCATCCTGACATTAACACAATGCCACAGCCAGACTTACTAGTACAACACACAGAGTTAATTAAAATCTACAGAAACCTGACACAATTTGTCATGAGGACTTTAACAATCCAACCTGCACCAGGTGCAGCAAACAGTACTCTGACTCAGGGTACAGGAAATAAAATTACTCCCCAAACATTACACGCGGTAATGGGCAAAATGCCCGCAAAACGCGAACAAATCCCATTCTGGATAGCTCAGAAAATAACTCAACTTGAGGCAGTATTCCAGAATACTACCACCTATGAAAAACACAGAATTCTAACAATCTGCTTGCCCATGGGGATCACACCACAAGTAAAGGACTGCACCTCTTGGGGTTCAGTCTTTGCTGCCATATATACCAGAACACATGGTATCACGTCCTTAGCAGTAATACCTGACGTATTGAGACAGATACAAAATGAGTACGGAGCAGAACCTGCCCTTAACTTAGGGATGAAGTTACTAAACAACTTCGACCAGGTATCAGCCATAATACTAGCTAACATTAAGGGGGAAGCAGCTTCAGTGGCAATCCGCCAACGCCTAAGGGAGTTCTGTCCAATAGATCAACAACACGAACTACCCAAAATAATTGAAACTGCATATGCAGAATTAGGCAGAGACAGTCTAGGTGGGAAAGCATTAAAACCACAACTGATGGGCAGTCCTGAAAAGGACACTACAAAGCAGACGCCTACTTCTTCTAAAAAAAAGTGGGGAAAATAAAAAACAACAAAAGTCTAAAGACAGCAGATTTCAATCCAGAAGTAGGTCTCCTCAAAAGGAGCCCTCTGAAAGGAGGTATAACCTCAGGAATAGGGATAATATTAAAAAACCTGATGGGCATCAGGATACTGATACTCGTTCCTCTCGTTCCTTTCAGGGTTCATCAAAAAACTCAGAGAGGGAAGGACGGTCAGAGGAGCGTACAAAGTCCAAAGACACGCAACGCGCTGCGAACTACGCACCTAAAAAAGAAGATAAACAAAAACAGAAACCTCAGTTAAAAAAGAAGAAGGTAGCAGGTCTCAAGATCAGACATGCCCAGAATTCTGAGGACACAGCTTCTGAACGGGGAATGGGCTCTGACGATGCTAGACAGCGCGGCAGAAGTAACGATAGCTCGCCAGAACCTGAAGGAATTTCTGGTGACAGCGGAGTTCAATGAGTATATCACGGTGGAAACATCTGATACTCTGGTAAGTGTCCCACATAAGTTATATGAGATAACACTCCGGATGGAGGGGGACAAGCCCAGGAAAATTGAAGGTCTCTTTTGGAAAAATCTGTCATCTGGATATGACATTTTATTAGCAGAACAAGACTGGCCGCCAGCATTCGTCATGGAGTGCCCTAGTGGAGAAACTATCATTTTTCCAGCCTTTTCCGACCTCGTTCCCATACATTTAAAACCTGCATATGCGCAGCAGTGGGCGGTTGCCCTAGCTCCAGCATTGTATAAAAATCATGTTGGTTGGAATGAGGATTCAACCCACCACGTGATTCCGTTAAAAGTTTCCCCAAATGCTCAAAGGCAATACCCTATAAAGCAGGAAGCTAAAAAACAAGTCAGGGAGATCCTAGATCAACTAGAATACCAGGGGGTGATAGAAAATTGCACTTCACCTATGAACAATCCTTTGTTTCCCGTAATGAAACCTGACCACACATATCGTTTAGTTTTGGATTACAGACATTTAAACACTTGCACAAAGACATTTGCAGTTCAAAATGCACACAGTGCCGCATTAATGAATAACCGTGTGCACAAAAAAACAAAAACAACACTAGATATCTCAAATGGATTTTTCTGCCAAAATATAGCGCCTGAAAGCAGGTATCTGACCGCATTCAGTGCGTTAGGGTCCCAGCGACAATTTTGCCGACTAGCCCAAGGGTATAAAAATAGCCCCGTGGTATTTTCAGCAAGAGTAACAGAGTTACTCCAAAATTTGGATGAAGAAGCATTGTCCTATGTGGATGATATTTATCTGACGGACGATGACTTACCGAGGCACTTGACCAGGGTGAGCACCATTATTATGGGATTCGCCTCTGAGGGCTATAAATTTAATTTAAAAAATTGCCCACCTCAGTGTTCTATTTTTAGGATATGAGCTGTCAAGTGAAGGAAAAAGCCTAGCAGCAAACTTTTTAGAAAAATGTGTGCTGCTTCAACCTCCAAAATCATTAAAGAATTTACAATCAATTCTGGGATTTCTAAATTTTGGTCGAACATACATTTTGGATTACGCAGAAAGAGTAAATCCTCTCTACGACTTAATAAAACCTAACTTTTCAGTCAGACATTGGACACAGGAACATACAAACATCCTACGCTCCCTACAGGAAGACATGATAGCTTCTAAACATTTACAGACACGCGTAAACGTACACAACTTAGTGATCCGAGTCACAGCGGGTCAATGCGGGTACACTTATTTGACTTTCAATGAAGGCGAAACGGTACCGATCGCATACAAATCACACCTGTACACAAACGCAGAGCTGCGTTTCACTTCAACAGAAAAAATCCTGACAGCAGTGCAGACCGCTGTAGCAAAAGAAAGAGCTCTGGCTCAGGGTAAACGCATAATTGTCGTGACCCCAGTGCCAGCTTTAGAAGCTGTTACAAAAGCTAGCATTCCAAATGCGAAAGCCTTACATCCAAGATGGATACAATGGGTTAATTCTCTTACTGCAACGGATGTTGAATACAGATTTGATCCAAGTTTAAAAACACAAGCATTTCTGCAATACGAACAAGAATATCCTCTACCAAATGAAATTTTGCCTCTAGATCAGTATGAATACATTATTTACACTGACTGATCTGCTCAACCAGCCATAGGGAGTAAGCAAGCTTACAGCGCAGCGTGTGCGATTGTTAAAGGTCGCATGCACGATGGAAAGTTCCATCCGAGTTGCACTAAAACGCAATCTCTAGGAGACTGCACAGCTCAGTTGGCAGAGTTAAAAGCACTTATACTGGCACTTGTAAATACGGAACACGAATTCCCCACACTGATTGTGTGTGATTCCTTTTACTGTGTACAGTCGTACAATGAATATTTACATCATTGGGAACAGAACGGGTTTAAAGACGCGAAAGGTGGCACAATTAAGCATAAAATGCTATGGGAACAGGTAGTGGAGTTGAGAAACGAACTACCAAGGGCTCACGTGACACATGCACTGAGTCATCAGCGTGATAGCGTTCACGTTGAAGGGAATTCATTGGCTGATGAAGCCGCAAAGGGGGCTGTTCGCACAGCCGCCGTAGCTGCAGTTACTCATTCAAAAACGAGAATAGACGGCGAGATTATGGTAGCTGTCAATGCTTCACGCAAAGGCAGCACAGCAGTACCTAAAAAAATTTCCACTCAAGTACTCCTACAAGCTGATGCACAAAACATTCCATATGCTCAGATTCCTGGAGTGGGGGATAGAGTAATACCAAATATGGATCGTAGGCAAGGCTTAATTCTGGCAGCGCACAAGGGTTTGGGTTCTGCGCATACAGGCGTTACAGCAACTATTTCTTTATTGAAACAGCACTGCTGGTGGCCAGGGTTAACAAAGCAGACCAAAGACTATGTCTTGAAATGCGACATCTGCCAGCAGATGAAAGGCTCCACCGTAACACGCCCAGCACAGACACCATTACTGAAATCAGAAGAAACCACACACATGTGTGTATTTGGACCACTGCGGACCCCTACAATCAGATGGGTCCAAGAAATATATCATGGTTGCAGTGAATTCCTGCTCTAGATTCCTATGGGTTTGGCCTCAGCGCCCGGCTGACGCTCGAACTGTTATAAAAGATTTGCGAGTCTTTATCGGCACATACGCAGTTGGCACGTTACATTCTGACCGTGGCCCGGCGTTTAGCTCTCGGGCTTACAAAGAGGCCATGGAAGGAATGGGCGTAGCATTGAGGTACTCCTCTCAGTACCATCCCGAGGGAAATTCTGTTGTGGAGAGGAAAAACCGGGACTTAAAGCAATCTTTAACAGCTAGGGTATTAGGCAAGGGCGGTAGATGGTGCGATCACCTTTATGGGGTACAACGAGCAATAAACAATCAGCCAAGAAGCTCTCTAGGGGGTGTCACTCCTTACTAGGTCCTATTTGGGACAAGAATGTGGGTACCTGATCTTGATTGTGAAGGCACAGTGGCGGATGA
Source organism: Calotriton arnoldi (assembly GCA_963921515.1). Classification (NCBI taxonomy): domain Eukaryota; kingdom Metazoa; phylum Chordata; class Amphibia; order Caudata; family Salamandridae; genus Calotriton; species Calotriton arnoldi. The sequence continues at coordinate 664,899 of CAWUFW010001349.1, read as the reverse complement.
AAAACCATTTGATATCCATGATCGTTTGGCTGTTTTACAGGATCTAAATAAATCCAGAACACAACAAAGTAACGTGCTCCAGAAACAGACCGCCACTGAGGAAGTCAAGGCAGTAACGGCAAGACCTGTCTGGATCCCAAAAATCGGAGATCTGGTCAGAGAAAAGATTGTAGACAAGGAAGAATTTGGGCCATCCTACAGAAAGCCTGTACCGATCCTAGCAATCCAAGGCACAAGAACAGTACTTCTGCCGCCTCTTGCCGGAAAACAGGAGAAAAGATTTGTCTCAATTGACTTAATCAAACCACACTATGTGGCCGATACTAAACAGTAGGTCTCGTGGACTCCACAGTAGCAGTCGCCCTCCTCTCGCTACAATCCAAGAAGTTCAGACAGAAAGACTCATCACGTTTGAAGAGCCACCTGTACGGAATGAAGGACTAAGCAACAATGCTATGGAACTCGTTCCACTTCAACAAGACATTCATCTTCAAAATGAAAATCAACTTAACAACCAAGTTGCAATCAGACCGACTACAGATATCTACGTCAACATGCCTCGTCAAGAGCAAAATCCGATTTCAACAAATCCCGATGCAATTCCAACAATTGATCGAACTGCTTCTGGCTATTTCATGAACTTTGATACATTTTCACTGGATCCAAGCGAGCCGGAAACGACGCCAGCCAAAAAATCACGCAAACAGAAACTCACTGACTTTTTGAACTTTTTTAGAACGACTTACCTGGTGTCACCTTGGATAGAACTATGGTATATCACTGGGATTTTCTTTTTTCTTTTCTGGCTAGGTTTAATTATAACTTTTACTATGCTTATTAATGGAAGATATATCCAGCAGAGCTCTACAGCCCAAAGAGTCAATTTGATTTTAAAACCACACCAGTCTTCACATTGTGAACCAAGGGACTTGTCTTCAGTGAACATCACAGCAGTTCCTATACCGGACGGTATAGTATGGGACAAGATTGATTATGATATATTCGGTCCGACTGAACTTTTAAAGCTTAAACATGTATTTAAAATTTCTTTAAGTGATATCGTTACCTCCAGTACATTTTCTGATGATTGGGACACTGAAACTGTAAATGCTATGATGTCTGATTTAGAAAAAACTGCTGCATTTCCGAACAATGAAATGTTAGACAGTACTTCAGACTATGATACATTGTACTGTTACCAACACTATGGTCATCATTTCTTGCACAAATCTATAACACCTAGAAATGTATTTGAATACCACCAGTGGGAACACTGCCCAACACCTCCAAAAGGTAGTTCGCAAACCTTTGCACAGAAATTCACATACTTTTCAGGGTTTAATACATCTGACCGAACGTCATTTTATTACAAAGTGGCAAAAACATCAGCACAGAAAATTGTTAACTAACACCAAACAGATTTACTCTGCTTCCTTTATGGCCCAGTTGTCTACACAGGGTTTCGACCTATGGAAGGACACTATAGATTTAAAATCAATCTGGGGTTCTAGGGACTGGCAAGTCCAGGGAACAGAAGCGCTTTTTAGAGCATGCCTCATTCCACAGCAGCTGATATTTCTAAATGACACTGTGCAACAGACATCCTGTCTTGGACTAGCCAAGAACAAGGAACTGAACTCACCCGGGTTTCCTACACCATCACAGATGGGTGGGGGGCAGAATTCAACTACACAAGGGGTAGGATTAGATGACATTATCCGGTACAACAGATCAGATCCTGACTGGACGAAATGGCTGATTTGGCCCATTGACACAAACACCTGTCAACAGAGATTTATGAATACAACCGAAGGGTTTAGTATCCATAGGCCAGATATCTACACGCTATGTACAAAGACAACACCCAGGGGTAGTGACATCGTATAGTGTTGGGAAGTTGTGCCTTGATTGGCTAGAGACCTCAACACTCACAGAAGTGAAACATCACTTAACCTTACTCACACCTGATGTAGACCTTAGGTATTTCTTGTTAGGCCCAAGGAAAACACGTCAGAAACGTTTCATATGTGCCGGCATTTATGCCTATATAATGAAAACTGGAAAATATCCCAACAGGAGGCCGCAGAAAGAATACGGGAAATAGACCGTATTAACCTAGAAAAGGCATTAGCTGTAGTGGATAATGGGTTAACAACTTTGACCTCCAGGATTTGCTCCTTAGGCAACATTGTGTCTTCAGCAATCGACATATTAGAACAAGATCTGGCCTTGTTGTATACAACATGGGCAATCTCAGCTGCGTTCTATTATGATGCTAAGCTGGACGCTACAATCTTTGCGTGCAGGCTACATGCCCTGGCATTTTACAAACACCACGTCTCTGTTTTCAGAATACAATCTAACTGATAAACAGACAGAAATTGCACAAAGGGGATCCAAATATACAATGCTGCGTATTGAGAAACTGGAAAGGTTACCATTCACTGTAGCCGAATTAGCATCAACCGAATGGCTAATTCATGGCCAAATCATTCTGCCGGTCACTACGTTTCAGTTTCAATGTTGCCTTGAGCAAAGGCAGGCAGGCAAATATGAAAAAATGGTTAAGGGTTACATTAAGGAAACTTGTGAGTTACCATATAGATACCGATGCCGGAATGGGGATCGAGAAGTGTATCTGAGTGGTACAAACTGCAAGAACGCTTTAAGCGGTTCTCTCATGTGTCAGGATATTGCACTACACAGAGCCTGTAGTGGTTCAGTAGCAAACTTATCATGTCACATGACATGGACCCCAGTGGCCATGATCACACCGGTTTTTCAGCTGCTCTCGAATGGGAGTTACTTGATGCTAAATGATCAAGGTTGCTGTGGGATGCTTCCGGGCATCGCTTATCTGGTCACTGTTAACTCCAGGGTTACTTGCTGTATGCAAGTATTGTTTCCGCCACTGAACATAGTCAGGGAGGCGCCGCTGTGGCCTTCACTGAACGTTTCTTTCATACAATTTGATACTTTGAGCAGACTGCAAGCCATGCTTTTACAGCAACCCGTACCCTTAACCTCCGCTCGAGAAACCTATGAACTTCAAGTTGCAAGAACCTCGACTGAGATACAGGCACTTATACGTACAAACTGCCCCTTTCATTTCGTAGAAATGGTGGGATGTATCTTCAATATGTCAGATACGAGCGGTATTGTACACCTATTTAAGACCATAGGGTCAGGACTGTTAAGCACCTTTCAGACAGTCCTCGGAGTAATCCCAAATTTTATACACTCCGTATTGGGAAGCGTATTTGGAGGACTCGCGCTTATCCTGTTGCTGATTGCAGGGGTCCTGTTTATAATACTACTGCTACGCAATGGACGGCCTAATTCCCGAGGGAATGGCGAACATGCTCCTGGAGCGGAAATACCGTGACGCATGGTACAACTTCTGGGCATTTCTTGCCTGCGAGAACTCAATGCCTCCTGGTTTCTATCCTTTCGACCAGTCTGGGTAGACTGCATCTTACCTGTTCTTCGATGCCTGTTTTGCGGAGAAGAATGCACGTTGGATCTTTGTCTAACATTTCCATCAGATGCGCCTCCGGACACGGATGCAATGCTGGACCCCATAAAGGCCCATGCTTGGCGTTGTCCCCAGCGGCTTCCAATTCTGATGAATGCATTCCTGGAGAATCCACAGGTGCCGTTTGCTCCTGCTGGGTTAGGTGACTCCTCCACAGGCACCCAGGTAACAACTGCCACACAGGCTGCCGCAGCATCGACTGTTGGCAGTGCTACATTCCATCTATGTGCGATTGACGTTCTCTGTGAGGCGTTGGATTTGTCGTCTGCAGTAGCTAACACTGATAGTGTTGTGCTTCCTAGCCAGGACACTTAATCTCGAATTGGCTCATTGCGTCCTGGGAAAGAATTCGGCTTCTCCACTCGTTTTCATAATAGGCGAGCAAATTTGGAACATTTCCTAAATTGACACTTTCACTTGAGAAAAGCATGGCCTTCTTCCACTTTGAGTGAAGCAACTTATATAGAGAAACAAAATAGACATTTCTTTTTTTAGTGGCAATTGGAAATAGCTGAATTGTAACATTTTTTGAAGTTTATTTTTTTAAACAATTTTAAAGCCATGTTTTTACTTGCTTTTAAAATGTTTTTAAATTGTCCAGATTTTAAGTATGGTCATTGTCATCCTGTTCGGAAGAGGAGTGGGTGTTATGTCCCATATAGAGGTCCTAATGTAGACCCGTTCATACATGCCCTAAAATGGATGTATTCGTACTTGCCCTAATACGGTCATATTCGTACTTGCCCTATTATGGTCAAAGCCGCATATGCCCTATTACGGTCATAACTGTACATGTCCTATTATAGTCATGATTCCTTATATAGGGATGATCTTTCACCTACATTGGTCCTCACTAGTACACAACGTGCTCTGAGGGCTGAACGTTATCTATTCTGTGGTTTTGAATACAGCAGGGTTTTTCCCAAACACAGGCCCACACTGTACTCATCAATTATGCATGGCTCTCTAGGAATACACCACCTGCATAATATGTATGTACAAAGTTCACCCCTGACGTCTTCCTCAAGTGTAACATGCCCAATACAAAACATACGATGCAACCAGAGTCTTCAGGGTATAAATATACCACATCTTACCCCAGTAAGACAGAGGGAACCGAGACTTCCATGCTGACACACTGACCAGAGACGCTGAGGCTCCTGCATGCAGTCGCTCCAGCTGACAGCGGTCTGACACAGCCCTTGCGGGGTGTCCAACTCGAGACCAGGACGGGGTCCCACACTCTCTCTATTCAGGTATGGGGGTTCGACTAAATCCTAGGATTCTTGGCTCTTAGGCTTGTAGACCTACACATATGCTAGGTACACTCAGGTACATCTAGTTAGGCATCGTAGGAGTACGCTCCCTTTCATAATGCTTTTATATTCATGTATGTATCCATGATTATTGCAATATGGTAGAACTGTTCTATCCCTTTGCTTTTATCGTACTGCGATAATATATCTCTGCTGGTTTCTGCAGCACATATATTTTACACTAGAATAACAACTGTTCAATAAATACTTATTGAAACGCCCAGACTGTTTATTCTGTGTAACTCTCTGAGACAAACCAAATAAGTAAGCACGAGTGACTGAGCGAAAAGTAGTATATTGTTTCCACGATTCTGAGGAATTTGGGTTATCATTGTCTAAGGTTGCCAGAAACTAATCTCTCCCCGATAAGAGGAGATTCTAGCGGCACTGTGAGCTAGCTAATGCAAATCCGGCTAGCATATGCAGTGGGGGTGCACAGAGCCAGTCTACCACCAAACCCACAGCTTATGTTATCCAAACGCGCAGGTCCTGCATGGGTACTATAGGAACTACACAACATAATGTTTGGTATAATGGTGAGGGCCCGGCAGCTCCCACACCAATAAGGTTTTACAAAAACCATGCCAAAACAAGTCATACATTGACCAAACTAAAAAGCTGACCACCAATTTCAGACCTATTGGCTTTGCCAATGCCTGTTTATTTTTATGTTTCCCATAATCTTCTTGAAACTGGTTACACTGAATTTCTATTATTAATATTTTTGGGAAATACTTGCATGCATCAACACATTTTACTAAATGATGCTGCAAAGAAATAGTACCTGAAACTTTACAGTAGTTTAGCAAAAAAATTTTTTTCCTACTTTCATTTTTTATGAACATTTTATTTTGAAAGCAAAGAATCATCAATCTTGCTTTCAAGCTTCTGCAAATATTTGCATCTAATCAGAGAGCATTCTGGGAGTGTTATACATAGCCTCATATTGATAAACTTTGAAAACGGGTGTACACATTTTTATACTGGAACCGCTGTCAGTAGTGCAGTCCGAGCTTACAACATTTACTTAGTGCGCTCACCCTAATAATAAAGGCTTTCAATTAATGAACCATAAATACAAGTTTGAACAGCCTTAATATATGGACACAAATATTACCTTAACTGCAGACAGTGCCCTTCCCTGATCCATAATGTGGTACTGCAAACTGGCAGCCAAAGGGTTTGTGCTGTAGGGGGTGGACCTACTTGTCCCAAGGACAGAATACACCTGAAAACTTGTTGCCCTTGACCCCAAACAATATGTCCTGGGCGTCAGGCTATAGGAATTCCACATCCCTGAGTAGGGGTCCCTGTATTGTGTATGCAACAGATAGTTCAAACGTGTTATTTGCAGCTATAGTACCTGCATCTGTGCAAAAGCACATCCAATTGTGTTGTGTAAGTATGGGGTCTTGTATGTTGTGGGTAGTGAGGGTTCTGTCGGTGATTATGTGCACAACCGTGAGACCCTCGTTCTGTGTGCAGCTGTGGCTCCCATGCAGTGCCTGCTGCTGGGGTCCGTCTGCGGTATATGAAAACCTCAAGTCTCAAGGTTTGTAGCATTGGGTATTTATTAGTGTGGTGTGTGCAGCAGAGTATTCCTGTGTGATATGTGCAAAAAGGAGTCCTTATGTTGTGCATACAGTGAGCAAGCACCTGCACTGTTTGAGCATCAGCTAGTATCTGTGTCACGTGAGCAGCAACTGGTATCCATTCGATATGAGGGGTGTGTGCAGCAATGTATTTCTTCATAGTGTGTTCAGCAGGGAGGTGCTGAGTGGTGTGCACTACGCGCAGACAGTGATCGTGTCTATTCTACCTGGGGGTGTCTGCAACAAGGTATTCTTGGGTACTATGTGCAGTGTTAAATTCATGCAGGTTTGTTCTGCCAAAATTTAACAAAGAATGTAATTTTATCGCACCTTTTAGTTATTGTGTGCAATAAACATCAAACTACTTCTAATTGCAATGACTGCACAAACAGATGTTTACACAGTGATTGCAATTTAGCAGGCCTCGTATAGTCAGGCTGTATGTGCCTAATGAAACACAGGGCACATAGAATACGCCACTGTCATCCACTTCAATGATTTACCAGAAAAACATAATCATTCTAATCACTAAATTTGCCACAAAATTCAATTTTTTATGCCGCAAAATGTTCAAATCAATGCCACAATATCCTAGGGGGTCTGTCTATAGGGATTATTTGAGGGTTTCCCACATTAAGTGTGTAGCCTAAGCCCCCTCCAAACGATGCAGCTAGTGAGGATATGGTAGAACGTGTTCTATCTGGGTCTGAGGTGGCTGTTTACACATCATCTGCTTTTGCTTAGACTTTAACCATATGCATCTTGAACGTAATAGATGTTATTTTGTCGGAGGCCATTAATTCTGTTAAAAAAGGGTCCATGTGTACGGCATATATAATCCAGGAGACAAAGGGCATCCCTGCCTTTTTAAGCAAAGTTGACCCGTTTAACTGCCAGGGGTTCTCAATGGACTTTTTCAGGCCAATGAACAATAAGTGTTTCCAAATGCAGGTGGGATTTATAACTTTGTTCACAGTGAAGGATTCGTGCCTGTTGGGTAGGGTGAGGTCAAATGCCATTGTTAGATTGTATTGTTCGCAGCTCACCTGGTAAACAAAATACTACTCCTTTATATTCTGTACTCCGCCAAAAACTCCGAAGTGTAAATAACAAGAAGTAGCAAGTCCACAGGAGTATGAACATGTTTCCTTCCATCTGCATTACCTTCTGTGTATGTCAGGATCAGAGAGAAGAGCAGTGACCTTTCAAAACAAGCACTGGCAAACCCAATAGGTCTGGCCTTGGCAACCTTGTGTTTTTCTTTCAAACCTTTGCAGTAGGCATTAAATAAATAAAAGTAAACAATTCTGCTGATTAAAGGCGAAATGCATATGTTTTAAATTTCAGTGCGATCTTCGGGATTTTGGACCTCGGAAATTATATATATATATATATATATATATATATATAATCTACTGGCGGTCGCCAGTAGATAGTTATAGTTAGGACCTATTTTCCATAGGAAATCCGCGACATTCTATTTGAAATAACTCTTGCGTCGGTTGACGAATCTTCGCGAAATTTTCAAACTTTATGGCCCGCTCCGCTCCTACCCTGAAAGTCTCAGGGTGATTCGTCAAGCGGGGGCCGAGAAAAAAGGGGGGTCCCAAAACGTGTTTTCCCCATTCATTTTCCCATAGGAAACTTTAGACACGGCTACAGCCTGAACTGCTGAACGGAATTACACCAAATTTGGCAAAGAGGTAGTTCTTGGTTCAGAAAGAACCCTTTTGTTAAATGGTGTAAATCCGTTCAGTAGTTCCTGTGAAAATCAAAATGAAAATCACATATATATCTATGGCCGCGTCGGATTCGCGCACCCTGAGCGCACCCTGCGCGCACCGTCCCGATCACGAGCTGCATGTTAATTTGCTTTCAAGTGGCTGTCAACACTCCAAATCAGGAAGTGTTGGCAGCCATTTTGTCCCTCGGTAGAAGCGAGGCACAAGAAACAAGTGTGCAAAACGCACAAAGGGGGCAGGGTAGAAACACCCTGACCCCCTAGGTCTGCTCAGGGGGGTCCCACAAGGCCCCCCTGGGCAGAAAAAAGCATTTTTTTTTTATATCGGCAGGATGCGCTCGGGGTGCGCGGATCCTGCCGAAAAAAAAAAAAAAAATCGAAGCGCGGTCTCCCGCGCTTCGATGCAAATTTGCCCCCGGGTGGCCCAAGTCCCGGGGGCATGTGGAGGTGGGTTTATTGTTTATGGGGGGCCTCTAAGGCCCCCAAGCCTATGGGGACCGCCACCCCCGGGGCTTTCTAATAAAAATGGTGCGGGAGGGCTCTGAGCCCTCCCGCAGCCCGAGGACCGCCACCCCCGGGGCTTCTTTTAAAAAAATTTAAATACCTGTGTGGGGGGCTCCAGCCCCCCACACGCCCCGGGACCGCCACCTCCCCGGGGCACTAACATTTTTAAAATGGGGGTCCGTTTTGGACCCCCGAAGCCCCGGGGACCACCACCTCCCCGGGGCTTTGCAGATGTGGGGAGGGGGGCCGCGCGGCCCCCCTCCTGGAGCCCTTGATGGCCCTGGGGACCGCCACCCCCCAGGGCCGGCTCCTGCAGTGTCCCGGGGTGCCTACCCCCGGGACACTGTAGTTTGCTATGGCAGGACGGGAGCCTCGCGGCTCCCGTCCTGCCATAGCAAACTGCTTTGGATATTGGAAGAGAGAGCAGGAAACCTGCTCTCGCTTCCAATATCCAAAGCAAATTGCTTTCCACACGGGGAGCTGCATGTTAGCAGCTCCCCATGTGGAAAAGCAATGCCGGCTCCCAAGGGACGCGGGGAGCCGGCGGGACTGTGGGGGGACTGGGGACCCCCCCACAGTCCCCAACGGAGAGGGCCAGCCCCGGGGGATGGGGTCCCCGGGGCAAGTAGGGGCCCTGGAGGGGGGCCACGCGGCCCCCCTCCCCAAAATGAAAACTTTTTTTTTTTTTAAAAGGCCGGGCCCCGGGGGATGTGGTCTCCGGGGCCATAAGTGGCCTGAGGAGGGGGGCAACGCAGCCCCCCTCCATAAGTTTTTTTTTTTTTTTTTTTTTTTTTAAATTAAAACAAAATATTAGGGGGCAGGCCCTGGGGGATGGGGTCCCCGGGGCCGATTAAGGCCTGGGGAGGGGGGGCCACGTGGCCCCCTTCAAATTTTTTTTTTTTAAAATTAAAACAAAATATTAGGGGGCAGGCCCTGGGGGATGGGGTCCCCAGGGCCAAAAAATTAGAAAAAGAAGGGGGGCCACACAGCCCCCCTTCTTAAAAAAAAAAAAAAAATACCGGCATCGCGCCGGAGGCCACGCCCCCTCCTTGGAGCACTCTGCAAACGCGCCCCCTGGCGCGTTTGCAGATGGGGAACGAATTCCCCTTGAATACTGGGGGTCCCTGGGGGCCAACTAGCCCACCAGGAACCTCCAGTATGCGCCAGGGGGCTGCGTTGCAGAGAGGTGTACAGAGGCCACGCCCCTTTTTACACCTCTCTGCAACGCAGCTCTGTGGAGCTTTTTGGAGGTACATGGTGAGCTAGTTGGCCCCCAGGGACCCTCAGGATTCAAGGGGACTTAATCCCCCAACTTAAAACGCGCCACGGGGCGCGTTTGCACAGTGGTGAAGGGAGGGGCGGGGCTTCAGGTGACATGTGTGCAAACAGGCCCCGTGGCGCGTTTTAAGATGGGGAATTAAATCCCCTTCAATCCTGAGGGTCCCTGTGGGCCAACTAGCCCACCAGGTACCTCCAGTAAGCGCCACGGAGCTGCGTTGCAGAGTGTTGTAAAAGGGGCGTGGCCTCTGAACACCCCTTTGCAACGCAGCTCTCTGGCGCATACTGGAGGTATCTGGTGGGCTAGTTGGCCCCTAGGGACCCTCGGGATTGAGGAGGAATTAATTCTCCAACTTAAAACGCGCCACTGGGTGTGTTTACAGACATGTCACCTCAGGCCCCACCCCTTCCTTCACCATTGTGCAAATATTCCTCTAAAATCAGCCGAACTACGAATTCCGATTTACTCACCTGTTATCAGGAGAGACCTCAGTGCTGCATCTTTCAGCCCAGTACTAATCCTGAAAAGTAATTTTAACCGTACTTACCAGCAACTTGAATTTCCTTCCATAGGCTAACATTGACTGGTTTCACTTGGAAATTCTTCTAAGTGTGGAGTTTTGGAACTTTATAATATTCCTCTAAAATCAACCGAACTACGAATTCCGATTTACTCACCTGTTATCAGGAGAGAACCCAGTGCTGCATCTTTTAGCCCAGCACTGACCCTGAAAAGTAATTCTAACCGTACTTACCATTAACTTATATTTCCTTCCATAGGAATCCATTGTCTGCTTTTCAGCAGAAAAGTTTCAAAGTGTCGATTTTCTCAAACTACAAATATTCCTTAAAAATCGCCTGTATGACTTAAACGCATTCTTTCAACTGTTTACAGGAGATGCACCAGTGCTGGATCCAGGATCCAACACTGAGTAAGAAAAAGTAACGATAACACTACTTACCTGCTAAGTGAATTTCCTCCCATAGGATAACATTGGTGATTCTATGTGAAAAAGTTTCTAAGTGTCAACTTTTAAAATGCAATAATATTCCTTAAAAATCACTACTGTAACCAAAACGCTTTTACTCAACTGTTTACAGGAGATGTCCCAGGACTGAATCTAGGATCCAGTCCTGTGGTTAGAAAAGTAATCCATAAAGTAACTAATTGCATTTAACTACAAATTCACATTGAGGTCAATGTTGCATTGTGTTTGAAATTGTGTTGCCCATTGCAACAACTGTAACTACTGTACTTAAAACTCTATTGCCTATTTGCAAACTATTTAAACTAAAGTAATTCATTCTGAGAAAGTATACTTTGTAATGTATAATGTAATTACAATGTAATTTAAAAAATAAAATATCTAAAAATAAATAGTTTTAAAAAATGTAGTAAATCAGTATCAAAAAAATAAATATAACAATTAATACATTTAAAAATTGTCCTTTACAAAACCTTTGAAATTCACTGAAAAAAAACATAGGTTTCAGACATGTTATAGTTGGGAATTAGCATTTAAAAAACCTTTGAAATTCACTGAAAAAACCATAGGTTTCAGACACGTTCTAGTTAGAAATTAGCATTTAAAAAACCTTTGAAATTCACTGAAAAAACCATAGGTTTTAGGGACAGTTATAGTTAGTTGGACATTGCACTCGTACAAAACCCGTGAAATTCCCCCGTTATAGTTAGTTCAGCTAACTATAACTCGCGCCCCCGCAATTCACTGCTGATGACGTCACATATTACATCACTCATGACATGGTCAGTGACATCACTGATGACATCTCAAATGACATCACTGATGACATCATCCATGTGATAATTTCAAGCATCATCTCACACCCTAATATAACTTTTGATACACCCACTCTTATTTACAGACTGCCATTCTCAAAACCATAGACACTCCAACACCAAAAACTACATACCCACTCACTGATTCTTAGGTCTACACACACATCCACTCACTCACCCGTACACTCACTCATACTTACAGTCACTCAGTACTGGACTATCATATGCACTCATACACCTATATAAACACTCACACACCGCCACTCATCCATAGAGGTACTCACACACCTAGTCAGTCATGCAAAAAATTAATCACACACCCATTTACTCACCTATACAGTTATACACACACCAGCTCACTTACTCATACAAATACTAGCACATTCTTACAATCTTATACAATAACTGATACAAGCACACACGCATCCATACAGCCACTCTCACAATCACACACTCTCACTTATAGCCTTTTAAATACTCTAACACACATATATACTGCCTTTTACATATGTAGTTACTCGCACATGTACCACTGAGATATACATTCACTCACTAACACACCCATACACACACTCACCCACCCAAGCAGTCCATCACAGACGCACTCTTCAAATCATGCACCCAGTGAATCACCCACTCACACATCTATGTACAGAGTCGCACACACCCCACCCACACAAACACTCAGGCACCCATACAGATACTCAGACAACCAATCAATAACTCATATAGACACTCATGTGACTATTCACAAACCCATGCAGCCACTTACACAGCGACAGACGGATACAGACATTCACCCAGTTTAGTCACTAACCCATGCTTTTCAGTAAGATACGTTTAATCACTCACTTATACAGTTAGTCACGCACCTACTAAATCATCCATACAGACACTTATACACCCACTCATTCTTCAATACGCCTTTCCCTATATACATTAAAAATATTTAAACTTTACAGAAACAGTCACTAGATGTCATCAGTGATGTCATTTGAGATGTCATCAGTGATGTCATCAGTGATGTCACTGACCATGTCATGAGTGATGTAATATGTGACGTCATCAGCAGTGAATTGCGGGGCGCGAGTTATAGTTAGCTGAACTAACTATAACGGGGAATTTCACGGGTTTTGTACGAGTGCAATGTCCAACTAACTAGAACTGTCCCTAAAACCTATGGTTTTTTCAGTGAATTTCAAAGGTTTTTTAAATGCTAATTTCTAACTATAACGTGTCTGAAACCTATGGTTTTTTCAGTGAATATATATATATTCGTTTTTTGGAAAACATGAGCCCAAAAAGATAACTAGTCCTATTTCTGGCCACGGTGCCCCTGCACCAAAAGCCACTTTACCCACTTTGTCTGTGTATGTGTGTGTGTACAAACACACCGTATGAGCACTGAATATTCGTTTTTTAGGGAAATGTGAGGGGTTATAAAGACAGCTAATGCCCTCCATGGATCAGACCCAAATAGTCTTGTGAAAAACAAAATATGTATGTGTATTCCCTGCATAGAAAGGTGAAGAGGTGCAAAGATTTCTGTGGAGAGATGGCAAGATTTTGATCCTCAAACCAAAGAAATGTGATAAATCGGTTGTTCCAAAGTAACTTTGTTCTAAGTAGATCGTATTCAATTAATATTAATGATTAAATTGAACAGTGTTAAGTCATTAAAAAATGTCACTGTCCATAACTGCAACTGAAAAAACAAAACCGTTTCCAACCTGTTACTCAGTTAACAGGCGATGTTAGACTAAGTAATAGTATCCATTTGTATTATTTGAATAATAAAGCAGAGTTAAGCCACTGTAAGGTTTCTGAGGCTTTACATTTTGCCGTATGCAGCGAGGAGTGATGCTCGCCTTCACTCAGGTGATTATGACATTAAGGAGGTGTAATATGCCTTGGGATATCAAATATTTGTGCTTAGCCCCATAAATTCTTTGGAAGTGATAAAAAGAGGCCTGTTGCTCTAGCTTATATGGAGCAATTCCTACAGAGACCGGTGCACTAAGACAACACAGTTGGGTGAAAAAAGTGCTAATTACGGACAGACCTGCTAATCAACAACAAACTCCACACACAGTGACACCTTTCATCTTATGTGCTCTATTTGACGTGAACATTTATGCCTGACATGGAAGGTAATTGCAGTGAGGAACTCGCATACAAAGAAACCATGTCTGTAACACCGCGCACACATTTCTTTGGAAAACCATGGAGGAACTTAGAAACTGGCAAATTCTACTTCACTGCACTTGGCTCCGAGAGTGAGGTTCTGGTATATGAATGAGAAGCATTGAACTCAGGATCTGCTGGAATCCACTTTATCGCAGTAATCCATGGAGGAACCTTTGCAGAGGACAGTAAAACCTGAGCCAACCCAGTGGGCAGTGGCGGATGCTGCAGAATTGGAGTGATAAGAAAAATAAGAACACTTACCTGTGAACGACCGCCGCCTCTTCCCTGTCCTCTTCCCAGCAGCACGGAACAGAAGCACACAGGCTCCCGGACTCCCATAAGCCAATCACGACGCTGCTGTCACCAGCATGACAGCAGCATCGTGATTGGTCTGAGCAGCCTGTTTGGCCGCTCAGGCAGTGCCTGGGAAAGTTCTCACAGCCTAGCCCCGCCCCGCCCTAATCTGGCTCCGAGTCCGCACTGAAAAATAAAATGATACTAACATTGTATTATGATTTTATTTTTCCATTCTTGCACTGCTCAAAGAGCAGTGGGGCGACGTTTCTCTGCCTTAGCGAAGGAGCCGCCACTGCCACTGGGGCTTCTGCTTTAAAGAACTCAATGATATGTAAGATGATAAATATTAAATATATGTAGCTCTAGAAGAAAGCAAAAATGTGACAAAAAAAACAAAAGTTGTAAACTGTCTTCGAAATCATGAGTTAGGTTTGGATTTTTTTTTTATTTTCATGACTTATTTGTAGTTTAGTGATATGTATTTAGTTAAGCCTCTGATCAGCTCTTGTACCTTAAAGGGGCAGCGTTTAAAAACAGAGCAGGTCTGGATCCTCCAATAAATGTGCAGCAGACTGGTGGAAAGAAAAAATGTGTTTGACTTTTGAAGTACTTTCTAAAGAATCAAGTCTGATTCCTCATGCTTGCTCTTCTCTTGAGAAGGCACACTCTTTCGTTGTTTTGACTTACTTTTGAAGTATGCATAAATGCCTCTTTTTTTTTTTTTTTTTGTCCTAATTTGAATACTGAAGCGGAAAGTGTGCATACAACAAATGAGAAAAAGTTTAAAATATCGTTTTAAAAAGACTTTTTGGAATTGGCTGTGCTGTCACTTTTCCAACATATCACTTTTGTTTTAGTTTTACATTGCAAAACACACAAGATGATGGACGGAATGCTGCACATTGGCAAACATTCACCCCCAGTCACAGATCTGGGTTTAATCCATCGTTATTTTGCTTCACCACGCCACCCCAGTTCAGACATAGCCATATGCAAATCAGTCTTGACCCTGTGCCTCATGGGAACAGTCCAGACCGAACTGCCAAGCCATGTCTTCCCTGGACCGGAATCAAGCATCCTAGGACCGGTTTCAGGCTATCAGCCTTCATCAGCCAGGATAGCTTGACTCCAGTGGCGTAGTGAGCACGGGACCCATGTCTGGGCAAACCCTTCCCACTTAGGGCGAAATGACAGTTAGATGGATAATTCACTGCCAGTTGCATTCTCCTTTAAAAAAAAACAAAAAAACAGGTGACTAGTTTGAGTCCCGTCAGTGCAGTGCTATCCTACTGAGCTCAGTATATTACAAACAACAGACAGATGTCCTTTTGAAAACAAAATATTTTTGAGGCGGATGTACTCGGCAACAGATTATTTTGGAATAGCAATGCTGCCAGAATGTAAAGCTGATAACCTTCCCATTTCAAGATGATCGCCGTGTTCATCTTGTTGCTGTGTCAGAGAAACGAAGTTTACTGCTGCACGAGTCTGGAAGAAAGTTGCGTAGGGAAGCTGCAAATAATATTAATAATTAGACACACCCATTGGAAGTTAGGTTCCTGATGCAGAGTCTTTGAAATAGGTCAGACTTAAAAGTGAATGACACATCGGCCCATATGCCGTGGCACTGAACAGAACTTTTTTAAGACGAAGGTGCACATTGAGACTTAGCAAAAGGCCGTCACTCACCTTGAAGACGCACCACATGTTGAAGTGGGCTAACCAACTGCCTGTGTTGTTTGTTGTGGTGGGTGGAAGCAAAATGTGACTGACTATACAACAGATCGCTGGATGAAGAGGGCTAACTGAAATCCCCCGAATGTGTATATAATATATTTTAAATTTTTGGGGGAAAAACAAAAGGTCTTGGCTAACTATAGACCTAAAAAGGCACTCTACTATTGTTGCCCTTATTCTGAAGAGGGGCTTCAAGGTTAAAGTCTCTCTTTTTACATACATAAATTACACATTCTGGGCTGAATATGAGATGATAGAGACCTAACAAGTCATAGGGTGCAGGGCATAATGCAGACCCAAAACCAGTGACTGTCCTTGACTCTCAGGTGACATAATTATCGCAGGTTCATAATGACAAGCTGGCTGCAGACTCAAATGACTTCGGGACAGGCTCATTTCCTTGAGCCATCCTCCACAGAGACATAGACGGTGGGGTCTTGCTCATGCTGTCAGGATCAGCAACTCCTGTCATTTTTAGGCATTGTTGTTGCCTATTCCTCCAGCAGGATGCAACACTAGGACTCGGTCATTCAGTTCTCCAATCTGTGCTTGTATAGATGCTTACGAAGTACATACTAATTTCAGTTCAGTTCAGGTGAGCTTTATTCGATTTTTGATTCATTAAAATCATAAAAGCACAATGTTAAAAAACAGTTAAAAAGGAAAAAATTATTTTTTCCAAAATTATGTTACAGAATACAGGGAAATAAGCAATGCAATCCATATGTACATAATTGAAATGCATAATTTGAAAAGAGAACATAATAAAAACCATATATATACACCTAAAGATGCAAATTCACTGTTTTACACAATGCTTCACATAGTATTCCGGAACCTGACACAATGCTAGCCCTCCTAGCATTATGATTTATTGCCACAAAATTGTAATAAGTGTGACTATGAAACATGCTTGAAGTGCAAGCTAAACATCGAGTAGAGGGGGTTTATTAATATGTATTTTGGTTTCTTCTTTTAGTTGTTGCTGAGTTTGGTCGAATTGCAGTGGAATTTCTAAGGAGAGGCTCTAATCCCAAAATTTATGAAGGAGCATCAAGTAAGCTGCAAGCTATTACTTTGATTGTCTAGTTGATCAGCTTGTCATTCATTGATGTAGCGTAGTAATGTATTCTTCATTCATTGCTTCAGATCATGTCAAAACAGTGCAGTTATAAACCTCATTATCATTCTCTATTGATCCCAGACAAAATGGGTGCATTTAGTATGCGGTTTGTTTGAAAAGTGTACTCTAGATTTTGTCGAAGTGTAACTTGCTTTGTGTATTCATTCTTTAATGAGTGTGTTTAATGAGATTAGATTAGTTCTTTTATTAAATAAAAGATGATCTTAATTGTTTTTCTCCTCTTATAACCATTTCCTACTATTTTGAGGGTTATCCGAGAAACCCAGTCTGTTCTGCAGATATCTTCAGCAAATGCTAATTTGTCTTCACCACGCTTGGTTGTTGGGTAAATATATACAACGCAAGCTCTTAATTTTTTTTTACAAAAAGCAGCACACATGAAAGACGTCAATGTGTAAGCATTTAATTTCTAGTGTACTTAATCGTATACACTACATGTGACCCACTCATCTGGCGGAGGGTCCAGCGAAACAACTTTTAGTTTTTAATGTTGTAAAACTGAATCGTCCTCAGTCACATCTGACGAATTTAGAGTGGATGACAGAAACTTTGAAATAAAACCATACTTACTATTGTTACTGTATGTTGGTACATTGTAAATAACACAAATGTAAGTTTCATCACAGTATTTGAAAGTTGTTAATGAAGCTGTCTTATGTTTTTCAGGGAAACTTAATGTCAGCAGTGACACAATACAGCATGGTGTAGAAGGACTTACATACCTTTTAACCGAGAGTTCCAAGCTCATGGTATGTATCCAATGAGCTTTTCCTTGAATATTATTGAATCCTTCAATATTGTTTATTTTATTTACAGGAAATCGAGAAAACGAGCGGCAAAAATGTTTTTTTGTTCATAGCTTGATTTATACTCAGTACTAGTCTACTGTGAGTAGTTGCTTCATATTTAAAGTTAGGATTCATAATTGAAGACAGCAGTGTCATATCTGGTTCAAGGTTCAGTTTAGTTCGCAAATGGTCCTTACCTTTATAATAAAAAGCCATGAAATATCACTGTGTATTGCATGATTTTAGCATTATTTTACCTCTACAAGTTGCATTCTTACCTTTAGATCTTTAGCTCTGTCACATAATAGCCACAGCTTAAAGATGGATAAGCAGGGGTCCCTGGCCATGGACTCCTAGTATTAAGCATATCTTCTTCTCCAGTTCTTTGTTGCATCATTTTGACATTTCCTGGTTTCATATTTCATGCCCGTTGGCAGTTTCAGGGCACTTGATGACTAAGTACGTAGGAAGGGGCAAGGAAGATTTAAAGAGGTGAATTTTAGATGAAGGCTCCACCTTTGGCCTTTCACAAAAGGTTAATCAGTCCTCAGTTGACATGATTGATAAAAGAGGGAAGTTCTACAGTAGTACTGTTAGACCTGGCATCTTTTAGCATGCTTTCCCCTGTCTTTTTTCTTCTGACCTCCTGTTTTGATTGTGTGCTATATTTCGTTTTTGCTGGTTTTAGGACTGTGCACTTAACCACTGCTGACCAGTGCAAGTGCACCCTGTCTAAATTGTATTGCTGATTGGTTTATCCATGATTGGCATATTTGATTTACTAGTAAGCCCCTAGTAAAGTGCACCAGGTGTGCCCAGGGCCTGTAAATCAAATGCAACTAGTGGGCCTGCAGCACTGATTGTGCCACCCACATGAGTAGCCCTGCAAACATAACAAGTGATTTACAACGAAGAGGCTGAGCCACAAGGATGCTGCCCACAACACATCCGAGGGTGCTTATTATTCAAAACATGGCGGTGCTCGAGTCTTGGGGGACCAGCCATCTTAGTCTTCAAAACAAGAAGAAAAGTCTTCACCAACTGCAAATTTTCTTCACGTTTTCAAACAAAGGTTTAATGGTCCATATATGGGTGGAGTTTAAGTGATAACACACAAGATGGTCCAAAGTCAGAACCCGGAAATCGTGGAGTATGGTGACTCCCTCAGAAAGTTAGAGGAACACTCCAAAGATATACATTGAACAAGCCCTGACGAAGTCCTATTGGACGAAACGCGTTGGCTACAGCAAAATCCAAGTAGAAGATGAAATGTTTTAAATGAAATAATTAATGAAATAGGAATCTCCTTTTATCAAGAAAGATTCTGGGAGTCTGTGCAGTTTGATGTGCAGTTGCTGCTGTGATTAAGTAAAAAATTGATTGGTAGTGGGTGCTGAGTCACATTTCCTTTGAAGCCCTGCAAACATTTCTCAGACCTGCCACTGCAGTGTCTGTGTCAGCAGTTACAAAACTGCCATGTAGACCTTTGCAAGTGCATCCACTTGCCAGGTCCAAAGCTTCCCTTTTATTACATGGAAGCAGTGGCGGCCGGCATGGCTTGCGGGGGCGGGCTCGTGGGTCGCGGGTTCGTGCGGGGAGAATGCACATAATAAAAAAATCTTACCTTGCTGCCGGGTCCCGCGTCTCTCCTCCTGCTCTCCTCCAGGAACAGGAAGCACAGCTAGGCCCCACTAACCAATCTCAACGCTGCAATGCAGCGTTGTGATTGGTTTTGAGCGTCCAAGTTTGACGCGCAAAAGGGGATAAGGGGCCTGGGCATGTTCTCAGAACAGGGAAAGTGCGCATGACTGGTTTGGGCAGCCCGAGAGGGCCGACCAAACAGTCGTTGCACACTTAGGAGTGAGCAAACCACTCCTCCCCTGCCCTGCTCCGAGAGCAGAGCAGCCTCGCCCACCCGCCCGCCAAGCAGTACAAACATAAAATGATAACTTAAAGTTATTATCATTTTATGTTTCTACTTTGTACTGCTTGCTGCTTTGTACTGCTGAAAGCAGTGGGGCGACTCTCCTCCGCCATAGCGGAGGAGCCACCACTGCATGTAAGGCACCCCTAAGGTATGCCCAAGGTAGCCCCATGGGCAGGTTGTGATGTATTTAAATGGTTGGACATGTACAGTTGTATTTTACATGTCCTGGTAGTGAAATACTGCTAATTTCATTTTTCACTACAGCAAGGCCTCTCTCTCATGTAGGTTAGATTTGGAGCTGCCTTGTAACATCTTACAAGTGTATCTTCTAATTGGGAATAGTTAGAAATTTAGAGTTTGGGGTCTCTAGACAATTTAAAAATACGTCTTTTGGTAAAGTTGGTTTTTAAATTGCTTGTCTGAAAATAGCGCTTGTCTGAAAATAGCACTCTGTGCCTCTGCCTATCCGCTGAATACACATCTGGGTTAGGATGACTGTTTGTGCATTCACTCATGACAGTCACACAGAGGGAGCTGAGGTGTGCCTGCATATCCTGATGGCCCATCACCAGGCCGATGGGTCTTACTAAGCTAGAGTGCTGGGAGGAGTTGACACTGACACCTGAATAGGGCTGTGCCTGTCCTCACACAAAGCTGTTTCCACCCCCATCCCCCACCCCGGTAGTGTGTCTGGATCCAGGGCAGGGGAAGGCAGGGTCTTGTGCACTACAAAGTCTTTCCTATGAAATTTGCCTTCTTCAACGGCTAAAATGGGTGTAAGTACTGGACCTCTAACACCATATACTCCGAACACTTCTGGGGGTTGAGGACATTCTGCCAGGAAGAAGAGCTGGATAACCTGTCCCGAGGGACTGCCACTCTGCTGCTTGCTTTGCTGTGCTGGCCTGCTGCTTGCTACTCCTGTCTGGGAGTGAAAGGACTGGCCTTTGCTTTCTGTATCATACTTCCAATTTTCGCCAAGGGCTTGAGCTGAGCTTGCCTCCTGTTGAGAAGTCTCAGGTCCATCAAAGACTTCACCTGCCAGTGCCTGGACTCTTCTGCTGAGAGTCCCGACTTGCCAAGTGGTGCCAAACCCAGTTCCTGGGTCCTTGAAAAAGAAATCTGGTGATCTTAAGGAGAAAATCCATGCATCAAGTCCCAGCGTCTAACCGAATCGATGCCACGCTGTAAAGATCAACGCATTGCCGCTGCCTGCACCGATGCATGGTTCCGGCTTGCTGCATCAACCCCGACCTTCACCGCAGGCCCCAGCTTGCTGTCGCAGCGATCCAGAAGAAGCGCCGCTACATGGGTCTCGAGCACTGCATCACCAACGTCCGTGACGCCTGCTCTGACTCCGACACATCACCTTCTTTGCCACTGTAGAATCGACGTAGCGCCTGCTTCACCACTTTTGACGCAGCGCATCTGGATTTCCGATGCATCGTCCCTGGGCGCCAGTTCTTCATCAACACCTCGCTGCAGTAAGAAACCGAGGCAGTGTGTCCGGAAACTGACGCATCTCCTCCCTTGCCAGTAAGTAATCAACACATCACCTCCCCTGCCAGTAAGGCACCGACGGGCCACCTCCCCTATGGTTGTACGGAACCGACGCATCACCTCCCCTGCATAGTAAGGAACTGACGCATCCTTTTGCTTTTACGGCACCCCACCTCCCCTACCCCTTGCTTCAACTTTGTTTTTTGATGCATCTAAGGTACTTTGTCCTAAACAAACGCATCCATTGATTTCTATGGACTAAACTTGCTTAATCATTTGAAAGTGATATTTTGACTTGTGTATGTTGGAATTGTGTCATTTTGGTCCTGTTATATTCAGATAAATATTGGCTATTTGTCTAAACGGGTGTGGACTTCTTCTATAGTGTTTTCACTGTGTTACTGTGTGTGTGTGTGTGTACAAATACTTTACATATTGCATCTAAGATAAGCCTGACTGCTCGTGGCAAGCTACCAAGGAGGTGAGCGGAGGTTATCTCAGCTGTGTGACACCCTTACCCTGGCTAGATTTTTGCTATTCAGACTTGCTCTGTACATTTTATCCAGTGAACTTGACATCCTCTAGTCCACCAACGATGCTCCATGGTTTTGTTTGGCTCCTTATTAGAGCGCACGTCACAAACACCATCTCACCAGCCTTTACGACTACTGACAATTGGTGCTAACTGATTGTAGATGAAGGGGCACAGCTCGTTTTTCTTGGGATAGGGCTTCTTTGATGGAAAAATCAGTAATTCCCCTATAACTAAGGTCCTTCACTCCCATCTGCATGAGTGTTGTGAAGAGAATCTATGTGTTGGGTAACTTATATCCTCCGTGAGAACGTTTTCATTGCAGCACAAGATGAAGCCCCTGTTAGACTGACTTTGTTTTTTAAGATCGGATCCACATTCATTTGGCTTCTCATGAAAAAACGTAGTAGCCTTTATGAGCAGGTTGGGTAAATTACTTATCCATATCCTTTACTACTGCTCTGAATCAATGACCTGGCTAAGAACTTGTTCGCCGCGTGACAGCGCTGTTAAATGATCTGTCCAACAACAGAAATTCTATATGACCGGTGCCTGCTTCAGAACACATCGTATGACCATTTGTCGCCCCCTTTGTAGTGCTGGGATTTGTTTTGAAACCAAGAAGCTTTGTACAGGATGCCAGGCATTTTTCTTTCTAATGAGCGACCTTCTAAATCCGTGTTAGACCTGGCATTCTCTGCGGGGTCAAACCCAAACTTTTTGCCGTTACCCTTCCATTTTATGAACCAGTTTTTGTTTGCTTTTAGGACTCTGTGTCCTCTACCACTGCTAACCTGTGCTAATGTGCTTGTGAGCACTCCTTTAAACGTGGCAAGACGGGCTTACACCCAATTGGCACATTTAATTTACTTGTAGATTCCTAGTAAAGTAGGACTGCGTATACCCAGGGCCTGTAAATGAAATGCTACTAGTGGGCCTGCAGCACTGACTGTACAACCCACTTCAGTAGCCCTTTTAAACATGTCTCAGGCCTGCTATTGGAGCCTGTGTGCGCAATTTTAAACTGTTATTTCGACCTGGCAAAATACACTTTTTGCCAGTCCTAAAACTTCCTTAATTTATGTATATGTCACCCCTAGGGTAGGCCCTAAAGAGCTCATAGGGCAGTGTGCAATGTATTTAAAAAGTTGGACATATTCTTTTAACTTTTACACGTTTGGGTAGTGAAAAACTCCTAAATACGTTTTCCACTACTGCAAGGCCTGTCTCTCCCATAGGATAATATTGGGTTAACTTATTACATTTAATAAGTGATAACTTTCAATTGGGAGCAGGTAGGAATGCCGAGTTTGCTGACTAAGGAATTTTAATTTAAGACCCTCTTTAATGGTAAAGGCAGATTTTAAGTCACTATTCTGGAAATGCCACTTTTAGAAAGTAAGCATTTTCTTGTCCCAACTATTTGCTCCCTGCATGACTAGGTGTAGCTGGCAGTTGGTCTTTGTGTATTGCTCCCAGACAGTGAGACCAGGGGAATATGTGTTGGCATGAGGGGCCATCTCTGACTTGAAGAGGGGGGGAGCTGTCATTTACCACACTTGCACGTTACAATGCCTCTACCCGAGCACACTCACAAAGGGACTTTTCTGACCCCAGACAAGCTGGGGCCAGGGCAGGAAATTCCAAACACCTCTGGGAATGGAAACTTCCAGAACCTTCTCCTATTTCAAAGTGGGCACCAGGAATAAATAATGGTCCCTCAGACCCAACTCTTCAGCACACCTCTGCAAGACTTAAATGGACTACTGTGCTGCTCTGCAATAAGGACTGCTAATCTGTTGTCCCGCTGCATGAGTGAAAAGGACTGGATCTGCATCTCGAGCCCAGGAGCACCAGCATGACTCCTTGTTGGCTGGCCTGATCAGAGCTTCAGAAACAGAAAAGGCTCCAACCACCTTGAACCCAGCACCTGGACTCTGTTGGCTGTGAGTCATATCCTCCAAGTGGTGTACCCTGGTCCTGGACCCTTGGAAGTGGGCCTGAAGGTGGTCTTCCAACCCAGCTCTGGTCCTCTGGGCAGAACTGATGCAACACAACGCATCTCTGTGCATCTGCGCTTTGGAACTGCTGCAGCGCGATGCATCCCCGACGCCGGACCTCGCCTCGCAGCCTCCTAAGAACTGGCCAGTTTGCGGCACAGGCCTTGGCATCACACGCCCCTTGGCGATTGCATCCTCGACAACAATGTAGGACCCGCATTGCAGCCTTGCAGCTTTACTGCGGAACCGCCCCAGTACGAGGCATCCTCGATGCGGAATCCCGCAACTCAGTGAAGTGTTGCATAAATACTTTACACATTGTCTCTAAGTTAAGCCTGACTGCTTTTGTGCCAAACTACCAGAGGGTCAAGCACAGGCTTATTTGGGGGTTGCTTGTGTTTCACCCTGACGAGGATTGTGGTTTCTACTTGAGTAGGGTTTCACTCCCCTCAACCAGTGACCCAATTTCCAACAATCAGCATTTCCCAAATTGTGGGTGGCGACCTATTGGCGAGTTGCGAGCCAACTTTTGGTGGGTCGCAAAAGTCCTGGTCTATGTGTAATAGTTAAAGTGATTAGTAGACTCATTTGTGCACCAGTGCAAAGTTGCTGAACAATGTCCTTAATTTTGCTTTAAAACAAACCCTTGCAAGTATTCCAAAGCAAAACTTTGGGTGAACCTTCCAGTATTTGTTGCTGCTATGTGTGTTTTTTATACTTCGCAAAGCCATTTCAACAGAGAATGTGCTCACTATACATCATCATACACAACCGTACCACTTGTGTATGATGTTCACACATAAATTGAGAATTATGGATGTTGCCTTACGGCTGAGCTGATGACTTTGGATCTTTGGAACCAGGTTCGAGTCCCAGTGTTGGTTGACCATCCTTTGATTCAAATCACTTAATCCCACCATGCTTGTAATAAAATTAATGTGACCTTATGTAAAATGCTCCAATGCCCTTGGGCCATGTTTGTGCTATATAAAACTGCAATATGTATATAAAATCCAAAATGCACTGGTGGGCCTCGTTTTAACACAAAATAAATATGAACCCTTACTCCATACTCTGTTGCAGTAAGGGTTTCACAAATTTGCTAAAATCACTGGTATCAATATCAAGATTTTTCAGAAGCCTTGTGATATCAGTAAACAGATGGCACAGGCCAGCACCCCACTAGCTCCAGTTTATTTTCATGGGCAGATCAATATCTTTGCTACAGTCCGATATCGAAGGGCAGGTTGAAGCTTGACCGCTTTTGTGCCAGACTGTCAAGCACCCTGTGATGTTTACAAACAATTGCTGTTTTTACATTAAAAAAATCACCTGCATTATGTCCATTAAAGCTAGGTAGTTCACCAAAATTGGTTTGTGCTTTTAAAAGGTTTGAGAAGCACTGCTCTAAATACTTGGTGAACAATCCCCCAACTCACTTCCACTGTCCAGTTGTAGAAGATACCAGTATGTATCCTTCACTGCTTGACTGGAATTCTAATATTAGAGAGTGGCACACTTTCTCATTAGCCTTGATTTTTCACCAGTGAATCCAGGTGAAGATAAATATTGTGCTTGAGAACCAGTAAGTTGTATTTGCTTTGAACTTTAGAACAAGCTCTGTACCTCCATTTCAAAGACGACTTATGACCAGGACAAGGACTTTTTGTTGATGTTCCCAACGAGGCTTGGGCCAAGAGTAGGACTGCACAGAAACCCTGCTACGCTTTCTTCCCTGGAAGATAAGCAGCCAGACTGCCTGGCGAGGAGATGCACTGCCCTGACTGGATAAAGGGCAGGTCCAAAAGCTGCAAGGATATTTAGTCTAGTTCCCTAGAACTGAACCTGTGGCGACAGTCTTCTCCTTCATCCAAGGGTCGTGACTGTGTCAGAGTCACCAAAGGGATGTTCCTGTTTGAGTAGTGGCAGGTAAAATTTCCCCCCAAGCATCTCACTGAATTTAAGATTGCCATTTGGAAATTTGTTTTGGGGTTGGATCCAGCTGCGATTTCAAACTGTGATTTAAAAAAAAAAAAAAAAAATTTTGTTGGGTGAACCTTAGGGACGACATTTGGTTGAAATGGTTCCAGAAGCAAGACGACTAGCCTGAGCCAACGGAACTCGATTCCTATGGTGAAGAGGAAAAACTGTGTGTTCTTCTGTGGCTTAAAAGGAGCAATACAGGTTCATAATCAATGCAGGATTGGTTCAGGGTAATTTAGAGATTATGTAGGCTCAACATACTTATAGACCTCGAATGCTCTCTGCAGGTCCTGTGCTGTCTTTGTATTCTGGAGGTCCTTGGTTCGGTCTGGCAACTTAGCTGTAATGCCTTTGTGGTTCCTGGTCAGCCTATTTCATTGAGATAACCTCCATGCAAGCATCAGTCAACCAGTTCTGGCTGTTTGTTCCCCAAAACATTTTAATTTCTACTTCCCATACTGAAAAATAGAACTTTCTCTTCTCTCACCAGAAGGCGTAACATTGGACCTTACAGGGGGGAGTCAGGTCACGTGTCCACATCATTAGTACATGTAAAAACGCATGAGTCCTTAAACTATCATAAAGAGTTGTACCTTTGGCTTCTCCAGGAAGCGAAAAAAGGTAAAGAAAAAGGACACCCACCTCGTGCACCTTCCAATTTTCATTATGTACTGTGGGCATCTTAAGTTAGCCATAGGGTGATTTGACAGAGATAGATAATTACTTGTGAAATTTCTGCCTTTAATATAAATCCCATACTAGTTCAAGCAGTGGTTTCCCACCTTCCTCTTGGTCTCTCATAAACTGCAGTATGCAACATCCCGACTTGCCTGTGGCCTCTCCAGGACAGCTAATAGACAGCATCTGTTTCTGCTATCATACTGCACTTATAGGCAGGGTAGTGGTGTTTAATTAACAATATTGTTGTTTGGAGAGGAGCCTCCAGAAATAGCAATTGCTGCTTCTTTGTGCTCTACCATTTTGAAAGTAGGAATGTCCAAGTGGTGTCCATGTGAATGGAAAGTGTTGTCAAATGCTGGAAGGATAGATAAGTTGATTTTGTATCCTACCTCAACTGCCTTTCTCTCTTTCTTCCTTTTCAGATGCTGAGCCCTCACATTTAAACTAATAGAGTGTCCCAGGGTGCTAGAACAGGGAGTGAGAAGTGATTTAGGTGGATTCCATGCAAAGTATAATTTGGAACTGAGAGCAGTAGGAGCTCCGGCTTTATTTGAAAGTGGTTCTCTAGAGTGTACCTTTGACAATAGTTAGGGTTTCTTCTGTCTCCTCCCATAGACTATAGAGAGACAAATGATTGGTGGCGTTTGATTAACAGGCCTGTTTCTTGAATACCTTCTATGATGGTTGTATGGTTTAACATATATTAAGACATACTTGACCTTTATCCAATCCTCATTATTTTAACAGTCGATATCTAATCCAGTAAGGCAAATAATTTACTCACATTTCATTTTGTCATTATTGATTAATCAAAAAAATAGCCATTATTTAGTAGCAGCTAAATTGGACGCGATTTGAAGTAGATGTTTCTTGTAAGAGTCTTATCTTGCTTCACCTGTGATGTCTAGCCTACTCCTCCTTGGAAAATTGCTTCAGATTTGTGATGGTCCTGCAGAAGCATCACCATGGGGTTGAGCCTGGAGTTTGACCAGGCCGTTTCACAATTTTGATTCTTGCCCTTTTCAGCCATGCGTTCATATGTTTACTGGTGTGTTTCAATTCATTGTTCTGTTGTATGATCCACTGTTGGCTTCATATGGACTAAAATAGATGGTTTATTTTCCTCCAGAATGTGTGCTGTATAGGGGCATTTGTAGTTGGGAGTTGTCCTGGTCCTGGAGCTGCAGAGCTGGCCCAAATCATTACCACTTCACTGCTACATTTAACAGTTGGTAAGAGGTTTTTGTAATCCAGGGCTTGATGTCGCCAAACCTGTTGTGCATTACAGCCCGACAACTCAACTTTATCTGTCCAAAGCACAGTTTTTCAGAAGTCTTGTGGTTCATTCGGGTGTTGTTTTGCAGTCTTCAGACAGTAATGTCCTTTTTGGCTCCTCTTCCACAAAGTATTACACATTCAGTCTTTTCCAATGTGGGACTAGAGAACTTAAAAATTACCCTTTTGACTGAGGCTTGAGGTTCTCTGCACATTGTTTTGGGGTTCTTGTGTTGTCTAGGAGTATTATACTGGCCGATCTTTGGGTGCATTTGCTGGGAAATCAATCCTGGGTATATTGGCAACTACCTTGATCGTGCTTCCATTGTAAATAATATCCATCATTATGGAATAATGGACTTCATATTGTTTGGAAATGACTTTATAACCCTTCCCAGAATGACAAGCAGCAGCCATTCCTTCTTTGAGACATTCACAGATCTTTAGTTCTAGCTAGGCATGATGCGTTGCTGAATGCTCAGACCAAACAGGTAGTGGCACATCCTTATTATCAAGTGCATTTCGTTATCAGCACCGTATTCTCACTACCTTCTTGACTGATGAGGAAGGAGTGAGAGTGAAATTAGCTCTTCACACAAGGCTTCCTAATTTTGACTTATATTTTTAATAAATGATGACAAAGTTACAATTAGGGCTTTGTCTCATGAGGTTAGATGTATTGGTACCTGGTGAGGACTAAATAAACTTCAGATATGTATTAATTTTTTTAAGGAAGTGCACTTATTTGCATTTCTGTTAGTGAATGGGAATATAATTATTGTGGGAAAAGTGTCCAATTTTGGGTCATGTTAATTGCAGAATAAAATGTAAGTTGCCCTACAGATTTCCTTTGTCCTGATGTTTTTAACAAGCCTTGAGCGTGACTGCCAGGGGGAAGCCCTTTAACCCCTCGGTGTTTAGGGATTCGAAATCGGCTCTAAACAGAAGAACAGCTGGAACCAAATGTCTTGCAGAGGCAGATCTGACTGTTTATCTGCCAAACAACCACTTGTTCCTGATTGAGATGTCAGGCCTGCTGCTTTTCAGTCCTCATCCCAGTGCCTAATCGCTGGAGGATCATCCCTCTTGTAGCAAGCCATTGAAGAGGTTGTTTGTCTGGGAATATGATTTTTTTAAAGGTGGATCAACTTTTGATTGGGTATTGGCTTCCCGTCACTACCTGCAGGTCTATCGTAAGTGTTGACCCTCTGGATCAGAATTCAGAATTTGATCTTGATTTCGGATTGAAGCTCCGCACCTCTAGTTGAGAGTAGGTTAGCCAGTTTCTTATTTTCCCTCCACCCCTCTACGTTGGTAAGGTCCCTGGATCCGGAGGACAGTAGCTGTTGCGGTGCCTTCTCTGGAACACAAGGTGTTCAAGTGCCCAAAGAAATGAGGTGCAGCATTGATTTGCATGACTACTTGACTGACTGACACCTGTGTGAAGAAAAACTTTAGGAGAGAGTCTTCCCTGCTAGCCCGGGGTTTACACCCCAGTTAACATGAATTGAACCCCCATAACTACTTTTGCATGATGAGAGGGTGGAGGGTGTTTCTGAAGCACTCATGTCACCTGGTGGTGAGCCTGCACGTCTCCACAACTTGCTCCTTGGGCCATACAATCTGTATTTAGTATTTCGGTCTGTGACACTGTGCTGCACAGGAATATTACCTGAATTTGCTTTAAATCCATATGGGAACTTTGTCGAAGTCTGTGTAGCCACTTACTAAGCAGGAGAGGAACTTAAGGGATTCTTCATTTCAAACTTAACCTCTCAAGTAAATTCTTATGGCAAGTCGTCCTGAATTCAGAAGCACTAAAACAATTATACTACAAGTAACAGTTCATGAGCTATTGGTTGAAAGATGCGAGTCTCTATAAAAAGAGTCCATGTGAATTTCCAGCAGTGCAGTGGATTGCCCCTGACCCCGTACATGCTCCTGTCCTCAAACTCTTTATCCTGAGTGGCAGCCGCAAAATGCAGGCCTGATGTGAGAGTCTCATTGGGTACTAAGCATGAAGAACCGTTCCTCCCCACTTTACCAGTTAGCACCCTGGACATTGATTTGTTTAGAGTCCCCGATGGTCCTCTCAACTGTATCCTGTAAAACCCTAGGTGCTAGGACATTGTGTTTTTCTTTTGTTGTGCTTTATTGTAACTGCACTACATTTCCTAAATGTTAATAAAAAGTTTTTCATTTTATAAGCACACTAACTGAGTTTACTGTGAATGGTTATTGTGTCTTAATCTAATTTGAAGTCGAATCTCCTGCCACCTACTGAAGCAAGCATTGACTGCGAGCTAAAGATAAAGGTATAGGCTCAGGAGCACAAAGGAACTACTTGGATATGCAGTTTAGTGCAGTATTATCTAAGGCACTGGGACACCGGTTGTAAACAAATGTACTCGCCACAGCTAGCACTAATGCCCAATAGTTACCCCAGGGCACAGAGATTAAAAGCTTTATGGTGACCCATTCAAAACACCATTCTTACAGTTCTACATAGTTGGTACTGACAGTTCGAGGTCTACAAATGCTGAAAATAGATAGCTTGAACTCCATTCACTGAACAAGATCTGGGGGATTTTCTCTATGAGATACCTGTACAGGCAAGCCTTCAGCTGGGAGGGGGGGGGGGGGTGTGTGCGTGTGTGCGTGCGTGTGTGCGTGTGTGTGTGTGTGTTATATACTGAGTTGTATGATCAACTGTACGAAATAGAATTGATAAGGGAGACATGCTCCATGAAATGCCAGTGAAGAATCACACACATGATCTGTGGGTGTTATAATATAGAACAGTGATGAATGGGATATGCGCAGAACGATGGGATGGAAGGTAGACTTGGACCACAAGCTGACGCATTTAGGCATATCAGATGACCCTGACCTACCAAAATACAATAAATCACTTCTCAGGCAAACATAGAATTACGTGTTTCGCCCCCGGGCGGGTCTTAATCATATGCTGGTATGAGAGTCAGTTACACCTGGGTTTAAATATGTTAGGATCTTCAACACTAAAAAAGGACTATGAATGCAGGACACGTTATTCACAACAATAATCATGGATGTTTTCTCTGCATATCAGGCCAGGTAGCAATTTTCATGTTATGTACTCTTAAAAATACATTGCTAATGCACTCTTATTAAACAATGTTCTCGTTCTTAAGTCGTGGTCCTAGTCACTGTTTTAACTCAGACTCCAGTGTCCATAATACTTTGCAGCTGAATTAAATAAGCATTGGAAATGCAATGGGTCTCGCATTTTTTTAAGTTAGAGCTATTGGCATTGTAAATGGCAATGTCTGTTACCTACTAAGGGAGGATGGAGGGAGCAGTTGGTGTCGGAGTGCCAAAATGCTCTGTTGGAGAGTGACTGGCCAAAAGTAAACCAAACAAGCAGCGACTTTTAAAATTATGTGTTTAGCCAGAACTTTTGGCTATGTTGTAGAGCATTGTGGCTGCTGTGCATTATGTTGAAAAGTTATAATAAAAAGTGTTAAGCATTCTTGTTACCTTTATATAAACGAAGACAACATTATATACAACTGAAAAACCTGATTAAAAAAAGATTTTAACATAAAAAATGTCTTCTAGTTTTTTTGTACTTGCACTGCTGGCAACTTCTTCCTGCCTGTTCTCATGCTTGTTTGTTATAATTTTTTTTTGTTATGGGGGAGCGGGACATAAATAACGGAGGAGTGGAGGTAGGAAAACAGCAATTTAATTAGAACACGAGCAGTGGACGGACACTAGGGGAGAATCAACAGATGCCAGATTCCAAGGCCAGATTGACGTGATGCTTAGGTGGTGCGCTGATGCAAAATGGTGGTGGTGAATGATGTTTGGTGCTCAGGTGGTGACACTATATGATGTGGATTGGAGGTACGTTGTGGATTGTGGAGTTGAAATATGTTGTTTGGTGTGTAATTATGCGGTGTGTATTGGAAATGTGTGGAGTTGAATTGTGTGGCCTGGAACTGTGGTGTTGAGTGAAATCATGCTTAGTGAAATTGTGTCACGGTGTGGAGTGCATTTATGTTGATTGGTGGTATGTGGTATAGAGTGCATTTATGTGGCGTGTATTTATGTTGCATTGAGTACAGTGCATTTATGTGGCGTGTATTTGTTGCATTGAGTACAGTGCAATTATGTGGCGTGTAATTATGTGGCACTGAGTGGTAATATGTGGAGTGTATTTATGTTGCATTGAGTAGAGTGTAATTATGTGGCTTGTAACTATGTCACACTGAGTGGTATTATGTGGAGTGCATTTATGTTGCATTGAGTACAGTGTAATTATGTGGTATGATTATGTGGCACTGAGTGGTATTATGTGGAGTGTATTTATGTTGCATTGAATAGAGTGTAATTGTGATGTGTGATTATGTGGTACTGAGTGGTATTATGTGGAGTGTATATATGTTGCATTGAGTAGACTGTAATTGTGGCGTGTAATTATGTGGCACTGAGTGGTATTATGGGGAGTGTATGTTGTATTCAGTTTAGTGTAATTATATGGCGTGTAATTATGTGACACTTAGTGGTATTATTTGGAGTGTATGTTGCATTGAGTGCAATGTAATTATGTAGCATATAATTATGTGGCACTGAGTGGTATTTGGAGTGTATGTTGCATTGAGTGCAGTGTAATTATGTAGCATATAATTATGTGGCACTGAGTGGTATTGTGTGGAGTGTATGTTGCATTCAGTAGAGTGTAATTATGTGGCGTGTAATTATGTGGCACTGAGTGGTATTATATGGAGTGTATTTATGTTGTATTGAGTAGAGTGTTATTATGTGGCGTGTAATTATGTGGCACTGAGTGGTAATATGTGGAGTGTATTTATGTTGCATTGAGTAGAGTGTAATTATGTGGCTTGTAACTATGTCACATTGAGTGGTATTATGTGGAGTGCATTTATGTTGCATTGAGTACAGTGTAATTATGTGGTGTGTAATTATGTGGCACTGAGTGGTATTATGTGGAGTGTATTTATGTTGCATTGAATAGAGTGTAATTGTGACGTGTGATTATGTGGTACTGAGTGGTATTATATGGAGTGTATTTATGTTGTATTGAGTAGAGTGTTATTATGTGGCGTGTAATTATGTGGCACTGAGTGGTATTATGTGGAGTGCATTTATGTTGCATTGAGTACAGTGTAATTATGTGGTGTGTAATTATGTGGCACTGAGTGGTATTATGTGGAGTGTATTTATGTTGCATTGAATAGAGTGTAATTGTGACGTGTGATTATGTGGTACTGAGTGGTATTATGTGGAGTGTATATATGTTGCATTGAGTAGACTGTAATTATGTGGCGTGTAATTATGTGGCACTGAGTGGTAATATGTGGAGTGTATTTATGTTGCATTGAGTAGAGTGTAAATATGTGCCATGTAATTATGTGGCACTGAGTGGTAATATGTGGAGTGTATTTATGTTGCATTGAGTAGTGTAATTATGTGGCTTGTAATTATGTGGTACTGAGTGGTATGTGGGGTGCATTTGTTACATTGAGTAGAGTAATTATGTGGCGTGTAACTGTCACACTGAGTGGTAAGGCCCATAATATTCCTTGGTTAGGCTATATACAGGTCACTCTTGGAATCCTCGGTTTAGCTGCTTGGTTTACCGAACCTAACACTATTGCTAAAACTGCTAAGGTAGAGGTGAAAGCAGCATTTTTGAAGTACTGTGCAGACATAAGATTGAAACTCGAGTTAGCAAAACCTTCAGTTATGAATTACTGCAGATCGTTACTCCCAGTCGATCCCACGGTGTACCTGTCTTTAGATTTCACATGGTGGGAGCGATCACTTCTTCTTCGTTTCAAAGCAGGATCAATTTTCTGGTCCTTGTTTTTTAAAATTCCCCCAGAGGGAAATACAGAATTGATGTGCCCCTGCGATAATCAATTCACTCAATCGATTCTGCATTTTATGTTTTTTGTAGATTTTATAGCTTAGCACGTAAGCATTTTCTGAAGCCTTTGCTACATAAGTTAGATTTTCGTCGGTGTAGAGTAGCTTTGCTCCACTTACAGTTCTTAAACTCACATGTAACCACTTACTTTGTTTGCAACTCCCTGAAAGCAGCCACCCGGATTAGAAAAACTATGGAAAGCTAAACTTTTGATTTAGATCTGTGTCTTGGCTTGCTTAACATACATTTGATAGTGAAGTTAGGCAGAGGCATCCCTTTTTAGGTCTCGCCTAGCATTGCAGCGCAAAGCGCTGCTCGCTATGCGAGATCTATTGTTGCCGACTTTTGCTCCGATGCGGGACAGGACAGGTGCACGCGTACGGCAAGTCCTGGACAGGAGATGTGCACGCGTATGGTGCGAGCAGAAGTTGTAATAATGCCGCAAGCCGTACGCGTGCACATAGACTGTCTGTGCTCAAGCTTAACAGACAGGAGATGTGCACGCGTACGGCTCGCGTCTTTTTACAACTCCTGCTCGCACCATACGCGTGCACATGTCCTGTCCAGGCGCGGCGTCCAGCATGCCTCCCTCAACCCCACTCACCGGCTCTTGTGGGGACTCAGCGCTGAATCTTGCTCCGGCCGCACCATGCTGCATTCACGAAGGCGGGGTGGGCTCCCGACTGGACTTCCCTCTGCGGGGTGGGCTCCGGCCTCACTTCTCCAACACACGGGGCTCCCTCAGCTCACGGGAGCCCCGGACACCTCCGGCCGCGCGCTCCATGCGCCGCCCATGCGCCACGCAACTGACGTCGCTCAGACGATTTCAGCTGCCCGGACAGCCGATGTGCACGCGCACGCGGTCTCTTGCTCACGGCGCACTCGACAGGGCTTGTTAATTTGGCTCGGGGTCTGTTGTAGTGTTTCTGCCTCTGTTCACTTTATTTCCTCTAAGCATTCACTCTACTGGAGTTCATTTGGAGGCATTCAGTATTTCTCACACCGTTTATGAATGCTGGGCTAAGTGCGATTAACTTGCCTCGGTAAAAGCATTCATACGCTCGGGCTCGAGCGTGCACTCAGTAGTCCCCCGGGGCACAAGCAGGCATCCACTTCTGTGCTTCCTCGTTGCTTTATCTTGCAGCTGACAGGGAGCACCCCTGCTGCCATTCTCTTTGGCCAAATTCAGCAGTACAGCATTGGAGGTGCCGCAGGGAGCTCTGGAAGGTGAATATTATGCTCAGGCTACTTGTTCGCTGTGGGCGAGGGTTTTTACATGTTCCACTGTCTCCCTGAGACAGGAAGCACGTGTGCGTGGAGAGAAAGGATGGGGGCCACTTAGTACCTGTAAAGCCTCATGTGCCCCCACTCCCCCGCGCCCCTGCGGAATAGCCCCCAGAGCTGCTTCGTGTCACCCGCCCCCCGAGGCAGCCCCGGTTTCCGGTGATTCACGGCTCCGTCTGCCAGCGACTCGTCCTCGCGGCCAGGTCTGTCACCGGAGTTCACATCAGCATCAAAAGCCCTCGCCCGCCTTTTTAAATGACAAGCCAAGTTTATAATTACCCATGCTTTTATCCAGGGAAGTCTGTGCCGTGTGTGAAGGCAGACATGCCGTGTGTGTGGGAATGTAAAAGGGACTCAGTATTTTCATCATTGTAGATAAAGAGTATATATATCCCGCCAAAACAAATATCGGTGTTTTCCTGCATTCTGAAGAACAATAGATTTGAGTGAAACGGTTTAGACGCTTTAAGACGCGCTGATGGTATTTGAACATGTCCTGCAACACGTTTCCCTGTTCGGCTGCGATGTCGTGCACACCGTGTACTCTGTGACAGTAGTGAGTGCACACGTGGCTGGTGGATGTCTGATGCCTGATGTATGATGATTGATGTCTGATGCCTGATGTCTGTGGATGCCTGATGCTTGTGGATGCCTGATGTCTGATGCTTGTGGATGCCTGATGCTTGTGGATGTCTGATGTCTGATGCTTGTGGATGTCTGATGTCTGATGCTTGTGGATGTCTGATGTCTGATGATTGTGGATGTCTGATGCCTGATGATTGTGGATGTCTGATGCCTGATGTCTGATATCTGATGTCTGATGCTTGTGGATGTCTGATGCCTGTCTGATGCCTGATGATTGTGGATGCCTGATGCTTGTGGATGTCTGATGCCTGATGCTTGTGTATGTCTGATGGATGTCTGATGCTTGTGGATGTCTGATGTCTGATGCTTGTGGATGTCTGATGTCTGATGTCTGATGCTTGTGGATGTCTGATGCCTGATGATTGTGGATGTCTGATGCTTGTGGATGCCTGCTCTCTGATGCTTGTGGATGTCTGATGCCTGATGGATGTCTGATGCCTGATGGATGTCTGATGCCTGTGGATGTCTGATGCCTGTGGATGTCTGATGCCTGTGGATGTCTGATGCCTGTGGATGTCTGATGCCTGTGGATGTCTGATGCCTGTGGATGTCTGATGCCTGTGGATGTCTGATGTCTGATGCTTGTGGATGTCTGATGCTTGTGGATGTCTGATGCTTGTGGATGTCTGATGCTTGTGGATGTCTGATGTCTGATGCTGGTGGATGCCTGATGCTGGTGGATGTATGATGTCTGATGGCTGATGCTTGTGGATGTATGATGTCTGATGGCTGATGCTTGTGGATGTATGATGCCTGATGCTTGTGGATGCCTGATGTCTGATGCTTGTGGATGTCTGATGCTTGTGGATGTCTGATGCTTGTGGATGTCTGATGCCTGTGGATGTCTGATGCCTGTGGATGCCTGATGCCTGTGGATGTCTGATGCCTGTGGATGTCTGATGCCTGTGGATGTCTGATGCCTGATGCCTGTGGATGCCTGATGCCTGTGGATGCCTGATGCCTGTGGATGCCTGATAATTGTGGATGTCTGATAATTGTGGATGTCTGATAATTGTGGACGTCTGATGCCTGTGGATGTCTGATGCCTGTGGATGTCTGATGCCTGTGGATGTCTGATGCCTGTGGATGTCTGATGCCTGTGGATGTCTGATGCCTGTGGATGTCTGATGCCTGTGGATGTCTGATGCCTGTGGATGTCTGATGCCTGTGGATGTCTGATGCCTGTGGATGTCTGATGCCTGTGGATGTCTGATGCCTGTGGATGTCTGATGCCTGTGGATGTCCGATGCCTGTGGATGTCCGATGCTTGTGGATGTCCGATGCTTGTGGATGTCCGATGCTTGTGGATGTCCGATGCTTGTGGATGTCCGATGCTTGTGGATGTCTGATGCTTGTGGATGTCTGATGCTTGTGGATGTCTGATGCCTGTGGATGCCTGTGGATGCCTGTGGATGCCTGTGGATGCCTGATGCCTGTGGATGCCTGATGCCTGTGGATGCCTGATGCCTGTGGATGCCTGATGCCTGTGGATGCCTGATGCCTGTGGATGCCTGATGCCTGTGGATGTCTGATGCCTGTGGATGTCTGATGCCTGTGGATGTCTGATGCCTGTGGATGTCTGATGCCTGTGGATGTCTGATGCCTGTGGATGTCTGATGCCTGTGGATGTCCGATGCCTGTGGATGTCCGATGCTTGTGGATGTCCGATGCTTGTGGATGTCCGATGCTTGTGGATGTCCGATGCTTGTGGATGTCCGATGCTTGTGGATGTCTGATGCTTGTGGATGTCTGATGCTTGTGGATGTCTGATGCCTGTGGATGCCTGTGGATGCCTGTGGATGCCTGTGGATGCCTGATGCCTGTGGATGCCTGATGCCTGTGGATGCCTGATGCCTGTGGATGCCTGATGCCTGTGGATGCCTGATGCCTGTGGATGCCTGATGCCTGTGGATGCCTGATAATTGTGGATGCCTGATAATTGTGGATGCCTGATAATTGTGGATGCCTGATAATTGTGGATGCCTGATAATTGTGGATGCCTGATAATTGTGGATGCCTGATGCCTGTGGATGCCTGATGCCTGTGGATGCCTGATGCCTGTGGATGCCTGTGGATGCCTGATGCCTGTGGATGTCTGATGCCTGTGGATGTCTGATGCTTGTGGATGTCTGATGCTGGTGGATGTCTGATGCTGGTGGTGGATGTCTGATGTCTGATGCCTGATGCTGGTGGATGTCTGATGCCTGATGCTGGTGGATGTCTGATGCCTGATGCTGGTGGATGCCTGATGTCTGATGATTGTGGATGTCTGATGCTTGTGGATGTCTGATGCTTGTGGATGTCTGATGCCTGATGTCTGATGCTGGTGGATGCCTGATGCTGGTGGATGTATGATGTCTGATGCCTGATGCTGGTGGATGTATGATGTCTGATGTCTGATGGCTGATGCTTGTGGATGTATGATGCCTGATGTCTGATGCTTGTGGATGTATGATGCCTGATGCTTGTGGATGTCTGATGCCTGATGCTTGTGGATGCCTGATGTCTGATGCCTGATGCTTGTGGATGTCTGATGCTTGTGGATGTCTGACGCCTGTGGATGTCTGACGCCTGTGGATGTCTGACGCCTGTGGATGTCTGACGCCTGTGGATGTCTGACGCCTGTGGATGTCTGACGCCTGTGGATGTCTGACGCCTGTGGATGTCTGACGCCTGTGGATGTCTGACGCCTGTGGATGCCTGATAATTGTGGATGCCTGATAATTGTGGATGCCTGATAATTGTGGATGCCTGATAATTGTGGATGCCTGATAATTGTGGATGCCTGATAATTGTGGATGCCTGATAATTGTGGATGCCTGATAATTGTGGATGCCTGATGTCTGACGCCTGTGGATGTCTGACGCCTGTGGATGTCTGACGCCTGTGGATGTCTGACGCCTGTGGATGTCTGACGCCTGTGGATGTCTGACGCCTGTGGATGTCTGACAATTGTGGATGCCTGACAATTGTGGATGCCTGATAATTGTGGATGCCTGATAATTGTGGATGCCTGATAATTGTGGATGCCTGATAATTGTGGATGCCTGATGCCTGTGGATGCCTGATGCCTGTGGATGCCTGATGCCTGTGGATGCCTGATGCCTGTGGATGCCTGATGCCTGTGGATGTCTGATAATTGTGGATGTCTGATAATTGTGGATGTCTGATGCCTGTGGATGCCTGTGGATGTCTGATGCCTGATGCTTGTGGATGCCTGATGCTTGTGGATGCCTGATGCCTGTGGATGCCTGATGCCTGTGGATGCCTGATGCCTGTGGATGCCTGATGCCTGTGGATGCCTGATGCCTGTGGATGCCTGATGCCTGTGGATGTCTGATGCCTGTGGATGTCTGATGCCTGTGGATGTCTGATGCCTGTGGATGTCTGATGCCTGTGGATGTCTGATGCCTGATGTCTGATGCTGGTGGATGTATGATGCTGGTGGATGTATGATGTCTGATGCCTGATGTATGATGCTTGTGGATGTACGATGCCTGATGCTTGTGGATGCCTGATGCCTGATGCTTGTGGATGCCTGATGCTTGTGGATGTCTGATGCCTGATGCTTGTGGATGTCTGATGCCTCATGCTTGTGGATGCCTGATGCATGTCTGATGCCTGATGCATGTCTGATGCCTGATGCATGTCTGATGCCTGATGCATGTCTGATGCCTGTGGATGTCTGATGCCTGTGGATGTCTGATGCCTGTGGATGCCTGATGCCTGTGGATGCCTGATGCCTGTGGATGCCTGATGCCTGTGGATGCCTGATGCCTGTGGATGCCTGATGCCTGTGGATGCCTGATGCCTGTGGATGCCTGATGCCTGTGGATGCCTGATGCCTGTGGATGTCTGATGCCTGTGGATGTCTGATGCCTGTGGATGCCTGATGCCTGTGGATGTCTGATGCCTGTGGATGTCTGATAATTGTGGATGTCTGATGCCTGTGGATGCCTGATGCCTGATGCTGGTAGATGTCTGATGCCTGATGCTGGTAGATGTCTGATGCCTGATGTCTGATGCTGGTGGATGTCTGATGCCTCATGCTGGTGGATGCCTGATGTCTGATGCTGGTGGATGTCTGATGCTTGATGTCTGATGCCTGATGCTGGTAGATGTCTGATGCCTGATACTGGTAGATGTCTGATGCTGGTGGATGTCTGATGCCTGTGGATGTCTGATGCCTGTGGATGTCTGATGCCTGTGGATGTCTGATGCCTGTGGATGTCTGATGCCTGATGTCTGATGCCTGATGTCTGATGCTGGTGGATGTCTGATGCCTGATGTCTGATGCTGGTGGATGTCTGATGCCTGATGCTGGTGGATGTCTGATGCCTGATGCTGGTGGATGTCTGATGCCTGAT
Source organism: Calotriton arnoldi (assembly GCA_963921515.1). NCBI lineage: Eukaryota > Metazoa > Chordata > Amphibia > Caudata > Salamandridae > Calotriton > Calotriton arnoldi. The sequence continues at coordinate 624,850 of CAWUFW010001349.1, read as the reverse complement.
GCCTGATGTCTGATGCCTGATGCCTGATGCTGGTAGATGCCTGATGCTGGTAGATGTCTGATGCCTGATGTCTGATGCCTGTGGATGTCTGATGCCTGTGGATGTCTGATGCCTGTGGATGTCTGATGCCTGTGGATGTCTGATGCCTGTGGATGTCTGATGTCTGATGCCTGTGGATGTCTGATGTCTGATGCCTGTGGATGTCTGATGCCTGTGGATGTCTGATACCTGTGGGTGTCTGATGCCTGATGTCTGATGTCTGATGCCTGATGCTGGTGGATGTCTGATGCCTGTGGATGCCTGATGCCTGTGGATGCCTGATGCTTGTGGATGGCTGATTCCTGATGTCTGATGTCTGATGCCTGTGGATGTCTGATGCCTGTGGATGTCTGATGCCTGTGGATGTCTGATGCCTGTGGATGTCTGATGCCTGTGGATGTCTGATACCTGTGGGTGTCTGATGCCTGATGTCTGATGCCTGATGCTGGTGGATGTCTGATGCCTGTGGGTGTCTGATGCCTGTGGATGTCTGATGCCTGTGGATGTCTGATGCCTGTGGATGTCTGATGCCTGTGGATGTCTGATGCCTGTGGATGTCTGATGCCTGTGGATGTCTGATGCCTGTGGATGTCTGATGCCTGTGGATGTCTGATACCTGTGGGTGTCTGATGCCTGATGCTGGTGGATGTCTGATGCCTGTGGGTGTCTGATGCCTGTGGATGTCTGATGCCTGTGGATGTCTGATGCCTGTGGATGTCTGATGCCTGTGGATGTCTGATGCCTGTGGATGTCTGATGCCTGTGGATGTCTGATGCCTGTGGATGTCTGATGCCTGTGGATGCCTGATGCCTGTGGATGTCTGATGCCTGTGGATGCCTGTGGATGCCTGATGCCTGTGGATGCCTGATGCCTGTGGATGCCTGATGCCTGTGGATGCCTGATGCCTGTGGATGCCTGATGCTTGTGGATGCCTGATAATTGTGGATGCCTGATAATTGTGGATGCCTGATAATTGTGGATGCCTGATAATTGTGGATGCCTGATAATTGTGGGTGCCTGATAATTGTGGGTGCCTGATAATTGTGGATGCCTGTGGATGTCTGATGCCTGTGGATGTCTGATGCCTGTGGATGTCTGATGCCTGTGGATGTCTGATGCCTGTGGATGTCTGATGCCTGTGGATGTCTGATGCCTGTGGATGTCTGATGCCTGTGGATGTCTGATGCCTCATGCTGGTGGATGCCTGATGTCTGATGCTGGTGGATGTCTGATGTCTGATGCTGGTGGATGTCTGATGCCTGATGCTGGTGGATGTCTGATGCCTGATGCCTGATGCTGGTGGATGTCTGATGCCTGATGCCTGATGCTGGTAGATGTCTGATGCCTGATGTCTGATGCTGGTGGATGTCTGATGCCTCATGCTGGTGGATGCCTGATGTCTGATGCTGGTGGATGTCTGATGCTTGATGTCTGATGCCTGATGCTGGTAGATGTCTGATGCCTGATGCTGGTGGATGTCTGATGCATGTGGATGTCTGATGCCTGTGGATGTCTGATGCCTGTGGATGTCTGATGCCTGTGGATGTCTGATGCCTGATGTCTGATGCCTGATGTCTGATGCCTGATGTCTGATGCCTGATGTCTGATGCTGGTGGATGTCTGATGCTGGTGGATGTCTGATGCCTGTGGATGTCTGATGCCTGTGGATGTCTGATGCCTGTGGATGTCTGATGCCTGTGGATGTCTGATGCCTGATGTCTGATGCCTGATGTCTGATGCCTGATGTCTGATGCCTGATGTCTGATGCTGGTGGATGTCTGATGCCTGATGTCTGATGCTGGTGGATGTCTGATGCCTGATGCTGGTGGATGTCTGATGCCTGATGCTGGTGGATGTCTGATGCCTGATGCCTGATGCCTGATGCTGGTAGATGCCTGATGCTGGTAGATGTCTGATGCCTGATGTCTGATGCCTGTGGATGTCTGATGCCTGTGGATGTCTGATGCCTGTGGATGTCTGATGCCTGTGGATGTCTGATGCCTGTGGATGTCTGATGCCTGTGGATGTCTGATGCCTGTGGATGTCTGATGCCTGTGGATGTCTGATGCCTGTGGATGTCTGATGCCTGTGGATGTCTGATGCCTGTGGATGTCTGATGCCTGTGGATGTCTGATGCCTGTGGATGTCTGATGCCTGTGGACGTCTGATGCCTGTGGACGTCTGATGCCTGTGGACGTCTGATGCCTGTGGACGTCTGATGCCTGTGGACGTCTGATGCCTGTGGACGTCTGATGCCTGTGGACGTCTGATGCCTGTGGACGTCTGATGCCTGTGGACGTCTGATGCCTGTGGACGTCTGATGCCTGTGGACGTCTGATGCCTGTGGACGTCTGATGCCTGTGGACGTCTGATGCCTGTGGACGTCTGATGCCTGTGGACGTCTGATGCCTGGACGTCTGATGCCTGTGGATGTCTGATGCCTGTGGATGTCTGATAATTGTGGATGTCTGATAATTGTGGATGCCTGTGGATGTCTGATAATTGTGGATGTCTGATGCCTGTGGATGTCTGATGCCTGTGGATGTCTGATGCCTGATGCTGGTGGATGTCTGATGCCTGATGCTGGTGGATGTCTGATGCCTGATGCTGGTAGATGTCTGATGTCTGATGATTGTGGATGTCTGATGCCGGATGTCTGATGATTGTGGGTGTCTGATGCCTCATGCTGGTGGATGCCTGATGTCTGATGCCTGATGCTGGTGGATGTCTGATGTCTGATGTCTGATTCCTGATGCTGTTAGATGTCTGATGCCTGATGCCTGATGTCTGATGCTGGTGGATGTCTGATGCCTCATGCTGGTGGATGCCTGATGTCTGATGCTGGTGGATGTCTGATGCTTGATGTCTGATGCCTGATGCTGATAGATGTCTGATGCTGATAGATGCCTGATGTCTGATGCCTGATGTCTGATGCTGGTGGATGTCTGATGCGTGATGTCTGATGCCTGTGGATGTCTGATGCCTGTGGATGTCTGATGCCTGTGGATGTCTGATGATTGTGGATGTCTGATGATGTCTGATGCCTGATGTCTGATGCTGGTGGATGTCTGATGCCTGATGCTGGTGGATGTCTGATGCCTGATGTCTGATGCCTGATGCTGGTAGATGCCTGATGCCTGATGCTGGTGGATGTCTGATGCCTGATGTCTGATGATTGTGGATGTCTGATGCCTGATGTCTGATGATTGTGGATGTCTGATGCCTGATGCTGGTGGATGTCTGATGCCTGATGTCTGATGCTGGTGGATGTCTGATGTCTGATGCTGGTAGATGTCTGATGCCTGATGTCTGATGCTGGTAGATGTCTGATGCCTGATGTCTGATGCTGGTGGATGTCTGATGCCTGATGTCTGATGCTGGTGGATGTCTGATGCCTGATGCTTGTGGATGTCTGCTGCTTGATGTCTGATGCCTGATGCTTGTGGATGTCTGCTGCTTGATGTCTGATGCCTGATGCTTGTGGATGTCTGATGCTTGATGTCTGATGCTTGTGGATGTCTGATGCTTGATGTCTGATGCTTGTGGATGTCTGATGCTTGATGTCTGATGCTTGTGGATGTCTGATTCCTGATGTCTGATGTCTGATGCCTGTGGATGCCTGATGCTTGTGGATGTCTGATGCCTGATGCTTGTGGATGTCTGATGCCTGATGCCTGATGCTTGTGGATGTCTGATGCCTGATGCTTGTGGATGTCTGATGCTTGTAGATAACTGTGTCAGTGTGTGATGTGTGTGCCTGTGGCAGTTTTGATCCTTATACACATATAATGACTCCTGAAGCACAGATGATTTATAAGGGCGATATATCACATTCATAAAATGTGCTTAAGGTGTTACATGTGCACTGTTGGAACACCGTACAAGTGTCAAGTTGGTGCATTATATTTGCTTATTGCTTTACAATACAAGGGACTTTTTTATTATTAAGTGTCACCACTTTGCCAACTGCTCCTCGCTGAAACTCTCCAATGCAGGGTGTCTTATACTTCAGGGTTAAATGTGAGTTTAAATGTCTAGGAATAAGTCAGTAACACAAACTACCAGTGGGATGTACTACACCCAGACTTCTCAAGTCACTATGTGTTCTGACACACCATCACCAAGTGGGGAGCGAGCTTAGAGTGCTCTTCCTAGGCTCCCTGCCCTACCTCCCTGGCTAGAAGAATCTGGAAGGGGGTGGCTTCCATTGCAGGAGGTACAGCTCCCGCCTCCTGGCACATCCTCTCCTGGTACATCAGCTGGTCTCTCCATTCAGGAACACTCAGTAGCTGCCCCCACAAGGTGCACTCTGGGGCAGTAATACTCCCTGCATTTTATCGGGGCTCACAGGCTCTGCTGGCCCCCCAGATAACTTCAGAATGTCAAACTCCTCAGCGAGGGATGTCTAACATAGACCCAGGAGGGCCCCACCCAGTGCTTAATTTGAGGCAGTAGTTTACGGTGCTCGACACCAGCAATTAATTGTCAACATCGGCACTTATCACAGTCTGCCACATGGTGGTGCTGTTTGTGTGATTTAGAGATAAGCAGAATAGTTTTATTATTTCATTATACATTAAAAACAACAGATACCTGCAGCCCAAACCATTCTTATAGCTGTGGAGGCCTCTAACAGTCTGAATTGTCACACTGGTAGCAGTCTGATGATTAATAGTTGTGCAGGTAATGTAATGGCAATTTTGACAGGGGCAATGGGTGGTGCAAGCTGCAGTGGCCTCCTGGCGAGAGCCCTGGCAATTATTTCTTTACAAATTGAGCACTGGCCCACCCCTGTCACATTTTGGGGATAGCTACATAAGATAAATGTACACACAGTAAGTTAAAGTGCATTTATGGGATCAGCACTTACAGAGAAAATCTTGCAAAGATGCTACCCCTCCTGGACATACCTAGTACCCCTCTCAAACCCACCAGTCACTGTGACAATGTTGCACCTTTGCAAGCACTTTTTGGACAGGAAGCGAACAATGCTTCACAGTTGGGAGGGTGCGAATAAAACGTCAGGAGTGCATGTGGGAGCGGGACAACAAACTGGCACAGTGAAGAAACGAAACAGGATTTGGGGGCCTGCGAGGAGGAATCCTCCTGAAACAAGCATTTGCAAAGCAATAGGTCTCGCATTTACGCAAGTTTAAACTATTGGCATTGTAAATGACAATGCCTTTTATTTATGTTTTGGTTTGTACAACATAAATTAAAGGCATTGTCATTTACAATACCAATAGCTCCAAAACTCGCAGTTGCGAGACCTATTGCATTGCAAATGCTTGTTCAGTTTTGTTTTAATGCGAGTACATGGCAGACTTTGAGGTTTTTCTTCTCCTCTATTGCACTATTGTAGTTCAACCTCTGCCAACCGCGACATGTGAGCAGTTGATGTTAATGATCATTTTATGGAAAAACGTTTTATGCTCTTTTTAACTTCTGAAGAAATTCGTGAATCAACTTAGATTACGTGAACACATTTTTAATTGTTTTAAGTGTCATATTGTATTCACACTTTTGATATTATGGATTTGTATTTGATTTTTATATGCTTTTATGGTCTATTTTTATCAGACCAAATAAAGATATTGATTATCTAACTGGTTTAAAAATAGTAATTTTTTTCATTCTCCAGTATGTCTTGTCTCATTCACAAACATGTTGGTCTTTCCATGTTAATGTTCATGGATCACAAACGTATAAAAAAAAAAAGCTGTTGTGTGTGCATGTATCTTTACTATGACAGGATGCGAGACTGTTTAGAATTAGAAACTGGATATGTTCCAATCTTATGTTTCTCACCATTTCAGGTCTTTGGCTATGCAACAGTCTGTGACTCTAGTTTCTTGATGGTTTGCTAAAAAATAAAGTGATGCTGGCGGTTTCTGTACACAATGCTGCAAATATGTAAATAAAAATGACATCCGTGTTCATGTGTACCAATTTAAATTCCAAATGTATTACCTTTCTCTTGTGCGTTTGTGAGGATACTTTTATTCATTCCCTTGTGGCACTGGTGGTATTCGTTTTAAGTTTTGTGCCTATTTTGTGCTTTTCACTTGTGCAAAAAGAAAAGTGAAGTTGTAAGCAAATGTAAGTCCATACATTCCAGTCCTGTAGTATGTGCAATGACAGCTGAATTGCTGGTGGGATGTATGTACCTTTATTCTACACGCCTGTTGTAAAATGTACCCAAACATTCACAATGGTGCAAAATTAAATTTGCTACGTTCCACTATGGTGATGAGAGATTTATATTTATGATGTGGTAAATGTTGTGTGTGTGGCTTTGCTGGGGTGTTGGCAAACAACTACACTTGTTTGTGTGTTCTATTTAAGTGTACAGTCATTTTTGTGCGATTTCCTCTCCATTCAGAGCAGGGCTGGCCTTTAGCATGGGCGGGCTGAACCAGTGACGCTAATTTTTCGAGGGGCGCATGGATCTGTGTGCAATAAGTTTGTGCCAACAGCAGCGCCCTTCCCATCTTGCTCCCGCCTTGTGTTTGTGTACCTGCCAGTCACTGCTCAGCCAGGGACTGACCAGTGAACACAAAGGGGACCCCCAACCCCCGCAGGGATCCCTGCTGCCTCATTTAATTCACTACCGTCAGGCAAGGTTGCCAGATTTCTCTCCACCCATGCCGCTATCTAAAACAAGGCAGGCTCTGATTCAGAGCCTTACATAAGACCCTAATGGTCAATCACAGATTTCAATTGCCTGGATTTAGAAGAAAAAAAACGCACTCAGTGTTGGAAGGAGCACAAAAAAACATTTCCAATTGCCGCCCTGCGCATACTTAACGCGGAATACTACTCTGAAAAGTGGTTCTCTCCAGACCGAATATGGCTCACGGAATCCCAGCACACAACTGCATCCTCTTCACTCTGTTTTGAAACGGCACAAACAACAGGAATTGGCGGCACTCGCTGTTCCCATTAGAAAAGTGGGTCGATAAACACTCATGTGAAGCAATTCCTTACACCAACATATTAATAGCACACCTGGGAGAAACATCGCTCGGGATACAAATTAACTGGACCAGCCCTTCATTTGGAAGTTTCACATTTAAACAGGTGTATGAAGAACCTGCCAGATGAACCTACAGAAAAGAATGATAAAGAAGGCTGCGGGGATAACAAGCGTTCAACAATCTGAAGGCTACCAGTGAATGCCTAGGAATATACATTTATACAGTTACAAGTAGTGCTCCTCTCAACTAGTCTATCTCGTGGAGCGAATTAAGCTGCGAAACTTGGATATTTCCACTTTTCAATACTGCAAGATATGGTTTCAAATTAATAATCCGGAGTACTATCGTCCTTGCGCAGTGTGATATTCAGCGTTGGACATCCCTTCAAGATCAAAGTTCAAAAACACTTGAAGAAGCTTGTTAAAGAGGTCGTAAGCACACGCCTGTCACCGATAGCATTTGCAAACATTTCATTCTGTTCCCCCCGAGAGACCAGGAGTTGCATCATATCCCAAAGTATGAGATATCCCACCGGAGGTCACCCAACCCCCGGCCGTCCTTCAGCTGCCCCCACCGCACCCGCACTCACGGCCGACGGAAGAAAATAAAAAGTTATTTATGGAAGGGGCAGGCAGCTTCGCCAAACCACAAGCATAACTTAATTTTTTCTTAAATTAGCATTTACATATGCAAACAGTTTCGAGATTTAAAAGACAAGACTGTAAATACACGTACACAAACTAAGAGTTTTAAGTTTGGCACATCACTGTTGGATCTTCTGATACGTGATTTAGTTTTTAACAAGTCTTGAAGAAAACACGTTAAAGCCACAACAGAAACTCCGAAACCTTACTTTAACAAGTAAAAAAAAAAACATTACCGACTAAGCTAGTGGTGCGCGCGCACCACAGAGGAGCGGGGGGAGGGAGCGCGGCAGCGAGACGAACGCGCGCTGCTGTGCGTGCAGGCCACCGACGGGAATGGGCGTAGAAAAGGCGGGACATGCGCCCGCCTTTGCCCAATTGCGTGCTAGAATTTTTGTTTAAAAGCACGCGAAAGCCAATGGCAGCCGCGGAAAGCAAAACCACACGCACGAGCGTGTGGTTAGCTTTCAAAAGCCCTTTCTAGAGGTCTCGCGCTGCGCGAGCAGTGCTATGCACTGCAACGCTAGGCGCGAGACCTAAAAAGCATCATTCCGTCCTTCACTTTTAAACCATTTAATTCCATGCCTTGGTAAGTATAAATGAAACAAATGCCCCCTTCTTGCTTGAAAAGGATCCGATTCCATGTAGTGCTGGGTGGCAGTGTGTTCTCGTACACCGCCAAGGTACTTCATCTCGGGTACTTGTTGATCTGATTTTCCATGCGGTTGCCTGTAATTTCATTATCTCAGTTTGAAAGTGCAAGAGTTCACAACCCTCGCAAACCCTGGCTGTCTCTTCAATGTTAAGAAATCTTCAGCCCGCAGTCCTCCTCAGAAATCAGTGGCAGAGCCTCCCGTATTTTCAAAGTGGCTCCATCTCGGCAAAATCCTTTCTTCCAAATGAAATGCAGCCAGCGGGCCTCCCATTACATATACTTACAAATGCAAATTTGACGAAGGGAAGCCCAGCCTGACTGGTCGGGGCCTGCAGGCAACGTCACCGCTAAAATACAGCACAGAGAAATCCCGCAATCTCCACGGCGTGAAAACAGGCCCTCCAGTCAAACATCAGGTAAGTAGATTTATTCATCAGGCAAACATAGCATTACGCGTTTCGACCCCGGGGGGGTCTTAATCATATGCTGGTATGAGAGTCAGTAACACTGGGTTTAAATATGTTAGGATCTTCAGCACTAAAAAAGGACTACGAATGCAGGACACCTTATTCACAACATTATTTATATATATATATATATTAGATAGTTATAGTTAAAACCTATTATCCATAGGAAATCCGCGACATTCTATTTGAAATAACGTTGGCGCCGGTTAACGAATCTTCGCGAAAGTTTCCAACTTGTTGGGGCGCTCCGGTCCGCTCCTATCCTGAAAGTCTCGGGGTGATACGTCAAGCGAGGGCCGAGAAAAAAGGGGGGTCCCAAAACGTGTTTTCCCCATTCATTTTTCCATAGGAACCTTTAGTCGCAGCTACAGCCCGAACTGCTGAACGGAATTACACCAAATTTGGCAAAGAGGTAGCCCTTGGTTCAGTGTCGTGCCTTTTGCTTAAATGGTGTAAATCCGTTCAGTAGTTCCTGAGAAAATCAAAAGTAAAGTCACATATATATCTGGGCGGAGCCTAACCACACATGTCATCGTGAGATCTGATTGGCTGTCAGCACTTCATCCTGGAATTTCTGGCAGCCATCTTGGGACCAATATAAATGATAGTACCTCATTGAAATGCATTGTAGTGAATAGAAGATTTTGAGGGTCACCAAAAGGAGAACTATAAAGGGTGATAACAGGCTTTAGTTACATTAGAATTTATTTGTTGACGGTACCATACTAATTTTAGGAATTGTGGTGTATTCCAAGGTGATTTTACCATGTGAAAAACCTTCTGCTGGGATATCATGAATCATGTTTGAGAGAACACTATTTTCTCATGCTTGTCCCATGGAGGTTTGGAAGGTGCTCCAGAAGCTAAAATGAGAGCATATTTTCTGTAAATTCACATTATCTTTCTCACTCATGTGAGAATGAAGTCTGACATTCTCAGTAAAACATGTACATCCAACAAGGGCAGAGACTGTCAGTTGATTCCTTTGTGTTCTACTGCAGCTTCCCAGAGTGTTCTAAAGAACAACTAGAGTGCTAACAGCCTTACTTATGACAAAAGTATGGCACACCTGAAGCCATCTTGATTGGAATAAACCGGTAACACTTAAAACATTTAATTTAAAAAGGAACAAAATGAGGGGTTCTTTTTTAAATAGAAATTATGGTTAGTGCTGCAGAAAGAAAAATTAGGGCATGTTTTAAGTGAGATCTCAAATCCTCTTCTATTTCATTAGAAAATTCTGACATGCAGACTGAAACAATCACTTTCAATACCAGCAGCAGACTACCAGTTAACTCCCTGGTGAGCAGTAGCTTTACTCCAGTGATCTAATGAGCAACTAGAGTGCTAACATTCTGAATTTATGGCAGATGTGAGACACATCTGAATGCCTTCTTGATGGAATCAAAGTAAAAACTGAAAGCATTTCCTACTGAGGAGACTGCAGTAAATGAAGAAATTAGGAAACTTCATAACAAAGAAGTCTTCCAAGATGGCCACCAGTGAAAAAAGAGCCCAAATGTAGCACAAATATTACCCAGATGTAGCCCACATATAGCCCAATGACAAAAGTGTGCAAAACACTTTTTATTTTTAGTTTTTTTGCAGTTTTATGTAGTGCAGACTGGTCAGGTATTGGAGCATTGCATCTTAAAACATGACCCCCTACACTACAAAAACACCACTGCACTACCTTAAACCCTAAAACACTACCCCCAGCACGACCCCCTACACTACACAAGCACCACTGCACTATCCTAAACCCTAAAACACTACCCCCAGCACGACCCCCTACACTACCCAAACACCACTGCACTAACCTAAATCCTAAAACACTACCACCAGCACGACCCCCTACACTACCCAAACACCACTGCACTACCCTAAAACATGACCCCCTACACTACACAAACACCACTGCACTACCCTAAACCCTAAAACACTACCCCCAGCACGACCCCCTACACTACACAAGCACCACTGCACTACCCTAAACCCTAAAACACTACCCCCAGCACGACCCCCTACACTACACAAACACCACTGCACTACCCTAAACCCTAAAACACTACCCCCAGCACGACCCCCTACACTACCCAAACACCACTGCACTAACCTAAATCCTAAAACACTACCCCCAGCATGACCCCCTACACTACCCAAACACCACTGCACTACCCTAAAACATGACCCCCTACACTACACAAACACCACTGCTCTACCCTAAACCCTAAAACACTACCCCCAGCACGACCCCCTACACTACACAAGCACCACTGCACTACCCTAAACCCTAAAACACTACCCCCAGCACGACCCCCTACACTACACAAACACCACTGCACTACCCTAAACCCTAAAACACTACCCCCAGCACGACCCTCTACACTACCCAAACACCACTGCACTAACCTAAATCCTAAAACACTACCCCCAGCATGACCCCCTACACTACCCAAACACCACTGCACTACCCTAAAACATGACCCCCTACACTACACAAACACCACTGCACTATCCTAAACCCTAAAACACTACCCCAGCACGACCCCCTACACTACACAAGCACCACTGCACTACCCTAAACCCTAAAACACTACCCCCAGCACGACCCCCTACACTGCCCGAACACCACTGCACTGCCCTAAACCCTGAAACACCACCCCTTCACGACCCCCTACACTGCCCGAACACCACTGCACTGCCCTAAACCCTGAAACATCACCCCCAGCACAACCCCCTACACTGCCTGAGCACCATTGCTCTGCCCTAAACCCTGAAACACCAGCCCCAGCACGACCCCCTACACTGCCCGAACACCACTGCACTGCCCTAAACCCTGAAACACCAGCCCCAGCACGACCCCCTACACTGCCCGAACACCACTGCATTGCCCTAGACTCTGAAACACCAGCCCCAGCAAGACCCCCTACACTGCCCGAACACCACTGCACTGCCCTAAACCCTGAAACACCAGCCCCAGCACGACCCCCTACCCTGCCCGAACACCACTGCACTGCCCTAAACCCTGAAACACCAGCCCCAGCACCACCCCCTACACTGCCCGAACACCACTGCACTGCCCTAAACCCTGAAACACCAGCCCCAGCACCACCCCCTACAATGCCCGAACACCACTGTACTGCCCTAAACCCTGAAACACCACCCCTGCACCGCCCCCTACACTGCCCGAACACCACTGCACTGCCCTAAACCCTGAAACACCACCCCCTGCACGACCCCTACACTGCCCGAACACCACTGCACTGCCCTAAACCCTGAAACACCACCCCCTGCACCACCCCCTACACTGCCCGAACACCACTGCACTGCCCTAAACCCTGAAACACCACCCCCAGCACGACCCCTTTACTGCTCGAACACCACTGCACTGCCCCAAACCCTGAAACACCACCCCCAGCATGACCCCCTACACTGCCCGAACACCACTGCCCTAAATCCTAAAACACCACCCCTGCACGACCCCCTACACTGCCCGAACACCACTGCACTGCCCTAAACCCTGAAACACCACCCCCTGCACGACCCCCTACACTGCCTGAACACCACTGCACTGCCCTAAACCCTGAAACACCACCCCCAGCACGACCCCCTACACTGCCCAAACACCACTGCACTACCCTAAACCCTAAAACACCCCCAGCATGACCCCCTACACTGCCCAAACACCACTGCACTGCCCTAAACCCTAGAACACTACCCCCAGCATGACCCCCTACACTACCCGAACACCACTGCACTACCCTAAACCCTAAAATACTCCCCGCAGCACGACCCCCTACACTACCCGAACACGACTGCACTGCCCTAAACCCTAAAACACTCCCCCAGCACGACCCCCTACACTACCCGAACACCACTGCACTGCCCTAAACCCTAAAACACTCCCCCAGCACGACCCCCTACACTACCCAAACAACACTGCACTACCCTAAACCCTAAAACACTAACCCCAGCACGACCCCCTACACTACCCAAACACCACTGTACTACCCTAAACCCTAAAACACTCCCCCAGGACGACTCCCTACACTACCCAAACACCACTGCACTACCTTAAACCCTAAATCTACCCCCAGCATGACCCCCTACACTACACAAACACCACTGCACTACCCTAAACCCTAAATCTACCCCCAGCATGACCCCCTACACTACACAAACACCACTTCACTACCCTAAACCCTAAATCTAACCCCAGCATGACCCCCTACACTACACAAACACCACTGCACTACCCTAAACCCTAAAACACTACCCCCAGCACGACCCTCTTCACTACCTAAACACAACTGCACAATTTGTTACAGGCGTTGCAACGCAGGCCTGTGGTGCTTACTGGAAGTACCTGGTGGGCTGGTTGGGCCCCAGGGACTCTCAGGATTCAAGGTGACCTAATCCCCCAACTTAAAACGTGCCACGGGCGCGTTTGCACAGTGGTGAAGGGAGGGGCGGGGCCTCAGGTGACATGTGCGCAAACACGCCCTGTGGTGCGTTTTAAGTTGGGGAGTTAATTCCCTTTGAATCCTGGGGGCCAACTAGCCCACCAGGTACCTTCAGTAAGCACAACAGAGTTGCGTTGCAGAGAGGTGAAAAAGGTGCGTGGCCTCGGAATGCCTCTCTGCAACTCAGCTCTGTGGTCCTAACTGTAGGTACCTGGGGGCTAGTTGGGCCCCAGGGACCCTCAGGATTCAAGGGGACTTAATCCCGCAACTTAAAACGCGCCATGGGCGCGTTTGCACACATGTCACCTCAGGCCCCCCTCCCTTCACCACTGTGCAAACGCGCACTGGCTCTGGTTAGTCAGAGTCAGTTACCACCAGTACCCGTCTGAAAAAGTTGTGGGCACAGGATGATTTTGCAACAAGGCCTCTTTCTGCTCCTCTGTTGGTTCTTTCTGCACATCTTTTGCTTCTTTCTGTGCGTTTTTTCTTCTTTCTTCACATGTCCTACCTCTGTTGGCATAGTTAGAAACTAGCATTTAAAAACCTTTGAAATTCACTTAAAAAATCATAGGTTTCAGGCACGTTATAGTTAGAAATTAGCATTTAAAAAACCTTTGAAATTCACTGAAAAAACCATAGGTTTCAGGCACGTTATAGTTAGAAATTAGCATTTAAAAAAACCTTTGAAATTCACTGAAAAAACCATAGGTTTCAGGCACGTTATAGTTAGAAATTAGCATTTAAAAAACCTTTGAAATTCACTGAAAAAACCATAGGTTTCAGACACGTTATAGTTAGAAATTAGCATTTAAAAAACCTTTGAAATTCACTGAAAAAACCATAGGTTTTAGGGACAGTTATAGTTATTTGGACATTGCACTCGTACAAAACCCGTGAAATTCCCCTGTTATAGTTAGTTCAGCTAACTATAACTCGCGCCCCGCAATGCACTGCTGATGACGTCACATATTACATCACTCATGACATGGTCAGTGACATCACTGATGACATCACTGATGACATCTCAAATGACATCACTGATGACATCATCCATGTGATAATTTCATGCATCTTCTCACACCCTAATATAACTTTTGATACACCCACTCTAAATTACAGACTGCCATTCTCAAAACCATAGACACTCCAACACCAAAAACTACATACCCACTCACTGATTCTTAGGTCTACACACACATCCACTCACTCACCTGTACAGTCACTCGTACTTAGTCACTCAGTACAGGACTATCATATGCACTCATACACCTATATAAACACTCACACACCGCCACTCATCCATAGAGGTACTCACACACATAGTCAGTCATGCAAAAAATTAATCACACACCCATTTACTCACCTATACAGTTATACACACACCAGCTCACTTACTCATACAAATACTAGCACATTCTTACGCTCTTATACAATAACTGATACAAGCACACACGCATCCATACAGCCACTCTCACAATAACACACTCTCACTTATAGCCATTTAAATACTCTAACACACATATATACTGCCTTTTACATATGTAGTTACTTGCACATGTACCACTGAGATATACATTCACTCACTAACACACCCATACACACACTCACCCACCCAAGCAGTCCATCACAGATGCACTCTTGAAATCATGCACCCAGTGAATCACCCACTCACACATCTATGTATAGAGTCACACACACCCCACCCACACAAACACTCAGGCAGCCATACAGATACTCAGAGAACCAATCAATAACCCATATAGACACTCATGTAGCTATTCACAAATCCATGCATCCACTTACACAGCAACAGACAGACGGATACAGACATTCACACAGTTTAGTCACTAACCCATGCATTCAGTAAGATACGTTTAATCACTCACTTGTAGAGTCAGTCACTCACGTACTAAATCATCCATTCAGACACTTATACACCCACTCATTCTTCCATACGCCTTTCCCTATATATATTAAACATATTTAAACTTTACAGAAACACACAGTCACTGGATGATGTCATCAGTGATGTCATCAGTGATGTCATTTGAGATGTCATCAGTGATGTCATCAGTGATGTCACTGACCATGTCATGAGTGATGTAATATGTGACGTCATCAGCAGTGCATTGCGGGGGCGCGAGTTATAGTTAGCTGAACTAACTATAACAGGGGAATTTCACGGGTTTTGTACGAGTGCAATGTCCAACTAACTATAACTGTCCCTAAAACCTATGGTTTTTTCAGTGAATTTCAAAGGTTTTTTAAATGCTAATTTCTAACTATAACGTGTCTGAAACCTATGGTTTTTTCAGTGAATATATATATATATATATCCAACCTTGTTTTCGCGTAAACCCGAGCCACTTGCAATGGCGGGCCGAGGCGGGGTCGCGAGTCCCACAGAATCCAAGCAAGTATCGTTTACACTTTAACCAAAAAACAATACGCCACGGCCTCAGTACTTCTTTCAGCGTGAAAAGTTTATTCCATCAACCACGTCACTCTACGCGTTTCGGAGCGTCCTGCTCCTTTTTCACGACATTATTTATGGATGTTTTCTCTGCATATCAGGCCAGGTAGCAATTTTCATTATATATATATATATTATCTACTGGCGGTCGCCAGTAGATAGTTATAGTTAAAACCTATTATCCATAGGAAATCCGCGACATTCTATTTGAAATAACGTTGGCGCCGGTTGACGAATCTTCACGAAAGTTTCCAACTTGTTGGGGCGCTCCGGTCCGCTCCTATCCTGAAAGTCTCGGGGTGATACGTCAAGCGGGGGCCGAGAAAAAGGGGGTCCCAAAACGCGTTTTCCCCATTCATTTTTCCATAGGAACCTTTAGTCGCAGCTACAGCCCGAACTGCTGAACGGAATTACACCAAATTTGGCAAAGAGGTAGCCCTTGGTTCAGTGTCGTGCCTTTTGCTTAAATTGTGTAAATCCGTTCAGTAGTTCCTGAGAAAATCAAAAGTAAAGTCACATATATATCTGGGCGGAGCCTAACCACACATGACATCGTGAGATCTGATTGGCTGTCAGCACTTCATCCTGGAATTGCTGGCAGCCATCTTGGGACCAATATAAATGATAGTACCTCATTGAAATGCATTGTAGTGAATAGAAGATTTTGAGGGTCACCAAAAGGAGAACTATAAAGGGTGATAACAGGCTTTAGTTACATTAGAATTTATTTGTTGATGGTACCATACTAATTTTAGGAATTGTGGTGTATTCTAAGGTGATTTTACCATGTGAAAAACCTTCTGCTGGGATATCATGAATCATGTTTGAGAGAACACTATTTTCTCATGCTTGTCCCATGGAGGTTTGGAAGGTGCTCCAGAAGCTAAAATGAGAGCATATTTTCTGTAAATTCACATTATCTTTCTCACTCATGTGAGATTGAAGTCTGACATTCTCAGTAAAACATGTACATCCAACAAGGGCAGAGACTGTCAGTTGATTCCTTTGTGTTCTACTGCAGCTTCCCAGAGTGTTCTAAAGAACAACTAGAGTGCTAACAGCCTTACTTATGACAAAAGTATGGCACACCTGAAGCCATCTTGATTGGAATAAACTGGTAACACTTAAACAATTTAATTTAAAAAGGAACAAAATGATGGGGTTCATTTTGTCATAGAGATTATGGTTAGTGCTGTAGAAAGAAAAATTAGGACATGTTTCAAGTGTGATCTCAAATATCTTCCTGTTATATTTCAACAGGAGCAGCCTGCCAGTTGATGCCTTTGTGTTCTACTGCAGCTTCCCAGAGTGTTCTAAAGAACAACTAGAGCGCTAACAGCCTTACTTATGACAAAAGTATGGCACACCTGAAGCCATCTTGATTGGAATAAACCGGTAACACTTAAAACATTTAATTTAAAAAGGAACAAAATGAGGGGTTCTTTTTGAAATAGAAATGATGGTTAGTGCTGCAGAAAGAAAAATTAGGGCATGTTTTAAGTGAGATCTCAAATCCTCTTCTATTTCATTAGAAAATTCTGACATGCAGACTGAAACAATCACTTTCAATACCAGCAGCAGACTACCAGTTAACTCCCTGGTGAGCAGTAGCTTTACTCCAGTGATCTAATGAGCAACTAGAGTGCTAACATTCTGAATTTATGGCAGATGTGAGACACATCTGAATGCCTTCTTGATGGAATCAAAGTAAAAAACTGAAAGCATTTCCTACTGAGGAGACTGCAGTAAATGAAGAAATTAGGAAACTTCATAACAAAGAAGTCTTCCAAGATGGCCACCAGTGAAAAAAGAGCCCAAATGTAGCACAAATATTACCCAGATGTAGACCACATTTAGCCCAATGACAAAAGTATGCAAAACACTTTTTATTTTTAGTTTTTTTGCAGTTTTATGTAGTGCAGACTGGTCAGGTATTGGAGCATTGCATCTTAAAACATGACCCCCCTACACTACAAAAACACCACTGCACTACCTTAAACCCTAAAACACTACCCCCAGCACGACCCCCTACACTACACAAGCACCACTGCACTATCCTAAACCCTAAAACACTACCCCCAGCACGACCTCCTACACTACCCAAACACCACTGCACTAACCTAAATCCTAAAACACTACCACCAGCACGACCCCCTACACTACCCAAACACCACTGCATTACCCTAAAACATGACCCCCTACACTACACAAGCACCACTGCACTAACCTAAATCCTAAAACACTACCCCCAGCCCGACCCCCTACACTACCCAAACACCACTGCACTACCCTAAAACATGACCCCCTACACTACACAAGCACCACTGCACTACCCTAAACCCTAAAACACTACCCCCAGCACGACCCCCTACACTGCCCGAACACCACTGCACTGCCCTAAACCCTGAAACACCAGCCCCTGCATGACCCCCTACACTGCCCGAACACCACTGCACTGCCCTAAACCCTGAAACACCACCCCTAGCACGACCCCTACACTGCCCGAACACCACTGCACTGCCCTAAACCCTGAAACCCTACCCCCAGCAAGACCCCCTACACTGCCCGAACACCACTGCACTGCCCTAAACCCTGAAACATCACCCCCAGCAAGACCCCCTACACTGCCCGAACACCACTGACCTAAACATTGAAACACCACCCCCAGCACGACCCCCTACACAGCCCGAACACCACTGCACTGCCCTAAACCCTGAATCACTACCCCCAGCATGACCCCCTACACTGCCCGAACACCACTGCTCTGCCCAAAACCCTGAAACACCAGCCCCAGCACGACCCCTACACTGCCCGAACACTGCACTGCCCTAAACCTTGAAACACCAGCCCCTGCACGACCCCCTACACTGCCCGAACACCACTGCACTACCCTAAACCCTGAAACATCACCCCCAGCACGACCCCCTACACTGCCCGAGCACCACTGCACTGCCCTAAACCCTGAAACACCAGCCCCAGCACGACCCCCTACACTGCCCGAACACCACTGCACTGCCCTAAACTCTGAAACACCAGCCCCAGCACGACCGCCTACACTGCCCGAACACCACTGCACTGCCCTAAACCCTGAAACACCAGCCCCAGCACGACCCCCTACACTGCCCGAACACCACTGCACTGCCCTAAACCGTGAAACACCAGCCTCAGCACGACCCCCTACACTGCCTGAACACCACTGCACTGCCCTGAACCCTGAAACACCAGCCCCAGCACAACACCCTACACTGCCCGAACACCACTGCACTGCCCTAAACCCTGAAACACCACCCCCAGCGCGACCCCCTACACTGCCCGAACACCACTGCACTGCCCTAAACCCTGAAACACCACCCCCTGCACAACCCCCTACACTGCTCGAACACTACTGCACTGCCCTAAACCCAGAAACACCATCCCCAGCATGACCCCTATACTGCACGAACACCACTGCACTGCCCTAAACCCTGAAACACTACCCCCAGCAAGACCCCCTACACTGCCCAAACACCACTGCACTGCCCTAAACCCTGAAACATCACCCCCAGCAAGACCCCCTACACTGCCCGAACACCACTGCCCTAAACCCTGAAACACCACCCCCAGCAAGACCCCCTACACTGCCCGAACACCATTGCACTGCCCTAAACCCTGAAACACCACCCCCAGCAAGACCCCCTACACTGCCCGAACACCACTGCACTGCCCTAAACCCTGAAACACCACCCCCAGCACGACCCCCTACACTGCCCGAACACCACTGCTCTGCCCAAAAACCTGAAACACCAGCCCCAGCACGACCCCCTACACTGCCCGAACACCACTGCACTGCCCTAAACCCTGAGACACCAGCCCCAGCACGACCCCCTACACTGCCCGAACACCACTGCACTGCCCTAAACCCTGAAACACCACCCCCAGCACGACCCCCTACACTGCCCGAACACCACTGCACTGCCCTAAACCCTGAAACACCAGCCCCAGCACAACCCCGTACACTGCCCGCACACCAATGCACTGCTCTAAACCCTGAAACACCAGCCCCAGCACAACCCTGTACACTGCCCGAACACCACTGCACTGCCCTAAACCCTGAAACACCAGCCCCAGCACGACCGCCTACACTGCCCCAAAACTACTGCACTGCCCTAAACCCTGAAACACCACCCCCAGCAAGACTACCTACACTGGCCGAACACCACTGCACTGCCCTAAACCCTGAAACACCACCCCCTGCACGACCCCCTACACTGCCCAAACACTACTGCACTGCCCTAAACCCTGAAACACCACCCCTCAGCACGACACCCTACACTGCCCGAACACCACTGCACTGCCCTAAACCCTGAAACACCACCCCAGCACGACCCCCTACACTGCCCTAACACCACTGCACTGCCCTAAACCCTGAAACATCACCCCCAGCACATCCCCCTACACAGCCTGAGCACCATTGCTCTGCCCTAAACCCTGAAACACTAGCCCCAGCACGACCCCCTACACTGCCCGAACACCACTGCACTGCCCTAAACCCTGAAACACCACCCCCAGCACGACCCCCTACACTGCCCGACCACCACTGCACTGCCCTAAACCCTGAAACACCAGCCCCAGCAAGACCCCCTACACTGCCCGAACACCACTGCATTGCCCTAGACTCTGAAACACCAGCCCCAGCAAGACCCCCTACAATGCCCGAACACCACTGCACTACCCTAAACCCTAAAACACTACCCCCAGCACGACCCCTACACTACACAAGCACCACTGCACTACCCTAAACCCTAAAACACTACCCCCAGCACGACCCCCTACACTACACAAACACCACTGCACTACCCTAAACCCTAAAACACTACCCCCAGCACGACCCCCTACACTACCCAAACACCACTGCACTAACCTAAATCCTAAAACACTACCCCCAGCCTGACCCCCTACACTACCCAAACACCACTGCACTACCCTAAAACATGACCCCCTACACTACACAAACACCACTGCACTACCCTAAACCCTAAAACACTACCCCCAGCATGACCCCCTACACTACACAAGCACCACTGCACTACCCTAAACCCTAAAACACTACCCCCAGCACGACCCCCTACACTGCCCGAACACCACTGCACTGCCCTAAACCCTGAAACACCAGCCCCTGCATGACCCCCTACACTGTCCGAACACCACTGCACTGCCCTAAACCCTGAAACACCACCCCTAGCACGACCCCCTACACTGCCCGAACACCACTGCACTGCCCTAAACCCTGAAACACCACCCCCTTCACGACCCCCTACACTGCCCGAACACCACTACACTGCCCTAAACCCTGAAACACCACCCCCAGCATGACCCCCTACACTGCCCTAACACCACTGCACTGCCCTAAACCCTGAAACACTACCCCCAGCAAGACCCCCTACACTGCCCGAACACCACTGCACTGCCCTAAACCCTGAAACATCACCCCCAGCAAGACCCCCTACACTGCCCGAACACCACTGCCCTAAACCCAGAAACACCATCCCCAGCATGACCCCTATACTGCACGAACACCACTGCACTGCCCTAAACCCTGAAACACTACCCCCAGCAAGACCCCCTACACTGCCCGAACACCACTGCACTGCCCTAAACCCTGAAACATCACCCCCAGCAAGACCCCCTACACTGCCCGAACACCACTGCCCTAAACCCTGAAACACCACCCCCAGCAAGACCCCCTACACTGCCCGAACACCACTGCACTGCCCTAAACCCTGAAACACCACCCCCAGCAAGACCCCCTACACTGCCTGAACACCACTGCACTAAACCCTGAAACACCACCCCCAGCACGACCCCCTACACTGCCCGAACACCACTGCTCTGCCCAAAACCCTGAAACACCAGCCCCAGCACGACCCCCTACACTGCCCGAACACCACTGCACTGCCCTAAACCCTGAGACACCAGCCCCAGCACGACCCCCTACACTGCCCGAACACCACTGCACTGCCCTAAACCCTGAAACACCACCCCCAGCACGACCCCCTACACTGCCCGAACACCACTGCACTAAACCCTGAAACACCAGCCCCAGCACAACCCCGTACACTGCCCGCACACCACTGCTCTAAACCCTGAAACACCAGCCCCAGCACAACCCCGTACACTGCCCGAACACCACTGCACTGCCCTAAACCCTGAAACACCAGCCCCAGCACGACCACCTACACTGCCCCAAAACTACTGCACTTCCCTAAACCCTGAAACACCACCCCTCAGCACGACACCCTACACTGCCCGAACACCACTGCACTGCCCTAAACCCTGAAACACCACCCCAGCACGACCCCCTACACTCCCCGAACACCACTGCACTAAACCCTGAAACACCACCCCCTGCACGACCCCCTACACTGCCAGAACACCACTGCACTGCCCTAAACCCTGAAACACCACCCCCAGCACGACCCCCTACACTGCCCTAACACCACTGCACTGCCCTAAACACTGAAACATCACCCCCAGCACATCCCCTACACTGCCTGAGCACCATTGCTCTGCCCCAAACCCTGAAACACTAACCCCAGCACGACCCCCTACACTGCCCGAACACCACTGCACTACCCTAAACCCTAAAACACTACCCCCAGCACGACCCCCTACACTACACTAACACCACTGCACTAACCTAAATCCTAAAACACTACCCCCAGCCCGACCCCCTACACTACCCAAACACCACTGCACTACCCTAAAACATGACCCCCTACACTACACAAACACCACTGCACTACCCTAAACCCTAAAACACTACCCCCAGCATGACCCCCTACACAAGCACCACTGCACTACCCTAAACCACTACCCCCAGCACGACCCCCTACACTGCCCGAACACCACTGCACTGCCCTAAACCCTGAAACACCAGCCCCTGCATGACCCCCTACACTGCCCGAACACCACTGCACTGCCCTAAACCCTGAAACACCACCCCTAGCACGACCCCCTACACTGCCCGAACACCACTGCACTGCCCTAAACCCTGAAACACCACCCCTTCACGACCCCCTACACTGCCTAAACACCACTGCACTGCCCTAAACCCTGAAATACCACCCCAGCATGACCCCCTACACTGCCCTAACACCACTGCACTGCCCTAAACCCTGAAACACTACCCCCAGCAAGACACCCTACACTGCCCGAACACCACTGCACTGCCCTAAACCCTGAAACATCACCCCCAGCAAGACCCCCTACACTGCCCGAACACCACTGACCTAAACCCTGAAACACCACCCCCAGCACGACCCCCTACACTGCCCGAACACCACTGCACTGCCCTAAACCCTGAATCACTACCCCCAGCATGACCCCCTACACTGCCCGAACAACACTGCTCTGCCCAAAACCCTGAAACACCAGCCCCAGCACGACCCCCTACACTGCCCGAACACCACTGCACTGCCCTCAACCTTGAAACACCAGCCCCTGCACGACCCCCTACACTGCCCGAACACCACTGCACTACCCTAAACCCTGAAACATCACCCCCAGCACGACCCCCTACACTGCCCGAGCACCACTGCACTGCCCTAAACCCTGAAACACCAGCCCCAGCACGACCCCTACACTGCCCGAACACCACTGCACTGCCCTAAACTCTGAAACACCAGCCCCAGCACGACCGCCTACACTGCCCGAACACCACTGCACTGCCCTAAACCCTGAAACACCAGCCCCAGCACGACCCCCTACACTGCCTGAACACCACTGCACTACCCTGAACCCTGAACCACCAGCCCCAGCACAACACCCTACACTGCCCAAACACCACTGCACTGCCCTAAACCCTGAAACACCACCCCGTGCATGACCCCCTACACTGCCCGAACACCACTGCACTGCCCTAAACCCTGAAACACCACCCCCAGCGCGACCCCCTACACTGCCCGAATACCACTGCACTGCCCTAAACCCTGAAACACCACCCCCTGCACAACCCCCTACACTGCTCGAACACTACTGCACTGCCCTAAACCCAGAAACACCATCCCCAGCATGACCCCTATACTGCACGAACACCACTGCACTGCCCTAAACCCTGAAACACTACCCCCAGCAAGACCCCCTACACTGCCCAAACACCACTGCACTGCCCTAAACCCTGAAACATCACCCCCAGCAAGACCCCCTACACTGCCCGAACACCACTGCCCTAAACCCTGAAACACCACCCCCAGCAAGACCCCCTACACTGCCCGAACACCACTGCACTGCCCTAAACCCTGAAACACCACCCCCAGCAAGACCCCCTACACTGCCCGAACACCACTGCACTGCCCTAAACCCTGAAACACCACCCCCAGCACGACCCCCTACACTGCCCGAACACCACTGCTCTGGACAAAACCCTGAAACACCAGCCCCAGCACGACCCCCTACACTGCCCGCACACCACTGCACTACCCTAAACCCTGAGACACCAGCCCCAGCACGACCCCCTACACTGCCTGAACACCACTGCACTGCCCTAAACCCTGAAACACCACCCCCAGCACGACCCCCTACACTGCCCGAACACCACTGCACTGCCCTAAACCCTGAAACACCAGCCCCAGCACAACCCCGTACACTGCCCGCACACCACTGCACTGCTCTAAACCCTGAAACACCAGCCCCAGCACAACCCCGTACACTGCCCGAACACCACTGCACTGCCCTAAACCCTGAAACACCAGCCCCAGCACGACCGCCTACACTGCCCCAAAACTACTGCACTGCCCTAAACCCTGAAACACCACCCCCAGCAAGACTACCTACACTGGCCGAACACCACTGCACTGCCCTAAACCCTGAAACACCACCCCCTGCACGACCCCCTACACTGCCCAAACACTACTGCACTGCCCTAAACCCTGAAACACCACCCCTCAGCACGACAACCTACACTGCCCGAACACCACTGCACTGCCCTAAACCCTGAAACACCACCCCAGCACGACCCCCTACACTGCCCGAACACCACTGCACTAAACCCTGAAATACCACCCCCTGCACGACCCCCTACACTGCCGGAACACCACTGCACTGCCCTAAACCCTGAAACACCACCCCCAGCACGACCCCCTACACTGCCCTAACACCACTGCACTGCCCTAAACCCTGAAACATCACCCCCAGCACATCCCCCTACACTGCCTGAGCACCATTGCTCTGCCCTAAACCCTGAAACACTAGCCCCAGCACGACCCCCTACACTGCCCGAACACCACTGCACTGCCCTAAACCCTGAAACACCACCCCCAGCACCACCCCCTACACTGCCCGAACACCACTGCACTGCCCTAAACCCTGAAACACCAGCCCCAGCAAGACCCCCTACACTGCCCGAACACCACTGCATTGCCCTAGACTCTGAAACACCAGCCCCAGCAAGACCCCCTACAATGCCCGAACACCACTGCACTGCCCTAAACCCTGAAACACCAGCCCCAGCATGACCCCCTACACAGCCCGAACACCACTGCACTGGCCTAAACCCTGAAACACCAGCCCCAGCACCACCCCCTACACTGCCCGAACACCACTGCACTGCCCTAAACCCTGAAACACCAGCCTCAGCACGACCCTCTACACTGCCCGAACACCACTGCACTGCCCTAAACCCTGAAACACCATCCCCAGCACCACCCCCTACAATGCCCGAACACCACTGTACTGCCCTAAACCCTGAAACACCACCCCCTGCACCGCCCCCTACACTGCCCGGACACCACTGCACTGCCCTAAACTCTGAAACACCACCCCCTGCACGACCCCCTACACTGCCCGAACACCACTGCACTGCCCTAAACCCTGAAACACCACCTCCTGCACCACCCCCTACACTGCCCGAACACCACTACACTGCCCTAAACCCTGAAACACCACCCCCTGCACCGCCCCTACACTGCCCGAACACCACTGCACTGCCCTAAACACTGAAACACCACCCCCAGCATGACCCCTTTACTGCTCGAACACCACTGCACTGCCCCAAACCCTGAAACACCACACCCAGCAAGACCCCCTACACTGCCCGAACACCACTGCACTGCCCTAAACCCTGAAACACCACCCCCAGCACGACCCCTACACTGCCCGAACACCACTGCTCTGGACAAAACCCTGAAACACCACCCCCAGCACGACCCCCTACACTGCCCGAACACCACTGCCCTAAACCCTGAAACACCACCCCTGCACGACCCCTACACTGCCCGAACACCACTGCACTGCCCTAAACCCTGAAACACCACCCCCTGCACGACCCCCTACACTGACTGAACACCACTGCACTGCCCTAAACCCTGAAACACCACCCCAGCACGACCCCCTACACTGCCCGAACACCACTGCACTGCCCTAAACCCTGAAACACCACCCCAGCACGACCCCCTACACTGCCCGAACACCACTGCACTGCCCTAAACCCTAGAACACTACCCCAGCATGACCCCCTACACTACCCGAACACCACTGCACTAACCCTAAAATACTCCCCCAGCACGACCCCCTACACTACCTAAACACGACTGCACTGCCCTAAACCCTAAAACACTCCCCCAGCACGACCCCCTACACTACCCGAACACCACTGCACTGCCCTAAACCCTAAAACACTACCCCCAGCACGACCCCCTACACTACCTAAACACCACTGCACTGCCCTAAACCCTAAAACACTACCCCCGCTTGACCTCCTACACTACCCAAATACCAATGCACTACCCTAATCCCTAAAACACTACCCCCGCACAACCCCCGACACGACCCAAACACCACTGCACTACCCTAAACCATAAAACACTACCCCCAGCATTACCCCCTACGCTACCCAAACACCACTGCACTACCCTAAACCCTAAAACACTACCCCCAGCAGTACCCCCTACACTACCCAAACACCATTGCACTACCCAAAACCCTAAAACACTACCCCCAGCAGTATCCCCTAAACTACCCAAACACCACTGCACTACCCTAAACCCTAAAACCCTAAAACACTAACCCCAGCACGACCCCTACACTACCCAAACACCACTGTACTACCCTAAAACACTCCCCCAGCACGACTCCCTACACTACCCAAACACCACTGCACTACCCTAAACCCTAAATCTACCCCCAGCATGACCCCCTACACTACACAAACACCACTGCACTACCCTAAACCCTAAAACACTACCCCCAGCACGACCCTCTTCACTACCTAAACACAACTGCACAATTTGTTACAGGCGTTGCAATGCAGGCCTGTGGTGCTTACTGGAAGTACCTGGTGGGCTAGTTGGGCCCCAGGGACTCTCAGGATTCAAGGTGACCTAATCCCCCAACTTAAAACGCGCCACGGGCGCGTTTGCACAGTGGTGAAGGGAGGGGGCGGGGCCTCAGGTGACATGTGCGCAAACACGCCCTGCGGTGCGTTTAAGTTGGGGAGTTAATTCCCTTTGAATCCTGGGGGCCAACTAGCCCACCAGGTACCTTCAGTAAGCACAACAGAGTTGCGTTGCAGAGAGGTGAAAAAAGGTGCGTGGCCTCGGAACGCCTCTCTGCAACTCAGCTCTGTGGTCCTAACTGTAGGTACCTGGGGGCTAGTTGGGCCCCAGGGACCCTCAGGATTCAAGGTGACTTAATCCCGCAACTTAAAATGCGCCACGGGGCGCGTTTGCACACATGTCACCTGAGGCCGCCCTCCCTTCACCACTGTGCAAACGCACACTGGCTCTGGTTAGTCAGAGTTAGTTACCACCAGTACCCGTCTGAAAAAGTTGTGGGCACAGGATGATTTTGCAACAAGGCCTCTTTCTGCTCCTCTGTTGGTTCTTTCTGCACATCTTTTGCTTCTTTCTGTGTGTTTTTCTTCTTTCTTCACATGTCCTACCTCTGTTGGCATAGTTAGAAACTAGCATTTAAAAAACCTTTGAAATTCACTTAAAAAATCATAGGTTTCAGGCACGTTATAGTTAGAAATTAGCATTTAAAAAACCTTTGAAATTCACTGAAAAAACCATAGGTTTCAGGCACGTTATAGTTAGAAATTAGCATTTAAAAAACCTTTGAAATTCACTGAAAAAACCATAGGTTTCAGGCACGTTATAGTTAGAAATTAGCATTTAAAAAACCTTTGAAATTCACTGAAAAAACCATAGGTTTTAGGGACAGTTATAGTTAGTTGGACATTGCACTCGTACAAAACCCGTGAAATTCCCCTGTTATAGTTAGTTCAGCTAACTATAACTCGTGCCCCACAATGCACTGCTGATGACGTCACATATTACATCACTCATGACATGGTCAGTGACATCACTGATGACATCACTGATGACATCTCAAATGACATCACTGATGACATCATCCATGTGATAATTTCATGCATCTTCTCACACCCTAATATAACTTTTGATACACCCACTCTAAATTACAGACTGCCATTCTCAAAACCATAGACACTCCAACACCAAAAACTACATACCCACTCACTGATTCTTAGGTCTACACACACATCCACTCACTCACCTGTACAGTCACTCATACTTAGTCACTCAGTACAGGACTATCATATGCACTCATACACCTATATAAACACTCACACACCGCCACTCATCCATAGAGGTACTCACACACCTAGTCAGTCATGCAAAAAATTAATCACACACCCATTTACTCACCTATACAGTTATACACACACCAGCTCACTTACTCATACAAATACTAGCACATTCTTACGCTCTTATACAATAACTGATACAAGCACACACGCATCCATACAGCCACTCTCACAATAACACACTCTCACTTATAGCCATTTAAATACTCTAACACACATATATACTGCCTTTTACATATGTAGTTACTCGCACCTGTACCACTGAGATATACATTCACTCACTAACACACCCATACACACACTCACCCACCCAAGCAGTCCATCACAGATGCACTCTTGAAATCATGCACCCAGTAAATCACCCACTCACACATCTATGTATAGAGTCACACACACCCCACCCACACAAACACTCAGGCAGCCATACAGATACTCAGAGAACCAATCAATAACCCATATAGACACTCATGTAGCTATTCGCAAATCCATGCATCCACTTACACACCAACAAACAGACGGATACAGACATTCACACAGTTTAGTCACTAACCCATGCATTCAGTAAGATAAGTTTATTCACTCACTTGTAGTCAGTCACTCACGTACTAAATCATCCATTCAGACACTTATACACCCACTCATTCTTCAATACGCCTTTCCCTATATATATTAAACATATTTAAACTTTACAGAACACACAGTCACTGGATGATGTCATCAGTGATGTCATCAGTGATGTCATTTGAGATGTCATCAGTGATGTCATCAGTGATGTCACTGACCATGTCATGAGTGATGTAATATGTGACGTCATCAGCAGTGCATTGCGGGGGCACGAGTTATAGTTAGCTGAACTAACTATAACGGGGGAATTTCACGGGTTTTGTACGAGTGCAATGTCCAACTAACTAGAACTGTCCCTAAAACCTATGGTTTTTTCAGTGAATATATATATATATATATTATCTACTGGCGGTCGCCAGTAGATAGTTATAGTTAGGACCTATTATCCATAGGAAATCCGCGACATTCTATTTGCAATAACGTTGGCGTCGGTTGACGAATCTTCGCGAAAGCTTCCAACTTGTTGGGGCGCTCCGCTCCTACCCTGAAAGTCTCGGGGTGATACGTCAAGCGGGGGCCGAGAAAAAAGGGGGGTCCCAAAACGCGTTTTCCCCATTCATTTTTCCATAGGAACCTTTAGTCGCAGCTACAGCCCGAACTGCTGAACGGAATTACACCAAATTTGGCAAAGAGGTAGCCCTTGGTTCAGACTGGTGCCTTTTGCTTAAATGGTGTAAATCCGTTCAGTAGTTCCTGAGAAATTCACAAGTAAAGTCACATATATATCTATGGGCGCGTCGGATCCGCGTACCCTCAGCGCACCCTGCGCGCACCGTCCCGATCACGAGCTGCATGCTAATTGGCTGTCAGCTGGCTGTCAACATTCCGATTCAGGAAGTGTTGGCAGCCATTTTGTCCCTCGTTAGAACCGAGGGACAGAAACAAGTGCGCAAAGCGCACAAAGGGGGCAGGGTAGAAACACCCTAACCCCTAGGCCTGCTCAGGGGTCCCACAAGGACCCCCTGAGCAAAAGCATTTTTTTTTTTTTTAAATCGGCAGGATGCGCTCAGGGTGCGCGGATCCTGCCGAAAAAAAAAAAAAAAAAATCGAAGCGCGGTCTCCCGCGCTTCGATGTAAATTTGCCCCCGGGTGGGCCAAGTCCCGGGGGCATGCTGGGGGGGTTTATTTTATGTATGGGGGGCCTCTAAGGGCCCCCAAGCCCCGGGGACCACCACCCCCGGGGCTTTATCATAAATGGTGCGGGAGGGCTCTGAGCCCTCCCTCAGCCCCGGGGACCGCCACCTCCCCGGGGCTTTTTTTTTAAACCTGTGTGGGGGCTCCAGCCCCCACACGCCCCGGGACCACCACCTCCCGGGGCACTAAGAAAATTGAAAATGGGGGTCCGTTTTGGACCCCAAGCCCCGGGGACCACCACCTCCCGGGGCTTTCAAAGTGTAGGGAGGGGGCCGCGCGGCCCCCTCCTGGAGCCCTTGATGGCCCTGGGGACCGCCACCCCCAGGGCCGGCTCCTGCAGTGTCCCGGGGTGCCTACCCCTGGGACACTGCTGTTTGCTATGACAGGAAGGGAGCCTCGCGGCTCCCGCCCTGTCATAGCAAACTTGGTTTGCATTTTGAAAGAGAGAGCAGGAAACCTGCTCTCTCTTTCAAAATGCAAACCAGTGCTTTCCACATGGGGAGCAGCATCTTAGCTGCTCCCCATGTGGAAAAGCAATGCCGGCTCCCATAGGACGCGGGGAGCTGGCTGGACTGTTGGGGGATTGGGGACCCCCACAGTCCCCAACCAGAGGCCAGGCCCCGGGGATGGGGTCCCCGGGGCCATAAGTGGCCCGGGAGGGGGCCACGCAGCCCCCTCCCCAAATAAAAAAATAAATAAAAATAAAAAAAATAAGGGCAAGGCCGGCCCCGAGGGATGGGGTCCCCGGGGCCTTAAATGGCCTGAGGAGGGGGCCACGCAGCCCCTCCATATTTTTATTTAAAAAGAGGGCATGCCCGGGGGATGGGGTCCCGGGGCCAATAGAGGCCCAGGGAAGGGGGCCACGCGGCCCCCTTCCCGTTTTTTTTAAAATAAAACAAAAAAAAATGCTCAGGCCCCGGGGGATGGGGTCCCCAAAAAACAAACAAACAAAAAACGGCATCGTGACGGAGGCCCCGCCCCCTCCCTGCAGTACTCTGCAAACGCACCCCCTGGCGCGTTTTAAGAAGGGGAAGTAATTCCCCTTGAATACTGGGGTCCCTGAGGGCCAACTAGCCCACCAGGAACCTCCAGTATGCGCCAGGGGCTGCCTTGCAGAGAGGTGTACAGAGGCCACGCCCTTTTTACACCTCTCTGCAACGCAGCTCTGTGGCGCTTAATGGAGGAAGCTGGTGGGCTAGTTGCACCCCAGGGACCCTCAGGATTCAAGGGAGTTAATCCCCCGACTTAAAACGCGCCACGGGGCGCGTTTGCACAGTGGTGAAGGGAGGGGCGGGGCCTGAGGTGACATGTGTGCAAACAGGCCCCGTGGCGCGTTTTAAGATGGGGAATTAAATCGCCTTCAATCCTGAGGGTCCCTGAGGCCAACTAGCCCAACAGGTACATCCAGAAAGCGCCACAGAGCTGCGTTGCAGAGAGGTGTAAAAGGGGTGTGGCCTCTCTACACGTCTCTGCAACGCAGCCCCTAGCACATACTGGAGGTTCCTGGTGGGCTAGTTGGCCCCTAGGGACCCTCATGATTCAAGGGGACTTAATCCCCCAACTTAAAACGCGCCACGGGCGCGTTTGCACAGATGTCACCTCAGGCCCCGCCCCCTCCCTTCACCATTGTGCAAATATTCCTCTAAAATCTGCCGAACTACGAATTCTGATTTACTCACCTGTTATCAGGAGAGACCTCAGTGCTGCATCTTTCAGCCCAGTACTAATCCTGAAAAGTAATTTTAACCGTACTTACCAGTAACTTGAATTTCCTTCCATAGGATATCATTGCCTGCTTTTTGCTGAAAAAGTTTCTAAGTGTTGATTTTTGAAACATACAAATATTCCTCTAAAATCAGCCGAAATACGAATTCCGATTTACTCACCTGTTATCAGGAGAGACCTCAGTGCTGTATCTTTCAGCCCAGTACTGGTCCTGAAAAGTAATTTTAACCGTACTTACCAGTAACTTGAATTTTCTTCCATAGGCTAACATTGACTGGTTTCACTTGGAAATTCTTCTAAGTGTGCAGTTTTGGAACTTTAAAATATACCTCTAAAATCAGCCGAAATACGAATTCCGATTTACTCACCTGTTATCAGGAGAGACATCAGTGCTGCATCTTTTAGCCCAGCACTGACCCTGAAAAGTAATTTTAACCGTACTTACCAGTAACTTATATTTTCTTCCATAGGAATCCATTGTCTGGTTTTCAGCAGAAAAGTTTCAAAGTGTCGATTTTCACAAACTACAAATATTCCTTAAAAATCGCCTGTATGACTTAAACGCATTCTTTCAACTGTTTACAGGAGATGCACCAGTGCTGGATCCAGGATCCAACACTGAGTAAGAAAAAGTAACGATAACACTACTTACCTGCTAAGTGAATTTCCTCCCATAGGATAACATTGGTGATTCTATGTGAAAAAGTTTGTGTCAACTTTTAAAATACAATAATATTCCTTAAAAATCACTACTGTAACCAAAACGCTTTTACTCAACTGTTTACAGGAGATGTCCCAGGACTGAATCTAGGATCCAGTCCTGTGGTTAGAAAAGTAATCCATAAAGTAACTAATTGCATTTAACTAGAAATTCACATTGAGCTGAATGTTGCATTGTGTTTGAAAATGTGTTGCCCATTGCAACAACTGTAACTACTGTACTTAAAAGTCTATTGCCTATGTGCAAAGTATTTAAACTAAAGTAATTCATTCTGAGAAAGTATTTTTGTAATGTATAATGTACTTACAATGTAATTTAAAAAATAAAATATGTAAAAAAAACATTGTTTCTAAAAATGTAGTAAATCAGTATGAAAAAAATAAATATAACAATTAATACATTTAAAAATTGTCATTTACAAAACTTTTGAAATTCACTGAAAAAACCGTAGGTTTCAGACATGTTATAGTTAGGAATTAGCATTTAAAAAACCTTTGAAATTCACTGAAAAAACCATAGGTTTCAGACACGTTATAGTTAGAAATTAGCATTTAAAAAACCTTTGAAATTCACTGAAAAAACCATAGGTTTCAGGCACGTTATAGTTAGAAATTAGCATTTAAAAAACCTTAGAAATTCACTGAAAAAACCATAAGGTTTTAGGGACAGTTATAGTTAGTTGGACATTGCACTCGTACAAAACCCGTGAAATTCCCCGTTATAGTTAGTTCAGGTAACTATAACTCGCGCCCCGCAATGCACTGCTGATGACGTCACATATTACATCACTCATGACTTGGTCAGTGACATCACTGATGACATCACTGATGACATCTCAAATGACATCACTGATGACATCACTGATGACATCATCCATGTGAGAATTTAATGCATCTTCTCACACCCTAATATAAGTATTGATACACCCACTCTAAATTACAGACTGCCATTCTCAAAACCATACACACTCCAATACCAATAAGTACATACCCACTCACTGATTCTTAGGTCTACACACACATCTACTCACTCACCCGTACAGTCACTCATACTTACAGTCACTCAGTACAGGACTATCATATGCACTCATACACCTATATAAACACTCACACAACGCAACTCATCCATAGAGGTACTCACACACCTAGTCAGTCATGCAAATAATTAATCACACTCCAATTTACTCACCTATACAGTTATACACACCAGCTCACTTACTCATAAAAATACTAGCACATTCTTACGCTCCTATGCAATCACTGATGCAAGCACACACTCATCCATATAGCCACTCTCACAATCACACACTCTCACTTATAGCCATTTATATACTCCAACACACATATATACTGCCTTTCACATATGTAGTTACTCACACATGTACCACTGAGATATACATTCAATCACTAACACACCCATACACACACTCACCCACCCATACAGTCCATCACAGACGCACTCTTGAAACCATGCACCCAGTGAATCACCCACTCACACATCTATGCACAGTCACACACACCCCACCCACACAAACACTGAGGCACCCATACAGATACTCAGAGAACCAATCCATAACCCATATAGACACTCATTTAGCTAGTCAGAAACCCATGCAGTTGCTTACACAACAACAGACAGACGGATACAGACATTCACACAGTTTAGTCACTCACCCATGCATCCAGTAAGATACGTTTAATCACTCACTTATAGACTCAGTCACGCACCTACTAAATCATCCATTCAGGCGCTTCTACACCCACTCATTCTTCAATACGCCTTTCCCTATATATATTAAACATATTTAAACTTTACAGAAACACACAGTCACTGGATGATGTCATCAGTGATGTCATCAGTGATGTCATCAGTGATGTCATTTGAGATGTCATCAGTGATGTCACTGACCATGTCATGAGTGATGTAATATGTGACGTCATCAGCAGTGCATTGCGGGGCGCGAGTTATAGTTAGCTGAACTAACTATAACGGGGAATTTCACGGGTTTTGTACGAGTGAAATGTCCAACTAACTATAACTGTCCCTAAAACCTATGGTTTTTTCAGTGAATTTCAAAGGTTTTTTAAATGCTAATTTCTAACTATAACAGTGTCTGAAACCTATGGTTTTTTCAGTGAATTTCAAAGGTTTTTTAAATGCTAATTTCTAACTATAACGTGCCTGAAACCTATGATTTTTTAAGTGAATTTCAAAGGTTTTTTTAAATGCTAGTTTCTAACTATGCCTACAGAGGTAGGACATGTGAAGAAAGAAGAAAAAACGCACAGAAAGAAGCAAAAGATGTGCAGAAAGAACCAACAGAGGAGCAGAAAGAGGCCTTGTTGCAAAATCATCCTGTGCCCACAACTTTTTCAGACGGGTACTGGTGGTAACTGACTCTGACTAACCAGAGCCAGTGCTATGCTAAAAGACACTTAGAATACAGTGAAAACACCTACATACACTAGGGAACACTATGCGTTGGGGTACCCCTGTGATTAGCATGACCTCCTCTGCAAGTCCCTAGTACATAATAGGGCAGGGGGATTAAAACTACCTCTTAAAACGCGCTACAGGGCGCGTTTGCACAGTGGTAAAGGGAGGGGGCCTGAGGTGACATGTGTGCAAACGCACCCCGTGGCGCGTTTTAAGTTGCGGGATTAAGTCCCCTTGAATTCTGAGGGTCCCTGGGGCCCAACTAGCCCCCAGGTACCTACAGTTAGGACCACAGAGCTGAGTTGCAGAGAGGCGTTCCGAGGCCACGCACCTTTTTCACCTCTCTGCAACGCAACTCTGTTGTGCTTACTGAAGGTACCTGGTGGGCTAGTTGGCCTCCAGGGTCCCTCAGGATTCAAAGGGAATTAATTCCCCAACTCAAAACGCACCACAGGGCGTGTTTGCGCACATGTCACCTGAGGCCCCGCCCCTCCCTTCACCACTGTGCAAACGCGCCCCGTGGTGCTTTTTAAGTTGGGGGATTAGGTCACCTTGAATCCTGAGGGTCCCTGGGGCCCAACTAGCCCACTAGGTACTTCCAGTAAGCACCACAGGCCTGCGTTGCAACGCCTGTAACAAATTGTGCAGTTGTGTTTAGGTAGTGAAGAAGGTCGTGCTGGGGCTAGTGTTTTAGGGTTTAGGGTAGTGCAGTGGTGTTTGTGTAGTGTAGGGGGTCATGCTGGGGGTAGATTTAGGGTTTAGGGTAGTGCAGTGGTGTTTGGGTAGTGTAGGGAGTCGTGCTGGGGGAGTGTTTTAGGGTTTAGGGTAGTGCAGTGGTGTTT
This sequence comes from Calotriton arnoldi, assembly GCA_963921515.1. NCBI lineage: Eukaryota > Metazoa > Chordata > Amphibia > Caudata > Salamandridae > Calotriton > Calotriton arnoldi. Next base: position 589,007 of record CAWUFW010001349.1, on the reverse strand, counting down.
GGGTAGTGTAGGGGGTCGTGCTGGGGGTAGTGATTTAGGGTAGTGCAGTGGTGTTTGGGTAGTGTAGGGGTACTGCTGGGGGTAGTGTTTTAGGGTTTAGGTTAGTGCAGTGGTGTTTGGGTAGTGTAGGGGTACTGCTGGGGGTAGTGTTTTAGGGTTTAGGGTAGTGCAGTGGTGTTTGGGTAGTGTAGGGGGTAGTGTTTTAGGGTAGTGCAGTGGTGTTTGTGTAGTGTAGGAGGTCATGTTTTAGGGTAGTGCAGTGGTGTTTGTGTAGTGTAGGGGGTCATGTTTTAGGGTAGTGCAGTGGTGTTTGGGTAGTGTAGGGGGTCGTGCTGGGGTAGTGTTTTAGGATTTAGGTTAGTGCAGTGGTCTTTGGGTAGTGTAGGGAGTCGTGCGGGGGTAGTGTTTTAGGGTTTAGGGTAGTGTAGGGGGTCATGCGGGGGGTAGTGTTTTAGGGATTAGGGTAGTGCATTGGTGTTTGGGTAGTGTAGGGGGTCATGCGGGGGTGGTGTTTTAGGGTTTAGGGCAGTGCAGTGGTGTTTGGGTAGTGTAGGGGGTCGTGCTGGGGGGGAGTGTTTTAGGGTTTAGGGCAGTGCAGTGGTGTTCGGGTAGTGTAGGAGGTCGTGCTGGGGGAGTGTTTTAGGGTTTAGGGTAGTGCAGTGGTGTTTGTGTAGTGTAGGGGGTCATGTTTTAGGGTAGTGCAGTGGTGTTTGGGTAGTGTAGGGGGTCGTGCTGGGGGTAGTGTTTTAGCATTTAGGTTAGTGCAGTGGTGTTGGGGTAGTGTTTTAGGGTTTAGGGTAGTGCAGTGGTGTTTGTGTAGTGTAGGGGGTCATGCTGGGGGTAGTGTTTTAGGGTTTAGGATAGTGCAGTGGTGCTTGTGTAGTGTAGGGGGTCGTGCTGGGGTAGTGTTTTAGGGTTTAGGGTAGTGCAGTGGTGTTTTTGTAGTGTAGGGGGTCATGTTTTAAGATGCAACGCTCCAATACCTGACCAGTCTGCACTACATAAAACTACAAAAAACTAAAAATAAAAAGTGTTTTGCACACTTTTGTCATTGGGCTATATGTGGGCTACATCTCGGTAATATTTGTGCTACATTTGGGCTCTTTTTTCACTGGTGGCCATCTTGGAAGACTTCTTTGTTATGAAGTTTCCTAATTTCCTCATTTACTGCAGTCTCCTCAGTAGGAAATGCTTTCAGTTTTTTACTTTGATTCCATCAAGAAGGCATTCAGATGTGTCACACATTTGCCATAAATTCAGAATGTTATTACTCTAGTTGTTCATTAGATCACTGTAGTAAAGCTACTGCTCACCAAGGAGTTAACTGGAAGTCTACTGCTGGTATTGAAAGTGATTGTTTCAGTCTGCATGTCAGAATTTTCTAATGAAATAGAAGAGGATTTGAGATCTCACTTAAAACATGAACTAAATTTTCTTTTTGCAGCACTAACCATAATTTCTATGGCAAAATGAACCCCCTCATTTTGTTCCTTTTTAAATTAAATGTTTTAAGTGTTACCAGTTTATTCCAATCAAGATGGCTGCAGGTGTGCCATACTTTTGTCATAAGTAAGGCTGTTAGCACTCTAGTTGTTCTTTAGAACACTCTGGGAAGCTGCAGTAGAACACAAAGGCATCAACTGACAGGCTGCTCCTGTTGAAATATAACAGGAAGATATTTGAGATCTCACTTAAAACATGTCCTAATTTTTCTTTCTACAGCACTAACCATAATTTCTATGGCAAAATGAACCCCCTCATTTTGTTCCTTTTTAAATTAAATGTTTTAAGTGTTACCAGTTTATTCCAATCAAGATGGCTTCAGGTGTGCCATACTTTTGTCATAGGTAAGGTTGTTAGCACTCTAGTTGTTCTTTAGAACACTCTGGGAAGCTGCAGTAGAACACAAAGGAATCAACTGACAGTCTCTGCCCTTGTTGGATGTACATGTTTTACTGAGAATGTCAGACTTCATTCTCACATGACTGAGAAAGATAATGTGAATTTACAGAAAATATGCTCTCATTTTAGCTTCTGGGGCACCTTCCAAAACTGTATGGGACAAACATGTGAAAATAGTTTTCTCTCAAACATGATTCATGATATCCCAGCAGAAGGTTTTTCACAGGGTAAAATCACCTTAGAACACACCACAATTCCTGAAATTAGTATGGTACCATCAACAAATGAATTCTAATGTAACTAAAGTCTGTTATCACCCTTTATAGTTCTGCTTTTGGTAACCCTCAAAATCTTCGATTCACTACAATGCATTTCAAAGGGGTACTATCATTTATATTGGTCCCAAGATGGCTGCCAGCAATTCCAGGATGAAGTGCTGACAGCCAATCAGATCTCTCGATGACATGTGTGGTTAGGCTCCGCCCAGATATATGTGTTTTTACTTTTGATTTTCTCAGCAACTACTGAACGGATTTACACCATGTAACCAAAAGGGTTCTTTTTGAACCAAGAACTACCTCTTTGCCAAATTTGGTGTAATTCCGTTCAGCAGTTCGGGCTGTAGCCTTGCATAAAGTTTCCTATGGGAAATTGATTTTTTGACTCTTATTTTTTAATTTCTCCGCAACTACTGAACGGATTTACACCATTTAACAAAAGGGTTCTTTCTGAACCAAGAACTACCTCTTTGCCAAATTTGGTGTAATTCCGTTCAGCAGTTCGGGCTGTAGCCATGTCTAAAGTTTCCTATGGGAAAATGAATGGGGAAAACACGTTTTGGGATCCCCCTTTTTCTCGGCCCCCGCTTGACGAATCACCCTGAGACTTTCAGGGTAGGAGCGGACCGGAGCGGGCCATAAAGTTTGAAAATTTCGCGAAGATTCGTCCACCGACGCAAGAGTTATTTCAAATAGAATGTCGCGGATTTCCTATGGAAAATAGGTCCTAACTATAACTATCTACTGGCGACCGCCAGTAGATAATATATATATATATATATATATATATATATATATATATATATATTCACTGAAAAAACCAGAGGTTTTAGGGACAGTTATAGTTAGTTGGACATTGCACTCGTACAAAACCCGTGAAATTCCCCGTTATAGTTAGTTCAGCTAACTATAACTCGCGCCACCGCAATGCACTGCTGATGACGTCACATATTACATCACTCATGACATGGTCAGTGACATCACTGATGACATCACTGATGACATCTCAAATGACATCACTGATGACATCATCCAGTGACTGTGTGTTTCTGTAAAGTTTAAATATGTTTAATATATATAGGGAAAGGCGTATTGAAGAATGAGTGGGTGTATAAGTGTCTGAATGGATGATTTAGTACGTGCGTGACTGACTCTACAAGTGAGTGATTAAACGTATCTTACTGAATGCATGGGTTAGTGACTAAACTGTGTGAATGTCTGTATCCGTCTGTTGGTGTGTAAGTGGATGCATGGATTTGCGAATAGCTACATGAGTGTCTATATGGGTTATTTATTGGTTCTATGAGTATCTGTATGGGTGCCTGAGTGTTTGTGTGGATGGGGTGTGTGCGACTGTGCATAGATGTGTGAGTGGGTGATTCACTGGGTGGATGGTTTCAAGAGTGCATCTGTGATAGACTGTATGGGTGGGTAAGTGTGTGTAAGAGTGTGTTAGTGAGTGAATGTATGTCCCAGTGGTACATGTGTGAGTAACTAAATATGTGAAAGGCAGTATATATGTGTATTGGAGTATATAAATAGCTATAAGCAAGAGTGAGTGATTGTGATAGTGGCTGTATGGATGAGTGTGTGCTTGTATCAGTGATTGTATAAGAGCGTAACAATGTGCTAGTATTTGTATGATTAAGTGAGCTGGTGTGTGTATAACTGTATAGGTGAGTAAATGGCAGTGTGTTTAATTATTTGCATGACTGACTAGGTGTGTGAGTACCTCTATGGCTGAGTGGCGGTGTTTGAGTGTCTATATAGGAGTAAGAGTGCATATGATAGTCCTGTACTGAGTGACCATAAGTATGAGTGACTGTACGGGTGAGTGAGTGGATGTGTGTGTGTAGACCTAAGAATCAGTGAGTGGGTATGTAGTTATTGGTGTTGGAGTGTCTATGGTTTTACGAATGGCACTCTGTAATTTAGATTGGGTGTATCAAAGATTATATTAGGGTGTGAGGAGCTGCATCAGATTATCACGTGGATGATGTCATCAGTGATGTCATTTGAGATGTCATCAGTGATGTCATCAGTGATGTCACTGACCATGTCATGAGTGATGTAATATGTGACGTCATCAGCAGTGCATTGCGGGGCGCGAGTTATAGTTAGCTGAACTAACTATAACGGGAGAATTTCACGGGTTTTGTACGAGTGCAATGTCCAACTAACTATAACTGTCCCTAAAACCTCTGGTTTTTTCAGTGAATTTCAAAGGTTTTTTAAATGCTAATTTCTAACTATAACGTGTCTGAAACCTATGGTTTTTTCAGTGAATTTCAAAGGTTTTTAAAATGCTAATTTGTAACTATAACGTGCCTGAAACCTACGGTTTTTTCAGTGAATTTCAAAGGTTTTTAAATGACAATTTTTAAATGTATTAATTTTTATATTCATTTTTTTCATACTGATTTACTACATTTTTAGAAACAATTTCTTTTACATATTTTATTTTTTAAATTACATTGTAATTACATTATACATTACATTACAAAAAATACTTTCTCAGAATGAATTACTTTAGTTTAAATACTTTGCACATAGGCAATAGACTTTTAAGTACAGTAGTTACAGTTGTTGCAATGGGCAACACATTTTCAAACACAATGCAACATTCAGCTCAATGTGAATTTCTAGTTAAATGCAATTAGTTACTTTATGGATTACTTTTCTAACCACAGGACTGGATCCTAGATTCAGTCCTGGTACATCTCCTGTAAACAGTTGAGTAAAAGCGTTTTGGTTACAGTCGTGATTTTTAAGGAATATTATTGTATTTTAAAAGTTGACACTTGGAAACTTTTTCTCATAGAATCACCAATGTTATCCTATGGAAGGAAATTCACTTAGCAGGTAAAAACTGTTATCGTTACTTTTTCTTACTCAGTGTTGGATCCTGGATCCAGCACTGGTGCATCTCCTGTAAACAGTTGAAAGAATGCGTTTAAGTCATACAGGCGATTTTTAAGGAATATTTGTAGTTTGTGAAAATCGACACTTTGAAACTTTTCTGCTGAAAACCAGACAATGGATTCCTATGGAAGAAAATATAAGTTACTGGTAAGTACGGTTAAAATTACTTTTCAGGACCAGTACTGGGCTGAAAGATACAGCACTGAGGTCTCTCCTGATAACAGGTGAATAAATCGGAATTCGTATTTCAGCTGATTTTAGAGGAATAGTTGTATGTTTCAAAAATCAACACTTAGAAACTTTTTCAGCAAAAAGCAGGCAATGATATCCTATGGAAGGAAATTCAAGTTACTGGTAAGTACGGTTAAAATTACTTTTGAGGATCAGTACTGGGCTGAAAGATGCAGCACTGAGGTCTCTCCTGATAACAGATGAGTAAATCGGAATTCGTATTTCGGCTGATTTTAGATGAATATTTTAAAGTTCCAAAACTCCACACTTGGAAGAATTTCCAAGTGAAACCAGTCAATGTTAGCCTATGGAAGGAAATTCAAGTTACTGGTAAGTACGGTTAAAATTACTTTTCAGGACCAGTACTGGGCTGAAAGATGCAGCACTGAGGTCTCTCCTGATAACAGGTGAGTAAATCAGAATTCGGATTTCGGCTGATTTTAGAGGAATATTTGTATGTTTCAAAAATCAACACTTAGAAACTTTTTCAGCAAAAAGAAGTCAATGATATCCTATGGAAGGAAATTCAAGTTACTGGTAAGTACGGTTAAAATTACTTTTGAGGATCAGTACTGGGCTGAAAGATGCAGCACTGAGGTCTCTCCTGATAACAGGTGAGTAAATCGGAATTCGTATTTCAGCTGATTTTAGAGGAATATTTTAAAGTTCCAAAACTCCACACTTAGAAGAATTTCCAAGTGAAACCAGTCAATGTTAGCCTATGAAGGAAATTCAAGTTACCGGTAAGTACGGTTAAAATTACTTTTCAGGACCAGTACTGGGCTGAAAGATGCAGCACTGAGGTCTCTCCTGATAACAGGTGAGTAAATCGGAATTCGTATTTCGGCTGATTTTAGAGGAATATTTTAAAGTTCCAAAACTCCACACTTAGAAGAATTTCCAAGTGAAACCAGTCAATGTTAGCCTATGAAGGAAATTCAAGTTACCGGTAAGTACGGTTAAAATTACTTTTGAGGATCAGTACTGGGCTGAAAGATGCAGCACTGAGGTCTCTCCTGATAACAGGTGAGTAAATCGGAATTCGGATTTCGGCTGATTTTAGAGGAATATTTGCACAATGGTGAAGGGAGGGGCGGGGCCTGAGGTGACATCTGTGCAAACGCGCCCCGTGGTGCGTTTTAAGTTGGGGGATTAAGTCCCCTTGAATCATGAGGGTCCCTACGGGCCAACTAGCCCACCAGGAACCTCCAGTATGCGCCAGGGGCTGCGTTGCAGAGACATGTACAGAGGCCACACCCCTTTTACACCTCTCTGCAACGCAGCTCTGTGGCGCTTTCTGGACGTACCTGTTGGGCTAGTTGGACCCCAGGGACCCTCAGGATTGAAGAGGATTTAATTCCCCATCTTAAAACGCGCCACGGGGCCTGTTTGCACACATGTCACCTGAAGCCCCGCCCCTCCCTTCACCACTGTGCAAACGCGCCCCGTGGCGCGTTTTAAGTCGGGGGATTAACTCCCCTTGAATCCTGAGGGTCCCTGGGGTGCAACTAGCCCACCATATACCTCCAAAAGCGCCATAGAGCTGCGTTGCAGAGAGGTGTAAAGGGGCGTGGCCTCTGTACACCTCTCTGCAAGGCAGCCCTGGCGCATACTGGAGGTTCCTGGTGGGCTAGTTGGCCCCAGGGACCCCAGTATTCAAGGGGATTCGTTCCCCTCTGCAAACGCGCCAGGGCGCGTTTGCAGAGTGGTGAAGGAAGGGGCGGGGCCTGCGGGCCCGATCGTTTTTTTTTTTTTTTTGGGAGGGGGCCGCGTGGCCCCCTCCCGAGCCACTACTTGCCCCGGGGACCCCATCCCCCGGGGCTGGCCCTCTCGTTGGGGACTGTGGGGGGTCCCCAATCCCCCACAGTCCCGCCGGCTCCCCGTGTCCTACGGGAGCCGGCATTGCTTTACACATGGGGAGCAGCTAACATGCTGCTCCCCATGTGGAAAGCAATCGGCTTTGGATATTGGAAGAGAGAGCAGGTTTCCTGCTCTCTCTTCCAATATCCAAAGCAGTTTGCAATGACAGGACGGGAGCCGCGAGGCTCCCGTCCTGTCATTGCAAACAGCAGTGTCCCGGGGGTAGGCACCCGGGACACTGCAGGAGCCGGCCCTGGGGGGTGGTGGTCCCCAGGGCCATCAAGGGCTCCAGGAGGGGGCCGCGCGGCCCCCTCCCATTCAGTGCACAGCCCCGGGGAGGTGGTGGTCCCCGGGGCTCTGGGAGTCCAAAACGGACCCCATTGTAATTTTTCTTAGTGCCCCGGGGAGGTGGTGGTCCCCGGGCGTGTGGGGGCTGGAGCCCCCACACAGGTTTTTAATTAAAAAAAGAAGCCCCGGGGAGGTGGTGGTCCCCGGGGCTGCGGGAGGGCTCAGAGCCCTCCCGCACCATTCTACATAAAGCCCCGGGGGTGGTGGTCTCCGGGGCTTGGGGGCCCTTAGAGGCCCCCACACATAAAATTAACCCCAGCATGCCCCCGGGACTTGGCCCACCCGGGGGCCAGTAACTATCGAGCGCGGGAGACCGCGCTCGATTTTTTTCCGGCAGGGTTCGCGCTCCCTGAGCGCATCCTGCCGAATTTTAAAAAAAAAATATTTTTTTGCCCAGGGGGTCCTTGTGGGACCCCTGAGCAGACCTAGGGGTCAGGGTGTTTCTACCCTGCCCCCTTTGTGCGCTTTGCGCACTTGTTTCTGTCCCTCGGTTCTACCGAGGGACAAAATGACTGCCAACACTTCCTGATTTGGAGTGTTGACAGCCAATTAACATGCAGCTCGTGATCGGGACGGTGCGCGCAGGGTGCGCTGAGGTGCACGCGGACCCTACTCGGCCATAGATATCACTAACTTTTTACTTTTCATTTTCTCAGCAACTACTGAACGGATTTACACCATTTAACAAAAGGGTTCTTTCTGAACCAAGAACTACCTCTTTGCCAAATTTGGTGTAATTCCGTTCAGCAGTTCGGGCTGTAGCCGTGTCTAAAGTTTCCTATGGAAAATTGCATGGGGAAAACGCGTTTTGGGACCCCCTTTTTCTCGTCCCCGCTTGACGAATCCCCCGAGACTTTCAGGGTAGGAGCGGACCGGAGCGGGCCACAAAGTTTGAAAATTTCGCGAAGATACGTCAACCGGCAAGAGAGTTATTTCAAATAGAATGTCGCGGATTTCCTATGGATAATAGGTTGTAACTATAACTATCTACTGGCGACCGCCAGTAGATAATATATATATATATATATATATATATATATATATATATATATATATATATATATATATATATACTGCACTGAGGAAGGCAATATGCTGAAACGCGTCTGCGGATTGTTTTTTTTTTGTTAAAGGGGCTTTCAGACAGCTGTCTTCATTCATTGGCCTGTTGAGTCATTCACATTTTCCTTCCGCCCACTACGGCATGGGGAAGGGGGCAGCACACTTCAGCCACTGGCTTACTTCACTTAGAGTGACTGCATTTTGCTCTTTCACAAGGAGCACATCCGCACACAAGGTAGTTCTCTTCAGTGCCAGTCTTGTGTTTTTACTTTATTACTTTGGTGTTGCCTTTGTGTTTAGAGTCTGATTTGATAGTATGCCACTTTCTACCAGCTCTTCCATGTTGAGCACATTTCAGCTCCAGTTACTGTCTCCATGCTAATGGTTTTTATAAATCACTTTTGTAGTGCCCTCTATTTCTGACTGCTGTTATTTCACAGTATGCCAGATTGTGTCCATTTGAAACTGTTCTTAATGAAATTGTAATTTTTTTAGTATGTTTGTATCTATATCTGTACTCCCTTATACTATGGTGCTATGTATTTTAATTGAGGAGTACATTTATATTTGTAAACTAATCTGTATGTCATGCTTTGTATGGCTTTCTCGTGTGCTTTTAGTGCTGTTTTATGTCTATAGACATTTAACTATTATATTTCAGATTTCAATATACTTTATTCGGCTGACATAGCCATAAAAGGCAACAAAGCCGTAAAAATATACAGTTCAAGTGTAATCAGTACAAACAATAAGATAGGAGAAAGGCACTATAAAGACCAATAAAAATGTACATTTAAAATACGAACAGCGCAACAGTACAACCATAGTGCAAGGAGGTGTAATAAACACGGGCCAGTGCTAACCATTACCTAAGACCCTTAAGTCTCTCACTAATTCTCAAGGAGTAGAAGTGACTATTACTTGTTTATTTAGACCATAGTCTATAAACATTATTATAAAAACATCCATACATATATTCTAATAATTAAATAGAAGTGGAATACACATTTCTGCATACATACAAAAACATCCAGCAGCCATCAAGTAATAGAAAGTAAAAAAGAAAATCTCGTTCCAACCCCATGGGCCCTTTTAGGTTATATTGACAACTCTTTTAATGACTTCTGTATTGCAATTAAAAATCTTCCTATTGCACATACAACATTTAAAAATCTCATATTTATCAACAGGCTGAGGGCTTGTTCCTTATTAATAATCTTATAGGCAATAAAACGAGGTTTTAAAAACTCCTTCCGTTCATCTAGGAGCCATAAATAATCCAGTAAAATGAGGGCCACTACATTTTTCTTTCAGTCCACATGGGCACAAGCCCTGTTCGTTTCTCATTGTAACTTTTATCTTCATATCTACATAACATGGATTAAGTCCAACCCTGAATTTCAATACTTAATTCCTAAACTATGGGCTTGGCAGGGACTCGATATAAGGGAACGTATCATAATTGTTTCAGCCTTTTACCAAGAACTGGGTGGACAGTATACTCCCCCGGTAGAGCAAATCCTCCTCTCCAGCACTTTTAATTATAATAGCGCTTATCTCCTGCTTAGGGATATGCTGCCCTGACTTCCACTATTCTGGCACTAATTATAGTTTGATGCAGATATTGACTAGCTTGCGTCTAACTTGGGGTGCCCAATTCAGTTCACTTTTCTCTATTTACCTTTTACAGAGGTGCAATATTTTAGGGAACCCTTCTCTTCTCAAACTCTGCCAACTATTATATTACTAATTGAAGCTCTGCTATGTATTCAAATTTCCCGTCCTGTCTGTTTGTCTGTATGTCTATCTTCTGTCTGTTTGTCTATCTATACAACCCAATTTATCTAACTTTGCAACCCTATTTATCTATACAACCCTAACTATCTACCTATACAACACTACCTATCTATACAACACTATTTACCTAGCTATGCAATCCTATTGATCTGTCTATACAACCCCATCTATTTATATATGCAGCCCTATCTTTCTTTTTGTCTATCTTATCTATGCAACTCTATCTGTATATCTATACAACTGTATCTACTATACAAACATATCTATCTATACAACTTTCTACAAACATATCTACCTAGCTATGTAACCCTATCGACCTTTACAAATCTTTTTTTGCAAGCTTCTCTATTTGTAAGAAAATGTTACAAAAATATTACAAAGAAAGCATTATCAAAGGCAAGAGGCTGGCAGCTAATGGCAGACTGATTGGCTTTGTTAGGTCTGGTTAAGAACTTTTGGTTTTTTACCAACATTATATATATATATATATATAACATAGTTACTTATAGGTGATTTCAGCCTTACTTAATCCATTAATCTGTTGTTGTAATTCACTTTTATTTTCATCCAGCTACTACAGCATGCATCGTGTGGCAATGGGTCAGCACACTTTAGCCAATGGCTGAGTTCACTTTGAGTTACAGCACGCTGCCTTTCATAAGGAGCACATCCACAAACAAAAGTAGTCCCCTTCTGTGTCAGTGGTTCCTATGTTAATCTGCATTTTGTTTGGAACCCCAAAAATGTTTTTGCCTTTAGCCAATGGCGTTTTTAAGATTGATGCGATCCCAGCAGATTCCCCAACCATAGAGGTTTGCATTACCCATGACAGAACAAAACAAGAGTTGCCAAAGATTTGCCTATGTTTGGTCAGCCCTGCTCATAAAACAAGCTACACTGACCTAAGAAATCCAGCCCAGAATCACAAAACGATCTTGCTTGGGTAACCTAAGCAAAAACAAAAAACTGAACTCGAGCAACTTTCTCTGCTGCAACTCTCTGCTTACCAGCAGGGTGACCACTTGGCATGGAGACATATTCAGGGCAGGACTGTAAAAATATTTAGGATAAAGGGTCAAAAGTAAGGACAAAAATTCAGGTCAAAAGGTCAATTTTGTGGACACATCCTAGAAGCGGCCATACCCCACTACTTTATCAATGCATTTATTTTCTATTTTTTCTATTGCATTATTTATTCACTGTGCTCTGTATGAGATTGCCTCTAGGTATGCTACATTCAGGTGGCGCATTATGTCCTTATTCAATAGTAAATAGATGCCCTTGAGTACAGTGTCAAGGGCGACACTCCTCCCCAAACATACCCAATCTTTCTTGAAGAAAAAGCAGCAGCACAATTCTGAATATTTTAGACATTTTAAAACCCATGGCAAACAATCTGGGAAACATTAAGGGAAGTGAAGGTAAGTGACCTTTTCACCTTCTTCTAGTTCAGACAAGTTGATCAAAAGCATCTGGCTCACCTCACCCTCTACTAGACATCAAACCTAAAAAAAAAAAAGAGGCGGAGCAGATGGTATGAGCGACAGTCTCACACTTAATGTCAGGATGTGTGGTACCCACAAGTTGTCTGTAGTCTCCCAGCACCAAGAAGGCCCGAAAGCTGTATTCGAGTGTTCATCCAGGACTCTACATTTAGCGGAGAACTGGGAGCTCAGACCACCCGACAACGAGAATTAAAGAGTAAGATTCATTCTAGTTCAGATGGGAGATCCACAGCAACTTATTCAATGGGTCATTGCTAAGAGCCGGACAAATATCGAAGATAAAAACAAGGCAGAACAATTCCTAAAATCAGACAAGATACTCACTCATGAGTATCGGAAAGTATTTTGCACCTGGAGAACAGTCTCAGCAGAGAGGCGAGCAACAGGAGAGGCACTGTCAAGTGGTGGTATAAGCAGCACCCACCCACCCTGCCGAATTTGGTGGTGCACCGGTCCATTGGTAGTGCTTGTAGAGAGTGGGCTGGGGTTGGCCCCCTTGGAAGGTTGGGTCTACTCTGTCCATGTCTTAAAATGGCTCTGCATTCGACCCAAGGCCGACCAGTGGTCTGGCTCATCCCTAAAAGCCAAAGAACATGCAGAACCGTAAAAATATTTGGGATGCATATTATACAACAAACAAAATACAGAGACATGAGAGAGACTTTAAAAGGTAGAAAGTGTTTCTGTAACATATGGAAGAGTTTCAGTTTAGTACATTAGATCACAACATTGTATTGACATTTGTTTAAGTGAAAGTTTCTAAACATGAACTTCAAAAGAATTATTAACCCTCCCTCCTGACAAAGCGATATGTGAACCAGGTGTCCATTCTAGCATGGGCAGTATTATTTTTATGGGCGGTGGAATATTGTATGCTATTAAAGCATATACAGGTGAGGTTTTTGTACAGGATCCATCTTGAACTGAATTACTTGAAAGTGCTCTCAAATGTCACTATCAAGTAAATTAGTCACATGAAGTAGCTTGATTTGACTAAGATCATACCATTTAGTCATGTGGCGAAGCTGGGGTTTGAACACAGGTTTTCTGGTCGCACATAGTGCAATTATGCCACTGGCTAGATGAATACATTTTTTCAATCCCCTTTCTCACTAGAGGATGGTGTTTTTGTACAATTCTGTCAGATGAATAGTACACACTGTTAGGTAAATATAGATCACAGGTTAATTTGACACAATATCTAAAACCAAGGTACATACTGAAGGTAAGGGACTGCAGGATACCATATGCTAATATTGCTGGCTTTCTCAGACTTTAACTAGGTATTCGGTGCAGTGGTCAAAATGTATTAAAAAACAAATATAGATACTGTCATCCTTAGTACATTGGGTAGGGGTTCAGTGAGTGTGGAGGTGAAATCTAAGGCATGACTAAAAAGAACAACATATTCTGTTACTATTTTGTTGATCTTTCACCATCAGGTAACTGCATATAACCTAGTGCTGACCTTGAATGGAAAATAAATGCAAGTTAAACTATTCAGTGGGAAAAGCACTATTTTATGTTTAAAAACTTCTGTTGGTTAATGTGATCACTGCAGTTGTATTTGTGTACAACTAGAGACTCGTAGAATTGAGTCCTGTTTGGTACAGCACAGAATAGTGACATGTATTTTTAGTGCCAGGAGGTCCCTGCCCATCACAGAAAGCACTGTGAATGAGTGAGTCATTATTTTAAATTTGCATTACCCACAGCATGAGGTAGGCTACCACCAAATGTGGAGATAAATTTAGGTGAAAGACAAAAAAGGTGTTTCCATGGTGTACAATTTAGTAACATGCAGATTGTACCTAGTGGCAGCTATTTTATAATTGTCCACAGCTCCGCTTGGAATACCCTTATAATTCCTCTCACAAACAATAAATCTCTCGATAGTGGCTCAAAAGCAGCCCTTACATTTGCAGATTAATTGCACAGATCTACATTTCTTTCAGGAGCAGGCAAGGAGGCTAGTTTTTTGTTTAGCTCTCTATCCCTCTCTAGGGACCACAGCACAGGAGATTCCCTACCTTCCACTTCAGCTGAGCCATCTCAACTGTAAGAATTAACATTTGTCTTAGCGCAAAGGCTAAATTTAGGGACAAATGCTATCCGTTGAAACCTCCATCATGGACAACGGACAGTTTGTGTAAATTACGGATGGGTTACTATTCGACTTACCGGGCGGGATGGTGGTCCCAGAGCAAGTTCTGTGGGCTGCAAGGGAAGGTGTGCCGGGCCGCACTTTGAGAACCACTGTGATAAGGCATTGCATAGGAATGTCCCCAAAAATACATAGTGATGGAGGGTATGGACTAATGAATATTCGCAGAAAAAGTAATGTACAAGGATAGGAGTTGCCCAAGAAATTTACAAAAAGTCTGGGAACATTGGAAAACGTACTATTTCTTTGAGTTGGAGGACATAATATGAAGAGAGAAATCTGCTCAAGAAGGCTGTTGGGAGATTTTGGACCGGTGTGAAATATGCTGCAGAGATCATTTTACTTATTGTTGATTTTGAAACGCATGTTATTGTATCCTGATGCACTGGATTTTATTTTCGTTTACAAAAATAAATGAAAATGTATCATGTAAAAGCAGTTGGAGGGTTTATTGACCAGAGGAAATCGCAAGAAGCCAAATTATCGAAAGTAGTTTTGCAGAGCAAGGTCAAAGCCGAACACATTAGTAGAAGTCTCCTATGTTTGATGGTGCATGCACAGTTATCTTCTTTTTTCGTACTGTGTACAGTTAAAATGTATTTTTGAGGCTTATTTGTGTATATTCGCTTTTATTTGAAGGAAATAATCTAAATAGAACCCTGTTGAATTATGTGATAAACAACCACTCTTTTGAAGAGAACCCTACCTGTTTTGGTCCTCGATAAGGATATTGTTGTGCTGGCCAACAAAAAGTAGGGCTTTGCCAATAAAAGTAGTCATAATCTCTCAGAATTAATGTTTTCGCACACAAACTGTAAAAAGTCATCACAAATAGATGTGTGTGAGCGTAATGATGGAACTTTTTAGTCTGAAGCATTCTCTGAGAGATGTAGCATGTATTTATTTAAAAAGCATGAATGTCTAGTGAGAGAGTACAGACTGTATATGAACAGCACTTCGAAAATTTTACATACTGTATTAAGTGTTTTTTTTATTTTTATTACTCCTAGATTTCGGAAATAGATTTTCAAGACTCTGTGCTTGTATTGGGATTCTCTGAAGAACTGAACAAATTGCTTCTTCAACTTTACCTTGATAACAGAAAAGAGGTCAGAAGCATTCTTAATGAACTGGCTCCGGATCTTCCACATTACCACAACATGGAATGGAGGCTAGATGTTCAGGTATTGTCTGTAATTATCTAATGTTTGGCAGCAACCGACTAAAGTTGCAATCCTATTTTTGGACAGCATCACCAGCTATATAAAGCATGATACAAGTAATGATCATTGTACAGATAGTCCTAGCAAGAAAATAGAAACCTGTATCCTGTCATCCATTCCAGCTGCTTCCTAATCAGTGAACTTATATTTTAGTTTAATTTGGTCAGGAATGAAATCACACTCAATAGCGTTTTAATTCTCATACTATTGTCTTGGGTAGATCAGACTGTCAACAAGGTAGTTCATACGGATGTGTCCGCATCAAATCTTATATTTCAGAAACAAAGTAGCCAGTCGCATATGACCATGTTTTTTCCATATTAACCCAAAGAATCATATATTCAGGCTCAATGTATCATTTATTATAAAGTACAAGAAAATTCGCACAAGCCATAAAAACAACTCCAACAAATCAATATTTACACAATACATTCATAGATGTGACATTGTGCTGAATAGCTTTGCTCTGCTGTACAGTTCTTCTTCTCCAGCCATTGCTCTAAAGCTGTCTTATGAATTCTAAAAAGATTTACTTACTTTTTATTTCAAAATGGCAAACAAAGAAATATCAGAAAGAAAATATTTTGAATGTTGGCCCTCCATCAGATCTACCCTCAGTTACGAAAAGAGGATTGGATATGCTCAATAGAGCTGTAGATGCATACTTTAAAATTCCAATTGCAAAGTATCTTTGCAGATTCCTGAGGTTTGTGGTGGTGACCCATCATTACCAATATAAAGTCCTTCCATTTGGACTCAAGTCTGAGGCAATAACTTTTTTTGAAATGTATGGCGCTGGCGCCTCTGCACCTCAGATAGAAAAATATTTCTGTTTAAACTTACCTGGACAGCTGACTTATGTAGGCACTCATGTCTCAAGAGATTCAGTAGCACTTCTGAACTACTGTGTCCATTCTTCAATGCTTGGGTCTAACAATAAATCAGACAAAAATTCACATCGGTTTCAGTCCAGTTCATTATTTGGGAGTGTTCCAAGATGCACAAAGATAAAAAATTTATCACTCAGATTTTTTTCTGTCCAATTAAAATACTGCAATCTCCTAAAGAGATTGCATCCGATATCAGTTCTCTTCCCTGCTCATGTTGATGGATCGTGCATCTTCTCAATACTTGTGCACAGCCCTGGATGAGACCAATGCAAGAGTGTATGGAGGACCAGTGGTGTCACTCCTCAGGCAACAGGACCAATGAATTCTCAAAAGCAGCAATACGATCTCTCCTTGCCTCTCAAATCTTTCATATCTTGAACTGGCTTGTTGCCACAGATCTCCATAGTCCATCTCCCATGTGTTCAAAACTCAGAGACCAATTTCCTCAGCAGGAATAATCATTACTAGGTACTACACAACAAGTGCTGCATGACGTCTTCTGTTAATGGCAACTAGCCCAGATAAAAAGCCAGAAGTACACCTCTAAGTTTAACCAACTTGGCATATTGGTGAATGCTCTTTCAAAAGCTGATTGAGAAAGTTTGTTTACTCATTTTGTTCATGAATCATATAATTGATAAAAGACTTTGCTTGGATGATTCTAATAGCTCCAGTATGGCCATGTTATTGGTGGTTTACCGATCTTCTTCACCTCTCAGAGTGCCTACACAAGAGGCTGCTGTGAGTACTGGATCTCCTGTTAAAGGTTTTGGAGGTCAGATTATGTATCCCAACCTCCCATTGTTGAGCTTGACAGCCTGGCTCCATACCTCTTGCACTATGGACAATTATGTCTTCCACAATAATGTGTGTACTCTTCAAGGGTGCTATGCATTAATTAACCAGGACATCCTACACTTTCAAATGGAAGAGATTCGACCTCTGGTACATTCAGAAGAGTATTGACCCAACCAGATGCTGGGTGGGTGCAATACTTCCTTATCTTCTATGTTTGGTCAAGGCGGGGTTGCAGTTTTGCTTGATAAAAGTTCATCTTGCAGCCATTAAGTCTTACAGAAATAAATCCTTCAGAAACCTCTTTTCAGAGTCCCTGTGATAAAAGATTTGCTCCTAGTAAAAGAGACCTTTTTCTTAATTGGCACTTAATATAGTGCTCTTGAAATTATTATGCTCTTCTTTTGAACCAATCCCTTAGGCTTCCTTGCAACATTTATCTTGTAAAGCATCTATATTTGTACCCATCACTTTTACTCATGGGGTTAGTGACATTCAGGCACTTTGACATAGTGAACCATATTCTGTTTCTACAGAATTAAAATGTTTATGAGAATTCTTCTAAACTTCCTCCAAACGTTAATGTCTGCCTTTCATGTTAATCAGTCTATTAACCTAGCAACGTTGCTTACAAAATCCCTCTATTTCACCAGAGAGATCTTTTATATTCTCTGTACATTAGGATGGTTTTTAAAGTTCTACCTTGATTAGACTAAGGATGTAAGACAGCCTACCATCTTTTTGTCAATTATGGGCCATTTCATACTGGTTTAGCCACTAAGAAACCTTCTATTTCTAGAAGGATTGTTTAGTGTATGTTATCGTAATGGTAACAAAACCTTAATTGGTAACCCCAGAGCCCCTTCTATAAGGGATAAGTTGGCTACTACCTCATTCCTAAGGAACATATCCATTCCTGAAATGTGTATAGTGGCCAATTGGAGGTCCATGCTAACCTTTACAAGACATTATTATGTTGATTAAGGTTCCAAGGAAGATGACCAAGGGTGCTCAGCATATTTCTGCATAGAGATCTTTTGTTTCTATGCCTTTTTCTCCGTCTTTCATAGGGATGGGCTTGCTACTCTGTTCTGTGTTTATGACTCTATATATACAGACCCTGGAGGAGAAGGGATATAGTTTCATAGATGCAATTCTAGTGTTCCTACGGAAATCAAGACTTCTTAGAGACAAACAATATCCCTTGACTCAACATTTAACTGTGTGAGAGTTTTCTATCATAATGGGTGAACTAATTCTAGTGGTGAGAGCAAGTCTAGCTTATCCTTTTGAAATATTTTATTTGTGAGTTAAATTCTAATGCATATAATCTATACCAGTTCCTGCATACTATATACCATTAGCCTTCTGGAAATCATACTAGCTATCAAGAACATGTATTATGGTTTGATGAAGGGTCGTCACATGCAGTGGAGTGCATTAGAATGGGTCCAAAAAGTCTTCGAGTACCTACATTACCAGTATTAACAGGTTAAACGCCATAACCACATTTACAAAATTTGACTGCAACTCAAATGCAACGTTTATTATCGGAATCAGTGACTGTGTATGGAGTGCTCAGACAGTACCTGTTACAGATATTTCGGACTAACGGAGCCGCAATTATAATTAGTCCGCAAACTATAAATGCAGTTACTGGTAAGATCCCCACTAAGTGAGAGGAAATTCCATTTTGGATTGCTTGCAAAACTAATCAATTAGAAGTGGTCAGTCTTCATAGACCACCCCAAGATAAAAATAGAATACAGATTATATTTCTCCCCTTGGAAATAGTGCTACCCATAAAAGATTGTACCACATGGGGAACAATATATGCTAGTATATACATCACTATGGCTGGTACGCCCTCTTCAACGATATTACTAGATGTTCTTAAACAGATCCAAAATGAACATTGAGCTTCTCCAGCAGTTGATTATAGTATGAAATTAATATGTAACTTTGACACTGTATAGTTCTTAGTAACATTCGAGGAGGGGTGGCAGCCTGTGTCTGGCTGACGTTCCTTCAAACAAGTGTAAACGTGAACTTCCCAAAATGATTTTGGATGTGTACATGTCCATAGATTGAGATACCTTTGGTACTTGTCTTGTACAGCCACAACTTAAGTCTTAAGACTGACACAGAGGAGGACAGTAAAGGAAAAAACTCCTGAAGCCAAGAGAAAAAGCAGAAAGCTAAAGAGAAAATAAGGACTGGGTCTCCTCGACAGCAGAGTCTTGAGGGGGTGGTTATACTTTGAAGGAGGAGAGTAGATGCTCAGGAATGGCTGACTGAGTATCATAGAAAGGTCAAGTATGCAGTCAGAACACTGAGAAAAACAGTGAGGTTGAGGATAGCATAAAGCAAGAAGAGAGAGGTTCTGATTGAAAAGCTCATTTCAAGAATAAGAAAGTGGCTGGTTTGACATAAAAGAAGCATGCCTCAGAAAATGTGAGTACTTATGCAGAACGCTACATGAACAGAAGCGTTTCCGGACAGTGCAGCAGAACTAACCATAGTTCTCTAGACTCTCAAGGATACATTCAGCTAAAAAA
Source organism: Calotriton arnoldi (assembly GCA_963921515.1). Classification (NCBI taxonomy): domain Eukaryota; kingdom Metazoa; phylum Chordata; class Amphibia; order Caudata; family Salamandridae; genus Calotriton; species Calotriton arnoldi. Next base: position 569,472 of record CAWUFW010001349.1, on the reverse strand, counting down.
CACACGGTGGACATGTAAACTCCCCTGATAGCTTGTAGTATAGATGTACAGATAAAAGGTGATATATTGCACACTATTAAAGCCATTTTCTGGTCAAATTTATTGGATGCCCATGATATTATCCTGAATGAGAATGTCTGGCCTCCAGTTTTTATAAGGGATACACTTGAAGCATTTTCTTCCTTCCTGCTTGAGGATTTCAGAGACAGATATGCACAGAAGTGGGCTTTGAAACAAGTTCTGGCTTTGTATAAAATGGTATGCCACATGTGATTATCCTTCATAGAGCCACAGGTCTGGGCTCAATATCCATAGAAGCCAGAATTTATGTGCAATATACGTGCGATTCTGACACCTTCATCTTTAAACCTCTTGCACCTCACTCCTTCATAGAACAAACTACACACCACGCCTTTCCAACTACACTTTCCAAAAGGGCACCAGATTCTTATTTTAATCATAGCACTCTGTGGGTAAACATCGTTCACCACGCATGCGAGACAACGCATGCCATTACAACGCGGTCGTTACATCGCATACCATTACAACGCAAGTCGGAACGACGACTTGCGTTAGGGGGCAGAAGGTGTTGTATTTTAAATCCATCACCTTCCCTACTGTTGCACAGACTGGAGTTGGAATAGTAAATTACACTATTCCACCATCCAGCGCCCCCTACAGCAAGTCGTTGTTCTGACTTGCGTTGTAATGGTATGCAATGTAACAACGCGGTCGTTGTAACGACCGCGTTATAATGGCATGCGTTGTAAACGCATGCGGACTAACGTGCCATACTCCACTCTGTGGCCTCGCTAGTCTTATGAAGTACTATATAAATGCTACAGTACTATACAGTGTTTAACAGAGGAGCTAGTTACCGGTCTCTGATGGGGCTCACCCTTCGGTATGGGTCACCAAATCTGGTTTTGTTACAACTGTTAGGTAGTTAGGATCAAACATTGTGTGACATGCAGACTGGGGTAACCCAGCTGTCCTAAGTATGGTGCTTCCTTAACATGGTAAACCAAGGGTGGGAAAGTTAGCTTCGATGATTCTCTCCTTATCAAAGACTCATCAGGGCACATTATAATCCTGATATTGTGGAGAAACACCGAGCCTCAAGTGCTTAGAGGCCATTAAATTCCGTTTGCACTGCCTTTGCATCAATCCCATACTTCCTCTCCTAATTTCAAGCCTCTAGTTTAACACACACATTTTTATGATTCCTAATGACACTAACGTAGCTGCTATCCTTGTGTGTTTTCTACTGGTTACAGAAGCCAAGATTAACTTAAGTGCTAAAAATGGTTTAGTGCTTTATTACTGTAAAGACATTAAAACAAAAAAGAAACTGGTTTATTGTAACTGCTGTACACCGCTCTGATGATGTATTCTCTAGTTCACTTAAATAGAAACATAATCTTCAAACTCCAACTTCATGATTTTGGCATTTGTAAATGAATCACAGAAGCATCTGCACGTTACACGCAATGCCAAAAGTTCTAATTTTTATCATTTATGTGGTCCCCAACAAAAAACGGATTTGTCTCTAGGTGCTTAAATATTAACTCTTTTTATCCAGTATTATTATTTTATCGACTATAGATGGATATGGGGTGTTGTGCCCTGCTGGGATTTGAACCTATGACCTTTGGGTGGGTATCTGCCAAGTACACTAAGCCGTCTTAATGACTTTGTGTTCTCAGAATTCACTACAGTAGCGAAAATGCATTTATAAACTTTAGTCTTGGGCAGAGCCACTTGAATTATGCGATTGTGCGGCTGCAGCGATTTTCGCATTATGATAGATTTGCTGCATGCCACACAATCCATTATCTGCTACATAATCTGCAGATTTTAACTAAAAAAATTGTTTCTCAAGACCTGGCTATTCGAATGACCCCAACGGAGCTGCTCTCACCCACCCTCAGCACCTTGAGACCCTAACGGGTGAGTAGTGCGCTCTACAAAACCCTGATTGATTGATTGGTTTTTAGCTCAAATGGTTCAAAAGTTAATAAAAATCCTGCAACACATGTTGCTGCACAGTGGAAGGTTCTTTGCAAAGCTGGACTGATCAACCTCTCTGTTGCTTAAAGCTATATTTTGGTGTTAAACTGGTACTAATGAGGTGCAACCAATGCCCACAGAGTGTTACCAAGTTTAAAAATTACGAATTAATGAAGTAGTATGATTACAATACGGGCCACATTATGCCACATACTTTGCCTTTTCTTGGCACATCATTTACTCAACCCTGCCGCATAATTTTGCCCTCTCCTGCCACATAATTCCAGTGGCCCTGGTCTTGGGTGTGCACTAATAATGGTACATAGTAGCTTTATGGTCTGTCATTTTCACTATACTTGCAATATACCTACAGCTATCAATTTGTTAAAAACTCGTATCATTTCTAATGAATGTGTTTTCTGCATTTTACAAAATGTGAGTACCCTTTGTGTTTGCTTCGAACTGGACTGCACATATTTATATCTGCTCTGCTTTCACCTGCAGCTTGCCAGTAGAAGCTTGAGGCAGCAGATAAAACCATCAGTGACTCTAAAGCTTCATCTCGAGCAGAATGGGGATCCATGCACCCAAGTATTACAAACAGACCCTGCTACATTGCTCCACCTAATTCAGGAACTAGAACAAGCGCTGGGAGAGATGAAGACTAACCATTGTAGGAGAATAGTCCGGAACATAAAATAGCACAGTGTTAAATGGACAATTCTTCACATCATGTCTGTAACAGCTCAGTGCAAAGACGGTTTTCTTGGTAATTGGAGGAGATGAGTCCCTGAGTCAAAGGACTTTTCTTCAGCAGTTGAGAGGTCTGGACTGGAGGGCATGCCTCACAGACTCAACGGAGCAAGTTTATAAACCGAAGGCTCATGGCTTCCCATTGAACATTTCATTCAGATGTGTATTAACGGAAAGTATTGTTTCATTGTCATATTTTCATGACTAGGTAGACCTTTAGGTAGAAAGGCTTAATGAATAAATAATATTTTTCTCTTTTCGGCTCATTCCTATTCACTAATAACATCTTATTTTTATACTTTGTGACATATCTTTAACTGGCCCATCTTGAAGGTTTATGATTATGATGTATGGCCTTTGTGGATGGGTTAAAAAACATTTACCTAACAATAGAAAGGGCTTTCTCTAAAAACAATCTCCTCTTTGTAGCGAGGAAAAAATTTAAGATTAAAAATGGAAATGCAGTGATACTGAGATTGTGCAACGAAAAAGCTGTGTTTAGGGGATTCTTCCATGGTTCATTGTGGGTAACACATTTTTTTTCTTTTTTTTAATAAAAAATCACAGTGCTAACCATATTGTAATTTGTCTCCGTAACTATGCATGAAATATGTTTCCTACTTAAAAACAGTACCCTTTAGTCCAAATAATTTATTTATCTTAATGAGGAGCATTTTTGGGCTACATTTTCGGGTTGCTTTTGCAACATCCCCTTGATCTTGCTGCTTATCTCATGCCAAAGGTAGATTACGTCACCCTTCACAGAATGTCTTGGCAGTTCACCACCTTACTAAAATGCTGAAAGGATCGGGGTCCAGAGTAGTGAAGTTGAAATGAATGCGAATTGCTTAAATTGTAGTAAGTTCCAAGTCTGCTGCCGTCTGTGCTGACCCTTCAGCAAATGTGCGCCATTGTTACTCAAGAAGTGTGGGCATCAAAGTTGTCAGTCATTTGAGGGATTGAATTTTAGGCACAAAATTTACACCACGTACAACATGACTAAGTTTTAATTAATCATGTTTATACAAAATCAGAATTCAAGAGCTTTAGAGACATGTATTTACATTTTTGGTGGACAAAAGAATTTTAGTTTGAGGGCGGGACCTTGGTTGTAGTAATCTTGAACTTTGGGGTGTATGTCCTTGATTGCAGGGCTTCTTGAACTTCGGTTGTATATCTCTTAACGGTTGTCCTCAAAGTCCTTTATCATGTAATTTTCATTAATATTCATAAACACTTGGGTTTTGTCAATGTGCGTGATCCCATCACTCATTTGAAACAGAGAAATAAAGTCTTTCCGAAAAAATTGCCTATGTAAAGACCAAATTTGATTTCCAGTTTTTATCTTCCCTCGTTTTATGTTAATTTTACATTTTATAGCTTTAAAGGTGGAAATGCCACTCTGAAACATGGAATTACTTTATAACCTAAACAAATCACACAGACCTACATCTGTCCAGCCTTACTTCCTTTCCTGTTTCTGGATACTTCGAAGACTCCATGCTACGCCCAAGACAACCCTTCCTCTACTTCAAGGAACACCCTCAACCTCTTTGGTCACCACAGTTCACGTAAGTCTTGTGTAAAGTGCATCAGTAGCAGCCCCCTTAGCTTTTTAAATTCTCTCTCTTTGTCTGCAACCCATAGGCAAGCTTCTCCATTCCTTGCAGATGTTACATTTGCTGCAAACAGGTCTCTACAGTTGACGACAAGTGTGTCCCCTCATGCACAGAGATTTCCCATTTGGCTGCTAGAAGCATATATACTATAAGCTTGTCCATCATTGAGTGTGGAGGGTGTACTGTCTTTGAAGGCCAACCCATAAGAACGACTTCTGGGCAACTAAGCACATGATTGTCTTCACCTCTCACATAATCTTTAGAATCGACTTCCAAAACCTCTCCACCCTTGGGCAGGACCAAATGATATGTGAGATTATATTTCACCTTCCCACATTCTCTGCCTCAAGTATTCAGTCTAGCCTTGCCAACTGTGTGCAGTCCTATCCATTGTAAGGTGCCACCCTGTAGTTTCTTTCAGTTTAAACAATGTTATTGCAAGTTGACTGTAGATAATCACATACGCATACATAAGATTATTTTTCTTTTTAGCCATATAGCAACGTTAAGAACAGTTTGTTCAAGTAGGATACATCTCCATCAGCAGTGGCTTACCGTCTTTATAAGCCCACATGATTAGTATCATCATGGTCAACAGTGAGAGCAGCTTACAGGTAAACAAGCAAGGTAAAATAGGAAATAATACCATTAAACCGTAACTCACATGTGACCGGTTCGGCGATGATTAGTGTGGAAGGTAGAAGTGGGAAATCAAGCAAAAGATCAGGCTTGTCTAATCCCTGATCCCCCGCTAAGCTGCTCCACAATGTTCTGTAAAGGCTTCATACAGAGTGCTTGAATCATTGGTACCTGTGAGCGGTGGGTGAAGAGGTGGAGTCTGGAATGTCAGAGCAGGTGTAAAATTAAGTTGGGTGAGGCCACCTATAATCTGATCTAGTCACTCAAGGGGGTCTAGTGTCATCCTTGATGTATTCCTAGAAAGCAGTTGTCAATTCGTTCCATCGCGGGGCGAGGGGGCACTTCCAAAGTCCCCTAGCTTCCTCCATGTGCAGTGCCTCAGATTCGTTCTCTTCCCATTGAAGGACATCCACACACCAGTGGGAGACTTAGACCGGGGGGAAGAGGATATATCCAGTTCATGGTGATAAAGTGTCTGGCCAACACAGGAACAAGGTCTATAAACCTACTGGCAAACTTGCCTGATTGGGGCGCCTGAATAAGCCCAGGAGGCATCCCTCTACGATGAAGAGACCTTGTCGGCCCACAACTGAGATCAAGATTTTGAACACTTCTCTACAGGAGGAGGGTATAACTGGGCAGGTCCATAACATGTGTTTGATACCTGCACTGGGAGTAAGGCAACGCAGGCAATCGGTATTGTCTGCAACATAACTTTTCAAAGTCGTGCTGGTGTCAAGTACACCCTATTAAGTATGTTGAACTGTATATTTTGGAACCTAGCATTTTGTGACACGTGTGGAAGAGAGAGGGCTCTGTCGCACTCCTGAAATTTGTACTTGTAAAGCGCACTGCTACCCCCAGCTGGGGCATCGTGGCGCTGTATGCATACCGCTGTGGAACCCTTCCTGGCTTTTCCCTGTGAAATGTCCACTCCTGGGCACCCCCAAGGTGAAGCCAGGCATCCCAGCACTGGTGGGGCCGTTGTGGAGATTAAGCAAGCTATTGCCCAGAGTTGCAGAGTGGGACCCATGATTAGAATAGGCACCGAGGCGAGAATTATCAGGTCCGAGGAAATTGAGCCCAAGACCCGCCGAGGCGGGAATTGAACCGTGGTCCCGGGCCAGATCCCTGCATCAGGGTCTGCCGCTCTAACCATTGAGCCACACCTGGGTGAGGGGGTGTCCAAGGTCGGTATTCAGCTTGGAGTGGAGATTTGACAAAGAAGCCATGGTATAGTTTGGGATCGCTCTAACCAGCCATGAGATCAGTTTACTGCCGGATGCAGTAGTGAAAAGCATTTGGGGCAGTTGGTAGACAGGTGACTCTGTGTCTGTAATGTGCCATGTGATGTATAGTGCTAGCCTGTCATTGTGAGCCCCTGTTTTTTGTAAGTGCTGACCAGCTAGCCATTGGCTCGGCCATTGCAGTTGTGCTGCTAGATAGTGATGTTTCAAAGTCTGCGACACCCATGCCCACTTGGTTTGTGGGGAGTGTGAGTGTGGAGACGGTTCATTGCACCGTTGCTCCAAACATGCCGTATATGGTGTGATACAAGAATCGGGATACCAGGAGAGGTCGGTTGGAGAAGTATTAAAGCATCACCTTCTTGGCACCCGATTATTGACCATCGATTGTATTCTGGTTGTTTGTATTTTTAAATCTTATAAAAGATTATATTGTTAAGAATGTCGAAAGGTCTCTAGGTGGAGACATCTAGAGGGTTACGACCAGGTTTGAGGAGGGAAACCAACCGGGCCTCTCGCATTGAGTTGGACAGAGAGCCCTAATGTGGAGCCCAAATATATACTTCAGCCAGTTTTGATATCAGTAAGTGCTATAGAATTGTATTAGAAGGCCATCGAGCCCCAGGGATTTACACGTGGTGAAGTCCTGGATGGTGCCTCTGATCTCTTGTTCCGGGATCAGGCCATCAGGGAATTTTGCACTTTCAGCTGGGATACTCACTAAGGACAGACAGTCGAAAAACGCAGCAATTTCATATCTTGCCGGGACAAGATCGGGGCTAAACCGTATGCGGTAATGGGAGCAAAAAAGCAGAGTGGATGGCTGATTGCAAGTGTGGTAAATTGTCTACGGAAAGGCAGATTGCAGTAATTGGAGTCCTGCCCACGCCCTGGTTTATCCACTAGGCCAACAACCTTCCAGACTTATCACCCCCTCAGTGTGTATTTTTGATCTGTGGGCTTTGTAATCCATGGGCATGTCATTCCCTGGTGGTAAGTAGCGTATCCCTTGCAGTGGCATGAGATTGTGATGCCTTCTCCAAGTCCATCAGGGAGTGTTCTGCCTTTTCCAGGTCAGCCAAGACAGACTTGCATGCCCCAAACACTGCACGTATACAATGACCTCTCTGCACTATTTTAAGTGCATCTCATTTGTTAAACTGGAAAGAGTTGGACCCACTATTCTTGATAGTCGTGAATGTCATCTTGAATTTGCTCTATACAATTATGGTATTCCAGGGAGGCGGGTTGGAGTCAGAACATACCCTCCCCATTCGAGTTTCATGAGCACAGGATTTTGGTAGGTGGCACAGGTATTAACCTTGAAGAGACTTTCCTGCCCTTCGACATGGCGTGCAAAATGATTTGTCCTTGTCAGCGCATTTCACCCACTCCCAACCCCTACCCCCACTGTTTCTTGTCCAACTAAATTCCTAATTCCTTCTTCGATTCTAGTTGAAATCGGTTCTTGTTAACCAACTTGTTTCAAGCATTTTATATTTTTGTGAAATGGCGTTCGTTGAGTTCTCCATACCTCTGAGGCATTTCTCAAGGGCTGTGTGCTCCCATGAGTTTAATGGCAAACCCATGATTTAGGTCCTTGAGATCCTCAAAGATCCTCTATTCCCATTCAGAAGGGCTTATGCCACCTGCACCCGGCACTCGGAGTCTCTCGCTAAGCCTTCCCTGCGACCACCTGTTCCCCTTGCTGCTGCTGATGGTCTGCACGCCTGCTTCAGTGGGCTGAGAAGCAGAGCCATGGATCTCCACCCACATAATCTTCCAACCACCCCGGCCTCCATCTTGGGTCATGCACTCTCGATGAACTCTGAACTCGGGAGCCTGAAAGTGCTCACCTCTGGCTGATCTTGCACTCCTTCATACACTTTGATTACCCTTCCTAAGGGTCTCCAGGTCAATGGGGTAGAACGGGTAGCAACATCTGCCTTCATCAAGCGTCATACCACACCCCCAATTTTTATCTTTTAAAACAAGTGAAGAAAAAACATTCAAACCACCAATTAGGCACTTGAAAATGGGTTTAAAACACTTTAAGCAGCATTGCTGTCCAACACCCTTTTTCGTTTACATCAGCATGCTTTCTCACATACAGGAAAAACTGCTCTTTTACTCTAAGGACCTCCACTAGGCCAGCTTCCGCCACTGTGGTGGCTATCCCATCTGTTTATATTTCCAGCTCTGTGAGTAGGATCTCTCAAAACAGGGCTCTGGCATTTTCATGATTTTTATACCCAAATAATTTTCATAGAGCTCTTCATTCAATGTTTCTACCTTCTACTTCATTCTGAAATATTTTTCTGTGAGGTAGGTTTTAAAATGAACTCCATTTTCCCCTCAACATCATTCAGCACAGGGATATTTGGTTTTCTAACATTCCAAATGCATGGTCTAGTGTGAAAGTTTTCATCAGGTTTCACATAATATTTCCACTATTGGGTTTTTTCTTGAAAGAAAAACATGGATGTCTCTCTATAACGTTGCAGCTTGTGAAGAGAGTGGATGCCGTATACGGTCATTTCTCAGTTGTCCGTGGGTGTCCATTACCTTTTGGGATTTTACTGGTTTCTTGGTTTGTGGGCCAAAACAATGAAGGATCCTTGGGGTGGCTACGCCCCTCCATTTTACTCGAACACTCTTTTCTCTATCCCCGCAAGACCTAAGGCAAGGGCATTCGGAGGATTCCAGCCATTTCCACTCATTCCTCAATGTTGAATTGAGGTCTAAGGTGATGTTTATTTATCTCATTGGGATGCTCTTGAAGTCGAGCCTTCTATGTCGAGAGGGCTCTTTCTATGTTTTAAAGAGATTCCCCTTTATTTGGAAATAGTTCCCTATAGTCAAGAGAGTTTCTTGTATTATTCCAGACTCCCATGGCGTCAAGAGGCCTCCCGCAAGCAATGACAAGAGGATTCCCTTGATGTTGAGAGAGAGTATGCCTTTTACATCAATGGGGAATACTTGACCTGAGAAGAGGTTGACCTAATCCAAACAGAAGCTTGTGCTAACGGGCCAGATGAAAACTAGCTAATTCTTGGCACGTAGACATTAGTCTAGAGCACGATGTTACGGCATGCCTTCCTTTAATTTGAATTTTGAGTCCTATTTTTAGAAAGTGAAACCGACAACTGAAAAGCTTTGTGGCACTAAACAATCAAAACCAAAATCTGAAAGGAGCATCAAAAAAACTAGAACTACTAACAAATCCAAAATGTTTCATGCTCCTTCTAGAAGCAGTATGTAAATTGTTATTTGTTGCAATGGCAAAGTGTTCCAGAGATTGGGAACCTACCATTCTGTGCAATCTCCCTCCAACAGGCCCCCTTTTATTTCTTGGAACTTTCATCAGAAATATGTTCTTTGGCGGAGCTAAAACAAAAGGTCAGAAGCAGTAGCCATACCAGACAATTCAGAATTAAAGGCTCCAGGGACAAGACCCAAACTCCGTCCCAAAGGTGTCTGCCCCTTTCGCAGCATCTCTCTTTCACAGTGTGCCTCCGTCTCTCCCACTCCAGGAGTTGTTTGTCCCTTTCACACTGTCTGCCTCTTAAAATCAATTCTACTGTCAACAAGGAGCCATTGTAGACTGCGAAGATGAGATAGAATTTCGTTGCAGTAAACCTAGAAGGCGTGTGGCATGGTTTTGAATCCGTTGCAGACTTTTCACAAGACTCACAGGGAGGCCTAGATATGGATAGTTACAATAGTCTAATCTGGACATAATCGCTAACTGAACAACGGTCTTGATCCAAAGGCAGGAACTTAGGCAGCAGGTGTAAATAATAGGAACAGGTCCAACTAATTTAATTGGTTTGGGAATGAGTTGATAGCTTGCTGTCAAAGATCACCCTGAGATTTTTTTGCCAACTCCATAGGATGGGAAAGTGTCCTGATTCAGGAGGTCACCATTTAGAAGACCTAACAGAGACGGAGCCACCAAAAATCAAATCCTCTGTTTTGCCTTAGGGAGTTGGCCAACATCAATTCGGCAACCTTAGACATTTATTGATTAAAGCTACCGGCCACCGAGTCAGTGTCCTCATTAAAAGAGATTATAATCTGGGTATGATCTACGTATGATACTAGTTGAAACCCAAAAGTCTGAATGAGCTTGGCCACAGGGGACACATAAACATTAAATAATGTAGGGCTCAAAAATGATCGCGGTTGAACGCCACATGAGAGGGGTCCTGAGCATCAACATAAAATCCGCCAATCTAGTGCTTTCCCTAGAATGCCACTGAGCGCAAGCCATTTTAAAAGGGTGTAGTGAGGTATAGTGTAAAAGGCAGCACCCAGTTCTCATAAAATCCATATCCTATAATATCTATAATATATATATATATATATATATATATTCACTGAAAAAACCATAGGTTTCAGGCACGTTATAGTTAGAAATTTGCATTTAAAAAACCTTAGAAATTCACTGAAAAAACCATAAGGTTTTAGGGACAGTTATAGTTAGTTGGACATTGCACTCGTACAAAACCCGTGAAATTCCCCCGTTATAGTTAGTTCAGCTAACTATAACTCACGCCCCCGCAATGCATTGCTGATGACGTCACATATTACATCACTCATGACATGGTCAGTGACATCACTGATGACATCACTGATGACATCATCCACGTGATAATCTGATGCACCTCCTCACACCCTAATATAACCTTTGATACACCCACTCTAAATTACAGACTGCCATTCGCAAAACCATAGACACTCCAACACCAATAACTACATACCCACTCACTGATTCTTAGGTCTACACACACATCCACTCACTCACCCGTACAGTCACTCATACTTACGGTCACTCAGTACAGGACTATCATATGCACTCATACTCCTATATAGACACTCAAACACCGCCACTCATCCATAGAGGTACTCACACACATAGTCAGTCATGCAAATAATTAAACACACTGCCATTTACTCACCTATACAGTTATACACACACCAGCTCACTTACTCATACAAATACTAGCACATTCTTACGCTCTTATACAATCACTGATACAAGCACACACTCATCCATACAGTCACTCTCACAATCACACACTCTCGTTTATAGCTATTTATATACTCCCAACACACATATATACTGCCTTTCACATATGTAGTTACTCACACATGTACCACTGGGACATACATTCATTCACTAACACACTGTTACACACACTTACCCACCCATACAGTCTATCACAGATGCACTCTTGAAACCATCCACCCAGTGAATCGCCCACTCACACATCTATGCACAGTCGCACACACCCCACCCACACAAACTCAGACACCCATACAGATACTCAGACAACCAATCAGTAACTCATATAGACACTGATGAAGCTATTCACAAACCCATGCAGCCACTTACACAGCAACAGACAGGCGGATTCAGACATTCACCCAGTTTAGTCACTAACCCATGCATTCAGTAAGATACGTTTAATCACTCACTTATAGAGTTAGTCACGCACCTACTAAATCATCCATACAGACACTTATACACCCACTCATTCTTCAATATGCCTTTCCCTATATATATTAAAAATATTTAAACTTTACAGAAACCCAGTCACTGCATGATGTCATCAGTGATGTCATTTGAGATGTCATCAGTGATGTCATCAGTGATGTCACTGACCATGTCATGAGTGATGTAATATGTGACGTCATCAGCAGTGCATTGCGGGGCGCGAGTTATAGTTAGCTGAACTAACTATAACTGGGGAATTTCACGGGTTTTGTACGAGTGAAATGTCCAACTAACTATAACTGTCCCTAAAACCTATGGTTTTTTCAGTGAATATATATATATAATCTACTGGCGGTCGCCAATAGATAGTTATAGTTAGGACCTATTTTCCATAGGAAATCCGCAACATTCTATTTGAAATAACTTTTGCGCCGGTTGACGAATCTTCGCAAATTTTTCAAAACTCGTGGGGCGCTCCGGTCCGCTCCTATCCTGAAAGTCTCGGGGTGATTTGTCAAGTGGGGGCCGAGAAAAAAGGGGGGTCCCAAAACGTGTTTTCCCCGTGCAATTTTCCATAGGAAACTTTAGACACGGCTACAGCCCAAACTGCTAAACGGAATTACACCAAATTTGGCAAAGAGGTAGTTCTTGGTTCAGAAAGAACCCTTTTTGTTAAATGGTGTAAATCCGTTCAGTAGTTCCTGAGAAAATCAAAAGTAAAATCACATGTATATCTGGGCGGAGCCTAACCACACATGTCATTGTGAGATCTGATTGGCTGTCAGCACTTCATCCTGGAATTGCTGGCAGCCATCTTGGGACCAATATACATGATAGTACCCCATTGAAATGCATTGTAGTGAATCAAAGATTTTGAGGGTTACCAAAAGGAGAACTATAAAGGGTGATAACAGACTTTAGTTACATTAGAATTCATTTGTTGATGGTACCATACTAATTTCAGGAATTGTGGTGTGTTCTAAGGTGATTTTACCCTGTGAAAAACCTTCTGCTGGGATATCCTGAATCATGTTTGAGAGAACTATTTTCACATGCTTGTCCCATAGAGTTTTGGAAGGTGCTCCAGAAGCTAAAACAAGAGCATATTTTCCATAAATTCACATTATCTTTCTCAGTCATGTGAGAATGAAGTCTGACATTCTCAGTAAAACATGTACATCCAACAAGGGCAGAGACTGTCAGTTGATTCCTTTGTGTTCTACTGCAGCTTCCCAGAGTGTTCTAAAGAACAACTAGAGTGCTAACAGCCTTACTTATGACAAAAGTATGGCACACCTGAAGCCATCTTGATTGGAATAAACCGGTAACACTTAAAACATTTAATTTAAAAAGGAACAAAATTGATGGGGTTCATTTTGTCGTAGAAATTTTGGTTAGTGCTGTAGAAAGAAAAATTAGGACATATTTCAAGTGTGATCTCAAATATCTTCCTGTTATATTTCAACAGGAGCAGCCTGCCAGTTGATGCCTTTGTGTTCTACTGCAGCTTCCCAGAGTGTTCTAAAGAACAACTAGAGCGCTAACAGCCTTACTTATGACAAAAGTATGGCACACCTGAAGCCATCTTGATTGGAATAAACCGGTAACACTTAAAACATTTAATTTAAAAAGGAACAAAATGAGGGGTTCTTTTTGAAATAGAAATTATGGTTAGTGCTGCAGAAAGAAAAATTAGGGCATGATTTAAGTGAGATCTCAAATCCTCTTCTATTTCATTAGAAAATTCTGACATGCAGACTGAAACAATCACTTTCAATACCAGCAGCAGACTTCCAGTTAACTCCCTGGTGAGCAGTAGCTTTACTACAGTGATCTAATGAGCAACTAGAGTGCTAACATTCTGAATTTATGGCAAATGTGAGACACATCTGAATGCCTTCTTGATGGAATCAAAGTAAAAAACTGAAAGCATTTCCTTCTGAGGAGACTGCAGTAAATGAGGAAATTAGGAAACTTCATAACAAAGAAGTCTTCCAAGATGGCCACCAGAGAAAAAGAGCCCAAATGTAGCACAAATATTACCCAGATGTAGCCCACATATAGCCCAATGACAAAAGTGTGCAAAACACTTTTTCTTTTTAGTTTTTGCAGTTTTATGTAGTGCAGACTGGTCCGGTATTGGAGCGTTGCATCTTAAAACATGACCCCCTACACTACAAAAACACCACTGCACTACCCTAAACCCTAAAACACTACCCCCTACACTACACAAGCACCACTGCACTATCCTAAACCCTAAAACACTACCCCCAGCATGACCCCCTACACTACACAAACACCACTGCACTACCCTAAACCCTAAAACACTACCCCCAGCACGACCCCCTACACTACCCAAACACCACTGCACTAACCTAAATCCTAAAACACTACCCCCAGCACGACCCCCTACACTACCCAAACACCACTGCACTACCCTAAAACATGACCCCCTACACTACACAAATACCACTGCACTACCCTAAACCCTAAAACACTACCCCCAGCACGACCCCCTATACTACACAAGCACCACTGCACTACCGTAACCCTAAAACACTACCCCCAGCACGACCCCCTACACTACACAAACACCACTGCACTAACCTAAATCCTAAAACACTACCCCCAGCACGACCCCTACACTACCCAAACACCACTGCACTACCCTAAAACATGACCCCCTACACTACACAAACCACTGCACTACCCTAAACCCTAAAACACTACCCCCAGCACGACCCCCTACACTACACAAGCACCACTGCACTACCCTAAACCCTAAAACACTACCCCCAGCACGACCCCTACACTGCCCGAACACCACTGCACTGCCCTAAACCCTGAAACACCAGCCCCTGCACGACCCCCTACACTGCCCGAACACCACTGCAATGCCCTAAACCCTGAAACACCACCCCCAGCACGACCCCCTACACTGCCCGAACACCACTGCACTGCCCTAAACCCTGAAACACCACCCCCAGCACGACCCCCTACACTGCCCGAACACCACTGCACTAAACCCTGAAACACTACCCCCAGCAAGACCCCCTACACTGCCCGAACACCACTGCACTGCCCTAAACCCTGAAACATCACCCCCAGCAAGACCCCCTACACTGCCCAAACACCACTGCCCTAAACCCTGAAACACCACCCCCAGCACGACCCCTTACACTGCACGAACACCACTGCACTACCCTAAACCCTGAACACCACCCCCAGCACGACCCCCTACACTGCCCAAACACCACTGCTCTGCCCAAAACCCTGAAACACCAGCCCCAGCACGACCCCATACACTGCCCGAACACCACTGCACTGCCCTAAACCCTGAAACACCAGCCCCAGCACGACCCCCTACACTGCCCGAACACCACTGCTCTGCCCTAAACCCTGAAACACCAGCCCCAGCACGACCCCATACACTGCACGAACACCACTGCACTGCCCTAAACCCTGAAACACCACCCCCAGCACGACCCCCTACACTGCCCGAGCACCACTGCACTGCCCTATACCCTGAAACACCAGCCCCAGCACGACTCCCTAAACTGCCCGAACACCACTGCACTGCCCTAAACCCTGAAACACCAGCCCCAGCACGACCGCCTACACTGCCTGAACACCACTGCACTGCCCTAAACCCTGAAACACCAGCCCCAGCACGACCCCCTACACTGCCCGAACACCACTGCACTGCCCTAAAACCGTGAAACCCCAGCCCCAGAACGACCCCCTACACTGCCCAAACACCACTGCACTGCCCTAAACCCTGAAACACGAGCCCCAGCACGACCCCCTACACTGCCCGAACACCACTGCACTGCCCTAAACCCTGAAACACCACCCCGTGCACGACCCCCTACACTGCCCGAACACCACTGCACTGCCCTAAACCCTGAAACACCACCCCCAGCACGACCCCCTACACTGCCCGAACACCACTGCACTGCCCTAAACCCTGAAACACCACCCCCTGCACAACCCCCTACACTGCCCGAACACTACTGCACTGCCCTAAACCCTGAAACACCATCCCCAGCACGACCCCCTACACTGCACAAACACCACTGCACTGCCCTAAACCCTGAAACACTACCCCCAGCAAGACCCCCTACACTGCCCGAACACCACTGCACTGCCCGAAACACTGAAACATCACCCCCAGCAAGACCCCCTACACTGCCCTAAACCCTGAAACACCACCCCCAGCAAGACCCCCTACACTGCCCGAACACCACTGCACTGCCCTAAACCCTGAAAAACCAGCCCCAGCACGACCCCTACACTGCCCGAACACCACTGCACTGCCCTAAACCCTGAAACACCACCCCCTGCATGATCCCCTACACTGCCCGAACACCACTGCACTGCCCTAAACCCTGAAACACCACCCCCAGCACGACCCACTACACTGCCCGAACACCACTGCACTGCCCTAAACTCTGAAACACCACCCCCTGCACGACCCCCTACACTGCCCGAACACCACTGCACTGCCCTAAACCCTGAAACATCACCCCCAGCAAGACGCCCTACACTGCCTGAACACCACTGCCCTAAACCCTGAAACACCACCCCCAGCAAGACTCCCTACACTGCCCAAACACCACTGCTCTGCCCAAAACCCTGAAACACCAGCCCCAGCACGACCCCCTACACTGCCCGAACACCACTGCACTAAACACTGAAACACCAGCCCCAGCACGACCGCCTACACTGCCCGAAAACCACTGCACTGCCCTAAACCCTGAAACACCAGCCCCAGCATGACCCCCCCTAATCTGCCCGAACACCACTGCACTGCCCTAAACCCTGAAACACCAGCCCCAGCAAGACCCCCTACACTGCCCGAACACCACTGCACTGCCCTAAACCCTGAAACACCAGCCCCAGCAAGACCCCTACACTGCCCGAACACCACTGCACTGCCCTAAACCCTGAAACACCAGCCCCAGCAAGACCCCCTACACTGCCCGAACACCACTGCACTGCCCTAAACCCTGAAACACCACCCCCAGCAAGACCACCTACACTGGCCAAACACCACTGCACTGCCCTAAACCCTGAAACACCACCCCTGCACGACCCCCTACACTGCCCAAACACCACTGCACTGAACCCTGAAACACCACCCCCTGCACGACCCCCTATACTGCCGGAACACCACTGCACTGCCCTAAACCCTGAAACACCACCCCCAGCACGACACCCTACACTGCCCGAACACCACTGCACTGCCCTAAACCCTGAAACACTACCCCCAGCAAGACCCCCTACGCTGCCCGAACACCACTGCACTGCCCTAAACCCTGAAACACCACCCCCCTGCACGACCCCCTACACTGCCCGAACACCACTGCACTGCCCTAAACCCTGAAACACCACTCCAGCACGACCCCCTACACTGCCCGAACACCACTGCACTGCCCTAAAACCTGAAACACCACCCCCAGCATGACCCCCTATACTGCCCGAACACCACTGCACTGCCCTAAACCCTGAAACACTACCCCCAGCAAGACCCCCTACACTGCCCTAACACCACTGCACTGCCCTAAACCCTGAAACATCACCCCTAGCAAGACCCCCTACACTGCCCGAACACCACTGCCCCTAAACCCTGAAACACCACCCCCAGCAAGACCCCCTACACTGCCCGAACACCACTGCACTGCCCTAAACCCTGAAACACCAGCCCCAGCACGACCGCCTACACTGCCCGAAAACCACTGCACTGCCCTAAACCCTGAAACATCACCCCCAGCAAGACCCCCTACACTGCCCGAACACCACTGCCCTAAACCCTGAAACACCACCCCCAGCAAGACCCCCTACACTGCCCGAACATCACTGCACTGCCCGAAACCCTGAAACCCCACCCCCAGCACGACCCCCTACACTGCCCGAACACCACTGCTCTGCCCAAAACCCTGAAACACCAGCCCCAGCAAGACCCCCTACACTGCCCGAACACCACTGCACTGCCCTAAACACTGAAACACCAGCCCCAGCACGACCGCCTACACTGCCCGAAAACCACTGCACTGCCCTAAACCCTGAAACCAGCCCCAGCAAGACCCCCTACACTGCCCGAACACCACTGCCCTAAACCCTGAAACACCACCCCCAGCAAGACCCCCTACACTGCCCGAACACCACTGCACTGCCCTAAACCCTGAAACACCAGCCCCAGCACGACCGCCTACACTGCCCGAGAACCACTGTACTGCCCTAAACCCTGAAACATCACCCCCAGCAAGACCCCCTACACTGCCCGAACACCACTGCCCTAAACCCTGAAACACCACCCCCAGCAAGACCCCCTACACTGCCCGAAACCCTGAAACATCACACCCAGCACGACCCCCTACACTGCCCGAACACCACTGCACTGCCCTAAACCCTGAAACACCAGCCCCAGCACGACCACCTACACTGCCCGAACACCACTGCACTGCCCTAAACCCTGAAACACCACCCCCTGCACGACCCCCTACACTGCCCGAACACCACTGCACTACCCTAAACCCTAAAACACTACCCCTACACTACACAAACACCACTGCACTACCCTAAACCCTAAAAACTACCCCCAGCACGAACCCCTACACTACCCAAACACCACTGCACTACCCTAAACCCTAAAACACTACCCCCGCACGACTCCCTACACTACCCAAAGACCACTGCACTACCCTAAACCCTAAAACACAACCTCCTACACTGCACAAACACCACTGCACTACCCTAAACCCTAAAACACTACCCCCAGCACGACCCCCTACACTACACAAACACCACTGCACTACCCTAAACCCTAAAACACTACCCCCTACACTACACAAACACCACTGCACTACCCTAAACCCTAAAAAACTACCCCCAGCACGAACCCCTACACTACCCAAACACCACTGCACTACCCTAAACCCTAAAACACTACCCCCAGCAGTACCCCCTACACTACCCAAACACCACTGCACTACCCTAAACCCTAAAACACTACCCCCAGCAGTACCCCCTACACTACCCAAACACCATTGCACTACCCTAAACCCTAAAACACTACCCCAGCAGTACCCCTACACTACCCAAACACCACTGCACTAAACCCTAAAACACTACCCCCAGCACGACCCCCCACACTACCCAAACACCACTGCACTACCCTAAACCTACCCCCAGCATGACCCCCTACACTACACAAACACCACTGCACTACCTTAAACCCTAAAACACTACCCCCAGCACGACCCCCTTCACTACCTAAACACAACTGCACAATTTGTTACAGGCGTTGCAACGCAGGCCTGTGGTGCTTACTGGAAGAACCTGGTGGGCTAGTTGGGCCCCAGGGACCCTCAGGATTCAAGGTGACCTAATCCCCCAACATAAAACGCGCCACGGGGCGCGTTTGCACAGTGGTGAAGGGAGGGGGCGGGGCCTCAGGTGACATGTGCGCAAACACGCCCTGTGGTGCGTTTTAAGTTGGGGAATTAATTCCCCTTGAATCCTGAGGGACCCTGGGGGCCAACTAGCCCACCA
The DNA here is from genome assembly GCA_963921515.1 of Calotriton arnoldi. Lineage (NCBI taxonomy): Eukaryota > Metazoa > Chordata > Amphibia > Caudata > Salamandridae > Calotriton > Calotriton arnoldi. Next base: position 550,150 of record CAWUFW010001349.1, on the reverse strand, counting down.
GGTACCTTCAGTAAGCACAACAGAGTTGTGTTGCAGAGAGGTGAAAAAAGGTGCGTGGCCTCGGAACGCCTCTCTGCAACTCAGCTCTGTGGTCCTAACTGTGGGTACCTGGGCCCCAGGGACCCTCAGGATTCAAGGGGTCTTAATCCTGCAACTTAAAACGCGCCACGGGGCGCGTTTGCACACATGTCACCTCAGGCCCCGCCTCCCTTCACCACTGTGCAAACGCGCCCCGTAGCGCGTTTTAAGAGGTAGTTTTAATCCCCCTGCCCTATTATGTACTAGGGACTTACAGAGGAGGTCATGCTAATCACAGGGGTACCCCAACGCATAGTGTTCCCTAGTGTATGTAGGTGTTTTCACTGTATTCTAAGTGTCTTTTAGCATAGCACTGGCTCTGGTTAGTCAGTCAGTTACCACCAGTACCCGTCTGAAAAAGTTGTGGGCACAGGATGATTTTGCAACAAGGCCTCTTTCTGCTCCTCTGTTGGTTCTTGCTGCACATCTTTTGCTTCTTCCAGCACTTTTCTTCGTCTTGTGGACTTCTGTTGCTTCTTTCTGCATTTCTTTTGCTTCTTTCTGTGCGTTTTTTCTTCTTTCTTCACATGTCCTAGCTCTGTAGGCATAGTTAGAAACTAGCATTTAAAAAACCTTTGAAATTCACTTAAAAAACCATAGTTTTCAGGCACGTTATAGTTAGAAATTAGCATTTAAAAAACCTTAGAAATTCACTGAAAAAACCATAGGTTTCAGACACGTTATAGTTAGAAATTAGCATTTAAAAAACCTTACAAATTCACTGAAAAAACCATAGGTTTTAGGGACAATTATAGTTAGTTGGACATTGCACTCGTACAAAACCGGTGAAATTCCCCCGTTATAGTTAGTTCAGCTAACTATTACTCGCGCCCCCGCAATGCACTGCTGATGACGTCACATATTACATCACTCATGACATGGTCAGTGACATCACTGATGACATCACTGATGACATCTCAAATAACATCACTGATGACATCACTGATGACATCATCCATGTGATAATTTGATGCATCTTCTCACACCCTAATATAACCTTTGATACACCCACTCTAAATTACAGACTGCTATTCTCAAAACCATAGACACTCCAACACCAATAATACATACCCACTCACTGATTCTTAGGTCTACACACACATCCACTCACTCACCCGTACAGTCACTCATACCTACGGTCACTCAGTACGGGACTATCATATGCACTCATCCACCTATATAGACACTCACACACCGCCACTCATCCATAGAGGTACTCACACACCTAGTCAGTCATGCAAATAATTAATCACACTGCCATTTACTCACCTATACAGTTATACACACACCAGCTCACTTACTCATACAAATACTAGCACATTCTTACGCTCTTATACAATGACTGATACAAGTACACACTCATCCATACAGCCACTTTCACAATCACACACTCTCACTTATACCCATTAATATACTCCAACACACATATATACTGCCTTTCACATATGTAGTTACTCACACATGTACCACTGAGATATACATTCACTCACTAACACACCCATACACACACTCACCCACCCATACAGTCCATCACAGATGCACTCTTGAAACCATGCACCCAGTGAATTACCCACTCACACATCTATGCACAGTCATACACATCCCACCCACACAAATACTCAGGCACCCATACAGATACTCACACAACCAATCAATAACTCATATAGACACTTATGTAGTTATTCACAAACCCATACAGTCACTTACACACCAACAGACAGACGGATACAGAGATTCACACAGTTTAGTCACTAACCCATGCATTCAGTAAGATACGTTTAATCACTCACTTATAGAGTCAGTCACGCACCTACTAAATCATCCATTCAGACACTTACACACCCACTCATTCTTCAATACGCCTTTCCCTATATATATTAAACATATTTAAACTTTACAGAAACACACAGTCACTGGATGATGTCGTCAGTGATGTCATTTGAGATGTCATCAGTGATGTCATCAGTGATGTCACTGACCATGTCATGAGTGATGTAATATGTGACGTCATCAGCAGTGCATTGCGGGGGCGCGAGTTATAGTTAGCTGAACTAACTATAACGGGGGAATTTCACGGGTTTTGTACGAGTGCAATGTCCAACTAACTATAACTGTCCCTAAAACCTATGGTTTTTTCAGTGAATATATATATATATATATTTATAGTTAGTTAGTTGGACATTGCACTCGTACAAAACCCGTGAAATTCCCCTGTTATAGTTAGTTCAGGTAACTATAACTCGCGCCCCCGCAATGCACTGCTGATGACGTCACATATTACATCACTCATGACATGGTCAGTGACATCACTGATGACATCTCAAATGACATCACTGATGACATCATCCAGTGACTGTGTGTTTCTGTAAAGTTTAAATATGTTTAATATATATAGGGAAAGGCGTATTGAAGAATGAGTGGGTGTGTAAGTGTCTGAATGGATGATTTAGTAGGTGCGTGACTGACTCTAAGTGAGTGATTAAACGTATCTTACTGAATGCATGGGTTAGTGACTAAACTGGGTGAATGTCTGTATCCGTCTGTCTGTTGCTGTGTAAGTGGCTGCATGGGTTTGTGAATAGCTACATGAGTGTCTATATGAGTTATTGATTGGTTGTCTGAGTATCTGTATGGGTGCCTGAGTGTTTGTGTGGGTGGGGTGTGTGCGACTCTGTGCATAGATGTGTGAGTGGGTGATTCACTGGGTGGATGGTTTCAAGAGTGCATCTGTGATAGACTGTATGGGTGGGTAAGTGTGTGTAAGAGTGTGTTAGTGAGTGAATGTATGTCCCAGTGGTACATGTGTGAGTAACTACATATGTGAAAGGCAGTATATATGTGTGTTGGAGTATATAAATAGCTATAAGCGAGGTGTGTGATTGTGAGAGTGACTGTATGGATGAGTGTGTGCTTGTATCAGTGATTGTATAAGAGCGTAAGAATGTGCTAGTATTTGTATGAGTAAGTGAGCTGGTGTGTGTATAACTGTATAGGTGAGTAAATGGCAGTGTGTTTAATTATTTGCATGACTGACTAGGTGTGTGAGTACCTCTATGGATGAGTGGCGGTGTTTGAGTGTCTATATAGGACTATGAGTGCATATGATAGTCCTGTACTGAGTGACCATAAGTATGAGTGACTGTACGGGTGAGTGAGTGGATGTGTGTGTGTAGACCTAAGAATCAGTGAGTGGGTATGTAGTTATTGGTGTTGGAGTGTCTATGGTTTTGAGAATGGCAGTCTGTAATTTAGAGTGGGTGTATCAAAGGTTATATTAGGGTGTGAGGAGGTGCATTAAATTCTCACATGGATGATGTCATCAGTGATGTCATTTGAGATGTCATCAGTGATGTCATCAGTGATGTCACTGACCATGTCATGAGTGATGTAATATGTGACGTCACGGGTTTTGTACGAGTGCAATGTCCAACTAACTATAACTGTCCCTAAAACCTTATGGTTTTTTCAGTGAATTTCTAAGGTTTTTTAAATGCTAATTCCTAACTATAACGTGTCTGAAACCTATGGTTTTTTCAGTGAATTTCAAAGGTTTTTTAAATGCTAATTCCTAACTATAACGTATCTGAAACCTATGGTTTTTTCAGTGAATTTCAAAGGTTTTTTAAATGACAATTTTTAAATGTATTAATTGTTATATTTATTTTTTTGATACTGATTTACAACATTTTTTAAAACTATTTATTTTTAGATATTTTATTTTTTAAATTACATTGTAATTACATTATACATTACATTACAAAATATACTTTCTCAGAATGAATTACTTTAGTTTAAATACTTTGCAAATAGGCAATAGACTTTTAAGTACAGTAGTTACAGTTGTTGCAATGGGCAACACAATTTCAAAAACAAAGCAACATTGAGCTCAATGTGAATTTCTAGTTAAATGCAATTAGTTACTTTATGGATTACTTTTCTAACCACAGGACTGGATCCTAGATTCAGTCCTGGGACATCTCCTGTAAACAGTTGAGTAAAAGCGTTTTGGTTACAGTAGTGATTTTTATGGAATATTATTGTATTTTAAAAGTTGACACTTAGAAACTTTTTCATATAGAATCACCAATGTTATCCTATGGGAGGAAATTCACTTAGCAGGTAAGTAGTGTTATCGTTACTTTTTCTTACTCAGTGGTGGATCCTGGAACCAGCACTGGTGCATCTCCTGTAAACAGTTGAAAGAATGCGTTTAAGTCACACATGGGATTTTTAAGGAATATTTGTAGTTTGTGAAAATCGACACTTTGAAACTTTTCTGCTGAAAACCAGACAATGGATTCCTATGGAAGGAAATTCAAGTTACTGGTAAGTACGGTTAGAATTACTTTTCAGGGTCAGTGCTGGGCTAAAAGATGCAGCACTGGGTTCTCTCCTGATAACAGGTGAGTAAATCGGAATTCATAGTTCGGCTGATTTTAGAGAAATATTATAAAGTTCCAAAACTCCACACTTAGAAGAATTTCCAAGTGAAACCAGTCAATGTTAGCCTATGGAAGGAAATTCAAGTTACTGTTAAGTACGGTTAGAATTACTTTTCAGGACCAGTACTGGGCTGAAAGATGCAGCAATGAGGTCTCTCCTGATAGCAGGTGAGTAAATCGAAATTCGTATTTCGACTGATTTTAGAGGAATATTTGTATGTTTCAAAACTCCACACTTAGAAGAATTTCCAAGTGAAACCAGTCAATGTTAGCCTATGGAAGGAAATTCAAGTTACTGGTAAGTACGGTTAAAATTACTTTTCAGGACCAGTACTGGGCTGAAAGATGCAGCAATGAGGTCTCTCCTGATAACAGGTGAGTAAATCGAAATTCGTATTTCGACTGATTTTAGAGGAATATTTGTATGTTTCAAAACTCCACACTTAGAAGAATTTCCAAGTGAAACCAGTCAATGTTAGCCTATGGAAGGAAGTTACTGGTAAGTACGGTTAAAATTACTTTTCAGGACCAGTACTGGGCTGAAAGATGCAGCAATGAGGTCTCTCCTGATAACAGGTGAGTAAATCGAAATTCGTATTTCGGCTGATTTTAGAGGAATATTTGTATGTTTCAAAAATCGACACAGAAACGTTTTCAACAAAAAGCAGGCAATGATATCCTATGGAAGGAAATTCAAGTTACTGGTAAGTACGGTTAGAATTACTTTTCAGGATCAGTACTGGGCTCAAAGATGCAGCACTGAGGTCTCTCCTGATAACAGGTGAGTAAATCGGAATTCGTAGTTCGGCTGATTTTAGAGGAATATTTGTATGTTTCAAAACTCCACACTTAGAAGAATTTCCAAGTGAAACCAGTCAATGTTAGCCTATGGAAGGAAGTTACTGGTAAGTACGGTTAAAATTACTTTTCAGGACCAGTACTGGGCTGAAAGATGCAGCAATGAGGTCTCTCCTGATAACAGGTGAGTAAATCGAAATTCGTATTTCGGCTGATTTTAGAGGAATATTTGTATGTTTCAAAAATCGACACAGAAACTTTTTCAGCAAAAAGCAGGCAATGATATCCTATGGAAGGAAATTCAAGTTACTGGTAAGTACGGTTAGAATTACTTTTCAGGATCAGTACTGGGCTCAAAGATGCAGCACTGAGGTCTCTCCTGATAACAGGTGAGTAAATCGGAATTCGTAGTTCGGCTGATTTTAGAGGAATATTTGCACAATGGTGAAGGAAGGGGGTGGGGCCTAAGGTGACATGTCTGCAATCACGCCCTGTGGCGCGTTTTAAGTTGGACAATTAATTCCTCCTCAATCCCGAGGGTCCCTAGGGGCCAACTAGCCCACCAGGTACCTCCAGTATGCGCCAGGGGGCTGCGTTGCAGAGAGGTGTTCAGAGGCCACGCCCCTTTTTGCAACGCAGCTCCGTGGCGCTTACTGGAGGTACCTGGTGGGCTAGTTGGCCCCTAGGGACCCTCAGGATTGAAAAGGAATTTATTCCCCATCTTAAAACGCGCCACGGGGCCTGTTTGCACACATGTCACCTGAAGCCCCGCCCCCTCCCTTCACCACTGTGCAAACGCGCCCCGTGGCGCGTTTTAAGTTGGGGGATTAAGTCCCCTTGAATCCTGAGGGTCCCTGGAGTCCAACTAGCCCACCATATACCTCCAAAAGCGCCACAGAGCTGCGTTGCAGAGAGGTGTAAAAAGGGGCGTGGCCTCTGTACAGTCTCTGCAACGCAGCCCCCTGGCGCATACTGGAGGTTCCTGGTGGGCTAGTTGGCCCCCAGGGACCCCCAGTATTCAAGGGGAATTCGTTCCCCCTATGCAAACGCGCCAGGGGCGCGTTTGCAGAGTACTGCAGGGAGGGGGCGGGGCCTCCGGCACGATGCCGGTCGTTTTTTTTTTTCTAGTTTTTTTTTTAATGGGAGGGGGCTGCGTGGCCCCCTTCCCTTGCCCACTTTTGGCCCCGGGGACCCCATCCCCGGGGCCTGAGCATTTTATTTATTTCTTTAACTTTAATAAAAAAAAACGGGAAGGGGCCGCGTGGCCCCCTTCCCTGGGCCTGTATTGGCCCCGGGACCCCATCCCCGGGGCATGGCCTCGATTTTTTTATTTTTATTTGGAGGGGGGCTGCGTGGCCCCCCTCCTCAGGCCATTTAAGGCCCCGGGGACCCCATCCCCCGGGGCCAGCCTTGCACCTTTTTTTAAAAAAATTTAATTTGGGGAGGGGGCTGCGTGGCCCCCTCCTGGCCACTTATGGCCCCGGGGACCCCATCCCCGGGGCCTGGCCTCTGGTTGGGGACTGTGGGGGTCCCCAATCCCCCACAGTCCCAGCCGGCTCCCCGCCTCCTGCGCGAGCCGGCATTGCTTTCCACATGGGGAGCAGCTAACATGCTGCTCCCCATGTGGAAAGCAATCAGCTTTGGATATTGAGGCGAGAGCAGGTTTCCTGCTCTCTCTTCCAATATCCAAAGCAAGTTTGCAATGACAGGACGGGAGCCGCGAGGCTCCCGTCCTGTCATTACAAACAGCAGTGTCCCGGGGTAGGCACCCGGGACACTGCAGGAGCCGGCCCTGGGGGTGGCGGTCCCCAGGGCCATCACTGGCTCCAGGAGGGGGCCGCGCGGCCCCCTCCCCACATTTTCAAAGCCCGGGGAGGTGGTGGTCCCCGGGGCTTCGGAGGTCCAAAACGGACCCCCATTTTTAATTTTTAGTGCCCCGGGGGAGGTGGCGGTCCCCGGAGACAGCGGGGAGGGCAAAGAGCCCTCCCGCACCATTTTTGTTAAAGCCCCGGGGGTGCGGTCCCCGGGGCTTGGGGGCCTCTAGAGGCCCCCCATACCTAAATTTAACCCCCCACCATGCCCCCGGGACTTGGCCCACCCGGGGGCAAGTAGCTATCGAGCGCGGGAGACCGCGCTTCGATTTATTTATCTTTCGGCAGGATCCGCGCTCCCTGAGCGCATCCTGCCGATTTAAAAAAAAAATGCTTTTTCTGCCCAGGGGGTCCTTGTGGGACCCCCTGAGCAGGCCTAGGGGTTAGGGTGTTTCTACCCTGCCCCCTTTGTGCGCTTTGCGCACTTGTTTCTGTCCCTCGGTTCTACCGAGGGACAAAATGGCTGCCAACACTTCCTGAATCGGAATGTTGACAGCCAATTAGCATGCAGCTCGTGATCGGGAGGGTACGCGGACCCTACTCGGCCATAGATATATATGTGACTTTACTTGTGAATTTCTCAGGAACTACTGAACGGATTTACATATATACATACATATTATCTACTGGCGGTCGCCAGTAGATAGTTATAGTTAAAACCTATTATCCATAGGAAATCCGCGACATTCTATTTGAAATAACGTTGGCGCCGGTTGACGAATCTTCGCGAAAGTTTCCAACTTGTTGGGGCGCTCCGGTCCGCTCCTATCCTGAAAGTCTCGGGGTGATACGTCAAGCGAGGGCCGAGAAAAAGGGGGTCCCAAAACGCGTTTTCCCCATTCATTTTTCCATAGGAACCTTTAGTCGCAGCTACAGCCCGAACTGCTGAATGGAATTACACCAAATTTGGCAAAGAGGTAGCCCTTGGTTCAGTGTCGTGCCTTTTGCTTAAATGGTGTAAATCCGTTCAGTAGTTCCTGAGAAAATCAAAAGTAAAATCACATATATATCTGGGCGGAGCCTAACCACACATGTCATCGTGAGATCTGATTGGCTGTCAGCACTTCATCCTGGAATTGCTGGCAGCCATCTTGGGACCAATATAAATGATAGTACCTCATTGAAATGCATTGTAGTGAATAGAAGATTTTGAGGGTCACCAAAAGGAGAACTATAAAGGGTGATAACAGGCTTTAGTTACATTAGAATTTATTTGTTGATGGTACCATACTAATTTTAGGAATTGTGGTGTATTCTAAGGTGATTTTACCATGTGAAAAACCTTCTGCTGGGATATCATGAATCATGTTTGAGAGAACACTATTTTCTCATGCTTGTCCCATGGAGGTTTGGAAGGTGCTCCAGAAGATAAAATGAGAGCATATTTTCTGTAAATTCACATTATCTTTCTCACTCATGTGAGAATGAAGTCTGACAATCTCAGTAAAACATGTACATCCAACAAGGGCAGAGACTGTCAGTTGATTCCTTTGTGTTCTACTGCAGCTTCCCAGAGTGTTCTAAAGAACAACTAGAGTGCTAACAGCCTTACTTATGACAAAAGTATGGCACACCTGAAGCCATCTTGATTGGAATAAACTGGTAACACTTAAACAATTTAATTTAAAAAGGAACAAAATGATGGGGTTCATTTTGTCATAGAAATTATGGTTAGTGCTGTAGAAAGAAAAATTAGGACATGTTTCAAGTGTGATCTCAAATATCTTCCTGTTATATTTCAACAGGAGCAGCCTGCCAGTTGATGCCTTTGTGTTCTACTGCAGCTTCCCAGAGTGTTCTAAAGAACAACTAGAGCGCTAACAGCCTTACTTATGACAAAAGTATGGCACACCTGAAGCCATCTTGATTGGAATAAACTGGTAACACTTAAAACATTTAATTTAAAAAGGAACAAAATGATGGGGTTCATTTTGTCATAGAAATTATGGTTAGTGCTGTAGAAAGAAAAATTAGGACATATTTCAAGTGTGATCTCAAATATCTTCCTGTTATATTTCAACAGGAGCAGCCTGCCAGTTGATGCCTTTGTGTTCTACTGCAGCTTCCCAGAGTGTTCTAAAGAACAACTACAGCGCTAACAGCCTTACTTATGACAAAAGTATGGCACACCTGAAGCCATCTTGATTGGAATAAACCAGTAACACTTAAAACATTTAATTTAAAAAGGAACAAAATGAGGGGTTCTTTTTGAAATAGAAATTATGGTTAGTGCTGCAGAAAGAAAAATTGGGGCATGTTTTAAGTGAGATCTCAAATCCTCTTCTATTTCATTAGAAAACTCTGACATGCAGACTGAAACAATCACTTTCAATACCAGCAGCAGACTACCAGTTAACTCCCTGGTGAGCAGTAGCTTTACTCCAGTGATCTAATGAGCAACTAGAGTGCTAACATTCTGAATTTATGGCAGATGTGAGACACATCTGAATGCCTTCTTGATGGAATCAAAGTAAAAAACTGAAAGCATTTCCTACTGAGGAGACTGCAGTAAATGAAGAAATTAGGAAACTTCATAACAAAGAAGTCTTCCAAGATGGCCACCAGTGAAAAAAGAGCCCAAATGTAGCACAAATATTACCAAGATGTAGCCCACATATAGCCCAATGACAAAAGTGTGCAAAACACTTTTTATTTTTAGTTTTGTTGCCGTTTTATGTAGTGCAGACTGGTCAGGTATTGGAGCATTGCATCTTAAAACATGACCCCCCTACACTACAAAAACACCACTTCACTACCTTAAACCCTAAAACACTACCCCCAGCACGACCCCCTACACTACACAAGCACCACTGCACTATCCTAAACCCTAAAACACTACCCCCAGCACGACCCCCTACACTACCCAAACACCACTGCACTAACCTAAATCCTAAAACACTACCACCAGCACGACCCCCTACACTACCCAAACACCACTGCACTACCCTAAAACATGACCCACTACACAAACACCACTGCACTACCCTAAACCCTAAAACACTACCCCCAGCACGACCTCCTACACTACACAAGCACCACTGCACTACCCTAAACCCTAAAACACTACCCCCAGCACGACCCCCTACACCTCACAAACACCACTGCACTACCCTAAACCCTAAAACACTACCCCCAGCACGACCCCCTACACTAACCAAACACCACTACACTACCCTAAAACATGACCCCCTACACTACACAAACACCACTGCACTACCCTAAACCCTAAAACAATACCCCCAGCACGACCCCCTACACTGCCCGAACACCACTGCACTGCCCTAAACCCTGAAACACCAGGCCCTGCATGACCCCCTACACTGCCCGAACACCACTGCACTGCCCTAAACCCTGAAACACCACCCCTAGCACGACCCCCTACACTGCCCGAACACCACTGCACTGCCCTAAACCCTGAAACACCACCCCTTCACGACCCCCTACACTACCCGAACACCACTGCACTGCCCTAAACCCTGAAACACCACCCCCAGCATGACCCCCTACACTGCCCGAACACCACTGCACTGCCCTAAACCCTGAAACATCACCCCCAGCAAGACCCCCTACACTGCCTGAACACCACTGACCTAAACCCTGAAACACCACCCCCAGCACGACCCCCTACACTGCCCGAACACCACTGCACTGCCCTAAACCCTGAAACACTACCCCCAGCATGACCCCCTACACTGCCCGAACACCACTGCTCTGCCCAAAACCCTGAAACACCAGCCCCAGCACGACCCCCTACACTGCCCGAACACCACTGCACTGCCCTAAACCTTGAAACACCAGCCCCTGCACGACCCCCTACACTGCCCGAACACCACTGCACTACCCTAAACCCTGAAACATCACCCCCAGCACGACCCCCTACACTGCCCGAGCACCACTGCACTGCCCTAAACCCTGAAACACTAGCCCCAGCATGACCCCCTACAATGCCCGAACACCACTGCACTGCCCTAAACCCTGAAACACCAGCCCCAGCACGACCCCCTACACTGCCCGAACACCACTGCACTGCCCTAAACCGTGAAACACCAGCCTCAGCACGACCCCCTACACTGCCTGAACACCACTGCACTGCCCTGAACCCTGAAACACCAGCCCCAGCACAACACCCTACACTGCCCGAACACCACTGCACTGCCCTAAACCCTGAAACACCACCCCGTGCATGACCCCCTACACTGCCCGAACACCACTGCACTGCCCTAAACCCTGAAACACCACCCCCAGCGCGACCCCCTACACTGCCCGAACACCACTGCACTAAACCCTGAAACACCACCCCCTGCACAACACCCTACACTGCTCGAACACTACTGCAGTGCCCTAAACCCAGAAACACCATCCCCAGCACGACCCCCTATACTGCACGAACACCACTGCACTGCCCTAAACCCTGAAACACTACCCCCAGCAAGACCCCTACACTGCCCGAACACAACTGCCCTAAACCCTGAAACATCACCCCCAGCAAGACCCCTACACTGCCCGAACACCACTGCACTGCCCTAAACCCTGAAACACCAGCCCCAGCACGACCCCCTACACTGCCCGAACACCACTGCACTGCCCTAAACCCTGAAACACCACCCCCTGCATGACCCCCTACACTGCCCGAACACCACTGTACTGCCCTAAACCCTGAAACCCCACCCCCAGCATGACCCCCTAGACTGCCAGAACACCACTGCACTGCCCTAAACCCTGAAACACCACCCCTGCATGACCCCCTACACTGCCCGAACACTACTGCACTGCCCTAAACCCTGAAACACCACCCCCAGCACGACCCCCTACACTGCACGAACACCACTGCACCGCCCTAAACCCTGAAACACTACCCCCAGCAAGACCCCTACACTGCCCGAACACCACTGCCCCTAAACCCTGAAACACCACCCCCAGCAAGACCCCCTTCACTGCCCGAACACCACTGCACTGCCCTAAACCCTGAAACACCACCCCCAGCACGACCCCCTACACTGCCCGAACACCACTGCTCTGCCCTAAACCCTGAAACACCAGCCCCAGCACGACCCCCTACACTGCCCGAACACCACTGCACTGCCCTAAACCCTGAAACACCAGCCCCGGCACGACCCCTACACTGCCCGAACACCACTGCACTGCCCTAAACCCTGAAACACCACCCTCAGCACGACCCCCTACACTGCCCGAACACCACTGCACTGCCCTAAACCCTGAAACACCAGCCCCAGCACGACCCCCTACACTGCCCGAACACCACTGCACTGCCCTAAACCGTGAAACACCAGCCCCAGCACGACCCCCTACACTGCCTGAACACCACTGCACTGCCCTGAACCCTGAAACACCAGCCCCAGCACAACACCCTACACTGCCCGAACACCACTGCACTGCCCTAAACCCTGAAACACCACCCCGTGCATGACCCCCTACACTGCCCGAACACCACTGCACTGCCCTAAACCCTGAAACACCACCCCCAGCACGACCCCCTACACTGCCCGAACACCACTGCACTAAACCCTGAAACACCACCCCCTGCACAACACCCTACACTGCTCGAACACTACTGCAGTGCCCTAAACCCAGAAACACCAGCCCCAGCACGACCCCCTACACTGCCCGAACACCACTGCACTGCCCTAAACCCTGAAACACCACCCCCAGCACGACCCCCTACACTGCCCGAGCACCACTGCACTGCCCTAAACCCTGAAACACCAGCCCCAGCATGACCCCCTACACTGCCCGAACACCACTGCACTGCCCTAAACCCTGAAACACCAGCCTCAGCACGACCCCCTACACTGCCTGAACACCACTGCACTGCCCTGAACCCTGAAACACCAGCCCCAGCACAACACCCTACACTGCCCGAACACCACTGCACTGCCCTAAACCCTGAAACACCACCCCGTGCATGACCCCCTACACTGCCCGAACACCACTGCACTGCCCTAAACCCTGAAACACCACCCCCAGCGCGACCCCCTACACTGCCCGAACACCACTGCACTAAACCCTGAAACACCACCCCCTGCACAACACCCTACACTGCTCGAACACTACTGCAGTGCCCTAAACCCAGAAACACCATCCCCAGCACGACCCCCTATACTGCACGAACACCACTGCACTGCCCTAAACCCTGAAACACTACCCCCAGCAAGACCCCCTACACTGCCCGAACACCACTGCACTGCCCTAAACCCTGAAACATCACCCCCAGCAAGACCCCCTACACTACCCGAACACCACTGCCCTAAACCCTGAAACACCACCCCCAGCAAGACCCCCTACACTGCCCGAACACCACTGCACTGCCCTAAACCCTGAAACACCACCCCCTGCATGACCCCCTACACTGCCCGAACACCACTGTACTGCCCTAAACCCTGAAACCCCACCCCCAGCATGACCCCTAGACTGCCAGAACACCACTGCACTGCCCTAAACCCTGAAACACCACCCCCTGCATGACCCCCTACACTGCCCGAACACTACTGCACTGCCCTAAACCCTGAAACACCACCCCCAGCACGACCCCCTACACTGCACGAACACCACTGCACCGCCCTAAACCCTGAAACACTACCCCCAGCAAGACCCCTACACTGCCCGAACACCACTGCCCTAAACCCTGAAACACCACCCCCAGCAAGACCCCCTTCACTGCCCGAACACCACTGCACTGCCCTAAACCCTGAAACACCACCCCCAGCATGACCCCCTAAACCCTGAAACACCACCCCCAGCACGACCCCCTACACTGCCCGAACACCACTGCTCTGCCCAAAACCCTGAAACACCAGCCCCAGCACGACCCCTACACTGCCCGAACACCACTGCACTGCCCTAAACCCTGAAACACCAGCCCCGGCACGACCCCTACACTGCCCGAACACCACTGCACTGCCCTAAACCCTGAAACACCACCCTCAGCACGACCCCCTACACTGCCCGAACACCACTGCACTGCCCTAAACCCTGAAACACCAGCCCCAGCACGACCCCGTACACTGCCCGCACACCACTGCACTGCCCTAAACCCTGAAACACCAGCCCCAGCACAACCCCGTACACTGCCCGAACACCACTGCACTGCCCTAAACCCTGAAACACCAGCCCCAGCACGACCGCCTACACTGCCCGAAAACTACTGCACTGCCCTAAACCCTGAAACACCACCCCCAGGAAGACTACCTACACTGGCCGAACACCACTGCACTGCCCTAAATCCTGAAACACCACCCCCTGCACGACCCCCTACACTGCCCAAACACTACTGCACTGCCCTAAACCCTGAAACACCACCCCTCAGCACGACACCCTACACTGCCCGAACACCACTGCACTGCCCTAAACCCTGAAACACCACCCCAGCATGACCCCCTACACTGCCCGAACACCACTGCACTAAACCCTGAAACACCACCCCTGCACGACCCCCTACACTGCCGGAACACCACTGCACTGCCCTAAACCCTGAAACACCACCCCCAGCACGACCCCCTACACTGCCCTAACACCACTGCACTGCCCTAAACCCTGAAACATCACCCCCAGCACAACCCCCTACACTGCCTGAGCACCATTGCTCTGCCCTAAACCCTGAAACACTAGCTCCAGCACGACCCCCTACACTGCCCAAACACCACTGCACTGCCCTAAACCCTGAAACACCACCCCCAGCACGACCCCCTACACTGCCCGAACACCACTGCACTGCCCTAAACCCTGAAACACCAGCCCCAGCAAGACCACCTACACTGCCCGAACACCACTGCATTGCCCTAGACTCTGAAACACCAGCCCCAGCAAGACCCCCTACACTGCCCAAACACCACTGCACTGCCCTAAACCCTGAAACACCAGCCCCAGCACGACCCCCTACACTGCCCGAACACCACTGCACTGCCCTAAACCCTGAAACACCAGCCCCAGCACGACCCCCTACACTGCCCGAACACCACTGCACTGCCCTAAACCCTGAAACACCAGCCCCAGCACGACCCCCTACACTGCCCGAACACCACTGCACTGCCCTAAACCCTGAAACACCAGCCCCAGCACCACTCCATACAATGCCCGAACACCACTGTACTGCCCTAAACCCTGAAACACCACCCCTGCACTGCCCCCTACACTGCCCGAACACCACTGCACTGCCCTAAACCCTGAAACACCACCCCTGCACCACCCCTACACTGCCCGAACACCACTGCACTGCCCTAAACCCTGAAACACCACCCCCTGCACCGCCCCCTACACTGCCCGAACACCACTGCACTGCCCTAAACCCTGAAACACCACCCCCAGCATGACCCCTTTACTGCTCGAACACCACTGCACTGCCCCAAACCCTGAAACACCACCCCCAGCATGACCCCCTACACTGCCCGAACATCACTGCCCTAAACCCTGAAACACCACCCCTGCACGACCCCCTACACTGCCCGAACACCACTGCACTGCCCTAAACCCTGAAACACCACCCCCTGCACGACCCCCTACACTGCCCGAACACCACTGCACTGCCCTAAACCCTGAAACACCACCCCCAGCACGACCCCCTACACTGCCCGAACACCACTGCACTGCCCTAAACCCTAGAACACTACCCCCAGCATGACCCCCTACACTACCCGAACACCACTGCACTACCCTAAACCCTAAAATACTCCCCCAGCACGACCCCTACACTACCCGAACACTACTGCACTGCCCTAAACCCTAAAACACTCCCCCAGCACGACCCCCTACACTACCCGAACACCACTGCACTGCCCTAAACCCTAAAACACTCCCCCAGCACGACCCCCTACACTACCTAAACACCACTGCACTGCCCTAAACCCTAAAACACTACCCCCGCATGACCCCTACACTACCCAAATACCAATGCACTACCCTAATCCCTAAAACACTACCCCCGCACAACCCCCTACACTACCCAAAGACCACTGCACTACCCTAAACTCTAAAACAATACCCCCCGCACGACTCCCTACACTACCCAAAGACCACTGCACTACCCTAAACCCTAAAACACGACCTCCTACACTACACAAACACCACTGCACTACCCTAAACCCTAAAAAACTACCCCCAGCACGAACCCCTACACTACCCAAACACCACTGCACTACCCTAAACCATAAAACACTACCCCCAGCAGTACCCCTACGCTACCCAAACACCACTGCACTACCCTAAACCCTAAAACACTACCCCCAGCAGTACCCCCTACACTACCCAAACACCATTGCACTACCCTAAACCCTAAAACACTACCCCCAGCAGTATCCCCTACACTACCCAAACACCACTGCACTACCCTAAAACCCTAAAACACTAACCCCAGCACGACCCCCTACACTACCCAAACACCACTGTACTACCCTAAACCCTAAAACACTCCCCCCAGCACGACTCCCTACACTACCCAAACACCACTGCACTACCCTAAACCCTAAATCCATCCCAGCATGACCCCTACACTACACAAACACCACTGCACTACCCTAAACCCTAAAACACTACCCCCAGCACGACCCTCTTCACTACCTAAACACAACTGCACAATTTGTTACAGGTGTTGCAACGCAGGCCTGTGGTGCTTACTGGAAGTACCTGGTGGGCTGGTTGGGCCCCAGGGACTCTCAGGATTCAAGGTGACCTAATCCCCCAGCTTAAAACGCGCCACGGGGCGCGTTTGCACAGTGGTGAAGGGAGGGCCGGGGCCTCAGGTGACATGTATGCAAACACGCCCTGTGGCACGTTTTAAGTTGGGGAGTTAATTCCTTTGAATCCTGGGGGCCAACTAGCCCACCAGGTACCTTCAGTAAGCACAACAGAGGTGCGTTGCAGAGAGGTGAAAAAGGTGCGTGGCCTCGGAACGCCTCTCTGCAACTCAGCTCTGTGGTCCTAACTGTAGGTACCTGGGGGCTAGTTGGGCCCCAGGGACCCTCAGGATTCAAGGGGACTTAATCCCGCAACTTAAAACGCGCCACGGGGCGCGTTTGCACACGTCACCTCAGGCCCCCCTCCCTTCACCACTGTGCAAACGCGCACTGGCTCTGGTTAGTCAGAGTCAGTTACCACCAGTACCCGTCTGAAAAAGTTGTGGGCACAGGATGATTTTGCAACAAGGCCTCTTTCTGCTCCTCTGTTGGTGCTTTCTGCACATCTTTTGCTTCTTTCTGTGCGTTTTTTCTTCTTTCTTCACATGTCCTACCTCTGTTGGCATAGTTAGAAACTAGCATTTAAAAAACCTTTGAAATTCACTTAAAAAATCATAGTTTTCAGGCATGTTATAGTTAGAAATTAGCATTTAAAAAACCTTTGAAATTCACTGAAAAGACCATAGGTTTCAGGCACGTTATAGTTAGAAATTAGCATTTAAAAACCTTCGAAATTCACTGAAAAAACCATAGGTTTCAGGCACGTTATAGTTAGAAATTAGCATTTAAAAAACCTTTGAAATTCACTGAAAAAACCATAGGTTTCAGACACGTTATAGTTAGAAATTAGCATTTAAAAAACCTTTGAAATTCACTGAAAAAACCATAGGTTTTAGGGACAGTTATAGTTAGTTGGACATTGCACTCGTACAAAACCCGTGAAATTCCCCTGTTATAGTTAGTTCAGCTAATTATAACTCGCGCCCCGCAATGCACTGCTGATGACGTCACATATTACATCACTCATGACATGGTCAGTGACATCACTGATGACATCACTCATGACATCTCAAATGACATCACTGATGACATCATCCATGTGATAATTTCATGCATCTTCTCACACCCTAATATAACTTTTGATACACCCACTCTAAATTACAGACTGCCATTCTCAAAACCATAGACACTCCAACACCAAAAACTACATACCCACTCACTGATTCTTAGGTCTACACACACATCCACTCACTCACCTGTACAGTCACTCATACTTACAGTCACTCAGTACAGGACTATCATATGCACTCATACACCTATATAAACACTCACACACCGCCACTCATCCATAGAGGTACTCACACACCTAGTCAGTCATGCAAAAATTAATCACACACCCATTTACTCACCTATACAGTTATACACACACCAGCTCACTTACTCATACAAATACTAGCACATTCTTACGCTCTTATACAATAACTGATACAAGCACACACGCATCCATACAGCCACTCTTACAATAACACACTCTCACTTATAGCCATTTAAATACTCTAACACACATATATACTGCCTTTTACATATGTAGTTACTCGCACATGTACCACTGAGATATACATTCACTCACTAACACACCCATACACACACTCACCCACCCAAGCAGTCCATCACAGATGCACTCTTGAAATCATGCACCCAGTGAATCACCCACTCACACATCTATGTATAGAGTCACACACACCCCACCCACACAAACACTCAGGCAGCCATACAGATACTCAGAGAACCAATCAATAACCCATATAGACACTCATGTAGCTATTCGCAAATCCATGCATCCACTTACACACCAACAAACAGACGGATACAGACATTCACACAGTTTAGTCACTAACCCATGCATTCAGTAAGATACGTTTAATCACTCACTTGTAGAGTCAGTCACTCACGTACTAAATCTTCCATTCAGACACTTATACACCCACTCATTCTTCAATACGCCTTTCCCTATATATATTAAACATATTTAAACTTTACAGAAACACACAGTCACTGGATGATGTCATCAGTGATGTCATCAGTGATGTCATTTGAGATGTCATCAGTGATGTCACTGACCATGTCATGAGTGATGTAATATGTGACGTCATCAGCAGTGCATTGCGGGGCGCGAGTTATAGTTAGCTGAACTAACTATAACAGGGGAATTTCACGGGTTTTGTACGAGTGCAATGTCCAACTAACTATAACTGTCCCTAAAACCTATGGTTTTTTCAGTGAATATATATATACACACACATACCTCCCATATGGGCAACAAGCCAAATCTTAAACTCTGCTGCCAGCACAAAAACTAATGCTGAGGACTTCAATTGGTATTCTGAATGTTGAGACCACTAGAAAAAAGAAGTATAAGCCAAAACAGAAAATCAAGGGCAAACCCTTTTGGCCTTATAGCATGAAACCAGCCCTGACATGCCTACAGGATGCAAGCACCCTCCTCCACTCTTTGAAATAATCTTTTTGTTTCAGGAAGTCCTATTGAACACCCTTTTTTGAAGATCTGTTTTATAGGTGTGGTGGTGGACACCCAAAACGGCTACCCACATCAGCAAAAAGTGGAGGACATCGCAGATGCAATATCTTTTTTTATCCAATGCATCTCTGCAGGCGGGTATATGTTTAGGCTTTCAAAGTTTAGGGAGTCGTCCATCTTCCTGATGCCCAGCATGCTCAGGACAGTTTCTCCATAGGGCACTTGGAACCATTTCATGGAATTCAAACGTGTATTGGATCCAGGTGTTACAGAGCCAATGTAGTGGCACTCAGGGGGTGGTAGCATAGCAAAATCTCCTTTTTGGTCAATGTTTCCACCAACCATTACTTCGGTAACAGATGTCTCTTTTTGGTAGTGGGATCCTCATTAAGCTAGTTTTTCAGTGTGTGGCAACTGGTTGCCACAAGAGATCAGACTCATATCAACGTTTTGGATAAGTATGTAATAAGGATGGTTCTCGCTGCCCCCCTCCCTCGACCTCACCCTACTGGCAGGAAAGGTTGTGCAGGTCCTCGTCAACAATGCTGCTATGATGCATTACCTAAGCAGGAGAAAGTAGATGAATCCACTCAGCTGTGCCGTGCAGTGAAGTGATGAGGATGTAGTTTTAGGTCCTGCATCACATGGGCACAGAAAGTGTGTAAGTGGATGAGCTAAACCGAGAGGAGGCACTTTTCCCTGAGAGCGAAGTGTACCGGCGGGTGTAAGTTTCCTGTAAGAAATGTCTGCTAGTGCATCTGGGCTCATAAGCAAGGATTTCCCCTTTCTGTATGTGTGCCTTCCATATTTGCTAATTCTTTTGATTCAAAGGCGGGTGAAAGTATCTGGGTCTACCATGTTATTCATTATCCCACACAGCGTAAAGAGGACATGGTATTCAGGATTAAGCAACTTAGACAGTCTCATCCTGCCAGGGTTCCAAGTCATGGGGACCTTGCGTGTAAAGCGGACCTCCTCTCTCGTGCAGGGCTAAGATCTTCCACTCGTACCTGGAGTCTCACCTTCCATGCATGGCTTTTGAAAGGCTGATGTTGGACTGCCGGTTGTTGTCTCCAACATAAAAAGGCCTCAGAGTGGACATAGTTTTACTAGGCCAAGAAAATTGAGCTGAAGTCCCCCAACACTACGAGGCAGGTGGGTGGCGAGGTCAGCCAGGTAAGGGGAATGATGGGCAGGTCATCAAATGTTAGATGCTCAATTGATGCTGTGGGACGGTGGCCCTTGAATG
Organism: Calotriton arnoldi; assembly: GCA_963921515.1. NCBI lineage: Eukaryota > Metazoa > Chordata > Amphibia > Caudata > Salamandridae > Calotriton > Calotriton arnoldi. The sequence goes on along the minus strand of CAWUFW010001349.1, from coordinate 529,487 downwards.
TGTCACGGTTGTAGAGAGGGTACCCCATGCTTCAACATTTGCCTGCTTGATATTTCTTGATGTCCAGGATGGCTTCTGGTGGATCTGTCTCTCTGTGGCCTGCATTACTTGTTTTTTGCTTTTCTGCCATGTAAAAGCTTTGCATCTAGCAAAGCACAGTAAGCTAAACATTCAGATGCCACATACCCCAGGAAACCTTAGACAGAACACCAAGCAGGAATGCAACACAGTGCTGATACTTCATACATTTGGTTGTCCATACATTGGCGACACTCCACTCCAAATAACACTACAACACTTAAGCTAGTTCCCACACCCATCCAACACAGCTCAGATATTCCACGTGGTTGGTCATCAACAAGTTCCCAACAGCAGCCAGGGCATCAAACAACTTTGACAATCATGCACACTAAATAAGTCTGCGCAGGCGTGCAAAGCCCTACAGATGCTAGATATTTTTTTATGTTGTTGTGTGCACAGCATCCCACAGAACACGTTAGACAGGACATTGAGTCATGCCATGCACATACCAGTCATTCCAGGTGATATGTACCCAAATTGTTAAACACCTCCAGCTAAACGCACCAAGCAATACTAATTTCTACAACCAAACTTATACATGAAAGCACCATATTAATTGCACCCACACTACTGATGATCCCACTCGAACAATGAGAAAAAACACTCTGGCCTGTGATGGAATATGTGGGATCAGGACTTGAAGGTACCTGAACCATAACAGTGCTGTGAGGCCTTACAAGTCACAATATAATCAGCAACATAACCTAAAAAGCAAAAGAAATCTGGCAGGTCCTGCTTTGCTCAGGGGGAGATTGGAACAGGACTCTTTCATTAGAATGGCTACTGCTTTGCATTTATTAAAAGTTGACCTGTAAGATTCCCCTATAAAAAAGCATTTTGTCTCTTAGTAGGACTGGAATTTAATTTCCACTTTCTTTATGGTAGCAAGCATTTTTTTGTCCTTTTGGGCGGTTCACGATGGCAGTCATCTTCCTGATGGTGATCGGTTCTACTGGTTGTGTTCATGAGCATTGCATGGACACCGCTTATGTTCTTTCCTAAGGACAAGCTACCCAACGGAAAAAGCCCTTCTACATATCCATATATGCTACTGGCCCCCTGTCCAGTGTGTCTCTCCTCTCCCGGCGGGGTTCTGGGGGGCGACGACGAGCAGAAAAGGGAAGTACTTCCTTCCTGCCATGTGCAAAGTAAATCCAACCAATCCTGGAGCTGCTCTCGTGCTGTTTTCAGCATGAGAGCAGCTCCAGGATTGGTTGGAGCAGGCTAACCCAGCGCTCATTTTGAGGCTTGAGGGCCTATGTCAGCAATACCCCAGCTGTTTCACAGCGCTGGAATTACTGGGTTTGAAGTGCGCATGTTGGGCTGGCCGTCGCAAGACATGCAATCTGACATGCGCACTGGCTGGGGCAGCAGTCATCCTGCAATCCGCAGGAATCATCTCTGCTCCCTGCCCTCACACTCGCGCTGTAACAGCGTGAGCCAGTGGCAAACTATAATAAAATGGTATTACCATTTTACTAATTTGTGTTTACCTGCTGAGTTCGCAGCAGGCGGGGCGATGCTCCTCCTCCATTTAGGAGGAACCGCCACTGCTGTTTGGATACCTTAGGCTGTTTTGCCAAATGCTACTCATAGCCCTCGTTCATTCCTTTGTTTTATTTTGCTCTCATGATAGCATGTTGTACGATTTATTGCTTTTTTTGCAAGAAAATACTGGCCCTTTGACAAACTTATCTACTTTCCAATATTTGCTGTGCCTCCCTTTCTAAGTTTATCACTTACAACACAAACTTCATTTTCTGCTTTTTTTGATGCTCTTTGAGGCTAAAGCTGAACTCTGCTCCTGCATTCTGCTAGGTAAGAGGTTCCACTCTTTTCTGCTTGAGAGGTGGTTTGGGCAGTTTGGTCTTATTCACTGCATCTTCTTCCCCTCTTCCATTTTGTGGTGTGTTACTTCTAAACAACGTGTGGATTATGGAGGATTAATATGTTTGTTAGAAGAAAAATTCACTTACCTTTGAAAATGTTCTTTTTAGGTGATGTTCTTCCTCCTGCTGAGTCTTCGTTGCCCTCAGATACTCCCCGTAACATTCTCATCTCAGGTTTGTTTAGTCTTAGGTAATAGTTTTGCAACTTTCTGCCCCCTGTGTTGCTAAATTTAAAAGGCAGGGACTGAGCTATGGGGGTCATAGACATCTCCATATGTTCATAGGAAACTGCAGTTCTCTCCACTGGCTACTGATGAAACCGAGGATTTGTTACAAGGCACTCTGTATGATGTACCACGCGTACTATACCACTGGCCCAAAAACAAGCATTTGCAATGCAATAGGTCTTGCATTTGCGAGAGTTTTAGCTATTGGCATTGTAAATGACAATGCCTTTTATTAATGTGTTTTGAAAACCTAAGAGTGGTGCTTAAACACGCACTTTGTACTTATAGTCCTTGCTTACGAATAAGTGAGGCGCAGTTACTGCCAGCCTTGCTTCTCATAAGCAAGGACTATAAGTACAAAGTACCTGTCTATGCACCGCTTGCAGGTTTTCGAAACACATAAATAAAAGGCATTGTCACTTACACCGCCAATAGCTTCAACTCTCGCAAATGTGAGACCTATTGCATTGCGAATGCTTGTTTTGTTTGTTGTCATGGAAGAGAGACATGCTGCCAGTATGCCAGCCATTTGGAAAGCGTTCACACCTCATTGCAGTGTATGCTAGAAGGGTTGGAGAAAGAAGGAGGTGTGAAAAGGGAATCAAGAATTTCTACTTGTGTTGTAAATGGCGATGCATAGCAGAAATGATTGCTATCGGGGCCTGCAAATGGGTCCTGTCTGACCGTAAACATTCAGCGAATCACCCTTAATTAGAGGCTGGGAAGAATACCACCAAGACGGCACCCAAAAAGGTATGCTTTTTTTTTTACTCTAAAAAATCGTGTACCAGATTAGTAAAGGACAAAAAGACATACAATATCACGATTCAGTTAAAAGGTCCCCTTACCCACTGTGCTTATAAAAAATGTAAAAATTGTGCCTCGTAAATGAAGAATACTCGAGGAAGGGTTGCAGAAAGCAGACAGTACATTGTGCCTGCTTCAACGGAGAGCACACAACATCATATGCAATGTACTTCTTTAAATAACATAAAAGGTCACGAAAAAACAGTATACAAACATTACAATAGGAAAACCTAATTTGCATGACACACATTTATAAATTAGTTTAAAAAGAAACATGAAAAAAGCAGCGTTACTGATTTTATCGACCTTATAAGGATGAAAGACTGAGTGGACCTGTCGGGATTTGAACTTGTGACCATGCGGTGGAACACAGGCCCCTACAGTGGATGCATTAGTCCAGTAGGCCCTCAGACCCGGCTCATGGGGGTGGCAAACATGGTGTAATTAAAGTGGTGAATACTATCTTGTATCTTATACATGTGCAAAGCCTAGCATCCTCATAGTATGGGTAAATAACTTAATTTGCACGTTTGTACTAGAATTTAATATGTTAGTAAGTGGAGCTTATAAAAAGCACTCCAATAACTGTAGGTGCAGTTTGCTGTAAAAGCGCTGATGTTAATAATTAAATGCTGTGGTGAGTTATGGGAGGCACCGCCTGAAATTAAGCATTAACGGTTACATAATACCAACAGCATATTAAACACTGCGGACAACCACAATAATGGGGTTGATAAATAAAAAGTATATCATAAATGAGTTTAACTTGTGCAAGTTACAAAAGCGAACAAGCATGTTAAAGATAAGAAAGAGAGGGGTAAAAAAATAGGAAGAGAATGGAAGAAGGAGAAAAAGAGAACAGAGTGGTTAAGAGGCAGAAGAAATAGATAGAGGAAGTGATGGAGAGAGTGGGGAGAAATTAGTGGAGAAAGGGGAAAAGATAAGAAGAAAATGGTAAAGGAAAAAAGTATAAGAGGGTGTAAAAGGGGAAGAGAAGAAAGGGAGCCGATTGAGATAAGTAAGTGAGTGGTGAGGTGAAAGGAACAGAATAGGAGAGGTAAATGAAATTGGTTAAAGGATATGACGTAACATGCAAAGGTATTACACTGCGCAAAGACATCATATGCGTTGTGCTTCAAAAGCAGAGTCAAATAATATCCCCTATCGTGCCTCGTACATGAAGTAAAACGAGGAAGGGTTGCAGAAAGCAGACAGTACATTGTGCCTGCTTCAACGGAGAGCACACAACATCATATGCAATGTACTTTTTTAAATAACATAAAAGGTCACGAAAAACCAGTATACAAACATTACAATAGGAAAACCTAATTTGCACAGCACACAAATCGGGCAAGCTTATTTGCATGGGACAGTGGTAAAAAAGACTAAGTGATTTCAAAGTCAAAAGAACGAATGTCCATTGTAGTTGTTGTTTTTTTAGAAAATACAAATTATCATACACAAAAGGAGACTTAACATATTTAGCTCGACACAGTGGGGAAAAAAGTACATCGAAGTTGGTGAATTAAAAAAATTAAAAGATACTGTATCTGTGTACACTTAAAGGTGACCTTACCCTTTCTGCTCACACAAAATATAGCACAAAGATAACATCATATGCGTTGTGCTTCAAAAGCAGAGTCAAATAATATCACCTATTGTGCCTCATACATGAAGTAAAACGTGGAAGGGTTGCAGAAAGCAGACAGCACATCGTGTACTTCTTTAAATAACATAAAACGTCACAAAAAGACAACATAGAAACATTATAATAGGAAAACCTAATTTGAATGGCACACATATCAGGCAAGCTAATTTGCGTGGGACGTTGGGATATAAACCACGTGCAATCAAAATCGAAGGAACGAAAGTCCATTGTACTTGTTGTTTTTAAGAAAATACAAATTATTGTAAATGAAAGAAGAATGAAATAATATTACCTATTGTGCCTCGGACAGCAAGTACAAACGAGTTAGGGTTGCAGCAAGCGGGCAGTACATCGTGCGTGCTTGAGCGGAGAGCACATCGTGCCTGCTTCAGCAACTACAAAGAACGCATTATTTACCTAGATAGTCCTCAGTAACTTGTAATAAAAGCTACAGAGTAAGGACACATGTAAAAGGGGGTGTCCTTATGGGGGTAACAAATGAAAAGAGGGAGGTACTAAATAAGGAACAAGGAGGGACTACTACAAAAATATACCAATTAAATAGCAACAATTCCTAAAGACATGAGAAAAAGTCAATAAAAGACTGGAGCGAAACAAGGCGGAGCTTAATGCCCATATCCTGAATACTGTGTCTAACACCACAGGGTCTGGCTCTAATCAGCAAGGCTGAGCCTGTACTGATTCTTATTTTGTAACTCTAATCGTCCAGGCGACAATAACCGAAATAGTGACTGCCAACTCCAAATTAATTCAAAAATCTATAATTTAATTTTACAAAAAATTCAATTTGTTTTCACATATCTCATATTTTTTAAAAGATTATACACATTTTGCCACAAAACAATGATCCTTAACCATACAGCGAACAATAAATGACTCTACCTAAGTGCATAAATGATACAAAACTTGGACAAAACAACTTACTTACATACACAACATAAAACACACAACATATGACATGGTGGTCAATCACTATTAGGCGAAATCAGCCGAGATTCACTCCGGCTCGTTGGAAAGACTTTGGTCAAATTGAATTTTTTGTAAAATTAAATTATAGATTTTTGAATAAATTTTGAGTTGGCAGTCAATATTTCGGTTATTGTCACCTGGACGATTAGAGTTACAAAATAAGAATCGGTACAGGCATTTCCTCTGTTGTTTATTTCATATCCTGAATACAGCATGTCTCGAAGAGACAGCGCAAGCGCTGCCTATGCGAGACCTGAAGATGTAATCACTGTTGCTTCCCACATATAAGCCATAACCCTGAGGTATGAATCTCTGATGCTCTTGCATGTGCCTTAATACCAGCAAGTTGGCGGGGGTATGCCCAGACGTGGGTCCCTTGCTCACTTTGCCACTGGATTCAAGCAAGCCTGGCTGATGACAGCTGAAATGCCAGAAACCGGTCCTAGGATGCTTGTTTCCGGTCCAGGGAAGACATGGCTTGGCAGTTCGGGCTGGACTGTTCCCATGAGGCACAGGGTCAGACTGATTTGCATATGGCCATGTCTGAACTGGGGTGGTGGAGTGAGCTAAAGAATGATGATGGATTAAACCCAGATCAGTTGACTGGGGGTGAGTGTTTGATTGGCTCAAGCGTTCCGTCCATCATCCTCTTTGTATCGCTTTGGTCGCCCTAAGTTGGCGGGGGTATGCCCAGACGTGGGTCCCTTGCTCACTTTGCCACTGGATTCAAGCAAGCCTGGCTGATGACGGCTGAAATGCCAGAAACCGGTCCTAGGATGCTTGTTTCCGGTCCAGGGAAGACATGGCTTGGCAGTTCGGGCTGGACTGTTCCCATGAGGCACAGGGTCAGACTGATTTGGATATGGCCATGTCTGAACTGGGGTGGTGGAGTGAGCTAAGAATGATGATGGATTAAACCCAGATCAGTTGACTGGGGGTGAGTGTTTGATTGGCTCAAACGTTCCGTCCATCATCCTCTTTTGTATCGCTTTGGTCGCCCTAAGTTGGCGGGGGTATGCCCAGACGTGGGTCCCTTGCTCACTTTGCCACTGGATTCAAGCAAGCCTGGCTGATGACGGCTGAAATGCCAGAAACCGGTCCTAGGATGCTTGTTTCCGGTCCAGGGAAGACATGGCTTGGCAGTTCGGGCTGGACTGTTCCCATGAGGCACAGGGTCAGACTGATTTGCATATGGCCATGTCTGAACTGGGGTGGTGGAGTGAGCTAAAGAATGATGATGGATTAAACCCAGATCAGTTGACTGGGGGTGAGTGTTTGATTGGCTCAAACGTTCCGCCCATCATCCTCTTTTGTATCGCTTTGGTCGCCCTAAGTTGGCGGGGGTATGCCCAGACGTGGGTCCCTTGCACTTTGCCACTGGATTCAAGCAAGCCTGGCTGATGACGGCTGAAATGCCAGAAACCGGTCCTAAGATGCTTGTTTCCGGTCCAGGGAAGACATGGCTTGGCAGTTCGGGCTGGACTGTTCCCATGAGGCACAGGGTCAGACTGATTTGCATATGGCCATGTCTGAACTGGGGTGATGGAGTGAGCTAAAGAATGATGATGGATTAAACCCAGATCAGTTGACTGGGGGTGAGTGTTTGATTGGCTCAAATGTTCCGTCCATCATCCTCTTTTGTATCGCTTTAATACCAGCAAGAGCATCTGGGAGTTCAATCCTTCAGAGTTCTGGGTCCATCACTTAGGAATGACCTGTCATAGAAACTACACCAAATTAATGTCTTAGGTTTACACAATCAAAACTTTCTCCTCTTCTTTTTAATGTGTCTCTGGTTTTCTTAGCACCGTGACATCCACTGGTGTAAGAGAGCTTTAAAAGTAAATAAATAAATAAATAACACATGAGATTAAACTTTCCCATTCTATATTCCTAGGATTTGGCATTCCCTTACTACCTAAAAATGGCTGGCTCCCACCCTTCCTGGTCTTCAGGAAGGAACCAAAAAGCCTCCTCTTGAAGCAACAGCCTATGTCCCTGGAACCCTCCAATTATGGATCTGAGATGTATCCTCACTTTTTCAGCCTTTCCTCACCCCTCCTCTATGCTCTGTAACCTACTCCCAGTTCTGGGTGGTATTCTGTTACTTTGTAGTTACATATGTGCTTAAAAAATTCCCTATGCATACGGGGAAAAATGTAATTTCCTGCTCTGGACAGCCCTGTTATAGCAACAAAGCCCTGCTGAAGTCCTGTGATGGCCCCGGGTGACTGAGCAAAGCTTTCCAGATCCAGTCAATGTTTGGCCCAATTTCATAGACATGAAAACACTTCCCACATAGGATCAAAACAAAGACAACGTCCTTCCAACCACGCACTCTACTGCCTGTAATATCTTTTAAGGCCATTCGCCTGTCATGTTTTCTATACTAAACATAAATACTTCAACACAATCTTTTTTAAACTAGGAGCCCTTGCATTGACAGGAGGGCCAGGTAGATAATATTAGCTGGGCCATAGCTTCGTAAAATGTATTTCACCTCTCCTGGTGTATAGGTAATACAAGGTGCCCAGACCCTTTCCATATTGGACGAGATGAGGTCACCTTGCCAAGGGACAGAAACGGAAATACATTTTGGAGAGGCTTGGTATGGACAGTGTGGAAACTGATAGCTGCTCTGATTTGGGGTGTCAGAAGAGGATCTAAAAAGTCCAATTTTGGGTATAAGGAGACCCTTGCTCGAAAGATTAAGAGAGTTTCCCATTAGCACCATTACCTCAGTGTGCATAGGGTTCAGCTTTAGAATTTTACTGTGTGTATATTGGCAGATAATCTTAAAACATTTCTGTGGTTAGCTGGGGGTCTGTAGTATCATGACCTGTGAGGCTCCTTGGCTAAATTGGACGGTCATCCGTTTTACCACTGCTCTGACATCTACTACAGGGTGGACGTAGGTCATTAAATGTATATATGTATACATCAGATGCTCACCTACGCATGAGAATGGTGGTTTGAAAAAAAGAGTGCTGGAAGACGTTTGCTATCTGTAGAATGTATTACACCAGTAAAATCTTTATTTTAGTGAACACATTTTTCTTTCTAATGCTTTGCATACCAAATCCTGCTTTTGGTGCCGAGTGTTTACCAAACAGAGAAGAATTTGAAAAACTCTAAATATAGGATTGAGTCACCAAGCTGCTGTTCAACAGAACATCTATACAGGTTTCATCACATCTCTAGAGCTGTTGTACAGAGGGTAAAATTAAAGAAAGGATGTCACCATATCAAGTTCATCGGAAACTGTCAAAGTGATTCCTGGTCTAGTTTGGAAGAGTTGGTCCATAATTTTTGCAAACTGAGCAGACCCCTGGCAACCCGGTGGCGCCCTGCGTGGTGTGCCTTTTGGCAGGGGAGATAGGGTGCAAATTGCCCGTGACGGTGGAAAGGAAGTGGATATGTCGGGGAAACCACCTGCCCAGCAACATTGAACATCTGAGATGTGTATCTATATTGTGAACAGGGACCCTCCTCCTTGACATGCAGAGGTTATGTTGATTTTTTTCTGTGGCCAATCATTGTTACATTTTTTCTCCTTATGGCTTTTTTATTGGTCATTTCATTGAAGTTCATTGCTTTGTGGGTTTAGTCCCAGTCCTAACGTGAAGGTCAATGACCAGTGTGACAGAAGGTAGTTAAGGTAGGCAAGATGGGTGGTTTCCAATTACGTATTCTGGCTTTGGTGTTGCGTATATGCTTAAGGAGATTGTTGTGCAACTCCTGGTGATTTGATCTGTGAGTTTTTTGCCATCCTGAGAACTCCAGGTAGCGGCCATATCAGTGATTTTTTTGCTTCTGGTTTTAAATGTTGCTTTGCAGAAGAACCAAACTTTCAAAGTAATTTCAGGCACATATTCTCATAGGAGGAGTGATAAAGTGCTGTGGTGGTCTTCAGATTGATTTCACCTTAATTGTTTTGCCAGGAGGCATTTCCTGCTCTTAGGGCAGCAGTCACATTTAGGGGAATGTGTGTGATGGTTTCATTTTTTTCTGATTCCAAAGGCATTCAGGTTGTGAGATCTTGTTTCATATGTGGCTTCATGTATGCAAGTCCAGCAGTCCCCGCATAGGTCGACCGGTGAGCTGAACATACCGTGCTGCATTTAGTCTCATAACGCATCTTCCTTTTGCGGCATTGGAGTTGGACTGGGTTATATACACAGTCAGCTTGGAGGGCTGCTGTTGGCGATGACTGCCAACTAGGGAGCAGGGATTTCAAAACTTTCCTTTGTGAGGTTTCAAAGTCCAAGTTTCTCTCCATGGCTGACCAATCTTCAGTTTAACAGGTGATGATCAAGTCCATTTTTGCATTGATAAAGATTAGTACATAACGCAGCTCTCCTCCTCCAAAGCTGCATTTTAAGCGAAGGATCACTTAGGTAATTGCTTCCATCATCCCAGAGTTCTTCTCTTTTTGTGGCTTCCAGGAGGTTGAGGTGGTATACATTATGCCCATGTAGGTACAGGTAAGTATTATTTCCATTGACTCCCCTTCCAGACACAATTTCTTAGATTTTAACTTTGTGTATTGTGAACTTCGCTTGGATCTCAATTTTTACCTTTGTTGATCAAGATGTTCCCTTTTCAGTTGTTTTCTAGTCAGCATTTGAAGAGTACTGAATCGTTACCATAAAGTAGAGTTTGGACTAAGATATTTTGGATTTTCATTGAGTCCATTGTGATTTTCAGGAATTCCTATGGGAGATCGTTTACGTATATATGTTAAAAAGAAAGGGAGCCAGCAGACCGCCTTGATTTACTCCTGTTTAAATGGGAAATTTTGGTGTCAGTTGACCATTTGAACCCTGCCTTACCTGTCCGAATTTTTAATAAGACTAATCATTAATAAATTCAGAGATGTTTTTTCCAGTAACCATAGTTTGTTTCAGTTAATATGTTTTGTTTCGTGTGCAAAATCCTGGAAAGCTGCTAACAAACATTCTCTTTTCCGAATGTATTTTGACACCAGGTATTGGAGAGTGAAGGATTGGTCTATCGGAGAGAGTCGGGTCTGAATCTGCCTTGGTACTTGGTCAGGATGCCTTCATTTTCTTCCCATGGCTGTATGTTTTTCGAGATTGTGCTAGGGAAGATCTTGATTTATGTGTCTATTAGACTGATAGGGTATACGTACAAGTCAATTTTTTTTTCGATTCAAGGAATCATAAAAGAACATGTCACTAGAAATTCCAATCAAGTACGGACATTACATATAAAATTTCACTAAAAGATGAGATACAAAAAATTATACAGGTTAAAATTTCCAGTTTGTCAAGGGGATGTAACGCATTGATCATCTTAATTTAATATAAATATAAGGTGCAAATGCATACTAAGTTAACACAGACCAACAAGACATTTAGTTAAAATTGTGTTAAGAAATAAATAAAACATTCACTAAATAACGATGAATTTCATTCTAACTAATTTAACTTGATAGGAATTGGGTGTAGTTTGAGTTAAAACGTAATCTCTGTTAAGAATCAAGAGGTAAAACATGATTATAATATAGTTACATTAGAATTTAAGCCCTCTCTTTTTCCTTAGGTAACTAGAAGCCAGTAAAAATCTGCTAACACCAAATACAATGAGTTGTGAACTATCTGATTTTAGTATTCTCAACGCCTCTAGATAATTCCTAGTATTCAAGTTCTGGCACAGTGGCTTGATCCATTTTCTTCTGGAAATTACGTATGCTGGGCAAAAAAGTAAGATATGGGTATATGATTTGGGGTCTGACCACTTGTATTTCCTTAATATTGGCACTGTGACACATTCTGGGAAGGTGCAAGTTTCAATGCAGTAATGAAAAAAGGCCTGGATGAGGTTCACTCACCAGTTTGGGTTGGTTTTAAACAGTTCATTTGGGAGGAGGTTGAGCCTCTGTCCTTTTGATTTTTTTAAATTGGAGATTACCTCCTGGATCAGCTTAGGAGAAAAACAGTTTTTAATGTCAATTTGTGTTTTGCCTGGACTGTTCATTCATAAGGTCTGAAACGTCAGTTGTTATAACCGTTTTAATTTTACTCAAGGGTACAGCTATGGGTAGGCTTTAAAACACATTGCTGAACCCAGGAGGTTTGTGAGATTTTGGACCCAATAACAGGCAGCCTTTCTAAGAAGCTTGATGCAACCATCTTGTCTGGTGGAGTTCATTCCATTTCCTGTTGAAGAATTCGATTTTCTTTTTTCTGTCAAGATCTCATATTCTTTCCTCAAGTTTTTGATCATTTGTTGGGTCTTTCATCTTGTCAGCTGCCACAAGAGTTCTTTTTTCTCTAGGAAACTCTTCATCAAACCAAGTAATTGTTGAAGCTATACTGTGATTGTGGCTTTGTGTTTGAGGATGGTTCCTCCTTGGTACTTTTCTCATCTGTGGTTGCTGGGTGCTGAAGAATAATTATTTTTGACGTGGTTTAGGAATCTTGTTCTGATTAGTGTGGTTCACTGTCAAAGACTTTCAAGTTTAGTTTGATTCTCCCTTGGATTTCAGAGGGACTTCCGGGGTCTGCATGCAGTGCAGTTTCTTTGCCCAAGGCTTCTTTTCATAGGAGAGTCACTGGATTGTGGTTGCTTTTGTCTCTCAAAGTCAATCTTTCTTCAGAGAATTGGAAACCTTCAGCTAGGGGAATTAAGATGTAGTCGATGAGTGAGGATATTTACCATTACAGAAGGTTGGAAGATTCTCCTCATCAGAAGCTATAGTATGCAAGGCAAAGATCATGCCATTTCTACTGTTAAAGATTTTATTTCCCTTTCCTCTAAGATCTTTTCGCAAGAAAAGGGGTTCCAAGAGCTCATCTGACTTGCAGAATGACTTTGCCGTCCCCTCCCCATTTGTCTGGTTTGGTATGGAAGTCCCCTGTTATGGTGACATGACATACTAGTAAAATTCAAATTCAATTCCTTTATTCGGCATATACAAATACCATAAAAGTAACACTATATCCGTAGGTTACAGTACAAACTTCATTTTTTTAAAAGGAACAATACAACAATTTATAATCTACATGGTACAGATTAAATATATCTAGCAAAAAAAAACAAAAAAAAAAAAACATCGCATATATCGTGTCTCTCATAAAGCAACCCCATCTGCAGGGCTAGTTCACGCAACCCCTTGTGGCCCTTAATCTAAAAGCAGTCCTTAAAAAGTTCGTAATACAGAAGAGTGTAAAGGCATCTGTGGCCAATTTCAAAAATAAAAGTGCCACCCGTGCTTGTTTAAATCTGGCTTTTTTTAAAATACCCCTCAGTAAAGCTCTTCTTGGATCAGAATAAAATGGGCAGATAAAACAAAGTGAAGGGTGTCCTGTGGGGACCTATGGTCGCAGCCACAGGGCCCCTTCAACTCTGGATGCAGTGAGAACCCTGCTGGTTCTGCTAAAATGTGGTGCAAAAGGTTTAGCCTGAACCGAGTCATTAAAAATCTGTCATGGGCACTACTTATACAAGACAGGTATGGTTCAATGCCCTCGGTGGATCTAACAACTAAATGTTCTCTCACCGACGGTTTAAGTAACTCTCTGTCTTCCCGGTGCAACGTTACATACTTAAAGAACCGGTCCTTGACCAGTGCCCTATCTAGTATACTTATTTTCGAGGGGTTAGCGAATAAATCTGCACAACCAACTTTCACAAGGGACTCCTTCACATATTTTAGCCAGGGAATTTTGTGGCCATGGTCCAGGGAGAGACAATCTTCTATAACCTGCCTACTTAGTGCAGCCTCCTCATTTGACCAGATCTTTACCCAGAAAACTAGGGGGTTGACAGCCCACCTATCCATAATGTAACGGGCACCCAGTTCTTCATGTACAATGTGGGCTGACGTGCTCTGAGGAACTTTTAACAGGCGCCTAAGATACTTGTTCTCCTCTATTTGTAGTTGGTTCGCCTCAATAAATCCCCAAACCTCACTGCCATACAGCACTTTGGCACAGCACATGGAGCTGTACAGTTTCAAAATCTGCTCTGGGGACCACCGTCCTAACCTTTGGGCAAAATTCATTATTGAACCGTTGCATTTGGCCATGGTGCAGCACTTCTCCTCTAGTAAGTGTTTAAAATTTAAACGCCCATCAAATAAAATCCCCAGATACGAGAAGGACTGCACCTTGCCTAGACAATGAGATCCAATTGTGTATTTGTATGATTTGCCTGCCTTTTGCCCACTTCCATGACATAAGATTTTGCCAAATTGGGAGACAAGTCCAAGTTCTCCATAAAGGAAACAAACCCGTCTATTAGGATCTGCAGACCTTTGGGAGTGCGTGCCAGGAGTACCGCGTCGTCTGCATAAAGCAGAACTGGAATTCCACGGGTACCTATCCTTGGAGTATCAGCTTGAAGAGTGCTTAGGGCGCGATCAAGACCATTTATATATAACGTAAACAGAAAGGGAGCTAGTATGCAACCCTGTATGACACCACTGGAACACGTAAAGGGTTCTGTTTTGCTTCCATCCTGGCAGTATCTAACCGTGGCAGTGGTGTTCAAATGCAAAGTTTTTAAAATGTTAATAAGCCCAGGGTCCACGCCAAGCCCGATCAATTAATGCCCACAATTTCCCTCTATTGACTCTGTCAAAGGTGGCGGTTAAGTCCATAAATGCTAAATACATCGTCCCTGGACTTACCACTGTGTATTTGGCTGCAATGAGGTACAGATTGAGGCATTGGTCAGTAGTAGATTTTCCTGGCCTAAAGCCAAATTGCACATTAGTTATAATCTTATGCTCATCAGCCCAGTCCATAAGCCTACTTAAAACCACCCGCCCTAATACCTTCGCTGACACATCGATAAGGGAAATTGGGCGATAACATTGTGGGACGTCCTTATTGCCCTTTTTAAAAATGGGGACGATCGTGGCTGTAGACCAAGATGCTGGCATTACTGTGTCCCCTGCTGCATTAATCACCCTAGTCAGGATTGGGGCCCAGAGATCCACATTACTTATGAAAAGATCAGGTGGAATCCCGTCAGGGCCAGGAGCCTTGTTCCTAGTTAGGCCCTCGATTCCCTTTTTAACCTCACTTAGTGAGAATTCCACCGGGGGTGTACCCTGTTCCCCATTACATTCTTGAGGTAGATCAGCACTTGGATTGTAATTGTACAGCCCATGAAAGTGCTCGTACCATTGCTCCGGCAGGATGTTATTGCTCAGCCCGGGTTTGTTCAATTCTTGAAACCAAGAATTATTTATGACTCTCCAGAAAGCGGTGGAGTCTTTAAGTGTTATTGCCTCTGTCAAGTCCTCCCAAGCTTGTTTTTGCAATTGACGTTTGCGTCCCTTGACAGCTAACTTATAATTTTTACGGCAAACGGGCACCCAAACCCTATCTCTTGGGGTAGTCTTTAGGGCATCTTTCAGCTCTCTGAGAGCGCGTGAACAATGTGGATCAAACCATCCTGGGCTATCTCTTATGATACTGGGCATAGGGGCTCGCAACAAGGAGTCAACTATTTGGGCCACCTGTTTAAAAGCCTCCACTAAATCTGTCCCTTCCACATCAAGATCTAAGCACCTTAAAATGACATGTTCTCCTTCTTTTAACAGGGATTTATAAAAGGCTTCTCCATTAACCTGTGTCCACCGTAGCCTCCTGCCCTGATCCGTAGACCTGGCCACCCCCCCTCCCATGCCAGATGACTCGTGATAGTCGCAGAGGTCCGCCAAGGATAAGGCAAGGGGGTTATGATCACTAAACGCACTGTAAATAATGCTAAACCTGGACACACAGTTTCTAAGTGAAATCGAAACAAAAATATAATCAATAAAAGAAGCACACCCTCTGCCTTTAAATGTTGGATAAACCGATTTATCCTGTTCGACCTCAATCATGTCCATAGTGTGCGTTAGCGCATGCGTGTTTAATAATCTACCTAGCTCCCTGCCCTCCTTTGTGTGTTCCAAGTGAGGGCCATCCTCAAGCGTGCAAGTTGACCAATCACCACAGGATGCTTTTAAATTTGGGCAGAGATGACAATTGAAATCACCTACTAACACTAAATGGAGCCCCTTCTGCCCTAGCTCCTGCGCCTGCATTAGTCTAGCATCCAGCTCATACACGCTTGCAAGACCCTGACCATGTGACATTGAGTTGTAAAAATTTATTTTAAAAAGCCTCTAACCTTTAGTGAGAAAAAAGAGCCCCTGCGCAACCTCAGAGTCCCAGGCCAAATCTATCCATCTACCCTGTATTGTAAGGTCAGCATAAATAACCAACCCTCCCATGGCTCTCCCTGATGTGGCCTTTCGCGCCGGGCAAAAGAATGTTTTATATCCCTCTAGATGGAAATTAGTACTGACGGGTTCCCACGTTTCTTGCAGGCAAATAATCTGGAAATCCCGTATAAAAGACAGCCATTCTACATCCTCAAATTTATTAGAGAGCCCTGCTATGTTCCATGAGAGGATTTTAATTTCTTTCCCATTTAAGTTTGTTACATTATCAATTACTTGGGTGCTATTTGACATGGGAACATTCGTGTTAAGGCCACTATCTGCATGGACATTTGCAGCCTGTAGGCCACGAATAATAATGCTTTCCTCTATCCCTGCGGTAGTCACTTCCCCCTCCTACCTCGATCTGTGTTAATTACGAGAGTACCAACGATTCTATCACCTTCCCTCAATGGACCTAGTCAATCAATATCATTTAGGTCATTGAGGCCTCTAAGTGGTGCAAAAACATTATTTAGCGAGAGTGCGTTGTCCCACCCCGATGCGCCCTCTTGTCGGCACGCCTCTCTGGGATGTTGACTCATAAAGGACAAGGGTCTATAAAAAAAGCCCAACGGGAGCAGCTTGACACATGAATCCATTTCAGCTTGATTAGGCCTTGTACTCTGAAAAAGGGTCTGGCGCACGAGATCAGGATGCCTAAGTGTCACTATCACACAGTCCCCTGGGAAGGCTTTCCTGGATCTACCGATCCAGGACACCCTCCTTGCCATCAAGATATGTCTGTAGTCTCTAATGTTAAACCCTGCATTCCTACACAACCAATGCACCACTTTATTAATCAGTTGTGACGTCGGTTCCTCTTTTGGCTTATGTGTGTTGGTACACCTGTTAAAACAATTGTATATGGGCAAGATTCTGGCGGTAGGTCTAGGACTGGGAGGCCTGGTGTACTATGTGCGCTTAAAGAGGACATCTCTGTAGGTAATGACCGCACATTGTCTCCCCTTACCCCCCTTACTTGCCTTGCATTATCTATTAGAACCAATGAGGGGTTACTTATGTGCCCCGTCATTGGTTCACTCACCCCCCTATCAATAGTGGTGGCATTAGGTCTCTTTTCTTCTGCCTGTTCCTGTGGGACTCTAGTGCGCACAACATTTCTCCCGTTAGCATATTCAGTATCCCCAACATTCCTCCCTTCATTCACAGTCACGGGTAGAGGGGCTAGTACCACAGGTTCCCCGACCAACACATGCGCACCTGCATACCCCTTGATGTGATGCAATACTCCCTAGATTCGCCAATGAAAGCAATTTGTCTTCAATTGAGCTGAGTCTACATACTATAGGCCCCAAAAGAGCAGATATCAAAGTCTCCAGTCGCTCCCATTGGTCGGGGTCATCCCCAAACTCCACACCGTTTTGATTGTCATTATCACCACTGTTATGAGTCTGATTCACAGCCAAACCCTTGTTCAGTTCTGGAGCAGATTTCTCGGTGGGCCTGGCTACTTGAGGTTTTGATTTGGATTTGTTTTTTTGCGTTTGTGTGGCTCCTCCCCTTGGGCGTTTCGCGGGCGGCTCTCCATTACCCGCAGTTAAGGACTTTAACACAATGATTGTTTTTTCCCTGGCGACCCTTTTAGATCGAGTTATGACCTCCCCACAACCTACGCCAGAAGAAACTGCGTTGTGTCCCGTAGTGCTAGGCAATGAGTCTTTGACTAAAATATGTGACGAGTTGGGCACAGTAACCCCTGCACTGTCTACTGCAACCACGACGGGACCGTCCTGCACAAATGTGGTCGTCTCTGATACTGCTAACTGGGAGTCAGGGGGGTCAATTAAATCGCCATTTTTACAGGGACCTGGGCTGGTGTGATGTACATGATCCACAGGGTGCAGTGGGGACTTAACCAAGACTAAACTTCACATTGAAGACCGTTTCTTGGCCGCAAAAGTATCCATTGAGAGTCTTTTTTCGGCGATTTGAATTTCATGAGTCAAAACCGATCCGGCTCTTGTTAAAAAAGCATCCAAAGTCCCCACAACCCTCCCCCCTGCCAATAGGTCTGTGGCCTTGCGTTTATTCATGCTTATCATCTAACTATTACACCAGCTTGGGGGCCCACAAACTACACTAACACACAAAAATACCTTGTTTGTTAGCGAAAATCCACCTTGTTGAACGCGTTGTATGACGAATCACAGGGGGATGGCCCAGCCCCGCCTCTTCCTGTCTCTGACAGGCAAGGACGGGCCCGCCCTTGGCCCGGGGTTCTTCCGGGCCCTGCCCGCACGCGTCCCGCGCTGCGGGAGGCCGACTCCCCTTTTGACGCGTCTCCAGACGCGAGATTGACGTGGTCAGCAGGCGACCAGAACTGCCTGCTGGGGGTTGTGGTCTAAACTGGTGGTGAGCCGTTCCCCTCACGGCTGGCGAGAAGCTGGAAGGAGGAAGAAAGCCGTTCCCCTCACGGCTAGCGAGGAGCACAAAGGGGCAGGAAAGCCGTTCCCCACTGCTGCTTCCAAATGCAGGTAAGCGCGTCCCGCGCTGCGGGAGGCCGTCTCCCCTTTTGACGCGTCTCCAGACGCGAGATTGACGTGGTCAGCAGGCGACCAGAACTGCCTGCTGGGGGTTGTGGTCTAAACTGGTGGTGAGCCGTTCCCCTCACGGCTGGCAAGAAGCTGGAAGGAGGAAGAAAGCCGTTCCCCTCACGGCTGCTTCCAAATGCAGGTAAGTAGCCGATTGTCCTTTCTGTGGCTTTGGAGTTGGAAAAGCAAATCTTCAAATCCCTTCGGTTTGGGGCACTCAGTGTGCATGTTTATTAGCCTGAGTATTGAGTTATTGAGTAGGAGAATATCTTTTTTATAGTTGTTTTATTAAGTTTCAAGGAAAGAAAACATAAATGACAGACAAGAAAATATGCATTTTACATCATTCATTGAATACGATCTGTCACCAGTTGGCACAACACACGTTCTTTAGGCACTGATCTCTCCGGCAGGGGTCCTACCCTTGTGAGCTGGATCAGCATAGGACATTGAGCTTCCACAATTTCCCATCATATCTTTGTGAACTTTTTAGGGCATCCTTTACTTTGATATACCATCTTTTCCTTAATCATGCACCAATCCCATGTTGCAGCACCAGTCGCTGAAGCCAGAAACTATATCATATCTTGTCACTGCCAGTCCTGTATTCCACAGACTAAGGTAACTTCCCAAGGGCATGGAAACATGCAATGGTCATGCCCCTACTCAAAAAACCTAATCTAGACCCCTTCACCTGGCCTAACTATAGACCGATATACCTCTTGTCTACCCTGTCTAAAGCCCTACAAAAGCACATGAATATACAACTCACAATGTACACAGAACACAATGGCATGCTCCAACTCTCACAATAAGGCTTTAGAGCTGGCCACAATACTGAGTCAGTCTTACTGGCGGTAACAGAATATCTAAGGTAACAACAAGACAATGGTAGCACCTCTGCACTGATTCTGCTAGATTTCAGGGCATCGCTCGACACAGTGAACTACAGCACTCTACTCTAAAGGTTGGAGGCCGTAGGGGTGCAGGACACGGCTCTGGCCTGGATGACCTCCTTCCTTCGGGATGGTGTCTACCAAGTCCACACCCATTCGCATCGCTCTAAGCGACACCCTCTACCTTCTGGGGACCCTCAAGGCTCCACTCTTAGCCCAACCCTCTTTAACTTATATGTAAGGCCTCTTGTGGATATTGTAGAGAAGTGTGGTCTCAGCCTCCTATCTTATGCCTACGATAGTCCGATCGTTGTCTCCTTGTCATTTCTGGAGAAGCATAGCGCGGAGGCACTTAATAGTTGCCTCAGATAATTCTGCTCCTGGATTAACACTAACTCCTTGAAGTTAAACGGAGAAAAGACTGAGGTCTTATTGTTGGGCAACCTTCCCCACCTGTGGGGCCCGCAACTGTGGCCTGAGGTGATGGGTAATATACCTACCCCTGTTCTAGTAGTCAAGAATCTAGGAGTCTGGCTGGATGAGAATCTATCCGTGAGTCACTAAATCACCAAAGTGACTTCTACCTGTTTTGGTATCTTGAGATGGCTAAAAAAAATTCTAGGATGTCTCCCCTCCTCGGCCCAGCGAACAGTCTTCCAGGCCTTGTTCATTTCGAGGCTTGATTATGGAAACATTCTTATCTAGAGGTCACAAAGTACCTTCTCAGGCGACTCCAGATAGTGCGGAATGCAGCAGCAAGACTTCTACTTCATCCCCCCAAGTTTCATCCCATTGCCAGCCTGCTACATGAATTGCACTGGCTCCCAGTCAAACGGCGCGTTCAATTCAAGGCGCTGTGCTATGTGCACAAATATCTTTCCGACCTCGGCCCTTCCTACCTAAGAACTTTGGTGTTGCCATATACACCTAGTCGGTCCTTACGTTCAAGTAATGAGGATCTCCCTGTAATTCCTAGAGTAAGAAGATAAAGGCAAGGAGGACGAGCCTTTTTCATTTTTAGGCCCAAAGTTGTGGAACTCACTGCCCCCTCGACTTAGTAATATTGCCTTAGTTGGCATAGTCTATGTGAGTATCCAGTGTTTTAGGGGAGAGCATTCCCTTACAACAACAAGCAGATCCCTGCAGTGCATGCCTGAGTTGTAAGTATTTGAATATTTGGGTCTTAGCTAGCCTGAATTCTGCCTCCATTGTGGTAAGTAGTTCCCTGTCGCTTTAATTCTTGGAATGTTTTACTTGGAATTCTCCTTATGTCATGTTATGTTCTACCCTGGCTCTGGCAGTTGCTTCTGTGGTTCTTTGCCATGCAGCTGCCTCCGCCGTGGGCTCCTATTTGTACCGTCTACTTGCTTTATTGTAATAAAGCTTACTTGGATTAAAGTGACGCCTCTGCGAGTTACCTGCTTCCAACCACACCACATTTTGGTACCAGGAGTGGGGTTGGCCTCTCATTTTGTATCCTGCGCCACTCGACGACTTTGTAGGAGCCCACCAGTTTTCCTGCTGCATCGATTCTGGCTGAGCGGCCTGCCCTGGACATTTGGAGCCTTTTAAAGGAGGTGGGTCATTTGTTTTCCTTTGCCGCTGCTTCAGACCCTTTCCTGCCGTTGGTCGCCTGCGTGCGCCACTTTCAAAAAGCTACACACTGCCTGCTTCTGCGCTCGCTCTCACCTTTCGTCATCTTGGATCCCTGTGGTGTTGGGATTCCATTCCTTGCCTGCGGATTCTTCTCCTTCAATGAACGTCACCACAAAGGAAGGCAAGTCCCGCAAGGTATTGTGGGAGACGTCTTGACGTCACACGCACGGCGGCCATCTTGGATAAGTCGGGAAGAAGATTTTCTCTCGACTTCAACTGTTTTCTTCGTTTGCGTGCGACGCTGCAATCGGTGATTCGCACACCTTCTCCATTGTCCTTATTACCTTTATTTTCTACGGTACAAGTGTGTGACACCTTCATACTTCGGTGATTCGCACACCATTTATTGCATATTTTATTTTAAAGGAATTTACCTCCTGATCTGCAAATTTTCAAGCTTACATGTTAATTGAACACATGATTCAGGATCTCTTCTCAGCATTGTTTTTATAAAGGCAACTGTTTCATTTACTTTTTGTTTATATACCTTTTTTTATGGCCAGCAGTCAAGGTGTTATCCAGCCTGCACCTTTCTTGCAGAAACCAGGCAAGCCTGATTTAAAATGGTCAGAGTAGCTAAGGGACTTTGAAAATTATCTCACTGCCATTGATGCTGATTGTTACTCTGCCTCAAGAAAATGAGCTTTGCTTGTTAATCATCTAGGAGTGGCTGGGCGCAGAGTTTTTAACAATCTTCCACGTTTCCTGCTCCTACATCTGAAGAGGCTTTATGGAATGTTTATATTGAAGCTAAACTACGTATGGGAAAGCAATACTCTGACACTTTAAGTGTTCTTTTAGAGAGATTTAACTTCGCTATGTGTAAACAATCCTGTGAAGAGTCTGTTGAAGATTATGTGGCAACTTTAAGAGTCTTAGCTGAAAAATTTGAATTTGGTCCCAATGTCGATACTTATATTAGAGACCAATTTGTTTTCTATTGTTACTCTAAAAAGATCCAAGAGCGTCCTCTCACTTCTCGCAATCCCACTTTAGCTGAAACGATTGACATTGCCAAAAGCATCAAAAGATCAATTGTTACTTCTAAAGTTTTATCCAACCATACCAACCAAGCCATAGTTCTTCCTGCACAAGCCACGGTTCATCCTGCACTACCAACTGTGAATGTGATATCTGATGAGAATGTTGTTTGTGCCATCAACTCCAAGCAAACTGCTGAGAAAAAGTTTTCTAAGAATCAATCCTTTAGGAATCAATTGATTTGCTTTCGTTGTGGTTCCAGGAACCATATACGAAACAATCCTAACTGTCCAGCCATTGGTAAGA
The DNA here is from genome assembly GCA_963921515.1 of Calotriton arnoldi. Classification (NCBI taxonomy): domain Eukaryota; kingdom Metazoa; phylum Chordata; class Amphibia; order Caudata; family Salamandridae; genus Calotriton; species Calotriton arnoldi. The sequence continues at coordinate 507,208 of CAWUFW010001349.1, read as the reverse complement.
AATGTGTTAAGTGTCGCAAATTCGGTCATTTCCATGGTGTGTGCAGGGGAGGGACGAATACAGCGTCCAATAGCAATACTAATCTCAGTAGAGTTAAAGTTTCAAATTTTGTTTAGACACTCCTGATATGCAAGAATGTACTTCTCAATTTGCCAATATTCTGGCTACCGTTGATATTCCTGACCTAAAAACACATACTGACAAGCCGATTAAAGGGCCATTAGTTGATGTTATTATTGATGAAAAAAGTATTTTGGTTATTGCCGACTCAGGAGCTCCTGTTACCATTCTTGCGGATCGCACTTTTTACAAGTTATGGCCCAATAGCATGCCACTTTTGACACCTGATATCAGTCCCAAAGCTTTTGGAGAACAGGACATCGATTTGTTGGGTTACTTTTGGGACAATGTGGAATGTTTGGGTAGATCCACAAGAACCAAAATTTATGTGGCAGTCAAAGGAAGAGACATCATAGGATGGAAGTATCTTGCTCTTTTAGGCATCATTTTGTGTCCAGGACAAGATCCTCCCATTATTTTGGGAAATCTTCCTACTAACATTCTATCTAGTACAAACCTTTCCTGATGTGTTCAAAAATTCTGTGGGTACGGTAAAAGGTTTTGAACATTCCATTAAGCTAAAGAAAGATGCTGTACCTGTTGTACATAAAGTTAGACCTGTGCCTCTCAGCATCAGGGATGATTTAAAATTGTTACTATCCAATCTACAATCTGAGGGTATTATTTCTCCAATCAATGCCTCAGAATGGGTTTCTCCAGTGGTTTTAACCAAGAAGAGGACTGGGGATCTCAGGTTATGTGTGGATTTAAGATCCCTGAACCAAAATATTTTTGTTGATTGTCACCCCCTACCACATATCCATGAGATGCTAGCCAACATTGGCAAATCCAAGTTCTTCTCTACAATTGATTTACATTTCGCTTACCACCAAATCCAACTTTCTCCAAGTTCTCAAGCGCTTACTGCCTTTGTGACGCCATTTGGTGCCTTCAAGTATTTGAGGCTACCTTTTGCTCTCGCTTCTGCCGCAAGCGTTTTCCAAAAGTTGATGGACAACCTTTTTTGTGGTCTTTCACAGGTGCAAGCATTTCAAGACGATATCTTGATCCACACAGAAACCAAGGAGGAACACTTGCAGATTCTAGAGAAAGTCTTGAACATCTTACAAAATAAAGGAATGACTGTGAAAGCTAACAAATGCAAGCTACTGGTTAGTGAGGTGGAGTATCTTGGACATCTAATTTCAAGTGCAGGTATCAAACCTAAATTTTGCAATGTGGAGGCAATTCGCAATGCTCCTCCTCCAGTTGACAAAGATGCTTTACGTTCATTCCTTGGACTCTGTGAATACTATGCTAGGTTTGTTCCTGGCTATGCTCATTTAGTCCAACCCCTGAGGTGTCTTCTTAAAAAAGGAACTACATTTTTGTGGAATGATTCTCTACGTGATATTTTTGAGAAGGTGAAACTTTTGGTCATAAACGCACCGGCATTACATCCCTATGTTTCCAATGGCAATTCTTTTATTACTGCAGATGCCAGTCAAAAAGTGCAGTTTTTGGACAGTGGGTTGATGGTAAGGAGAACACTATTGCTTTTTCATCTCGTGCTTTAACGCCTACCTAATGTAACTACAGCACGATTGAACGTGAGGCCCTTGCCATTGTTTGGGCGGTTCAGAAGACCAAACCTTACATTTGGGACACTCGTTGTGAAATTTTCACTGATCACAAAACTTTGTTTTTTTGTTGTCCGGGAATGTATTAGGAAAATACTCTGCAAGGCTTGTGAGATTATTATCCAAGCTACAAGAATGCAATCTTGCAATCAAATATATTCAAGGAGGAAAAAACGTCCGAGGGGATTGCCTTTCTCGCATTCCTCTCCCTTTTTGTAGTGAAGGTGAGGAGGATTTTCATACGGATTGCGTTGTAGGTTTGGGAGATGCCATTTCCATGTGTAGTGGTAGTATTTCACAAGATGAATGGACCTCTGCCATGGCACTGGATGAGACTTTAAAAAAAAGTAGAGTTGTTCATCAAGAGAAAATGGCCTGTTAATAAAAGTCTTAGTAATGATTTAAGGAGTTTCGCACAAATCAGTGAAGAGTTATCTTTTGAGAATGGGGTTTGTATGAGGAATGGTCTTTTTGTACCTCCTGTTTCTTTAAGAGAAAGAATTATCAACATTGCTCATGAGGGTCATTTAGAGGTTTCTGCTACATGCAAGAAATTAAAAGACATTTACTGGTGGCCAGGCATGGACAAACAAGTAGCTTTTTTTGTTGACATTTGTCCAAGTTGTGTTGTATCAGACAAACACTGGAAATTAAGCAAGAAACCTTTGTATCCAGTTCCGTTTCCAGATTCTCCGTGGGAAAAAATTGCTTTGGATTTTTCAGGGCCTTTCACTTTGTTGCCTTCGGAGAAGAGGTATTGTTTGGTTGCTATTGACTATCATTCTAAGTGTATTTATTATTCTTTTGTGCAAGCGGCTAATTCTTCTACTGTTATTTCTTTTCTTGAAAGTCTATTTAGGATTGAGGGTGCTCCGATTTGTGTTGTCACAGATAATGGCCAATCTTTCCTTTCTCATCAAGTTTCTAGTTTTCTAGAAAGTTTTGAAGTCAAACACTGTCAAGTTGCCTTGTATAGTCCATCCTCCAATGGACTTGTCGAGAGAGCTAATCGTTTTCTTAAGGAAGGGGTTCAAACCGCTATTGCAGCTAATGTTGATGTGGGTGATTTTTTGCAAAAAAAAGTTTGGGCATATCTGACTGCACCACATTCTACCACTGGTGTGACACCTTTTAAGGCACTCAGCGGTAGAGAAGCTAAATCCAAGTTGATGCCTAAGTGGTTTAGTGACTTAGCAGTGGGTTCTACTTTGTCTAAAAAAAGAAATTCCTTGGAAGATCTTCAACTAGTTAAGAACAGAGTCGCTGCCAAGCAGTTTCTGCAGAAGAAAACTTATGATGGTGTTTCTAAAATTAAATGTGCTGATGTAGCAGTGAATGATTGGGTACTTATCAAGTAGCCTTACAAAGTTTGCAACGGTCAATCTAAATTCACATTACCAGTACGTGTTGTCAAAGTCACCAAACCGTCTGTTTTGTTAGAAAATAGAGGTTGGTTGAACAAGGACAATATTGTCAAACTTACGGACACACAAGTTGAGATTTTTAAAAAAGTTTATGCCAATAGGTCTGTTGAAGACGATTCTGATTTTACTTTTGGTCCTGGTTTTGATGTTGTAGATTTCCAGAATGCACTAAGTGATAATTCTGGGGAAGTTATGCCTTCTTCATCTCTAAACTGTTCAAACTTTGATTCACCACATTCTTCTTCATTTGAGAGGGGAACTGCTCGCAACCAGCGGGTCTGTAGGTTACCTGTCAAATTGCAAGACTATGTTTTATATTAATGTTCCTGGTGTTTTTTTTTTTTGTGTTTAATGGGAGGGGGTGTGTGGTAAGTAGTTCACTGTCGCTTTAATTCTTGGAATGTTTTACTTGGAATTCTCCTTATGTCATGTTATGTTCTACCCTGGCTCTGGCAGTTGCTTCTGTGGATCTTTGCCGTGCAGCTGCCTCCGCCGTGGGCTCCTATTTGTACCATCTACTTGCTTTATTGTAATAAAGCTTACTTGGATTAAAGTGACGCCTCTGCGAGTTACCTTCTTCCAACCACACCACATCCATGTCTCTGTATGCCTTTATATTAGAGCCAACCCTCACATCACATACTCTGGCTATTCTGATTCTGCCCCATTGCTGGAACACAAGTAGTGGCCCCACTTCTTATAGGATATGACAGTACCACAGGTGGGTTTCCCCAATTATCTGGCCCTACAATCGATTTTAGTGCAATTTTTCAGGGTCGTTATCCAGTACTGATCTATGGGCCAGATGTACGACCGTTTTTGCAGTCGCAAATGGGAAATCGGCCCGTTTGCCGACCTACAAAATAGGTCTGCCCCGTGTTTAAACCCATTTTGCGAGGCGGTAACCTATTACCAACTCGCAAAATAGGGTTTGCGACCCGCTGTTAGGAAGGGGCGTGCCAAGAGCATCCCTTCCTAATAGTGACTCACACTTCAATGTACGATTGTTTTGCGACCGCAATTGCGGTTGCAAAACACTTGCAGTCTACCACCTACTTCAAGTAGGTGGTAAGTCACTCGCAAACGGGAAGGGGTCCCCAGGGGGATGTGAATGGATGCAAAAATATTTTTTAACAGCAGGCACTGGTCCCACAGACCACTGCCTACTCTTAAAAAATGAAACATAAACGTATCATTTTTCTTTTTTAAATGCATCCCAGTTTTAACTTGACAAACAAATGCTTGTTTTTGTAAAAGCGCCCCATACCGCGGTTTCACTTTAATGGCGGCCGTGCCCATTTGCTTAGATGCGGCTTGTCTAAGGAAAGGGGCGTGGCCGACATTAAAGTGTAAGCACCGCATGGGTGCTTTTACAAACAAGCATTTGCAATGCTATAGGTGTCGCATTTACGAGAGTTACGTAAATGCGAGACCTATTGCATTGCAAATGCTTGTTAATTCTGTTCTGCTAGCTTGTGGGTGGGTGAGTGATTGTGGTATTTCTTGGTTGCCTGAGTTTCTTCCTGTAAATGGTGATTTCCTTCCCTTGTTCACAGGAAGGCCAGGATTTTGCATAGCAGGGTAGTTATGTTTGCTTGATCAGGCTCAAGTGTGTTTGTTATTTTAATCGGATTACCTTTTTTTTTTTTTTTTGCTAAAGAATGAATGAGTTCCTGCTCCCTGGATTGTTCTGAGGTATTGGGGAATGATTGTGAGATCTGTTTCCCATCAAACAGGTCTTTTCTCTGATTGCCTGTGTCACTTGGTGGTTACCAATCTATAGCTGTCTAGCATAGGGAGTGCTGCAGTATGACAGAGCTTTTCGGGCCCGCCTGGGCGTTTGTGGGGGGGATCACATGAAGTGGAAATTGGAAAGTATGGGAGGCCAGAGGGTGGTCAAGCATTTCTGGGCTCTGGGCTTCACCACTGCGCCTAACTATGGTGTTTGCATTGCCACGAGGGTTTCCTGTCTAACCCAGGCATGGGTGACGTCTCCATGACCTCTTTTCTCCCTCTGCTTCCCTTGTTCCACCCAGGCCACGTTAGGTTATCTCCCTACAGTTAGTGTGGGAGTCTGCAAGATCATCTGTGAGAGCAGTGCTTAATTTGACCTGGTTTTTTCCGGTGCTCGGCACCGGCACTTAATTGTCAGCACAGGAGCTTGCAACAGCCTGCCACAAGGTGGCGTTGTCTAGCTAATGTAGAGATGACCACAGCAACAGTTAATTATTAATGCTATATTCATTCAAAATGACTACTACCTGCCGCCAGTGCTGTAAATGCGCCAGTACTCACCGATACTGAGTACCGGCACATCTCTACTGCTGAGAAGAGTACCGGTACTCATGAAAGCGTAGGCTCATTGGCTGCAAGTGCTGGTGAGCAGGAGTGGAACCCGTCTCTGACAGCCAAGGCCCCGCTTCTGTAGCCCTGATCAGAGCCCCAGCTGAGCTATTCAGCAGGGCTCATTTGCATAATGTCCGGGTGCTCACCATCACGCTCTGTTTGACAAAGCAGGGTCCATTGAGGCCCTCTGCTGTCAATCACTTCAGACTATTGTGTGTATTTGAGCAAACACAGGAATCAAGGCAGTCCGCTGACAGTGCCAATTAGGAAAGCCATGGGGAGTAAAGAGTTTAAAATGTCTTTAATCATACCTGGGTCTTTTGTGCGTTTGGCTATGTTGGCGTGTTTGCCTGCCTGTTTTTGTGAGAGAAAAGCACGAGAAAGAGGGAGAGAATAGAGACACTCTCAGGAGGTATTTTAAAGAAAATGTGTGTCGCTTTGTGTGTATATGTCTGCTCGGCGACAAATGTTCATAAATAACGTAAAAGGGAGGGTTGTGAGTGAGTGAAAGGATAGATGGGTGTGCAAGTGGAAGGCTAGATAGATGGATGGTTGAGTGAAAGGGTGGATGTATAGATGGATGGATAAATTAATGAAAGAATGGATGAGTGAAAGAATGGATGGATGAGTGAAAGAGTTGGATGGATAAAAAGGCAGATGGGTGGATAAGTGGAAAAAAATGGATGAATGAATGAAAGGGAGGATGGATGGAGTGAAAGGGTGGATGGAATGAAGGAGTGACGGGATTGATGGATGAGCAAAAGGATTGATGGATGAGTGAAAGTGTGGATAAATAGATGGATGAGGGAAAGGATGGATGGAAAGGTTTGGAGAAGGATGAATAGGTTTGGAGAAGGATGAATAGGTTTGGAAATGGAAGGGCAGACAGACGAAATGGTGAAAAACTGAATGATGGATGAAAGACTGAATAGACAACAGAATGTAAAGGTTTTATGGTGGACATCAGCAGGTAAATGGTAGGGTGAAAGGATGAATGAATAGATCAATGGAAGAGACAAGAGATCTCTTTTGGGGAGGGTTGTGATGAGTTGCTTCATTTGCTTGGTGCCATAAGAGCTTTGGTTCAAAGTGGGAGTATTTTCATTTTCTGATTACTCTTGTGCTCCAAAATATATAGTATTGTGCCAAACAGCAATTAACAGTATGGCATTAAGAAGGTGCTATAGTACGAAACAAGGAAATGTTAACATATCATCGCGTTTGGTTTTCATTTTGTGCAATGAGTTAACCTGTTTTGTTTAAATAAACACATTTTCATGTGCTTTGGTATGTGCTGCAACTAATATAGAAGTCATTAAGTATCATCATGTCTTGCCCTTAGCCCCGCCCACTCGCCACACCTCTACCTCATTTTAATTAGTACCTGCACTTATATTTTTCCCACTTAAAGTATTGCCTGCCACCAAAGCCATTCTTATAGCTTTGGGGGTCTGAAATAGTCCAAATTGTCACACTTGTAGTAGTGTGAGGGTTAGTAGTTGTGTTGCTACTATCATTGGCAGCATGGAAGGGGCTAGGGGCCCGATGTACAGCCGTTTTTTGGGGTCGCAAATAGGTAATCGGCCCGTTTGCGACCGCAAAAGCGGTCTGCCCTATGTACAAACCCTATTTTGCGTGTCAGTAACCTATTACCGACTCACAAAATAGGATTTGCGACTCGCTATTAGGAAGGGGCGTGCCAAGGGGGTCCCTTCCTAATAGCGAGTCCCAATGGTATGTCACATTGTTTTGCGTCCGCAATTGCGGTCGCAATACACTCACAGTTTACCACCTACTTCAAGTAGGTGGTAAGCCACTTGCAAACGGGAAAGGGTCCCCAGGGGACCCCCTTCCCCTTTGTGAATGGATGCGAAAATATTTTTTAAGAGCAAAACCTGCTTTATTTAAAAAACAGTCACAGACATGGTGGTCGTCTGCTGACCCCAGCAGGCCACCATCCCTGGGAGTGCTAGCCATTCCCAATGAGGTCGCAAATTGCACCTGCCTCATAAATATTAATGAGGCATGCAATTTGCGACCCCATTAGAAATCCCAAACAGTGTCTGAGACACTGTTGTACATTACATTTTGCGAGTCGCAAAACGACGCAATTTGCTACTCACAAATTGTAAGGGTCGTACATCTGGCCCAATGTGTAGTGCAAGCTGCAGTGGCCTCCTGACAAGAGCCCTGGACCTTTTTTTTTTTTTTTACACAAATTAAGCACTGTGAGAAGTCCTCGCAGCCCGTGTGGGTCGAGTGTACAGATGGTGGTCACAGATGTGGCCGGATTCTCTTGCAGATCAGCAGCGACAAATCCAGAGCCCAGACAACTAAACACATACATTTTGTAATCAGAGGAAGAAATGCACAAGCCCACGAGCAGCCGAACGATAAACTCCTCCTCCCAATAGCCTCTAAACCAGAAGCGCTGCGAGGGCAACGCTTTCTTCAATGCGCCACACTTGAGACCTTTAGACATGTTTCTCCTTGGCCATTGCCTGCAGCCCTCGGGCGAGTTCCAGGCTGCAACACCTGTCCTCACTCCTCTTGGGGTAATTGCTGACTGATTGATACACGTCCTCCCGACTGAGAGGGCACAAAGAGTCACACCTGAGCCAGCCGCAGCGCATCCGTGCCCGCACTTCTACTGCTGCCAGTTCCCTTCTCCATTCCACACACACACACACAAACAAACACACAGGAGCTCCGAACACCCCATGCAACCCCCCCCGCCACCTCTGATTTGATCAGGTAAATGTATGTTTGTTTTGGTCTAGTCCGCCAGCCTCCTTCATAAAAACCGGATGCATGGCGGAGCGCGCAGAGGATGCGCGCAGCGGGCGCGCCAAAGGCAAGCCCGTCTGCGCTTGTCTGCGCCCGTCCGCGCCCTTCCGTCGCCAGGAGTCAGGAACCCTGCCCGTCTCTTGCTAGATCAAGACCCAGGCTCCATGCTGATTTATTCAAGTAAGGAATTATTTGGCTTAAGGGAGGGGCCACAATCCCGGTGCCATTCTCACTCTCGCGATCTAGTGGAGACTCTCAGTTCTTTGGAGGGCCCTTTCTCATGTAAGTTTTGCCGGTATCGGAGTATAGGAATTGACCAAGAGTATTCCAACTCCCGTGCCTCTCTTTAAGATTGCTGCCTAGATCCCCTTATTGAGGCTACCCCTTCTCCCAAAGGCACTGGGCAGGACACAGGGCAACCATTAATTAACCCCAGCTACGACTGGAAAGGCTTTCTAGGTAACGTTAGATCCCTGCCATAACACGCGGTCGAGGTATGGGACCTGCTTACCTCTGAGCACCCGGACCTAGGATTTCTGACAGAAACATGGCTTAAACCTAGCTCCACCCCTTCAATCACAATAGCACTCCCAGAGGGCTATCAGATTCAAAGATTAGATAGACAGTCCAAAGTGGGTGGCGGGATAGCCATAGTCCATACAGATAGTATCAAAGTTACCATACTGGAGCAACGGTGCAACGACAAGATTGAAATCCTTGTTTTCCGGATAGACTTACTCCCACAATATAGTTGGAAGGGCGCTTTAGTTTACCGGCCTCCGGGCCCCCTTGCTGACTTTTCGCTACAGCTTATGGAACTGATAGCACCTTATGTCATCTATATAGTGTAAAGACAGAGGCCCCCTGCATCAGGGTGCGGTTCCTTAAGGCAGGGCTAAATATTACAATGTAAAGACTTAAGGCTACACAATTACGAAAGTTACATAGTACAATTAATAAAACAAACAAGACATTAATATAAAAAGAACCGACAGATACTAATATACTAAATAGAGTATCAAAACTTATGTTTTATTAATTCGATATAAATACTAAAAAAGACCCAATCATACTAATTCCTTCATATCCGCATTCATACCATAAACACAATCAAGATACAATAAAAACAATAATTCTATAACAGACAATAGTCACAATTGATATCTAATTATGAGGAACAAATGTGGCAAGACGGTAGTAGACTGTTCTGTTCTTTTTATATTAATGTCTTGTTTGTTTTATTAATTGTACTATGTAACCTTATGTTATCTCCACTAAAAACTTTTTTCTGCTGGGAGACTTTAATGTGCATAGCGAGTGTTTGAATGACTCTGAGGCGGCCTCTCTTCTGGCTGATCTCGCCTCTTTAGATTTAGTTAAAATCAATGATGGTCCAACGCATGAAGCAGGTCACACCCTGGACATTATTTTCACCAATTCGTCCCTTATTAAATGCGGAACCCCCCGGCCGCTTAGTTGGTCCGACCATGCACTTATCGATTTTCAATTTCAGGGCTCCAGAGTGCAAGCGGCACCTTGTCTAGGCCCCAAGCGTCTCTATGGATAATGGCATAAAATCACTCCTGACTCTTTTTCTGCTGTTTTTCCATCGCCTTGGGACACAGAACCCAAGAATGTCGAGGAGGGTCTAGCCCGCTTCAATACTTCGGCTAGATTTGCTATTGATCAGCTTGCCCCCCATAAAGTATTACCCAGTAAGGCCAGACATCCCCAGACGGCCTGGTTTACACCTGAGCTCCGTAATGAAAAACGTCAATGCAAAAACCTGGAGAGACGTTGGCGTCGAACCCAAAATGGGAATAATAAAGAGAGATATAAGAGCTCTCTCTCCCAGTATCATAAAAACATTAAATCGGCACAGAATTGTTTTATTGCTCAACAGCTAAATCAGGCAGGGAACGCTCCTAAAATTCGAATTCTCAAATCTTTTACCAACCCTAAAGCTTGTGATCTTGAGGAGGCCCCGTCTCAAGCCCTCTGTGATGCAATAGCGGATCATTTCACACAGAAAATTGAACTTATTTATAACAAGATTATCTCAGCAGGTAGTTCGCAGCTAGCCGCTATGAATCATAATCCTCCTACTTGTTTGAAGAGGCAGTCGCTGGTGAGCTTCCCCCCTCTGTCTCATGGGGATGTGGAAATCTTACTATGCACGGTGAAGTCAGGCTCTCCTCTCGACATCATACCAGCCAAAATCTCCTCTTCCCTTGCCAAACAGCTCTCTGCACCCATTTGTTCCCTTCTTAATCTTTCCCTGAGGGAGGGACATCTTCCTATGGAATGGAAAGCGGCACAGATCATACCTATTCCTAAGAACACTAAAGGCTTCCATGGAAGATCTCTCTAATCTACGACCTATTTCCCTACTACCTCTCCTGAGCAAACTTTTGGAAAAGTACATCAATAAACATCTGTCAGACTATGTTGAATCCTCGATTCGTCGCAATCAGGCTTTAGGCCCAAACACAGCACAGAGACAGCCCTGCTGGCCGTCACAGATAACATCAGGCTGGCCTTAGATAGTGGCCAAACTACTCTTCTCGTGCTGTTAGACCTCTCAGCCGCATTCGACACGGTCGTCCACCAGATTTTGCTCAGGAGACTGGAGGAATCCGGAATTGGTGGATTAGCCCTGCGGTGGATGACAAGCTTCCTTTCCAATCGTTCGCAGACGGTTAACCTTGGGCCTTATTGATCTATAACTATGGAGCTGACCAAGGGAGTGCCTCAGGGCTCATGCTTAAGTCCCACCTTGTTTAATATCTATGTCGCTCCCTTAGCTGATCTGTTGAGGTCCTCCGGGTTTACGCCAATTTCATACGCTGATGATACTCAGCTGATCTTCTCATTCAATAAATCTACTCTATCTGCCCAGTCTACCTTCTCTTCTGGCATGATTGCAATCTCCAACTGGATGAGAAGTAATTTCCTCCAATTTAATGTAGGGAAGACCGAGATCATGCTCTTCGGTGAGGCCCCTTTGTTATGGTCACCGGTTTGTGGCCAGGGGATCTTGGTGCCCCCCCCCCCCTGTGCCTAAGGTAGCTGTAAAGAATCTGGGCGTTCGTCTTGATCAAGCATTGACCATGAAGGATCATGTAACCTACACAGTTGGTTCCTGTTTCCATGTGCTTAGTCTGTTGAGACAAGTCTTTCCTCTTCTCCCTGACTCTCATCCAGACATTGGTATTAAGCAGACTGGATTACTGCAACGCCCTGCTGGTCTCAGCTAATGAATCTTCGCTGGACCGGTTGCAGGTAGTCCAGAACACCGCGGCTCGTTTGGTCCTAAATGTCCCTTATAGAACTGCCTCCCTTCCACTTCTCCAACAGCTTCACTGGCTTCCGGTGTGGAAACGCATTAAGTTTAAAATTTGTTGCACCGTCCATAAAGCTGTGCATGGGAGAGGCCCTGCCTACCTCACCGCAAAATTTAAACGTTATACCCCCACTAGAGATCTTCGCTCTGGAACCAAATCCCTTCTTGTAGTTCCTCGGATAAAGAAGGCGAGGATGGGTGGGAAAGCTTTTTCGTACCTTGCTCCCCTGTATTGGAATCAGCTCCCTATAAAACTGTTCTGTTTTAGACTTGCATTGTATCAGCTTCCTCTGTTTGTCCGCAGCGCAGAGATACCCCTTCGGGGGTGATTCAGGCGCTATACAAAAATCATTAATAAATAAATAAATAAATGTTATGTAGGAAGATTGTCCGGTTAAATTAAGACTTTTTTACACTACGTTTCCGGTTGACATGCAAATAGTAGATCATCTCTGCTACTGAACTGGCAGCTTCAAAAATAAGAACCCTTTTTCTTCTATTTGGTCCACATGAAAATACACTTTCCGTGCTCTTCAGTGTACATTACAAAAAAATACATTTCAAATGCAAATTGCAAAGCGTTCATCCTAGCCCCAACAAAATCGCAGACACTAATTAATTTCCCAGTGTTTCTATTATTGCTTTGGGCGTCTCATGTAAAAATAGGAATTGTTTTGTCATAATGAGGAAAGTGGAACTGCACTTTCCTTTCAACGTAAAATGACTACTACAGTATTTGTAAGGAGAGAACACCATCAAGTGGATTATGGAGATACTGCAGTACATGATTCCTGTGAAATAAATTCTTGATTTTGGCAGTGGTGTATTTCGTCTTCATACATAGAGTAACGCAGGGGCGTCGTCAACACCCCGCTTTGGCAGCTACAGCGGGGACGAGGGTTTTGATGGGCTTCTTCTGCCTGCGGCGCGGCAGACAAAGGCTCACAATTAACGCGAAGGGATGGAAATGTGAGTGAGTGAAAGGATGATTTGTGGATGGGTAGCTGATTGAAGGGGTGGATGAATAAGAATTTTATTTTTTTTGGTTGCATATTTATATAGCGCGAACTCGACCCGAAGGTATTGGAGCGCTTTACATGAGCACCGTATTTACATTACACATTCAGGCACGGGGAGATTAAGTGATTTGCCCAGAATCACAGGATGTGGACGCGACCCCTGGTTTCCAGCACCAAAGTCGGCAGTCTAGCCGACGGACCACATCCGATGCATGGATGAATGAAAGGATGGGAGAATGAAAGGGAGGAAGAATAGATGGATGTGTGAAAGGGTGGATGGATGAGAAAAAGGATGATGGATGAGTGAGTGAAGGGGTGGATGATGAGTGAAAGGGCAAACGGATGGTGGAATAGTGGATGGATGGATGGAGTGAAAGGCTGGATGGATGGACGGATTAAAAGGGTTGATGGATGAATGAGTGGAAGGTTGGATGTAAGGACGGATGAGTGAAAGAATGGATGAATGAGTGAAAGGGAGGATAGATTATGGCTGGATGATTGAGTGGATGGATGGATGAGTGAAAGGGTGAATGGATGGATGTGTGTGTGAAATGTGGATGGGTAGGTGAGTGAAAACATGGGTGAGTGAAAAAGTGAGTGGATAGATGCATGGATGAAAGTGTGAAAGGATGAATGGACGAATGGATTACTGGAAGGGAGGAAGGATGGTTGGATGAGTGAAAGTGTGAATAGAAGGATGAGTGAAAGGGTGGATGGATGGATGATGAGCGAAAGGATGGATGAGTGAGTGAAAGGAAGGACCGACGAGTGAAAGGGTAAATGGATGAATCCATGAATGGATGGATGGATGGATTGATATACTGAGTGAAAGGGTGGATGGATGAGTGAACGGATGGATGTAAGGATGGATGAGGGAAAGAATGAATGGACGAGTGTAAGGGAGGGTAGATGGATGGCTGGATGAAAGGGTTGGCGGATGGATGAGTGAAAGGGTGAATGGATGGACAAATGAGTGAAAGGGTGGATGGATGGAAGGATGAGTGAGTGGAAGTATGTATGAAAGGGTAAATGGATGGAGGAGTGGATGGATGGGTCAAAATGTGGATGGATGACTGAAAGGATGGATGGCTTAGTGAAAGGTTGGATAGATGGATGTATGAGTGAAAGGATGGATAGATGGATGTATGAGTGAGAGGATGGATGTATGATTGAAAGGATGGATGGATGCATGAAAGGGTGGGTGGATGAGGGGAAGATGGATGACTGAAAGGATAGATGGATGAATGGATGAAAGGGAGAAGGATAAGTGAAAGGATCGATTACTGAGTGAAAAGATGGATATGTTGGATGGATAGGTTTGACAATAGATGAATAGGTTTGGATATGGATGGGCGGACGGATGGACCGAATGGTGACAGACTGAATGTTGGATGAAAGACTGAATGGATGACAGAATGTAAAGGTGAAATGGTGATTATCAGCAGGTGGATGAAAAGTTGAAAAGATGAATGGATAGATGCCTGGATGGAAGAGACAAGCAAACTCTTCTGGGGAGGGTTGCGATGACTTTATTCATTTGCTTGGTGTCTAAGAGATTTGATTCAAAGTGCGGGTATTTTAATCTCCTGGCTACTCCCTTGGAGTAACGTCCTGATCCAGAGTACGCTGGTAAAGGAAAAGCTTCTCATTTCTGGGGAGAGTGCTAAGAGGAGGAGAATGCACTGGTTTTATTTCTTCCACAATATCAGAACATTTCACTTCTGCTTTCTCCTGTGGATTTAGCACTCCTTCGGACGATTTTCGATTACCAGCCAACTCTAAATCAGTCCATACCTCATCAAGTGTTGGAGGCTTGCAGCCTCTGCTTATTCTGTGACTCTGGTCTATTAATGACGGGTCATTTATATGTCAATATCACCAGCCCTATCCTTCTGCCAAACAATACAGCCTACTTGAATTTCTGCACCAGACCCACTGGTTCTTCACTATTCGCAGTGCCTGAAAGATCCATTGCTACGTTTGGGACTCAGTTCACCAGCACCTTTCGTCTCCTTCCAACATTCTTCACTCGCCGACAGTTCAGCCTTGCAGTACCTGACCTCAAGCCTGCTCGTTAGCCAAAACTACTTGTCCCATGGACAACATATATATGTCGCAAGAGGCAGCAGCTGGATTTCTCCCTAAAGACCCATGTCACTGCCTTTGCTAGCACTTTCTTTAGCTCCCAGTGTGACATTACATTTTTAAAATGGCAACATAAATAAATTCAGAAGTGCAATGTGCATCCTTTAAAATACATCATATAATGAAAAAAATGGAAAAACACACATTTTATAAACTTATTGCCATGTTTAATTATTCTGAATACATGAAAAATGATGTTTATATAGAACCTTCACCTCTGTGCTTCACACTTGTGATGAATATATGGTCCATTTAAACTAGGACCGCTCAGATCAAGTTCTTGTGATGTCACTTCCTGGGATTCAGATTCAAAGGCCATATGATGTCACTTACTGTGGCTTAATTGAGGCTTAATTGAGGTCATAGGGTGTGTGATGTCACTTCTGCAACATTCCGTCCATCATCTTGTGTGTTTTGCTGTTCGCCCTATGTGGGAAGGGTATGCCCAGACGTGGGTCCCGTGCTCACTACGCCACTGGAGTCAAGCTATCCTGGCTGATGACGGCTGATAGCCAGAAACCGGTCCTAGGATGCTTGATTCCGGTCCAGGGAAGACATGGCTTGGCAGTTCGGGCTGGACTGTTCCCATGAGGCACAGGGTCAAGACTGATTTGCATATGGCCATGTCTGAACTGGGGTGGCGTGGTGAGCAAAATAACGATGGATTAAACCCAGATCTGTGACTGGGGGTGAATGTTTTGCCAATGTGCAACATTCCGTCCATCATCTTGTGTGTTTTGCTGTTCGCCCTATGTGGGAAGGGTATGCCCAGACGTGGGTCCCGTGCTCACTACGCCACTGGAGTCAAGCTATCCTGGCTGATGACGGCTGATAGCCAGAAACCGGTCCTAGGATGCTTGATTCCGGTCCAGGGAAGACATGGCTTGGCAGTTCGGGCTGGACTGTTCCCATGAGGCACAGGGTCAAGACTGATTTGCATATGGCCATGTCTGAACTGGGGTGGCGTGGTGAGCAAAATAACGATGGATTAAACCCAGATCTGTGACTGGGGGTGAATGTTTTGCCAATGTGCAACATTCCGTCCATCATCTTGTGTGTTTTGCTGTTCGCCCTATGTGGGAAGGGTATGCCCAGACGTGGGTCCCGTGCTCACTACGCCACTGGAGTCAAGCTAGCCTGGCTGATGACGGCTGATAGCCAGAAACCGGTCCTAGGATGCTTGATTCCGGTCCAGGGAAGACATGGCTTGGCAGTTCGGGCTGGACTGTTCCCATGAGGCACAGGGTCAAGACTGATTTGCATATGGCCATGTCTGAACTGGGGTGGCGTGGTGAGCAAAATAACGATGGATTAAACCCAGATCTGTGACTGGGGGTGAATGTTTTGCCAATGTGCAACATTCCGTCCATCATCTTGTGTGTTTTGCTGTTCGCCCTATGTGGGAAGGGTATGCCCAGACGTGGGTCCCGTGCTCACTACGCCACTGGAGTCAAGCTATCCTGGCTGATGACGGCTGATAGCCAGAAACCGGTCCTAGGATGCTTGATTCCGGTCCAGGGAAGACATGGCTTGGCAGTTCGGGCTGGACTGTTCCCATGAGGCACAGGGTCAAGACTGATTTGCATATGGCCATGTCTGAACTGGGGTGGCATGGTGAGCTAAATAACGATGGATTAAACCCAGATCTGTGACTGGGGGTGAATGTTTTGCCAATGTGCAACATTCCGTCCATCATCTTGTGTGTTTTGCTGTTCGCCCTATGTGGGAAGGGTATGCCCAGACGTGGGTCCCGTGCTCACTACGCCACTGGAGTCAAGCTATCCTGGCTGATGACGGCTGATAGCCAGAAACCGGTCCTAGGATGCTTGATTCCGGTCCAGGGAAGACATGGCTTGGCAGTTCGGGCTGGACTGTTCCCATGAGGCACAGGGTCAAGACTGATTTGCATATGGCCATGTCTGAACTGGGGTGGCGTGGTGAGCAAAATAACAATGGATTAAACCCAGATCTGTGACTGGGGGTGAATGTTTTGCCAATGTGCAACATTCCGTCCATCATCTTGTGTGTTTTGCTGTTCGCCCTATGTGGGAAGGGTATGCCCAGACGTGGGTCCCGTGCTCACTACGCCACTGGAGTCAAGCTATCCTGGCTGATGACGGCTGATAGCCAGAAACCGGTCCTAGGATGCTTGATTCCGGTCCAGGGAAGACATGGCTTGGCAGTTCGGGCTGGACTGTTCCCATGAGGCACAGGGTCAAGACTGATTTGCATATGGCCATGTCTGAACTGGGGTGGCGTGGTGAGCAAAATAACGATGGATTAAACCCAGATCTGTGACTGGGGGTGAATGTTTTGCCAATGTGCAACATTCCGTCCATCATCTTGTGTGTTTTCCTGGCATCTAGCTGAATCAACATCCATGACTTCTCAGAACAGCTATTTGACAGTGAATCAAGGTGACTTTTTTAAGATGTAATGATGCAGGTGATGTGAAATGGAGCTCAGGTTCCACAGGGCTTCGAGCAGGTTACTAGCCGCTAATAGGCTCAGTTGTCGGAGCCCTGAGATGTAGCCAGATCTGCTGCATCCATCACAGTTCTGAAGGAAATCCACTGGAGAGTTACCTACCACTTACTTGGATGGTCAGATGGGTGTCAGCTGCATAAAACTGACTGCAAACTTAAAGATGCAATAATTTTCTGTTGTTTGGTCAGGGAAATATAAAAATAAAGAAGAAAGGGCAGACCCAGCTCGGACCCCACATAACAGTGCTGCAGAAGCGGAACCCTAAGGTCGCTCACAAGGTCGTTCGGAGAAGGATGAACACAACCATTCAAGAAGGGGAGACTTTAGGGGCAGGGCATGTACTCTATAGTAGGGTGGGATGGTCCACAATTTCAATGGAGGCAGGCAGGTTTAACACCACAGAGTGCATTTTAGGGACGTCTTTTCTGGGAATACACTCTGAATCAGTACTTTAAATGGGCCGGTACTCACAGGTACTGAGAACCGGCACTTCTTATTTTTACCACTTTAAATGGTGGCACTTCTCTACTGCAGAGGAGATTACCAGTACTCATGGAAGGTCGGCTCATTGGCTTGTAGTGCTGGTCAGATTGAAGTCTGTCTCTGACAGCCAAGGTGCTTCTGTAGTCCTGAGCTGAGCCTCAGCTGAACTATTCAGCGTGAGCTCATTTGCATAATGTGCAGGTATTTACCATCACGCTGTGTTTGACAGTAAAGGGTCTATCCAGGCACTCTACTGTCAATCACATTCACACTATTGTGTGATTTGTGCAAACACAGGAATGAAAGCAGCTCACTGATAGTGACAATTAAGAAAGCCATGGGAGGTAAGGAGTTAAAAATGGCTTTTTTCCCACCTGAGTCTTTTGCGTGAGTGTCTGCTTTTCTCTGTATGTTTGCCTGCTTGTGTGTGTGTTTTTGTGAGAGAAAAGCAAGAGAAAGAGGAAGAGAATCGGGACACTCTCAGGAGGTATTTTAAAGGGAATGTGTGGAATGCTTTGTGTGTGCATATCTGCTTGTTTCTTTTTGTGTGTGTGCATGCTCGAGAATATATAGTTTTGTGCTAAACAACAGCAAATAACAGTATGGCATTAAGAACCTGCAAATATTACAAAACAAGGAAATGTTAACATATCATTGCGTTTGGCTTTCATGTTGTGTAACGAGTTAACCTGTTTTGTTTATATAACCACTTTTCTCATGTGTTTTGGTGTGTGCTGCAACTTTTATAGAAACCATTTAGTATCATCATGTCTTGCCCTTTGTCCCGCCCCTAGCCCCACCCACTCACCACACCTCTAACTCATTTTAATGAGTACCTGCACTTATTTTTCCCATTTAAAGCACTGCTCTGAATGCAGACCTGCATCAATACTATTGGGTAGTCTAGATCCTACTTGGACTTCGTGGAGCAGCCTATCCAAGTGAGGCTGCAGTTGTTGGAGCAATATTATCTCAATAATTTGAGCAGGCTTCTAGCATGGTAACAGTGGCTTTGCAGACTGAGCAGAGATCACTTTGAGTTAATGTTAATGTTATGTCCTGCCAAGTGAGTAGCTCCAATGACCTGCTGCTTTAGATCGGCATTACTCATTAAATCTATCAGATTTGGTTAGAGGCGTTCCTGTCTGTAAAAAAATAGGTGAAAATCTACAGAAACATTTTCTCATTTCTGCGGGCACAAAGCTAAAATTTGATGAAACAACAGTGAAAAATGATACTAATATTTCTTAGGCCAGTAGCAAAAACAATGAGAAAGGCAGATCAAACTGCACAATCTACTCATTTTTTAACATACCTGAGTGTTTAGAAAACGCTAACTGAAATATGAAAAATCTCTGTACTCATGCACTTCTATCCTCGACTGCAGTGTACAGTGTCCGAGTCATGATTTCGGGGTTTCTGCCTCCATCAGATATCTGCCCCGCACATATGTTATGTTAAGTTATATTGATTTGTATAGCGTACTATTCACCCGAGAGGGTATCAGGCACTCTCAACAAACTTTCTGCGTCTTGTTGCCAGGGTATCTGGTCCCTCACATGCCTTTCCTTAAGACCCACGTTGCAAGTTTGTGGACCTAACCGGGCACAGAAGATTGTTGCATTCAGCAATGGGGACTGGGCAGCAAAGAGCCTTTGGGAAGGCAGCTTCCCTGCATGGTCTTACTATGTAGGTGTCCGTTGCGCAGCTGGGCATTCACCTTATATGCACTGCCTTTAAAATGAATAATCTTTGCAGACAGAGCCACAGTGCTGCTACTCTGCCCTAATTCCTGGCACTGTGTGTCCTCATCCGTGACCCGAGTCACTCCTCCCTCCCTTTTTTGATATTTCTACACACTTTGGGGCTTATTACAAAACTGTATTTTGTATTTCTTTAGTAGTACTACAATAGTGCTACCAAAGTACTACAAAATGCTATTCACAAGCCTATGAGTGTACATCTCCACAGTGCCTATCTTTTCTATGGGAAGATCCTCACACATATAAGTTTACTATTTAGTAGTAAGTGTGGGATGGACCAGGGGGAGTGGCTGGAAAAAGAGACATACTTACTACTAAATGAGATGGGTTTACAGAGGAGGAGTAGGAGGGATTTAGGAAAGGTTGGGGAGGGGTTTAGGGAGGGACATGCACCCACCCACGAAACAGTAAATCTATTGCTATTCACAAACTGCGCATCTAAAGTTGCTACAACTAAAACAGGACTCAAAATAGTTGTAAATTACTCCAGCAGAGCTGGAGTAAGACGGGCATCAAACATGACCAACCTCTGGTACTGCAACATCCTCCCATGAAAAATAATGGCGGTAGGGATCTTAAATAAAACACTGTAGGCAATGTTAAATTAAACTATGTAATATAGTTAAAAATATAAATAAATGTAATTTAATGTTAGGAAAGATATCTAAAAATAATACATTTATTGTTAAACTATAAAATACATCAACAACCTTTTTTGAATTTATAAATTAATGAAACAACTTTTTATTAAAATAATATTAAAATACTTTTAATTAATTCAATAGATCGCTTCTAACAATTATTATTGCATAATAATTTAAACTTCAGATAAATAATTTGTATTCAAGTTAATATATTTAAATTAAAGATTTAATTTAAAATTGCTTCAATAGTGCTGTAGCATTTTCTTCTTATTTTGTTCTGCATTTAAAATAGATATCTAAAATGAATTGGTATTAATATTTAACATAATTTTTTTTAGTATTTCATTTAGTCTCAAAGATGAACGTAGTAATCAATATCTCACTAGATGTACTAAGTAACACAAATATGATCTTTGGGAACTGCAACAGAATCCCATGCAAATAATTCAGGGAGTCTCCTTGCAAAGGCAATAAATCAGGGATACGTGAAGGTAGACATCTCACCACCCTCCTTTCCTCCAGTAGGTGCTTCAGTCCCATCGTTAAATATATGTACAGCTAAAAGGAAAAGTCTAAAAAATCAACAGGTGGAAAATGCGATCTGCTGCACAGACACAAACTTACCCTGTGCAGCACAAGACACTAAATCACTCATGGAAACTAACAAAAGATATTAAATTCATTATAAGAACATTTCTTGAATAGATCTTCGCGTACTACGGTAAAAACATTCTACCCAAATATAATTCATAATAAAGAGCATTTAATTCATGTATGTATTACTGCTAAATTGTTTCTTTCTGCTTTCTTTTCCCCTGTCAGTTGTTATTGATGTTTAGATTGACCGGGAATGGACAACATACACTTTCTAAGTGCAACATTGCAATAACTTTTCTGAAATATGTAGATTGCACCGGTACTGGTATGATTTTGAAGTGTCCTTTGCACCGCTTGTTGCGTGCAAAAATGACAACTGTACCAAATCACCAGGGCAATACCGATATATTGCCCTGCACGGTTTGTTCAAATGTTGGTGCAAAATAGCACCGCCACTAGGGGGATATTCTCAAGAACGTGCGATAAACATCGCCAAAATAGGTTAACGCAATTTCTCATATCGCCGTCCATCGCGGGAAATTAACTCCGTGTTAACGTCTCATTCTCAACACGGCGGTAACATGCGATAGTTTCCCGATAACGCGTCAAATGTCCGCGATACAACTACCGCGACGGCGATAAAAAAGGAAACCCGAACGTGAAAAAAGTTACGATGGGCCCAACCGCGATAGAAAAATCGGCGACAAGCAGCGCCAGGCTTGCAATTCCCACGTCAGACGGGAAAAATCACCATAAAAGATGCAAATAAAAAAACTAAAAAAAACATAACAACTGCGAAGCACAATGGAGGTAGCCGGAGCAAGTACAGAGGACAACCCGAACCCCACAAGCCCCACGGAGGACCAGCCTGGGACCTCGGGGTCAGGGAAGGGCAAGGAGAAGAGGAAGACGCGGTTCAGTCCGCAGGAAAACAGGATCCTGATTACGGAGGTGGTAGAACACCATCAACAACTGTTCGTCACCACCATTGTGTCATTGGCAACTAAAAATACTATATGGCAGTCCATCCTGGACAAGGTGAATGCAGTCGGAGTGCTGAGGAGGACAATGGAAGAGCTCAAGAGGCACTGGAATGATGTGAAGCGCAAAACCAAGCTGAAACTCGCAAACAACCGGAAAGCAGCAATGCAGACTGGAGGTGGGAGTCCAGCGCCACAGGAGGAGCTGGATGAGATGGAGGAAATGGTGTCCACAGTCATCAGTGGGGAGACGGTGGCAGGAGTCGGGGGACCGGACACTGCTCAACATGACCTGACACAACAGCAACAGGGTGAGTAACCACCAGGGACTGGGGGACGGGGGAGAAGGGCACAATGGCACACATGCACAATGAAGTATAGCACAATGCACAACCACAATGACTCTGGATCATGTCCCTGATCTCCTTGCCACACTGCAGCACACATAGAAACAGCAAGTAGCCCCCTGTCCACAATGTGCCCAGAGGGGGCCCTCCCCACACATCACCAATCTCACAACAAACCCATGCACATGTGCTGAACCCAGCAAGACTGCGGATACGTGAGCCCCACTGACAATGCAAGTGACACTGCATGATGATGAGCATGTCTGCAGGCCACTCATCATTACATGTTACACCCCACGACACCGAGGTGGCTGAGTGTGGTCCACATCCGGAAAGGAGCAGGTCACACACTGACACATCCACGTGCACAAACAACCCCTGATGGCAACAAGACATTTGCGGACAAACCATGCCCAAGAGCCCCAACTCCCACCAAGAGCCTAATTTACCCAAGTATGCAACATCACAGCACTGCATAAGCACAGAAGTCAAAGGCACACCGCCTGAAAGGGAGAAAGGCCAAGCAAAGTCTGAGCTGCAGGGGCGACTCTCCCACAATGCAGCACACACACAAGAATCAGAACACATCAACATTGACAACAATGTGGTACAAACTGCAACACATTCACAAAAGAACAGAGGACACAACTGCTGCCGCTTGTGTGTCGAAACTGGCCAATCACATTTGGCATAGCAGGAAACTGTGACATGATAATGGACAAGTACAACCCCACATCCCTGATGGTGCACAAATTTCCACTGTCCCGCTTCAAATAGGCAGCTCCTCCTAAACAGTCACAATGTACATTGTCATGCAGTCTGTTTGGAAACTTGGCCAATGCGTGAACATACATGGAATACACTGTTAAACTGCATCTCCCCTTTACATTGCAGAGGGAGAATCAACACCTCCTGCAGAGCAGACCCAACATCTCTTCACTGATGACGAAGAGGACCTCCACACCTTCGACACCGACGCCCTCCAAGAGCTCATGGACACCCTCAGCACCCCACCCCCAGGAGCAGGGCAGCCCAGCTGCATCAAGGAGACCCCCCACCCCCCTGCATAGACCACACAGCAGGAAGCACCCACCACCCCGGCTGTCTCCCAGGATCCCCACGACCAACACATGGCATTTCAACGCCGTGTGTTGGAGGGCCAGAAAGAGATGGCTGAGCAGGTGCGGGTGGGGTTCGACCTCATGGCAGCCAAACTAGATGCCATCTATGGGTGTCTACGTCCCATCAGGGACCACTTACAGTCCCTAACGGACACCCACAGTCCGCTCCATGGTCTCCAACGAGCCATGGCTGACATCGCTGGAGTCATGACTCGGAGACAAGAACACCTGTCCAGTCAGAGTGGCTCCAGCGATCTCAGCCGGGAGTTGGGACACATGCGGAGGCTCATGGAGGACATGGTGCGGATGGATGCGGAAAGGATGGCTGCCATGGCTGCACATCAGCGACATTTAGCTGGGATCTTCCATGCCCTGCAGACCCTCATAATGGCATTGCTGCCACAAGGCCTGGCGCAGATGAATGCTGCTGCTCCTACACCATCCACATCTCCGCCCCCTGATGTGTCAGTGCCCCACAGTGCGGCAGACATTCCACCTCCGGCACCTGATGTGTCACTGCCACACAGTGCGGACGACAATCCACCTCCGGCCCCTGATGTGTCAGTGCCCCACAGTGCTGCAGCCGAAACACCACCATCCACAGGTGAGGCACATCACACATCAGAGGACGATGATGTGGATGAGACTGCCGTTGTGGTAATGAGGAAGCATTCATCTGCGCCATATGGCCTGTTTCAGCTTGGTTCAGCCCTTTGCATCATCACCTTCTACTGTCCCCCGATACACTCTGCGGCACTCACCTTGGACCTCGACATGGACTGCCATATACTGTTTGGTTACCAATGACACAGCAATCAGACTGTGGACTGAACTCTTCCTCTTCAGATGAATCTGTCCTTCCCTAATGGACTCTGGCTGGCCCTCCACGGGGCAACAATGTAAAGTGGGGTTTGCATGGCCCTGTACTGTTCCAGCTGCAACACTCCACTGAATGTAAATAAAACATTCAAATTCACACAGATGTGTCATGTCTATGATCCTTCAAGTATGACATTATGGATGAATGTAGGGTCACTGATTCCCCCTCACGTCCAATTTGCACATGTTGTGGGGCTTGGGTCACAGGGTGCAACATTGCCGATTGCGGTCCGGGTGGCGCAGACACTACAACGGAGACACACGCATTGGTTAATTCCTTGTCCAGGCCAGAACTGAACCACGCCCAGAGCACCGGGCTCATTGTTCACACCCCTACGCTGGACTGGCATACGCCAGCCCAGCCCACTCCGCTTACGCTCACAGGGGGTGACGACACAGCTACATGTCCCAGGTCTTCCCTGTAGTGATCTGCTGGTCACTGGTCTAGTCGTCAGCATGCCACAGCCACTCCCTGAGGGCTGGTTTACAACCACACCACACCCATCCAGCACAGGCGTCACAGGACATGTGACCCTGCCAATAAAAGGGGCCCACCACAGCACATCCCCCACTGCCGGAGGTGACATGATGGCGTCCGCATCCACGGAACACAATCATAAAGGGTCCATGACTTGCGTTGCCCTGAGTTGGTGGCACCCGATGGCCTGGGTCCGGCACGGGCCTACCGCCACGTGGCAATGACTTGCGTTGCACTGAGTTGGTGGCACCCGATGGCCTGGGTCTGGCACGGGCCTACCGCCACGTGGCAATGACTTGCGTTGCACTGAGTTAGGCCCACCTGAAGAGCTGAGCGGGTGTGCAGCCTGCGATGATGCGTTGGCCTCGATACGGCGTCCAGCATATCAGGACTCAATTTGATTTGTGAGCCCTGCTGGACCGCAGTGTATGCGCAGGCAGCAGTCAGCACACACATGACTCCGCGGTGCGGTGCCGCAGGGTACGCGGGGGCCTGTGGCGCGGAATCCAGCCATCGGCTGAGGTGGTTGCACCGGCACGTGGAGGGCACTCTTGGAGACACGCCAGTGGCGGCAGGTGAGCATTATGGCCTGGGTGCGCAGGGGCGGGCAGTCATCGCTGGGCGGCGGACCGGTCTGGGGACCAAGGCTGGGGTGCAGCAGGCGCACAGGATCGCGCAGGCACCACCGGTCAGGGCGGCGGCCTCGTGGCTGGGTGGGGGACGCTGCCCTGGCAGACACGGCCCTGCATGCGCAGACGAGATGTGCGCGGGTTGGCTTGGGACGTAGTCACCTCGTCTCCAGTGTGAATGCGGCCGTTGATTCTGGTCGGGCACGTGTGTGTAGGCCTATGGTCACGATATGGCGGACACAGAGACACACGCAGTAGTTACTGTGGTGGCCATCCCTGAACTGGACCACGCCCAGGGCCCCGGGGTATTCATTTGCGACATACGCCGGCCAAGGCCGCTCTGCTCAGGCTTACAGGGGGGGACCACATGGCTACATGTCCAAGGGCTTCCACACTGCCTGGGGTAACCTGTTTGCGTCCACTGTCCACTACACTGCATACACCAGCAGTAGATGTCCACATGGACATGTCTGTGCTCTGCATACTGCAGTCTGTCCAGCACATCTCCGCAACACTTGGCATTGTGTCCTTTCTTGTTACTGGGTCACTTGCCTCCTTCGCACATTCTTGGTTCCCACCTCTCCCCACATTCTGCAATTCGGTGGCAGAGGGGCTCTGCCTTCGTGGATGGTTTGTCTACATGTCTGGCCCCTGTTACCACGGTTACTTGTGTTGTTGTGTCTGGTAGTTGGGCATGTTGGTTGGCATGTTGTATGTGATTATGTTACGTGTGCTCTCCCACAGTTGTGTGTTGTGTGATTGTGGAGTTGAGGTGTATGGTGTGTTCAGTTAGTACTTACCAATGAGCAGTGCATTGCCATAGGTGCCATCCTGGAAGCGCTGGTTGATGATGGACTGTCGGAAGATGTATGTATCATGCACGCTGCCTGTGAAGTTGGCAACAACATTGGTGAACTGTCCCGGGTGGTCCACTATTACCTGCACATTGATGGAATGTGTGTGCTTTCTGTAGCGGTAATTGTGTGCAGGGTCGGCAGGGGGCCCAAGTGGTACATGTGTACAGTCAATTGCCCCCGACACGTGCGGTAAGGCAGCTATGGCGTAATTCCCTTGCATGGTCTCCAGCTGTTCATGCACAGCATGGGGGAAGTGAAGGTGCAGGGGTATCGGGATGATACAAACCGTGATGTTTACAGGTATGATGAATCCTGTGTAATGAGACCGTAACTGATGTTTGTGTGGTCGTAACCTTCCTTTTCTTTCCTGCGGAGGTTACGGGCACACGGTCTGCTGTTACAGTGTATTTGGACTGGATTCATCATACCTGTATGCATTCCGGTTTGTCCAAATGCAATACACTATTCCAGATTACGTTTGTGACTATAAGGACGCTTGACCATTGTCACCATTTCTCCAACAGGCTTCTGACTACTGAATTCGGTATATGGGAAGGTATTGGGGAGTTCCCGCAGCATTTGCAGTTTATTGGATCCACACGTTGCCCTGGTGAAGTTCCCTGTTGGGAATGGAATGCGTTGGCTGAGCTTTTCGTGGAGGGAGGGTCCGGGGGGTGGTTGCGTGGGTGTTGTGGCCCTCTTGGGTCTCCAGGCTGCATGTTCATTGTCTCCATGGCATCTGTTGGTCTTCAGATGTGGCTCTAGGCTGGGCTCCCTTTCATACTGCAGGTTGTCGTCCTGCTTAACACGAGTAGAAGGCAGGTGTTGAATCCCTGCTGCTAACCCGCCTTATCGCCTGTTTTTTGATCGCATCGCAGATCTGGCTGGTCGTTGTGAATATTGCGGAGTGGTGTTTTCGTGTGTTTTTGCACGGGAACGCCTACTCTGCATATCATTAGTGTTAGTTGTCGCTCTCATCCATGGCGATGTTTTTTGCGTCAGCTATCGCTGGAAAACTGGCGATATCGGCAGTTTGCACCAGCTTGAGAATAGGGCGATAAATCTATCGCCACTTTTGCGGCGCTAAAGTGCCGATAAATCGGCGATAAGTCCTTGAGAAAATGCCCCCTAGTGTGATGCAACCTTCTTAACCTAACGAAAAAATATTGGTGCTGCTTACACATGCACCTTTACATTCGATGCAGTTCTACCACTGGTGTGTTACACTGCTTTAACCGCTGTGGTAGTTCTTGTGCTTCCTTTCCATCATTGGACTTTTGTTACATGTGGTAGTGTCTACACCTTTTTATTTCACAACCGTCCACGTGCTCTCAGTGGTCTTTCCTTGAGTAGTGTTCATGTCAAACTTGGAAATTTACCTCCACTGGTCCTTTAGGAAAAGAGCCTGTGAAGGAAGGTGGGAACCAAAACATGATATTCATTTTTGTTTTTTGTATATGTTCAGTTGGTGCCTGATGGCCGGTTCCAGGCCCTTTTACATTCTAGGTAAAGCAAGAGGAAGATACCATCTACATTGGGTTGGTGACAGGATGAGTTGAAGAGTTAGGTCTTTGCAGCTTTGCAGTATTTGCGTACTCCAGTTCCAAGTAGGTGTGTAGTGGAAGGGATTCCTGAGAAATGAGACTTGTAAGTGCAAATTCTCCCTTCTTAGCACGTGCATCTTGAGAATGGGCAGAAGGTTCCTGGAAGCCGACCATAGACGTCTGGTCGGCTGGCGAGGACTTTCTAGATATTTTCAGGTGTACCCCTGTGTAAGGCTGCTGAGCTGTACCATACATTGGAAGATGCTCTTTCATAAGGGACATCTGAACCAACTAATCGAAGAAGCGAGAAGGTTGGACAACTGGCAATTCTCTTCTATTATGGTAATTCAACTGCCCTACTCTTGGCAATATGGGGCGCATTACGAGTGGACCAGTAATTGTCCAACACCTCCTCTGCAGCATTGGTTGGGGAATTCTGGGGGAAATATTGCTGATTACAAATTAATGAGGAATATCGTTTCTTACAGATTGCTATCTTTCTTATCTCATTTTTGCCCACAATCTCCCCCTGGTTTCAGCCTGGCAATTGTCTAGTGAATAAACTCCAAACCTGCAGCTCCGCTGCATATCTTGTAACTTCTCTTAACAGCCCCATCAGGATTTACTGGCCTCTTGTAATAAGGCCCTTTGCGGGGCACTTTTTTGTGGAAAACTGAAAAAAGAAAAAAAAAGTGCATGCTTTAATTTATAAAAGGTAAACATAGGGAGCTAGTGAATTAGGAAAGGATCATAAATAATTCCTAGATTCTTTAGAGATCATACAGATAAGATAAATATTAGGACTTTTGCAGTTGTGGGCAGGACAAGAGTTTTGAAGTATGATCTTGACGACCTAAGCAGACACCATAGAAATCAAGAATTAGTACTGTGGCCAAAAATCTGTGGGAAGTTAAAGGCAATTCCGATTAACAAGGGAAATTAAGACTGCGATAAGACATCAACATTCAGGGAGGTGGGTTTTCTTAGGCAAATGGAAACCATTTCTTTGAGAACACATCCTTTTTCTGGTGGCATTAGGTCACAAATACAAATTAAGTTCTGTACCTTGGAAAGGGATCTGTTCTCAAGCAGTGGAATGAAAACTGACCATAATACCTCAGCAGCCAAAGGTTTTCAGACAAATCTAATGAAACACAACCTCCAACCTGATCTCTAGAAGTTTATGTTTAGATGAGTGGGAGATGCATGTGGGCATAAGGACAAAAGTGTGCAGTTGTGATAAGTGTGTCCTTTTGCTTGAGCAAACAACAAATCTCCAGTTGGTCCCTGGTGGCTGTGGGCGAAGGTAGCCAGTCCAGTTGCCTATCAAATAAAGACTGTCGATAGCTGCCTTTTTGAATTCTTTGACGGTGCAGACCACCAGCAGTCTAAGAAGCAGTTAATGATTTCATGCAGCACAAAGAACCACATGAACCTGCCAAAACCACTAGGAAAGAATCAACAACCTAAAATCATAGTACGCACACAAAAAACCAAATTATTTAGCCTTGGTTCAGCGAAATAGAAGAAATCTATTTTGGGATGGGTTCTGGAAGATCACTTCAATATTGTAATCCTGTTACCAACTTCAGTTGAGTTTTATACTGAGATAAATGGAACTGTTAATGGCAATGTTCTGATATCGGGACCAAAAACCGATTCATGCCCTATGTTGTAGTTGGACTCCAAGCTATGAATCCTTGAGGACTTGTTGAGTGATCAGGTTTGAAGTTGGGGGATGCAGGTTTGGTGGGATGCCAGCTTCTGCAGATAACCTGGTCAGTTCCATTGCAACTCTTGTATTTGTGTTCAAAGCATTGATTTTGATTCTTGTAACCAGTGGTCCCCACATCAATCCTTGAATAGCTATTTTTATGTGGCGGTACTTATGTGGGTTCAAACACATTCTGTCTGCTTTATTTTGATCCTTTGTTGTGAGCCTGCCAGTGCAGTTCTTTGGGAGTCCAATGTAAATAGAGTTGCAATAGTCCAAGCAAGCCATGACAAACCATCTTGTAAGCTCTACTCAGTGGTCAGAATGAAAAAGAGGTGTTGGTTGCCACTGACTTGGAAAGCCAACAAAAGCGCAGCCTTGAAAATGTCTCCCAGGTTTTGTATCGTAAGAGGCAAACAAAGACACTCTTAGGTTGGGATACCACCCAACGAGCACAAGGATTTCATTCTTAGCTCTGTTAATGAACAGGAACACCGTTTTCATTTAGTGAAATATGTGCCCCAGGGATCTGCTGGCGTTGTCCTGGTTTGTTGGCCTCTTTTCCACCCTAAAGTAGATTTTAGTACTACTGAAGTTCATCTGTTTGTTCAACTGTTACTTCTCTGACAGATGCACAAGAGGTAGAATGTAGAACAGCAGGCAGAGTAGACATGCCCCCTGCACTACTGCACATGACACTTTACATGTAGACAACTCTACAAAATGAATTGACTCCTGTTGGCTGCAATTGTATGGAAAACATCAAAATCAGATTTGGACAATCCCACTAAGGGGTCTATTACGATGTTGGTCTGAGTTTCCTACGACTGACACCATGGTCCCGACCATCTAATTACGATGCAACCGCACATGGTGCTGTCGCATTCTCCCATTTCTCTATGGGAGCTTGTGTTTTGGCCGTTCACACGCTCCCATAGATAAATGGGCTATTGTGTTAATCCCTGCACCCCATGGCAGGCACCACAAGGTGCAGGGGTTAACAGGGGGGGCCCCCTTGGCTCCCAACCGGAGGCCACAAGGGAAAGGGGGCCATGCTTATCAGAATAATGGATTACAGGCCAGTTCCAACTGGCCGACGGGCTCTTTGAGCCCGACTGGTTGCCAGACGGAATGACCGGCCGCTTTCAATCCTGACCGACTGTATTGTAATCAGCCGGTCAGAATTTAAACCGACGACCAACATCGTAATAGGCCCCTTACTCTTTTAGCCACTTGAATTCACATGATTAAATGCTCTTCTTACTTCCACACCTCACTCAGATATGATTTTATGTTTCTGATCTCTATTTGTATGCATTTATTGCCCTTGGTACTTCATTTCCTGTTGCTGCATTCACCACTTCACTTCAGGCCCAAGTTCACACTTTATAAATACCCCCAATGAAATAAATATTAAAATACGGTCCAGTGTACTTAATGATCACAATGGTGTGTTATTCACTGTAGATGCCGAGAAGGCCTTCAATTGCATCAATTGAATTATTTCAATCCTGTACTGAGAAATATTAACAAAGGTACCACTGCTAAGTGTATTGACAAATTTCAGGTCCTGTTAAGATTCAACGAGGGTACAAACAGAAATTCTTCTTATACCTCTTATTGTTTAAACTTGTTCTTGAACCTCTAACAATAGCTCTTGGAAAACATAATAGATTTCAAGGATATAAGACAAGAGATAATATTTATAAAGTGTTGCTATATGCTGATGAGATTTTTCTTCCTGCCATCATGGATGTAATAAGCAACTTTTGTGCTGTGGCAGAAGACAAGATCAATTGAGAGAAATTTAGCATTATGACTATCTAACAGGGAGCCAAAAATCTTCAGTGTTAATGGTGGGAAAAAGATATATTTCCTATCCCTGGAATTACATTTATGAATTCACTTAAATAAATAATTTTGAGAAATATATACCACTCTTTGGATAGTTTTGACAGAGTATATGAGTAAGCAGGTTGTTATATTTATCGGTTCATGGGCACAACTGAACTTAATTAAAAAAGGCAGTACTCCTGAAAGTCTTGAATATTCCTATTACCATGAGATCTAAGGTTTCAACTAATGTGTATATCAAGACAGACAAAAGCCTAACAAACCTCCCTTGAGAAGGAAGGTAATTTCTAAGAAAATGTTCTAGAGTCAGAGAAGGGGTTACTAAACTTTAGAAGGTTTTAATATGTAGAAAGACAGTTACATAAAAAAAACATATGGTGTATTAGAACACAATCTTTAGTAGGAAGGGGCCACCGTGAAGGTGTGAGGATATTTGTAGATCCTTCATTGGCATCTATGTATCAATTAACTATTTATGCTGGTGATATGAAATATATATCACATTATATCGTTCTCTCATCCTCCTTTACCTCCTGTCTATTCTAATCGGTATTCCGACAAAATATTGTTTAAAAAATATTACAAACACAAATATTTTGTCCAAATTATTGTGAGGTCAAAAATATTGTGGAACAGAATTCCGAAGGTACGAATATTATTTTTATGGTCTTTCATATCATTTTTTAAAATATAGTTGTACATGATATCAGTTTTTAATTATTTAGTTGTTTTATTAGCTTTTTTGTTGTCCGTTCTTATTATTTTAATATTAATTATGTTTAATGATTTTTTAGTTTTTTTAGTTGGTAATGAATTTTAAGGTTTTTTTGCTATGCATTTTTTGGCTGGTTGTTGGGTTTGTAGGGGAATAAGGTGGGAAGTTTTTTAAATGCTTATTTTTTCATTGATGACAACGTTTTTTTAAAGTTTACATTTATCGATTAGCCACTTATGTACTTTTATTGTTATTTTTAAAAAAAATGGGGTAATTTCTTTAATTGGTTAATTAGATAATTGTGTTAATTATTTAGTTGTTTTTAGTATATGGATATTTATGCATTATATTATTTTTACGTTTTTTGTATACTAATGAAGTTTATAGTGTAGTTTTATTTTAAAATAATGTGCATTTTTTTTTCTATTTATAATTGTATTTGTTTTTGTGGTTGTTGGAATTAGGGTGATAGACTTGAAATACTTCCAACCCTATTTTTATATTGTTTAATTGATATAATTTGAAATACAATTTTATGTATAAAGTATATGATAATTTTGTGTTTTTAGTTTTTAATAGTTTATATAAACTATATAACGTTAAAATAGTTATAATGTTTTATTGAAATATGTTATGTTGATTTATTTTATAGATATGTAATTTCTTTTGTATTAATTTGGTGTAGGGAAAATTAAATCTGATCTTTGTAAAGTGTAATACTTTCTCTACTGTTGCTAATGCTGGAGTGGTCATGGTAGTTCTGAGAACTCCAAATGCAACACTTTCCCTACTGTTGCTTAAATTGGAGTGAGAATACTAAATCTAATCCCACCAAAGTCCAACACTTCCCAATTGTTCCTCTGGTTGGAGTGGGAATAGTAAATATGACCCCCTCCAAAATGAAACAGTTCCCTACTGTCGCTCAGATTGGCAGGTGAAAAGTAAATCTTTCGTCAATTGTAAATATAACCCCTTCAAAGTCCAACCCTTTCCCTACTGTTGTTTATGTCAGAGTGGGCATAGTAAATCTAACCCCTCCAAACTCCAACACTTTCCCTTCTGTTGCTTACATTGGAGTGGGAATTTGAAATGTAACGCCTCCAATGTCCAACATTTTCTCTACAGTTGGTCAAGTTGGAGTGGAAGTAGTGAACTTGACCTCCAAGTCAAATTTTTATATCTAATTTTTTAAGTTGTTTTAATATGTTTTTTGCTTTAATTGTAAAAGTTGGTTCAATGTAAATTGTTATGCAGTGTTTTTTTATTAATTTGTTTTCTTTAATGTCGTTATTTAGTTGTTCTTTTAAACAAATAGTGTTTTTAATAGTAATTTATTTTTATTTTTTTGCAATTGTTTTACAGCATATACTTTTATTTTACGTTTGTGAAGTACACATGCTTATTGTATTTTTTAAATTGTGTATGTTTTTTAAAATGTGATTATATTTTTAAAGTTAATGTATATTAATATAGTGTAGCTAAAATTTGATATACTTACTTATTTTTTATGATACTGTGGTCTATTATATGTTTGTTATTTTCAACTTTGCATTCAAATATGTAAAGTTGATATTTGATTCCTAAATATCTTGTGGATATATTTGTCACAGATATTGTTTAACCTGCCTGTTGCCTTTACATATGGCACTCATGTGTACATCATTCCAGAGGACTTCACAGTGTTTATTCTAATTTTATAGTTAAAAGTGTGTTCCCTTCTTAAACATCCTCTGAGGGGCAATCTTAGACTCTAATATTATCTTATACATTTTACAATCGTTCAGACTTTTGGAACATAAGTGATAAAAGTCTGCATCCTCTTATTCTCCATTTATCAAAGATGCCATAATGAAGGGCCAGGGTAAAATCTGGATTCATGTGAATGCAAATGTGCGAAGATGGAAAAGAGAGGAGATGTTGCTTCTTAGAAAATCTTATCGCAGGTGGCTAAAGTCAAGTGAGTTGGTGTACTAAGGTAAGCTTAGTGGCTTCGAACCTCTCCTCAGCCATAAAATATCCCATGGGACATTACTCATCACTGCCAATTCCATATCTTGCCAAATGTTATCTGCTTCGGAATTGGACCATTCAATGAGGACTCTTAATTGTGCTGTGTGATAAAATACAGAGATTCTTGGCAATACTAGCTCACCCTGCATCTTACTGTATTGCAAAAGTCTTAGTGGAATTTGAGGCCCCTCCACACAAAGTGGAATATAGCTTGTTGCAGGGATCCAGGATTGAGTAATGGTACCTTCACTGGAAGCTCTTAAACAAGGTATCACACTCTTGCTAGTATGTTCATCTTACTGTGTCAATCCTGCCTAGCCATGACACGTAAAGAGATGACCATCCCTTTAGATTCTTGTGTATGTTGACCTGTAATAGAGGGAAGCTAGCATTAACAAGCATTGGCAAAGCAAGAGCTGTTGGTTTTGCCAATATGTTTTAGCCATGCGGTACACAAGCCTAGTTGCTGTTCAGCGTGCCTAAAAGTTAGTGGGGTAAAGGAGAGTGGAGTGTCACAAAGTGGAGTGGAGTGTTATGGAGTGGCTTAGAGAGTCGTGAAGTGGTGTAGAGTGGTGTGGAGTGGTGTAGAATAGAGTTGAGTGGCGTGGAGTGTTGTGGAGTGTCGTGGAGGGAGCAGTGTGTCAAAGAGTGAAAGGGCGTAAAGTGGAATAGAGTTGAGTGGTATAGAGTGGAGTAGAGTGTCAGAGTGGAGTAGCATAGAGTGTCATGGAGTGGTGTAGAGCACAGTGTAGTGGCATAGAGGGTGTTATATGGAGTGGAGTGGAGTGTTGTACAGTAAAGTTACATAGTACGAGTAGATTGTTGTAGAATGGGGTGGCATTGGGTAGAATAGTGTAGGAGAGTGGAATGGCATAGAGTGGAGTAGAGTGTTGTAGAATTGAGCTGCGTAGAGTAGAGTGGGGTGGCATAGCGTGTCAGAGTGGAGTGGCATAGAGTGAACTGGCATAGAGTGGGGTGGAGTAGTGTGTCATAGAATAGAGTGGAGTATAGTGGCATAGAGGGAGTTGTGAAGAATGTCATAAACTGAAGTAGTGTTGTAAAGTGGCATAGAGTGGAGTAGAGTTTTGTAGAGTGGAGTGGCATAGAGTGGAGTAGAGTGTCATATATTGGAGTAGAGTTTAATAGAATAGAGTGTCATAGAGTGGAGTATTGTGGAGTGGAATGTCATAGAGTGGACTATAGTAAAGTGGGATAAAGTACAGTGGTGCAGAAAAGATTGGCATAGAGTGCATTGACTTTGAGTAAAGTGGTGTAGAGTCCATTGGCGTAGAGTGCAGTGAGGTTGAATTGAGTGGTGCAGAGTAGATTGTAGTGGCATAGAGTGCAATGGCGTAGAGTAGAGTGGTGCAGAGTGCAGTGATGTAGAGTAGATTGTTTCAGAGTAGAGTGAAGTGGTGTAGAGTAGAGTGGGTCACGGTAGAGTGGAGTGGTGCAGAGTAGAGTGCAGAGGTGTTGAGTGGCATAGAGTAGAGGGGAATAGAGTGTAGCATGGAGTGCAGTGGTGCAGAATAGATTAGATTAGAGTGGAATGATGCACTGTAGAGAGAATTGTTATAGAGTGCAGTAGAGTGGCGTAGAGTTGAGTGGTGCAGAATAGAGTGCAGTGGCATAGAGTAGAGTGGCATAGAGTAGAATGGTGTTGAGTTCTGTGGCGGAGAGTGCAGTCTTGCAAAGTAGAGTGTCATAGAGTGCAATGACATAGAGTGCAGTGACATAGAGTTTATTGGCATAGAGTGAATTGGTGTAGCGTGCACTGGCGTAGAGTGCATTGACATAGAGTAGAGTGGTGCAGAGTACAGTGGTGCAGCGTTACATAGTTGAGTGGGGTACAGTGCACTGGCTTAGAGTAGAGTGGTACAGAGTAGAGTGGCACAGAGTGAAGTGTCATAGAGTGCAGTGGTGCACAGTAGAATAGAGTGGCGTCGAGTGTAATGACGTAGATTATAGTGATGTAGAGTGCAATGGCGTAGAGTTGCATAGAGTAGAGTGGAGTAGAGTGCAGTGGTGCAGACTAGAGTGGCACAGAGTAGAGTGGCGTAGAGTTCAGTGGCAAAGAGTGCAGTGTTGCAGTGCAGAGAGTTGTAGACTGCAATGGTGTAAAGTGCATAGAGTGCAGTGGCATAGAGTGGTGCACAGTAAAGTGATGTAGAGTGCAATGGTGTAGAGTGACATAGAGTGCAGTGGCTTAGAGTAGAGTGTTGCAGAGTACAGTATAGTGGCATACAGTGCAGTGGTGCAGAGTAGATTGGTTTAGAGAGCGGTGGCAGGGAGTATATTGGTTTTGAGTAAAGTGGTGTAGAGTTAATTGGCGTAAAGTGCAGCAGCATAGAGTAGAGTGGCGTAGAGTGCAGTGGGGTAGAGTGAAGTGCCGTGCGGTCGTGCAAGGTAGATTGCAGTGGCATAGGGTGGAGTGGCGAAGAGTGGAAAGGCACAGAGTGGAATAGAGTGGATTGTTTCAGAGTAGAGTGAAGTGGCGTAGCGTGCAGTGGCATAGAGTAGAGTGTCACAGAGTGCAGTGTCGTGGAGTGCAGTGGCATAGAGTGCAGTGGTGCAGAGTAGATTAGAGTGGCTTGGAATGGACTGATGTAGAGTGCAGTGGTGAAGAGTGCAACAGTGCATAGTAGACCAGTGGGGGGTAGAGTGCATTGGCATAGAGTAGTGTGGTGTAGAGTAGAGAGGAGTCGAGTGGAGTGGTGCAGATTAAAGTGCATGGCGCAGTGTGGAGTGGAGTGGCACGGAGCGGCATAGTGTGGAGTGGTGCAGAGTAGAGTGGACTGGGGTAAAGTGGAGTATGCAAGATGTGGTAGTGAACTGCCATTACAGACAACACATCTTCAATTGAAATGACCATTACATTTACACAAACATAGAGTTTTCAAAGATAAAGTATACAGTGCACAAACGATAATGTGTGGAAATATCATCACCTAGTGATTTGATTTGTTTTGGTCGTATTAAAATATTTGTTTCCACCACACTTCAGAAATTATCAAAAAATGTGCTTCATTTTTGTTTACCATATTCTGAAATATCTACCCAGTTCACTTACAGACATTACATTTTGTTTTGTGCTAGAAAAAAAAATAACATTGTACTTACACCCTGAGTAGACAGCTAGAATAAATAACAACCTACAGCCTTTTTGTCTCACAGGGGTACCCAGCAGGAATGTCACATAAATCCTCTCACTTTGAAGTCAGAGAAAGAAACGTAAACACCAATCTCTCTGGAAGACAGAGCCTGACTTTTGACCTCTGTCTTTGAATACACAACAAATGTGACAAGATAAGAACAATATTTAATGGCTTGTTTATGGAAATTCGATACTGGTGGAAGAGTACAGAAAATAAGGTTTGGGCAAGGGAAGAGACTCGCTCAAGCTGGACAGACTAAAACAAATAAAGCCAGCAAATAGAAAGCAAGCAAATGTGAGCTACAAACCACAAAGTCAATGGTTAGCAATCAGTGGAATGCATTCCAAGAGAAGCTTTTTGAATCAATCAATCAATCAATCAGGGATTTGTGAAGCGCGCTACTCATCCGTGAGGGTCTCAAGGTGCTGGGGGGGGATATTGTGCAGCTCCGTCTCAGCCAAAGAGCCAGGTCTTGAGGCTCTTCCTGAATGCTTGCAGAGTGGGGGATCGTCTGATGCTGAGTGGGAGTTCGTTCCATGTCTTTGCCGCGATGTAGGAGAAGGCTCTTCCTCCCGTTCTGGCTCTGCGGATGCGAGGGGTTTTGGCAAGGACGAGGTCGGCAGAGCGGAGGCTTCTCTTGTGTACGTAAAAAGAGACTCTCTCGTTGAGGTATTTGGGTCCGGTGTTGTGGAGGGATTTGTAGGCGTGAGTGAGTAGCTTGAAGGCACTCTCTTCTCGACCGGGAGCCAGTGGAGGTCTCGTAGGTGCTGGGTTATGTGGTCTTGTCGTGGGATGCCAAGGACGAGTCTGTCAGCGGTGTTCTGGATGGTCTGGAGTTTGCGGAGTAGGGAATTGTTGATACCGGCGTAGAGGGCGTTTCTGTAGTCCAATCTGCTGGTTATGAGTGCGTGGGTGACGGCCTTTCTGAATTCGGGGGGGATCCATTTAAAGGTCTTGCGGAGGATGCAGAGGGTGTTGGAGCACGTGGAGGAGACGGCGTTGATCTGTCGGATCAAGGTGAGGGAGAAGTCGAGTATGATGCCGAGGTTGCGGGCGTGGTCTGTGGGTGTGGCGGGGTTGCCGAGGGCAGTCGACCACCAGGTGTCGTCCTATGCGGAGGGGGTGGATCCGAGGACGACGACTTCAGTCTTCTCCGAGTTGAGCTTCAGGCAGCTGCGGCTCATCCAGGATGCAACGTCTTTCATTCCTTCCTGGAAGCTGAGTCTGGTGGTGTCGGGCTCCTTGGTGAGGGAGAGGATGAGTTGGGTGTCGTCGGCATAGGATACTATGCTGAGTCCATGCTTTCTGACGATGGCGGCGAGGGGGGCCATGTAGATGTTGAAGAGTGTGGGGCTGAGCGATGATCCTTGTGGTACTCCGCAGATGATCTCTGTGGGTACGGAGAAGAAGGGCGGGAGTCTGATTCTTTAAATTCGACCGGTGAGGAATGAGCGGATCCAGTCTAGGACGGTTCCCTGTATGCCGGCGTCGTGGAGTCTGGCGGTGAGTGTGCGGTTGGAGACGGTGTCGAAGGCTGCTAAGAGGTCTAGTAGGATGAGGGCCGCCGTGTGTCCCTGGTCGAGGAGAGTGCAGATGTCATCTGTGGCAGCTAGGAGGGCCCCAGGATGTTAGCATACTAGACTTCTGGTAGGCTTCGATCTAAAAAAATCTTCTAAGCTGGGAATTATTTGTTAACCAAAATATTTAATGTGATTGTAGGCCTAATGAAATGGGTACTTATGTTTCAAATGTAACATTGTGTTGTCTGGCAATGCCAGGTTTAGAATCTCTGATTTATTCATGTTGATCTTGCACCCTGCCAAATTCTGAAAAGCAGAGAGGTGGTCAATCAGGGTTTCCAAAGAGCTGAATTGATCTCCACCATCAAAAGGATATCATCAAAGAAATTCAGTCTGTGGTCTCTTGATCCAAGGGGCATGCCCAAATGTTCTGCACTTGATGTATGTGACAGGCCAATGGTTCTAAGTTTAAGTCAAGTAATACGGATGAGTGAAGGCAGCCATCTTGTTCCTCTTTGCACTTGTGTAAACACTGAGGGAATGGTAATTCAAGGTAATGCAGGCTGTAGTAATTGGCCAAGATCATGTTAATAATCCCCGGGCCTAGTCTGGTCTTTCCTGCATTTGACCCTAAGGGTGTTCAGTCACTCATTTGAAGGCTTTCCCAGCATTGTGCAACACCAAAAATCTTGGTATTTGCTTCCTCCTCGACCATGTGGCTCAGCCTCCTAATGTTACTGAATGTCTCTCTGTCCCTGACAAAGTTCGACTGATCAGGGTCTTTCGACTTTGTTACAAATATTGCAATCTATTCGCCAAGATTTTGTTAAACTTTTGCGTCAAGGCTTACGAGGGTGGGGGGCCTATAGGAGAAGAGAAAATCATTTTTACCAGATTTAGGTAGATCAGCGACATCTGCTTCCCTCGTGGAGGGTGCTAGCCTCCCCATCTCAGCTACATGATTGTATAAAGCGGTCAATTTAGGAATTACCTAGGAAGCTAAAGATTTATAGAAATTAACTGTATAACTGTCATGTCCCAGAACTGGGTTGAAGACATCATAGGGCTTATAGAGTTCATTGTTAGTAATGAGTCCATCTAGGATCTTGGATTCAATGGGATATAGTCTGTATTATATCTGACTACCTTTGTTTGGTAACTTTGTGAAAAATATTATTTGTCAATAGCTCTGAATAAAGTCCTGAGGTTCTGGGCAAGTTACATACAGTAAGTGATTATCTACTGCGGGGGATAAGCAGCTGTGTGAGAGGGAGAAATTGGCCGAACATGAATACTTAGGTCCTTCTTGAACTGGATAGAAATATGTAGCCTTACGTGTAAAGGTAAGTCATTCCAGATTTTGGATGTGTGGCTGGAAAATGCCTCTTTTCAATTTCTTTACTTATCATCTTTCTTTGTTTACAGGTGGGCGATCTTGAGACAGCAAGTTGCTCTTTGACCATCTGAGATTCTAAGCTTGTTGGCAAGATTATTCTTTTAGCTGGCGCTGAAGGTTTTGGGGATAATACTGTAGGTTTTTAATGTGTAATGGCTGGCATGTGGAGTCAGTGCAAATCTGCAAGGGTGTGGGTGATATAGTCAATCTTTCTGTGGTTGGTGATAATAATAATAATAGTAATCATCCTCCTCATCATCAGGAGGATGATGAGATTGGTGGGGGTGTAGCCTGCAGCCTTCAGGGAGGAGTGCATTTCCATAGCAAGTGAGCGAGCATGAGAGCTTGCAGTGTGTGAATGCTGGCTGGGAGAGAACAGCTTTTATTTTCTGTACCCGTCTGTTTTTGCCTTCTTGGTCTTGTGAGTATTGAATGACAGGTCACAGGTATTGTAAATAACCAAGCACAATCAATGCTGAAAGTGCCAGTGCCCCCTATTAATCAGAAATCTTGGTACTTAATCTGCAATGTAAAGTGCTTTCCCAGGCCTCTTTGACTCTCCAAGTAAAGTCAACCTGCAGTCAAGATTCAACTCAGACTCAGAGGGTGTTGGGTTGAGTCACAAAAAGACAATACATTTATCACTTTGATGATATTGCAAAATATATTTAAAGTAGAAATGGGGGTTAATGGTAAATAGCATATACAAAACACAACAAAATATTAAAGCAACTCAGTACAGTTATAAAACCAGGGCCACTGGCTAGAAACTATATATATCATAAGTGACCACTAACTGATTGTGAACGCTGAACAGTCCTAAAAAAGTGAAAGCACAAAACCAAGGCATTTTCTGTAACGCTGGAAAGGTCTGAACGTTCCAAGCCATGTTTGCCAATATGTACCTTTAGTGATGGCTACGCAATTATAAACATAACAACGTAAACAGAGGATGGTGGTAAGCTTGGCAAACCTCGTTTGTTCATGATACTATCGGTCGTGTACACCGAAAACAGCAGAAATGGGCGGCACTGTTTTTGGGGGCGGCGGAAGTCGTGTCTGTCGACTACCACCACCCCCGTCCCGAAAACAAGTCATCCGCCAAAACACCCTCCCCACCGAACAAGTTTTCCGCCAGCTGCCATCCCTCAACACCCCCCCTTGCTCTTACCTGTACCCGGGCGGCAAACTTAGAGGCCACCCCAGGTGGCAGTACGTCTAGCTAAGCCACTGCAACAGCAACCTGCAAGTAAATTGAAACACGTGTCAGAGTACGGGACAAAGGATTGCCCCGTCTGGGTGGATAAGCCTGTTTGCCATTGTCATGTTAGGTGGAGTCCATACCTTGAAACTGGCATGACCCATGGATACGGTGTTCCCACCCAGAGGCCCACATGGCTAACAAAGGAAGAAGGCGCATCTCGATCTGGCTAGCTTTTAGGGCAAACGCCTGATGAATCTCTGCAACAAAGCATAGTCAAAAAACAAAACAAGAAAGGTTGGCGCAGGGAGTGAGTGTGCCGCCAGTCACCACTCAGCACACCCACACTTGTAGTGGTAGCTCATTACGGGTATTTGTAAATTAAACTGAGGTTCTTTCTTACAGCAGATTAATGATCTCTTCCACAAATGCATGCTTCAAGGCACTCCTACGTTGTGAACATTTTGCACAATTGTATTGTAATGTACTGTATTGCAACATTTATATAGCGCGCACTACCTCTATGTGGACCACTGAAGTGCTTGCTTACATGGGTAGCATGCTATACAGTGTAGGGTGTGTCGTTGAAAGAGAGTTGTCTTTGCCTTGATCCTATGTGGGAAGTGTTTCCCATGTTGCGCGTGATGCCCACTGAGGCGCGATTATCGTATTGTGTTATGGCACGCAGCGCTTAGCAGTGTGATGGATGAAGATAAGCTGACCCAGGTATAGGCTAGCTGCATATTCTATATGAGTTGACAATATCCTACATTATTATAGGGTGATGGTTGACAGTTATGACAACCGCAAAAACAACAGTTGATGGACAGAATGCAGAACAATGTCATACATTCACCCCAGTACAGAGATCTGGGCCTAAATCCATCGTTTTTTTGCTCACCATGCCATTCCAGTTTGAACCCAGCCATATGCAAATCAGTCTTGACCCTGTGCCTCATGGGAACAGTCCAGCCCGAACTGCCAAGCCAGGTCCTCCCTGGACTGGAAACAAGCATCCTAGGACCGGTTTCGGGGTTTCACCCCTCTTCAGCCAGGTTAGCTTGATTCCAGTGGCATGGAGAGCACCGGACCCACGTCTGGGCATACCCGTCCCACTCGGGGTGACAAATGCAAAAACGAGTTGACAATATCCTACATTATTATAGGGTGATGGTTGACAGTTATGACAACCGCACCATGAGTTGGATAATAATATTTTTAAATCTTTTTTATCTGTACCCTCCAGTGATAAGGTTTCCTAGAGCATCAGTCCCAGGCTTTTGACTGTGTGTGAGTATTAACTTTTTGACCAAGTAATTTAGGGATGGCATTTCAAACGTCATGCTTGGCAAGCTGCTGTGGCATCACAAACAGTGTCACCTCCATTCTCTCTGATTTACGCTAAAGTCAACTCACACATCCTTCTCTTGAATTCCCCCAGACAGGTGAGCAAATCCTTGAATTGGCTCAGATCGCCATTCATCCTTAGCAACAAGAAGTGGCGCCTCTCTCCATAGCCCCCACTCTTCCTGACATGGATCTATTAGGGAGTCATTCCGTTTTTTTATCCTTACCACCATGCCTTTCAAGACTAGCAGTCCTTCTACTATGTCAGACAATTCCAATTGGCAAGATCTCAATATACAGCGCTTAGTAAATTTTCTGATATCCTTTCTCCCGGAGTAGAGGACTCTAGATTATGTTATGATCGTTTTTATAACTGGATATTAACTGACTTAGAAGCCCAAACCAAACTCCTCTTTTGTAAAAATGCCACAAATAAAACAAATAATCAGTTCACCATAGGGATCGGTATTTCAAAAATAATAAAAACAAAACTGTAACAAACATTGCCGCATTCATAAATGCCTTATGATAAAAATTAAACAATCTAATGCTTCCACGCCCGAACGACGTTTCGGTGGATCAGAGTCGCGCTCCGCAATGCAAGTTGCATAAATGGTGCCATCATCCCAACCCAAGTACAAAGCAAAATTACTGCTGGCTTCTCCACAAATAAAATGTCCTATATATTTAGATCTTAAACTTAAGCTTAGCAATATCTGTTCCAGTTTACTCTCATCACTGTCCTTAGACTTAAATCCACTGCTCTTGTACTGGATTCCCTCTTCCATCTTTAAACAGCGGAGGATTCTGAGCCTGGCAGTAAAGCATCTAAGATGATGTTTGCCAACCTCATATTTCAGGGACCTAAATCTGCTACTGGTAGTCACCATTAGGTTACTGAATAGCTCTAAAGTTTGTCTCATCTGATTCCGGGTGGGGGTTCTTCTGCCCTGATGATGTGGTCATCTCTCCTGATAATGATAAAGGCTTGGGCGCTCATTTGACTAACTCTGGCACCAGGGTAGGTTTGTGGTGGTGTTGGTTATTCGGAGCTTGAGGCCCATGATCCATCATCTGCAGCATATCGGGGAGGGGGGGCTGCGATCCCAGACATACAAAGTTATGATTCAAGGCTCCGGTATGGGTTGCACATCCTACTAGTAGCGAGGATACTCTGCCCTCCCCCACCTTAAATCTGGCCAGAGAGCTTGGTAGGGGCAACAGTGCAAATGTAATCCTGCACGACTTTCTTGGCCTCTCCTGTGATTATTTTCTGTCAATGAAATTGACAATCTGTGTCAACAGGAGGTCCTTCATATTTTGATGACCTTGCTCAGCAAAGCGCCTGGGCTTGCTGACCAATGGCTCCATCCAGTGGTCATCTCTTACCATAAAAGAGATTGGCTACTGTCCCCACCATCCAGACTAAACTGGCAGCAGTAGGTTGTCCATTCAGGGCTCACAGGCCTTCTAACTCGTACCTCTGATGGAGAATCGGGATACCAGCCCTACTTGATAAACCCACAGGGTCGCCCATAACGGCAGACGCTTCTTTTCTCCCATTGTGAACCATGTTCTATGTGTTCGCTGTATTTTGCAGGTGCTGTGTGACTGAGAGCCCAAGTGCAATGTGAACTGTCCTATATTACATGATGAGCGTTGCACACAACTGCAGTTCTTCTTCTGCTTGTACGGCACAACCTAGATGCTGCTGCTCCTGGAGACTGAACTCAAAGGCCCAGTAGATATCTGGGTGGAATAAGAAATAAACATCAATTACCTGCCAAGCCAGACCATCTGGATCCCTTGAGTCAGTGGTTTTAACTCTTCTGAATTTTACGACGAAGCTCAGCGGCACTACCACAGAGAAACATTTGCCAAGAAAGGAATCCCTCAAAGTCAGGATCAAGCGCACTGCTGCTGCAACCCACCCTGGAAGACGAGGAGGCAACACTGACAGGTGTGTGGAGAGGGGCTAGCCCCGGACAAGGAGGAAAAGAAAAAGCCCCATCTAACGGAGGCCTCAGTTGAGATTGTCTTGAGAGGTGATCTGCCAAGGACTCAAAAGGAATGGCAGCTCCGCTAGCCAGAAGCGATGCAAGGATATATGTTTTGCATGAA
Organism: Calotriton arnoldi; assembly: GCA_963921515.1. NCBI lineage: Eukaryota > Metazoa > Chordata > Amphibia > Caudata > Salamandridae > Calotriton > Calotriton arnoldi. The sequence goes on along the minus strand of CAWUFW010001349.1, from coordinate 462,602 downwards.
GGTCGAGGATGTGTAGAAGACATTCCATCACAGCGAGTCTTTTAAATCTTCATCAACATCCACCCTTTCAGGTACACCCCTAACTTTATGGGAGCTTGTTTTGCTACAATTCCATTCTGAGAGAGACTTGAAGCTTTTCTATTCACCCTTGGTTTTAAGGGAGTGTCCCTTTGGCTGAGATCAGTCATGCTGATTGCAAAACTGTTTGAAGCATCTATCTGTATTGTTCCAGAGATTTCAAATTTGGAATTTGCAGTTGGGCCCTGACCAGGAATCCAAGTTCCTCAGTACTAACAAATGAGACTATGGGTCTAGTGGGTGCCCTTGCCACCCAAAAAGTTTGACCTTGACCAGCAGTATTTGAGATGCGCGCTAATAAAGTTGGTATCCCAGGGGCGTATGAGGGGGGTGATCGACCAACTAAGGCACTAATAGTCCCTGTGCATATACATGAAAAGGCTTAAAACACCACCTGGGCTAGTAACTTGTCTCCTCTGGATGTGTCCAGTGGTCCAGTGTCTGGGCAACTAGGAAATCCTTGTGACAAGGACTGCCACCGTCATTGGAAACACAGGAACCAGATACTGCTGTAAGCTCACTGGCTTACCATGGTTAGGGTTTGACTTTTATGGGGTAGCAAAGTTGGACGGTCAAGGCTGTGCATTAGAGAGTGGTTTGAGGAAGGACGCCTATGATGGCCTGCACTTGTCTCTTACAATGCATGGTGCAGCCAGTGTTCTTTTTTTTGATGAAAGACATATTACTGTATTTACAGTTACTGAAATATGCCTTGTCGCTTCAGAAACTCTATGGCATCAATTTTAAAAACTAACTTGTGAATGCTACAGCTAAAATGCAGGTTCAGGTGTGGGCAAGTGTGATCACACATTCAGATACCTTTCCCAGTCTTGATGCTACAGCATGAGCACAATTCTGGTAGGGCCATGGTAAGGGAAGGCAGGTGGGGGTGCTTGGCTTCCCGGGATTGATCATACTGGTAAGCGTGCCTTTGTGTAGGGTTCTGTGGGGAAATACGCAGGTGAGTAGAACTAAAGGTGGTCAGTGGCAGGCTGAGTCCACAGGCCCTCCTGCCAGCTGGTGCCACAGGTCTGGAGAAAGGTGAACGCAGGGGCACATGATCCTTTGTAGGGAGCTGCAGTTGATTGCAGATGCTTTCAGAGGCAGCAATGAAATTCAGAGGCATGTGGATGGCTTGCAGGAAGTGTTGGAAGCTCACAGCAGCTCTCAGATGCAACAGGCATCACAAAATGCTCAAGCAGGCTCTTCCTTGAAACAAGGCAAATCTTCTCCATGCTTGGCAGTCTATCCTCTCTCTTCCTTTAGGTCGCGTCAGCAGAGTATTCACTCTGTTCTGGGCTTATTGTCCTTGCCTCTGCAAAGAAAAAAGCTGAGTATTCTGCCTCTGGTCCCAGCCTTCCTCTGCGCAGGGTGCATAGCTCATTGAAGCTGAGAAAGGGTGCAGCTTTTATTGAGGGAAATAGCAGTTAGACTTTGACCAACCGACCACTCAGATTCAAAGCTGGCCACACACTTTTAGAGGGAGCCGACCATGTGAAAGTGCAATTTCCTTTTAAGTGTACCAAACATCCATTCAGTAGAATGGAAAAGGGCGGTAAGTTTTGTAGGAAAATGGTGCCTCACAGGGAAATTCACAGTATAGTATGTCAGATGTTTGAGTTAGAAAGCGGTGCTGCAGAGGTAGAGAGAATCACCCTCCTCTCTGCTATGTGGTAAAACCAACAAACCACTTCAACAAAGTCCCCCAGCACACGCAAATACAGTTAATACAAAATATGTATTTTCAGTGTGGCACTCTATATGTTTTCAAAACCCATTACGAGTATCGTAATGGGTTTTGAAAACATATATTATAACCATTACGGACTTAATCTCTTTCCGGGACTCTTATTCTCAATATAGCGTTGCGATTTGAGTTATGGTTTAATTATTAATAATTTCCATCCCAGTGACTGTTATACCTGCTGCTCAGCCAGTGTGAATGTGGAGTGGAATGTTGGTGTGAGAGGTGACTGCGGGATGTTGGATGAGTGAGAATGTCAGTTGGTGTTTGGGCTGAGCAGCAGGGAGGCTGCTCCTGGTGGGGCTCTTGCTTAAGATCATATCTTGGAATAAATATACCAAAGAAACTACTTGGAATGGACTTACTTCTGTTCACAACATTTTGGCGACGATCTGGAGAACAACCTGCATGTACCACCTGATGGACTACTCAAATTTTGCTGTTCAAAGAAACCCCAAGGTAAAGAACGTCTTTAAACTACAATTTACGCATTTAAAGCATACTGGCACCCATGAGAGCCCCACCAGTGACCTCTACATTGGTCGCCCCAACGTAAGTTTGCCAATCCCTGCTCTACCTTCCTGCTTCCTCTCTTGCTCCTTGGGGACAGTGCTCCCTCCCCTGCTACTTTGGGACAGTCCTTTCTCTAAGTGCAGTTTCCCAGGAGAGCGTCCAGTTCATGCTGCCTGCTTGTCTTCCTGCCTGCCTGTCCTGCTGTGTACCAAGATCCTACTTGTGACCCGATTTGCCTTGCTGCAACCCTAACGCAGAAGACCCGCTCTTTCTGATTCTGCCTACATCCTGTCCTGATAGACCTTACCCAGCTGTGTGCCTTTAACTCGTTTTTGCCTTCTTGCCAGCCCAACTTTGGAACAACATTACAACCTTGTGTTGTGATTCTCATACTTCTCTCCCTGCGAGGACACCTTACTGCATTGCACCCATGTGTCCCTGCGTGGACACCGTAGCGTCTGTGCTGTCATCAGCTGCCAACTGGCAACCTTTGACAGTTGACAGCTGATGACCCAGCAGCAGCCGCGTACCTACGCTCCGATGTTCTGTAGGAGCCTGTGTTGGCGAAGTGAATAAAGAACTTAATATTAATCCTTCTCCAGCCTACGTGGACAGTTCTTTACACCTTGTCTACTCTGTTTTGGCATCCAGAGTCATCGATGCATTACTGTGCCTTATTTCGTTGTTACCAGCTGCCTCTCTGACTTATTGTGCAATATTTTCCCTGCGCTGCTCTTATCTGCTCTTTTGCTGCTTGCTGTGTGGTTTTCAATTGACCCCAACCTTGCGGGGCATGTTACAATTTTTGCCGTTTCTTTGCTTATACCGGCAATTTACTGCTGCGCCATCGCCTGCTAACTGTCACTGAGGCTCGCGCTTCATCACCTCATCGGAATTCTCACGAGCCCAGCCTCTGCTGGGCCCCGGGGGAAGCAGAGTCGCAGACTAGTCTTCCCCCGGGGTCTTTCGCGCAGGGGAGGACCGGGTGGAGTTAGGGGGGTGGGTATAAGAGCGCGGGGGAGGAAGGCAACTTCCTCTTCCTGCGCTCGGCACTATCGGGAGGGCAAGTTCGGAAGGCCACCCACCCGCCCTACAGTTACTAGGGTTTGGAGGTAGGGTTGGCATGGCGTGCCAGTTTAGGACAGGCTGCGGGATAGGCGATACTTTGGAGGGGTAAGGGAGTCAATAGCGGGCGCTCCCATCCCTCGGGGTGGGGGGAAGATTGGATGATGGGGGGAGCTGAGGCAGGACTGGAATGCCAGGTGATACCGGGGAGGATGCTAGATTTGGGGAAATGGATGAGGAACGGAATGGGCATGGAGTGGTTGGAGATGTGAGTCGGAGTGGGCGAAGAGAGTGAAGGGATACAGAGTTGATGTGGGGGTTTTTGTTATTAATGTTGATGTTATTGGTTTATTGATGACTGTTGTGCAGCCTGGTCCTAATAAATGGCCTTTTACGCTTAAAGACATCAGCGTGGTCTGTTTATTGCGCGATGCCTGCCACGCGCCATTCCTTTCCTGCATTATAACGTGGAGCGCGCTCTCAGCACTGACAGAAATGTGTTTTTAAGTGTTCGGCAATTTAGCTGAACTTGAATCCAGCAAAGAGCAGTTTGCAGCCACAAATATTGCAGAAGAGCTTGTCAAATCATTCAAAAAACAAGCAGAGGATGAAAAGAAAGAAATGATTTTCGAAGTTGTCAAGACTACTGTGCCATATTAATATTTTCTTACCTGCTGCTTTCCTTCGTGAATTCCTATCGTCCACCTCAATTTCGTCATCACCATAGAGTGTATTCACGTGAACATAGACATTCTCTGGTGTTTCACTGCCATCATATGGTCATTGGTGGTAATGCACCTTTAAACTGGAATTCAATCTCTGCAGTTTCTTCAGCTTCACTTTCGGGTGAGGTACCGCTCACCATGGTTGCATCACATTAATTACAGTACTATGGCATTTTGATGTTCTTCGTTTTGAATGGCAATTGTTCCCATTGCCATGTTTTTCTAATTGGACACATTTGGCGAGTGTCACATTTTTGGAAAGTATTACATGTGGAAACCGTTTAGTTCTTGGAACTTGGTTATTTTCATTTATATTTATCTGTTGTCCTGTCACTCCTACTTCTTACCTGCTGCGTTTTGGAATGTGCTTTACCTCGGGTGAGAGATCGCTCACCGGAGTTTTCCCTTGCTCAGTTTAGCATATTTTTCAGTGTTTCTTCTTTTCAAATGCTTTAATGTTGTTATATCTACAGCTTTCTAGTTGTTCTGCTTATGTCATAAGTTTGATGTTATTGGATTCCTTTATGGAACGTGGGCATGATGAATTCTTTCTTATCCTGGCAGTTAAAGTGGTTCTAGGGTACTGTGCTGCATCTAATAAATCTTTCTTCAAGTAATCCTACCAGTCTACTTATTCCTGGATTTTACAACTGGATTTTACAACTGGCGACGAGTTGGAGCATCACCTATTATCCTTATTTGCGCAGCACAGGTGTGGTGGTGTTTCCTTACGAACCCGGATTAAACAAAACCTGGAGGTCGGATTCCCCTACGCTGTTTTGCATCATTACTTCAAAGACTGGTATTGTACTGTTATTTTTATTTCTCCGGAAGAACGCTGTGTCTGGCTCTGGCGTAACTTATTTAAACGTGAAGATTGACTGTTTTTCTAAACATGAAGATTCTTCGCTTTTCTCTACACAGATTTACGAGGTAATCTGTTTGAAAATATTTTCCGACATTGCGCAGGGCATTTTGAATTATTTTCTCCATGTTTTATGCCTCTGCCAAGGGAAATTTATTTCACTCGTTAACTTTGGTATGTTTTAAAATTGAAATACCGTGCGCGTGAACGTTCTGTTTGCTGCTTACCGTCTCGAGGCCCCTTTGTTCTTTGCCTTGAGATCTTCCTGCTCTGACTGCCTTCATGAAGTGACGTAGCACGTGTAAGCTACATGGGCTGTGCTAAAAATTTGCATGTGAACACATCACGCTCACACTACGTTCTGCGCTAAATCTAGAGCACATCCTACAGTGTTGAATTTCATTTGCTGTTTCCTACGTTGTTTGTAACCACTGGAGGGCGCCATTGTACCACGTTTCCTTATTCGCCGTGGATTATCACCGTGGGAGAATATGAGTTGAATTGGTTCCAGTGCACGTTTTCCTGTTTTCTTCATTCAGAGCCTGTCTCCAAATTTCTTCATACGGCTGATTTTTTCTGCTAGTGCACAGTTTTCTTTCATCATAAATCACTGCTCAACCAAAGCTTCAAGCTTTTTCACGGTGATTTGCACACCTTTGCTGTGCAGATGGTTATTTCCACAGTGATTTGCACACTTCCCACAGTTTATTGCCACGGTGATTTGCGCACCTGTGGTGCAAATTGTTTATATCTCCACATTATTATTTTTTTAACACGGTGATTTGCACACCTTGACAGATGATGCAGATCGTTATATATTTGTTATTTTATTAACTGTGATCTGCATATTTAACATCTTTCATTTGTTACAGCGATTTGCACACTTCATTAGTGCAAGTTCTTTCGGTGATTTGCACACCTTCTCTGAGTGCAGTTCTTTACGGTGGTCTGCACATTATTTGTTTCTTTTTCATTATTTTCCTGTTCTTTTTTTTTTCTTTTCTCTTTTTCCCCCCCCCCAACCCAACTATGCAGTTTGAGCCTCCCACCAAGTTTCTTCAAAATAAAGGTGATCCGCCTATACCTTGGATGCGTTGGAAGGAAGAATTTTTAACCTACTTAAGAGCTATTGATGAAGATGAAATGTCAAGTGAACGTAAGAAGAATATTCTTTTACATTGCTTAGGTTCTGAGGGACAATTGACTTTTCGTACTTTGCCATCCATTCCTGTTGAAGGTAATGAAACTGATGTCTTTCCAGAAGCACTTTTAAGATTGGAGAAGAGATTCAAACCGACTGTTAGCGTAGCTTTAAACCGATTTAAATTTTACACCAGAGTGCAAGGGTCTGAAGAAAGTTTTGATGATTTTCTCACTGCCTTAAGTGGTTTATCTTTGCATTGTAATTTTGGAGGGATTACCGATGAAATGATAAGGGATCAGATCATTGTGCATGTGAAAAGTAGAAAAGTTCAAGAACAATTGTGGGTCATGGGGGATCCTAATTTGCAAGATGTGATTTCTACAGCTAAAGCATTGGAGCAATCTGAAAGATGGATGAATTCTGTACATGCTACTGAGAAAAACAACAAGGATGTTTCTGATGTAGTTGGCGCAGTTGGTGGTTATAATAATTCTAAGGGCTCTGGGGTCATTAAAAAAAGATTTGAGGACTATAACAAGAATTTTTCTGGAAGATCCAACAAGTTTGAAGTGAACAGATTTGTTAGGGATGACAAGTTTGTATGCTATCGCTGTGGGAGTGCATATCACATTGCTTCTTCCCCTCGTTGTCCTGCTATTGGGAAGACGTGTGTGAAATGTGGTAGAAATGGGCTTTTTTCCAAGGTTTGTCGTGATGTGAGGAGAGGTGGTAATTTTAGTAACAAGAATAAAGTGTCGTATCTTGCTTCTGGAACTAGTGGTGTTGAGAGAAACACTGTGCATTTTGATGAGTCAGAAGATGATGGTAAGATTAAAGGTTTTGTTGTTTCCATCTCAGAAGTTCTAAAGGGTAAGACTGAAGAAGAGATTGTAAAAAAACTCTCCTAAATGTCTAGTGAATTTTAACGGAGTTGATTTGGAACTCCTGGCTGATTCCGGATCACCATGGACGATTATTACTACAGACTACTTTCTTCAAAAATTTGGACATATGTGGAACATAGAATGTTTGATTCCATCTGACATTATTGCTGAAAGCTTTAATGGTAATGTAATTGACATTGTAGGATATGTCAACACAGACGTCCATTTCAAAGGTAGAGAGGCAGCAATTAAGTTGTATGTGGCACCTAAGGGTGTGAATGTTCTTGGTTGGAGGGATCAATGGAAGCTTGGCATCATTCTTAATCCCAGAAGTCATGAGCCTATTTTAGTCATTGAGGAAAAGGAGATGGATGGGGGTGTGGTGAGAGATTTTCCTGAAGTTTTTACGGAAAGACTGGGAAAACTGGATGTGTATTCTCACAAGATTAAACTTAAGTCCAATACCAAGCCGGTCATACAAAAATTACGAAATGTACCTATTAATGTGAGGGATGAGTTGGAAAAAATGTTATTAGGAATGGTGAATGACGGTGTAATCGAAGAGATAGAGTCTTCTGAATGGGTCTCTCCAATAGTTTTAGCGCGCAAAGCTGACAATTCACTGAGACTCTGTGTCGACTTGAGGGCTGTTAATGCCAACATTGTTGTAAACTGTCATCCTCTTCCCAACATTAATGAACTGATTTGCATGCTTGATGGAGCTAAAGTGTTTTCAACTCTAGATTTAAGGTCAGCCTACCATCAGATTGAGCTGACTGAGGATTCTCGTCATTTAACTGCATTCATTACACCGCAGGGGCTATATCAATTTAAACGTATGCCTTTTGGTTTAGCCTCTGCGGCGTCTGTTTTTCAAATGTCTATGTTCCATCTCTTCAAGAATTTGGAAAAGTGTGTCAAATGCTTCCACGATGATATTTTGGTCTTCTCAAAAGATGAGGAGGAGCATGAGAAACATCTTAGGGAAGTATGTAACATTCTGAAGGAAAGTGGTTTGACTTTAAAGGGTAACAAATGTCATTTCTTTTGTAAATCAGTAGAGTACTTGGGTCACACTGTATCCAAAGATGGTCTGGTTCCAAAGAAATGTCTTGTTGATGCCATACTAAAAGCCCCTGCTCCTGACAACAGAGAGAAATTATTGTCTTTTGCTGGACTTTGTGAGTATTACAGCAAGTTCATTGTGAATTTTGCTTCCAAAATGGAACCTCTCCGTGAACTCACTAGGAAGAATGTAGAATATTCATGGACAGACAGACAGAAATCTGCTTTTGATGAAATTAAGAAAGAGATTGCTCATGCTCCTACACTTAAACCTTTTAGGATGGGGGTACAATGTATTGTAACGGTTGATGCAAGTATGTATGGAATTGGTGGTGTCTTATCACAAAAGTGTGGTAGAGAACAATGGAACATTACATTTGCTTCACGCACTTTGTCTGATGCCGAAAGAAGATATGCTGTTATAGAGAAGGAGTTATTGGCATGTGTCTGGGCCGTTGAACATTTCCGTAATTTCATCTGGGGGTCCCGATTTATTCCCAAAACTGACCACAAGCCTCTTGTTGGAATTCTTTCACTGGGTGGTGGGTGGAATGCCACTGCTCGAATTGCAAGACTTGTTTCGAAACTTCAAGAATATTGCTTTGATGTGGAATATGTTCCAGGACGTTGCAATGTAATGGCTGACTGTTTGTCACGTCTACCTTTGTCTGCAAAAAGTGATCAGTTGACTAGTGTTGAGGAGGACTTTGTACTTGCAGTCTCTGACTATGTTTCTGATGAATTTAAGGGATTACAGAAAGACAAGTGGATGAGAGCTGATGTGGATGATAAACTTCTCAGTCAGGTAAAAAGATTTGTTGAAGAGGGATGGCCTGAAAGAAGGAAACTGCCAGAGGATATTATTCCGTTTTTTAGGATAGCTGAAGAGTTACTTGTTGAGAATGGGCTCATTTTCAAAAGTGGAAAGTGTATTCCTCCTGATGGTATGCTGAATGACATTTTGAGATTGGCTCATGAAGGACATCCAGGCATGTCCTCAATGAAGAGGCTTATACGCTCTATGTTCTGGTGGCCTGGTTTGGATAGAATGGCAGAAAAAGTGGTGAGGGAATGTTCTGTGTGTGTCAATAGTGAGAAAATGTTGAAACCTGTTCCTGCTCCTCTTCAACCTATACCTTGGCCTACCACTCCTTGGCAGAAAGTGGGATTTGATATTTCTGGACCTTTTCAGGGTCTTCCGTCTGATTGTCGTTTTGCTTTGGTGCTGGTTGAATACCATTCTAAATGGCCAGAAGTGAAATTTGTGCCTCATGCCACTTCTAGTGCTATTGTTGAGTTTTTCAAGGAAATGTTTGCTAAGGAAGGTTATCCTGAGGTGGTAATATCTGATAACGGTACTCAGCTTGTGTCTAAGGAGATGCAGAGTTTCTTTTCTTTTAGCAATATTAAACATGCTACCACTGCCTTGTATGAACCACAAGGAAATGGACAAGTTGAAAGGTTCAATAGAGTTCTTAAAGACTGTATTTTTTGGGCACGTGGTTTTGGTTGTGTGTGGAAGGACAAGTTGAGAGAGAAACTGTGGTGGTATCGTATTACTCCTCAGACCACCACTGGTGTCAGTCCTTTTAGTTTGTTGAGAGGTAGGGCACCTGTCTCCAAGCTTTGTCCTTGGTGGTTCAAGAGAGAGCAGGGCAAATTTCTAAAAGAGGTGAATGTCCAAGAAGTCAAGGATAGAGTTCAGTTGAAGCAAAATAAGCTGAAGGAGCGCTACGATAAAAAATGGAAAACCAAGTGTCACTCATTTGTGGTAGGTGACTGGGTTAAGATTAAAAAGCCAGGGCTATTTATGAAAAATATGCAAAGATTTGGCAAAGCTATGAGAGTCGTCAAGGTGTATGGCAAGAGTGTGGTGACTCAAGATGGGAAGGTTTGGAATGTGAGACGTGTGGCTAGGTGTAATCCTGATTTCAATAAAGAGTTTGATCATGGGTCCTTTTTAAGAGTGAATTCTGATCCTAATGGAAAAATTGATGAAAGGTCCTATTTGTCTGTGAACCGGAGGGAACAGATCTGCACCGATTCACCAGTTGCTGAATTGACACAAAATGATTCTTTTGTGGATGCTGATATTTCTGTAAAAGAGAACTTTTGTGATTCCTTTGCTGGAGATTCTGTAGCATCCAGAGTTAAGTTGGGTATGCGTGCCAAACGTTGTCCAACCAAATTTGCTGATTTTGTGTGAATAACATAATTCCTTTTATACTGCACAATTTCATTATTTTGCCTTGTATATAGTTTATTTTTATCTTTCTTTTTATTTTTGTTTTATAGGGAAAAGATGTGTTATATCTACAGCTTTCTAGTTGTTCTGCTTATGTCATAAGTTTGATGTAATTGGATTCCTTTATTTAACGTGGGCATGATGAATTCTTTCTTATCCTGGCAGTTAAAGCGGTTCTAGGGTACTGTGCTGCATCTAATAAATCTTTCTTCAAGTAACCCTACCAGTCTACTTATTCCTGGATTTTACAACTGGATTTTACAAATGTCTTCTTGTTTTTCTTGCTTCTCTACAGTTTAATGCTTCAATGATGGGTTCTCTTTCAGTGTGATTCGCATGCGCTGTTTCAGTTGTATGTGTGCCATGTTGTACTTTTCTTTCTTGTTTTTCTTCTTCTTTCGCACGTCAAGGTTTGCGTTAGGTTGGTGTACTTACTTCATTTTTCTTGTTTCAGAGTTTGTATGATCGTATGCTTGCTTTTGTTCTGCACACATTTCACCCCAACTTGTGTTGGGGGTAGTTCTGAAGTTTCTGGGTGTTCGTCGTGCCGTGTGGTGTGTTCCCACACATTCCACCCTGACTTGTGTTGGGGTAGTTCTGAAGTTTCTGGGTGTTCGTTGTGCCGTGTGGTGTGTTCCCACACATTCCACCCTGACTTGTGTTGGGGGAAGTTTTTTTTTGTTGAGGTTTCTTTACTTTGATGCTGTGTGCTTGCTTCTGTTCTGAAGTTTCTGGGTCTTTGATGTGCCGTGTGGTGTTTTTCCCACACATTCCACCTCAACTAGCGTTGGGGTAAGTGCTGAGATCTTTGCTTGCAGGGTTGTTTATGTTCCGTGTTAGTTCTTCCTCCCGTTTCACCTCTGGGTGACTAATGTTTCTGTACTACAAGGTTGTGGAACTACGTTGTTCCGTTCTAGGTTCTGTGTGTACTTACTTGTCACACTTACCACCCTTACTACGGGTAAGGGTGGAGGGCAATGTTTCTGCCGATTGTTCCCTGTGCAATTACCTTCCACAGTTTCGTATCTCTTTTCTGTTTGTTTCCTACCATGCTTTCCTGTTGGTACTCCTTTTACCTCTTGTTGGCCTGGCCAGCCTGCTTGTTTGGTATTGGGATTTTAGCTTGTGTTTTGTGGCATGGTAGCGTGTGTTTTGCATTTATTTGGATTGGATTGTGGAAAGGGATATGTGGTGAGTGTGCTTGTGTGGCACTTATTTGCTGTGATTGCTGGTTTTCGTTTGTGTTCCTCTTTCAAAAATCTATTCTTTGTTATCTAGTATACATGTATATTTTCCATCATTATCATCTCTACATGTATTACATTGAATTTGCTTTCTTGCCCCAGTGCTGCATTTAATTATTGTATTGCCATCTTTTGCATGCACCATTCTTTTTGTGATTCTTTTGAAGTTGATTTTCGTTTCTGTGAAAAAAGGGAGATGTGTTATACCTGCTGCTCAGCCAGTGTGAATGTGGAGTGTAATGTTGGTGTGAGAGGTGACTGCGGAATGTTGGATGAGTGAGAATGTCAGTTGGTGTTTGGGCTGAGCAGCAGGGAGGCTGCTCCTGGTGGGGCTCTTGCTTAAGATTATATCTTGGAATAAATATACCAAAGAAACTACTTGGAATGGACTTACTTCTGTTCACAACAGTAACATATACAAATTAACAGAAGTTTCTATATTCAAATATGGCGCGGATAACTCTGTCTGCCGACACTGGAACACCGCCACGCAGTCCTCTTTCTCTGCAGAGTACTCGTGGCAATGCAGGTTTTAAATTGCAAAGCCGAGGGATGCTAGATCTCTTTGACAGCGTACTCGCGTCCGGACTTCACTACATAACGCACATACCTGTAAGATGCTCAGCGATACTGGATGTTTATTGTTTTTTTATATAACTTATAATTGACACTGCCCTTTTTCTTTATCCTCCCTGATAGGATCGTCAACACACGTGGAGTATTTCCCGTACTCGGGTTTTAGGACTTCAATGTTACACCTAAGGACGCTCCGATTCTGTTTTTGACACAAGTTTTGATTAATGGGACAACCATTCCGGTGAGCAGCCGATAGCAGTGGATGCTGATTTTTCAAAATACTAATTATTGAATCAGATTCAGAGTGGTTTTAATTGGGTATATATGTATCTTTATACAGGTACACATGTGGTCTATTCCCCATATTTGGGGTTTCGTCTTCCGCACTTTATCATATGGGGCACTCATTTCCTAGGAATCTCCTTAAGACAGAATATAAATAGCTCTGGATTATCACTACCTTCGGGACGGAATTACAACCGACAGGAAGGTATGTTATTTCTAAAAGTAAGAATGAAATTCTTTCCCGCTAGAAAGAAAATTGTCCCGAGGCGAGATGACTATGCTAATTCATGATTATCCTTTTACCACCAGGTACCACACCAAGAAAGACGTATGTACTTTTCGGTTTCCCCCCAATTTTATCTGGGGCTCTAGCTCTTATCTAATAGGCACAGTGTTGATAGCACCCCTTAGACAAATATTGGGACTATATATGGAGTAGTTATGCTTGCATTTCACTCAATTATGGTTGCAATATGATAGTGTTCATGCAGACAAAATATTTGTTATGTTTCCTTTTGAGTTTAAGCAATACTCTAAGGTTGTTTGATAACTAAGAACTATAAAAAATGGAACCATGTGCATGGGTTTCCACTATACGATGTCACTATGATTAAATATAAGGCAGCTGAAAGTTATCACGAAAGTCACGTTGAGGTGATTCATTGTGATCAAAGTTCTAAAGCGCTCGCTGTACTGTTTATTTTCTGTACAATTCTCTTAGCCCTGAAGAAGTCGCGGGTTATTGTGCCCATATCACGACGAAACACGTGTTGGCTAAGGAACCTAAACAACTGAACAAAAGACAAAATAAAAGAAGATATATAAGGAAACAAAGATTGTCCACACTGAAATGACATATTTTGTATTAACTGTATTTGCGTGTGCTGGGGGGCTTTGTTGATACCACAGATCCATGTTAGCCAGCAAGAGGGAGCTATCAACCTTTGAGTGTATTGGAATCCAGACTGACACTGGCCAATCAGGTGTAGTTGCCAGGAGATGCCATTTCCCCAAGAACCAGACCCATGAGCCAGGTGAAAAGCCAGCGGCTCATCTCTTTGGATGAGGTGTGCACAGTTATGGCCATGCACTTGGCCAAAGTCAATGACGACCAATTTATTTGCAGCATTGATTCACTAGTCATCCTTAGTGTTCATCATCCACTCAGCTGTTGAAAACCCCTTCCTTTTGCTTTTCTTTTTTTGTGTCTGGTGGCCGGGCACTGAAATCCTCTCCTGCTTTAAGGCTTATGAGCAATCATCTACACTTTCACAAAAAACATATAACCTTTCTTTTTCCTTCCCTTCAGCTAGTTCTATCATTACCAGTTCATCCCAAGGCATCAGGATGCCCTACAATCTTAGGGGCTACATACATCTAGGTGGGACTGTAACATAGGGGGACACACCTCCCACGTACCCATGTCCTCTGATCCGCACACCACATGCAGCGGCAAGGAATCAGTGGGCTCACTCATGACAGGGTACACTGATTACCAGGGAAGGCCGGTAGTTTGCCCACAAACCATTGGTATTTCATCACCTAGTCCTAGGGATCGAGCCACCCATGTTAAAAGTACCACTTTGGGTATACCCCTATCACCTCTTAAAGTCTAATTCTCTTTTGCTGAGCAACAAAATGCTATAGAGCATTTGTTAACAGACTCTTGACATGGGCCTCCAGCACAAAACAACATTCTGGGACAAGCAGAATGACAAAATGAAGACCACTTTTCCACATGGACACAGTGCCAGGGACTTTCAACCCTACAGCCTGGCACCAATTATGGGTAAGTAGTAAATGAAACAACGGAATTGGATAATTTGATGGATATTGCCGCAAAACATGTGACTGCCCCAGGACCCGGACAAATAGAATCTGAGTCGTCAGTTGACTTACTCCCTGCCACGTTCCCTTCTATGATAATAAAAATAAACTTTTTCATCTTCATCTGAATCATACTGGGTTCTCCATCTGCCCCATACTTTTGGATTTTTATGGTCATCCCCGGCTTTCAAACACATTTTTTTCTACTTCCCTGGAAGTATCCATGCCTTTTTAACACCTCTGTTTAAAGGGAGCTTGTTTGGTAACCCAGTCTTTGGCTATATCCAGGGGAACTAGCATTATGTGGCAGGAGAGGTTCTAATTATGCGGCAGGAATGAGTAAATTATGCAGCAAGAAAGGCAAATTATGTGATAGTATTGCTTCATTATTTTGTCATTTTCAAACTTGTTAACACTGTCTCAGCATTAGTTACACCTCTTTACCACCAGTTTAACTCCCAAATATAGCAATGAGCTACAGAAAGTTGATCAGTCAATGTTTGCAAATTGCCTTCCACTGCGCAGCAACATGTGTTGCAGCGTTTTTAGTCATTTTTGGACCGTTTGAGTTAGAAACAATTTTTTTTGTTAAAATCTGCAGATTATGCAGCAGATGATGGATTATGCGGCAAATGCGGCAAATCTATAATTATGCCAAAATCGCTGTGGCCGCAAAATCGCATAATACTAGTGCCCCGGCTATTCCCTTCCCCTATGATGAATCCTAGTGTGCAAAACAATACAGCAAAATTATACACTGTCCACTCTGCCCACACAACAAATCAACCTATCCTATTGGTCTCTAACCCTCGCAGGTGGTCTCACTTTCTCAGATTGGTTATTCAAAGCTGTCCTTCTTCCATGTCTCGATCAATCGAAGTGCCCTCTTTCCTGATTGTTGTCTATATCCCCTGATTATTTAGTCACCTTGTCGGGAGTATTACAAAAGTCTAGATTACAATGACCGAGGATAGCTGGAGACTGGCCCACTCTCAATTCTCATTCCTAAAATACACTAGTGTCCCTGCAGTGATCACCACTTGTTCATATTTCTGGGTGGGAGCACCAGCCATCTCACGCCACCCGTGACACTCCTCTTCCGTCTTTCATTGAGGTGTGGGCACTGTGAGAGGCCAGGCCTGGCGGTGATCAAGGGCCTACTTGGCGGCGAGCAGCACAAACGCACAACACTTGGTGGCTGCTCGGCTAGTGGTCACGTGCAAACCTAGCCCTTTTAGTTATACCCTCAAGCCGAGCCCGGCCATGAGGGGTGTCTGCCGACACAATGGAGGGGAGAGGCCGGGGGGCTCTCCACAGGCACCAGGGCTTTAAGTGTTGCAGATCCCTCAGGGCTCATACCCAGCATTAATTAAAAACAGACCTTAAAACTGAACTTTATCGGGCCCTATAGCTTCACGTCCATCACTTTAAAAGGAAAAAACACTGATCGATTTCTGAACAATGACTGTAAAAACCTTTAACGTAATTTATGTGAAGGATGTAGTTCCTCTTTACGTTTCACATTTTACTTAATCTTGCATTCCGTCAGTGTTGCTTTTTCCAGAATGTTGTACTTCTTTAATTTTTTCATGCAACATATTACTCTTGAAAAGTGTGTGATGTGAACTGTGTTGCCTCTTGGTGAATGTGAGTTCAGGTTGTGAGTGGGTGTTTATAATGGGCCACAATTGGGAGCTCTGGTGCTGAGGCTGAAGTTTCTCTCAGTGCCTGCCAGTGGGTCAAAATGTGTGCAGAACACATGCTCATCCTATCCTTGGCATCTCTGCAGAGCCCACAGAGCAATGGTCATTAATGGCAACTGTAATTGTGATTCTGTGCAAAAGTATGTGCAAGAGATACATAGCATATTGACAGGGCAAAAATAAAATGCAGTGTTTACAGGTGAGTGGGTGAATTGTGTCTGCGGTGGAGATGGTGAAGTGCAAAAAGTGCCAGGAAGTACATACAAGAGAGAGTGAAAAGAGTACTGAACAGCAAAGATGGAGGTGTGAGATTAGAAGATGAGAGGTTTCAGAAAGCTGTGGGGGAGAAAATGGGCATAAGTGTCTAACAGCGCAAGAACGCAGAGGAAAGTCGGGGGCGTGGCTTGGCGCACGGCAAGATGGCCGCTCTGTAGTGCAGCTCTGCTGGCCACCGACATTATCCTTTATTAATCCTGCTCCATATCAGCCATCTGAATCACCCAAGCTGTGGCGCCACTTCTACCCACCCTGCTTGCCATGTTGGCAGAGTTTGGTGGCGATTGACTGGCCAGGACGGACGGAAGAGGTGAATGTGCTCACACTGCAATTGGGACAACATGGCGGCCTCGTGAACTGCCGCGGACTCTGCTGGGGCCCGGAGTTCTGAGCACGGCTGGACTGCCCTTCCTCTCCTCAATCATCGACTCCGGCGGTCAATATCAGCACTGATTGGGCCGACGACCGCTTCGCTGTGTCTGCGAGCCCGGGACGGCTCTCTACGTGAGATCGCCGGCTGAGGGACCCGCGGACGCGGAGAGGGGAGCGGTGAGGAGCATGTGCTGCTGCGCTTGCCCGGGGACCGGGCAGCTTACACTGACGGTGGGGCGACGTCACTGAAGACCCTTGCACAACCAATCCTGTCCCCTGGGCGGCACCAACCGTGCGATTGAGGAAGGTACTGCGAACCACTGAGACGCTACTGCTCGGGGCTTGGTGTCGCGGTGGGGCCTACGGCGGTGAGTGCGAGCCGCGGGACCACAGCGTATCCTATCCTGAAGTCGGCCGGACTGAGATGATCCTGTGAGGCCATTGCGCTGTGTGGCACGGGTGAAAGGTGCTGAGAGCCGGCGGAGCGCTGCTGATCGTGGCCCGGTGTTGCGGGGCACCCTGGCGCGGTGAGTGCGTGCCTCGGGGCCGCAACATACCTTGTCTCTGTGCCCGGCAACGCTGAAGCTGTCTGGTGTGGCCATATTGCTGCTGGGGGCGCGGAAGCTTCGCTATCACAGTGTGCAGAGAGGCGGAGGAGCTGCAACGCATGCCCGTGGCATTGGTGACTTGGCCTGTGGTGAGTCTTTGGGGCGCGATAGTGTGGGGGATGCCACTCGGCAGGATACACCTGCTGGGCTGCGGTGAGACCAGAGTAATCGGACTGCTGCTCTACGGGGGCTTGCATTACCTCTGGCTGCTCTCAATGAGACTGCTGTGTCTGTCTGCCTCTTCGGACCTGCTGTTGTGCCACCACTGAGCCCCTGAAAGATTGTGGACGTCTGCCCGGTGGACCCCCTGCACGTCTGACAAGCTGTACGCGCATCTGGTAATGGGACTAGGAATGCGCAGGTTGACTTGGTAGTACCTGCGTGACGGGGCCTGCCCAGTGCTACTCGCGCATATTTCATATCACTACCTGTCTCTCTTAGCTCCTAGACAGAAGGGATTATCAAGCTGATCCCTACACTGTTTATAGATACTTTTATGAGAGGATTGACCTATTGAATGGTGTGCGTGAAGCGCAGCAGGACTACTTGTGCGCACTAATCCTTCCTGCTCTCTGGCAGACTAAAGTGAGTGGAGGGTCTGCCATATCGGGGTGACAATTGACGACCTGTACGTCCTGCTTAGGAGCGTGAGCACCGGAATCTCCATATACCAGCAAACATGGGCAAGCCTGACAGGAATCAACCACGCCTTAATTTTGACTTGCGCAAATCTGGCAAATCCCAACAAACAGCTGCCTCCGATTCAGAGCTGGATAATGCCACTGCGGCCCCGACTGCTCTGGAGAAAACCCTAGCAGCTATCCAGACTAGCTTACAATCGATAAATGACAACATGGAGGCCCTCAATGGGCGCATGGACCACATTTCAGCCAAACTAGATAGGCAGGGGGTGAGAATTGGTGAGGCGGAACAGCGCATTTCAAACACAGAGGATGGTCTGCAGCGGGTTGATGCGAAAACGTCTGACATGGAGAAACTCTTAGCAGTCATTCAAGCCAAAAATGAAGACCTTGAAGCGCGCTCCCGGCGCAATAACATACGCATCCTAGGTCTGCCAGAATCCACAAATGTAGGGCGCTTGGAAACCTATGTTGAAAACCTGCTTCGAGACATGTGTGGCGCCGACAACCTTTCTGATATGTTCATTGTGGAGCGGGCTCACCGTTCTCTGGTGGCGCGACCGCCACTGGGTACTCCACCCAGACCGATTATCGCCCGATTGCTCAATTTCAGGGATAGGGATGCGGTGCTCTGCATCTCCAGGCAAAAGGGCACCATTACTTACCAGGGCAACACCTTGTCATTTTACCCTGACTTTACGGCGACGGTACAGGCGGCTAAGAAGGAATTTCAACCAGCGAAAAAGATTCTGATTGCCGAAAATATTCAATATGCCATGCTCTATCCAGCCCGGTTACGAATAGGCACCGACGACAAGGCCAAGATTTTTACTAACCCCAAGCAGGCTATGGAATTTGCCAAGTCTCTCTGGCGCAAAAGAAGGCATCTCCTGTTGCATCGCACACCGAGGAATGATACCCATAACTTTCCACGCACTGACTATCCCACAGTATCGGCGCTATTGGGGTCTTTGTTGTCACTGATTCACTGCAAGTTGCAGCTTAGCGCCACTGCTATATTGGATCTTCCGTTCTCACCGACAGATTGTGGGTATGGACTCAATTGCGCTGATGTCTTCATATCCTTTTATAATTGCTGACTTTGATACTGATGTAATTGGTATTATACAATCTGTTGTAGCGTGATAGGTTCACTCCATTTTTTTTTTGCAGGCGAAGAGTTATTGATTCAGGGAGCACACACTTTTTAATCGGTGGCCACCTCCCTTGTCCACCAGGGAGTTGACTGTGCCGCGGCGTCCCCTCAAATGGGTGTACCCCACCTCTCTTTTGATATTTCTTTTCACATGTTGGGGCGTTTTTTGATTAATGGGTATGGCTTTGGCAATTTGGGGCTGCTAAAGTGGGCGGGGGTGGGGGGACCACATGTTGTTGATATGGGAATTGTTCAATGTGATTGTATTGATGCGAGAGATAGGGACTACACTTCCTTTGCAATGTATTATGGCTGCCAGTTGACCACTTCACTGTTGGTAAGAGTATTTACAGGTATTAATGGGTGACGGCTGTTAGAAATGGGATCTCTAGTTGGCAAGGGCTTGCACCTTTGTCCAGGTAGGGACCCTTCTTCCTAGTCAGGGTAAGGGAGTTACACTCCTAAAATAACCCCTGCTCACCCCCGTGGTAGCTTGGCACGAGCAGTCAGGCTTATTCTAGAGGCAGTGTGTAAAGCATTTGCACATAACCAACAGTAATACAGTGTAAGCACTACAAACGGACACCACACCAGTTTAGAAAAAGAACCAATATTTTTATATACTCAAGACAAGACCAATTACGACAAAAATCCACAATACTATACTTTAAAAATGAATGCTTGATAAGGTAACTTCTTCTTTGCAGGAATAACACAAAAGCAAAGTTCGTACGAGTCGGTAGCCCCGTCCGGGTCTACCGCGATGCTGAATTACACAGAGTCCCACAGTTCCAGCCGACCGCGTCGCTACGGGCCAGCAGAGTCGTGAACAGACTCGGTCACAGTACCTTTCTCGTTGTGGCTGGTACGGAGTGTACGAGCCGGTCGGCGTTCGTCGCGGTAGCGGTGCAAGACGGAGCGATGCAAGGTGCGGTGTCCCTCGATGCGGTGCAGGCAGCGGCTCGATGAGCGTCGTGCAGACGGAGTCGGTGAGTCCAAGGCGTGCGGTGCAGGGCGAGACGGTGCACGATGCGGTGCTGACAGGTTGCGATGCAGGCGACCAAGCCGGAGTGCGGGAGCTGGCGTCGGACAGCGGTGCGAGTCGGAGCGGTGCGTCGCAAACGTGCGAGCGGTGCCCCAAATGCGATGCGGTCACGACTGTTGAGCCAGTTGCAGCGTCCGCGTCGGTCGGGTCCGGCTGGTTCAGTGAAGCGATGCGATGCGAACTGCGGTGCCCACAGGTCACGGTGCAAGCAGCGGCTCGGTGTTGACGGCGTCGGACATCGCCTACGGTGAGACCAGGGTTGCGATGCGAAGCGGGGCGATGCGGTCTGCGGTGCAAACAGGTCACCGGTCAGGGATGGATTCGGTGGACGGAGTCGGTTGCAGTTCCCTTCCTCTGTGGCAACTGAAACAGCGTTCCAGAAGCGGTACCCAGAGGCTTGTGAAGTCTTTGTAGTCCCTGAGACTTCTTAACAGGAGGCCAGCTCGGTTTCAGGCCCTTGGAGATACTCAGCACAAGTTTGTAGAAAGTTCAGTCTAGTCCTTTCACTGCCCAAGGCAGAAGCAGCAGCTGCAGGCCAACCCAACAAAGCAACAACACAGCAAAGGGGCAGTACTCCTCCTGGCAGCTCTTCCAGCTCTTCGTCTTGGCAGGTTCCTTGATTCCAGCGAGATCTAAATTCATGGGGTCAGGGCCACAATATTTATATCCCAATTTCCTTTGTTCTCTGAAGGCAGAGAGGCCTTTGCCTAGTCCAAACCAGTTCTGGAGCACTTTGTTGACAAGTCTCCGTCCCTTCTTTCAGAGAGTAGGCCAGGGACATCAGACGCACCACAGGAGGTGGAGCCAGCATTGTGGAGGGAAGGCACTGTCCTATTCAGGGCCCAGGTGCAACTCCTCCCACCCATCTACATGTAGATCTTGCTATTCAGCCCTGTGCTGACTCACCCTGTCTCCTGGCATCCCCCAGCCCCTGTCACTCACACTCCAGACAAGGAATACACAACCTCGCAGAGGCAGGCTTGGATGGTTAGACAAGAAAATACCCACTTTCTAAAAGTGGTATTTTCAAACACAGAATGTTAAAACCAACTTCACTAAAAGATGCATTTTATCATTCTGAGTCCAGGCATACTAAACTCGAATTTCTACCATGTTCCCGGGGTCAGTTAGGATTATAAGCTGTAATAATCAAAACTGCCCGTTCTGTCCTATGGGGAACAGGTAGCCTTGCAATAGTGAAAAACGAACTAGGCTGTAATTCACTATCAGGACATGCCACACACACCAGGGCATGTCCTACCTTTCGCATACAACGCACCCTGCCCACAGGGGTACCTTGGGCCTACCTTAGGGGTGACTAACATGTAGAAAAGGGAAGGTTTAGGGACTTGCAAGTGTGCGCACTTGCCAAGTCGACTTGGCAGCCCCCGGCTGCGCACAGGCTCTGCGATGGCAGGCCCGAGTTACACTTTACGGGCTGTTTGCGTGGGTGGCACAATCCAGTGCTGCAGCCCACCAACAGCATTTGGTCTATAGGCCCTGGCACTCGCAGTGCACTTTACAAGGGACTGACACATAAACCAAATAGGCCAATCATGGAAACGCCAATCCGCAACACATTTTATACAGGAGCACTTGCACTTTCCCACTGGATAGCAGTGAGGAAAGTGCGCAGAATCATTACACCAGCAAAAACAGAGTCAAAACCGGGAGGTCAGAAAGCAAAAAGTCAGGGGAAACACGCCAAAAGATGCCAAGTCTAACACATATCCCCTCCAGCTGAAAGTAGGGAGAACTACCCAACCCCATTGGAGTTCTCTTCACTAAGGCGGAAGAACCTGGACAGACCATCTGCGTTGGCGTGTTCTGTACCAGGACGGTGTTCCACCGTAAAGTCCATTCCCTGTAGGGAGATGGACCACCTCAGCAGTTTTGGATTCTCACCCCTCATTTGCATCAACCATCTGAGGGGCCTGTGGTCTGTCTGAACCCGGAAGTGAGTCCCAAACAGGTATGGTCTCAACTTCTTCAGCGCCCAGACCACAGCAAAAGCTTCCCTTTCTATGGCACTCCACCTCTGTTCCCTGGGGAGTAGTCTCCTGCTAAGGAAGACTACCGGCTGATCCAGGCCCTCTTCGTTCAGTTGTGAGAGCACCGCTCCCACACCATGCTCTGAAGCGTCAGTCTGCACGACGAATTCCTTGGAGAAGTCAGGTGCCTTGAGCACGGGCGCCGTGCACATGGCTGCCTTCAGGGCATCAAAAGCTTTCTAGCAGGACTCAGTCCAGATCACTTTCCGGGGCTGCTTCTTAGAAGTCAGCTCTGTTAAGGGGGCCACGATGGTGCCATAGCCCTTAACAAATCTCCTATAGTAGCCGGTGAGACCTAAGAAGGCTCTCACCTCTGTCTGGGTCTTGGGGGGCTCCCAAGCCAGAATGGTGTCAATCTTGGGTTGTAGGGGCGCCACCTGGCCGCTCCTACCTGGTGTCCCAAGTACACCACAGAACCCTGCCCGATCTGGCACTTACTGGCCTTGATCGTGAGGCCTGCACCTTGCAGAGCCCTCAACACTTTCTCAAGGTGCTGTAAATGTTCTTCCCAGCTGGAACTGAACACAGCAATGTCATCCAGGTAGGCGGCACTGAAATCCTCCAGCCCAGCCAACACCTGATTGACCAACCTCTGAAAGGTGGCAGGGGCATTCTTCAACCCAAAGGGCATCACCCGGAATTGGTAATGACCTTCTGGGGTTGAGAATGCTGATCTCTCCTTGGCCCCATCGGTTAAGGCAATCTGCCAGTACCCAGACGTCAAATCAAACGTGCTGAGGAACCGGGCAGCTCCCAACCGATCAATGAGCTCATCAGCTCTGGGGATGGGGTGCGCGTCAGTCCTGGTGACGGCATTGAGCCCACGGTAGTCCACACAAAACCGGAGTTCTGAAGTGGCACCGGGCGCAGCAGCCTTTGGGTCCAAGACCACTGGGCTGGCCCAAGGACTGTGGGAGGGCTCAATCACCCCTAACGCCAACATCTTAGAAACCTCCTCCTTGATGCTGGCTCTGACCCGGTCAGTCAACCTGTAAATCTTGTGCTTCACAGGAGGGCTGTCACCAGTGTCCACGTCATGGGTACACCAGTGAGTAACACCGGGGGTCAGAGAGAACAGTGGGGCGAACTGTCCCAACAACTGGTGACAGTCCCCCTGCTGCTCCTGAGTCAGAGTAGGGGAGAGGATCACACCTTCTACTGACCCATCATGCTCCTTGGTAGACAGGAGGTCAGGGAGAGGCTCACTCTCCTCTTCCACCCCATCATCTGTCGCCAAGAGCATACTCACTTCGGACCTCCCGAAGTGGGGCTTGAGGCGGTTCACGTGAAGGACCCTCAAAGGGTTCCTTGGAGCTTGCAAATCCACCAGGTAGGTGACGTCACTTTTGCGCTCCACCACCACTTGTCCTGCAAGGCACAAGGTGCCACTGGGGCCATGACCCACACTTTTTGCCCAGGTTGAAATTCGACCAGAGTGGCATTCTGGTCATACCATCTCTTCATTTCTTCCTGGCTTGCTTCTAGGTTCGCCTGAGCGAGTTTCCTGAAGCGGGCAGTTTGGTTTCTAAAGGCCAGCATGTAGCTAAACACATCCTGGGGAGTTTTCCTGGGAGCTGCCTCCCAGCCTTCCTTTACCAAACTCAGAGGTCCTCTGACAGGGTGGCCATACAGGAGCTCAAAGGGGCTGTACCCAAGAGACTTCTGAGGCACCTCCCTGTATGCAAAGAGTAGGCATGGCAAGAGGACGTCCCACTTACGCCTCATGGGTTCTGTCAGACCCTTGATCATGCCTTTCAAGGTCTGGTTGAATCTCTCCACCAGACCGTTTCCTTGTGGGTGGTAAGGAGTGGTGAACTTGTAGGTTACACCACACTCCTTCCACAGGGATGTCATATACTTGGATATGAAATTGGTCCCCCTATCAGAAACCACCTCTCTGGGGAATCCCACACGGGAAAAGATCCCCATTAACGCCCGGCCCACCACTGGCGCCGTCGTTGTCCTGAGAGGGATTGCCTCCGGGTACCGGGTGGCATGGTCCACCAAGACCAGGATGTACCTGTTGCCCATGGCTGTCTTGGGATCCAGTGGCCCCACAATATCCATCCCTACCCTTTCAAAGGGTGTACCAACAACAGGAAAAGGTTGGAGAGGAGCTTTGACCTTCCTCCCACTCTTACCACTTGCCTGGCAAGTTTGGCAAGACCTACAGTGTGCATCTGACTGCCTTCGCATTTGGGGCCAAAAGAAGGGGTGACAAGCCTGTCAACGGTCTTGTCCTGCCCCAAATGTCCTGCCAAAGGCACGTCATGAGCCAGACCCAGTAGGAAGGTCCTGAAGCGCTGGGGTACCACCAGCACACGGGCTGACCCAGGCTCAGCAACCTTAGGCTCACTGTATAGGAGACCACTCTCCCAGTAGATCAGATGTGACCCGGACTGATTACCAGCTGCCTGGTCTGCAGCCTGCCGCCGCAGACCCTCCAGAGTAGGGCACTCATTCTGCTCCCTGCAGAACTCCTCCCTGGTGGGACCCCCTTCTTGCTGCCAATCGGTCAGCTCAGAGATGTCTCCCAGTTTGGCTACCTGCTCCCCTGTAGGCACCGGGGCGTCCCCCTCGAGGTCCGCCTCCTCCCGGTCCGTGGGAACTTCGGGGGCCGGTTTCCCGCGCCCCCTGCCCTTTCTCTTGGCAGGGACTTGGGCCACTGTTCCAGGCTCCAAGTCCTCTTGATCACCCTTTCTGGCTGCCATTGACCGAGTAGACACGCATGCCCACTCTGGCAACCCAAGCATCTCCAAGTGAGACCTGAGCTCAACCTCCTTCCATAAGGACTGCTCCAGGTCGTTACCTAGCAGACAATCTACAGGCATGGTAGGGCTCACAACCACCCTCAAGGGACCTGAGACCCCCCATTCAAAGGGAACCTGCGCCACCATACATTGGCGCTCTGAGTTGTCTACAGCAACTACTTGGTGGAATGCTCCGGGGACTACTTGCTTCTCAGACACCAGGTGACACCGGACTGAGGTCACACTGGCTCCAGTGTCTCTGAGAGCCTCTACCCTATTCCCATTAATGGTCACCCAGGTGCTTTATTTCTTTGTGTTAGGGGGCACCTGGTTTCCTGGGACCATCTCACTGTCCCCTAGTGAGACAAGGGTCATTTCTGCGGGATCCCCACCCTCCAGTGGGCACCCCTCCTCCCCAAGCGCTACACTAGCCAACACTTTGGACTGTCCACCGGTGGGTGGCTGTGTCCCCTTTGGGCACTTGGGGTCCCCCTTAAAGTGACCTACCTGGTCACATGCATAACACTTGCGGGGGCCGGTCTCAACAGGCTTCCCTGTAGAGACCCCTTTCTTCTTATCACCGGGGGCTGGGAACCTTTACCCTGGGTACTAGTTTGGGGCCCTTTAGAGAACTCCTGTGCTTTACCCTTGTCCCCCACCTTTCTGCTGGGGACCCTGCCCACCTTTGGCTGAGTCTCCCCCAAACGCTTTCTTGTGGACCCTGGTACTCACCCAGCGGTCCGCTTCCATAGCAAGCTTCCTGGGGTCAGTTAGCTTACTATCCACTAGGTGCTGGCGCAGATCTGCAAAACAGAGACTAGACAAGTGCTCCCATGCAATCAAGTTGTAGAGCCCCTGAAAATCTGTTACACTACTGCCCTTCACCCAACCATCCAGCGACCTGCAGAACACATCCACACATTCCAACCAAGTGTTGGCATCAGACTTCTTACTGGACCTGAACTGATCCCTGTACTTTTCAGGAGTAAGACCATACTTAGTGAGAAGGGCATCCTTCATGTCAGCATAGGTGAGGTGATACCCCTTACCCAAAGCTATCAGAGCATCCCTTGCTTCTTCAGGGAAAAGTGGCCACAATCCTGCTCCCCAATTTTCCTCAGGGACCCCATTCATGTGTATGGCTGCCTCATAACCCTGGAACCACCTTTGTATGTCATCCCCCTTCTTGAACTCCTTGCCTACATTCTTGGGAATGTGCACAATCCTGTCTGCCTTTCTGGACGAATTGCTGCCACCATCTGAGCCTGACTTACTCCTAAGTTCTAGCTCCTTCAGTTCTCTCTCATGCTCTAAGAGCATCTTCTTCTCCTCCATGGCCAATCTCCTCTCCTCCTCTTCTCCTCCCGCTCACCCTCCAGCCTGAGCTTCTGCAGCTCAAACTGCCTTGCCTCCCGCCTGTCCTCCAGCTCCTCTGGGGACAGACTGCTGCTGCCTGACCTGGCGGGTTCCCCCTCACCCAAAAGCACATCCACCCTGGAAATAGGCTCCTCCACCTCCTCACTGAGATTACCAGGCTGCCCACTGGCATGTCTGGCTGCTACCCAGGCCCTCAGCGCCTTCTGTAGCTCCTCCTTCCTTGTGAGGCCTTTAATTTGGACTTTCAGGTTTTTACAAATCGCTCGTAGCTCCTTTACGGCGTAGGATTCCAACCTATCCTCCTCAAAGATAACTTCCAGAGATGCAACGGATGATGCAGTTGATTCAGGCATGACAAAAATAGTGAGTTGAAAACTGGCAAGATCAAAAATAGGCCAAAAGAAAAAGAACCAGTATGTGGTACGTAATGGTCTGCGATATGGTAGTAGTGCACACCAATCACTGTAAGTCAAGTGCAAACACAAGTCCTATCCTCACCGCTGACAACCAATGTTAGAAATGGGATCTCTAGTTGGCAAGGGCTTGCACCTTTGTCCAGGTAGGGACCCTTCTTCCTAGTCAGGGTAAGGGAGTTACACTCCTAAAATAACCCCTGCTCACCCCCGTGGTAGCTTGGCACGAGCAGTCAGGCTTATTCTAGAGGCAGTGTGTAAAGCATTTGCACATAACCAACAGTAATACAGTGTAAGCACTACAAACGGACACCACACCAGTTTAGAAAAAGAACCAATATTTTTATATACTCAAGACAATACCAATTACGACAAAAATCCACAATACTATACTTTAAAAATGAATGCTTGATAAGGTAACTTCTTCTTTGCAGGAATAACACAAAAGCAAAGTTCGTACGAGTCGGTAGCCCCGTCCGGGTCTACCACGATGCTGAATTACACAGAGTCCCACAGTTCCAGCCGACCGCGTCGCTACGGGCCAGCAGAGTTGTGAACAGACTTGGTCACAGTACCTTTCTCGTTGTGGCTGGTACGGAGTGTACGAGCCGGTCGGCGTTCGTCGCGGTAGCGGTGCAAGACGGAGCGATGCAAGGTGCGGTGTCCCTCGATGCGGTGCAGGCAGCGGCTCGATGAGCGTCGTGCAGACGGAGTCGGTGAGTCCAAGGCGTGTGGTGCAGGGCGAGACGGTGCACGATGCGGTGCTGACAGGTTGCGATGCAGGCGACCAAGCCAGAGTGCGAGAGCTGGCGTCGGACAGCGGTGCGAGTCGGAGCGGTGCGTCGCAAACGTGCGAGCGGTGCCCCAAATGCGATGCGGTCACGACTGTTGAGCCAGTTGCAGCGTCCGCGTCGGTCGGGTCCGGCTGGTTCAGTGAAGCGATGCGATGCGAGTGCGGTGCCCACAGGTCACGGTGCAAGCAGCGGCTCGGTGTTGACGGCGTCGGACGTCGCCTACGGTGAGACCAGGGTTGCGATGCGAAGCGGGGCGATGCGGTCTGCGGTGCAAACAGGTCACCGGTCAGGGATGGATTCGGTGGACGGAGTCGGTTGCAGTTCCCTTCCTCTGTGGCAACTGAAACAGCGTTCCAGAAGCGGTACCCAGAGGCTTGTGAAGTCTTTGTAGTCCCTGAGACTTCTTAACAGGAGGCCAGCTCGGTTTCAGGCCCTTGGACATACTCAGCACAAGTTTGTAGAAAGTTCAGTCTAGTCCTTTCACTGCCCAAGGCAGAATCAGCAGCTGCAGGCCAACCAAACAAAGCAACAACACAGCAAAGGGGCAGTACTCCTCCTGGCAGCTCTTCCAGCTCTTCGTCTTGGCAGGTTCCTTGATTCCAGCGAGATCTAAATTCATGGGGTCAGGGCCACAATATTTATATCCCAATTTCCTTTGTTCTCTGAAGGCAGAGAGGCCTTTGCCTAGTCCAAACCAGTTCTGGAGCACTTTGTTGACAAGTCTCCGTCCCTTCTTTCAGAGAGTAGGCCAGGGACATCAGACGCACCACAGGAGGTGGAGCCAGCATTGTGGAGGGAAGGCACTGTCCTATTCAGGGCCCAGGAGCAACTCCTCCCACCCATCTACATGTAGATCTTGCTATTCAGCCCTGTGCTGACTCCCCTGTCTCCTGGCATCCCCCAGCCCCTGTCACTCACACTCCAGACAAGGAATACACAACCTCGCAGAGGCAGGCTTGGATGGTTAGACAAGAAAATACCCACTTTCTAAAAGTGGTATTTTCAAACACAGAATGTTAAAACCAACTTCACTAAAAGATGCATTTTATCATTCTGAGTCCAGGCATACTAAACTCGAATTTCTACCATGTTCCCGGGGTCAGTTAGGATTATAAGCTGTAATAATCAAAACTGCCCGTTCTGGCCTATGGGGAACAGGTAGCCTTGCAATAGTGAAAAACGAACTAGGCTGTAATTCACTATCAGGACATGCCACACACACCAGGGCATGTCCTACCTTTCTGCATACAACGCACCCTGCCCACAGGGGTACCTTGGGCCTACCTTAGGGGTGACTAACATGTAGAAAAGGGAAGGTTTAGGGACTTGCAAGTGTGCGCACTTGCCAAGTCGACATGGCAGCCCCCGGCTGCGCACAGGCTCTGCGATGGCAGGCCCGAGTTACACTTTACGGGCTGTTTGCGTGGGTGGCACAATCCAGTGCTGCAGCCCACCAACAGCATTTGGTCTATAGGCCCTGGCACTCGCAGTGCACTTTACAAGGGACTGACACATAAACCAAATAGGCCAATCATGGAAACGCCAATCCGCAACACATTTTATACAGGAGCACTTGCACTTTCCCACTGGATAGCAGTGAGGAAAGTGCGCAGAATCATTACACCAGCAAAAACAGAGTCAAAACCGGGAGGTCAGAAAGCAAAAAGTCAGGGGAAACACGCCAAAAGATGCCAAGTCTAACAACGGCTATAACTGTTTACCGTGGAATGTCCGCGGGCTGAACTCCCCCAAAAACATTTGCCAAGTCTTTGCGTATTTGGACTGACACGGCACTCAGGTTGCTCTCTTACAGGAGACACATTTGACTAAGATCTCCGAAACCAGAATTGCAATCAAATGGGCTGGGTTTAAGCTGGCCTCCTCCAATTCCTCCTATGCCAGGGGTGTTCTCATTCTGATTAAGAGAGGTGTCCCATTTACACCAATCAAAACCTATATAGATGACGGGGGATGCTGTGCCATGGTCCATGGTAAGCTTGGGAATTCACTGATTACTTTCATAAATGTGTACGGGCCCATAGCAGATGACATTGAGGTCTTTCAGAGAATGTATGGCG
The DNA here is from genome assembly GCA_963921515.1 of Calotriton arnoldi. Lineage (NCBI taxonomy): Eukaryota > Metazoa > Chordata > Amphibia > Caudata > Salamandridae > Calotriton > Calotriton arnoldi. The sequence goes on along the minus strand of CAWUFW010001349.1, from coordinate 433,078 downwards.
TGCTGAGAGATTGGCCGGAAGCGGCCATTGTGTGGTGGGGGGGATCTTAACACCTACCTAGACCCCAATCTAGATAAATCCAGTCCGCAAGGCGTTCGCACGCCAAGGGTGGCACAGTGTGTTAACAATGCGATGATGGAATTTGGGCTGGTCAATGTTTGGAGACTTCGCAATGGTGCGGCGAGAGAGGGTACACATGCCACGCCAGCACATAACAGCTGGTCTAGGTTGGATTACTGGATTCTGAGTGAGGGAGCAACTGAATGGGTCACTGACGTCACTACTCTTCCACGCACTCTATCAGACCACAACCCAGTGCAACTTGTTTTTAATATTCCAGCCACAGTTCACCGTCCTTTCACGTGGCGCTTTCGATCAGAGGCGTTACTTGACCCTATCTATGCTGATACCATTAGAAAAGCCATAGTACAATATTTTGAGATAAATACAGGCACAGTTGACAGTGTCGCCACCCTCTGGGAGGCTTTTAAGGAGACAATACGGGGGGTCTGCATCAGCACCACAGCCGGTATCTTGAAAGACATCAGAGGTCAACTAACTAAGATAGAGACCACACTGGCGGCCCTTGAGCGTGACTACACAGTTAACCCATGCCTAACCACACTTTCTCGTATCCACGAGTTGGTCCTGGAATACGACACACTAGCAGAATCCGAAATCCGTTATCTGTCACGTAGACATGTAGCCAGGACATATGGGGAGGGTGGTAGACCTAGCCGCAATCTAGCTGCAAAACTAAAATCTCGAACTGAACATCTCCACATAGACAAAATAACTGACTCTCAAGGGGCGGAATATTACACTCCCCTGGAAATAGTGGACCAGTTCCGAGATTTTTACGCCTCGCTGTACACGTCGCAGGAGACAGCGCCTGATTTAGATATAGCAGAATATTTGGCGGACATAGCTTGTGCGTGGCTAGCGGATGGTCACCGTGATTATTTGGATCAACCGATTGATGTATCGGATATAAAAGCGGCGATATATGCCTTACCTAATGCAAAAGCGTCGGGGCCGGATGGTCTTACGGCCGAATTTTATAAAGAATATGCAGATTTAATCACACCGCACTTATTAGAAATGTACGCCGAAGCACATGAATCAGGTATTCTGCCACCGTCCCTTCGTCAAGCATTAATCATCACCCTTCTAAAAAAGGACAAACCATCTGACCTTTGCGAATCGTATCGGCCTTTATCCCTGATCAACCTTGACGCTAAAATACTCGCAAAAATTCTAGCCACCAAACTTCAGCCTTTGATGCCCTGCTTGGTCCTTCCGGACCAATCTGGTTTCATTCCTGAAAGATCAACATCCCACAATCTCAGAACCATACTCGCGATGATGCATGTACTTGACCGGGCCTGCACGCTGCTGCCGTAATGTTAGACGCGGCTAAAGCGTTTGATTCCATAGAGTGGAGCTACATGTTCCAAATCCTATAGCGGATGGGGTTTCCATTACTATTTTTGGGCTGGGTAAAACTATTATATACCGACCCGTCGGCTCGGGTGAGGGTAGGGGGTCTGATGTCAGAGCCGTTCCCAATTAAACGAGGCACTCGACAGGGATGCCCCTTATCACCACTGCTGTTTGCTCTTGTACTTGAGCCCCTGGCATGTGTGATTCGTCAACGACATAGGGAGACGGCTCTCAACTTCATACACAGACCTATTGACATATCCCTATATGCTGACGGCATGGTCCTTTTTATCAGGGAGCCCTGTCGTTATTTGGCGAAGGTGCTGAGGGAGTATATCAGGTTTGGGTTGTTCTATGGTCTCACTATTAATTGGGACAAATCAGTGATTATGTCTCTGACAGCTATAACCCCCCCCCCCCGCCGGCCATGGAGTATCCCCTAGTATGGACCACAGAGCCAGTTAAATACCTTGGGCTTTGGATCCATTGCGACCCCGAAGTCGTTAGAAAAGAAAACTATGGACGAGCGTGTACCACACTCGATCAACAAGTCGAAAGGTGGGGTGCACTGCCATTATCCCTGGCCGACCGCATTGCAATTATCAAAATGGTCATCTTACCGCGCTTTTTGTACCTCTTCTCCAACATTCCAATAAAATTGACGCAACACTTCTTCAAGGTCATGCGAACATCTCTGCTCAGATTGATTTGGGGAGGCAAACAGGCTCGTGTGAGCTGGGTAACACTCACACTTGATTATGCCAAAGGGGGTTTCAGTACACCAGACCCATATGTCTACTACTTATGTGCCCAAGCACAGTATGCATATTACTGGGTTAATCCACATGCATACACTCCTCACGTGGCGGTTGAAGATGGTGATGCCCATCCGACCCCCCTACCTAGTATCATTACACACACACAGCGAGGTACCCCAAAAGCTGAGATTAACACACTGGACACAACGATTGCAGCATGGCAATCAATAGGCCAGCTAGCCACTAAACTCCCTATATATGCCCCAGCGCTGCCCCTGGCACATCATGCCGCACTATCGGTGACACAGGAAGACGGCCCGGTGCGATCACTCAGGGAGGCAGGCATTGTCACTATGCAGGACCTTTACCCAGTTGGCAACTTCATCACTTCTGCAGATCTCCAATATATCACTAACCCTACACCACTATTCCAGTTTACTATCCATAGGCTTAGGCAGGCTGTTAAATCGCACTATACTACGTATCCAACCGAGCCACCAGCGCTACAATCCTTACAGCTACTGTTAACTACTCCTACGCGGAGAAAGTTAGTCACAAAGCTTTATAAGGCAGTACGGGCCGAAAAAAACAGTGAACCGGATCAGAGTCTTGCCCGCTGGAACGAAAAGCTGACTTCCCCCCTGACACCCTCTGAGTGGGAACATATCTGTAACCTCACCAGCAAACTTACACCCAATGGCAACCTACGAATCATACACTTTAAGTACCTCCATCAGATATATCACACGCCCCTTCGGTTACACAGGTATGGACTGCGCGAGTCCAGCAGATGTAAGCGATGTGGCCACATGGATGCAGATTTTTGGCACCTCGCCTGGGTCTGTGGGCTGGTGGCACGATTTTGGGAACATGTGGTGCACCATGTACAAAAAATGTCTGGGATAGAATTGCAATGTACACCGTTGGTCTGTTTATTATGTTATGTTCCTCATGTGAAAGGAACTTTAGGCAAATTTGTACGCATTGCACTATTGATGGCCAAGCGCCGGGTTGCTGTAACGTGGGAGGGCACTCATGCACCGAAGGTCGAACACTGGCTTAAAGACATGGTATATTGTAAGGAAAATCTCGAACTGTACACGGAAGAACTACCAACGTCGTCCAAACCCAAGGATATTTGGGAGCCACTACGCCAATTTCTTCAACAGCCAGCCCTAGTCAGGTCTCCAGATATAGCGGAATGATACACTGTATGATTATAACCTGTCACCCGTATTATCAACTAAGGTCACTGATTTGAAGTGTGACGGTCATATTTCTCTGTATTGATCAATCACATATTGTTTCTATTAGTTTTGTTTTGAGCTACCTTGCATGGTAGCGTTTGCTGCTTTTATCTTTTGAAAATACAATAAAAAGATTTATAAAAAATAAAAAAAGAACGCAGAGGAAAGTCAACTGAAGAGAAGAACAGTAATAATTGAGACACTCAAAAGACCACTACTCCTTCCACAGACATTAGTTATGTTTAATTCACAGTCTCATATTTTTGAGATTGAAACATTTTAAATCCTAATTATTCACAAAAAAATCATTATTGTTACTCATATATCTGACACTGCTAACAAGAACTGGCAAAGATAAGAGATCTGGCTTGTTTTATGTGTGTGCCTGTTATTGTGTGATATGTCTAGATGCAATAACAGAAAGCTCACAGAAAGGCACCAAAATACTGCTCGGCTGGCACGCATAGGAAGCACAGGGTCTTAGTTTACCCAATTTAATCCACATGCTTACTAAATTAGACCATACCTCTCGGAAAGGATTCCTGGTTGACCTTCTTAGGTCACACCTGTTGTAGAGACTCACAACTTTTTTCATCCCATTTAAAGCCCTGTGGGGGACCTGTGACATCTTTCCGTAGTACTCCTGTGGCCCAGACCACTGCTACATATGCCCTTCTACCTTATTACATCGGTGGTGGTGACCTGGTCATCCCCTTCTCCAAACTTACCTTTGACTACTTTGTGATGGCAACCTCCCATTGGTCCCACGTAGGTGCGCAGCTTTCACTGGTGCGGCAGGTCCAGTGACACCGGGGCTCAATATACCCCAATTAAGGTTGCCCTGTGCTGCTCAAATGGGTGCCAGAGGACAGCCATTTTCCTTTGTTGCATTAAGATTCATGCCACTCTTGCTACGCCATTGCCCCTGCAGAACTGCAATTGCTCTACCTCTGGCCTGTGCATGCCTGGCTCTTGTCACCTGTCCCTGGTTCAAGAGTTACTAGTAAAACAAAATATGCCTTTCCTATATAAACATAGATGCGACAATAAACACAGAGGTGGTGATTGCCCTTATCCAGTAACGGCTATAATTTATGTACCATGGGAAGACATGGCTTTGTTTTGCTAATAACTTTGGCAGCCTTTAGAAAATGTGCACGAAACATCAACGAAAAAAAATATCAAAACCTGCTTCACTTTTTGTTCCATTAAAAGAAAAAATATCATAAAAGGGGCTTAGAGTCCACATATAACTTACCTTTACTTGTCATTGCTTGGCTCCCACGTCACTCTCGTTTCCTTGTTTCTTATTGAACAGTGCCTCCTCTTCTCCTCTGGCTTCCTCGAGTATGTCCCTACCATTGAGCCTGGACCAAGTACTCCTTCCTGTCTGTGCCTGCAGAGGTACTTTTTTTATTTTTAGTATAGCACTACATCAGTGTGCATCGTTTTGCAGGCTGTCTCTACCTGCCTGCATTTGTTGCTGCTTGCCCTGTTCCCCCCACCACCTCCCTCCCATCGCTGCTTGCCCACTCTCTCCTCCTGTGGCTTGCCCCATCCACAGATCCTGCATCCCCCGACCCATTCACTGCTTTTCCCCCTGTTGCTTGCCTCCTCCTTAGCTGCCTCCAACCAGGGCCGGACTGGGAACTGAAACTGGCCTTGGCAAACTTCTCAGCCGGCCCCCCTGAAGGGGAGGGAGGAGTGCAGCTGAGCTGTTTGTTAGGGCCGGTTTTGGCCGATTTTGTTACAGGGGGCCGATATTGCTGGCCACGGTAACAAAACCGGCCCCCACAATGGCGGCCCACCGGGGAATCGCCCGGTGCCCGTTACCGCCAGTCTGGCCCTGCCTCCAACACTCCACCTACACCCACCCATTTGTTTCTTCTCCCCACGTACCCCCCTCATACCCTGGGCTCACCAGCTCCCTATTTATGCAGTTGTGTAGGCGGGCATACTGTGTGCTCTTGTGCAATTAGGCATTGACTGTTTTCTGTAGCTTTTTATTCCAATTGCATACAGGCCGGCCTTGAAGTGATTTAGTACTCGCCGGGATTGCATTTCACAACGAAAAGCTTATCTTCTCCATAACTGGTGGTCACAGAGCGGCCCTTTCACTTGAGATAGTTACTCTTAACCATAGGTAGAAACTTGAGCAGGCACAAAGAGGATTAGATAGGTTAAATAAGCCCCTTCCCAGTAGTAATCAAGGGTTTTTCGATTCGTTTCTCATATTGGGGATATCCAAATGGTGATTGCTACACTAATCCTTGTAAGCAAAAAACTTTTATAGAGCCTTTTTTTTCCATGTTGTACAGCCAACATGGCTTAAAGTATAAAAAAAAAAAAGCGCAATGACGCAGCCAACATTGACCGTGCCATCGCGATTTTTTTTTTAGGTCGAGCCTGGGCAGCGCGTGCGCTGCTGCGAGGCATACAGTATTGGAGTATGGCTATGAAGCCCTGCCCACTCTACACCCATATTTTTATTTGGCTTGTGTCATTGTCCTTCCTAAACGGTGGCTTCTGAGTTGTTATTAGGCTTGTTAGTCCCACCTTGGTACTACCTTGTCTGTATTTGTTACCGCCCATAACGACTGGACCTTTTACTTGTCTTGTTACACGGTCTGCTTTATCTTGGCTGTGAGCACTATTTTGTTTAATGATTTGCCCATATTCCAGCCACCAGGTCGCAGCACGCTGCTCGCTTTTATTTTACTTACTAATGGCGGTCCGCTTTAACTATAGCGGGCGCGTTTCGTTTTATATTTTAGCAGCACGGTCCGCTTTAAGTATAGCGGCCACGCTTACTTATTTATTTATTTTTTGTTTGTTTACTAGCGCCCATGCGGCACTATCACATTCATGTAAGCCGCGCCCCTTTCTTTTGACAAGCCGTGTTTAAAGAAGGGTACGTGGCCGCTATTAAAGTTAAAGCGGGGCATGGGCGCTTTTACAAAAAAAACATGTTTGTCAACTTGACAAACGGAGGCTTTTTTTGTCAAAGGTCCCATGCCACGGTTTCACTTTAATGTCGGCCACGCCCCTTTCTTTAGACACGGCTTGTCCAAAGAAAGGGGCGCAGCCTCCATGAATGTGAAAGCGCCGCATGTGCGCTAGTAAACAAAAAATATCTTCAATGCAATAGGTCTCGCATTTGCGCGAGTTTAAGCTATTACATTGCCAATAGCTTAAACTCTCGTGAACGCGATTCCTATTGCATTGCAAATGGTTGTTTACTTTAAGACATCTTGAACAGCAGCTCGTGCTACTGTGCAATATGTAAAAAAATAGATCCCATTGGCTTTGTCACTGCTTGGCTTTTTTTTTTTCTTTCTAAATATGAGCAAAAGCTGAGGGGCTGTTAACGTCATGTGGGCAGGGCTTAAACTTGTTTTCCCCCTTTAAGCTTATTTGACAACACAGCGTATTTTTAATCAACATGAAGTAAGGCTGTAAAATTCACAAAGACAGCCTCAAACTTTTTCAAAAGAATGCACCTAGAAAGCGTAACACACAGACACGCAGTGTGAGACTGTAAGAACAACAACCACGAAATTCTCACTTAAGGACACGGCAGCACCATCGGTGTTTAACGATCCCTGAAGGTTTAGAAGCAGTTTCAGTGCCGGATTTTTTACTGGTGAGAAGGCGCTACTGGAGAGACCAGATCCTCTCTGAGGAACTCTTAACTCATTTACTAGCGCGAGGGAATTGAATGGCACCCTAACTGGCGCTTGAGTGACATTGAAAATAATCTCACGGCGCTGTTATCAGTCGTGTAAACAAACGCCTCTTTTCACGAGGTTTCCTGCTTTGAGAAGTCTCTTTTCCCTGCTGTCCGGCGTCACGGGCGCGTGCAGCGTCCGCCTGGGGGCGCGCGTGCACTCCCCTACAGGACCCAGGCTGGCGGGCGGGGAACCTTCTTAATGAGACCAAATAAGGCCTGGAATAAAACCGGCCCCTTTGAAAATATTCCAGTCTCGGCCCATGTGCACGGGGGGGGGTGGGGGGGGACAAAACAAAGGTCGCAAGTCTCGCGCATCCCGTAGAATTCTTACTTCTGCTTGCTTTTTATTTTAGTGAAATCTGGTTTATCCAGTTAGTTACTGGGTGTTTTACAAGTCCCGTTTTCATATCTCCGCTTTTGCTCCTCGGAATCTCATGGATGTTCCAATTCAAGAGGCACTGACCCAATGCTGACGCACACCAGAGAGCCTCCTTCAAATACCGTGAATTTGACCAGGCTGGCTTTGTTTTTTTTCTTTAGCAGAAATTACTTCCTGTTTGAACCAGTCGGTGCCAGTGGTGCTGCGAACAATTTTCACAGTGGGGGTGTGTTATACTGCTGCTGCTCAGCCTGAGTGTCTGTGTGAGAGAATGTTGGTGAATGGAATGTTCGTGTGTGTGAGTGTCAGTTGGAGATGGCTGAGCAGCAGTGAGGCTGCTCCTGTTGGGGCTCAGGTGCTGCAATGCATACCATATGACCAGGGGCGCAACTAGACCCAAACTTCGGGGGGAGGAGGCTAAGACTTCCAGCCAGGGCTGGTCCTAGCCCTGGTCGCGCACGGTGCAACAGTCTTTTTTGGCGACCCTCCCCCATTACCTCCTTCTCCATGAATTCCCTCACTACCACTCGCAAACAATGCACCACATCTTTCTATAGCCCCTTTCTGACAAAAATTTCATTTTTAGGCTGAGCCTACTCGCTCTGCGAGGCATGATGTATTGGGGTATGCAGTGGAAGCTCCGCCCATATTTGTCATTGGCTTTTGTCATTGTCCTTCATAAATGTTGGCTTCTGATTCGTAAGTAGGCTTGTTAGTCCCTCCTTGGTACCGCCTTGTCTGCAATTGTTACCTCATAATGACTGGCCCTTTTACTTGGCTTCTTACACGGTCTGTGTTATATGTGGGTGAGCACTATGTTGTTTATTGACTAATGGGGACAAACAATGGCAGCTGCTTATTTGTATTTGCAGCGCGCCCACCAGTGGCGGTTTCTCCCCGAGGGTGTCGGGGCTCCGCCCCCGTTACTCATACGCTCATATTTTATTTTATAAAAAAATATTACTCATACGCTCATATTTTAGTTTATTAAAAAATCTGTTTTTTATGATGTCTTCTAAATAATATATTACCGCCGCCATGACAGTGGCCATTCGTTGTGGGGGCCAGCTGGAGGCATGTCACGTGACGGTCTCCTTGCATGCTCCCACTTGTGGGCCCAAAGAAGCCTAAGTGTTTGCCGGGCTGATAACCTCACAGCCCTGAAGGTTGTGATGTCATCAGCTCGGCAAAGACCTAGCTTCAGGGCCCAGTCTCCACCCCCTGATGGCGTGGAGGCAAAGTTAGCCCCGGGCGTTTTAAGTCCAAGCCCGGTATCGCTAACCCTCCACGTCAATCAGAGAGTGCAGCCCTTTCCCAACTCATTACAGGGCGTGGTGGGACCCACCCTGTGACGAGTTGGGAAAGGGGTGTGGCAGGCGGGAAGCCGAGGATTCGAGTCTGCGCAGACTCGACCTCAGACTGCTTCCCGCGCGTGGTGGAACTTTCAGGAAAGAAGCCACTGCGTCACGGTCACAGGCTGCAGTCCCCCGAGACAGTCCATTACTGCAGTGCACTGTTGCTGCTTGCTGGTGCCACCACAGCAGCACTGACTCGACTGCAGGGGACTAAAGTGAACTCAGGAGTCACCAGCAGCCCAGGTAAGGCCCAGGCGGGCATTTTTTATAGTTTATGGTAGAGCGGCGGTGGGGAAGCAGACTCGAGTCTCGCCAGGGTGGGTAAGTTTTTGTGAGTGGACTGCTGCACTCATCTGTGTTTGAGTTCAAAGTCACACATAAGACTCCCGTCAGTTCTGAATCACGCCTTTATTTAATGAGGTTGACATAACGAGGTCTATTGAGTTGGGCAATAGAAACATCTAATATTTTTATTTGTTTCAGGAGTTTTCATGCGCTGCCCTTTGCTTTATGGCTGCCTTGCAGTCGCAGCACAGGCATATGTATAAGAGCGCCAAGTGAAATGTTTGAGAAGTTCGAGGGTAGTTACAATGACACATTTATTCCTACTCCTAAAGCTAGTGGGTGCCAGTATCACTGGGTGCCTTCCGGTAGGCGCCATGTTTTTACTAGGCCTCATGAGCCGTGCACTTGCGCGCTCAGCATGCAGTGGGTTTGTCACACAAGTGCTGTGGCAGTGCTTAGCCCTGCTTCAGCCTGCCTGAGTGAGCTTTGTTGTAATAGAAGATCGGGGCTTAGTGCACTACTGTGTGGTGTGCCAGATTTAAAGCACTCCAGTGTAATGATTAGTCGGGGAATTTGGAACACACACGTATTGTGCTCATATGCTAATTGGCGCATTCTACATACCTTAATATGATATCACGAGTGTACTATATCTATGGCAGTGTTAGTTTCACTGATTCTTATTCTGTGGTTTGTGGGTATTATAGTACTGTGTTCACATACCTCTTGTTGACTGTGTTTATTTCCTGGTTTCCGCATTTTGTGCTGTTTTCCTGCGCTTGCCAAACTCTGCTTTGCAAGTTTTACCCATATTGTCCTCAGGCTGTTATTCTCAGAATTGCCACATTATGGTGTTGGATCCCATGTTATATTGGACACGTGGCAGTGTTTATTGGAGTGCCGTGGTCCTCTGCTTAATCATTGGAGTGCACACATTATAGTACCATGTTCATGTGGTCAGTCTCTAGACCGCATATATTACAGCTCCAGGGCCTCTGGAAATTGGAATAATGCAGCAGAGAAGGACCAAATTATGTGGAAGGATTGACTAATTTATGTGGCATGAAAAAAGCCAACTATGCAGCAAAGGAGTAATTATGTGGCACGTGCAGCAAGTCAATGAGCTGCTGCCGAAGAATCTTGTAATTCCAGTGGCCCTTATTATAGCATTACAATCTTGTGTTTATTATACCACAGAGTGTGTAGACAGTTGGCTTATGTTCCTAAACTATTCTCTTTAACTTGTACTCATTATAGTGCCGTTTTCTTGTGGGAAATCGCCTGTTGGCACCTTAAAGCAATGTCTACCTCTGTCTTTCCTCTGAGTTGTGTACACTGTAGTCCTGCTTTCTTTGTGTGCAGCTGTGTACTGTGCACCTCGCAGGAATATTATCCTGTTGCTTCCCTTTGAGGTGTGCACATTCTTGTGTTATTTTCCTGTGGTAACGTCCTGTGATGCGCACTGTGATTTTCTCATAGTATTATATCAGTTTTGCATATTGTACTGTTGTGTTCCCGTGAATTGTGCAAATTGTGGGACTGTTTTCCAGTGGAAAAGAGATGTGTGATATTCTATGTGGAAAAAGTAGGCATTTGACTCTGTTGGGCCATCTTGAATGCCACTTTATCTCACGTAGGCACTGGCTCAGTAGACAGATCCAATCTATTTATGCAACATTATTAAAATTAATTGTGGTTTATTGCAATTTAGAATGGTTCATTCATGAGGCCTTGGAACTGACAACAGTTTGAGGGGAGGCAGTGGCCTGTTTCTGTTTAGCACAGTGGCTTCCGAAAGTCTTGAAAATGCACCATTTGCCCACTCATTTTTCAAAATTTTCTCGGGGGGAGAACCCCCCCGAACTCTCCTTAGGTCGTTCATGCTCGCTCGCTACGCTCCCTCGCCGTGGTGTGCTTCACCACTTTCAAATGTCACCAGCCGCCACTGGTGCCCACTGCTTTCGTATAGAGCGCTATGACGCTCCAACTTTAAAAGCGGCTGCCCCCCTGCCCCCACAACACTCACGGCACTATGGCAAAGCTTTTAAAAAAAATTATATAATTACTTTTTAGAAGAATGCGGCGTCCACTTCAAAGACACAGCGCGCTCGCTCACCTTTTATTTTTTCGAAAACATTTTGCATGCTGAGCGCGGCGCCCGGTTAGGGACATCACGCTCAGTTTCATTTAAAAAAAAAAAAAAAAAAAATTATAATGTTGAGCGCTGCACCCTCTTCAGGGACAACGCGCTCTGTTTATTTATTTTTTACTTTATTGGTGAGCACAGCGCCCGCTTCACGGACACCGCGCTCTACATACAATACAATAGGTCTTCCTTTTGCTAAACTTTGACCTATTGGTATTGTAAATGGCAATGCCTTTTAATATAAAAGGCATTGCCATTTACAATGCAAGTAGCTCAAAATCGCTCTATTGCAGAGGTCTTCAAACTTTTTGATGCCGAGACCCCCCTGTCAAAACATTTTAGACGTAAGGACCCCCTCCTGACAAAAACTTCTGGAACCTGGTACAACCATCCTCGACAACCATAAAATTCCCCAATTCCCATGGCCAATCATTTTTATGGTGGGGGAACAATATTAAACAGTATTTAGCAAACCAAAAGTTTGTGGGTGACTGTGGATTGGTATCAGAGGCTTACTACACAGTTCAAACAAAAAGTCTCCAAAAAGAACTACCCAAAAATTCACAATGATACTTTTTCACAAATAAAACATATTTTGGCAAAAACGTATTTGGATTTTAACACCTTTCTGAACTAAAGTGATGAGTGTGCTTGTTTTTCTCCAGAGAGACGGTCAATCTGTGTTTGCACCTTATAAATACCAGTTTAACACCCAAATATAGCAATAAGCAACAAAACGGTGACCAGTCCAGCTTTGCAAATAGCCCTTACTGTGCAGCAACACGTGTCGCTGCTTTTTAGTAACTAGTGAACTGGTTGAGCTGTAAACACATTTTTTTTGTTACAATCAGCAGTTATGTGGCAGATGATTGACTATGTGGCAAATCTATAATTATGTGACAATCACTGCGGTTGCACAATCGCATAATCCCAGTGGCCCTGGGTATAATGGCTGTAATGCATGGGCTGCAACTTTAGTGCAAGGCATCCGAGGAGAACCATACTATATTTCATGGGATGCTGGTGGCTTGGCTTTTACAGCTGCTTGGAACTGGAGGTTGCTGAACATCATTCATCATCACTGAAACATGCCATTTACAGTCATTAATGATGAACTGTAAGGTCCAAGTAGGAAGCTTTCTTTAATTCCAGGGGAGGAAGTCATCCCTTATTCTTCTTTCACACTGTTTTTCTAAATAGGTTTTATTTTTAACATTATGAAAACAGACTTTTCTATTTTAGCAAAAACTGACTCCTGGTTATATTAGTTTGCAGCTGTTGTTGATTTCAGTCATGTTTGGGGGCGGCTGGAGGGCCTTGAGAGTGTGAGCGCTTCGGTGGGTCAAAGGTTTGGCTAAAAACTAAATATTCTGTACGTTTTTTAGGTCCTTCACCATCAGGTAGCTACATATAAATTAAGAGTCAGCTTAAATTAAAAATAAATAAAAAAAAGTGCTACTCAGTGAGCAATGCAATATAGTACATTATTAAACCTCTAGTAGTTAATCCACCTTAATAAACGGTCTGTGTGTAACTAGAGAGCCACAGAATTCAATCTTGGTTGGTGCAGTGGAGAATAGTGATTTGTGTATTTTTAGTGCTACTAGGTCACAGCCTGTGACAGAAAGCACTGTGAATATGTAAATTATTATTATACCTGTATTACACACAGTATAAGATAAAGTGCTACAAAAAGTACAAACTGTTTTACGATGAAATGGTGCTTCCAAAATATAGATTTTAGTAATACCCAGACCATACGCAATGCAATTTTTGTACATAACTGTCCCTTCAACACCTCCTATGGGATAGAAAGCGCTATGTAAATTCAATTACAATTAAAAGCATGCACTTCATAGCTCAGTTGTCCATTCAGAAACACCTTTTCTAGTAAGGTCTTTCAGTACATTGATACTTTCTGTGAAAATGTATTTGAAAATGAAACTGAAGTACCCCAACATTTTAACTTTTTGTCAGCTCCCATAAAATGCATCAGGGCTACTGATCTGCTGATAAAAAAGTCAGCTACAGGAAAGTCAGAATAGGAATTCGCAATGTGCCTGCCAGGTAAGTGACAGTTTACAGAAGTAATCTGTAATGCATATTACTAGGTGTTTGGGCACTTCTCTCGGTATAAAACACTCCTATTCTTCCAACACATTTCACCACAATTTCTTTTCCAGCCTGCCTGCCCTACCACGGCTTTCCTTTTTAGGTCCAGCCTCGACAGCGCTTGCGGTGTCTGCAAGACCTGTTGTATCTTCTTCTATTGGCTCTGGCACACCCACCGATTGCCATTGGTTGTTATATGTGGCATTCAGAAATGCTGGGTTGTTATAGGTGCATTTCTGTAAATGTCCCTTCTTTGTGTGCTTTGCTCTCTTTCCGGAGATTTCAGTTAGAGAACATTTTTGTTGGCCATCACACTGTACAGCTGTGATGCCCCCCCCCCCCCTCCTGTATGGGCATTGCAGCCTTATACACAGGTTGGTTCCCTCCCACCTCACTGCTCCCAGCTGCACGTCTTCCTAAGTGCTTCTCCTTCACAGAGCTTGTTTTGGTTAGCCTACCTTGTTTCTCTGTGAAGCCTCTTGCCATATTATAAAATTGTACCATAGCGTGAAAGGGTCCTTATTTACAAGGCAGCGTTAAGCCACGTTTAGTGGCTTAACGCTGCCTTGTAAATAAGGCCACGTTTAGTGGCTTAACGCTGCCTTGTAAATAAGGCGCAGCCCCTATCACCACCACAACGTCGATAAAAGTGACGTTGTGGTGGCGATAGGGGATTGTACATATGCCCCACAGTTTACCACATGTTCCGAGGATATACAGCAGCAAAGACATAAAAAAATTACATTTACAATTTCCCAACCAATTTTGCATGTAGGAACCAGGAAAGGAAATGTTCATGACGCAGCCTCTGGAGAGAAAAGAGAAAAACTCATGCATTTTCACACTTTCCACGAGAGTGCATTAACACCCGCACTTTAAAGGAAGTACACAACGCCTAATCCTTGCACTTTCTGTTCGGACGAAAAGCAAGCGTCTGCACTTTCTTCACATGAAATCTTTTCAAACAGCAAATACAAAACAGCGTCGCACTCACACAAGATAAAAAATCACCCCAAAAAAAGAGATATGTATTGTCTCTGTCAGTTGTTGTTACAGAGATGGCTAAACTGGCAATACATCAGCAAGACAGTGCTTAATTTGTGAAAGAATGAGTAGTGGTGCCCGAAGCCCTGCTCAGAAGCCGACGACAGGTGCAATTAAACGTTTGCGCACCGAATACCTGCAACTACAGACACTCCCTGCCCCTTTTTTCCAGACCGCACTTGCGGGTTCGTGTTTTCTGTTTGTGACTGCTTGCCGGTTTTTCCCTCTGTCTTCCCAATCTATGTGTTTTCCCTTTCTTACTTGTAAATATGTGATACAGAAAAATAAGTGCTGGTCTCCAAAAATAAGTGCCTATTTTCCCCACCGGTAACCACCGGTTCAAATTAAACACTGACGCTAAACAAGTTTGGCTCTCAGGAATCAATGGCCAACTTAGAGTCACAGTCCGTTGTCTCGTATTTGTTGTGTTTAGGACACTGGGCCAGCGCTTAATTTGTAATAAACATAAGAATAGCGGCCCACATTTTTCTTAGCAGCCCACAGCTAGCGCTCTACTGAATGCTGTGCTTACTGATCACCAAGGATCCTAGTCTTGATTCCACCTGTTTTTTTTTACCACCACCCTTCTTTCCGTGTCTCTTTAACTCACTTTTGCTGGTTGTTTTTCACGCTTATTTTCTCCATTTGTCACCGCTTTCTATTGTCCTCCCCTTTCTCCCTTTCTTTCTCCGGGTCAGAACCTGATGAAAAACAGTCTCCAAATATTAATGCATGTGGCCACCATGGGCAATCAGTGTGGGATTGGGATCATAATTAGGCCGGGCACTTCCAAAAAAAGTGGACCACATTCCAGAAACGTTAATTTTTTTGTACTTGGCCACTGGCAGAACAAGCATTTGCAATGCAATAGGTCGCGCAATTGAGAGATTTTGGCCTATTGGCATTGTAAATGACAATGCCATTTATTTATGTGTTTACAAAACACCTGTAATAATAAAAGGCATTGTCATTTACAATACCAATAGGTCAACGTTTCTAAAATGCGAGACCTATTGCATTTCAAATGCTTGTTTTTCTTGCTCCTTACTGGCCTTCAACACCTCCTCCGGGATAGTAAGCACTATGTAAATATATTTACAATTTGAAGCACGCACTTCACAACTCATCACAAAACTTCCAGTGATTGGATCAATGAAAGCCAGTACCGGCTCCCAATCATTCTTTACAGCTGCAAATTGCCCTTTACATTTTCAGATTAACTGGTAGCACATCTTTCCGTTCCATTCAGACAAGCAGGCATCCTGGACGGAAACCTTGTTTAGCTGTCTGATCAGCTCTGGTTTCACAAGGTAACACTCCCAGAATGGCATTACAGCTTTGAAAACTTAATTTCGTAATGAACTGTACGGGGACGTTTGTTTTTTCCAAGAGTCTCGGCAGAAGTGAGGCCCGGGAATGCGCGACCCCCTTCCCATGACTCCACGGCCCCCATGGGGGTCGCGCCCCACAGATTGAAGACCTCTGCTCTATTGCAAGACCTATTGCATTGTAAATGCTTGTTTATAGGGCTACTCATAGTTTACTCACACTCAGTTCTGTGATCTGCATGGTACACGTTCTTTGTAGCAGGCACATTAACCCTCTGCACTGTGTTTGTGACAGGAGTGCCCAAGTGAGTGCACGGTGCACGATGCAACAGTGTGAGAGTAGGGTGAGAGGAGTGACTGCAGGGTGAGTGAGGTAACCATATGAATTTGGGTGCGGAGGTAAGTGCAGAGTTGGATGAATGAATGTATGATTAATGATGGGCTTGTTTGAGTGAGATTGCAGAGTGAGCTGTGAGGGGGACAGGTGAGTAAAGTGTCACATGAGTGCAGGGTGAGTAGTGTGCTTGTGTGACTGCAGGGTGAGGTACAGGGTGAACAGTGCAAGTGCATTGTCATTGTAAGTGCAGAGTGATCACTGTGAGTGCAGAGTGAGCAGTGTGCTCATGTGACCGCAGGGTAAGTGGAGGGAGAATGGTGTGAGTTCATGGCGAGTGACATAAGTGCAGTGTGGTCACTGTGAGTGCAGGATGAATGGTGTAAGTGCATGGTGATCAGTGTGAGTGCATTGTGATCGCTGTGAGTGCAGGGTGAATGGCGTGAGTGCATGGTGATCAGTGTGAGTGCACTGTGATCACTGTGAGTGCAGGGTGAGTGTGAAAGTGAAGGACGAGAATGAGGAGTGAGTTGTCTGAATGCAGGGTGCATTCCCAGACACTTGAAGTAACTCAGCATGTTATTGAGGGCTGGCGTAGGGTTTCAGATATAAGTTTAACGATTGCTATTATGGCATTATTCAGGGTCAGGGACGGACTGGCCATAGCAGGCACCAGGCGGTTTCTCGGCGGGCCGGAAGGGTGGGGGCCGGTTTTGGACCAGTGGGGGCCGGTTTTGGTACAGGGGGCCAGTTTTGCAGCAGTGCTGCAATATCGGCCCCTGTACCAAAAGCTGCTGCAGTGTTTTCCACGCCTCCCCACCCTCGCCCCAGTGGCTGGTCCGACTTAATTGCCAAGGCCGGTTTGCATTCCCAGTCCGGCCCTGTTCAAGGATCGAGGGTGGAGGAAATAAATATTGTGCTCATCCTGCAGCAAACTTCCAGTCTTGTGATTAGGGTTGCCAGCTCATTATATTGATGTCCCAGGCTGTACAAAAATAAGCAGTCACCTAAAGCCTATTTTCAGCACTTATCTGTGCATACTTGGAACAGCAAATATAAATAGAAAGCATTTTTAATTGTGTTCTAGGGCTGCCTGAATGATCCATGACTGATAATTGAAGGGAACAAAGACAGAAAAGTCACATTACAAATGAATACATACTATTTTGTTTATAACCCTATCATTGTCAAGACGAGGCCTTTGCAGGCTCTTTAAACAACAAATGATTGGTATTTTTCTTTTGGCAATCCCACTTTATATTCCTTTTCATGAAATGCATTCTCACACTATGGCCTTAAAAGTTAAATACAAATGTAAGAATAGGGAGAGTGGGGGCCCAGGGGGTACTGGAACCAGAAAAAAAAACAACTAAGCCTCGGTAACCAGTTTACAAAGGTATGTTAATATGCAAATGGTCTTTAAAGACCTGTGAAAAACTCGGGCGTGCCGGAGATAAGACTCCAGACACTGCCCAGCCGAGCCCACGGCAGGTCGAGCTGCAGTAACCCGGGCTGAGAAACACGACAGGGGGGGGCTGAAGCCCTTTTAGCCCTATGGGCGTTGCGCGCCTACATATGACTGAAGTCATAGGGATTGTGAAAAATCCAAGCGTCACACCCATTCAGCAGGAGAGTGGTATATAGCCAGTGGTCTTTTTTGGAACACTGGTGTGCTAACGCACTGTCATTCATTGACAGCACATCTTCCATTGAAGCTGCCACAAAATTTGAATAGACACGTAGTTTTATTGGTAAAACTGTATAGCACAAATGAAAATATTTGCAAATCAGGTTTCAGCTAATATTTATCACTTGCACGTCACCAATTAAATCGTCTTGATTTGTTTTGATCCTATTAAAATCTTTGGGCCTGATTTAGATTTCGGCAGACGGGTTACTCCATCACAACGCTGACTGATATCCCATCCGCCGAAATGCTGACGGATATCCCATCCGCCGAAATATAAATCCCATAATATCCTATGGGATTTATATTTCAGCGGACGGGATATCCATCACCGTTGACGTGACGGAGTAACTCGTCTGCCAAGATCTAAATCAGGCCCTACGCTTCCATCATACTTCAAAATTATAAACAAATTTGCTTCATTTGTGTTTTCCTTTTTGCTGATATAATTTGAAATATGTGTGTCGTTCATTTATAGGTATTTAAATATTGTTGCGTATTAGAAAAATAGGAGATGACTGGACCTAGGGAGTTGAAGAAGTGGTCTCAAGCAGCGGTATATTAAAGCAGGGTCTCCTGTCAACCTGTGGGCTGGTTAGCTCTTTGCTTTGTCCTCCTCCTGTGACCAATAGATTAGATCCTTCTGGTAGTAGGCACAGTAGAATCTAGTTGCTTTTATCTCTCTTACTTGTCAAAAGTAGAGATGAAAATCAGGGGGCAGGAAGGAAATGTTTCCAGTGGCGGCTGGCACAGATCGGGGGTGGGAGGGTGTGGGGGGGGAGAGAGGGGGTAAAGAAGAAAAAAAACGTACCTTATTGCTGCTCTCTCCACGTCGTCTCCGGAACAGGAACACAGAGCAGCACCCAGGCTCCCCTGAGCCAATCACAACGCTGCAATGCAGCGTTGTGATTGGGCTGAGCGCCGTGGTTCGGCACTCAGACGGGGACTGAGGGCCTGGGCATGTTCTCCACACAGGCTGTAATGCAACCTGCGTGGAGACCATGCAAAGTGCGCAAGGCTGTTTGGCCGGCCCTAGACTGCCGGCCAAACATTCATGCACACTATAGGAGGGCAAACCACTCCTCTCCTCCCCTGCTCTGTCAGTAGAGCAGCCCCGCCCGCAAAGCAGCCACAACAAGGAACAAATAAAATAACAACTTAGAGTTATCATCATTTTATTTTTCCTTTATCTATACTGCTTTAATAGCAGTGGGGCGACGCTCCTCCGCCTTAGCAGAGGAGCCGCATTATCCCTCCTCTTCCCGCCAGAAACCCCACCTCGCTGGGTTGATGAGAAAAAAGTGAGGGCAGAGCCTCAAGGCACAAATTTCCCTCCAGGCCTTCTATTTTCAGTGCCATTTTGAGGGTTTCTGGGACCCCGGGCAAGACCTATTTTGGGAGCCTCTGTTCAGAAAAGCTGTGATTTTTTTTGTCTATTTTCAGTTAACGTATGGCCTTGTGATGTCAAACAACACTGAATAAAATGTTACCCTTTTATAAATGGGAGCCCCCGAAAGCAGACCAAAGCTGAAGCTGCCCAGCGTTTGCCAGACAAATAGTACAAAAATGATGCTTAAATAAGCATTGATAAAACCATTTTTTTTGCAGTTGGATCTAAATATTTTGTCATGCAAAACCATATTTTGCGTACAAATCAGTGTCTAATCAGCCGGTTCCTCCCATTCTAGGAAAAACACAGTAAGGGTGACTTGGTAGATTCTTAGTGGACCCGTGCATAATATCAAAACCTGCACATGGTGCTTCAGATTGTAGCTTTTATTGATAAATATCGGTAATCACAAATAAATCTCTCTTCACTACTGGCCCTCTTGCTGCAACAGTGAAGATGAAAGCACTACTTTGAAGATTTTCACCGTTGTATTGAATGAAAAAAAGTCTGCTTAATTCTATTCCCCTGTCTTGTCCCTCCTTTCTTTCTCTGACTCAATAGTGAGCTCCATCTCTGCAGAGTAGGCAAAATTCGAAAGGATAGCGAGGTAATGAGAATGTCACAGCGAGGTATAAAGCAGAGGGAGAAGCGAGGTGGAGACGGAGATGATGTAGAGAGATAGGAGAGATAATGGCACACAGGTAGAAAGAGAACTGTAAGGAAGCCAGACATAAAGATATGGGAAGGTAGGAATAGGTAGATAGAAAAATGGATGTAGAGTGAGAGAGAAGATTTTGGTGTGAGGTAGATACATAGAGAGAGCTAAGGATAATGAAATGTAAATAGAGGGGTGGGGTACACCCAGGGGCGAAATAGGGGGTAAGTTGAGGTAGGGGAGAAGAGTGGAAATTGAGACAGAGGAAGAGTGAACGTGTGAAGAAGAGCAAGAGTGTTGAAGTAAAAGGATGTAAAAGGAAAGAGGCAGAGCTGTGAGGCAGAAAAGGTGTGTTGAAAGATGGGCCAGAGAGAGAAAGATGAAAGATAGAGAGAAAAGGCAATGGGAGTTTAAAAAGAGCGCTAGAGGTAGAGAAAGAACAAGTGAAAAATGAGTAAGGTTATGAGAGAATTCACATAGAGGGAATAGAGCCAGTAAGAAGTGGAGAGGTGAGACGCTGATCAAATGATGGGGGAATATGAGATGTTAGGTAGTGAGAATGAGAGAAATGTGGGGTGAGAAAGATGACGTTGTATATGAGATGTGAAGTAGAGAGAGAGGGAGACGAGGAAGAGAGTGGTGAGGGAGAGAGATGTGTGAGAAAGGCAGAGAGAGGTGATGCATAGAGATGGAGTGGGAGGTAAAGAAAAAGATGAGGTTGAGAGAGAGAGGTAAGGTAGATGGAGGAGATAAGTAGTGCAGTAAGATGAAAAAAACTGCCAGTTGCTGAGGAATGGGAGAGGTAGAGGCAGGGTAGGGAGGAAGAGATGTGGAGGTAGACACAGAGAGTAGGGGACACAGAGAGGTAGAGACTGCTGGGACACAGTGAGATGTATTTGGGATAGAGAGGTGAGGTAGACAGAAATGTAGTAGAAAGGGCTTAAATAGAGATTAGGGGTTGGAGCAGGTAGTATGATAGAGGCACGCAAGGCTCAACCACGTGTGCCTCTACCACGCAGCCTGAACCACGAATGCTACTTAACCACACATTCCTTTACTGCGCATGGCTTTACCACGCAATGGTAAAGGCATGAATGGCAAGGGTGTTTGCGTGGCTAAGTTCGCCACTACTCCGACCCCTCTCCCCCTGCCCTAAGCCCTAAATTACAAACCCCCCACCTGCCCCCGCCCTTAGCTCTAAATTACAAGCTCCCTACCTGCGCCCCAGCGCTAAGCCCTAAATTACAAACCCCTACCTGACCCCCAGAGCCCTAAAAACTTCCCATTCCTTAACTACTCCCCCAAACCCAGCCCTTAAAGCTACCCTGACCACCTCCCCCTCCCCGAGCCCTAAAAACTTGCCACTGACTCACCCAAAAGCGACCCCCAGACCCGAGCCCTAAAAACTTGCCACCGATCCCCCCAGCCCTAAATTACAAACCCCCTACCTGCCCCCAGCCCTGAGCCCTAAAAATGGCCCATTCCTTAACTACTCCCCCAAACTCAGCCCTTAAAGCTACCCCAAACCCTTCCACCCCTGAAAGCGACCCCCAGACCCGGCCCCAGCTCCACTTACCTGTCCGAGTCCGCTTCCCATTCCGACGCTCCTGTTCCAAGTCCCCACCCATCCCGAACATTAGAGCGCATTTGCCTTAACCACGCAGATGCGTGGTTTAGGCAAATGCGTGGTTCGGGCAAGGGTTGTTACGCTTGCGAACTTTCGGAACTCGTGGCTCTGGCCGCGTAGTTCCGGATGTTTCCCGTAGGAGCATAAAGGCCCTGCGATCTGTGGAGAGAGAGGGAAAGAAAAGGGATGAGGTAGAAGAGCTGGGGTCAAGTAAGGGGAGATATCAGAGACAGAACGATAGGTGAGGCAGAGAAAGACAGGTATAGAGTAATAATAAAGATGACAAAGGTAGTCTGAGAGAGAGTAGATAAATATGGGCAGCGATTTAGTGATTGGTGAGGTAGAAAGAAAAGGGGCACAAAAAGATAGAAAAAGAGAGGAAATAGCAATGGGTGAAGTACAAAGAGAAGGAAGAGACAGAGAGAGGTGATGTGACTAGAGAGGGGTGGGGAGAGGTCATATGTAGGACACTGCCAGACTCCTACAGAGATGTGAGGGGTGATAATGGCTCTTCACATCTGGGCTCCAGCAAGGCAGCTCTTGCTCCATAGCTGTCCCTCACCTGGATCAATCTGCACTTATTATGCGACCGCTGCCGACGCAGACTGGTCCCACACACTAAGCAGCAAGGGAAGGGTAGGGACACTGCCAGCCCCACTCTGAGGATGAGGAGGAGGCCGAGGCCAGCTGACCCTGCTGCAGTTGTTCAGAGGGCACCTAGCCCCCCCCCCCGACCACTGGCGATGCTGGACAACTTAGCTCAATCCAAAACCATTGAAAACGGGCATCATTGAATTAAAAATAAAAATGGCCAACACATGGACCTCATTCACTGGCCTACCATCCACTGCCCGGTTGTAGTATAGTGCTACTTTCTGACATGGTCACCCCCCAGCTTTGCTCACTGGTACTGCTATTGTTGATTGGTAGTGCACTGGGTCCCTGCTAACCAGGCCCCAGTGCTCTTTCCCCTAAAACCAGACAAACGCTCAATTGTAATCCAATTGGTAAAGACTTTAGCACCCCAGCAAGTCCCTAGTAACTGGTACCCCTGGTACCCAGGGAATGGTTACTAAATAGGCTCCCTAGGGGCTGCAGCATTCATTATGCCACCTTAAGGAAAACACTGTGGAAGGTCTGGATGGAAAAATAGGCGATGAGGCTGAATATACTTCTTAGTGGTGAAATCTTTTATTATCTTTATGGCATTGAAATTATAACAACGCATCTTCTCTATTAATTGGTTGCTCTTCTGTGGCTTTCTGAAACTTCTGCTTTGCTATCTTCTTTTCCAGTACGTCCCCTTCTATTAAGAGGGGGCCACCCGGAGGCTCAATAGGAAAAAGAGCAGCAGTACGTAGGAGTTCTTTCTTCAATACTTAAAAAATTTGAAGCCGTCACCACACCCAGTAGTTTGTGGTTCTGTGGTCGGAACTATCACTCTTAGTGAAGGAGTACATGCATTCTAGTCTTCCCTTAGTGTTTTGCTTTCCTTGGGTCGTTTGCTAGGTCCTCCTCTATCCAACTATGGGAGGGAACACTGTCTCTTGATGGCTATTTCCCTCTTCTACCCTTCCCTCTTCCTAGTGACCTACAGAAGAAGTATGAGGGATACTAAACTTAGGATACGCTCTGTTTCCCCAAAGCAGAGACTCTTCGAACTCGAAGAGTACTTTAATAAATAAACAAAAATAACAGTAACGAAGGGGAAGAGGGGATTTAAACAGGATATTGGCTAGGGAACAAAGCCAAGGAAAATAAACCACAACACCAACACCCAGCTGTGCGTACCCACCCGTGTACCCGTACCACCCCAACCGCCCCTAAAGCTGTCCAGCCCTTTCTCTCGTTCATGTACCTGCGTCTGCCGCAACTCTCTTGAATATCGGCCGCTCGTCAGCTCCCTCCGTGGGGGTCCACCACTCTTCACTCCACGAGTCTAGGGCCTCGTTGGAGTCGGCATTGTCCTGTACCTGTTCAGCAATATCCACTGGCGTTCCGCTCCCATGTCCGTCCTCTCTCTCTGTATGCTTGTCTTCTTCCTGATGGTCCCGTCCCCTTCCTGCAGTGACTGCCTTTTCTCCGTCCTTCCAGCTCCGGGATTAGTACGTCGGGCTTTGGTCTCCTCTCCTCTGTTGGAGACAACGGTAGTCGCTTTTTAGTATCAGTGTTCTTCTATTTCTCATAGTCCTTTCTTTATTTTCACAGGTCAGGCACGGAGATGGGAAGAAGGCGAGGAAGACATCGGAGGAACGTAGGATATGTAAGGGGGTTAAGCGGGGTCGGGAAGCGTCTCCTCACACCCACCACAAACTGCATGCAGACTGCCATTGCAGGATGCGTGAAATGGTGCAAGCCATTCCTAAAACACAACATGGCCCACTCCGTGTGCCATGCCCATTTACACTGCATGTACTATATGTAAGTCACCCCTACAGCAGGCTTTAGAGCCCTAAGGCAGGATGCATTATGTTACATGTGAAGGCATATCTGCATGAGCAGATTTGTCCCTGTAATGCCTAGTTCCATTGCTAGACATTGCAAGTGATCAGGAATCCATCTTAAAGACATGTAATAGGCACTGGTCATTACACGTTACCCAGCTACATGATGGCTTCACTGAAAGTAATGGTGTTTGGTAGCAAACACCTTGTCTTAATAAATATATACTGATGCCAGTATCAGACTTATTATGACATGCACCCAGAGGGCACCTTAGAGGTGACTTCTGAAACCCTACTAGTCACATAGTGTGCTGCCTGACTGGTATCTTTCAGCCTGCCACAACAGACGAGTTTCTGACCCCCCTGCAAGATGCAACCTGGCTTCCCCCAGACCTGGGGAACGCCACCCCCTGCCCTGAGGGCCATTTGGCACCAGAGCAGGTGGGAAATTAGATAGTCAGAAAATGTGTCACACGTACAGGCTAGGCACACCCCTGAGGTGGGCCACCTGAAGCAGACAGTCGAAGAAGGGTTTCACCATCTTAGTTTTGGTGAAACTAGGAATTCTGGGTCAGCATTATGCCCACTCCTCACAGGAAGTGGGCAAAAACACATATAGGGGGTGTTGATACCTCAGGGGTAGGTAGACCATTGGCTACTGCCCTACACTCCCCAAAATGCCCCTTAATTCAGTATTTAGGGGTCCCCCTGACAGCAGAGAGACAGATTTGTCTCCCTGGAAACAGAAGAAGGACAAAGAAGAGCCATCATCGCGAGAACGGAGGACCTACACTGAACTTTGCATCAAACCCTGCCTGACTTCTGGTACCTCGACAATTACAAAGACCCGACTTTTCCAAAAGCTGTGCATCTTCCTCAACACTGGGAGGACTATCCAGCACTAACGCCAACCATCTAGCATCTCCCTTGGGGTGGAGAAGCCACCCTCCTGCATCTATAGAGACGGACCACACTTGTCAGGTACACCGTTTAGCTGGCCATCAGGCCCACTATGGAAGTATCACACCAGGAAGAGTTTTTATTTGGTTCCAGGAGGTCGTCCCCATCTCTCTACTAAGTTTTGTGATGCAAGACCCTCCAGGAGCCCCCCTTCACCAATACCCTAGGTACCAGAGCACGTGCAGCAGCATAGGCTTGATAAGTGTCCAGCCCAGACAGCACAGGCGTCAAAACTGACCTGCATGATGAGGGACTTCAGGACTGACGAGGTTTACATTGAGAGTGGGCCTGCTGTCTTTTTTCCCTTCTTCTATACAGGTCAAACCAAGAACTGTGAGAGCCTCCAATGCAAGTGGCTAGCCGGCCAAACCCCTCTGCACTGCCCGGGTTCACGACAACTCAATGCGCCCCCTTGTTCTAAAGACCCTCACGAGCTGAGCCCCCCTTTGGGTTCTGCCGGACTTGTGCCCCATTCCCCACTTGCAGCCTTTGTTTTCAGGTGCCAATTGACTTCAACGGTTTAGCGCTTGAGGCTACCAACCTGTCCAGCACCTCTGCACCCGGACATGCCAGGACAGGTAAACTAAAACTGCTGGTGGTTCTTTGGTGGTTCTTTGCACCTCAAGTTCTAAAGGGCATCCCCGAACTTCGACTACAACTATATGTTTGCAGTATATGTCTCTCCTCCCGTAGGATAACATTACCGCATTCTAGGCTCATACTACAAAAACAGTTATTTGCATATTTTACAGTTTTCTTGTAAAATCCATAACTCCAAAAATATTTACCTGATTCCAGATGATCTTGGTGTCTAACATTATATAAAAATGTGTTCTTTTTATAAATTTATCTTGGATTTCTTCTTGAGTGTGTCTATCATTTATTGACTCTGTGTGTGCAACAAACACTCTCCTTGGATAAGCCTAAGCTGCTCAACCACAATACCACAAATAGAGCACTTAGGATTAAGTAACCCCTGTAAACCAATAAGGGTCAGCTGGACTTTTTACATGGTGTGCCTTACATTGGTCCACTGTATAAAAAGACAGCTTCCTACACTGGTTTTCCATTCCAACCCTGGT
Organism: Calotriton arnoldi; assembly: GCA_963921515.1. Classification (NCBI taxonomy): domain Eukaryota; kingdom Metazoa; phylum Chordata; class Amphibia; order Caudata; family Salamandridae; genus Calotriton; species Calotriton arnoldi. The sequence continues at coordinate 407,072 of CAWUFW010001349.1, read as the reverse complement.
GCAAGGTGTCTGTTTGCAAAAAGACCTATTGCCAGCTTAAAGTTTTCGTAGAGCCGACCAACTACTTAGCATTGGTTGGCTTTATTGTCACTCTTATTTGCTTACTTCTTCTTTGCTAGCTTGTGTGTGCCTCCTCTCCTCTTCTTGTATTTGTCCCTCCCCTGGAGCAACTCCTCATTAGATATGTCCTTCCACTACTTATTTTTCAGTCACTACTTTTTTCTTTTTGGTTAGTACATGTGTTTTCCAGCTGTCTCCCTTTTTGCTTCTCTTCCCCACTCTGCTGCACTCTGTGTTGCTCTCGCTTGTATGTGTATTTCTTCCCCGCCCCCTCTGTGTTGCCCTCACCCCCCTATGCTTCTTCTCCCCTGCATTGCTTTTTTGCCTATGTGCTTCTCCACGCCCAGCTCCACATTGCTCTCTTGCCAGTGGACTTCTTCCACCCCGCACTGCATGTTCCTCTCCCTTCCCTTCCCGCTATTTCCAACAGTGTTGCTTTCCCCACCCGCGCTCTGTGTTGCTTTCTTCAACTTCTTTTTTTTTTTTTTAAGTATTTTGTGCTACTTTAAAAAAAAATTACCTATCCAAGTTGGATCATTAAATAAAATGAATAAAAAGCACCCACGTCATTTTATAGGCATGCGCACCCGTGGTGTGCACACCTACAAAATGACGTGGCCGGTCTTGTCATAGGCAGTTTGTTTACATAGTCTCTAGCCGTGCTGCACAGCATCGCTAAACACCATTGGCAAAGTCAATAGGTCTCAAAGGAAAGAAGTACTCGCTTTGCCAATGCTTGTTTTTTATTCAAACACACCTCCCCAGCTACTCTGCTGCTCTTCTCCTCCCTGCTGTTCCTTGTCCCAACTGCTCAGTAATATTTGCTTTTTGTCCTCTTCCCTTGACCGCTCTAGACTTTGCTCCCCCACCTCTCCCCATTGAGTTCTTTTGTTTATTCATTTTAATCTAAATAACGCTCTTTTACACACTTTTTATACGTTTTTTAATTTACTGCTACGAGATTGGCAACAGACAGCTTCGAATAGTAAAAGAAAAAAAGAAAATGATGGCGGGTTGTGTCATGATACACAAGTGCACGCACACGTGCAACATTACTCCAGGCCGGTGTGGTGTCATCATGGCTATGGGGTGGTGTCATGATACATAAGTGCACGCACACATATGCATCATTACTCCAGGCCATTGTGGTGTCATCATGGATATGGGGTGGTGTCATGATACATAGGTGCCTGCACGCATATTCATCATCATGGTGGGGCTCACTTCTTTTTGCCAATACAATTCAGAATTGGCATTAATCTTTTTTGTCATTGTTGTACAGCGTTGGCAGAAATATTGGCAAAACCAAAAAGAGAGACCTTTTGGCTTTGTCAGATCTTGTTACTAAGGTGGAGGACAGAAATGAAAGACCGCCAGCCCTTAAAATTAGGGTAGTTTAGGGTACAATTTTCTGCCTTTGAAACAGGGTGAACAACTGTGTTTCTGTGAAGGATACCTACGCTATTTTTTCGGTTTCTGTGTTTAATTTACAAACAAATAAATAAAAGACACATAGTGGCCCAAAGTTTTTCTTAGGAGTCTGCCACCAGTGCTGCTGAATGTTTTTTTTGCTGAATACAAGGGCTGCCTGGTTCTGATTCCACTGTAACAAGCAACAATGTCTCAAGGGTATCGTTTCAAAGGACAAATATACAAACATGTGTAATGACACAGTTAATTATACAGGATTTAATCCATAGGGGAAAGAAACCAGGGAAACATTTCATGTAAGCGTATAATATATTTTATGTAATATACATGTTGGACATATTAACTTCATATATTCAAGCACATGGGTCAGTAGCACTGCGTTACATTCAATGGCATGTAACCAACAAAATACTGTGCACAAGTGCTCGTGAAGTGTAGTGACGGCGCAAGTGACACATGACGTGGTATAAACAGTGAGAAAGATGGGCGCAAACAGCAGGTGAGATAAAAAACCACGATTTACATGTTCAGGATACCGCGACAATAAATGACAAGTAAAATCAATTTTAAATGTGTAGGGTATCCGTGGGTGGGGGCGCCAAGAGTTCCACTGTGGGAGTCGACGGCGTTTCGGCCTGCAAAAGTCTTAGGCCATCATCAGGACCAGGTTACATTAGTTCAATTGCAGTGTCTTAGCGTCCAAGAGGGATTAATCCCAGAATTGGGCTTGGACCGGTGAGAATGCTGCTGGAGAGTTTCAGTCCTGACTCCTGCCGGCGACCCGTGATTCATTCCTGACAGATAGACAGACTCTTCGGCTGTTCGCTGTCCTACATCCAGATATTTAATATCCTTGAAATTGAAACTCTCCAGCAGCATTCTCACCGGTCCAAGCCCAATTCTGGGATTAATCCCTCTTGGACGCTAAGACACTGCAATTGAACTAATGTAACCTGGTCCTGATGATTGCCTAAGACTTTTGCAGGCCGAAACGCCGTCGACTCCCTCAGTGGAACTCTTGGCGCCCCCACCCACGGATACCCTACACATTTAAAATTGATTTTTCTTGTCATTTATTGTTGCGGTATCCTGAACATGTAAATCGTGGTTTTTTATCTCACCTGCTGTTTGCGCCCATCTTTCTCACTGTTTATACCACGTCATGTGTCACTTGCGCCGTCACTACACTTCACGAGCACTTGTGCACAGTATTTTGTTGGTTACATGCCATTGAATGTAACGCAGTGCTACTGACCCATGTGCTTGAATATATGAAGTTAATATGTCCAACATGTATATTACATAAAATATATTCTACGCTTACATGAAATGTTTCCCTGGTTTCTTTCCCCTATGGATTCAATCCTGTATAATTAACTGTGTCATTACACATGTTTGTATATTTGTCCTTTGAAACGATACCCTTGAGACATTGTTGTTTGTTACAGATTATTGCCCTGGTCTCTTTAGGGTTTATGGGCTACCTCCTGTAGTCTGTTACTGGTTCTGATTCCACATCATGCCTTTCTTCCTCCACCATACACTAGTTGTGACAAATTATACAGCAAAACACAGGCCACACATTATTGTGTTGGGAAAAACTGCTGTAAGGTCATTGATCTCAGCGATTCACATCTAGGGTTGACTTACAGATGATCCGGGTGTTCAGAGCTGTCTTAGGGAAATAGCGAACACCCATCCAGAAAAACAACCCAGAGCCACCAGGAATCACCGTAATTTGTAGTATCTCAACATCCGGTGCTCGTCATTTCACATGGGACTGTGGCCCCATACAATTCTTGGGGTGCTGCATCTGTGTCAATACAGAGCGATTTAAGGCCAACCCTCAGTTGTCAGGATACTAACTGTCCTTTTTGTGATAAAAGGATCGCTGTTTGTTCCTCTCATGGCCCCTTAAGGCCTGAGGAGATCAAATTTGTGATCCGATCTCCCATTCTTGGCACAAGTGTGTACTTTGTGAGTTAGGGTCGCCCTGTAACCCCACCTAGCTTCAAGTGGCATCTTACGACCCTGAGCCCCACCCCCCCACTTGTCCAGGTTTAAGGCAAGTTAGCTACATCCTAATGACGTTCATGCCCATACAATATTTTGTATGAATACTTAATTGCCCTGGACCGACAAATGGACCCCATATTGTGCAAAGAAGCCATGTGTCCTGGCACTAAGCAAGCATTTAATGAAGCAAACGCCCAAGTTCTTTGTGAATTTTTTCATTGTACATTTCACCCTTCTCCTTGACGTTTTGATGACTGAGTGGGCCCTGGCACCCCGCCTTTCATCCCAGGGAGTTATTGCAAACTTCCTGGTTGGCACTCAACCTGAAAATCGAGGTTCTCATCTCATGGCGCAGATGACCTCTGCTAGGTGCAGTTGCATCATTCCCCCCTGGTGTATCACCAGTATGTTGGGCGTCTTCTCGCTTGCCCTCAATAGGTGGTTCCTTTTTAGCTTCCAACATTGCCCATGTCATGTCGGTATGCTGATCCAGGTCACTTATGCGCTTTGGCAGTTGGTTCTATTTGTTGACCTTGCTGCCGAATGAGTGCCTGGTAACCCAGACTCTCGTATATGCGCATAAGGAAAAAAAACACACTTTTGAATGCTTGGTGGCACCTACTCTCTTGTCACGAACAACACCATGCTTGTAAAGAGTTTATTCTGTAATATCACACAATTATAGAGCTACAATCAAACCACTACACTTAGGCTGTGCTGCAAATGTGTGCCCGGCGTCATACACACTGAAGTATAGCATGCATACATGCAGCAGTAATTCTCTTAAAAAGGCCATTGTTTGTCACACCACCCAGCCCGCCTACACATAGGGATGCGATAGCACACCAGGAGCCAGGCTAATGAGCCACATTAATGTGCAGTGTTTGATTCCATCCAGTGAAGCTAGTGTGAGAGTGGCCCCTGTACCCTATTGATCGTTTTAGAAGTTCTTAATGAAATGGCCATGCAAGCTTCTCCCATTTGAATATCCTGAATGGCCAAAGCTTTCGGGCTACGGCCCTCTTTGGAGTGCTCCACCAAGTCACTGCATCCGAAAGAACAAAAGAAGGCCAACAATAATGCTGTCTTAAATAAAGATTCATCATATTCTGACGAATAAATGTCGCACAAAACACCAAAAATGCTTATAAGTACACTCAATTTGATTAGCAATCTACAATTAGATGCCATATGTTTATCTTGTGCTCACCCCTTCAAGGGAGTAGATAGCGAGATGTTGTGGGCTGCATCAGCCTGACCAGGCAGCTTTGTGAACTTGAGTATGACATTTCCTCTTGTAGCTGGCCAATAGCACAAACCACAGCACTCTCATGTCCGTGGAGCAGTGGTCGAAGTGGACGGGATCGGAGGGGCACTAAGTGCCCATACTTTTTTAATTTAGGAAAAACAGTTCCCCTAAGCGCATGAAATGCAAAAATAGAAGTGCAGGTACTCGCTACCTCAGAGTACCTGTTTACCTCTGAGAAGTGCTGGTACGCTCTCATTAGATGTATTGCACAAGTCCTGGGAAGTGCCGGCTCGCTCCCTTTCAAATTAAAGAAGTGCAGGTACTCAGTACCTGAGAGTACCTGCCCATTTAAAGCACTGGTTCCCCTACTTCTTGTGAAAAGACAACCGTCCCGGGACGGTTCATTCCGAGAGTTGAAATGCTTCAGCTGCAGTGTAAGGCAGAAAGTCTCCTCTGCTGTGAAAACCAAGGGTGTGGCAGACAGTCAAACAAGCCTTCTTGCTAGGGTGTCTGCTTGCCTAAAAGAAATGTGAATGTGCACAACTGGTTAATCTGCAAATGTAAAGGGTGCTTGGAAGCCAGTATTGGCTTTAATTGATGGATTTACTTGAAGTTTCCTGATGACACATTTTTTGTGAGTTGTATTGCAAGGGAGTTACCAGCTGAGATGTGAAGTGTGTGCTTTTAAAGGACAGTTATAAAACAAATTGCACTAAGTACAGTCTGGGTATTACTAAAATCTATATTTAGAAGCACTTTTTTATCTTAAACCTTTCTGTGCATTTAGTAGCAGTCTATCTTATACTGCGAGTAATGCAAGTTTAAAATAATGATTTACATGTTCAACTGATTTCTGTCACAGACTAGGACCTCATAGCACTAAACATAAACAAGTCACTATGCTCCACTGCACCAACCAGGATTCAATTCTTTGGCTCTCTGGTTACAAAGACCCGTGCAGTGCATTAACCAATAGAGGTTTCATAATGTACAATAGTGCATTTTCCACTGATTAACTTAACTTGTATTTATTTTTCATTTAAGCTGTGCCTTATACCATAGTTAGTTACCGGAAGGTAAAAGACTGAAAAAAGTTACAGAATACTTTGAGCCCCCCCCCCCATGCTCCCTCTCCCCGCCCCCTCTACGCACAGCATCACAGTTCCCATACTTTGTTTAATGCACTTTGACCACTGCCATGGAGGCTGATGCTCCTCCAGCCTGGCTGACTATAACTGACAGAAAGTGGAGAAACTGTTCATATAGCAGGTTCTGGTGCAGTGTGCCAATGCTAGCTCTTCCAGAGCCACCAGTCTTGGGTCCAAAGCACTATCCTCCACCCTACTTCATTAAAGGGCATCATCCTTGAATCTGCCTCATGGTAGGCTGCTCTGAATCTTTAATCTTTCGCACTGGAAACGAGAATGGGCATCAGTAACTGTGTTTAAGTCTTGCGCATGGCATGTGCAATCAGGCGCACCCTGACCAATTCGCTGAGAATTACTAACATGATGGGCATCTGGCTATCTGATAATTCACTGCATACACTACTGCCATGCAGTCAGTCCAAAATACCTCTCTCCCTCAGTTCATTTGGGCATAAAAGGAGAGCTAGCACATTGATGAATAGTTTTAGGACTGCTACATTGAGGGTGATGCCCCATTTACAGAAGGCGTTAGGCCATTTAGCTCTGCACACCAGTGTGTTCCAAGTATGGCACTGACGCCTTCTTGACCTGATGCATCAATGAACATCCTTAGCTGCTGCCTGGTCATGAGTGGTGCCCTCCAAGTTAAGGCCTCTTTGAAGTCCCTCATGAATGAAAGCCATTTGGCCGAGTCCATTTTTTGCCCCACAATTCAGCTGAATAAAATGGTGCTTTTTGCTAACCACTGATGTCACCCTAGCTAGTCTGTGCACAATAGCATGCCAACTGGAATGACTCCATCTGTGAAACTAAGTCTGCCGAACAAGCTATGGGTGGCACCTAATGTTGGTTTTTCTGTTGTTAGGATATTTCCTTACAGAGGGTCCAAGTTTGAGAAGTGATAAGAGGTAAATGCTTCAAACAGTGTCCAGTTATATGGCCTGGAATCTCTGAGAGTGAGTTGGACCCTGGGTCTTCATTGGTCCCAGCGGCACCTTAAGGTCCTTGCACATGTCCTGGAAAGATTCTAGTGTTACCTCAAAATCGGTGTCCCTGCTTTACTGATTAATAAAAAGTAATCAGGGTACTGCAGACACCTATTTGATGGCTCCTTCTCCTTGAGAGTCAGCACCAAGAACAAGCTGAATACATCAATCCCATCTTCGTCGCCAAAAATGTAGCAAAGACGTCGTACTTCAAAAGATCAATACTTGACATTTATTGAAGTAACAGGTACACTCAAAAGTGGTACCCCCTTCACCAGTCACAAGGCAACTGCTGGAGAATGGAACGCCACACAGCAACCTTCCGTAAAGGCACACAGAGCACATAGAATGCCTTTGAGCCATAACAATGCTGCAAAGGCATGTAAATACATTATAACGCTCTGCTGTTGTCTTAAGAGAAAAAGAATAAGGAAGTGTCAGGATGTAAAGGGAAATGCTTACCAATGCCTCTATGGTAGCTCAGGGAGCAGATTTATGGGCTTCCAGGCAAAGTGTCATGGTCATACTAAGTACACCTTCTGCCTCAGACTTCAGTTGAGTGAGTGCAGCAATTGGCCCTTCCCCCAGTGCCATAAAAGTCTTTGTGTGCCAACGCTTGTTCTTTCATGCAACATGTGGACTTATTAAAGACTGCCTCTTCAGCCATACCCTAACAAAACTGTTACTGTGCTTTTATAGACATGCCAGGAGGGGTTTTGATCACAACAGCATGTGAGAAGGGTGTTTGGAGAGGGGAAAGCAGCACACGAGGGAGAGAGCTAGAAAACACATGCACTCTCATGGACTGCTGAATGACAAAGAATAAAGTAGTCCAGTGCTTGAAATTGAAAAATGTAAGTGCAGGTACTCTGTGCCAGTGTACCTGCTTGTTTCTGAGAAGTGCCGGTACTCTCCAATTAAAATTATTAAGTCACTCTTGAGAAGTGCCGGTACTCTCCCTCTCAAAATAAAAAAGTGCCGGTACTCAGTACCGGCCCATTTAAAGCACTGAAGTAGTCCCCTAAATGTGAGGATGAGGCACTGGCGTAACGAAACTTGAGGGGGCCTCCCTGCAAGGTACGTGGAGGGGCCCCCTCCGGACTTAATCAGGAGCTCTGCAGCCAGAGTGCTGTGCTGAGGGGGCCCCCTGGAGCTTGGGGGTCCCCCCGCACCGCGGGGGCTGCGGGGGCCTGTGTTACGCCCCTGGGATGAGGATACACAACAGCCAATGAGAAGGAAGTAATTAGACTATGCCCCAGGGGAAAAACACAGGAAGCGGAAGGGTAGACATTGAAGAAGAAGAAAGCAAATGAGATTGACAATAAAGCCATAGATAAACAATGGACGGGCTGTAAGCTCACTGAAAGTTCACAATTGGTCTTTCAAAACCAGACAGCTTGAACTGCCTTGGTAGGCAAGACCTAAAAAGAGATAGTGAGCTGGACTATGATTTCTCATAGCTGGATGGCAACTGAAAAAAATACTAGGTTTCTGTGGTAATTGAAATAATCCCACGAAGAAGACGTTCTTCATTTAAGAACAGGTAAGTTTATTCAAAGTAACTTCAGCCACGACAAGGAGTAGCACACCATTGGCAGTTCGATCTGCAATTGACTGCTGCAGATCGAACCCCCAACAGTGCACACTCCAAGAACGGGACCAAATAGAACACAGCATCAATACAATACAATTAAATACAAGCCCACTACATCACCTCCCCCCTTTACATAAAACAAGATAACCCCCAAAGTATCTCCAAAGATTAATATCTAACAAAATCCTTGAACCTAGAAGGAGGTCTTCTAATACGACTACCACAAACAGAACAATCCAAACCTCCACCTAAGGAAATGCCAGTAGAACCACCAACCGATGAACTCACATTCTCACTTCTGGATGTAGATTCATCACAATCATGCAACCAATGCGTCCATTCTTGATCATGTTCCATCAATAAAGCTTTCCTGCCTCTAATTAACTCAGCTTGATCCTGCGTCACCTTCACCAACTGCCTTTTGTTCCACCAACCATTACCATCCAAAAAAACTGCACCCTTGCTTACCTTACAAACCTGAACAGGATCAGAGAACACAGATTCTCCCTTTCTCACCTTGTAGGGTTTATTTAAACAAAACCCAATCACCAACAGAAAACTCTAAATCACACAGATGGCCCCTTCTGTCAAACCTGTTTTTCATGTCCAACTGTTTCCTCTTGACAACATCTGCCACACCCCTAAAACCAGAGCCATGAACCACAGATGTTCTGCTATCCAGCCAAGAAGGAAACAAAGTAGAATTTGCCTTTCTACGCCTCACTAGCTCAAAAGGAGTAGCTTCAGTGGTACAGTGTGGCGAAGTATTGTAATTCCACACCTTTTCCTCCAAAAACCTTCCAACGTCAAGGCCAGAAGCCAGTGCTGTTTGGATTCCTTCTTTCAAGACTTTATTACCCCGTTCCACCAGTCCGTTGGAAGTAGTCGAATACAGAGCCACCTTAAAATGCTTAATATCCTGTGTCTCCAAACATTTACACATCTTTTCAGATACAAAGTGTGTCCCATTATCCGTCACCAAACACCTAGGAGCTCCCTCTAACAAAAACATTTTTTTCAGAAAACCAATGGTGTTATCTGTATCCAGTGAATCCACAAATTTGTAATACATCCACTTCGAAAAGTAGTCCACAGCCAAAATTAAATACCTCATATCATTCGCCAAAACATTATAAGGTCTAGAAAAATTCAAACCCACTTTATCCCAAGGTTTCCCAGGAAATTCAGTTGGATGTAAGGGCAACCGTGTAAGTTTCCAGTGCTTGTCTGAAAGCAAACATTCTTCACAACCATCCACTAGACCCCTAACATGAGCATCTAAAGCAGGCCACCAGTAATGCTGTTTAATTTTCATGGAGGTTTTCGTTACACCCAAATGTCCTTCATGAGCGACCCTAATAATGGAAGCTCTTAGACTAACCGGGGGAATAAATGTATCCCCTCCCAATACAAATCCATCTTTCACAGAAAGTTCATCTGCTACTAAAGCAAAATTCCTCAATTCCCCAGTTAAACTTCTTACCTCCGGCCATTTACTAGTAGAGTAGTCCAAGACTTTGGACAAAATCGGATCTTTTATGCAAGCAATCTTCCATTCCGCCTCAGAAATGATTGTACTACAATTCTCAACTGCATCCAGAACAGCAACACACTCCACTTCATCCTCCTACAAATCCTCCTCATCACACTCCATCAACATCCTAGACAAAAAATCAGCCCGAAAATGTTTACCCCCTTGTATCTGTTTCATTTCAAAGTTGTACTCCTGTAATTTTGAAACTAATCTAGTCAACGTGGCAGACATGTTATTACTTATCACTTTACTGAAAATAAAAGTCAGAGGCTTGTGATCTGTAAAGATTTCAAATCTGCGACCCCAAATGTGCATTTTGAATTTTTGAGCCGCCCAAACACAAGCCAGTGCCTCCCGTTCAATTGTACTGTAATTTCGTTCAAAATGTTTGAGCGATCTCGATGCAAACGCTACAGTTTGTTCCTTGCCATTCACCCTTTGACTGAGAACTGCACCCAGACCATTCATGCTTGCATCAACCGTAATCATAGAAGCACAATCATCCATAAAAGCATGAAGCGCTTGGGCAGAAATAATTAAATCTTTCACTTTTGCAAACACTCCATCCAGTTCCTGTGACCACACAAATTTCTGACCTTTCTTAAGTAAAACCTGCAAGGGCTCGACAATTTGAGCATAGTTGGCAACAAATCTAGCGTAATACTCGGCAAGCCCCAGGAAGGAACGGAGTGTATCCTTATCACAGGGAGGTCTAGCTTCTTTGAGAGCCCTGATAACAGAACATTTTGGCTTGATACCTTCGTTAGATACAGTATGACCCAGATATTCCAGCTCTCTCACCCCAAACTTACATTTATCCGCCCTTACAGTCATGCCATGTTCACCAAGAGCCGATAACATCTTCTTTAATAAATCATAATGCTTGTTAGACTCGGGATCCCTGGTTGGCTGAGGTAGGTACCTTAGGCCAAATAGGGACCCGCGGTTCCACGTCAGGGAAAGGAAGTTCACCTTCTGAGATAGCCCCCGCTCACCCCCTTGGTAGCTTGGCACGAGCAGCCAGGCTTATCTTCAAGGCACATGTGTAAAGTATTTGCAACCACGCTCACAGCAACCCAATGATGACACCACAAATAGACTCCACACGAGTTTTATAAAAACGAGTATAAATTTTATATAAAAAGATATACGATAAGACCACACGATATAAATCCAACATATGAGTATGTGTAATATTTCTCCTGGCTGGTTGTTAGGCCAGCCAGCCCTTGTAAGTTCTGACGATATTAATGAGCACTTCTAAACATTCCACTGTAATCCTAATACCATGTTATGCAGTTTGTAATGCTAGAATCAGGCACTTGTGCAATGTAAAAATATTGCAATGCGTAACGCAACAATCAGGCACTTTGCAATGTAAGAATAATGCAATGCGTAACGCAACAATCAGGCACTTTGCAATGTAAAAATAATGCAATACGTAATACAACCACCAGGTACGTCGTTATGCAGAAATAAGGCAATGCGTAATACACTAATCAGGTAGTTCATTATGCGGGAATAATGCAATGCGTAATACGCTAATCAGGTAGTTCGTTATGCAGAAACAATGCAATGCGTCATACGACAATCAGGTAGTTCGTTATGCAGAAACAATGCAATGCGTCATACGACAATCAGGCAGTTCGTTATGCAGAAATGATGCAATGTGTAATACGACAATCAGGTAGTTCGTTATGCAAAAATAAGATAATGAGTAATACACTCCGGCACCGATCACGGTGCCTTAGGCGGTCTCTCCGCCACTCCTTCTGACTCGCAGTCAGCCTCTGTCAACAGTTGCCCCAACAGGGGTATGGTGTAACAAAAAGTGCAGCTCCGCACTCCGGCCCCTGTACTGCCACTCCCTTGGCAATACGGGCCGCGATACGAGCCAAAGCAGAGGCTCGCGCTGCTGGACTGAGAGAGAGGCCGAGAGCGTCTCCCTCCGAGCCCGCACCCCGCCCCAGGAGTCGAAACACGTTACCTGGGGGGCGCGAACTCACTCTCCTCGTCCAACGACTTGGGCCTCCGATGCAATCTTTGTGAATTGGCAACGGCGGGCTCGGGCCGGCGGCTCAGCTCCTCCGAGGCTGCCGGTCCGGGCCGCTACTGCTACGAAGATCTCAGGCTGCCACAGGGCACACGCACATAGCGTCGCTGAGACTCCCTTGAGCTTCGGGTGCACGATCATCGGGCACTCCACACGAAGGTTTCAGGCTGCACGATGAACACGCGCACAGCGTCGCTGAGACTCACTTTAACTTCGGGTGCACGTTAACAAGGCAATCCTCACGAAAGTCTCACGCTGCACAAAGCACACAGCGTCGATGAGACTCACTTGGACTCCGGGTGCACGATAACAAGGCAATCCTCACGAAGGTCTCACGCTGCACAAAGCACACAGCGTCGCTGAGACTCACTTGGATTCCGGGTGTGCACGATAACAAGGCAATCCTCACGAAGGTCTCATGCTGCACAAAGCACACGCACACAGCGTCGATGAGACTCACTTGGATTCCGGTGCACACGATAACTGGACAATCCTCACAAAGGGTTCAGGCTGCAAAAAGCACACAGCGTCGCTGATCCTCGCTTGGACTCCAGGTGCCCACGATCACAGGGCACTTCTTACGAGGGTCTCAGGCTGCAACAAGCACACACACACAGCGTCGCTGAGACTCTCCTGGAAACTTTTGTGTTCCTGAGTTTCCGCAACAGGGAGCCAGCTCACCTCGGGCCCTTGGGGATAAGTTACTTCAGGACACAGCACAGCAAAGTCCTTTCAAGCAGGGGGACACAGCACACAGCCAAGTCCCTTTAGCCTTTCCTTGGTTAAAACAGCAAACTGCAGGCCAGCCCCAGAACACACAGCAAGGGTCAGTCCTATCCTTCAGTCTCTTCAGTTGTTTCTTCCTTGGCAAAGGTTCCTCTTGACCACAAAGTAGCTCCAGTCTTGTTCAATCTTGATCAAGCCATTCTCCAAAGTTCAGGGGCTTCAGCTCTCATAGTTATACCCCTCAATGGCTTTGAAGTCTTTGTGTTCAGGGGGCACTGACCCCTGTTCAAACCAGTTCTGGGTGCCTCCCTGCCAGTGACACCTTTATTCCTTTAATAGTGGGGGTCTGGATCCTCAATCACTCAGCAGGGGCCAGAGCCATTGGTTTATGGCTGCAGCCCAGGCCTCTTCACCTCTAGGGGCTACTCCTCCCCCTACACTCCAGATGCAGATCAGCCTGTTGCTGTCTCACCTCCTCCCCTGGGTCAAGACATTCCCCAGATCCTATCACTTTGAAATCCAGACAGTCACTCCACAACCAGGCAGAGACACACAGAAATGTTAGAGCACAAAAACCCAGCCACTTCTAAAAGAGTGGCTTCTAAACACACAATGCAAAAACCACCTTCATAAAAAGATGTGTTATTACATTGTGAGTTCAGGCATACTAAACTTCACCTCTCCATCTTAGGCAGGCCTGAGTTCCCTTTTCAAAGCTACTTGTGTGGGTGGCACAAATAGTGCTGCAGGCCCACTAGTAACATTTGCATTACCAGCCCTGGCACACATAGTGCACTTTACTAGGGACTTTACTAGTAAGGCAAACATACCAATCATGGACAACCAATTACCATTATACTTTATACAGGGAGCACTTGCACTTTGACACTGTTTAGCAGTGGCAAAGTGTCCAAAGCATCTAAGTTGGCAACACTATGTCAGAAAAGAGGTCTAGGCGAAAAGCAAAAAGTTTAGGGAACGTTAGCCAAAAGGGCCAAGTCCCACAATGCTCTTTCGAACTTTTTGAAAAGATCAGGATATCATCCAAATAGGCTTGCACACCTTTCATGCCCTTTAAAAGTGTGTCCATTACCCTCTGAAAAACGCTAGCAGCAGATGCCAGACCAAAGGGAAGCCTCAGGAACTTATAAGCGCCGAAAGGTGTAACAAACATGGTCAGCTCCTGAGACTCCCTAGCCAAAGGAATCTGATGGTAAGCAGACTTTAGATCGATTAATGAGAACCATTTAGCTCCCCTCAAATTTGCTAAAAGCGCATGAATTTTGGGGAGGGGTTGGCAGTCGACCATGATGTTATTTAGACCCCTCAAGTCCGCGCAGAGCCTAATCTCGCCAGTCTTTTTGCGGGCAACGACAATGAGGGCCACCCATTGCGAGGATTCAGTGGGTTGAATAATACCTTGAGAACACAACCCCTCAAGCATAGATCTTAACTCCTCTCTAGCACTCAAGGGTACAGGTCTGACCTTGTGGATCACTGGTTGAGCTTTAGGTAATAATCTGATTTTGTGTTCCATTCCCTTCACACAACCGACGTGATCATTGGACACTGGTTTAAATTCTGCCAACAGACTCGTAAAATCAACTCCTGACTCACCCACACTACACACAGAGATTTCCCTGACCCTAACTGGATTGTCTTCACCTGGCACTAAATACAAGCCCATCCGAGCAAGATCCTTCCAGCCCACAATGTTCTTTCCCTTTACAGCCACGTACACTTTTGTAAAAATATTGTGCCCCAAAATTTCTACATTAGACATAAAAAAAACCAACATGTCAATATCCTTCTCTCCGAAGGTCTTTGGGTTTGCATCTGTATGTGACAAAGTAACCTTTTTGCCCCAGTTCTCGTAGAAATAAGAATCACGGAGGATTGTTATTGGTGATCCAGTATCTGCCATAACCTTGGTTTCCATTCCGTCAATTAAAGCGTCACATAAGGGCCCTTTAACCTCCAATAGATCATCTTTATAATCCAAAGTCAAAAGTAAATTGTTAAAGGACTCTGCGCACCGGTCCATTTCAACGTTCACACTGCCCACTTGGACAGGTTTTCTCTGACTCTTGCAAACTTTTTGAAAATGTCCCATTTTTTTACAAATAGAACAGCGCTTACCCACCGCAGGACAGCCATGAAAATTACCAATGTGGAATTTCGAACCACACCTGTAACAAAAAATTTGGACTTTCTTTTGGACATATTTCTAGTCTTATCTTTTACCCCCACAGCAAGCAAACCTTCCTCAGAGGACTCCTCTTGGTCGGAAACCAGGTTAACTTTAAATGAAGAGCCCACTTGCATGGCTTTAGTTGAGATCATAGACCTCTCAATGCTTAAGGCTAAGTCTATCACTTCAGAGAGGGAAGGATTCTTACAGCTTAGAATGCTTTCTTTAATCTTGTGAGAAACACAATTAAAAACAAATTGGTCCTTGATGAAATCGTCCAATAAAGGCCCAAACCCACAAATAGTAGCCAGGACCCTTAAAGCTGAGATGTATTCTTCCACTTTTTCCTCTTCACCCTGCTTACGTTTGTAAAAATTGTGTCTTTCTAGCATTATATTAGGCGCTTCTGAAAATTGTTTCTTAAGTCTAGCGATTGCCTCTAAATAGATGTTCCAGTGCCTGTCGCCAGATTGACCCGGAGGAGGAGGAATTGGGGGCAAGCTGTCAAAAATGCGTTGCGCTGCTTGGCCTAAACTGCCAAAAAGTAACGCAAATTTACGAGCAGGAGAGTACTCTGTGGCGTCAATAGCCACCAGGTGATTTTCAAATAGACAAAACCATTCTGACCACAGCATAGAAGGCTTACCAGGTTTCCCAAGGAATGGAGGAGGCGATGTGATTTGTTGAGGGGTAGCCATGACTGAAGCCAAAACTCAAAAATTGCACTTTACTTTAGTTTTAAATCACCACCTCACACACAAAAATAAAACAAATACTGCAAGGATTGAAGATCAAAGTAGAAGCTTCTTTGACGATGTGTGTGCCACAGAAATGATCATGGTGTGCGTGTCACCGAACACGCTGCTTGCATGTAAATATTAAGTATCAGATAGGTGTGCGCATCACTGTGGTGTGCGAACCGATTGAATGCTGTTTGAAGAAAATATGATGAATAAAGGGTGTGCGTATCACTGAGATGCGCACGCTCTACCAAAAAACGTGATCAATTTTCAAACGAAGAAATAAAGGTGTGCGCATCACCGCGATGCGCAATCAGCTGATCGCGATTTGGAATTCACTTGGGGTGTAACCAGAGCCAAGATGGCCGCCGTACGTCCTCAGGAAGCGTGAGCGCGTTGGATAGCGTGACCAAGATTCTGTGACGCGCTAAGCAACGCCTTCCATGCGCGCGTCACATTCAGAACCTCCAGGACAGCGCGTGAGGACAGCGCGTGAGACCAGCGCGAGCTGCCAACGGCCGATCACAAGAAATCCTCCCAAAATTGAAGAAAATGGAAGAAACAAGGATCCTACCAGTCTCCGATCAGCACCTGGAAAACGACCAAGTTACGGTTGCCAGTGAAAAGATCCTGGCCGTCAGGAAACAGAAATTGAAGAGTTGACCCCACCGCGTGAAGTTCTTCGGGTGGCTGAAGCAGTTCCCAATCGTCGCCAAATGTGGTAATTAAAATAATCCCACGAAGAAGACGTTCTTCATTTAAGAACAGGTAAGTTTATTCAAAGTAACTTCAGCCACGACAAGGATCAGCACACCATTGGAAGTTCGATCTGCAACTGACCGCTGCCGATCGAACCCCCAACAGTGCACACCCCAAGCACGGGACCAAATAGAACACAGCATCAAATAGAACACAGTTTCCCAAGCCAGAGCACACACTAAGGGGATGTCCATACAAAGTCACCCCGTGGGTGACGCGGTCATGCACGGTTGCTTCCTCTCAATCTCCGAGGTTCTTTTTTTATCACTTCTTTCTCCCTTTGTCAATGCTTTCCTATCTTTTCTTCCCCCTTCTGTCACCCTTTTCTGCCTCTCTCTCTTTTGCTCAGGGTCAGAGCCTGATGAGGACAAATTAGTTCTGGTCTCCAAAAATGTGTGGAAACTTTTTCAATGTTATATACAAGCCATAGTTGCTGCTTATTTATCTTATGCAACTAACAAGCATTGACAAAGCCAATAGTCCTGACTTCTTGTAGACATGAAATTGAAATGAAATGAAATTCGTACTTGTAAAGCGCACTTATACCCCCAAAGAGGTGTCCTGGCGCTGTACGCATACCGCTGTGGAACCCTTCCTGGCTTTTCCCTGTGAAATGTCCACTCCTGGGCACCCCCAGGGTGAAGCCAGGCATCCCAGCGCTGTTGGGGCCGTTGTGGAGATTAAGCAAGCTATTGCCCAGAGTTGCAGAGTGGGACCCATGATTAGAATAGGCACCGAGGCGAGAATCAGGTCCGAGGAAATTGAGCCCAAGACCCGCCGAGGCGGGAATTGAACCCTGGTCCCGGGCCAGATCTCTGCATCAGGGTCTGCCGCTCTAACCATTGAGCCACACTTCTCCAGCTTCTCATGATGTTACTTGTATCATATATCTGGATGCAATGACAGAAACAGCAAAATAAAAGTCGTGCGGCACACTACGCAAGGCACAGATTTTTAGCTTGTGTGTTTAAGCCACGCCCTTAATTACATTGGCCACGCCCCTTTGAGAGACCCCCCAGTTTTTACATCCCACTTAAAGCCCTGGGGCCAATACCAAGTTCCTCATGGCATGTCTTGCGGGATGACTTTTAGTGGTAGAAGGAAAGGCTAACACAGGGGCCTCTTTCTGTTCATAAAATGTAAAGGGGGCCTGAGTGGGTGAATATTTAACAGGGTAAGGGAACCAAAGTATCAGCAGCTTTTAGTAAAAGAGCAGAAAGGGGCCGCCAGGCCTTGAAATGAGGGCACTTGAGGCTTGCAAGTCCACACCTGTGGCACACAGCCACGGCCTGTGAGTGTCAGTGATACTCGCGGCCCCCCCATCTCGCTCTTGTGTTTGTGCGACAGCCCGGGCCGAGCTTGTTTCTAGTGCACAGAAATCGGACACTGCGGGCCTAGGGGCACGGGGGCGCCCTCCGCCTCCTCAGCTTTCAGCGCCGACGTCACTGACCCGCAGTTTCTGATTAAGACCCTTTCCCCCTCCCGTGTAAATCAGAGCTGGGTCCACAGCCTGGGGCGGGCGGAGGAGGAGGAGGGACGCGCTCTCCAAAACACTCACAAAGTTGTGCACAAGTGCTCCCGCCCTCAGGTTCCAGGTCTGCCCCTTCAGCCCTGCCGCCTGTAAGGGGCGGGGTCGCGGGGGCGGACAGGGGGCAGGCAGACAGTAAGTCTGGTTCTCCCCTCACCCCTCCTGTCCCAGGCGCTGCTCATGAATATACAAGAGAGGCCAACTTTCTGCCAAAGAGCGGCGCCCTAGCGCTCTGCCCTCCCCTTCCTGTGGGCTGCTTCCCGAAGTTTGCTCGGGGCAGAGCTGGGATGCGGTAGGAGCCCGTCCGGGACGGTGGGAGCGGCAGAACCTTCCCCGGTGACGTCACGCGGCAGAACCCTGGCAGTGCGGGATCCGGACCTTGTATCGTGCTGGACAGAACCGTCCCGGGTGTGCGGTCACCGTTCAGAACAACCACAGCTCGGGTCCGAAACTACCACTGCGCGGGTCTTAACTGTTACTGTCTTCTGAAGTATTTTTAGTTTACATTGTTTTTGTACTTAGTCGAACTTTTGCGAACTTTTGTTCTCTTTCTTGGAACTTTTGCCAGTGTTTTCCTAAGTGGATCTGAACTTCCCTTGTCGCGGAGAGTTTCACTGTGTGCATCACAACTTTCCCTAACGCTGCACAGTGCGGATCTGAACTGTGTTTTGTGTCCGCAGCACTGCTGTGTGGCTTGGTCTGGGCATTTATTGGCCGTCTGAGTTTTCTCGCGTGGATCTGAACTTCCAGCAGTGTTTGTTTGGAAACAGTGTTCTTTTTTTGTGGGGTCCAACTCCAGTTAGGCCCCGCAGGACAATCCCTTCTGGTTGTGCACGGCCTCCCTCGGGCTGAAGATGAACCAAGCCCCCGGTGTGCCCCCTCCGGGGCAGCAGGTGATTCACGTCACGCAGGACCTGGACACGGACCTCGAGGCGCTCTTCAACTCCGTGATGAACCCCAAGCCCAGCTCGTGGAGGAAGAAGATCCTGCCCGAGTCTTTCTTCATGGAGCCGGACTCGGGCTCTCATTCGAGGCAGTCCAGCACGGACTCGGGAGGCCTGCCCCCGGTGCCCCGAGGCTTGCCCCCGGGCCTGGTGCAGCACGTCCGCTCGCACTCCTCCCCGGCCTCGCTGCAGCTGGGGGGCGCCGGGGGCCCGGCCTCGGCGGCCCCGCAGCAGCAGCAGCACGCTCACCTCCGCCAGCAGAGCTACGATGTGACGGACGAGCTGCCCCTGCCCCCCGGCTGGGAGATGGCCATCACCCATACTGGCCAGCGCTACTTCCTCAAGTAAGTGCACCTTGACAGCTGGGGTCAGGGGGAGTGGGGGCTGGCCTAAGGGCCAGAGGAAGGGAAGGTGAAGCCGAACATTGACCTTCGAACCCCCGGTACGGAGTCTGCGTTGGAAGCGCCTTGAGATGTAAAGTGCACACACAGGTCAAAGATGCGCCATGAAGTCAGGGGAGAAGTGTAGCCCCCGGCAGAGGTCAGAGTGGGGTCAGGGAGCAAGGCCGGGGCAGGTGATCGCCCCCTGTAAAGTCTAGAAGTGATTTCTCTGATAAGTGTGGAATGGTCGCTTGTGGTAGAGCTCTGGGATGGTAACCTGAGAAGACCCCCACCCCTCCGAAAATACATTTTCTCAAGAGACCATGCCCTGCCCACTCCTGGGTGGGAAATATATGATAATTCTCTTTTCCCATCCCCTCACTGGGACAGAGTTCTGACAGTGAGGCCCAGTGGTAAGTTGGGTGACAGCCACGGACTCTTGCCTTTTGCCACTGATACTTCTTCCCGTAAATACTGCCCCTCATCCTCGTGGTTAAGCTGCAGTATATTTTTTGACGATGGGGGCGCTGGTATCCGAAGGTGGGGGTGCTAACCCACTCCAACAGTGGCCGCCAGAGATGTGTGCTGTGGAGTTTTGTTACCCCTGTCACGCACGGCCCCAAGAGATGCCTCTGAGTTAATTATCCATTAACAGTCTGGGGCAGAGGTACAGTAGCGGGCAGAAGTACAATTCAAGGCCTGTTGACAGTTGCACTTAGTGCGCAGAGCTGTATCCCTCCGCGCGAGCGCCAGCTGACAGCCTCCAGGCAGACATTCTCGACAGCTCTGGGGTCCGAGGCCGAAGTCATTTACGATAGCTAAGGAGGGGACTTTTTCATGAGAGGCGTTGGGCCTGAAAACATGTATTGGGGAGGGGCTGCCGCACATCCCAGAGAGAAATCTCCAGAGTGTTTAGGGAGGTATTTCGAGTCCCCTGGACGTGCCATTAGCCCATCATCTAAAGTGGCAAATATTACTTTCGTACTTGCTAACCAGGCCTCCCTCCGTGCGGATGGGACACAGCCCATATCTGCAGGTGGGACAGATAGACGCATACAGTGGCTGAAGGGACACAAGCAGGAAGATATGGCCGCCAACCACGCTGGAAACCTCTGGCCTCCACATTGGATAGACAACGTATGCTGTCAAGAGATATGTCATGGGCAGTGAGCCTTATGGTTCCTGAGGATGCCCAGTGACAACATCAGGATACAGAATTGGAAGCAATTTGGTCTCTTTAAGAAAGGGAGAATATTGTTGTCTGCTCCAACCTGAGAAGTGATTGTGTATAGCCTGGCAGGTTGTGCACATGCATGTTGAGAACACCATAAACCTCAGTGCCCTGTGATGCCAAGTTAATTCTTTTGCTCTCTCACTCTCATACGCACACAGAGGGCTATTCACGAAGGAAAGTTACACTTGTCAGTAAGTTCCACATGTTACTTGACGCTTTCACTTTCGATTAATTTGACTTCTTTTGAGCTATTCACAAAATCCAAGGGTAAAGTTACTAAAAGTGTGGATTTACACACCATCGCCCCCAGAAAAAGGTGGTGAAGCCAAATTTACAAGTGTAAGTTACTTCCATAAAGAAACTATAGTAAGTCCAGCACCACACATGTCCAGCCAATGGTACAGCAAGCCCTCCCATAGAAAAGTATGCGGGTAGGGACTTAAAATACAACCCTATAGAAAATAATGTTACATTAAATTATTTAAAATAGCTAAAGATATAGAAAAATATAATTTAATGCTACAAAAAAACTAAAAATAAAGCATTTATATAATTATAAAATATTGTAACCTGTTTTGAATATAAACATTGATGTAAAAGTTTTTTATTGAAATGTAATTAAATTACTTTTAATATTCTATATATCTCTTCTAATAGTAATGCATATATATATATATATCTGTATCTCGCTTTTTTACTTTGAGTGAGAATTTCGTTTTTCTAGTAGGGTGCTGGATCAGCAGTGTTTGGTTATGTGTGGTGCTGGACTTAGCTCTGAGCTGGAGCAATTTACTACTGTTTTCGGGGACCTTTTTGACTGTAGTAACTTTGAAAGAGCAGTTTATGAATAGGAATGGGCCTACTCTTTTGTGGGTGGGGGTAAACGTCCGTCTGTAAAACCCTCCCTAATCCCCTCTTTACTCATCCCTTATCCACTCCCTTTAGTTGTAAGCATCCCCCATTTTAGAGCTGCTTCCACATTCACTACTAAAACGTAACCTTACAGTTATGGAGGCTACGCAGTCGGGCGGAGATCTCTGCACCGAAAAGGATAAGAGAGGTGGAGGTGTGACCTCGCACATAAGTTTGTGAATAGTATTTTGTGGTATGTTAGTAATACTACTAACGTACAACAAAATGCCGTTTGTGAATAGGCCCCACTCTCTTTATTTTCTTCTCCCTTTGATAGCCTTCAATTGCCACTTTATTTGAGAGGAGGCGATCGTTTTAAGTTATCATACCCCCCCACACCCTCGAAGCTGTGCTTGGGGGCTGTCAGAGGCAATTCTTTGAGAAGAGAGTTGGGGAAAAGTGTGTGAATTGACCAAGAAGTGTGGTCAGATTTCTGAGAGTGCATCACAAGCACATGGAGATGGTGTTCACCAACATGAGCCCCCACTAGACAGGTAAGACCCCAGTGCACAGGTGGGGGCGAGGTATGGGACAGGACCTGGGTCTTGGGAATTGGGCAGTGACCCCTGCTTATACTGGCCCAGAGATGCTACCTCCAGGGCCCAGTGCTTGATAAAGCGCAGCGTTACTTGAGGTGCAAGGCTGTGGCGAAGGTTCAGAGGTCCCTGGCATGGGACGGCGACAATCACTCATGCATGCCGGTGATACTTCATTAGCTGGCCTCAGGACGTTTAACCAACTCTGGTTAAATGTTCCAAGGAGTGTCAAGCAAGTCAAAATGGGGCTCGTCCATGATCCTCACAGCCTCAGTGGTCAGGGCAGAGAGGGCTGGTGGCCCCAAACGTGTCTTCTAGAACAAGAAGCGTCCAGCCTGTGCTAGGAGCTCCAGGAAGGCCCCTGGTCGGGATAGATGGCAGAACCCCCGGTCGGACATACTTCCTTAAGTGTCACCAGGGCTAGAATCTCAAGGGATGAGATAGCTGCTCTCGGATCCAAGATGTCGGTCCTCCAGGCAGCTCGGGAGGGATGGTCTGGTGTCCCTAACTGCAGCTGCCTCCATTCCCTTCTTCGGGCGAGGGGCGCATCTGAAATGCGCGGCACTGTGACCTGCATCTGCTTGTTTGTGTCCCAAAACCTCGGCCTGGAGCAGTAACCGTTTGCCGCTGAATCGGTAAAGGCGACGATTACGTTTGAGGTGATGTTTATGTCTCGAAAGACATTGCCAGTCTGGGGGGACCGGAAGGGCAGCTGAAAGGCAGCTGTATGAAGCAGACTGAAGTATGGCATTTAGATGAAAACATGGGCAGGTTTTCCGGATGTTAACGGCTCACCTCTGTCATAAGGAACAATGCCCATTTGTTTGCGAGTTCAAACCGTCCACCTGTTTGATTTTCCACACTTTTCCCTCTTTTTATTGTTTTTTTTTAAGCAAGGCGCATCTTCAAGTGTGTAGTTCACGCTTGCAACACAGATGAAAGGTGTGTAAGACGACTTCCAGGAATTCTCTTTCAGTTGCAGGAAAGAATATGTTTCTTTAAAAGGGACACGAACGTTTAGAAAACATTGCTAACACGTTCCAAGTTCCCATTGAAGCCCATGGGATATACCCGCGATTGCAGTGAGTAGAACATTTAATTCTCGTGTGGCAAGCCTAAATTTAAGAGCTCCTGTTTTTGGCAAATAATTAAACAGAAAATGGGAGTAAAAGTGATTTGCACAGAATCACGCGTTTTGTCAAGTGTGGAAGGACAACTCAGTTATTGGTGATTGTTAGCGATGCAAGACTGATAAAAGAGGGCTGGTTTTTTTTCTTTACACTGTGCGGCCCCTTTAAGACCCCTTTCTGCAAGGATACCCTCCTCCCGGGTAGCCTAGCGGCTTGAGCGCCTCTAGTAGAAGTGTAAGCAGCTGTACGGATTTGACGTCGCTGCTAGCAAATGAAATG
Organism: Calotriton arnoldi; assembly: GCA_963921515.1. NCBI lineage: Eukaryota > Metazoa > Chordata > Amphibia > Caudata > Salamandridae > Calotriton > Calotriton arnoldi. The sequence continues at coordinate 383,642 of CAWUFW010001349.1, read as the reverse complement.
TCTTTGAGGCGACGGAGAAAGCAATAGATGGACTTTTCATTTTCCTTGACTGAACGGTCACGGTGACCTGCAAAAGCAAGTGTTGGGCTGCAGAGAAGACCCACGTTTTCAAGGTGTTTCTTGACGGGAGTTATACAGGTGGAGGTGACAGGAGAGCTCTATCATTTCTTGCTGTGTTTGTTTGTCCTATGGAACCTGTTCAGTACCGAGTTTTAAATTAGAGGGAATACTGCAGCTACTCTTAAAAAACTTAAAGTTCAAGGACCTTGAAATGACATTAAGCGGTGGTGGCGTCATCGTTTGTCTCTGCTTTGGGTTCCTGCCTAAAAGTAATGTCAGCAGCCAGGCAGCATGTTTTGATTAGGAAATGCCTTTTGAATGGCACATTTTACTTTCATTGTCCGTGCCCTCCGATTGGCCACTGTGCTATATTTGAAGTGTGAAAGTATTAAAGGTCATACATCTTTGCGGTGGCATCTTCTGTGACTAACACTTGACAGAGGATATTGGAGGACCCCAGAAAAAGTGTAAACGCAGTCAGCTACATTTTTTCAGTACATTTGCTGTTTTTCACGCTCAGAGACAGAATATCTAAAGTTCCCAATTTCAGATCTCACATGGAGCAGTGTTATTTCTTATTCAGGCCATTCCAACTGTCCGGTGAATCCTATCAGAAGGTTGGCTCCATCATACCTTCAACAAGGATGACTGGGAGCATCACAGAGCAGGTACCCTAGACACAGAGGCAGATGGTAGAACATACCCGCCCTAGAACCTGGTTTCCTTGGTAGGGCCATGCTCCTACATCTGCACAGGTTGAGGGCAGTATGGACTGGTATGCATGCTAAACCGATCTACACTGTTGGGTAAAACGTTATTGGAATTATTGAGATTAAAATGTCTCAAGCTACCCACGATTTCCCAGCTTCTTCCAAGCATGCTGTAGTGGAACACCCAACCCCAACCCCCTCCCCGTTTGTTTGTTAAGCATCAATGTGTTGCTCCAGCCCTTTTGCCCTGCAGGGAAAAAAGGGATGTTTTGAGTGTCAGGAATGCTGTTAATGGCTCGAGCAGGATGCTATACTATTTTTCACAGTCATTGTATATAGGTCACTCTGTGCAGTGAACTATATTCTTTTGTTAGCCCAACTTGATGCACGTGTGATGTTCTAAACCAGAGGTCTTCAACCTTTTTAGTAAAATGAGCTACTTGTGCTGAATGAAAATCGTCCAGAGCGACTAACATTATTAGTGTTGTAATAGTGACCACGTCAGACAAGATTACATTATTTGATATCATATAAAAGCTATGATCATCTCTGCGCATCGGACAAGGTTGGCAGCAGTAATGCAAAAAACGTGGTGTCAATTTGGAATGTGTCTAATTGAGTAACGCATGACGACTATGGCTGCTGTGCCCCCGATACCAAGGTAATAAAGTCAGTTATAAGTATCCCCAATGCCGCATGATTTATCACTCAAATATCAGCTTTTCATCCATTTTGGAAATTTCCCAGTTTTTCAACCGACATCACGTATGAATTCTGAAAATACACATATTTTCTTTTTAACTACACTAAATGTTGGAATACTTATATTAATTCAACCATGCAAAAGCTTCTAATTTAGTAGCTACTTACAGGTACCTGGAGAGCTACCAGTAGCTCACGAGCGACTCGTTGGAGAAGCCTGCATAGGGTGGAGTGACAGGCTGATTGGATGGCATTTTCCATGTTGAGCTATGACAAGTGTACTCACAAGGGCTGTGTGGTGCTAGCAGTGACTTTCTGCCTTCCAGGACCATTAGAAAAGCAGACCTGGCCTCACCCGCAGCTCAGCTTTTGGTGATATTCCAGTGCAGACGGAGGCCCAGCGACTTTACTACCTTCTGAATGCACCACCATGTTTTTTAATTTATTTAAGTCTTCCACAGTGTTCCTGCATCATGGGGATTAGGGTGCATTACACTACGCATTTTCTCCATGGGCACATTAAAACTTACCAAACATTACTCCAAGAGTAAATTACAGAACTGTTACCATTCTGGAAGAAACTTGGAAAGAACAACTTATTAGCAGAACACTATTTTGTACATTAATACTAAAGTTACCGGGACAATTCAGGTCAAAGGTGCAAAGGATACAATTCAGGGCAAAGGTGAATTTATACCTTCTAAATATATTTGTGTCATTCCCTGTGCATTGACTGAAGTGCTACCATGAGGGCGCCGCTCAAGGGAAATACTAGGATTATCATTGGGCAGGCTGCAATATAGAGTAGACGCAATCTTGGTTTGTGTAAAGGAAGACCCCACCTCCTGCAGAACAGGAATTCTTGGTGGAAGCCCAGAAGAAATCTTGGCGTCAGCACAGCATATCCCCCAAAACCCCACCCCAAGCCAGCAAGCAGACCCTAATGGCTATCACAACTTGAGAGCCTGCCCTATCACTCACAGGAGTGCACCTGCAAACCAGAGGCACCCCTTTCAACTGAACCCCACGAGACAGCGGTGAGAGGACCTAGCGATCGCCTCAGCAACAGCCATTCTCTAGGATGTGGACCATGAGAACATGTCCCCTTGGAGAGCCAAATGGCAACATCTTTGGCTCTGTGGGGACCACGCCCCATTGTGCATGTCCCCACCAGGAAACTAGGAACTGGGCAAGCACCCAAGTTCGCCTTTTAGGTATGGTTCAACTACTTTATCCATCTTTGCTTGGCTATGTTCTGGAGGGCGAGGCTGAGAAGCGAGTGACGCTTCAAGGGATCACCCACTCTGCCCATCAGCAGAAAAGAAACTGGAAATGCCAGTGTGTTCACGAGTCACGTTTACCACCAGACTTGTTGCACATGCTTGTTTTTCCTGCTCCAACACACAGGTTTGGTCCAGCCCAGGTGCTCTCCGTGAAGAAAGCTCAAAGTGAAATGAGGACAGGGTGGCGCCTGGTGACTGCTGCTACGGGCAGGGCAGGGCAGGCCGTGAAAACTAGGTTAGGAGTTTCACCCTGAAGGCAGGCTCCGTGCTGCCCAACTATTAAGTCTGGCTTCCAAAAAGCATGTTCATGCCCAGTTTCTATTTCACTGATGCCCTCGTGTGACTCCACGGCATTTCATTGAAATACATTTAGCAATGTTCTAACGAGCAAATATCCTATCCTAAAAGTCCGAGGTCAAATTCAGCACACCCCTTCCCTCCCAGGCTCTACCCTGCACACCCCGCCACACCCATATGTTCTGCTGAGTAGATGCGCTAAAGTCTGGGTGGATGATGTTATTGTAGATGCAGCCTAAGCGTCCAGTGCAGTTAAGGTTTAGACACATGGAACCCTCTTGTGATCTTGGGCGACTGCATCTGTTTTCAGTCCAGTTGCCAGCATCCAGTTGCATTATTTGTCACCAGACTGGGCATCTTTGTGCTCAGCCCACCTAGAAGTGGCTTCAGCTCATACCGTAGTCGGGCAGGCGAGGTCCTTGACGTCCCGCCTCAGTGAACTACACCGCTGACTCCAAACTCCAAGTAAGGCCCTCTGTGTAAGGGCACATGGCATTCCCACACATTGGCGTCAGGTCACATGACGTTCCGCTCTTTCCAGGCCAGGATCGTGCGCGTGGGTCACGCAGAGCTCCGACCTCGTGCCCGTGTTTTATATTCCCACCATAAACACTGCGTCACAGAAAGAGGCTCCTTTGTCACCGAGCCTCAGGTGTCCTCAGCGTGTGGAAGTGCAAATATTCGCAGCTGTAGCTGTGTTTGTGTCAGGCAGACAGTCGGTGACAGTGCCCGCACACCCCCAGCTGGGAACCGCACATCGATTGGTGCGCCCCCTGACTCTTAAATCAGGGTACTTTTAAACCACCAGTGACTCTTGGGAAGTTTACACTCACGAAACCCTTTCAGCCCCTATTCATTGTTTGTGACATCCGACAGCAGAATGCCGGGCCCACGAAGTGCTCTGAGCCTCTAGGTGCTAACTTTTCCAGCAGTTTGCTCGGCCCCCCTAGATTCTGTTTTATCTGCTGTATACTCGTTGCTGCTCCCGCAGAAAGAAGCTGTTTCTCACAGCGAAGAGCAGTTTATAAGAAATATCTTCTACACGTGGAACGCCTGCTATATTTGCTCCGAATGAGGTTTCTAGGCACTATTTTGGCTGTCGTTCACCGAAGTATAAGGAATAAATGCCTCTGCTGCATGCCAGTCACACCTCTGCGTCACTGTTAAAATGCAAGTTACTTGTGAGTTATGTGGCACAAGAGGGGTCCTTGTCGAGGTCTCTATAGAATGGCATCCCGCACTGCTCATTGCATAGTGCCTCGTGGAGCCTGTGGGTTACCATCCATGCTGCGTTTGGCATCAGTTCTTAACCTTTTGACTGCTGTGGACCCCCACTGAACCCTAACTGGAATCTGTGGACCCCCACTAAGTTATTATGGGAAACCGGGGATCCCCAGCCTAAGCAATTTCTATGATTTGAATCTCCGAACAATACACAAAAATGCAGAAACAAGTATACACCAAATAAAAGCTAAAATAGTGAAATATTTTATTTAATTCACAATCAAATACAGAAAAGGTTATTACATTTTCAATTTCGCTTTTTTATTTGTATATACTTTATTTTTAATTTTGTAAAACAGTTGCCGACCCTATGAGTAGGCCTCGCTGACTCCACGGTGTCCTCGGGTTAAGAACCACTGGGCTATTGTGCAGTGCCGCATGCAACCCATGGAGCAGGGGACTCGTAGTATCTCGGGAGAATTGCCCATGGGTGGATGTGGGGAATCACCTGGTGAACCTGTGGAGTAGGGGCTCTTGAGTCCTAGAGTGCACCGCCAGAACAAGCTGTGCTCCTTTGGTAGCTGTTGTGGGTTTTTTTGTGCTTATTTTTTAAAGTGCGAACAAGGCCCCAAGGTGGTCACAAATTATGTACGAAAAGAATACATATAATACAATACCATATATTGTTTCAGAAATGAGCATGTGGGAAATAGTTGACGTAGAGCGTGAGCTGCTTTCTGATTACAAGACGTATGATCATAATCACAAAAGACAGATATACTGTCAGCTAGCTAGATTTGAATCATTTGAAGAGAAAATATTTGCTAAGTTTTGAATTTACATTTTTCAGAGGGATGCTAGAGGGACTGCAGTTGCATCAATAGTCGAGAAATAAGAATAGGTCTAATTTCAAGGAGTGCTTCAAAAAAGAGTTTTGAAATAGTCGAGCTGTCTGAGTCATACTCTCTGGGAGTTCCTCATCTTTGGTGCATGCCCACACAAGGGCCAGGCAGTGGAGGACTTTCTCTTAAAGGGGTTGCTCTGTAGGTCATTGTAAGTTTTGCTTCTCTCTGAGCGGGAGCCCCCCACCCCCTCTGAAATGAGGTTCTGAGAGAGGTGTTTAAGTGGAGCACCTGGTAGTTTTATCAATTAGTTTGAGAAGTGCTTCTTTCCTCAGTTGGGAGCCACTTTGTAAGGAGACAGGGACTGGTGTGATTTGAACATATTTGCTGGAGTTTAACACAAGCCTGGCGGCAGCATGCAGGGTCAGCCTTTAATGGACTTGTACTGTTATTTTGGCATTTCTGTTAGAAGCGCATTGCCATAGTCAAGGCCAGAGAGAACAAGGGCTCTCAGCAGCATTTATCTGGTCATTTAGTGATAGGAAGGTTTAGCAGCTGTTAAGAAGTCTGAGTGGGGAAAAATGCTCCTATGGCTAGATTCCTGATGTGAATTTCAAGTTTAAGTTTCCTGTCCAGTGTGAGTCCTAAGTATTTTGCAGAACCAACAATTTTGTTCTCTAAAACCCCCAGATTGAATTGTATTTCTCAGCTTTCAATAGAGGGAAGTTCGGTCTGGGTGAGAGGGGAAGGAATTGTATTTATAGCTCACTTAGTGCCCGATTTAGGTATCGGCGGATGGGTTACTCCGTCACAATGGGGACGAATATCCTGGCCGCCAAAATATAAATCCCATAATATCCTATAGGATTTATATTTCACCGGATGGGATATCCGTCACCGTTGTGACGGAGTAACCCATCTGCTGATATCTAAATCAGGCCCTTAGTTTTCAGTGTCAACCTGTTAGCCGTTTTGGATGCTTTGTTAAGTAGGAGGATAGTACTTAAACGGAATTTACAGAGACTCAATGGTATTAATGTGTATAATCAGGCTAGTAACTTTGCAAAATAAATAGGTCAATTGGTAATTTCAAACCAATTTGCGGTTAACATGTAAACAATTTTGTTTTGGGTGGTTGGTGGGGTTGGATTGGCTGTCTTGCAGGAGGTTTTTTGTTTTGATTTCTTTTTATTTTTCCTTCTGATATTTATTTTTGCTAGTAAGTTGTTTCATATGTAAGTTGTTACATTTTATTAATTAATAACACTCATTCGGAAATATAGCCACAACCCCTTCCCCGTACGGTACAACCTACTTTTCCTAGTCCATGAGTCAGTTTATTGGTTTTTTTTCCCAAGGCAACTGGAATACTCTCTGAAAGATGCTTTTAACCTTTTTAAAGCCTATCATAAGCGGTAGATTAAAGTGTCTTGTATAGAAATAAAGAGTCTTGATAGTAAGTGTTCCGCTATTGTGATGGTGAGTTTAGTTTTTAGTGTTTAGTTGGTGCAGGTGGTTGTCGGTAGTGGAATCCGGCTCTTATTTTTGAGGACCAGTTCTTAATTTTCTTCTTTGGATTTTGACCCAGAACAAGAGAGAGAAAGGAAGAATGGGAGAAAGAAGAAAAAGATAGGAAAACAATAATGTTAAAATACATCCTCCCTACTTTTTCCAAAGAATTTCGTTCCATACCAAAGAAAGTAATTCTCTGTGGTTATCAGCAAAACATAGAGCCAGTTGCCACTCTTTTCTCCTGTCGGGGACTTCAAACCAAAATCGAGGCACCAGCAGAAGTTTGGGGTACACACATCTCCTTTTCAGTGATTTCCACTTTAAAATTACAATGACAGGCAAAAAGACAAATTCTTGAAAGAAGTTCAACAGTCGTAGATGAATTTGCAATTTTGGTTGCTCGTCGGTATGATGTAGTTAACAACCCTGAAGTATTAATTTGTCTTTTTTTTGGCAGGTTTTCCTGCTCCTTTAAAACGTGCTCTGCCTTTGTGCACTGCCTTTACTGTGTAGGCTTGTCATTTCTCACCTTTCCTGCTGGTCTTGTGTTTTGAGTCATTGCACTCTGGCGCCTACCACCATCGCCTGCATGGCTTGTGCTTTATTTCGTGTATCCGCTTCCGGTTCCTGGCCTGCCCATCCTGTCTTGTTCATCGCTGCTGCCTCTTATCTCTGCCTCTTACTGTTCTCCCTGTCTCGAGCTCCCCCTGGTCTCCCTGTCTCGAGCTACCCCCGTTGCATTGCTTGCTCAACACCTTCTGTAATGCTTGAGTGAGCTTGAAACTGACTAATTTCCACTTGACTTGTAGGTGTTTTAGGGCAAGTAAATCTGCTCAGAAGCAAGGAATCTAATTGAAAAAAATGTGCTTTTGTTATGTCAACATTTGCATGGATTGATATGTTTCTTCCACCGCAGCATGCCCTCTGTGGTCTTGTAAAGCCCCAGTTGCACTTCATGCATTACTGCTTCCAAATAATTTTGATATATCACACGTATAACATGTACACCGAATTCAAATTGCCAAAGTAAACGTTATTTTAACGGTGTATATAATACAGTTTCCTTTAAGTAGACGTGTTGTGGCACCGACTGATGTAGGTTAACAGTATTTATTAGCATATGGGGCATGGCTCAATTACTCCTATATATGCGGTATGCTGAGCGCTCAGTGATTCTAATCTAAGTAGGGTTGCACTGATGAAGATTTTGTCCATGAAGTTGTCACTCTGCAGACAGAAGTGTGCCACACTCTTGGACTGCAATCGTGCAGAAATATGACAGAGGGAAATGGGTCCATACAGAACGTGCCACCTCCATGTCTGTGATATTTAACTCTGCTGCCTGTATTGTTTGCGGGTGAAGGGTGGTGCGTGGTGGGTGGCATTGTCCGCAATATGATCCCATCACAGCACTGAGGATCTACTCTTCCATGTCTCTGTGATCAAGAAGCTTCAAGCTCGAACTCAATACTGCTCAGGCAGTACCCCAAGCACATGGCACTCAAGTTGCCAGAAACATGGTGCATCCACTTCCTTAATGGAGAGTTAGAGATTTAATGTGGTTGGTTGAAACCAGGTCCCCTTAATCCACCCACCCTCCAAGATTTCTCACAAAACCTACCCATAACATTTTCGCTTTTACCTCTGTAACCACCATCTCAGTGGAACCATTTGGTCAGTGGCTGTCGTCACCCAGTCTCGACTCCTTGTCCCCTTATCTTTCCTACCCTTAACCTAATTTAATTATTTGATTTGTTGCTTACCTTCTCGCCCCACTCTTTGCCCCCCTGACTTTCTAACTGACTTTCTAACATGATTTTCCTCAGTGGTCAGTCTACCCCACCACGCCCACATTCTGCTAGTGCTCCTGTTGAGGACTGAGTTCCTGCATAATGTGGAATATAATATATGCCTGAAAAGGTTTACACCTTGTGTTATACTTAAACCTTTATTCATCTCTCTCTCTCTCTCTCTCTCTCTCTCTCTCTCTCTCTGTCTCTTTCTTTTCTCTTTCTCTCTCTCTCTCTCTTTCTCTCTCTCTCTCTTTCTCTCTCTCTCTCTCTCTCTTTCTCTCTCTCTCTCTTTCTCTTTCTCTCTCTCTCTCTCTCTCTCTCTCCCTTTCTCTCTCTCTCTCTCTCTCTCCCCCCCAAGACTCGAGGCATTGTTAGTGCTTGAAAAAATGCAAAAATAATTAAACTAAATGGTTTCCTTTGGCATGTCAGAATAGACCCCTGAAATCAGACACTTTATTATTATTTTTTTTACTTCTGACTTGTTATGTATTTGTTTTGATATATTTATAAATACCAAAATGTATTTAAAAATACCAAGTCTCAACATGCTATATCCATGTTGCCTTCGGGGAAACCCTCCAATTTTCTCACCTATATCACAGGAGGTATTGATAATTATTTTAATTAAAGCTTCCCTCATTTAAATAGCAACTTCCGTCTGCGCAATTACCCTTTTTATATCGACAATTTCAAGATCATCCAACACAAAAGGGAATGCTTGTTCAATTGAGTTGTTTTTGTGATCACTAAGAGCGTCATGTTGTGGGTCTGCCCCTTCCTCCATCTCATTACTTAGGCCATGTAAGCTGAGGCTGAGTACGCTTACCGGCAAAGCAAAGCAAGACGGTGTGTACTAGCCGTAGGGTAAGCGGTGACCACGGTCTGTCACTTTTAAATTTTTTTTTTTTTTTACAGAGTTTTATATAGCGCGAACTTGACCCGAATCGGGTATAAGAGCGCTTTACATAGCACCAGTTGCATTACATGATGACACATTCATTTTTGTTAGACATGGGGAGATTAAGTGATTTTCCCAGAATCACAGGATGGTCAGCGTCATTGCCGAGACTTGAACCCAGTTCCCCAGATTCGAGGTCGACCGCCCTAGCCATTAGGCCAACTCCTCTCCCCTATTGATATGAGCCCCCAATCCAAGGCATACCCAACACTCAGGTCTTTCTATGCAACTCTTGCAGACAGTGGGAGGCATTATGTCCCAGAGTATTGTGTACTTTTTTTCATTAATGTGTCCTCCTTCTTCTTTAGAAACCCACGCTCTTCAATGTTGTGACATTGCGGCCTCCACTTGTAATATTGCAAATTGTTTTTGACTTATAGTGCCCACAACTCCCAACACATACCAATTCACGAGTGTCCCAGCCGAATGGTTTCGGAACCACTGTACTGACCATAATATGTCTGCAAAAGCTGTTTAGAGATGTGAGGGGATACATTGAGGGTGAAATAATTGGGGTGTAGTAAGTGAAAGAAAGAGGCCTTGATGAGCAGTCAAGAAAAGTGTGTGAGGGCTATTCACAGAGGTTCTCTTAGAGGAATTGCTGTCATGTAATGAATATCCTGACTCTGAAATGATTAGAACCATTTTCAATCCCTTTTAATGTTCAACTGAAACCTAAGCCCAGCCCTTCAGGTTGCACGGGTCTAGGTTGATTTTTCACTGCTGAATTGAAAATGCAGATAATTTACTGAGCTATTCGGAAAATTGTTTGATTAGAAGTGCATTGTGATATAAGTAGAAGAAAACAACTGGGCAACACATTGAATGAGGAGCTTAGGTTGACCCCTTAACAAAATGATTCTTTAAAAGTCATTCAAAATACTTTTGGACTCTGGAGAAAGTAGTTGGACTCTGGCTGTTGTTGAAGCTTCCATGTCAGATGAGGTAAATATTTTTTACAGTGACCACTTAAATGGTGTAAGACCCAGCTTACATAGTCCAGTCTTCTTCTGTGTTCTGCTAACAACAATAAGAGATCATTGCCTGTTTGCAGGGAGTGATTGCAAACCACAGCTTGATGCTGAAGAACATGCTTTCAAATGGAGTTAAGAAATAAGATACTTGGGGATGTAGTTGTCAAATCTAGCAGAATTAAATGAATCCATAGTAAGGACCACATATTTCATTTTTGCAAAAGACACGTGCCACTGGGTTTTGTCAAATGTTACTTTCTGCAACCAACACAGTGGGTTAATATTGACAACCAGGGTGTGTATCACTTATCTTAATAGACCAATTGTTCTTTCTTTGCTAACCATATAGTACAGTATTTGAAACAAACCCAATGTCAGTCTAGCTGTAAACAGTCCTATTGCTAATAGTATATATAGAGTGGTCTTTGGGTCCACCCCTTTCAATCATTGGCTTTCTTCGATCAGCTTCTTTAAGCCATTGGCTTGAGACATTGTCAGTCGCTTCTTGGCTCGGGTCAATGGACTATTCATCTCTCACCCAGAGCTGTTGGCTGTTTGGCTTTGCCCTTCCAATCTGCTCAAGTGATTGCATTGAACTGCTCCAGGGACTTCTTATAACTGTGGCCCACTCTGTTGGCTCCGGCGTCTTCCTTCTGTGTGTCTCGCTCTGATGTGCTTTAAGGAAGAATTGTGTAGGTATGGGAAAGTAACAATTGTGTAGCAATTTCTTTTGTAATCCAAGACCTGATCCTTATTTTAGCAAATGTGCTATATGTATATATTGTTCATTTTGTGGACATGTAGATGACAGTTTGGCACAATGCCATTGTACCTTAAAATCTAAACCAACAGAGAATTGATCCATATGCACAGCGTGAGATTGATAGTTTTTGGAATTCTGTGTCTTGGTGAAGTTGGCACTTTTCTTGAAGCTAGAGTCTAGGGATCTAGGTGTACACCCTCGAAGGAGACTAAGGATGAGATGAGAGAGTTCATCATACGTTCAGTCTCTGTCTCTTCCCTGTTGTTCTAGGTAGGAAGGCAGTGACTTGCAGTTCTCCCAACACAGATGCTTAGTTGCAGGAAACTGGGTCAAGGTAACCAAACCTATAATGTTGATCTACTTTTAAGTTGGGGAGTCCTGTTTTAGGATTAAGAGATTGCTTGTTGTGTTTTTACCTGTCTCTTCCATAAAAGCATTGAGTCATCACTAAACTTAGCCCAGGACATTTTTAATTTTGTGTTGTATGACAGAATAATTAATAGCTGTCCCGAATCCACCCTTGCCTATGTGAATTGTAAAGTTTATAATGTGACCCTGTAGGGTATTTGGGATATCTAACTCAGTTCATCAAATGTAGTGAGAAGTTTGTGCATGTGCGACCTTGGCTCTTGAGTTCAGTGTGGTGAGGTGCTGCTGCTCCTATGATAATATGTCTTGGAGACAAGCATCCGTGCTTTTAGAAAGATGAAACATCAGTCTACCAGTATGATGCAGAGAGAGTGAGTGAGGACAGTCTGTTGGTATGATGCAGACAGTGTTGGTCTGGTGCAGAGAGAGGATGAAAAAAGTCAGTCTCTTAGTACAGTGCGGAGATTGAGCACATCCAGCTTTTGGAGATTGTGAGTGAGCAAGGTCAGATGATTGTTATTGAGTGAGAGCAAAGTCAGTCAGTATGGTGCAGAGTGGACAAGGTCAGTCTCTTGGTCTGGTGCAGAGACTGAGTGAGGTCAGTCTTCTACTATGGTGAAGATGGAGTTAACAAGCTCAGAAGGAGGTCAGTCCCTTGGTTCGGTTCAGAGAGAATACGTGAGGTAAGTCCATTGGCATGGGGCAGAGAGGGTGATGGATCTCAGCCTATTATTACAGTACAGAGAGAGTGAGCAAGGTAGGAAGGGTGAGGGATCTCAGTCTATTATTATAGTGCAGAGAGAGAGTGAGCGAGGTAGGAAGGGTGAGGGATCTCAGTCTATTATTATAGTGCAGAGAGAGTGAGCGAGGTAGGGAGGGTGAGGGATTTCGGCCTATTTATTTTTACAGTGCAGAGAGAGTGAGCAAGGTCGGAAGGGTGAGGGACGTCAGCCTTTTACAGTGCAGAGAGTGAGCGAGGTAGAGAGGGTGGGGGATCTCAGCCTATTATTCCAGTGCAGAGAGAGTGAGCGAGGTAGAGAGGTTGAAGGATCTCAGCCTATCATTGTGCAGCGAGAGGGAGCGAGGTAGGAAGAGTGAGGGATCTCAGCCTATCAGTGCAGTGCAGAGAGAGTGAGCGATGTAGAGAGGGTGAGGGATCTCAGACTTTTTACAGTGCAGAGAGAGTGAGCGAGGTAAAGAGGGTGATGGATCTCAGCCTATTATTACAGTGCAGAGAGAGTGAGCGAGGTAGAGAGGGATCTCAGCCTCTTATTACAGTGTAGAGAGAGGGAGCGAGGTTGAGAGGGTGAGGGATCTCAGCCTATTATTACAGTGCAGAGAGAGGGAGCGAGGTAAAGAGGGTGATGGATCTCAGCCTATTATTACAGTGCAGAGAGAGTGAGCGAGGTAGAGAGGGATCTCAGCCTATTATTACAGTGTAGAGAGAGGGAGCGAGGTAGAGAGGGTGAGGGATCTCATCCTATTATTACAGTGCAGAGAGAGGGAGCGAGGTAAAGAGGGTGATGGATCTCAGCCTATTATTACAGTGCAGAGAGAGTGAATGGGGTAAAGATGGATAGCAGCCTATAACAGTGCAGAGAGTGAGCGAGGTAGAGAGTGTGATGGATCTCAGCCTTTTATTACAGTGCAGAGAGAGTGAGCGAGGTAAAGAGGGTGATGGATCTCAGCCTGTTACAGTGCAGAGTGAGTGAGGTAGAAAGGGTGATGGATCTCAGCCTATTTATTTTTACAATGCAGAGAGAGTGGGCAAGGTCGGGAGGGTGAGGGATCTCAGCCTATTACAGTGCAGAGAGAGTGAGCCTGGTAGAGAGGGATAGCAGCCTATTACAGTGCAGAGAGTGAGCGAGGTAGAGAGTGTGATGGATCTCAGCCTATTATTACAGTGCAGAGAGTGAGCGTTGTAAAGAGGGTGATGGATCTCAGCCTGTTACAGTGCAGAGAGAGTGAGCGAGATAGAGAGGGTGAGGGATCTCAGCCTATCATTGCAGTGCAGAGAGTGGAGCGAGGTAAAGAGGGTGAAGGCTCTCAGCCTATCATTACAGTGCAGAGAGAGTGTGCAATCTCAGACTTTTTACAGTGCAGAGAGAGTGAGCGAGGTAAAGAGGGTAAGGGATCTCAGCCTATTATTACAGTGCAGAGAGAGGGAGTGAGGTAGAGAGGGTGATGGATCTCAGCCTATTATTACAGTGCAGAGAGAGTGAGCGAGGTAAAGAGGGTGATGGATCTCAGCCTGTTACAGTGCAGAGAGAGAGTGAGCGAGGTAGAGAGTGTGATGGATCTCAGCCTATTATTACAGTGCAGAGAGAGTGAGCGAGGTAAAGAGGGTGATGGATCTCAGCCTGTTACAGTGCAGAGAGAGTGAGCGAGATAGAGAGGGTGATGGATCTCAGCCTATTATTACAGTGCTGAGAGAGTGAGCGAGGTAAAGAGGGTGATGGATCTCAGCCTATTTATTTTTACAGTGCAGAGAGTGAGAGCAAGGTCGCGAGGGTGAGGGATCATAGCCTATTACAGTGCAGAGAGAGTGAGCGAGTTAGAGAGGGTGAGGGATCTCAGCCTATTATTCCAGTGCAGAGAGAGTGAGCGAGGTAGAGAGGGTGATGGATCTCAGCCTATCATTACAGTGCAGAGAGAGTGAGCAAGGTAGAGACAGTGAGGGATGTCAGCCTATCATTACAGTGCAGCGAGAGTGAGCGAGGTAGAGAGGGTGAGGGGTCTCAGCCTATTATTACAGCGCAGAGAGAGTGAGCGAGGTAGAGAGGATGAGGGATCTCTGCCTATTACAGTGCAGAGAGAGTGAGCGAGGTAGAGAGTGTGAGGGATCTCAGCCTATTATTACAGTGCAGAGAGAGTGAGCGAAGTAGAGAGGGTGAGGGATCTCAGCCTATTATTACAGTGCAGAGAGAGGGAGTGAGGTAAAGAGGGTGATGGATCTCAGCCTACTACAGTGCAGAGAGAGTGAGCAAGGTAGAGAGGGATAGCAGCCTATTACAGTGCAGAGAGTGAGTGAGGTAGAGAGTGTGATGGATCTCAGCCTATTATTACAGTGCAGAGAGAGTGAGCGTTGTAAAGAGGGTGAGGGATCTCAGCCTATTATTACAGTGCTGAGAGAGTGAGCGAGGTAAAGAGGGTGATGAATGTCAGCCTATTATTACAGTGCAGAATGAGTGAGGTAGGAAGGATGATGGATCTCAGCCTATTTATTTTTACAGTGCAGAGAGTGAGAGCAAGGTCGCGAGGGTGAGGGATCATAGCCTATTACAGTGCAGAGAGAGTGAGCGAGTTAGAGAGGGTGAGGGATCTCAGCCTATTATTCCAGTGCAGAGAGAGTGAGCGAGGTAGAGAGGGTGATGGATCTCAGCCTATTATTACAGTGCAGAGTGAGTGAGGTAGGAAGGGTGATGGATCTCAGCCTATTTATTTTTACAGTGCAGAGAGAGTGAGCAAGGTCGGGAGGGTGAGGGATCATAGCCTATTACAGTGCAGAGAGAGTGAGCAAGGTAGAGAGGGTGAGGGATCTCAGCCTATTTATTTTTACAGTGCAGAGAGAGTGAGCAAGGTCGGGAGGGTGAAGGATCTCAGCCTGTCATTACAGTGCAGAGAGAGTGAGCGAGGTAGAGAGGGTGAGGGATGTCAGCCTATCATTACAGTGCCGAGAGAGTGAGCGAGGTAGAGAGGGTGAAGGGTCTCAGCCTATTATTACAGCGCAGAGAGAGTGGGCCAAGTAGAGAGGGTGAGGGATCTCAGCCTATTATTACAGTGCAGAGAGAGTGAGCGAGGTAGAGAGTATGAGGGATCTCAGCCTATCATTGTGCAGAGATTGAGCGAGGTAGGAAGAGTGAGGGATCTCAGCCTATTATTATAGTGCAGAGAGAGTGAGCGCGGTCAGTCTCTTGGTGCAGTACAGAGATAGTTGGTGAGACCAGTCCAGGGGCATAGTGCATAGACTGAGCGAGGTCAGTCTGTTGGCATAGTGCAGAGAGTGAGCGAGGTCAGTCTGTTGGCATAGTGCAGAGAGTGAGCTGGTTGAGTCTATCGGTACCATAGAGAGTGTAATAAATGTCTGTCTTCTGTTTGTTTGTATGGTGCAAGAAGCGCGCTTGTGGTCAGCCTGTTGGTATGGTGCATAGAGAGTGGGTGAGGTAGGCCAGAGAGATTGAGCACAGTCACTCTTAGTATTGTTCGAAGATAGTGAACGAGATCAGTAGATAGTGAGTGAACAGGGTTAATCTATATGGTGCGGTGAGAGTGGGCAAGGTCTGTTTGTTTGGTGTACAGCGAGAGAGTGGTCAGTCTGGTAGACCACTGCACTGAGAGGAGGTTAGATTAAAGTATGAGAGAGCGAGGCCGGTGTATCAGAACGGCGCACAGAGTGCATATGGTCACTCTCTTGGCCTGGTGCGAGGTAAGCCTTTTGGTTTGGTGAATGGAGGAGTGAGAGAAATCGGTATGTTGGTATTGTGAGGCGAATGATGAAGGCCAGTCTTTTAATGGAGTCTATGAGGGAGTGAGCAATGCCATTCCGTAGTCGTGGTGAAGAGAAATTGAGTGAGGACGGTGAACTGATGTGGTTCAGACAGTGAGCGAGGTCATTCTGTGGGTGTTCTGAAGTGGGAGTGAGCGAGGTCAGTCTAGTCCCTTCTCTAATAAGAGTGCAGCTCACTACGTTCACCAGTGAAGTCACTAACCCATGGTATGAAATTCACAGCCAATGAAAGCCAGCTCTTGCTTGTGGTTTCTGCTCAGCCAGGATGTTCCATGCATGCTCTGAAGTTTACTGTACAGGCCCGGCTCTGCCCAGACCCTCCAACACAGCCCACCTAATAGCTTCCTTGGGATTCATTCTAATGTGGAAATTGCAGGCCGGCAGATTGCATGTTGTCTCATTGTCCCTGTGGGGATTGTGTCTGTGGTCAAGACATGATTGCAGAGTAAACGCTTTGCGTTGTGATCCAGCGTGCCCATCCTTCCACAAGGATCTCTGCGTCTTTGGATCTGGGATTGATCTCATAGTGGCTCCTATCAAAAAGAAAAACCTTGCTTCCCTTCACTACAGAACTGCAGGAAGAAAGAGCCAGGCTCTGTGGATAAGGTGGCCCTTTTCAAAATGTCCACATACCTCTCCGGTTTACCATGGGGCATATTCCCTCTAGATTCAGGGTTGGGGTCTGAGGATGACAAAGAGACACTCTTACAGCCAGTAAACAGAGAATTTGCGAGGTGAATGCTTTGCTAGGCTGCCAGTGGAGTCCAGACTGGTCAACTCTGTGTAAATTTGTTAAACATTACCAGAGTGGCTTAGAGGTGAGAAATCCAACCATAAATCAGCCAGATCTTGGCTGGAACTGGTCGCACAAGACCTTTGAGACAACATGGACATGAAGTTTCGGTAAACATCATATTTCTTCTGTTTGTTGCTTTTACTAAATGAATAACTAATTCATGGTGTATTTGAAGGAGAGCCTTCGATGCATTTTTAGCCGAGATAAAGATGTCATCAGCAAGTTTTCAATCTCTTCCCTGTTCGGTGTATGTTACTATTAGAAGCTGGATATGATTTGAAGTAGTCTTTCTGTAGGCCGTGTCAGTCCCGCACAGAAGAGCAACTCTTTCAAAGTAACGAAATAGGGGTTTCAAATTCTGTAGGTCGTGTGTCTGCTACAACATGGCTATAGCAAGTGTATGTAACGTTGTCCTGGAACAAAGCCTCTGTCACTACTACAGCCCCTGAACTGGTTATGGTTTTAATGACATGGCTGGTAAGCCTATCTCTGAAGTTATTGGAGGTACTTCTGTTCAACGAAAGTCAACATGATATTTTTATCATGAAATGCCAAATGTGGAGATCTAAAGAGCCATCATCTAGTCCAGGGGTCTCAAACCTTTTCTGCAGTATGCACTACTTATATTATTAGGGCTTCAATACTGACCACATCAGACAAGTTTACATTAGTGGCCATCATGTGCAAGATTACTAGCAATGTGAGTGCACCAGGCACGGTTCCCAGCAGTAACGTAAAAAATGCTTTGTCAATGTGGAATGCCTCTACTTGGATAATGCATAACAGCCATAGCTGCAATACCCCTTGCACCAAGTGAGTATTAGTAATACATCTCCCCTAACATCAGCTCATGAGTTCTGAAAATACACACATTTCCGTCTCAAATACACACTTTTCGGTATACATGTATTAATTCAGTCAATCAAAAGCTTCTAATTGGGTAATCTGGACTGAACACAGGAGAGCTATTTATGAGTAGCTGGAGAGCTACCAGTGGCTCACGAGCTACTCGTTAGAGAATCCTGATCTAGTCATTGGGGATCATGCTTAACATATATCACAGTGAGGAACCCACTTTTCACCAGTTGCACATTCTCCATACCCAGCGTGTAGTTTGCCTATATCCACCTTCTCCGTTAGGTTCACTTGGCGCTCCATTCGAGAGAGTGGATCTCAGAAGAACATAGGAGAATTGCCTAACCCAGCAAAGGTTGGTCTGCCCCTGGTCCGGAGTGTTTTCAGACATCCTGCCACTGTGGAGTTCCAGCCGTATTGGTCCAAGTTGTTTTTTTTCTGAGTGTAAGTACTTGCCTTAGAGCTGTAGCTATAGCGTGTGATGATTTTAATGCCATGCTAGGTTGGGTATGTGTGACTATGCGCTATATCGTTTTTTCAAAGTGTACCAGCTCTCTGCTAATGAAGGCAATTGTGGGGTCTACAGAGAAGACATAGTATGGAGAGAGGTCACTACCTGGCTTTTTGTCGTTCTTTTGGGAGGGGGGGGGAATGCATTTGGAAATAGGAATGTTTCAAGTTTCTTATACGAGAGCATGTTTCTCTGTTAGCCTTTTTAGGTTTGGCCTACATCTGCATTTAGCTGCCCACTGTAGAGGACCTATTGTGGAAAAATACCAATACTTACAGTGGGCTTTGTGCTAGCCCATCGCTCACCATTGGTTGGCATTTTTGTCACTCTTTGGCTTGCTTCTTATTCGATGGCTTTCCTTCTTCTTTTTGAGTTTTTCCCTCCCCTGAAACATAGCTTATTTATCCTCCTAGTGATGGGATGAATTGTAGCCCTCCGCTGCTGACATTTCTTCTGCCTTTAGCACTCCACAGTAGTGCATGTTTTATCGTACCCAGTCCCGCCGTGTGCAGCTTTTCACTCCTGATCCCTTCCTCCCACATTCTGTGTTGTAAGCATCAGCAAAAAGCATTGGCTAAGCCATTAGTTCTTCAAAGACAGTCAAAAGTCTCGATCTATTTGCTTTGCCTCTGCTTATATAATATATATGTGTGTGTGTGTGTATGTGTGTATATATATATATTCACTGAAAAAACCATAGGTTTTAGGGACAGTTATAGTTAGTTGGACATTTCACTCGTACAAAACCATAGAAATTCCCCCGTTATAGTTAGTTCAGCTAACTATAACTCGCGCCTCGCAATGCACTGCTGATGACGTCACATATTACATCACTCATGACATGGTCAGTGACATCACTGATGACATCACTGATGACATCTCAAATGACATCACTGATGACATCACTGATGACATCATCCAGTGACTGTGTTTCTGTAAAGTTTAAATATGTTTAATATATATAGGGAAAGGCGTATTGAAGAATGAGTGGGTGTATAAGTGTCTGAATGGATGATTTAGTACGTGAGTGACTGACTCTACAAGTGAGTGATTAAATGTATCTTACTGAATGCATGGGTTAGTGACTAAACTGTGTGAATGTCTGTATCCGTCTGTTTGTTGGTGTGTAAGTGGATGCATGGATTTGCGAATAGCTACATGAGTGTCTATATGGGTTATTGATTGGTTCTCTGAGTATCTGTATGGCTGCCTGAGTGTTTGTGTGGGTGGGGTGTGTGTGACTCTGTACATAGATGTGTGAGTGGGTGATTCACTGGGTGCATGATTTCAAGAGTGCATCTGTGATGGACTGCTTGGGTGGGTGAGTGTGTGTATGGGTGTGTTAGTGAGTGAATGTATATCTCAGTGGTACATGTGCGAGTAACTACATATGTAAAAGGCAGTATATATGTGTGTTAGAGTATTTAAATGGCTATAAGTGAGAGTATGTGATAGTGAGAGTGGCTGTATGGATGCGTGTGTGCTTGTATCAGTTATTGTATAAGAGCGTAAGAATGTGCTAGTATTTGTATGAGTAAGTGAGCTGGTGTGTATATAACTGTATAGGTGAGTAAATGGGTGTGTGATTAATTTGTTGCATGACTGACTAGGTGTGTGAGTACCTCTATGGATGAGTGGCGGTGTGTGAGTGTTTATATAGGTGTATGAGTGCATATGATAGTCCTGTACTGAGTGACTGTAAGTATGAGTGACTGTACGGGTGAGTGAGTGGATGTGTGTGTAGACCTAAGAATCAGTGAGTGGGTATGTAGTTTTTGGTGTTGGAGTGTCTATGGTTTTGAGAATGGCAGTCTGTAATTTAGAGTGGGTGTATCAAAAGTTATATTAGGGTGTGAGAAGATGCATGAAATTATCACATGGATGATGTCATCAGTGATGTCATTTGAGATGTCATCAGTGATGTCATCAGTGATGTCACTGACCATGTCATGAGTGATGTAATATGTGACGTCATCAGCAGTGCATTGCGGGGCGCGAGTTATAGTTAGCTGAACTAACTATAACGGGGGAATTTCTATGGTTTTGTACGAGTGAAATGTCCAACTAACTATAACTGTCCCTAAAACCTATGGTTTTTTCAGTGAATTTCAAAGGTTTTTTAAATGCTAATTTCTAACTATAACGTGTCTGAAACCTATGGTTTTTTCAGTGAATTTCAAAGGTTTTTTAAATGCTAATTTCTAACTATAACGTGCCTGAAACCTATGATTTTTAAGTGAATTTCAAAGGTTTTTTAAATGCTAGTTTCTAACTATGCCTACAGAGGTAGGACATGTGAAGAAAGAAGAAAAAACGCACAGAAAGAAGCAAAAGATGTGCAGAAAGAACCAACAGAGGAGCAGAAAGAGGCCTTGTTGCAAAATCATCCTGTGCCCACAACTTTTTCAGACGGGTACTGGTGGTAACTGACTCTGACTAACCAGAGCCAGTGCTATGCTAAAAGACACTTAGAATACAGTGACAACACCTACAACCACTAGGGAACACTATGCGTTGGGGTACCCCTGTGATTAGCATGACCTCCTCTGCAAGTCCCTAGTACATAATAGGGCAGGGGGATTAAAACTACCTCTTAAAATGCGCTACAGGGCGCGTTTGCACAGTGGTGAAGGGAGGGGGGCCTGAGGTGACGTGTGCAAACGCGCCCCGTGGCGCGTTTTAAGTTGCGGGATTAAGTCCCCTTGAATCCTGAGGATCCCTGCGGCCCAACTAGCCCCCCAGGTACCTACAGTTAGGACCACAGAGCTGAGTTGCAGAGAGGCGTTCCGAGGCCACGCACCTTTTTTCACCTCTCTGCAACGCAACTCTGTTGTGCTTTCTGAAGGTACCTGGTGGGCTAGTTGGCCCCCAGGGTCCCTCAGGATTCAAAGGGAATTAATTCCCCAACTTAAAACGCACCACAGGGCGTGTTTGCGCACATGTCACCTGAGGCCTCGCCCCCTCCCTTCACCACTGTGCAAACGCGCCCCGTGGAGCGTTTTAAGTTGGGGGATTAGGTCACCTTGAATCCTGAGGGTCCCTGGGGCCCAACTAGCCCACCAGGTACTTCCAGCAATCACCACAGGCCTGCGTTGCAACGCCTGTAACAAATTGTGCAGTTGTGTTTAGGTAGTGAAGAGGGTCGTGCTGGGGGTAGTGTTTTAGGGTTTAGGGTAGTGCAGTGGTGTTTGTGTAGTGTAGGGGGTCATGCTGGGGGTAGATTTAGGGTTTAGGGTAGTGCAGTGGTGTTTGGGTAGTGTAGGGAGTCGTGCTGGGGGGAGTGTTTTAGGGTTTAGGGTAGTGCAGTGGTTTTCGGGTAGTGTAGGGGGTCATGCTGGGGGTAGTGTTTTAGGGTTTAGGGTAGTGCAGTGGTGTTTGGGTAGTGTAGGGGGTCGTGATGGGAGTAGTGATTTAGGGTAGTGCAGTGGTGTTTGGGTAGTGTAGGGGGTACTGCTGGGGGTAGTGTTTTAGGGTTTAGGGTAGTGCAATGGTGTTTGGGTAGTGTAGGGGGTACTGCTGGGGGTAGTGTTTTAGGGTTTAGGGTAGTGCAGTGGTGTTTGGGTAGTGTAGGGGTACTGCTGGGAGTAGTGTTTTAGGGTTTAGGGTAGTGCAGTGGTGTTTGGGTAGTGTAGGGGTTCGTGCTGGGGGTAGTTTTTTTAGGGTTTAGGGTAGTACAGTGGTGTTTGTGTAGTGTAGGGGGTAGTGTTTTAGGGTTTAGGGTAGTGCAGTGGTCTTTGGGTAGTGTAGGGAGTCGTGCGGGGGGTAGTGTTTTAGGGTTTAGGGTAGTGCAGTGGTCTTTGGGTAGTGTAGGGGGTCATGCGGGGGTAGTGTTTTAGGGATTAGGGTAGTGCATTGGTGTTTGGATAGTGTAGGGGGTCATGCGGGGGTAGTGTTTTAGGGTTTAGGGCAGTGCAGTGGTGTTTGGGTAGTGTAGGGGGTCGTGCTGGGGGAGTGTTTTAGGGTTTAGGGCAGTGCAGTGGTGTTCGGGTAGTGTAGGGGTCGTGCTGGGGGAGTGTTTTAGGGTTTAGGGCAGTGCAGTGGTGTTCGGGTAGTGTAGGGGGTCGTGCTGGGGGAGTGTTTGAGGGTTTAGGGCAGTGCAGTCGTGTTTGGGTAGTGTAGGGGGTCGTGCTGGGGGTGGTGTTTCAGGATTTAGGGCAGTGCTGTGGTGTTCGAGCAGTGTAGGGGGTCGTGCAGGGGGTGGTGTTTCAGGGTTTAGGGCAGTGGTGTTCGGGCAGTGTAGGGGGTCGTGTGGGGTGGTGTTTCAGGGTTTGGGGCAGTGCAGTGGTGTTCGAGCAGTAAAGGGGGTCGTGCTGGGGGTGGTGTTTCAGGGTTTAGGGCAGTGCAGTGGTGTTCGGGCAGTGTAGGGGTGGTGTTTCAGGGTTTAGGGCAGTGCAGTGGTGTTCGGGCAGTGTAGGGGGTGGTGCAGGGGTGGTGTTTCAGGGTTTAGGGCAGTGCAGTGGTGTTTGGGCAGTGTAGGGGGTCGTGCAGGGGTGGTGTTTCAGGGTTTGGGGCAGTGCAGTGGTGTTCGGGCAGTGTAGGGGGTCCTGCTGGGGCTGGTGTTTCAGGGTTTAGGGCAGTACAGTGGTGTTCGGCCAGTGAAGGTGGTGGTGCTGGGGCTGGTGTTTCAGGGTTTAGGGCAGTGCAGTGGTGTTCGGGCAGTGTAGGTGGTCATGCTGGGGCTGGTGTTTCAGGGTTTAGGGCAGTGCAGTGGTGTTCGGGCAGTGTAGGGGGTCTTGCTGGGGCTGGTGTTTCAGGGTTTAGGGCAGTGCAGTGGTGTTAGGGCAGTGTAGGGGGTCATGCTGGGGGAGGTGTTTCAGGATTTAGGGCAGTGCAGTGGTGTTTGGGCAGTGTAGGGGGTCGTGCTGGGGCTAGTGTTTCAGGGTTAGGGCAGAGCAATGGTGTTCAGGCAGTGTAGGGGGTTGTGCTGGAGGTGGTGTTTCAGGGTTTAGTGCAGTGGTGTTCGGGCAGTGTAGGGGGTGGTGCAGGGGGTGGTGTTTCAGGGTTTAGGGCAATGCAGTGGTGTTTGGGCAGTGTAGGGGGTCATGCAGGGGGTGGTGTTTCAGGGTTTAGGGCAGTGCAGTGGTGTTCGGCCAGTGTAGGTGGTCTTGCTGGGGGTGGTGTTTCAGGGTTTAGTGCAGTGGTGTTCGGGCAGTGTAGGGGGTCGTGCTGGGGGTGGTGTTTCAGGGTTTAGGGCAGTGCAGTGGTGTTCGGGCAGTGTAGGGGGTCGTGCTGGGGGTGGTGTTTCAGGGTTTAGGGCAGTGCAGTGGTGTTCGGGCAGTGCAGGGTGTCGTGCTGAGGGGTGGTGTTTCAGGGTTTAGGGCAGTGCAGTGGTGTTCGGGCAGTGTAGGGGGTCGTGCAGGGGGTGGTGTTTCAGGGTTTAGGGCAGTGCAGTGGTGTTTGGGCAGTGTAGGGGGTCGTGCAGGGGGTGGTGTTTCAGGGTTTAGGGCAGTGCAGTGGTGTTCGGCCAGTGTAGGTGGTCTTGCTGGGGGTGGTGTTTCAGGGTTTAGTGCAGTGGTGTTCGGGCAGTGTAGGGGGTCTTGCTGGGGGTGGTGTTTCAGGGTTTAGGGCAGTGCAGTGGTGTTCGGGCAGTGTAGGGGGTCTTGCTGGGGCTGGTGTTTCAGGGTTTAGGGCAGTGCAGTGGTGTTCGGGCAGTGTAGGGGGTCGTGCTGGGGCTGGTGTTTCAGGGTTTAGGGCAGTGCAGTGGTTTTCGGGCAGTGTAGGCGGTCGTGCTGGGGCTGGTGTTTCAGGGTTTAGGGCAGTGCAGTGGTGTTCGGGCAGTGTACGGGGTTGTGCTGGGGCTGGTGTTTCAGGGTTTAGGGCAGTGCAGTGGTGTTAGTGCAGTGTAGGGGGTCGTGCTGGGGGTGGTGTTTCACGGTTTAGGGCAGTGCAGTGGTGTTCGGGCAGTGTAGGCGGTCGTGCTGGGGCTGGTGTTTCAGGGTTTAGGGCATTCCAGTGGTGTTCGGGCAGTGTAGGGGTCGTGCTGGAGCTGGTCTTTCAGGGTTTTGGGCAGAGCAGTGGTGTTCGGGCAGTGTAGGGGGTCGTGCTGGGGGTGGTGTTTCAGGGTTTAGGGCAGTGCAGTGGTGTTCGGGCAGTGTAGGGGGTCTTGCTGGGGGTGGTGTTTCAGGGTTTAGGGCCATGGTGTTCGGGCAGTGTAGGGGGTCTTGCTGGGGGTGATGTTTCAGGGTTTAGGGCAGTGCAGTGGTGTTCGGGCAGTGTAGGGGGTCTTGCTGGGGGTAGTGTTTCAGGGTTTAGGGCAGTGCAGTGGTGTTCGTGCAGTGTAGGGGTCGTGCTGGGGGTGGTGTTTCAGGGTTTAGGGCAGTGCAGTAGTGTTCGGGCAGTGTAGGGGGTCGTGCAGGGGTGGTGTTTCAGGGTTTAGGGCAGTGAAGTGGTGTTCGGGCAGTGAAGGGGGTTGTGCTGGTGGTGGTGTTTCAGGGTTTAGGGCAGTGCAGTGGTGTTCGGGCAGTGTAGGGGGTCGTGCAGGGGGTGGTGTTTCAGGGTTTAGGGCAGTGCAGTGGTGTTCGGGCAGTGTAGGGGGTCATGCTGGGGCTGGTGTTTCAGGGTTTAGGGCAGTGCAGTGGTGTTCGGGCAGTGTAGGGGTCTTGCTGGGGGTGGTGTTTCAGGGTTTAGGGCAGTGGTGTTCGGGCAGTGTAGGGGGTCTTGCTGGGGGTGATGTTTCAGGGTTTAGGGCAGTGCAGTGGTGTTCAGGCAGTGTAGGGGGTCTTGCTGGGGGTAGTGTTTCAGGGTTTAGGGCAGTGCAGTAGTGTTCGTGCAGTGTAGGGGGTCGTGCTGGGGATGGTGTTTCAGGGTTTAGGGCAGTGCAGTAGTGTTCGGGCAGTGTAGGGGGTCGTGCTGGGGCTTGTGTTTCAAGGTTTAGGGCAGTGCAGTGGTGTTCGGGCAGTGTAGGAGGTCGTGCTGGGGCTGGTGTTTCAGGGTTTTGGACAGAGCAGTGGTGTTCGGGCAGTGTAGGGGGTCGTGCTGGGGGTGGTGTTTCAGGGTTTAGGGCAGTGCAGTGGTGTTCGGGCAGTGTAGGGGGTCATGCTGGGGGTGGTGTTTCAGGGTTTAGGGCAGTGGTGTTCGGGCAATGTAGGGGGTCTTGCTGGGGGTGATGTTTCAGGGTTTAGGGCAGTCCAGTGGTGTTCTGGCAGTGTAGGGGGTCTTGCTGGGGGTAGTGTTTCAGGGTTTAGGGCAGTGCAGTGGTGTTCGGGCAGTGTAGGGGGTCGTGCTGGGGGTGGTGTTTCAGGGTTTAGGGCAGTGCAGTGGTGTTCGGGCAGTGTAGGGGGTCGTGAAGGGGTGGTGTTTCAGGGTTTAGGGCAGTGCAGTGGTGTTCGGGCAGTGTAGGGGGTCGTGCTAGGGGTGGTGTTTCAGGGTTTAGGGCAGTGCAGTGGTGTTCGGGCAGTGTAGGGGGTCGTGCAGGGGCTGGTGTTTCAGGGTTTAGGGCAGTGCAGTGGTGTTCGGGCAGTGTAGGGGGTCGTGCTGGGGGTAGTGTTTTAGGGTTTAGGGTAGTGCAGTGGTGCTTGTGTAGTGTAGGGGGTCGTGCTGGGGGTAGTGTTTTAGGGTTTAGGGTAGTGCAGTGGTGTTTGTGTAGTGTAGGGGGTCATGTTTTAGGGTAGTGCAGTGGTGTTTGGGTAGTGTAGGGGTCGTGCTCGGGGTAGTGTTTTAGGATTTATGTTAGTGCAGTGGTGTTTGGGTAGTGTAGGGGGTCGTGCTGGGGGTAGTGTTTTAGGGTTTAGGGTAGTGCAGTGGTGTTTGTGTAGTGTAGGGGGTCGTGCTGGGGGTAGTGTTTTAGGGTTTAGGGTAGTGCAGTGGTGCTTGTGTAGTGTAGGGGTCGTGCTGGGGGTAGTGTTTTAGGGTTTAGGGTAGTGCAGTGGTGTTTGTGTAGCGTAGGGGGTCATGTTTTAGGGTAGTGCAGTGGTGTTTGGGTAGTTTAGGGGGTCGTGCTGGGGGTAGTGTTTTAGGATTTAGGTTAGTGCAGTGGTGTTTGGGTAGTGTAGGGGGTCGTGCTGGGGGTAGCGTTTTAGGGTTTAGGGTAGTGCAGTGGTGTTTGTGTAATGTAGGGGGTCATGCTCGGGGTAGTGTTTTAGGGTTTAGGATAGTGCAGTGGTGCTTGTGTAGTGTAGGGGGTCGTGCTGGGGGTAGTGTTTTAGGGTTTAGGGTAGTGCAATGGTGTTTTTGTAGTGTAGGGGGGTCATGTTTTAAGATGCAACGCTCCAATACCTGACCAGTCTGCACTACATAAAACTGCAAAACAACTAAAAATAAAAAGTGTTTTGCACACTTTTGTCATTGGGCTATATGTGGGCTACATCTGGGTAATATTTGTGCTACATTTGGGCTCTTTTTTACTGGTGGCCATCTTGGAAGAATTCTTTGTTATGAAGTTTCCTAATTTCCTCATTTACTGCAGTCTCCTCAGTAGGAAATGCTTTCAGTTTTTTACTTTGATTCCATCAAGAAGGCATTCAGATGTGTCTCACATTTGCCATAAATTCAGAATGTTAGCACTCTAGTTGCTCATTAGATCACTGTAGTAAAGCTACTGCTCACCAGGGAGTTAACTGGAAGTCTGCTGCTGGTATTGATAGTGATTGTTTCAGTCTGCATGTCAGAATTTTCTAATGAAATAGAAGAGGATTTGAGATCTCACTTAAAACATGCCCTAATTTTTCTTTCTAAGGCACTAACCATAATTTCTATGACAAAATTAACCCCATCATTTTGTTCCTTTTTAAATTAAATGTTTTAAGTGTTACCAGTTTATTCCAATCAAGATGGCTTCAGGTGTGCCATACTTTTGTCATAAGTAAGGCTGTTAGCACTCTAGTTGTTCTTTAGAACACTCTGGGAAGCTGCAGTAGAACACAAAGGAATCAACTGACAGTCTCTGCCCTTGTTGGATGTACATGTTTTACTGAGAATGTCAGACTTCATTCTCACATGACTGAGAAAGATAATGTGAATTTACAGAAAATATGCTCTCATTTTAGCTTCTGGAGCACCTTCCAAAACTGTATGGGACAAGCATGTGAAAATAGTTTTCTCTCAAACATGATTCATGATATCCCAGCAGAAGGTTTTTCACAGGGTAAAATCACCTTAGAACACACCACAATTCCTGAAATTAGTATGGTACCATCAACAAATGAATTCTAATGTAACTAAAGTCTGTTATCACCCTTTATAGTTCTCCTTTTGGTAACCCTCAAAATCTTTGATTCACTACAATGCATTTCAATGGGGTACTATCATTTATATTGGTCCCAAGATGGCTGCCAGCAATTCCAGGATGAAGTGCTGACAGCCAATCAGATCTCACGATGACATGTGTGGTTAGGCTCCGCCCAGATATATATGTGATTTTACTTTTGATTTTCTCAGGAACTACTGAACGGATTTACACCATTTAAGCAAAAGGCACAACACTGAACCAAGGGCTACCTCTTTGCCAAATTTGGTGTAATTCCGTTCAGCAGTTCGGGCTGTAGCTGCGACTAAATGTTCCTATGGAAAAATGAATGGGGAAAACATGTTTTGGGACCCCCCTTTTTTCTCGGCCCCCGCTTGACGAATCACCCCGAGACTTTCAGTATAGGAGCGGACCGGAGCGCCCCAACTAGTTGGAAACTTTTGCGAAGATTCGTTAACCGGCGCCAACGTTATTTCAAATAGAATGTTGCGGATTTCCTATGGAAAATAGGTCCTAACTATAACTATCTACTGGCGACCGCCAGTAGATAATATGTGTGTATATATATATTTTTTTTTTAGACCACTTCGGATTTCGTGGGACTTTTAGGCACCTCGTAGTATCAGAGTCCTCTCTCTGTAGCCATTGTGTGCAGAAAGGACAGTGACAGATGACACAGAAATATGATTACTACTAACACAACCAATGCAGTCCTGCTCCTGAGGGAGGCACACATGGCTGGCACAGTTGCCATCATTTCACGACCTCAGGTCTACTGTGCGTGCGGTGTCACTGTGAGCGGAATGCACAGGACTGACCTTTGACACAGCAGATGTCTGGCCCCAAAGTGACAGCAAATGTTATTGCAAATGATCTCCCAGGAGTAGTTCTTGTCCCATGAAGGAAACTGCCAAAGGTCGCGTTTATTGTATTGGCTTCATAATTCTTTATAAATGTTATAGTGGTTTAGTTTTCACACAGTTGATGTGGTGCTGGAAGGGAGTACATCTGCAGTAAGTGCATTATCTTCCTGTGCTTTCTCACTGTGATGAGAACTTGTGTCCTGCAGGTCACACAAAGGAGAGCATAAACGCTCTGAGGTATAACATGATAGACTGAACAAATTATGCTCACTATGGCCTGTGCCGCCCTAAGTAAATTGTGCCTACTTGGGACTGCAGCATGATTGAAAAGTGTCCACTGTGATATTGCACCTTGCGGTCACTGCTGACATGGCTGTACAGTGTAGTTTACCAGATTATGCCCTAGTTTCACCAATTGCTTTTTAAGAAAATCGCAATTCCGTGGCTGTTTTATGCCTCTGGAAAAGGGTATCGTTTTGTGTAGAAAATCATGATTTTTACACACATTTTTTTTAAATTACAATTATTATTTATATATATGTTAATTTTTTTAACATTGTGTACATTTTTCCTATTTTGTGTGTGTATGTATGTATAATAGGAAGCATAGAACTTCGGGAGTTCCCAAATTTAGGTGGCGAGCAGCTCCCACATAGAGCACCCTACAACACTCTGAATCTGCTCAACTCAAATGTCTGCTTTTCTAGCAAAGTTTTTAAGCATAGGATTAGCACAGTGACATCCACGGCGAGCTAGAAAGGAACAAAGTCTTTTGCCATTCATACATCAAAATCTTTAAGCATAGGATTAGCAAAGTGCTATGCATGACGAGCTGTAAAATAACAAAAGCCTTTTACCACTCCAGGCACAGTATTACAGCTTTCGGTTGGGAAAATATCATCCAAGCCATCCTGGAATGCATAAAAGCAACCCCTGACACGTGTTTCACTCTCATTAGAGCTCTTCAGAGAGGTATAGCTTTGTCCTGACATGAGGGAGCACCCAGTATAAGTCAAAACAATACCCTTTCAGGCTTAGAGTGATGAATAAATTATGCCAAGTAGGAAGCACAAAACTCTGGGGAGTTCCCAAATTTAGGTGGACAGCAGCTCCTATATAGAGCACCCTTCTACATCAGTGACACTCTGAATCTTCCCACCTCAAATGTCTGGTTTCCTAGCAAAGTTTATAAGCATAGGATTAGCACAGTGCCATCCACACCGAGCTGGAAAGGGACAAAGCCTTTTGCCATTTATACAGCAAAATCTTTAAGCACTCTAGTGATTCAACACATCAGGGCATTTATTTCATGAACAAGCAGCCTTGTCTCATCACATTTTGTGAAATAAATGTCTTGATGTGTTGAATCCCTGGAGGCTAATGATCACTGTTGGAAAGAAATATATATATATTTATTTCCAACAATGATACAAAGCACTCTAGGGATTCAACATATCAAGGCATTTATTTCACGAAATTTCATGAGGTGCAGCTATTTGTGCGTGAAATAAATATATAAAATATGGAACCCGCATTATGCAGAGCCAAAGGATGTACGCAGTGGAAGTAGGCTGCCTGTGGAGGGTTCAGCAAAGCAACTGAGGGTTGGCCGCCTATAGCGGGTTGGGTACAGCGCCTTGCTTCGGGCCAGGCCCTGCGGCCGTCCCCACTGCACAGGACCAAAGCCAACTGCAGTAGGACTTTGGAGGCTGCAGCTAGCTGGGTGCAAGGCTTTGCTGCAGGCCCTGCAGCCAGTCTCTGTTGTGCATGGCCAACGGCTGTGTGCTGCGGTGTAGCTGTTCACGAGAGGGCAAACCACTGCTGTGCGCGACCAGAGTCAATGCGCAAAGGGCGTTGGTTGCTTGTAGCTTGTTGTATGTGCAAGCTGTGTGACCAGTGCCTGGTCTGCAAGGTTAAAGTCCTGCACAGTGGGGTTGGGGGAAAAAAGTGTATTATAAAAACCCAAAGAAATAACTGAGTTAAAGTTCTGGTTCAAATATGCAGTCCCCTGAATATGCCAGTTATGGTATGCAATGCACACCGTAAAATGGGTCACCTGCCCTGCAGAAAAGATAACACAGAACGACCATTCTAAAATGGTGCAGGAGAGAACAGGCCGACTAACAAGACCAAACCATGGCACCCGATGTAATTCATAGCATGCTTTCTGTGCTTCACATACCAGAACTGGTAAATTTCGGTGGGTTTGCATGTTTGAGCCACCATAACTCAGTTTTAAACTTTGCTTTTTCAATAAAAAAAAGTTGCTGTGTTTGTGTGTGTGTGTGCATATGTATGTGCGTGTGTGTCTGTGTATATAGATAGGGAGAGAAAGTGAATTGTGTAATGCACTAGCACATTTCTCTCTTTTTGTTCCATATTGGTGTACAAGATAGAGCTTTTTAATATATTTTTAAATGTTCATGCATTATGAAAGTAGTAGTTTTCCAAAATAAACATTAGCGGTGAGTGTGTAGGTTTGCTTGTAGTCGTTTCACACACTTCTGGCAGCCTGCTTCACCTGCCTTTGAAAGAGCAAATGCCCCGTCTGTCCCACCCCCTCCACGTGCTGTCAGGGGGAGGGGGCATTCTAGCCACCCACATTAGTGGCAACTGTTGCCTGACAGAATCCTCAGGGGGTGCCGAGGCGTCGCCGGCTGCTGCAGAGGGCATGCCAGTCCTGGCTGTCACTGCACTGTCCGTGGCAACTCCAGTTGAGTTCATGGAATATTTGAAAAAAGGACCGCAGTGGACACCGTGCCATCGCAACAGGCAGCAAAGCTCATATTACGTCAACAGGCCTGATTCTCTGAAGCAGTGTTAAATGGTTTGTGGGCCGTTAACGCTTTGTGACGTGGTGTGCGTTAAAGGGGCACACATGTTCTAAGCATTGCTGCCAAGTGTCCCAGGTCCATGCATGGTGTGCTGCTCCAGTCCGGGTATTTTTCTTTGAATTCTGAGACGTGCAGACCTACACTGGAGCAGCATATAACAAACACATGGACCTGAGAAACTTGCCAGGGCTGCCTAAAGCTGTGGTGACCAATGTTGAGCCACAGGCACGAGCCAAAACATTTCAGCATAGCAACACGACATAAATTGACATTTTATTAATCTAAATGGAGTCATTTACAAGCCTCAGTTTATTTGAAAATTTAGGGTAGTGATTCGTTCTCCATTCGAGCTGTACGCATTGACTTCTGCTCTCTACGTGTGCCACAAATCCTGAAAACCTCACTATGGTGCCTTCGTTTTTCTTCTTTTAGAACCTTTCAAAACCTCAACACTCTGAAGTCCGCTTTTATTGTCTATTACAAACTCCTGAAGATCCCAACATGGTGCAGTCTGTTTTCATTGTCTATCTGCAGTCTTCCTTCATTGTCTATTACAATTTCTGAATACCTCCATGATTAATAAAAAGTAAACATGCCATCCAATATTTTGAAGCATCCTATTTTTGTGTGCTGTCATACCTTTAGGAAACCTATACTTTATAAAGGTTCTCCTTATTGCCCATCTCGACCCTCTGCAGCGAATGTAATGCTCAATTCGGAATTGTTGTTCATCCGTAAAGTGTTTAAGCGTGTGGAGGTGAGGTGCAAGGCACATCACCGAGATGTTTACTTCGGCAACACAAGTCTGTTTATAGAGGCACAATCCAATCCTGAAAGGCTGTCGCAAGCCTGACATCAAATGTTCAGCTAATATGGAATTGTTTAGTTCGTTTTGCTTTGTATTTTGGTACTTGCAGTTTTAATTTTCCCAGAAGTGGCAGAACTGTACTAAGTGAGCCAAAAGTGACAATTAGCAGAACATCTCAACCCTGATCTGGGACACTCCTAGAGCACTGTGGATGAGCCTGTGAAAAAGGCGCAAATCACAATAACATGAAATTTATACGTTCTATTTTTTTTTTTGTCTAGTTCACTGCCCGATTTTTTTTCTATATCGGGATCGCATTATCTTGTTAATTTTGTGGCTGATCAGTTCCTTAAAAACAGCATGCTTTGTGGTACATTTAGGCCTAGAGTTTTTATTTATTTATGGCATTAATGCACTCGGCCCTGACTGGAAGCCAATGATTTGCTCACAGAAACTGGTTTAAGAGAATAATTGACGTTTCAGGAACATGTTCGTGCAGGGTAAGTCTTGCAGCGGCGTGCACTGGGCCGCTATTGTTCTTTGTCTGTTTCTTACATTTTAACCATAATTGAACGGCTGGAGATGATTAACCGAGATTATGTTTAACGTTCAGAGAAGAAGTAAAGGGACAGGGTCATGTGCTGCCATTGGTGCCAGGAAGAGGCACCATTTCAATTTTGTTTTACAAGTTCCAAAATTATAACTAACATAGAATCTTTCTTTATGCAGCATGTGCCAAGGTGCAGTACCAGAAACTGGCAGACATCTAGAATCCTTCATATCAGGTGCAGATATTGTTACTACCTTTATACACTATCAAAGCCTTAATGAATAGCAGGGCTCTGAAGCGTCCACGTGCATGCTTAAGTTGCACCTCCAGTTCCAGTTTTCGATTTGCATTCTGGGACTTAAAGTCGTGATCTTAGAAAGGGCCGAGGAATTAAAGCAAAACCTAGACTGGGTTAGCAACTCGCGCTGGAGCTGGGAAACTTGGAAGCTCTATGAACATACGTGTCAGGAGCAAAGTTTTGAATGCTGCAGTGGCTTCCTAGTTCTGTCCTTCCAAGTGTTCCTGGTCCCTGCGTAATATGCTGCCACTGTCCAGTTTTTCCCTTTGAATTCTGGGACTTGTAGTCTTGTTTATTTCATTAGAAAACAGGACTACAAGTCCCAGAATGCAAATTAAAAAATCTAGACTGGAACCGCACATGACGTGCGGAGCTGACTTGAGGAACTTGGCAGCTATGCTATGCTAGTTGCCATGTCCTAATACACACTCGCCCTTGGAACGTGGCTATCTTTTTTGCCCCTAAACCTTTTTTTATTATTTACAGGCATTACACGCTACCCATTCAGCTAAACTTGAAACTTTGTTACTAAGATGTAGTTAAGAGAAACTGTTTATAGCTTATTCCCTCTTGGTTCTCTTTCAGTTCTGTTGGTCTATCAGACAGGTCTTTTTTAGTTTTAACAGATTTAGATTTTAAATTCATCCCATTGTGATAAACCGCAATTTCTTTGAAAAGCAACTAAACTACTCTCTATGTATGATACTTCTTGTAACAACAACAAAATAAGTACCTTTACTGTAATGTTGCTTCTCTCCTTTCCTAAGCAATTAGGGTGTTAAGTCCCCTATCAGTATGGCATACACATCGTTTAAATCTCAAAATCCGGTCCACATCCAATATTTTGTTCATCCATTGGTCTGTTGTTTTATTCACATTTTCCTTCCGCTCACTACAGCATACAGCCTGGGGCAGTGGGTCAGCCCAATGCTGCCCTTGGCTATCAGAACTCCGAGTGATGGCATTTTGTTCTTTTAGAATGTACACATCAACATACAAAGTAGTAGTAGGGATTACAACTGATTTTTAGACCAAAAACTATTCTTTCTTTTAGCCAGTTTTTTTTTAATATACACCCCCCCCCGGAAGTATGCCCAGCAGTAAACTTTTACAAAAACAACGAGGAAACAAAAAAAGCATTTATTGACAGAGCCAAAACGGATGACAGCCAACGCCTGATCTATTTATTGGCTTTGCAGAGCTGTTATCTCTTCAGTTTGTACACTTTCTCCTTCCTCTTGAGGCCTAAGTGCTGGAGGGACTTTTTCAGGCCTTTCAAGTGGCCTGTCATGACGTGGGCTTAACTGAGGTATCAGGCAAGTGTCTCCCTGCGGGATATGCATGTGAGATATATTATATGGAAAATGGCTGAATAAAGAAGATAAAATCCGCGTTGTTCTTCGCCGCTCTGCGGTTCCTTTGATTTCCTGAGCTCTCGCATCCCGAGCCAGTGGCGGGGATTGACTCATTTCCTTGGATAGAGCGAGGCCCCGTTTCTGTCTGGGCATCCACAACCCCGCGCTCTGCGCCTACCGAGGTTATTATAGGACAAGCGGCGCTTTGTAACCGAGCCTGCAATACCACAGGCCCTAGCGTGACTACAAGACATGAAATTTATGTGATCGGATGAAGTACAACAAAACATTACGTGGGCTCCTGCAGGCGCGTGGCATTGATTACTTTCCTTTACGATTATTTTTTTTAGAGCGAGTTGTTTTGGCCATGTGGTTATGTCGATGTATGTTGTGTGCCAAATGTACCCGACTGCTGTGTGATTTCTTGCATGAATTCTCCTCGAATTGGTGCTACGGGTGTTAAATCTCATGACTTTTTTTTCCCAAGGGAAAGTGTAGGTCGGGCATCAGTGGGAAAAGCTGTATTTTTGCCAGTGTCGCGGTGGAACACCAGTGCATCCCATATAGAAAGCCACACAAACGCAGGACGGTGCGAGCTGCGTAACTTGGCTTTCTTTCGCCGCCTGAGCACATATCGCGTTCTTTCAGGCGGTAATTGGGTACCGGGTTCCAAGCCAATGAGCGAGGCGGGATTTTGTGTGGGTGGGCCTCACAAAGCGAGATTGTTTCTGTGGGAATTAGAAGTCCATTTTGTTGTAATTATTCTTGACATGTCATCCATAATGCATCGAGCTACTTCAGAAGGGCGCGCTGCTGCCAGCTTGTCTCAAAACAAGGAAGCATGCATAGGAATGAAATGCTTTTTTGTTCGGGGCTTGGACGATAATTAAACTTTTTTGGCTGAGTATGGAAATAAAAGTGGCGAGACCAAGCAACAGGCTGAACCGAGTCGGACAGAGAAGTGTTGAAATGGGCAACATACGTGGGAACACTTTTTTAGAACTCTGTCTGCCATATTTAGTAGCCAACTTTGACTCTGTTTACATTTTATGTAATATTACATTTTTTACCATAGAATATAGAACTATGACACTCAAATTCAGAACAAATGTTATTTTTGATATATGTATCAAAGATATTGAACTGGAATGGCGTGGAACACACAACACACCCTGCATGACTTCTACATCAGGGGTTGGTGCTCCTTTTAATTAGTTGAGATGTGTTAGTTGCTTTCTGTGATTTTTTCATTTTTGGATGTTGGATAGTTAAGATTGTGTTTGGTTATGTGTTTGATTTAATTTTTTATTTATATATGTAGGGTGACCATAAAACCCCATGTCATCGACACAATGCATTTCACCTATGGTCTTTCCTTTTATAAATCGAAATTGCCAGGTAGGACAGTGACACACCACGGAAGGTTACAAGAAGCATTCAGGGCAAAAATAGGCATTGAGAAAAGAAAAATGTTTTGAGAAGTCTATCACAATCCAAATATTCTTCCAGCTGGTCTCCCCACACATTGTGGTCCTTATGTAATTGAATGGAACGGTTTTGCTTTTTTAATGTTGATTGTAAGTCTTCTGTAAAACCTCACATTGCCTAAACGCTTTAGTGAGTTCAAAGGCATCAACGTAATCATTAAACAAGAGGATTGCAGGCAATCTAATATGAAGCAGGCAAATGTTAGAGCCTATAAATCAAAACAATGGTAAGCAATGGAAAGGCCCTAGGCCCACTGCAAGTTGACTTGCATGTTTACAATGCTTTTGGTCACAGGCTAGGACCTCGTAGTACTATAAATACACATCACTATTCCCCCACTGCACCAACCAGGATTTCGTTCTGCAGCTGTTTGGTTACACAGGCTGGCAGGACCTTAAAACCATTTATTTTGAATGTATTTTTATTTGCGCCCATGCCAATCATTTTGTGTGAATGGTTTTCAGAAGCGTGCATAAGACCATCTCACTTTAACCCATAACACATGCGTCTGGCGAAGCTTGGCAGGCATGTTTAACTCTAGTAGGCACTGGCATAGAAGCGATGAACAATGTTGTGGGCTACTTCAAGGCACATGTGCGCACGCTCGTGACAACAGGGGTCTGTCTGTTTTGGGCCAGTTGGGTGCACGCGCCCCTGTCCCCAGAGCGCTTCCATGTCCTCGCGGTTGTGCTCACCCGCTAGAGCCCTGCCATCCTGCGAGCGCGGTCTCGTGACACTTGTAACAAGTAGTACTGCCAGCATTCGCAACGATGCTCGTTATATCGACCTCGAAGGATGAAGGGCCGTAGCAGCAACTATGTGCATTTGTCCTCTGAGCAATCCCTATCATAAGTGTTCGGGCGCTTACTGGATCGAGTCTGTGGGTTCAACGGAAGCTTCTGGAATCATTGGCGAATAAATCCTTTGAAACGTATTCTTTGTAAAAGCATCCAGCCTGGTATGTGTGCCCACGAGGGTTGTATTAATCACACCCATCAAATGACGCCTTCGCCCTAATACAGCGTCTTTAACACTGCACGTCGATTATCCTCTGCTGTTTACTCCCAGCCGATACAATTGTAAGAAAAGGACTCGTGTGTATATGGCTGCACAAGATGTCTGTGTGATTCGGTTGACACCTGTAATTCTGTATAGTATACGTCTTTGTGCATGGACATGCTTCATGTTCACGTGTCTGTTTGCAATTATTGGTGTCGCTATTGGCTTACAAGTGGTTTCGTGTGCGTGTTCTTGCGTTGGCGACGCATGTGCATCTTTTTCAAGAGTGTTTACATGCACGCCGGTACCTGTTAGTAATGCTGTCGACGCCTCGGTGAATAAGAGCGTCTTGATATTCATGTTTCACGTGTCTGTGGTTTGTGTACATCTGCGCCGGGCAGGCAGTATGTGTGCGCGCGCCTCTGTTTCTGTGGACACAATATGGATGAACGAGTGCGTGCATCTGTGGAAGAGGGGCGTGTCGACCACATGTATCAATGGCTTCTTTTGGATATGTGCTCTTGAAGTCTGCGTGTGATGTGTGACACGGACAACATCTCTTGGGGGCAGTGTATAGCACACTGGAAGTGCAGAAGTGATGACGCGTGCTCCACAATCAGCCCTTTCTTCGCGATTCATAAAAAGCGATCGCTACTGTAAAAAAAAAAACACGCCCGCGAGTGGTGCGCGCGCACCACAGAGGAGCGGCAGCCTGCTCAGCTGACGAGACGCTCAGCTGACCAGACGCTCGTAGCGTCGTGGCTGGCCTTTGGATGTGTACGCGCGGCAGACATGTGTTTCCACTTATCGCGCCCGCGTCTGGGCACGATAATTGGAAACACATGTTTGCCGCGCGTACCCATCCCAAAAGGCCAGCCACGACGCACTGAGCGTTTTGGGACTGCTTTTAAACCCGCTACATTAAGTCTTCGCCTCTAAGCAGCGCTTGCGCGCTACTCGAGGCTCGACCTAAAAAACGGGTTAGTGCCCCGTCCCCTTAAGACTTTCCAATCCAGAGTAGAAAGGAAACTCATTTGAAATACATTCTTTCAAAAAATATATTTCACAAAGAGAAACTAAATTATGCAAATAACAGTGAAATTAAAGCGTTTAAAAATGTTTATTCTTGCAGATATACATTGTGCCGCACAAAAAATGATGTCCCTTTCAGAACTAACAACCTTGAGACGAATGAGATTTCTTTTTATATGATGGTGTGGTTACTAAAGATTTTTAATCTGCTTTGTAATATCATGGTCCATATCTGTCATTTTCTGTTTTGTACAATAGTTGTAGAGGCATCTCTCTAATTTACTTTTTAATGACCTCTCGGCTGATAGATTTAATTTCAATTTTTTTGACAGCTTGATAAATTTGCTTGTTTCATATCGACATTGGCTTCCAGTCAGTGAAAATAGCTTCATTCTTGGCCTTCGTTTGTGTCATATGCTGTCTACTCCAAAACACCGAATCCCAATTGGTGTCGAGGCTTAAAATGCCTGTACTGTTTTTTTGTTATCATCATCTTTACAAATACTTAGGACCTGTTGAAACTGTCAAAAATGCGTATAAAATAGAACAGCTATGGCAAAGGCAAGCAAATGACCCTGTTAATGCCCACCCTCAATAAATGTTGCATCTTCGTGTGTAGTTACCTGGATAAACAAGGCCTTGTTATTCTAGTACTGATAATCAGCATAAAGTATGCACAACTAACCAATATACTGTCAATCACCCCTCATGATGCTCCCATTCTTTCTGTAGTGCTGTCAATCAACTCCTCATGAAGCACCCAGGCCCATTACTCACGCTGTCAAACTATCGTTTAAGAATCGCCCACCACTGTAGTTAGTTCTTTCATCAATACAGTCATTAATGTTTGTGTGGAGACCATTTGGGCAGAATCACTGGCACCTTCGTGTAAAGGATTGTGTCTGAGGGGAAATAAAGCGTTTGCAGCTTCTGGCTACATCTGCCAATCAATGCAAGTTAATTTACTGTTCAAATTAGGGAGTGGTGGGGAAGGGTCAACTCCAGAACCCGAATATGTAATTATGTGGATCATATCTCATCGGTTGCTTCATGTTCTCTACACCGCAAATATAAATGGGTTTCACTCATTCCTATAGTGACAAGCATTGGCAAAGCCAATAGGTCGCAACTTTGAAAAAGTTGACCTATTGCATTGACCAATCAGATGTATGAGTCAAGGCACATGCACTAGAATGGCTGCCAATCTTGGAAAAAGGAGGCGAGAGCAAAGAAATACATGCAATACTATGGAGTCCTCAGTAACAAATGGAAAAAAAAGTACCCTCAAGTATGTGGTGGAAGGATACAAATGACCCTGTCGGAACACTGTAAGACCAAAATCCTCCTGGGTGGGACAAACAAAAGATTAGGGTGGAAAATAATCAGCAAACAATTGAGATGGACAAAAGGTCATCAAATTATGAGCAAGGCGCTGACCCAGAACTCACTCAAAATATGTTATGTATTGGAAACAATCAGTGCCTACAGACTACCTGTAACCGAGATCTAAAGTGGGTGCAATATGATGGATTTGCCAGGTTGTATTAACCCTGTTTTATTTATTTAGCATTTCTAAATGGAGTGAACTAGACCAAAGGCACAGAGGGCTGTTTTAAGGGCTTTATAACAAAATACAAAACCATTGATGTGAAATAAATGGTGCATAATCCATGATACATCATGTATGACAGTTGAACATAAAGATAAATTAACAAAGTGGAAAGCAGGTGGAACAAGAAAATGTTCAATAATTGGCATTCCAAGTACAAGTGAATAAGCAAAAGCTTTCATTCCGCCCTGAAGAGATCATTCTAATATCTGGCAGTAGAGAATTCTAGAGAGCAGCGACGGCGCCTGTGGACAATTGAGGGGTTATTGTTAAAGCATGGCACCTTATAACGTAAATGGCTGTACAGATGGCAAAGATGGGTTGCTGTCGTTGGTCACTGGGGTATTCTCTGCACCACCAGACTACAGTTGCATCAAGCCTCTTTCGTCCCGTAAACACATCCAGCAGAGCAAGGCTCAGCAAAAACCTAACTGAGACCACAAACACTATTCGGGTTTGGTGCTTCTAGAAGACTGCGGATCTCGAGAAACTTAGTGGTTTGGGCGTCCGACGCCACAGGCATCAAGTGCCTAATATACTTGCAGGAGCTTGTCACTAGACTCACTCGCAGGGTGGCTTGATTTACCCATCAGCTCCCGAGCATCCGGTGTTGTACACTATAGCAATGGTAAAGCAGGCTGTAGGTCCAATGTTAGTATTGGACCCAAAGATGAAGAGGGATTCCTTTCAGTCCCTCTATTACCCTGTATTTTCTGTAACAATGTCTCTTGAGTTTCCAGTTGCCGGATGGCAACGTTTTGGGTAGAAATCTTGCCATCTCTTTAGCTACTAAATAGGAAGGGTTGCATAAGATGAATTGCCTTGTGAGCAAGAGAAGATAATTATTTAGAATTTTCGGTAGTGAATCATTGGCACATGGGACCTAAATTAACCTGGTGTTGGACAGGGTGTCATCAAAGTTCCAATTCAATAACACCCTTGTGTGTACATAGAAACTTCAATCACATTTTCAGAGATAAGATCTCAAATAGGTTTTGCGTAGAGTTGCATAAAATAAAACAAAATGGAGACTTCCACCTATCATTTGCATTGGGTTGTGGTACACAGTATGCAGGCTAGGCAATTTTTTTCTAAATCTTTGGGTATGGTCCTGGACAGCCCTCTGCCTGTCTGTGTTTGGATAATTGTTACTTATAATCTATTAACGTACAGGCAAGTCAGTAGATACAATTTAGCTAGGAGTGGCACAGAAACCTAACCCAACACTCTTGGAGTCTGGTAGAGATATCCGAATCAGCGTAGTGGGTTCATTTACAGTAGTGTTTTTAGCCAGAACCTTTATGGTTTCTTTGATTGACTGGTATTTCTGGACACTCTTGTTAGGGTTTTTGTTGTGCCCACCGCTGCATTACTTGTATCGCTGTTCTCCGCTTGTGGCAGTCGGCGGGACAAAAAACAGCAGGATCTTAAAACACATCACCTGTGGTTGGAAAATTCTTTCACCAAAGGCTCCTCATTGGTTAGGGGTCCAGTGTGACCTTGCGTTCCCTTAAATGCCATATCAAGTTGAATGTTGCCATCTGCTGGATGTTGATGCCTTGGTGGGCGAGGGGCAGAGAGGCACCAAAGTGCAGGCCTGTGAACACAAACGATGCCACAGTGTGCCCCACGATATCGACTCTCTTCCCATGATCACCTGGTGACGGGAGGATGTGATGTGGTACATACAAGGTGAGCTGGAAGCCCCTGCAAAGAGTAGGTTTCCAGCTATGGTGTGGTGGTTCTGCACAGCCTTTGTTTAGCAGGGTTTCTGTCACCTCTCATGGAACTCAGTAGCAACCTCATTAGCATTTCTTTGTGTTTTGTGGAATGGTAGGCATAGGTCTCAGTCAGTGCGCAATGTGAAAACGTGCCCCTTCCCTTAATTCTCACCCAGTGAAAAATATTTTGAAGCTGTCCGGCCTGAAAATGTCTTTTTGTCTTGAGCCAGTCTAACAGGAAAAGGAGGTCAGAGCTGGCAAGAACTTAATTAGACAGCAAATAAAAGTGATGGATGCAAAGACTTGTACTAATCTGTGTTTCCTGTGGTCACTGCATGAGCGGATCAATGTTAGGGAAATTAGCCCTGGCCCTTTTCCAATAAGAACTGCCAAGCCCAAACTGCTAGGCCGCGTCCTGCTGAATGGGAGTCCAAGTAACCACAGACGTTTTTGGACTTGTTTGGCCTCATCAGACCTATGTCAGGGCCTTCCCACACAACTTAGGCAGCAAAAAAGCTCCGATGGAAGGCTTGAATAAGTCTGAACCTCTGCTAAGTACTGTATGTGTATTCCTGATTATCATTTTTAGCTCCTCATCAAGGCAAGGATGTGTGCAGTGGAACAGCGGTGACTGGGTTCCAAGACTGTCAATCAATCAACGATTTGTAGAGCGTTGCTTATCACCTTTGAGGGTATCCAGGCACTGTAGGAAAAATACAATGAACATGTTGGCACTGTTGTCGTCTCCCATGAGGTTATAGATGTGAGAAGAGTTTCCAGGTGTTTTGGTTTATTTGGCTCAGATCTGGGGCCTTGTGTTTTGCTGGATTGGCAGGATATTGACTCATTCACATTTCCTTTTTGTCAGCTTGGCCTGCAGAAGACCAGTATTGTTCTACAGCTTGTCTTTATCTCCCATAAACACAGAATCCCGCTTCGTTTAGCTTCAAAAACAGGATACCATAAAGTATCCCTAGTGCGAGTTACGGGAATTAAAATATTTCAGAAGTGTCTGCACTATTACATGTGCATTTTACAGAAAAATAGCATCCTTTTCCACATAGTGCTGCATTTTTACACTCTGTGAACTCATACACACAGTGCTGGAACAAAGTCACATAGTTCTTTAGCATAACACATTTGTTAAATATGACAATGAGCAAGCCATAGGCTTTGTGTGTTCTCATTTTTCTGGCACTAGTATGTCATTTGTGATTTTCCTCTTGCTTGGTGACCAATTATTTATTAAGTAGATTATAATGCTTAAGCAATCCCCAGAAGAGAGTAGCTAGCAGATCCTTTGGGGAGTCTGATCATAGCGTTGGGACTGAATTTTTTGAGTGGCCGGTGTTGTGTATGCGGTAATGTCCTTCAAGGTCACTGTAGTTGTGTCCCTAGATTTATTGGCCTTATTGGTGGTGATCTCGGGCATACATTTATTGGCCTTAATGGTGGTGACCATGGCCATATATTTATTGACCTTTTATGGTGGGTATCTTGCCAATGAATCTGTTTAACTTACTAGTGGTGAACTTGGGCATACAGTTATTGACTTTAATGCTGGTGACCTCGGCCCTAATGCTGTTCGGAAGTGAGCTCGGCCCTAATTCTGTTGAGCTTTAATGGTGGTGAACCTGGCCCTAGTGGTGCTGAGCTCAGTAATACATTTGTTGACTGTACCGGTGGTTGAGCTTAGCCGTATGTTTATTGACCTTATTGGTGATTACCTAGGCCTTAAATCTGTTGACCTTCAAGGTGGCGAGCTCAGCCCTACATATTTTGATTTTAATGGTGGGGAGCCTGACCCTAAATGTATTGACCTTGGGGGTGCTGAGCTAGGCCATGCATTTTTTTTACTTTTATGGTGGGGAGTTCATCCATAGATTTGATCTTTTTGGTGATACTCTTGGCCCTAATTTCATTGGCACTGGCCCTAACTCTGTTGAAGTTGTTAGTAGTGAGCTTGCCTTAAATCTGTTAAATATAGCAGTAGTGATCTCGGCTCTACATTTATTGATCTTAGTGGCGGTAAGCTTGGCAATAAAGCTGTTGACTTTACTGGCTGTAAGCTTCGGACATACATTTATTGACCTTGGTGGTGGTATGCTCAGCCAAATTTTTTTTTTGTAACTTATTGGTGATGACCGCTGCCCTAATTGTGTTCACCTTAATGGTGGTGAGGTCAACCCTAATGCTGTTGACCGTAGTGGTGTTGAGCTTGCCATACATTTGAGCTGAGCAGTTAATCCATTCTTCTTAGTGGTGGGGAGCTCAGCAATAAATCTCTTGACCTTCATGGTGGTGAGCTGGGACCTACATCTACTTAAGTGGTGGTAAGTTCAGCATATTTATTTACTATAATGGCGGTGAGCGATGCCCTACATTTATTGGCCGTAATGGTCATGACCTCGGCCATAATTTTATTGAGCTTAATTGGGGAGAGCTCGGCCATAATTCTGTGACCTTAATGTTAGTGACCTCTGAGGGTCATAGCTTTCCCATTGTTGGTGATTGCGGTCCACTCTTCATTTATTTGCAGTTTTTGTAAAATGCCACTTCTGAGTATTTTAAAAGATTTCAGGGATGTAGCCTCTGAAGAGAGGCAGTCAGTCCAGTTGAGGATTAGACTGGCTCTTTTTTTTGTTTTTGACTCATTGTGCAGCCCCGAAATGTAAGGTTGCATGGGACGCTCTTATTTGGACCTGTATGCAGCACAGGAGGAGGGAAGAGGCATTACTTATCTGCTGAGTCTTAGGAGGTCTTTCAACTCTTAAGTGTCGGCAGTAAGCAATTTGTAGTCTCCCAGCATGTAATGACCGCCATCCAAAGCATTTGTATCCGGTTCTGGGGATGGAAAGGATGAAGAAGGCAAAAGACTATAGGCGATGGGGCCATTTATAATACTGAAAAGCCTGTAGTGCTAGCCTGGGGTGTTGTCATGCAGATTTATGCCTGTGCTTATAGTTTTAAAAAAAAAAGCGCTTCAACACCCCATCAGGGGTAACAAGCGCTATATAAATACAAACCTTTTTTCCTCTTCTATCATTCTGCTATCCTTACGAATCCAAATAACTGACTAACCTATCCACCACTTAAAATTACTTTCATATTTCACTATACTAATTCAACACTAATCCTCTGTGGGTCCCGGAGTAGCGTGCTACTCGCCGAAAAAACGCTTTGACGCCTCGTCAGGGGTAGTAAGCGCTATATAAATGCAATTACAATACAATACAATAGTTTTGTTCTAGGATCTTGCCTCAATCGTCGGCAATTCGAGGTCTTAAGTGTGGGTCGAAGTAGTTTCGAAGGCTAATGTATGAGAAGGGGCAGCATGATAGTAGGCACTCTGGAGCTTGTATAAAGTCTTAAGCATGAACCGTTGACCTCACCACTTCAAGCATCACCTGCT
Organism: Calotriton arnoldi; assembly: GCA_963921515.1. Classification (NCBI taxonomy): domain Eukaryota; kingdom Metazoa; phylum Chordata; class Amphibia; order Caudata; family Salamandridae; genus Calotriton; species Calotriton arnoldi. The sequence continues at coordinate 339,333 of CAWUFW010001349.1, read as the reverse complement.
TGGTGGAGTGTTGCTTGGGCAGAAGATTAAAGGAAGACATTTGTGCTGACTCTTCACTTGAAGGGTGTAGGAGAGCTACCCATCGACTAGTACCCACGTGTTTGTAGCGCGATTATCCTACATGTGTCGGTCCCTTGATAGAGTTGAATCATTTTAGTTGGCTATCAATAGGATTTTCATCTATACTTCACACTGAGAATGAGTAAGGACTGTGGTGAAAAAGTCAGCCACAACTTTTTAACAGTATGTGGTCTAAAAGTTACTTCAACGATGGAAGATAGATGTGGAACTACAAATGTGTCTTTTCTCCCAAAAGGGAATGGATATTTAGATTGCTTTGTTAGCTTCCCTTGGCTAAGGCCAAATTTATAGAATTACCAATAACTCCGATGTTGTTGTTTTAAGTCCAATACCAATATTAGAATCTTTCCGTCCCTGTAAGCAGAATTAACATGTGATCTCGCGCTGTTTGTCTTCGGATCAAGGCTCTATGCTTTATATTCCGCTGTGGCATATAAAGCCCGATTGTGATGGAGTCCGCTCTGATTGCCAGGTCACACCTTAATTATAGTGCCCACTTTGTCCTTTATTTATCAGCCAGTCTTGTCAGTCACTGCCTTCCACCCTGACCCTCATTAGAGAAGAGCAGAGGGACTCTGCTTTCCCCTATAGAAGTTTGGGTGGACATTGGCGGTTCCCTTTCCACTAACAGATCTAATTTACATTGGGGGTGTGGGAAGTGCCAAATAAATCAGGCCTATGCCCCCACCCACCCCCTCCTTTTTCCATTGGTATAATCTTTTGCGAGTTATTTGAACTGCCCTCCCAAAGTAAGATTAGCCATTTGCTTGTCTCTTGGGTGGATTCTACAGAATGCATTGAAAGGTCTCTTCACCCCCTCAAATCTTCCACCCTCAAATTTGCCCCTACCAGACAACCTCCCAGGAGGCACCACACTGCCTCCTTTCCACCTGACAGTGAGAGTTCCTCTGGTCTGCATGGAGAGCAATTTATTGTGCAGTTTTCTTTACTAGTGTGAAAAGAGATCTCGCCCATTCGGGCATCTTTTTTTTAATGTTATATGGGGCAGTGCATCCAGTACAGTTCTGTGACAGGTATTTATTTTTTTCAAGAAAAGTAAACTGCTACAAACTTTTCTGTTCTTTGTACTGCCAACAGCCTGTGTGATGTTTTATGTTCATAGAACTGCTCCGCTTGAAAATTTGTTCCAGGTCTCCCACAGTCGATTCTATCTAGATTTTGCCTGCATCTCATCCGTTGCTTGTTGGCATATCACTAGGCAGATTTCAGGGTGAGGCATGGATGTAGGGGAGGGCTTCCAGGTCCACAGCTAGAACGGCTGGGAGGGCAGAGGTTACCATCTCACATCCCTGTGGCCAGAGTAAATCAGTTCAGAGCCCAGCAAGTAATTAGCTGGGGTGCTTTCTCGCACTCAGCTAAAAATGTAGTTGTGGGTCTAATGCTTTCTTTGCTTTTGACTTGGTTCTCATTTGCGTCCTGCCGTTAAGTGCATTTGCTTGGTGATACGATGTAGCGCAGAAGCAAGGGTTCTAGTAGTCAAAGTTTCACATCGGCCTGTTGACTATGGCGTCGCTGCCACAACAGCCATTCACTGCACTTTAGTTTGTGAGACCCTTTGCAGTTATATAGGTATCATTACCCCACAAAATCCTTGTTGGCCTTTAATCAGTCGCTAAATATGGGAAATGCATTTACAAGTACAATGCATTACTACCATTTTTTTGGGGAGTTTTATATTGCGCAAACTCGACCTGAATGTATCGGAGCACTTTACATGACCACCTGTTGCGTTAGAGAGAGACACATTCATTCAGTTATGCACGAGGAGATTAAGTGATTTGCCCAGAATCACAAGATGTTGAGTGTCCCTGCCGAGACTCGAACCCGTTTCTCCAGCTTCGAGGTCGACCGCTCTAGCTGTTAGGCAACATCCTCTCCCCAAGAAATCAATAATCGCCATATTTATAGAGCCCAGCACCGCTTCATAAGATTAAGCAAGCATTGGCAGAACCTAAAGGTTTGGCTTCATTTTGAGTCTTAAGACAGTCAAAATTGCCTGCTGCAGTGAAAAGAAACAAAAATTGATTGCTTTCTTGGTAGACGTGATATGCTTCTATGAGATAAAGAATGTAATGTATGATTACTAAGAGCACTTTAGAGATGTAAAATAGGCACTCATGCATTGCAATGCAAGCAGCCAATAGGAGGCGAGAGAGAAATACTCCTCTGGGTGGAGCCAAAGTCCAGTCTATGTTTATTTCAAAGAATTGTTAACCATAGCTGTGCAGTCAAGCCAAACCCATAAAATATTAAAAGCACTGGTTACTTTCAGTGGGGCTCTTTTGATTGACCCGCGCTCCAGAAGGATTTGGGTTCCAGTGCCAGGGCTGCAGCACTGGTGCCAGGGCTCTCCGGCGCTGCCAGGAAGCCCCATGTATGCCAACAGGCGCTGCCAGGAAGCCTTGTATGCCACAGCCAGTGTGGCTGTTTAGCTAATAGCACCTTGAATATTGGGACACGTGGGGTGATCCTATACTAGTGGGAAAAGCAAAACTACATGCACCAGATGCTAACAAGCTAAGGCTGGAGAGGGTTCCCCAAATAATTAACTGCCACTTGGCAGCAAGACTCTATCCTTCTCACCTGACTGTCTGTCTTGCACTGTAAAGGGAGTGGATTTATTTAAGAAATCTCAATGGAATTGGGGTAGGTGGTCTCAACAGAGATCTGATAACCCTCCAAGATGGCTGGCTGAGTATGGGCAGGGCAGGGCAGAGGGGGCTGGCACCGGGTTGTAAAGGGGGGGGGGGTATTAAGCAAATCAGGTTGACTTATGCCAGTCAGAACTTTAACCAAGGTTGGCTCTGTGAAGCTTAATACACGCCCATGTGTTTACCCTTACTTCCTGCAGTCTGTGATCTAGTCTCGCCTGTGACTTTCTGATCCCCCTTAGTTTGTTTTTCCTTCAATGTGTGCACTTAGACAGAGGGGTCTCAAGCCCCTTAAGTGCCATGCCACTAAGTAAATATTGGAGGAGCGTTGCTTGCTTTGGAAATATTGTAAAAACATAGCCTCACCCATTCAAATCTTGTTGTTCGTCAGGGTTGGGGTGGAACTCTCTGCCCAAAGCCTGTGCACATCTGTGTGCCTATGGGCAGATCTACATTACGGTCAATGATGGCTAAGGTCGCCAAAAGGCTGCTGCTGTCCAAATATTCAAAGTGATTCTTCTTATTGGCACTTGAAGTAGGGGTGTCGGTGGAGGAACCCCCAAAATAATCATGCTTGAGTTCAAAATGTGAATGAGCAAAACATCTTGTCACATTTGCTGTGCGTTCGACGGCAGAGGTCTGTTGTCAGGCACTGACTTCTTGCAAATGATGCTTATTCTTTTAACATGAACATTGGTGTTTCCGTTCTCAGACTGCAAGTTGAGAGGATTTTGTGGTGTGAAGTGTGACAATTTTGTTGGGGTACAGGGCACATGAATGGAATTGTTGTAGGGTGTAATTTTTTTCCAACATAGAACATTTGCATACTTGTAAATAAACTGTACAAATATCCAAAATATATCGGCAGCTAGGAAAGCGCAAATGAGACGCATTGTTTTTTTGTAATTCTAAAGTGTGATGGAAACAAAGATTTTAACACGACCAAACAAATCAAGACATTTTACTTGTGTAGTACACAAATGGTAAATATTTGCTAAAAATCGATTTCAACAAATTATCGTTTGAGCACCATATAGGTTTATCAGTAAAACCTGGTGTCCAAGGAAACTTAGGGGCCATTTCATTGGAAAACGTGCATCCTGTAAATGACCTTGCACTACCACACCATGTTTTAGTCATATATTTGCAACAATGTGTCCTAGAACACATCACTGGATACATAGTGCACCGTTGCCACTCTCCTGCTAAATGGGCGTGGCTCATTAGCTACCCCAGTTCTTTGTGACACTTGTATTTTTTTCATAATCCCTTTGAACAGTTATGTGACATTGATGGCAGCACCCAACTCTGAAAATTGTTCCAGCACGACTGTTTGGTGCTCGTTCCAAATTTCAGTGCCTCCAAAAGCAAAGAAGATTCTGCTTGGAGTGTGTTCAGGGGACATTCCCCTTGAAGGATGTATGGAGAGTTAGACAGTGATGTCTTTGTATTTTGATGGACTGAACGAGGAGACAAATGTTTCACATATGTGCTTTGTCGGATACACCAGGACTTGTACCCTATTTCACCTGGCGTGCTGGCGCCCAATAAGGTACAGCGAAGCAAACACTGGGCGGTATCTGGGACCTGAAATTCACACAACCCACATTACCTCAAAGCAGAACATTTGATAAATGTGTCCCTTTTGTTATGGTTGACAACGAAAGGAATGCAACAAAACATATTGTTTTTAAGAATCTTAGGAATTTCTCTGTCACTTTAAGACAATTCAGATGCCATCCTTTGCCCATTTCAAGGTTCATGTGCCCTGAAGGCGGCATTCAAGGGACACAAAGCTGTGGAATGGCCACATTCAGCAGTTATGGTCTCCTTTTTAATGCCTAGAGAGGAAAGATTTCTGAAGTTTTGCCCCAGAGACCTCAGCACTCCCATTTCTTTGTAATGACATCTTCATACCATGTGTTGTGAAGTCACAAACGTTAAAGCCTAGAAGCAAATAATAAAATAGCTCATGTTTAAGTTTTGAACTGAGACAAAGGCTTAGTGTTGAGTAATTCATCAAGAAAGAATATATATTTAAGTTAAGTTTTGACTAATGTTATTTTGCTCACGTTCTACCAGTTACGGTCTCTAAATATAGTTTAGTTTTTTTAGTCTGAATATACTAATCCACTTGTGAAGTAAGCCTAAATAGAAGCTTAAATAAGTTCTCTTGAACTAGTGAGTGTGAAAGGTCTTTATTTACTGGCATTATTTCCTCGCAAGGGCCAAGTGGCGCTGCAAATGATTGTGCTGTTTTCGCATGGGTTAAATTTTAAACCGTTCTCCAAGCGACTTGGGAACTAATTGATTGACTTGGCATTTTTTTTAATCTCGAAAAAACTTAGAAATAACTTGAGTGTGAAAATGTCCAAATTTCAACCTGATAACCCACCTGCAGAAAACGTCGTGAACTACAGATATTAATCCTATTTTTTGCAATAATGACACGAAGTTTGTGAGAGGAAATCTTTGTATCCTCTAAAAACGTGTGCAGTACAGACTGCAGTTAAGTTTCATCCAGAGTGATTTCCCGTTGAGCTGTTATTTCAACTCGGTCTGTTGGTGTTAAAAGAGCTCGTTGTCCAGTTCAGTTCACCTTCTTTGCTAAGACTTATTCATTACAGCTTCAACTGGACCCATCCTGCAAGATTTTACATAAATCTCAAACCTCCAGAACAGCGAAAAAGCGCACATTTAGTAGGACAGGTCTGCTACATAATAACGATTAATAAATAATTTCAAACAACTCTCACAGATACAATGTGAGGACCTAACTCCCTCCCACCCTTAAGTACTCTCAACTCATACATTTCTCTTCCCACATTTCACAGTGATTCCTTGCGACAGCCAAATCCCAAGGGAATCGCCAACTCCCAAAACTATTCGCATCTAGTCCTGCTCCAACTCTCCAAACTTCTACCCCAGCCCATCACCTGTGCTGTGCCCCTCCCCGAGGAGTGGATTCGCCCACTCGTGAATCACCAGCCCAACAACTACTGTCCTTAGATGCTAAAAAAAGGCACCTGTCCAAGTGGAGTTGGTCAAAGAGACCGAAACCTGACCCCCGCTACTACTAAACCTACACAGAGCCCTACCTTCCTAGGTGGCCTAACCTATTCCAGAACTTAAGCTCAGTGGGCAGTGCCACTCACCCGAGCAAACTCGGGCCTTCCTCCCTCGAGCACACGTTTGTCCCAAGGCTATGCTTCGAATGGGAAGAACGGGCGATATGGAGGGCACGACGGGGAATGGGGATGCACCCTGGAGGGTCAGCGGGTGGCAGCCCCCTATGGTTTGGCACGCCACCTTGCCTCCAGTGCCCGTGTTGCATTATGTGGGCTGGGCACCCACAAGGGGGAGAGGGGACTCGAATAGGCACACTCTCTTTGTGCTTGCCTCTCACGGTGCCACCGCCTTCAGCCCTGCAATCCTCAACCCCTCCGGAGGCTGATCAGAGAGATTTTCTGCTTTTGGCTTTTTTCTCTTCTGCAGGTCACATTGACTGGGTAGCAGCGAGAGTGGGAGGAGGTATCCAGTGCGGGGAACAGCATTTATAACGCAGGCTTAACCACGCATGCCGTTTCAACGCAAGCGGAACAATTGCCTTAACCACGCATATGCCTTAACCACGCAGGTTGGTGGTGGGGTCGGAGTAGTTTTTAGGTCTGGGGGCTGATTTTAGGGTGCAGGGCGGGTGTGCTGGGGTCGGGATAGTGTTTGGGGCAGGGGGCCGAGTTTTAAAGCTCAGGGCGAAGGGAGGAAAGGGGCAGTTTTCAGGGCTGGGGGGCAGTTTTAGGGCTCAGGGCAGATGGGCTGGGGTCGGAGTAGTTTTTTGGTCTGGGCCGGGTTTTAGGGCTCAGGGTGGGGGGGTCAGGGTAGTTTTTAGGGCTGGCGGCCGGGTTTTAGGGCTCAGGGCAGGGAGGCTGGGGTTTAATCTTTACCACGCATATACCTTTACCAATCATGCCTTTACAACGAAATTAGTTGTAAAGGCACGCATGATAAAGGCATGCGTAGTAAAGACGCTATTAAGACTGCATTGTTAAGGTATGTGTGGTTTAGGGACACAAAACAGAGTCCGATAGAGACCCGTTTCGAGCCCCCCTTTAAAAAACTGCTGGAGCTCAGCACTGGTGAGACCCGGCCCACTTAAAGCCCTGCATACAACCATCCAGTGCAGGTGGCATACAGTTGCCTGGCTGCATCATGATTGGTGGGCCTGTTCTTCAGCTGCAAGCTGCCAGTTCCCCCCTCCGCGACCGGTGGGTGTGGTGAATTGGGCCTACCGCCTGGGGGGCGAGCGGAAATTCTCAAGCACAATGGATTTGCTTATGAGATCCCTATTTTGACCTATCCGATGGGTCCCTGGGGGCCACTCTGCCCATGTTATACATACTTTATCTACAAACCCGGAGGAGAAAGGCCCTTAGCCCTTGCTCCCTGGGCACCTCACTCTAAAATGCAAGAACCCTGTGCTGAGCACAGCAGTCTGGCCGGCCCCCTCTGCTCGTTCGAGGTTCACTTACAGTTAGCACTAGCAGACACTGTTTCTTTATTTTGGAAAGGTTTAACTTGGGGAAAAGACACGCTGTTAAGTAGATCCTGGTTTTCGCCTTGTTTTTGATGGCAAGCGACCATGCTTTCCAGCCATTGGCAAACAGAACCCGTCTGGCAGGATTTCCTGGACACAGCACAACTTGAGATCTCTGAAGGCTGGCTTTCTGAGAGTTGAACCGGCAGCCCTTCCTCACAGGGCAGCTAAGGAGTTTATCACTTCAAGTTCAGCAAAGTTCAAGAAAAAGCTTTTAGAAATGACGATTAAGGCCAGCACCTTTAAAATAAGTGTAGATCGATAGTCTACATTCAATACCTGAATGTGTGTTTTTACGGACCGTGTAAAGTCTTTTCTTCAAAGTTTTTTTTTTTTTAGATACTTCCCTATTATTATACTGTGATATTGACCCTGTTGCAGAAAAATGTCACAATTGATAAACAATGTTGCCAAGTGCAATATCCCTTTGTTGATAGGATAGTGTTACTCTAAACAATGATTGTGCTATGTTATACCGCCACCATATTGCATGCTTGGGCTCGAGCCCCCCCACACGCCCCGGGGACCGCCACCTCCCCGGGGCACTAAAAATGCTAATTTGGGGGTCCTTTACGGACCCCCGAGCCCCGGGGACCACCACCTCCCCGGGGCTGTGCACACGATGGGAGGGGGGCCGCGCGGCCCCCCTCCTGGAGCCAGTGATGGCCCTGGGGACCGCCACCCCCCAGGGCCGGCTCCTGCAGTGTCCCGGGGTGCCTACCCCCGGGACACTGTAGTTTGCTATGACAGGACGGGAGCCTCGTGGCTCCCGTCCTGTGATTGCAAACTGCTTTGCTTCATTGAAGCGAGAGCAGGGAAACCTGCTCTCGCTTCAATGAAGCAAAGCAGATTGCTTTTCCACATGGGGAGCTGCAGGTCCCCAGGTGGAAAAGCAATGCCGGCTCCCACAGGACGCGGGGAGCCGGCGGGACCGTGGGGGCATTGGGGACCCCCCCACGGTCCCCAACGAGAGGGCCAGCCCCGGGGGATGGGGTCCCCGGGGCTAGTAGTGACCCGGGAGGGGGGCCACGTGGCCCCCCTCCCCAAAATTAAAACATTTAAAAAATAAATAAATAAAGGCTGCGTTGCAGAGAGGTGATCCAGGCCACGCCCCTTTTTACACCTCTCTGTACGGGTGAGTGAGTAGATGTGTGTGTGTAGACCTAAGAATCAGTGAGTGTGTATATAGTAATTGGTGTTGGAGTGTCTATGGTTTTGACAATGGCAGTCTGTAATTTACAGTGGGTGTATCAAAAGTTATATTAGGGTGTGAGAAGATGCATCAAATTATCTTATGGATGATGTCATCAGTGATGTCATCAGTGATGTCATTTGAGATGTCATCAGTGATGTCATCAGTGATGTCACTGACCATGTCATGAGTGATGTAATACGTGACGTCATCAGCAGTGCATTGCGGGGGCGCGAGTTATAGTTACCTGAACTAACTATAACGGGGGAATTTCACGGGTTTTGTATGAGTGCAATGTCCAACTAACTATAACTGTCCCTAAAACCTATGGTTTTTTCAGTGAATTTCTAAGGTTTTTTAAATGCTAATTTCTAACTATAACGTGCCTGAAACCTATGGTTTTTTTCTGTGAATTTCAAAGGTTTTTTAAATGCTAATTCCTAACTATAACGTGTCTGAAACCTATGGTTTTTTCTGTGAATTTCAAAGGTTTTGTAAATGACAATTTTTAAATGTATTCATTGTTATATTTATTTTTTTGATACTGATTTACAACATTTTTTTAAACTATTTATTTTTAGATATTTTATTTTTTAAATTACATTGTAATTACATTATACATTACATTACAAAATATACTTTCTCAGAATGAATTACTTTAGTTTAAATACTTTGCAAATAGGCCATAGACTTTTAAGTACAGTAGTTACAGTTGTTGCAATGGGCAACACAATTTCAATCACAATGCAACATTGAGCTCAATGTGAATTTCTAGTTAAATGCAATTAGTTACTTTATAGATTACTTTTCTAACCACAGGACTGGAACCTAGATTCAGTCCTGGGACATCTCCTGTAAACAGTTGAGTAAAAGCGTTTTGGTTACAGTAGTGATTTTTAAGGAATATTATTGTATTTTAAAACTTGACACTTAGAAACTTTTTCACATAGAATCACCAATGTTATCGTATGGGAGGAAATTCACTTAGCAGGTAAGTAGTGTTATCGTTACTTTTTCTTACTCAGTGGTGGATCCTGGATCCAGCACTGGTGCATCTCCTGTAAACAGTTGAAAGAATGCGTTTAAGTCACACAGGCGATTTTTAAGGAATATTTGTAGTTTGTGAAAATCGACACTTTGAAACTTTTCTGCTGAAAACCAGACAATGGATTCCTATGGAAGGAAATACAAGTTACTGGTAAGTACGGTTAGAATTACTTTTCAGGGTCAGTGCTGGACTAAAAGATGCAGCACTGGGTTCTCTCCTGATAACAGGTGAGTAAATCGGAATTCATAGTTCGGCTGATTTTAGAGAAATATTATAAAGTTCAAAAACTCCACACTTAGAAGAATTTCCAAGTGAAATCAGTCAATGTTAGCCTATGGAAGGAAATACAAGTTACTGGTAAGTACCGTTAGAATTACTTTTCAGGGTCAGTGCTGGGCTAAAAGATGCAGCACTGGGTTCTCTCCTGATAAAAGGTGAGTAAATTGGAATTCGTAGTTCAGCTGATTTTAGAGGAATATTATAAAGTTCCAAAACTCCACACTTAGAAGAATTTCCAAGTGAAACCAGTCAATGTTAGCCTATGGAAGGAAATTCAAGTTACTGGAAAGTACGGTTAAAATTACTTTTCAGGATCAGTACTGGGCTCAAAGATGCAGCACTGAAGTCTCTCCTGATAACAGGTGAGTAAATCGGAATTCGTAGTTCGGCTGATTTTAGAGGAATATTATAAAGTTCCAAAACTCCACACAGAAGAATTTCCAAGTGAAACCAGTCAATGTTAGCCTATGGAAGGAAATTCAAGTTACTGGTAAGTACGGTTAAAATTACTTTTCAGGATCAGTACTGGGTTCAAAGATGCAGCACTGAGGTCTCTCCTGATAACAGGTGAGTAAATCAGAATTCGTAGTTCGGCTGATTTTAGAGGAATATTTGCACAATGGTGAATAAAGGGGGTGGGGCCTAAGGTGACATGTCTGCAAACACGCCCTGTGGCGCGTTTTAAGTTGGAGAATTAATTCCTCCTCAATCCCGAGGGTCCCTAGGGGCCAACTAGCCCACCAGGTACCTCCAGTATGCGCCAGAGAGCTGCATTGCAGAGAGGTGTTCAGAGGCCACGCCCCTTTTACAACACTCTGCAACGCAGCTCCGTGGCGCTTACTGGAGGTACCTGGTGGGCTAGTTGGCCCCCAGGGACCCTCAGGATTGAAGAGGATTTAATTCCCCATCTTAAAACACGCCACGGGGCTGTTTGCACACATGTCACCTGAAGCCCCGCCCCTCCCTTCACCACTGTGCAAATGCGCCCGTGGCGCGTTTTAAGTTGGGGGATTAAGTCCCCTTGAATCCTGAGGGTCCCTGGAGTCCAAGTAGCCCACCATGTACCTCCAAAAGCGCCACAGAGCTGCGTTGCAGAGAGGTGTAAAAGGGGCGTGGCCTCTGTACACCTCTCTGCAACGCAGCCCCTGGCGCATACTGGGAGGTTCCTGGTGGGCTAGTTGGCACCCAGGGACCCCCAGTATTTAAGGGGAATTGTTCCCATCTGCAAACGCGCCAGGTGGCGCGTTTGCAGAGTGGTAAAGGAAGGGGCTGGGCCTGCGGCCCGATCCTTTTTTTTTTTTTTCCCGAAGGGGGCTGTGTGGCCCCCTTCCTTTTTCCTATTTTTGGGCCCTGGGGACCCCATGCCCCAGGGCCTTACCCCTTTTTTTTAATTAAACGGGAAGGGGGCCGCGTGGCCCCCCTCCCGTGGCCGAATCCGGCCCCGGAGACCCCATCCCCCGGGGCATGGCCACACTTTTAAATACATTTTTATGGAGGGGGGCTGCGTGGCCCCTCTCCTCAGGCCTCCTTTTGCCCCGGGGACCCCATCCCCCGGGGCAAGCCTTTATTTTTTATAATTTTTTAAAATTATTTTTGGGGAGGGGGGCCGCGTGGCCCCCCTCCCGGGCCACTACTTGCCCCGGGACCCCATCCCCCGGGGCTGGCCCTATCCTTTGGGGTCCGTGGGGGACCCCAACTCCCCACGGACCCTGCCGGCTCCGCGCCTCCTGCGGGAGCCGGCATTGCTTTCCACATGGGGAGCTGCTAACATGCAGCTCCCCATGTGGAAAGCAATTTGCTTTGGATATTGGAGCGAGAGCAGGTTTCCTGCTCTCGCCTCAATATCCAAAGAGTTTGCTATGACAGGACGGGAGCCGCGAGACTCCCGCCCTGCCATAGCAAACTACAGTGTCCCGGGGTAGGCACCCCGGGACACTGCAGGAGCCGGCCCTAGGGGGTGGCGGTCCCCAGGGCCATTACAGGCTCCAGGAGGGGGCCGCGCGGCCCCCTCCCTCCATCGACAAAGCTCCGGGGAGGTGGTGGTCCCCGGGCTCTGGTGGTCTGTAATGGACCCCCATATTGAAATTTTTAGTGCCCCGGGGAGGTGGCGGTCCCGGGGCGTGTGGGGGCTCGAGCCCCCCACACAGGTAATTATTTAAAAAATAAAAAGAAGCCCCGGGGGTGGCGGTCTCGGGGCTGCGGGAGGGCCAAGAGCCCTCCCGCAACATTATTTTTAAAGCCCCGGGGGTGGCGGTCCCCGGGCTTGGGGGCCTTCGAGGCCCCCAAAATTAAATATAAACCCACCCCCGCATGCCCCCGGGACTTGGCCCACCCGGGGGCAAAATCCCAGCTTCTATTTTTTTTTCTCGGCGGGATTCGCGCACCCTAAGCGCATCCCGCCGATTTTTTCTTTAAAAATGCTTTTTCTGCCCAGGGGTCCTTGTGGGACCCCTGAGCAGACCTAGGAGGTCAGGGTGTTTCTACCCTGCCCCCTTTGTGCGTTTTGCGCACTTGTTTCTTTTTTTTTTCTCGGCGGGATCCGCGCACCCTAAGCGCATCCCGCCGATTTAAAAAAAAAAAAAAATGCTTTTTTCTGCCCAGGGGGTCCTTGTGGGACCCCCTGAGCAGACCTAGGGGGTCAGGGTGTTTCTACCCTGCCCCCTTTTTGCGCTTTGCGCACTTGTTTCTGTCCCTCGGTTCTACCGAGGGACAAAATGGCTGCCAACACTTCCTGATTTGGAGTGTTGACAGCCAATTAGCATGCAGCTCGTGATCGGGAGGGTACGCGGACCCTACTCAGCCATAGATATATATGTGACTTTACTTTTGATTTTCTCAGGAACTACTGAACGGATTTACACCATTTAAGCAAAAGGCACGACACTGAACCAAGGGCTACCTCTTGCCAAATTTGGTGTAATTCCGTTCAGCAGTTCGGGCTGTAGCTGCAACTAAAGGTTCCTATGGAAAAATGAATGGGGAAAACGCGTTTTGGGACCCTCCTTTTTTCTCGGCCCCCGCTTGACGAATCACCCCTTGATTTTCAGGATAGGAGCGGACCGGAGCGCCCCAACAAGTTGGAAGCTTTCACGAAGATTCGTCAACCGGCGCCAACGTTATTTCAAATAGAATGTTGCGGATTTCCTATGGAAAATAGGTCCTAACTATAACTATCTACTGGCGACCGCCAGTAGATAATATATATATATATATTATGCATTAACATGAATTACGTAGACAAAGTATTTCTTCTGCTTTTATAACACATGTACATAACGTGTTCAAACCTTTATGTCTATGATTTCAAAAAATCACACACATATATATATATATATATAAATATCCCCAAAAATGGCGTTTCTTTGTTGTGTCTAAGGCCGGACGGAGTATGTGGTGCCCAAAGCTCTACTCTGAAACCAGCGGACGGTGCAATTAAATGTCGGCGCACCGCATAGCAATGAGGTGTAGTCTTAAATCAACCTCATGCCTCTTAACCCGCTACTAGGCGCTCATTGCCCCTTTATGACATATTTTTTTCGTCTTTCTCTTCCTCTGTCTGATGCAGAAAAATAAATGCCGGTGGCCCTCACCAGCTCAAATTAAGCATGCTGTTTCAGTTGTGGAATGTTCAGTCTCTAATGTCACATGGATAGTGATGGTTGTTTTTGCGACTTCTTCCATAGACAACACTATGGCATTCCTTGCATTAAAAGGGAACGGCATGCCTACTGGTGACATGTATGCTGTACACCCCTTAGATGGCCCTGTCCAAAGAGGAATATACTGCTCATGGTACTCTACTTCTTTCAGTTAAAGGCTCAGGTTCAAGATATTCTCCATTATGTGCCCAGAGAGTTGACTTCCTTAATCAATCAAGTGACTTGTGAAGGACGACTACTCACCCGTAAGAGTCTCAAGGCGCTTAATCAGAGTGGACTTGTTCTACAATCTGCAGCATAGAATTTGTCTGCATTCTGTATCCCTCTTCTGCTAGTGGAACTTATCGGGACCAAGCACGCCATCAACATTTTACAGACAGAATATGTTTAATACTGAATATTGTCTGAGTTCATGCTCCCATTGTTTCGACTTTTTTCTTAACTTAGCAGAGTTTAGTTTTGTTTGGTGGCTGACAAGGGTTTCACACTAGAAGATGTGCGCTTCTAATTTGGGGCCAAAATTGCAATCCCTTCATCAAACACTAAAAAGCAAAGGAACTGTGTGGACAACCCATTGCTGATCCTTTGACCTGGTAGTTGACAGACTGCACCCAAGTCTTCTATGCACCTGTTTTGAACAAAGTCAAAACCTATCAGAATAAGATTCCGTATACGACCAGAGTACTGGGAAGTGGATGCCCCCCACTCTTCAACGTTGCCTCAAAACCCTTCTCCCCTATGGCCGAGGTTCAGAATTTGTTGGTGGTGGAGGTACAGCAGTGCCCTTTACTAGAGGGAGGCACATGTTGGTTCTAGCAACCAATGACTAAGGTTACTCTCTCAGCAGGCCTTCAGCACCTCCTAATGGCCAGTCATTGCCCTCGTCTTATATCCTCATTCACACCAGACAACAGTCCTGCAGAGCAGCTGCACCATCAACAAAGGGAGAATGAGCTGGTGCTGCTTAAGTGGAATAGCAGTTCTTCCACACAGACTGCAAAAGGACTCCATTCGAGGTAACTTTTTACAGAACAGATAAACGAAATAAACTTCTGTATCTGGTGCTTTGAGAGCAGCGGACACGCATAGCAAAGTTCAAGATGGCCTCCCTGTGCGAGAGTTTAGTGTTTTAAAAAAAACTGTTTTTGTGAACCAAGACCAATTCTGATAACTAAGGAAAGTCATCAGATTTTTGTTGCTTGGTCAGCTATGACCTTTCCATCAATAAGCCAATGTTTGTTCCCTGCCAGGGACTGCCGATCATTGTATCTTGAACACTTAGGGGTCAGAGGCCTACTCACAATTTTATTTTTTAAATTCCAATGCATTAAAGTAGAATTTCACATGCATCCTCCGGTTGCATTAATTTTTTTGCTCTTCATTCCAGGAATTTTAATTGAATTGCTACTGTGGGAAGTACCGGCTCTTGGCCACCTCCTTCCACAATTGTGGGTCGGCGCCACAAGCGAACACCCACAAAGAGGAGGCAGATAACTAAAGACCATTATTGCCTACAGCAAATGGCGGTGAGGCCATTCACATCTGCCTTACCTCCCCTGTCTCACCGCCAAACCGCCTTCCTACTGCCCACCAGCCCTTTTCTGCGCCAGTCTTAGCTGTGCCAAGACACAGGCACAATACACACCCCTACTTGCCCTTCCACATCCCCTGCAGCTGTGTACTTTGGGAGAAACTTACTGGGCAGAGAAAAAATAAAGCCAAATACCTCTCACAAACATCAATGGTGGAGCCCAGAAGGCTTAGAAAGCTGTATCAACTATGGTAAAATGAAAAAAAGACTGCCCTGCTCTCTCGAATAGGGAAAGTTGCCAGGCACAATGGCACACCGCAGGAACAGTGGCTGGCAGGGATATAATAGTTCATGAGCGTACCTGTACCAGTAGTTAAACCGTTTGCAACGAGCATCATCCATTCAGTTCCTATGTGTTCTTTTGTGTTACCGATTGGCAGAGAAACCTGTCCATGCAGGAACCGGGGCGTATTGTGTTTGCAGCGAGACTCCGGTTCGTAGGCATATTTATATATGTTTATCATGTTGCTCTATAGAATTGCGAATGGTATGGTTGGTCTCAATGCATACTGCGAAGCCTGCGGTTTCTGGTCCTGAAGTAAAGGTAGCCAGTGTTCAACCCTCTGCTCAGGAAAGGCCTGAAGTACCTAGTGCCCAGAACCAGGAGTATGGCACACACAGTGGGTAGGGTTGCCCCCAAGCCGGTTTTATTATTTGGCTAGCCTATATTGTAATATCCCTGCCAGTAAAAAAAAAAATGGAAAAAAGCAGTGAAGTCCTTTGTTGAAATCTAAACTTTAAAAAGGAAAACGTGAAGAAGTCACTTAAAAAGTATTTGGGAGCAGCAGGTTAAATGATATCTAAACACTTATTAAAAACAGAGGGATAATTGCCTTGGTACACAAGGATACTGAGAATTTTGCATATTTTTTTTTCACCCACCAGCACTTAGATCTTTCATTATAGCAAAACGTAAACAAATGGCTGGTATTTTTTGGTGCGAGAAGGGGCAACCTCAACAGTATGCACGCGAATACGAGCACCATTTTGGAAAGCTCTTCAAAACGGTTTTGCATCCTCCTTCCATTGTGTGCTATTCTTTTTCTGTATGTTCTTGGAAAAAAGATGTATCAAACTACTAGTTTACGAAAATATAGTTAGGTTATGTCATATATGTTGTTTGTGAAGCGCTTAACCTAGCCCTGAGGCCAATTTAGAGCGCTGGGAGGAGAGGAAACAAGAGCTCAGGAGAGTGAAAGATGGGTGAGCCTTCGGACTAGAATTTTGTTCCTAAAACACTCGTCCTCCTCGGCTGGTGGCGCTGTAGGGTATTCTGGGTAGCCAACCATAGGCGTCTGGTCGACTAGCCAGGGAGGTTGAAGCAGAAGAGGCCCTAGCCCTGCTAACTCTGCTAAAAATCTTGGCGTTCTGATGGATAACAATTTGTCCTTTAATCTTCAGGTCAACAGGACAGTATCATCCTGTTTTTGGGAGATTAAGACTCTTCGGAAGGTGTTTACAAACAAGCATCTGTAGCACTGATTATGTCCAGGATGGATCATTGCAACGCGCTTTACCTTGACATTAATAAAACTGCCATCGACAAGTTGCAGCTTGTCCAGAATGCTGCAGCAAGACTTGTTTTGGACCTTGCTAAATGGCATTCAGTCTCTGCTGCTGTTCGGAAATCGCATTGGCTCCCTGCCGCTAAACGTATTGCCTTCAAGGCCTTATGCATTGTTCATAAGGTACTTCACAATTTTGGCCCTGAGGGAGTTAGGCATCACTTTCAACGGTATGTCCCTTCTAGACAGTTGCGTTCTGCTGGAAAAAATCTGTTGGTTATTCCTAGGTTTCGAAGGGCAAGGTGGGGAGTGAGAGCCTTTGCTGTGGATGCATCTAGGCTTTGGAATTCTCTCCCTCAATCCATTTCTTGCCCAGAATCTCATTTTCCTTTTTGCAAGGCCTTGAAGACATGGCTTTTCGCCTCTTAATGCTACTTTAGTTTACGGATGATGCTCTTGACAACCATCAGACTAATCGCATCGGCGCCTTGTCGCTTCGGGCATTTGTTTGCACATTATAAATTGCCAAATCAATCAATCAATCGGCAAGGTGGAGGTGCTGAATGCAAGAAGGGGGCCAAAGAGCCAAGAAGTTGAGTCGAAGATGGAAACTGAGGCAAGGTGGGGCGGTGACAGATTGTGGAATCGGCGGTCCGGCGAGAGGCAAGTCAGGCCCTGGTTAAGAGAGAGAATTGCAGGTGGAGTGACAGGTGGAATGTGGGTGTGGGCTTGGGTGGGTGGGTGGTTGGTTGGTGATGAGCCATAAGGAACACTGTGCCCGCCTTGCATTTAATATTATCTGGAAAATGCATTGAGGTGCTCGGTTACTTAATGGATGCGATTTGGGTAGTACCTGGAATTGTGTAGTGTTTTCCTAAAAGGGTAAAAACAACACTTCACAGCTGGGAAACCTTGGCACACCGCCCGCCAGATGTTGGAGTGAAAAAGACTATAGCAAGGCTAGCCAAGAAAACAGTGTAATAAATGCCCGAGTAAGTGGATTCTGATTTCTGATGCTTTCGCAGATGCAAGCTATCAGGGCTCCTTCGTTTTTTCCGACCCATCTGCGTTCCATAAAGGCTGAGAAAAGCGGTTTGAACCAATTACTTTGATCCCAAGCCCGAGCTGTTCTTTCATTAAATGCAGTTAAATCCAGTTAATGGCGACATCGCGCTCAGAAATCACAGAAATCCTCTCAAATCATCGGGATGATGGCTATGAGTTTTCTTTGTTATAAAAATCAGACTCTCTGTCAGCCCACAGTATGTGGTCTCTGACCTCACATTGTTGTGACCTAATAGCCAGGCCCCTGGAGTTGTACCAATTTGCAGCAACAGCGTTTTCTCACATAACTGTTGATTTACCATACTTGCCAGATAATCCGCCATCAACCGTATAATTTACACATGTCAACCAAAAAAATGATTCTGGCTCAAACTCATCAAAAGTTACTAAAAATCAAAAGTTGCGCACACAGTGACAGACTATCGCCAAGGTTATCCCTCACCTTTAATTTGGCGATTGCTGTAATCAGGATTTAAACTGATACGGAGGTGAAACGTTTGCCCAGAAACTGTTATTTTGTTCTAAAATGTCAAAATAGTGAAATTGTATTACCACAGAACGTAATACATTGTGCAGCATAAATTGCCCCATAGCAGGAGAAATCCGCGCGTTGAGCCATACAGTCCACAATGTGTGGCGGTATTTCCAGGTGTGTTTATGTGTGGAACAAGCCCGACATAAAATACCAAAATGAACTAAGATGTAAAGGAAATACCCCTATCCAAACACCGGCTGTCTTGGTCCTGCATGTTCTTCATCCCCAGTTGTTCAGAATCGTTTTTTTCTCCCTCTGCCCTTGGGTGATTGATTGCTTGGCTGCTGGATTTCTGAGTGTCCCAAAGGCGGTCCATTAATATGGAGAAGAACCTGAACCTGCCCCCGGCTCTACTAGGAGCAGATCTCAGGACTTTGCAAGGTGGATCATAGTTACGCGTTGAAGTTGTTAAAGGAACTTCAAGCTGTAAGGTTCATTCATGGAAGACGTGCAAAGATAATTGGGTGTCCTGCTCTTTTTGACTTGAGGCTGCTGCAGAGCCTTCTGGTGGGTTTTGATTGCATCTTTTAGAAATCCTCATTTCTCAAACGTGCAAAGCTGCAGGATCCCCCTATCCTTTTAGCACCAGTGTAGGATAAACTCTCCTGCTTCCGATGAAGATGTCTCGGTGTGGAATCCCACAGTCCCAAACCTTGATGTACCAGGAAGCACTAGTTGCCTTAAGGTCAAGGAATTGGCCAACTCTGCACTGCTAAAAACGGCACACAACTCAGGAGTGGTCGTTTTTGTTTGTGTGTGTTACTGTGGTTTTGGTGCCAATAAAAGTGTTGATTGTGCCAGTCATGAAATGAATAAGTAACGTCCACCTCCTGTAAATCTTAATGAAGTGTTGGAAGCAATCACCCCAGTGTGTATTGTAGTAGAAGTCGGAGCAGAAGCCACTAATGTCCTTTTTTAATAGTTGTTTTTAGAGATTTTAGGGCAAAACACTTTAGTACTCGAACTCAAGTTTGTCTTTGATTACAGGTGTGCCTTTAGTTGCAACTGCACTTTCGGCAGAGATCGATTTTTTTACAGTCATATTGCACTATTGCAGTTCAGCCTCTTCTCTATGGCACAATAATTTGAATGTGTTTGCATAAATGTTGGGTGTCAGGGGAGTTTTTGTACCAACCAAGCGTTTGGTCTGGGCCACGTACCCTCCTGTTGCTGTCTGCAGAACTAATCTTTATCCGCTTTCAAATGCTCTTTCCCAGATCAGAGTTTTTAAGATCACTTTAAGTATATTTTTTGTAAACTGATCAGTTGAGTGTCTTGCAAACTGAGAGGGGCCCTCATATGGCCTCACCTAAGTGGCATGGTTTTCTGCACACAGATGTATGTGACACTAACTTTCCAGAGCGTGGGGTCTGCCAAAGAAAGGATTTAATGCCTGAAAGCCTTTCATGATATCTACCAGAAACTTTGACTGGAACAGAGAGAGAGAGACCAAACTCTCTTTGGCCGAATCATAGGGCAACTGTTACTACACTGACCTTCAAAACCCACATAATGATTGGACCTTGATTGCATGATAAGGTTGAGCTTGAATCGTGCATTCAATTATTTAAGTCGAGTCGACCATACAGCCTAACCTGTCCAACTGCATAGGACCTATTGTGAGATTATCAAGAATTTACAGGGAGTTTACAGCCTGACCATTTCTTACCACTGGTTGGCTTTATTGGCACTCTCGTTTGCTTGCTTCGTATTCAATGGTGTTCCTTGTCCCAACTTGTCCATCTGGTGTTTGTCCCGCCCCTGGAGCACAACCTCTTTACCACCTCTCTGGCTTCTGTCCTTCTACTGCTCGCTTTTAGGGAACTTTTTTTTCTTCTTGGTTAAGCACTTCATGTGAGTCTGTGTATTTTCCAGCTGCCTTCGTGTACTTCTCTTGCCCCCCTGAGCTGTGTGCTGCTCTCTCTTTCTCTTCTATTTCAGCCGCTGATCCCATTTGCTATATGCACCCAGCTACGTGCCTTTCCACCTGTTGGGGCTCAGAGTCAAGGAGGCTCTCTATTAGCTACTGTACCTTACATCAATTATGTTTATTCCCCAAAGTTCCGGGTCCAAAATTAAAAACCAATGGGCTTCTTCAGAATAATATCAGACTTCATTATTTTGCGTGTATTTAAGTCACTCATTTCAAGACAAGGTGCCCTTTTTAGATCTGGCTGAGAGACTTGTTTAGTCGTGGCATCGTCGTCATTTTTTTCCAAAGAAATTCATAAGAAAAATACACGCATATAAACGCATATAAAGGGCTTTTCAGTCAGCGATCTTCACCAGTTGCTCTCTTAAAGTGTGCTTTACGTTTGGTTTTGCCCTCCACAGCACAGGGAATGGGTCTGCGCACTTTATACATTTATGCCTTGTAAGTGATGCAGAGCTGGTGTCTGGACCGCTGAGCTACACCTTTATTTCTGTTTTTTTTTTCTTTGCGGGAAAATATTTTGCATATGGTTAGAAATAAATAATTGCACGTTTGCTAATGCCAGACCTACGTATTAACATAAAAGTAACCTGCGCTGTGTGCAGTCCAAGACACCGAGGCCCTCAATACTAGTTGAGAATGCAGGTTTACCACATGGTTTGCAGTGGTAATGCCACTCCGCACAATTACAAAGGTTACCATGGTAGGATTACCACATTTGATGACAATGTCATACACGTTATTTCCACTTGCTTTTTCATTCTAGACCAGAAAGGGCCTGGAATGCTGGAAAACATTCCGTAGAATACCAGTAATACCCAGTCTCCACGTTATTCCCCATTTCAGGCCTCTTACTTGTAATGGCCAGGAAATGGGGTGGTAATTCATCTGCTAGATGTAGTACTGGGCCTGGTATTGCACCCCGTTTAACCTGCATACTGCCTCGGCAGTTGGGTGTAGGACTGCACAAGGCACAGGCTGCTTTCCTGGAAGGCAGGCTGAGCGGGGAGCTGGGAAGGGGCAATATTTAAAGCCAGGTTCCTTATGGGACCTCTGTGAGTAAGTACATGCAGTGCAAAGGCCACCTTCCTTGGAAGTGCATAATGTCCTACTGGAGTGTGTGTGGGGCTGCTCAGAGCAGAGGATGGTTTCGTCGGAGGCACGGGGTGTTGCTCTCCTGTGAGTCAACCAGTACAGTGCAAAGGCCGTGCAGGAGTGTGTGTGGGAACTCTCCGAGCGGGTGCGGCTTGTTCCCTGGAACCTATAAAGCCAGTTATTGTTAACAAATGGCAAAAACGGTACAGAAAAGGCCGAAGCCCTACCTCTTAACAAAACTGAAACCCATCATGTCAACCTTTTGTGGCCGAGCACCACCCCCTCCATCTTGAGTTATTTGGTACAGTCTAGCCTGGTGTTGTAGGCGTCGACGTCTGAGCATGGTGTGGGAGACGCCAACTATGACTGGGAATGAGACGCAGACGTTTGAAGGCCAGGCTGAGTTCTCCGTCACAGCAGACAATGTCGCACCTGCTGGGAAGGTCTAGAACCTGACGTCTGAATGCACCTCTATTCAGAGCGCTCTCTGCTTTCTGCAGACGGCTTCTGGGAGCTGCAGAATCTTTAGGCAGCAATACCGTCCCTAGGGGCGCCCTCCAACACACTAGCGGCCTCGGGGGCACTCGAGTGCTGCTCCACAGCCTTTGACAGTCCTTCATCTACCGTTGTGTTTGAATTCATTTTACCTTCATCTTTATTATTTTATCATTTAATGATGTCAGCTTCTCCATTGTCATTGATGTCGAAGCTATCATCAGATATGCTAATTCGTTCTCGCGCCTAAAAATGTTTAAAACTTGAGCTTTCTCTGGTGTAATGTGGTAAACTTATGTTTTGCCCTGAGGCGCCGTACGCTCGCTGCTGCCCTGCTCGGTCAGAGGGATTGATTTAGCGGGCTCAGTAACTTGCTAAAGTTAGAAACTGGGATACGACAGCTGCGCTCGGTGCCTGGTGCCGGGTCACAGCAGTTGTTTCAAGGGTTCTGAGTGGAGCCACCCATAGTGCTTTGCAGCAGCTGTACATCTGAGCAGCAGAAGAACTAGTTTGCTGGGAGTGCCAGCAAAGTATTTTAAGAGCGCGCTAAGAATAGACGCAAAAGTGCTTTAAAAGGAGGGCACGAAAGTGTACATGTGGTCCACGAAAGCGGCCTGCTTTTCTGTTCCCAGTGAAAACAAACACAAAACACAAGGAAGTGTTTTGACTTGTTTTTTTACCCTCTTAAACATATTTGGTTTTGCTCAAAACATATTGTTGCAACATCTTGTTCACTACTCAGTGTTGGCAGTGGCTTGGTTACACCAATGGGCATTCTGTATTCAGCTTCCATTTCCCGGAAGCGGAATGCAAAAATTGAGCTTTTTAAGTATTTTAAAGATGCATACTAGCGTCTGTCTCTGTGTCAGTATGTCTGTCCCTCAACTCCTCTACCTGATTCTCTCCTTAATTGTTTACCTTCCTGCCCTGCTGCTGTTTAGGGAGTTGCCTCCGTTTCGCTTCATTCTGGCTGTATCCCTGTTTACTTGTATGCTGTCATTCATGGTACATGCCCCGGTTACTTACCGGTAATCTTCATTACTCCCGAGTATTTTCTTCCTCGCCACATGAGTTTCGAAGTGAGCTTTAGCTCCACACACCAGAACCCTCCAAAGCAAATTAGCATCCCATGCCTCCCATCCCTCCCCAACATGGCCGACCTCCGTCACCCTTGACCCAGTATAAGGGGAGGGTCGACCCACCCAACTTCCTGTAGAACTACCAAGCCCCAAGAACCACATGAAGCCGATAGCCAAACAGGGAGGGAGGGATGGGAACTCATGTGGCGAGGAAGACAATACTCGGAGTAATGAAGATTACCGGTAAGTAACCGGGGCATTACCTCCTCGTAAGTCTTCCTCGCCACCAGAGTTACGAAGTGAGCACATACCCAAGCCAAGAGGCTTCATGGAAACTCACAAGAAACCACAGACAACGGGAGAATGCGAAACAGAAGGCGGAATCCAAAGCAAACAGGAGGACAACCACCAAAAAGAAGCACCGAAGGCGCAAACTACAAGAGCCGGAAGAACGAGCCCCGAGAACCGTCCAACAAAGCCCCCCAGCCGAAGGAGCACCCAACATTACCCAGAAGGGAACCAGGAGCAAGTGCCGAGAGGACCAGGAAGAGGCCCAACAGAGAATCACAAGGGGGGGCCCCCGAACAAGGGCCCAGGAGACAAACAGACCCCAGGAAGACCGACCCGGCACCCGGATAGAAACCACTGTACCCCGGGCACCAGAGACCAGCCAGACAGCCAGCAGAATCCAACCATACAGGGTGGAAAGAGAGAGCCACCGACCAGTCCAAAAGTGACAAACAAGATGACACATCAGCAAAAAGACACAGTCCGCACCAAAAACAGCAACACCGCCCGACGAACAACCAACAGCGAGAGAGCAGAAGCCATCCCCGACACAGTGACCGGCGGGAGAGGAGGCAACAACCCCCCGGGAACGGGGGACAACCGAGGGGACCCCGGGCAGAAGCCAAGGAAGAGGACCAAACACAAAACGGCCCAGCAGGACGAGCAAGAACAGAGGAGAGCAAAGGAGGGACCCCAGCACTCCGATCCGACAAGCCGATACGATGGCCACCAAAAAACCTCACCAACAAGGAGAGGAACCAGAAGGCCACGGACCCCATGGGCACAAACAAACCCCACAGAAAAGCCCGCAACACCAATGGAAGAACCCAGGATGTCCCGAGGCAAAAGCCCCCGGCCGCAGCAGGAAACAACTGCGAAGCCACCCGGACACCAAAGGACCCAAACAGGCCAACAGAGGACCGCGGAACGCCCGCAAGGCCACCCACTGAGCCCGAAGAGCAGAAGGGACCAGGCCCAAGGCAAAGCCAACAGAAAAGAAAAGCAACCCACAATGGGGCCGCAGAAACAGCCGTTGTGAAAGGCAGCGAGTCTTCTAAGACCCTCAATGCTGCCCGGTGCAGGGTTCCACCTCTAATTCACTTTGGATTCGCTATCAAAATAATGAGGCAAGCGCTGGAAACTGGAAGACAAGAAAAACGGTTTATTTCTCATGAGGAGATCACGTCAACTGAGACACCGGGATGTCTGAGGGAGGTGCTCTGCTGATAACTCCTTTGGCTCTTCCTTTTATACAGGTTTGACACAATGCATTTGTTTTATTAACATGGTTACACAAGCTTGGGGTCCCCGCCCCGGGCAGGTTGTCACACAAGCCCAACAGTAATTCTCTTCCCACCCAGGTCAAACAGACAATCTTATCTTGCAGCTGGACCTTGCTTCAGGGTCTAAAACATGTGAGACCGGCCAGATCTGAGTCCGTTCTGTTGATAAAAACAGGTCCCATTGTTGGTAACAACAAGTCTTGCTGTCTGCAGTGCAATAAATCATGTTGCAAGAGTCTTTTTGGTGTTTGGAACCTGTTTGTGTAACTAGGTGCAGTGAGGGGTAGAGTGTCCAAAGGTTTGCCTGAAAACAGAGATGAGAGGAATAACGAGTTTGTGGCAGCAAGTGGCGCTGAGGTTTGTTGTGGCAATAGAGTTTATAGCCCCCAGCACACGTACCAGGTCGGTCAGAGGGTCAGAGGGATGCTAGTAAGGGCAGGGTGAAACAAAGGTGACCAACAGAGTACAAAATGACTGTGCTAGATTAAAATGACTGCAACTTATATGCACATAGAATTCCACCAGACAAGATGGCGCAGGTAATGTTCATGATTGTAGTTTTGCTTTTAACAGTGGCCCCTTTGAACATAACTAGCCAGCTTGTCAGTCTATTTCGATCTCCATAATGTCCTGTATCTCTTGATCATACATTACTCTCATTTTTGTTAGCTGAGTGTCCATAGTCTTAGGGTGCAAGGTAGTTATGCAAAGAGAACACAAAGGTGGTATACAGTGTATACCCAAACAACAACCACATATTGTCAATACTGGGACCAAGAGAATCATTGATATTTTCCAACCCCACTCCTTCAAGATGCCCCAAAGCCAACTTCCAATTGTCCAAGTCTCTGATCCTTGATGAATTTCTGAAGATAGTCTATGGAGATGTTCGATTGCTTCATAGACAGAAGGTGAATTATCAGGCTGCGTCGAGGAACTGTGATGAGGCATTGTCTGCTTGATCAATGTCTTTAGAACGCTTTTCTCGATGATGCTCTGCAGGGGCTGTGTAGGTTGGTGGCAAAACAAAGGCGATGTAGCACGTGCCCCCCCCAGTTTCTTGGGAGCCAGGTGTAGGCTTTGGTTCCACAAACAAAGTACATATTGGGTGATGCAACAAGCGCTGGGGGGTTGGCAGTGTTCAAAGTCCTTACTATGCTACAGGTGCTGTGACCCACATTCTTAGTCCCACGGCCTTCAATGCATACAAGGCCAGAGACGTTCGCCACAGATAGGGCCACAGTCAGTGTTGCAGCAGTTCTTTTCTTCAGGTAGGAAAATGTGGCTCTGTTAGGATTATTGAACACTTGCATTTCCACTCGTTCTTTGGAGGGGACATTAATATGGAATGTCGCATTGAAGGTGTGAGGGCAGAAGGGGGCGGCTGTCCTTCCTGTTTTGTTTCGCCAGAACTCGTTGTAGAACTGGGCGATTGTTCCGTTGGAAGTGGCATTGTCTTTGTAACTTTCTTGTAGGAGCATCATCCAGGCAAGGCAAGATCCGTGAATAGAAAAGGGCGAAGGGATGAAAGGGATGGAATGTTCAGTGGCATGTGGTAACAGCCCACAGACCCAACAGTTGGTAGCATTGGTGGCAAGATTGTGCTGGTGCAACATCTGTACGAAAGAATTATTCCAGAATTCTTTGCGTCGTTCTCGGAGATGTGGCGGTAGTGATACCAGGTAGTGTTCTTTCTTGGTGGTTGGTTGCATGGTGGGTGACAATGTTCTGTATGCAGGTGCATTCTCTTCAATGATCCAGAGTGCGACCATTAGCAGGAGACAGGTGAGAAATGCGGCTACAAGTGCAATTGTATTTATGCTGTGCAGGTTGGCAGTCTTGGTGTCTTTGCGGTGGTTTTGCAGGTGTTCAGTTTCTTCCATCATCTTCGAGGAGCTCAACAACTGTTAGGACCACAGACTTTTGTCTGGCGCTTTCCTGGTAGCGTTGTTTGACTGTGCTACCGATCTGAGGCCTTGACTTAGTTAGTGGCCTGGTCGTTGGAGCTCCCTCCTTTCGTCGATCTTAGGTTGTACCCTTTCCTGGATGGCACCGTGGGGTCGGGAAATTCTGATAGTTCGAGGGTGTCTTCTTGTGGGTAGCAACTCAGAGCTGGTCGGTCTCTCGCGAGTACTTCCTCTTGCACCTCCACCCCTTCACAGGTTGCCAGGGTTGGAGGGACTCGTTTGAGCGTGCAGCCAGTTTCGTTTTCCTTCCACTCGGAGGGCAGTTTGGGTGGTGATCAGGACTTGCCAGGGGCCCGTCCACCTAGGCTCCAGATTCTTCGTTCTTTGGAAGTTGCGAATCAATACATGGTCGCCTGGCTTTATTTCATGTCCCGGGCCCCTGGATACGTCAGGCAAGGCTTGCTGCACCTGTTGGTGGATAATTGTTAGCTCGTTTGTTAATTTATGCAAGTAATCCGACATTAATATGTTCGGGACATCGTTAATGGAGGTGGGTCTTGGTGCCGCCCAAATGCTCATAGGCCTGCCGAAGACCACCTCATACGGGGTCAGTCGGTGTTTGGTTGGGGTGGAGCGCATCGATAACAATGCCAATGGGAGGGCGTCGTGCCATTTCAACCCGGTCGTGGCAACTATTTTGGCTAGTTTTAGTTTCAACGTTGCATTGTGTCTCTCTACCAGGCCCGCTGATTGGGGGAGGAAGACGGCATGGAACTTTTGTTTTACCCCCAACCCTCTCAGTATGTTCTGTATCACCTCGGCTACGAAGTGGGGGCCGTCGTTGCTCCATAAAATTCTGCAAAGGCCGTATCGGGGGAAGAATTCTTTCAGCAATACTTTTGCAGTGGCTAAGGCGGTATTGTCGCGGGTGGGATATGCCTCCACCCATTTGCTAAAAGCGCACACAACCACCAGGACATATTTTAGACCAAGGCATCTCTCTAGTTGAATGTAATCCATTTGAAGGATTTCAAAGGGGTGGTCAGGGACTCCAAACCCTCCCCGTGGTACTACTGTCCCCTTCCCTGGGTTGTGTTGTAGGCAGACTATACATTGTTGTACTAGGCGTTTTGCAGATTCTGCTATCTTGACGTTATGCCATACTCTGGTGATTAGTTCAATCATGGGGGTGGAGCCTATGTGTGCTGGTAAATGTGCCATGGTCAATATGGGGATGAGGTAGGCATTGGGTAACTGCCATTTATTTCCGTCTTTAGTTCTCCAGCAATCTTCCTCGTCTTTTAGTCCCACCTTTTCCCACTCGGTCAATTCGTCTTGTGTGCCTGTAGTCTGTATGTCCCTTACAGTGGTCCTAGCGTCAGTCCATCGTTCAGCTTGTGACCTGGTCACAAAGGGATCGGTCGGGACAAAGGGTTGGTGGAGGGCTTACCGTCAAATCCTATTGAGGTCACATGTGAGCCTGACAAGGGTGCCCTTGGAATCAGTCGTTTGGATAGTGCACTACGTGTTGCTCCCGTGTCTACCAGAAATGGCGACTTTGTGCCCAGGACCTCAGCGGTAACATAAGGGCCTTGCTGATCAACATAGAGCTCGACTGGATCCCTCCCTTGCCCCTGGCTGTCCTATGCAAAGTCGTACGTATTGTCATAATCTGTCTGTTGGTACTGATTCTGTTTGGGATGGTCAAATGTGTTCACTCTTCCTGGCCTTTCCTCGCTTGCTTCACTCGCGTACCCTCTCCCACGTCCTCTTCCTCTCTGTCCACTTGCTATTTCCCTCGCCCCTCTGCCCCTACCAGCTCCTAACAAAGCCGGGCATTGGGTTTTTCAGTGTCCATATTCTTTGCAAAATGCACATTGATCCTGTCCTAGGTCTTGGCGTCCTACATATGATGTCGATGAATTGTTTCTAGGTGGCTGTACTCTAGGGGTATTCTGCTGGTATCCTCCCCTATATTGCTCCCTTCCTGTATTCGCCCCTGGAGTTGTGCTACCATTACCCTTTCCTTCAAGTCCTTCTTTTTCCTTTCTGTAGCCCTGTCATTTTCGTTTTTCTGATGCTCATAGTACTGGGCCATTTGGAGAATGGCCGCCGGTTTAGATGCTGCCCAACTACTTTCGCTGGCTTGTAATTTCTGGGATACATCTGGCAGTAGTCCTTTGACATAGTTCTGCACAAATAAGTGGTGTCCGGTTGCGGTGGACATGTCTTGTCCACTGTAATCGGAGAACACCGTTTCAAATCTGGAGAAATACTCTGAGACATCCTCTTGTGGTTTCTGGCGGCACGCGGTTACTATGGACCAGTCTATCTTTTTCTCTGGGATCAGCGTTTTCACTTTCTGCACTATTTTTTCAGGGAGGTCCAATATTGCTTTAACCGGTTTTTGACCAGGGTTCCGCTGTTTATCTAATGTGTTGAGTTGTTCCCAGGTATGACCAAGCAGTTCGGTATGGTCTATTTTCCTAATCTGTTTCCACACATCTGCTGGCAAACATAACCCGAAGAACAAGTCTATGTCGGCAAGTGTCATTATTGTTGATCCCAGAGCGGTACCTAGCTCGGTGTAAAAGACGGTGGGGTTCTTTCGTAAATCCGGTAAAGATTTACGGAACGTCAAAATGTCCTGTCTGTCCCATGGTTGATACACCCAATTGTAGACCACCCTTCCTCTAGCGTCTTGATGGTTCATATCGTCATGAGTCCCTTGTCCTCTAGGAGGTACCCAATAAGGGGCAGCTTCTTTTATCGGCATCATGCTATCTGGTTTTTCCACCGGGGGTCCTGCTATCTTAGATGTCCTGTCCTTATCTATCCGTCCTTGTTCCACGAGGTGACGGAATACCTCCAGTGTGGATGAAAAGAGTTCTGTAACATCGTTGTCGCCTTCATCTCCGGTGTCTACCTTCCTATAGAGAGCCACTAGCCGCTCGGGCCCTACATCTTGGTACTTCTCTTCATATGCAGTAAGAGTGTGGTAACAGAGACGTACAATAAAGTATCGTTTGCGGTTTTCAACATAGGAGTTGCATATGTCAGTTACATACTCTTCTGTCTCCTTCCTATCTATGAGGTATTTAACTATTTTATCAATGCCTGCTCGCTCATTTTTACTTAATCGCAGGACCCTGGGCGCTCCTTTTTCTTTTGATCCTACCTCTACTACTGTATCCTTTGATGAGGCATTTGGTGTGGGTGACTCGGTGGGAGCAGAGGCGGTGGAGACTGAGGCGATCGTGCCATCTCCGGCTATACTTTGGTGGTCCTGGCGTTGTACTACGGGATGAGTAGGGGCGTAAGGGGGTGGCATGTATATGATTGGGGGACCTAACAATAAATCATCATCTACCCTTTGTTTTGCTGGTAACTTGGGGTAAAGAGTCGAGGGCGTTCTAACAGGGCATTGACCTGATATTTTTGATTCCTGTTCCTTTTTATCGATTTCCTTTTCTTTTAGTTTTTCTTCTAATCTTTTACAGGCTTGGTAAGCTGATTTTCGCGTTTCTTTATCTTGTCTAGCTTCGTCCCTTTTCTTTCTTTGAGCTGCCTCTTTTCACCATAAACCAAAACTGTCAAACATGGCTGGTCTAGTTTTCTTTTTGTGGAGAGCTAATTCTAACGTTTCTATTTTAGCGGGATCGAAGGATCCCGTCAGTGGCCACTGATTTACCCGGTCCTTCCTAGTGTATTTATGCCATAGTTTGCTATAAGCTACGGTGGCTAATCCATACTTTACGTACATGTCCTTGTTAGGGGTGCCTTCCGGCGGTGCCGGCTGACTGACCTCTAACGAACGGTCGGGTCCAAAACAATTACAATCAAACAATCTAGAGAAAACAGGCATGACGTATTTATCGGTCAAAAATGAATATCTCAATCAATCAATTTAGACAAAAAGTCTGCACTACCTGTCCTTCGCTGCCTGCAAAGAGAGAGAATATTCCTATTCTTCGTTGTTTGCAAGCAGGGAAATGTCGCAAATAACTCAATATCAAAAAAGGAATACTAGTATTTCAATCAAACTATTCAATCAATCAATCAATTTAAGTCGTTTTTTCACGACCTTACCCGGACCGTATGGACAGTTCTTCGTCTTCCCCTTCCAGCGCCTGGTTGTCCTCTCACTCCAACAATCAATGCGGCGTTCCTCTAAGGTCCCAGTCAGGACCGCAGGTCACTCGAGAGAGGTCCGTTCAGAACCGGTGAAGTTCAGTCGATCGGCAGCCAGACAAGGGTCTTCTCAGGCAGGTACACCCCAATCGTTTAGTCGTTCACTCCGTCGTTAGGACCTCTGTACCGGACCCACTCGTCGCTGATGGGCCCCTACGCTTGGGCGCCAATTTGTGAAAGGCAGCGAGTCTTCTAAGACCCTCAATGCTGCCCGGTGCAGTGTTCCACCTCTAATTCACTTTGGGTTCGCT
The DNA here is from genome assembly GCA_963921515.1 of Calotriton arnoldi. Taxonomy (NCBI): domain Eukaryota; kingdom Metazoa; phylum Chordata; class Amphibia; order Caudata; family Salamandridae; genus Calotriton; species Calotriton arnoldi. The sequence goes on along the minus strand of CAWUFW010001349.1, from coordinate 308,590 downwards.
ATCAAAATAATGAGGCAAGCGCTGGAAACTGGAAGACAAGAAAAACGGTTTATTTCTCATGAGGAGATCACGTCAACTGAGACACCGGGATGTCTGAGGGAGGTGCTCTGCTGATAACTCCTTTGGCTCTTCCTTTTATACAGGTTTGACACAATGCATTTGTTTTATTAACATGGTTACACAAGCTTGGGGTCCCCGCCCCGGGCAGGTTGTCACACAAGCCCAACAGTAATTCTCTTCCCACCCAGGTCAAACAGACAATCTTATCTTGCAGCTGGACCTTGCTTCAGGGTCTAAAACATGTGAGACCGGCCAGATCTGAGTCCGTTCTGTTGATAAAAACAGGTCCCATTGTTGGTAACAACAAGTCTTGCTGTCTGCAGTGCAATAAATCATGTTGCAAGAGTCTTTTTGGTGTTTGGAACCTGTTTGTGTAACTAGGTGCAGTGAGGGGTAGAGTGTCCAAAGGTTTGCCTGAAAACAGAGATGAGAGGAAAAACGAGTTTGTGGCAGCAAGTGGCGCTGAGGTTTGTTGTGGCAATAGAGTTTATAGCCCCCAGCACACGTACCAGGTCGGTCAGAGGGTCAGAGGGATGCTAGTAAGGGCAGGGTGAAACAAAGGTGACCAACAGAGTACAAAATGACTGTGCTAGATTAAAATGACTGCAACTTATATGCACATAGAATTCCACCAGACAAGATGGCGCAGGTAATGTTCATGATTGTAGTTTTGCTTTTAACACCGTGGCCAACAGCACCAGGCATTCCCAGGCGTACACCAACCTAATTACAACCAGGCACAACCCAGCGTAACTTCCGCGACCAGACGAAAGCAGGTGCATACAGGGTGGTACGGCCACAGGTAGCCGGGTGACGGGAGCCAACAAGCAACGCCACCACCACCAGGGAGCAAACCTGAGACAGTAGGCTCAACAAGCCAAAACCACCCAAGAGCCAGGACGGAAGAAGACACAGAACCCCCACAGGAAGCAGAGGACCCCGCAATGGGAAAGGAAGACCCAAGAAAGTCCAGAGCCCCCGGACAACCCCCACCCAAGGCAGAAGCAACCAAGGGCGGCGAACCGAGGGGACCGTGCCAACACAACAAATGCCATGTCCAGGCCAAACATGCACAGAACACGTGCAAGCCAAGGAAACTGAGGACCGGCGGAAGCAGGGAGCCCGGGCAACGGAACAAACGTGCAACCAGCCACCACTCCCCCGAGCACGGGAGGAGAGCGCAAAGCGAGGCAAGAGAGCAGCGAACACGGAGCAAAAAGATCCACCGTCTTGAACCCAAACCGCACCCGTGACAGAAGGGACACTGCCGCCCAGGCCGGAAGCAAGGGAGAAGGAAGCCAGGGGAAGAAGGACCCAGCACAAGTGAACCGTCAAGCAGTGCCCCCACCCCGGGAGAAAAAACGGCCAGAGTGACAACACCGGCACCCCTGCCCAGTAGAAAACACCAGCCCAAGGAGCCAACAGCAGCGAACCCCACAACCCCCAGGCGACAGAGATAGCTCAACCCACCGGAAAGGCAGGCCGGGCCAGAAACAAGACTCCTCCGGAGGGCAGGGGCAAACACCAGAAAAGCCAAACGGACGGCCCACAGAAGCCGGAAGCCGGACGAGCAACCCGCCAGCAGGCGAACCTCCAAAGATGCCCCCCACCCCCAAGCAGGCAGGGGAGGTAACGGCCCAGGAAGGGGACCCCAGAAAAGGAAGACCGCAGCAGAGATCGAACACCACCAAACGAGATAGGACCGAAACAGCGGAGACACAACCACCGGCCGAACGGAAACCGCGGAACAAGGGACCCACTGGGGCAAGAGATGGGCCACCAACGGGAACAGAGAAAGACGAGCCCAGGGAAGTACCGTGCCAGTCCCAGACAACATCCACAGACATACAGGAGTGGAACCAAGGCCGGGAGACAACCCAGCCCCGCCCCCCCCAACAAGGACGGCCGCCGCCCTGCAGGAAAGAACCCCAACCCCTTGACCATCAGCAAGGGACACCCGCGGGACACCAAGCCCCGGGTGAGGAACCAGAAGGGACCATAGCAGGCGGACCCAGAACTCCCGAAGAGCCAGGACCCAGCAGACCCACCGGACAAGAAGAGTCCCAAAGAGAAAGAAGAGGCAGAGGACAGCCAGGCAATAAGGGATGGGAGCACTCTTTGAACCCCTGTGCTGTGGAAACCTGTGCCACCAGAGGCACAAGACATACCACTGAGCCATAGCTCCCTGGTCCGAAACCCATCCCTGCGGACGAACCCGACTAAGGCCAACACCATTGTGAAGACCCACGGGGCAGAAGAACCGGGAGTGCAGGACCCACACACAAAACCGGAGGACCAGACGAATGTCACATGTACTGGAAGAACCCGAAGGCCCGCCAACCGAGCCTCCCACGTAGGCGTGGCCAAGAATGAAAGCCCCAGGAGGGAGGAGTCCAAAGCAGACAGGAGACAACTCACAAGGTCGGGACGAAAGGCAACAGAAGCCCCCCAACCGGGGCCCCGACAGCCGGAAACCGAGGACAACCGGGGGCAGATCAAAGCATAAGCCCCGGGACGGACAGACCGCCCCACAACCGCCAGGGACTAGTACACAACAAAAAAATCGCATACACCTACCAGCGCAGAAAAGGGGAAATAGAAGAGCAGATACCCCCTCCACAGAGTACATGAATGCAATCATAGAAGAGCAGACACTGACCCCTCAAACGTAAGGCTGCAGCTGGAAGAGAGAAGGGAGCCTCCCAACTAAAACAAAAGAAATGCAGTGACCCAGACCCAAACCGCACAGAGAAGGCACTGTACGTGACCAACCTGCCATGCAAAACAATAAGCAACCAAGGCACGCTCCCAAGAGAGCAAAGAAAAGAGAACAGCATCCCACAGAGGGCGTAACAAAGTATTAAATCACTCCCCTATTAACATGTATATCTCTATCATCCATTCATTAAGGTGCTTAATATCATCTCAGTAAGCATGGCAAGAGTACCGGGGAGGCCGGGGATAGAACCCGGACCCCACCACGCAAAGCATGCGCCATACCACCGAGCCTCAATCTCCACCACGAGAGGCAAAAAGAAAAGCCGGCAGAAAACAGGCACCCAAGCAGAGAAGCCGACAGAGGGTGGCCCCGCACACCATCACTCCACCAAAGAGAAGCACCGAGCCCCAGTACCGGACACGGGCAGGAGACAACTCACCCAGGTCCAACCGGTCCCAGAGCCAAACAGAAACGGACCCAGCTCGGGAAAGGCAAAGAAAAAGGAAGCTGCAGGCTGATCACAGAAGGAGCAGTACCAGCCAATCACAAGGGGACACCAAAGCCAACTGCCCAAACACAGACCCATGGCCGGTCAACCTGCGAACCCCCGAAACGAGGACAGCCGCCATGCAACACGCACAGCGACCGGGCCCCAAACGTGCAAGAAATGCCAAGAGCAACAAGCCAATGGGAGCCGGAAGGGAGCGGGAAGCCAGCCGAGCGAGGCGCCGACCCCCGGGAGGAGGGACCGGAAGGAAGACCCGAGGAAGCGAAGAAAAATCCCCGGACGTCCAACTGCAGAGACGGGTGAAGAGGCGTGCAGGAGAGCGTCCCGCGCCCCACGACCCCACAAACAGACGGACTTTAGGCAGAACGCGGAACAAACAGACCGGCACAGGCGCGCCGGCCAGCAACAGCCGCAGAGGGGCGAGCACACAGAGGTGAGCCCAGAAGTGCAGGGCCCCAAGCCGACAGAGCCCGCTAGAGCAGGGCCAACACCAAATAGGAGAGCACATGCCCGCCAGAGCCCGCTAGAGCAGGGCCAAACAACATAGGAGAGCACAATCCCGCCAGAGCAGGGCTAAACCACATAGGAGAGCACAATCCCGCCGTGCAGGGCCAATAAAAACGGAGAGCACAATCCCGCCAGAGCCCCGCCAGTGCAGGGCTAAACAACAAAGGAGAGCACAATCCCGCCAGAGCCCGCTAGTGCAGGCTAAGCAAAAATAGGAGAGCACAAACCCCAACCCCCCCCCCCCGAGACCGCTAAGAGCGAGAATCATAGGGGCAGAGCCCCACCCCGCCAGAGACCAGCGCAAGGGGAGACGTCCCTGCCACCAGCCGGCAGCCACGAGGCGCAGGGGGGGGAAGGGAGGTGAACCCAGACAATGAGCCCGCTCGCGCAGGGCCTCACCCCCAGGGCCGTGGGAACTGCTAGAGCAGGACCTCGCCCTCACTTACCTGAAAAGCGAACCAGGAGAGTCTGCAGCGCAGAACAAAAAAAACAGGAAGTTGGGTGGGTCAACCCTCCCCTTATTCTGGGTCAAGGGTGACGGAGGTCGGCCATGTTGGGGAGGGATGGGATGCTAATTTGCTTAGGAGGGTTCTGGTGTGTGGAGCTAAAGCTCACTTCGTAACTCTGGTGGCGAGGAAGACTTACGAGGAGGTAATGCCCCATATATATTGGATGGCCTGATTAAAAAAAAAAAAAAACACACAAAAACATACCGTAACATGGACAAAAAAGCAGGACTACAAAATTGTAGCGACTTCCAGGCATGGACTGACTTAGCTGATATCGTTGTCCAAAAAAGAAACCCGACAACACGTGTAAAATTAAATGCAATTTTGACAAACAGTCATGTAAATTGTTTTCTAATGAGTTGCTTTACCAACCCTGCACATGTACACATGATGACCCTTCTCATTCTGTGCTCAGACCAGCCTCCTTGATTAACGGGCATGTAGTGTATTAAAAGAAATTGTCTAACACAGACCATGGAAACGAGGACTTCCCATCAAATCTGGGACATCTGGTCACCCATCGCCATGTATGAAATGAAACTTCTTGATATTGTACAATAAAATTAAGACATTTTTTCTCTCCTTCTGCTACATAGATTGGAACTTCTGAGGGGCCCTAAAACCTTTCACATCTTCTCCCCTCTGCGCACACCTTACTTTTACTTTAGGCCGTTCCCTGAAATCCCTCGCGTTGCTTTACAGAGTGGTACTGGTTTGAATTGATACTGTCCTATGATTATAGCCCAGTTTTAGACCCCGTCCTTCCTTTGTGGTGGCTGGCATCCAACAGGAACAAGATCATGTTATTACCGGTAGAGACTTCGACCTGAGAAGGCACATCTTGTATCCTCCCTCTATCATTTTGGAGGGAGGCCATATCTTAGTGTACAGGACGGTTTATTGTTATGCATGTTACAGGTGACTTGAAGACTGCGCACCTGAACTAAGAGTTTCCTGTTTTTGGATTCGTTTCTGGGAATGCTAATAATATGTAGTGGTTCTATGTCATTTAATTTGTGTGCCACTGTTGTTTTTGAAAATGACCAGACTTTGTTGGAAAGCTGAAACCGGATGTCTTGATTTGCCTCCAGATGGGATTGTGCACAGAAGCATAGTTGTGCATACAGATATCTTTGTTCTACGAGCTATATTTCTGCCTAGGGGACTGGCTGCACCTTACTGTATATCAGTGTTTTTTCATTTCAGCTTCCTGCAGGAATGCAATATAAAGTGTGGACTTTTGCACATTTTGTCTTCTGTTCCATTTGAGGGGTGTTTTGATCCATTTCGCGTCTCCATTTTTCCATTACTCAATTACATTGCATTTGTTTAGTGTTGGATTACACCGCGACATGTTGAGGCACTTTGCTTTTTGCTTACAGGGCATGTTGAATATTTATTCTAATTCTTAATTTTTATTAGTGGTACGTATGCACAGGAGGGGAGTATCTAATCTGTGGAGTACCATAAGAAAATATTGTCTGGGCTCTTGCCTTGGGATGCTTACGTTCATGAGTGTGCAACTTTCATGATGGTCGAAGTCTTTCTGGGCTCAGTTGGTTGAGTTTGAGGCTGTGCTCTTGGATGGTGACTTGTTTTGTCCTCACCACCTGTGCCTTTTAGCATCCACTTGGAGGTACAACAAATCGATTTTCAGGGTCATAACATGCAACGGATCCCCACTTGCCATCTAATTTCCTGATAGAGCAGAACTGATTCCAAATACTTCCTTTTACAGGTTTTTAGAAGAAAAGGTTGGAATAAGGCGTGTTGGCTGGTAAGTGGGTAAATCATGTTGATACCAGCAGCTGGTGAATGGTGGCAGCTGCATCTTGACAAGCAGTAACCTGCAGCAATGGCCTCTAATTACAGGTGGTGCACCACGGTCTGTTTGTAAATGTGAAATATCAAAATGCATATGTAAATTGTGTAAGTGCTGAATATTTACATTTCACATACGTTTCGAGGTAGGTTTTAGATTTACTTCTCTCTTTATTTGATAGTCAGTCTACTGATGTGATCCACTCAAGCAGTGTCCTATATTGAAACCCTGTATGTAACACACGTGTGCCCTTCCACAGATGAAAAGAATCCGTGGTAGCATGAAATATTTTTGAAACTGTTATTTCATCGCAGAGATTATAATAATTGTGACATAAGTGGAACACTTGGAAGATTACCCTCCCCTTTCTATGATGAGGTGAGAAAACGTAGTCTGACCTTACCACATTTTCCTTTCCGCAGTGTAACTGGTGGAATGCTGTTCTCAGAGCTCACCTTATGATATTCAAGATTAGACCAACACTGGACTTGAAACTGGTGGGATTGAGCGCGTAATGTTCACTACCATTCAGCAGTGCAGTTTAGTATGTTCTGGAGTTGTCTCACAGATTTTATGACAACAGAATCTGCAATCTAAATGGAGAAATCACAATGGTGGAGAAAAAACCACCCAGACTATTGTAGAGTACTGGCACTCTTTTTGCCCTTCGTTGAGAGGCAAATTATAACTGACTGTACGTAATTCTGTAGTGGCATACACTCTGGTGTGAGCAATGTCAAGGTGCTAAATGCAGGGCTCGGCGACACAGACCTCAATAGTCAAATGCAGAAAAGTGGATCTTTCGAACAGAGATTGTGGTTGCAGGTGTTAAAAACTGTCATGGGAAGGGCAGCAAATAGTTTTGTATCTTTGTCAGAGAATCAGGTGTGTTTGAGGCCCTTGGGACATGAAAACCTGGCTAGCTGGTTGAGGGACAGGTTTGTACAGCCAGATTGTTAGGTGAATGGTCAGTTTGTGGACTGGATAAGTTGTGTAAAAAGAGGACCTGCATTTTATGCGTAACATCCCAAGTTGTTGAATAGATGTGCGTCCTGCACAGTAATGGAGTTGTACTTAGAATTTGAGACATTGAATCTTGATATTATTCCACTAAACAGCATGGGGATGTGGACCAGGGCACTTTAGCTATTGGCTACCGTGCACTCAGTGACGGAATTTTGTCTAATCCCATGTAGCCACCTAAAAAATTGTGCACTTACGTGGGCTGCTGGGCTACTCCTTTTTATGTTTGACTTTTTGTATACTAATACATAAAAATGGCAGGCTTGCCAGTGCCAGAATGTTTGGTTTTGCCAAGGCTTGTTTTTTGTGTGTGACCCTGATGTTGATCCTTGAAAATAAGCCTTATTCAGCTGCTGTTTATTGAACGTTCAGTGAGCTGGAAGCATGAGAAGAGACAGCCCTATAGCTATGCCTGTAATTCTCATGTCAACGTGTATTTTGAGGGAGCGCCTCAGTGCTCAGCGCACAATGTTTAGTAAGTAGCAGAGAGTTGAAAATTGTCCAATTCATAACGTGCTCCAGCAGGTTTAGATCCTGCTTTGTAGGAGGAGAATGCTGTTGCAGACCTGAAGCTTATTCTTTCCTTAGACTTACCACAAATATTGGCACTAATTTGGGCCAATCATTGCGTTGGGGTTAACTTACATAGACCCCGTATGAGCAAGAACTCCACAGACTTAATCAAATAATTTCACATAGGCCATATGAAAGATTTTGTTTCATTGCGTGCTTCTATCATTGATCTAGATTGGATCCAATCCTTGGATCTAGGACGAAGCACGCTACATAGCCTTTTGTCAATCTAGTGTTTGTTGATCTGTTCACCTTCCAATACTTCATCTAGGTGCCAAGTTAGAAGTCTGTGTATGCTTGCTCTTATGCCGATGCATGAACCACTGAATGGAATTTTGTTGCGTTTCTGTTGTAATATGGTGTTTACTGGTTGTTTTATTTTTTATTTTGTTCTGCCCTGAAATAACAACATCAAAAAGCACATCAACTTTTGTAAAAGTTGCTTTTTGCATTGAGCACAAAAAATAGCCACAAATGTCCCCGATAAGCCCTTGAATTGAATGCTTTGATATGCCCTCCTGTGATATCAAGCAGTGTAACGAAAGCATTGTCTAGGTCCGCCTTACAGTAGCAATACATCGGCAGAACAAGAGTTGCAAAGCTAAAAGCCGCTTGACCGGCTTTTCTTTGAATTAGCCTGTGGAAGTGGATAAAGCCACTTCGGGACTCATTTGTTTGTGCTCCTTGTCACCTGTATGGTCATGCCAGAACAGGATGGACTGGGGCCATGTCACAAGACATGCGCATCCACCTTAGCTCGTCAGAAACTGGAAAATCCCTGGCAGGAAGTTGGGCAGATTCATGCTGGCTCAAGCAGCCGCGACCTGTCGGAGTTGCTTAGGTTGAACCAGAAGCAAGCATATCAATTCATAATCTTTTAGGTAAAGAGGCAGCATTATCGATGGCGGTACGCATGTAGCAAGACTGCATCACTTGTAATCTCATCTACTAGTTTGCTGTGTGCAGCCAGGAAGTTGGTCCTCCGCTCATGGTTCTGCTTTTTGATTTCACATCAGAGTTTATGTTGGATGTGTCTAGCTTTTCAAGATGAAAAGGTAATAATACAATTTACTATGTGACGGCCACGTGCAGGTATTGTGAAGGCTGATGCATATGGACTGTGGAGATTAAAGCCATGGTTGAGTGAGTTTCCTCCAGTTGGCCCTGTGCAAACAAAAACTACCATATTAGACACAGTATGGAACACAAGCAAACACATATTACAGCTTAGTACAAGGTAATGAGTTGGCAGTCAGCAGTATTGTGAAAAAGGTCCAGTTAATCACTAGTTATTTATTTGTTGTGCTGACAGATGATTGTCTAGCTAGGAATTACAAGACAATGTTGTGATATTACGCACTGTAGCATCATGACCACGACTGAAGACTATTTACCATCAATGTTTATGTCTGGCTTATCCTCCATTGAATAGCCTGAAATTATATTATTTGATGACTGGTAGATCTATAAAAGTAGGCTATTGTTCACAAACGACCTACCTGATCAATACTGGTTTGGGCTAAGATTTGATTTTAAAAATAAGCAGATTGTTTTCCTTTTGCCTGTTTTGATGTGCTTGTAGATCCTGGGCATTTTGGGGTATAGTCATCGGCCATAAGTGAATTTGTCTGGGTAAGGTCAGAACTGCTTATCACATAGAGTACATCTCAGTGGTGAAAAAGAAAAATAAAAATAAAAAAAAATAAAAAAATTCCTACAATATAATTTTTTCTATTGTATTAAGGTGCAACTTTGATGCTACTTAACTCTAATATCAATTAAAAACTAGTGTTGTGATAGGTAGGAAAATATCACCTATGTTATCTTTGATACATTTTTTAAAGAAACAATTGCATGAAAATTACAAAAACAGGGTTTTTTGGATAAAATGTCCTGTGAAACCTAGCTAAATTTCTCCCGTAAAAACATTATTGTGGGAAAACTATGCACCAGCAGAAATCTGGGAAACGTACAATAACTTTACACGGTTGTGCACTTTGAAGAGGAAATTATAACTTCACACACTGTTATTAAAACCCATCACAAAATCCATGTACTATTTCTATATCTGAAATCCCCTTTTGCTATAGTTAACTTTTGGCTTCCTTGTAGGGCTGACTCATTTGCCGAACGTTAGCAAAGGACCAACTTTAGGTCTAATCGGACCCAGTCACAGAACCATTACATATGCAAATCCTCAATCACACACGCCCATCACTTAATTAGAGTGACTGAAAGGCAGTCTCTCCCATTCATCCCAGGATCCATGCACTTCTTATGCTGCCTAGCAACAAGAGACAACATTTAAGTTAATTGAAGACCAGGGCTGTGTTTATACTGTAGGACATGTTCAAGTAATGGGAAGTAGGTCACTGGACAGCCATTGCAAGGGTGGAGCTCTATCCAATGCTGTTTGTGTTATGAAAGCATGACAATGCAGCTTGGTGCGAAGTTTCCTTAAGACTCTTCTACTGCTGTTAAACTCTCTGGTCGAAGTACAACTGGAGTGTATATAGAGGGTGGATGAGAGGCAATACGAACAAGTAACAGGTAAAGAAATGCAACGTATACAAGTTGACAAACAATAGCAAGCCGTTGGTGAAAATCTTTGTGTAGCTTTATTTCCAATACGCTTGGTTTGCATTCATTGGGAACAGCCAACGCGTTTCGCCCAAACAAGGGCTTCTTCAGGGCGATTGGTAATGCCGTGTGGCAGGCATCACAGGAAAAAGTAGGCGTACTGAGTTATGGGGTCGGTAGTACCGAAGCCTTAGACTCTGTTAAGTCGCCTGTGTCCAGTGTTAAACAGTCCTTAGTATAGTATTCCCTCTGTGGCCTGTGCCTTTCATCCTGCAGATCATAGGACGACTCCCGGACACGGCTCCTACTTTACTACACAACGATCGAATAACGAACTAATATATTCACAGAGCGAATACTATACTAAGGACTGTTTAACACTGGACACGGGCGACTTAACAGAGTCTAAGGCTTCGGTACTACCGACCCCTTGAAAATATGTTCAATCAGTCAGACTCGTACCCATGACGGGGTATCTCGTGGGCACTATGCAGGCAGCGGCCTAAGTCTCTTTTGGCAATACAGTTATAGATTTCTAACTTAATTACACACTCAATTGTATTTTGAGTAGGCGGGGGTCTAATTTGCCGTATTAAAAAACTACCTCACAGATATAGGCATGTCATTATTCACATTTTCTATCCACCAGGTAGTCTCAAAAACATCATATTTTTAGGTCATTTTTAGTGTGTCGGAAGTCTCATTAACTACGTCTTTTTCCCCAGTTGGTGTCATTTTTTACTGATTATAATTTTTTCATTTTGGTACTGATTGGAAGGATTTGGATTCAAATGTTGATTCCCCCCCCCCACCCTTTTCTTTCTTTAAGGAAACATCAATATTCTTTCAAAGACATGCTTATATGTGTCTGTGGCCTGTACATAAGAGGAAAGGACACTTATAAAACTGAAGTCTTTCCTGAATGAAAGGTGTGACTTGACTAGGACCAACTTGAGGAAGTTAGGACAAAGTAGAGGAAGTTAGTTATACCTCATCCTAAAAAAAAACGATGATCAGCTGGTGCAAACACCAATCATTAATTGTAAGGTGGGTGTTTCAAAAATATCTTCCTATGATCTATGAAACCTTTTTGCTCTTGTGGAGACGTAAAAAAAAAACACTAGTGCTAAAATGTAATAACTTTTCAAAACTTAGCCCACAGTCAATGTTTTCAGCAGAAAATGTTTTTTCATAAGAATGTTTCTGCCAAAAATATTTTTTTGATAAAATCACTCTGCCACTAAAACTGGGTGTTTGCTTTCTCTCTGCAAAAATCTACATTTGCATGTTTGTTTCTTAGCCACTATATTATTTTATGTCTTTATAAAGTTGTCACAGGAAAGGCTTTACATCTATGTATGTGCCTAATTACAGGAGCCAGGTAATTACTGGGATTGACTCTCCATATTTGAAGTAAGAAACATCTGGATCTTCTGCTCCTTTCCTTCATTAAAGGATAAACAAATTTCAAAACCTAAAACTGGCCTTCCCGATTTTTTTTTTTTACTAAATGCGATCATTGCTTTGGTGTCATGTTGAAGGAGAAAACAAATTGAAGACCCAGAGTAAAATGGCTTGATCACTAGATTATTATATTCACTAAGCTCCTTTCTGGGAGTCAGAAATTCAATAAATAACAGACGTACTCCTGTAGTGTGACTTCAGCGTGTGGGACACCTCTTCACAATATCGATCATCAGGCTCGGGCTCAGGAGTAGTTCACCCCCAATAACTCAGTCTATACTTAATTCCCGATCATACTCACTTGGTATATCCCTCTATTTTCCGTTCTTTTACAGTCCATCACGCATGCGTCTCACTCCAACATCAGAGGGTCTTTATATCTAGCATCAGCTATCTTCTTCACTTTACACAAGTACTCCCGATGCTCCATTACAACTGTTAGAAAGGTCTGTTTCATCAGTTTGTTTTCTTCTTTTTTATGGTGGAACAAATTTTCATCATAGTCGATTTACTGTTCATTGTTGATTACGATCTTGGTGCTGGTGTGATTTCTATCCTTCCACGATCGCTTGCACCCAGCAATTACTATGTGTTAGGTGCCACAAAGAGCTTTATTACTATATTTTGACCATTCAGTCTGATGCAAAGGTACTGACTAGAAACATCAGCAGGGTCTGTCACACATATCTGTCCATGCTTATCAGTAAACCTCTGGTCAGACCTTTCTGGCACAGGCAGACGCTGCTGAGCTTCTCACATCTTACTCTGTGTCCGACAAGGCCCAATTGTGGACTGAGAAGTTCAGCAAAGTAGTACTGTCAACTCTACTGGACTTCCGATCTGACCTACTTATAAAACATAAGGGGTTTATACTTAAACTCCATGGTCCGAAAACCTCATATTTGAAGTTGATGAAAACTTGGTCTTTTCAGCTACAGTCGGTGATGACTCAGTGAAAGGACTTTGGCATCTGGGTTTGCAGACATCATTAAGGTGACGCTACTGGTGGTTGCCTTTTATCTTCATTGTCCCTGAACTTTGGCAATTTGTGCCTTGATTTTCTGTCTCTAAGAGTGTTGAACATGTTGAAATTGTTCATTGTAAATGACCTTCAAAATTGTATCCACATTCATGTTTTAAATTGCAACATCGTTTTTGTATATTATATTATACTAGTCAGACAATTTTAGAACTTATAGAAGCTTTTTGCAAGGTATCCAACCTTTTTTAAAATCTAAGAATATGTTAGGAAAAAAATAAGAGTACAAAAATACAACAGATGTCAAATGTAATACGAACCCTGGCGAGGGTACTGATTTCCAAGGCAATGCACTGCTTAACAGTAGAGCTCTCTGGGCCAAAATCAGCACAGGGAGAGGGTCTGCGTGCCCCCCTCATGGGTTGACTGCCTTTGGGGGTTTGGCCGTGCGTGGCGTGGGGTTCACTGCATGTGTGAGGTTGGCTGTATGCTGGGAGCTAGCTGCAGGCCCTTGCCTAGGCTCTGTGGCCTACCTCCTGCTGCTCTGCGTAGAGGTTGGCTGCTTGTGCGGGGTTGGCCGCATGATCAGGCCGGAGGCCAGGAGGCCAGGCCATACAGCCAACCCTCCCCCCTGCGCATAGCCTTTGGAGTGCATGGAGGTGGTTGCATTAGCGTATGGTAATTAAATATTACTTTACGTTAAAAAAAACCTAGAAATTCACTGAAAAAAACAAAGGTTACAGGAACGTTATAGTTAGGAAATAGCATTAAAAAACATAGAAATTCACTGAAAAATCAAAGGCACATTATGGTTGGGAAATAAAATTAAAAAACCTTAGAAATACACTAAAAAACCAAAGGTTACAGTGACGTTATGTTAGGTTCAGATTTTACACACACAAAACCATAGAAATTCAGCAGTTAGTTATCTCAAGTAACTATAAGTCATGCCCTAAGGTAACAGTATCTCGCCCCCTCACCTTGCACTGCTAATTACCCCACATATTACATCACTCATGGTATCTAGTATAACATCATTAATATCACTGCAACATTTGCTGTAAAATCTGTGCTTGGCGGGGGCGCATGTCATAGCTACCTTAGGGCATGAGTTATAGTTACTTAAGATAACTCTAACTATAACTGTTGAATTTCTCTAGTTTTCTGTGGGTAAAATCTGAACCTACCTATAATGTCTCTGTAACCTTTGTTTTTTTTGGTGAAAATATATATCTGTATATGTGTGTTACAACCCCTACAGTCCTGCCAATCTTTCGACTGCATCCACTAAACGAGGTCGGTGCTGGGCAAGTGGGCGCATGACCCACTCCAAATGCGAAACACACTTGCGCCGCGACGCAAGTAAAGGTCAGCACTCCACGGAGAATCATCCACAGAAAGTTTATTGCAACGGCTGATGCATTTCGACCTGTCTATGTCAAAGCCACAATACAGGTTAAAGTGCCCTAATTCCTTAAGAAAGAAAGGAATTCCCAACAAATTAACATAGTGAAAAGACTCACAAGAACCCGTCCTTAATTTGTGTATATGCATATATATATATCTACACACATTTTTTTTAAATTAAAAACATAAGTTCATGGGTTACACCTGACCTCAAAATGTTCTTGTACAAGGAGAGTCTCGCCCTCTCTAGCTCCGACGTTTCTACCCATGATGCTTAGCAATTCCTCAGACTAACACAAATTTCAGTTGATGTCATGGGGAAGTGTATTTTGAGCAATTGTCTAAACATTTACCAGACTGTTGGGTCGGTGTCGGATTCACTATACTGCTGTACAGAGGAGCTGCATTCAGTAGTTGCAATAACGTATAACCTACATGGTGGACGAGTCTTACTCCAGAAAGTTAAATGCTTCATGTCTGTCCCAGCACGGGATGAACAATTGAGGAATAATTCCTATTTATGGATAACAGACTAGCATGTTCACTTCACTAATTCCATATTCCACTATACTAATTCACCACTAATCCTTTATGGGTTCCAGAGTAGCGTGCTACTCGCCAACAAAGCGCTTCAACACCCACCAGGGGTAACAGGCGCTATATGAATGCAAACCTTTCTTTCCCTTCTATCCCTCCACTATCCTTCTCACTCCAAATAACTGACTAATATCCACCACTCAAATTACTTTCATATTTCACCATACTAATTCACCACTAATCCTTTATGGGTTTCCGGAGTAGCGTGCTACTCGCCCCAAAAAAATCAAAAAGCAATTCAACACCCCATCAGGGGTTAGAAGCGCTATATATATGCAAACCTTTTTCCCTCTTCTATCCCTCCGCTATCCTTCTGAATCCAAATAACTGACTAACATATCCACCACTTAAAATTTACTTGCATGTTTCACTATACTAATTTAACACTAATCCTCTATGGGTCCCGGAGTAGCGTGCTACTCGCCGAAAAAGCGCTTCGACGCCTCGTCAGGGGTAGTAAGCGCTATACAAATGCAATTACAATACAATACAATGTAATATGGGTGCTTGCGGGTCTCTACCACAGTGTCCCCTCCTCAAGAAAAGCCACATTTCTTGTTACATCAGCAAGTACTTTCCAAACATCTCTGCTATGTCTGTCATATCTGAGTCACGATTCCTTTGGTGCCTGTTTCATGGTTTTCAAAGAATCTTTATTTTCATTTGAGGAGTTCTTTCCATTGGGGGCTATAGTGATATGCGTTGGCTCATCTTCCTTCAGTGAGCCAAGTCTTTCTAACCAGGGACTCTCTTTGGTCATCCTCTAGATTTCTCCTTCTGCTGAGGGCTATTTCACTATCAAAAATACCAAAGAACACTTGAAGTGACAAGAAAAAGTAATTACATTGTAGGGAATGATGGGAGATTTAGCTACTGCTTTTATTTATTGACGTCCCTGTCAAACTTCCGATTTGATGATGTAATTTCATCTGCATTTCCGAGACTCATGGCACGAAATCCTGTGTAGGTGCTGTGCTTGTACATGGAAACATGAACACATCTGTGTTCAATGGGACTAATTCCAGTTGTGTAAACCAGTGGCCATTGTTATTCAGGCTTGAATTCATAAGGTCTGATTATATGAGATTACTACAAATGGTAGTATAGCTTTTGGGGCACGCATATATAATAACCACTGCCCTTTTTGGAATGAAAAACTATAATGCATTTATTGTGGTTTAGTGGAATATTCTTGAGAAAAACACTTAAGAAGACAGTAGAGGACAATAGAGGGTTTCACATGTCCCAGGCATACTGGAAAAAGATTTTCGAAACAAAAACTTCATCAGAGACCAGGTAAATTTTGGGTGCTAGCTCCGGATCCTCATCCGAAAGTACAGAAAGAGAGGGACTTACATTAGTGCATATATGGGTGGCGCTTGTGTGCTTCTGAGGTCCTTTCTGGGGTGAGATGAAGCAGGCACAGAACCGCACAACGCCACCTGGTGGCATGCTACAGCAACACTGAGACAAATCTCTGGATCCAGTCTGGCACCAGGGGGTTTATCCAGCAGAAAGAGCGTTACAGAAGGTAAGTAACTTGTTTATGTAGCTGTGACTCCCAGCCATTTGGCTTTGCCAGTGCTTGTTTTGTTTCATCATTGCGTTTGCCAGACTTCATTGTTTTTTTTTTATAATTCTTTTTATTAACTGAATTTCGACATATATCATACAAATTGAAGGAGACAGATGACATCGCTGTAGCATATACACAATAAATGGGCTCATACTGTGGATTACAATAAAAGCAGTTCAATGGGTAGGAGAGTCATCCCTGATGACGTGCGGTGGTGGGGTGCAGATATCCCCCCGGTAGTTATTCCACAAGCTCCACACTCAGGACCATTTCTTGGGGCAACCCCTGGCTTGGTAAACCGTCTTTTCCCTGAACATACACCAGTCCAGGTCTCTCTTCCAGGCCTCCACCTTGGGTGGCTGCGAGGCGCCCCAAAGCTGTGCTATATTTCTCTTTGCAATCATAAGGCCCAACGTGACCCATTGTTGGTGGCATGTGGTAAGGTCAGTGGGCTCCCACACATTCAGGAGACATCTCCTAGCCTCCACCCGCAGTTCCAGTGCTAGCACTTCACTGAGTATCTTGTGTATCTCACGCCAATATGTTCGTATGTGGTCACATTCCCATAGTATGTGCATAAATGTGCCCTCACTTCCACATTTTCGCCTGCAATCCCGTCTCTGCCCTACCCATTCGTACCAGACCAGGCCCCGTCTTGTAGACCCTGTGAAGTATCTTGAGTTGAACTAATCTCAGTCTAGCCTGGATAGCTACCTCCCGAGGGGAAGACACCGCCTCCCGCCACTCTTCATCATCAAATTCCAACCCATCGTTTGCCCATTTTTCCCTGAGTGACTTGAGTGGGTCCTCCATGTTATTGATTAACTTTTTGTACGTCAAGGAAATGGCTTTTTCAGGGAGGTGCCCATCTATCAACCTCTCTTCTGGTGGGGAGGCATCTGGGGGGGAGGAATCCCTCGGGAGGTGAGTCCCAAGTGCATGACGGATCTGTGTGTATCGGAACTGTTCGGAGTCAGCCATGCCATATTGTTGTCGCAAGGAGGCGAAGGAAATCATTGCACCATTAGCCCAGACGTCCCTGACACGTGAGATTCCTATAAGGTCCCACTTATCAAAACCCTTCGTCTTCCACAGGCTCCCTAACTTTTCAGAATCCCATAGCGGGGTTGCTAACGTGAGCTTCTGATCCCAACCCATGTGCTTGTTTACTCTGTGCCAGATATGTACTGAATGCATGGTAGGGCCGGTCAGTGGGTATTTCCCGGGCTTGGAATATAGTGCTCTGTTATAATTCCCGCCCGAGAGGAGCCATTTGTCCATGGAATAGCCCGGATCCTCCGGGTGGCTATAGGTGCCCTGATTAATAGCTGCTAAATGCGAAGCCCAGTAATATTTTCGGATGTCTGGGAGGCTGATCCCTCTATTGTACCAATTCAGTGTCAATTTGGTGAAGGCTATACGAGGCTTTCCCTCCCACAATAGCTCCCTTTGTAGGCTTTCAATTTCTTTAAAGTATGAGGAGGGGACTGGGTCCAGGGAGTTTTGCAGCGCGTAAAGGAGGCGTGGCAATGCCATCATTTTAAACAGCGCCGCCTTGCCTTGGAGCGAAAGCGGAAGCATCTTCCAAGTTGTTATGTCGCGTTTAAGTCGCTGCAGCGGTGGAAGGAGATTGTTCGTGAACCTAAGGGTACGGTCTAGGGTAATAAATATACCTAGGTATTTGAATCCTGACGGGTTGATTTGCATGGGGCAGTCTAGTGGCAGGGTGGGTGGGTCACCGCTCAGTATATAAATAAGGGATTTACCCCAGTTAATAGTGAATCCAGAGTACCTGCCAAATATGGTCAATATGTCTAGTACCGCTATCAGTGATGCTTTCGGGGAGGCCAGGTAGAGCAGAATATCGTCTGCGTAAAGTGAAATACGGTCCTCCCATCCGGGGGACCACCGCAGACCTCGTATGACCGGATTCCTGCGGATCCAGGCCGCCAGCGGCTCCAGAGCCAGGGCAAATAAGAGGGGGGAGAGAGGACAACCCTGACGGGTTCCTCGACTGAGTTCAAACATCATCGATTTCTTATTGTTAACTACGACTTGCGCCAGGGGCTCCGAATAGAGAAGTCGGACCCATTGGATGTAGTTCGGTCCGAGCCCTAGTTTAACTAGGACTGCAAAAAGATATGGCCATTCAAGTGTGTCAAATGCCATTTTTGCATCCAGTGACACTATTATGGCTGCCTCTTGAATCGTAGCGGCCCTTCCCAGCACCCCATGCACCCGTCGCAGGTTCAGGGCGGTATTTCTATGAGGCATGAACCCAGATTGATCCGGATGTACCAGGGTGTCGATGACTTTCACCAGGCGATTCGCAAGGAGCTTTGCCAAGATTTTGGGTTCAGTGTTGAGTAGAGAAATAGGCCTGTATGAGGCGCACTCATTTCTTGGTTTGCCCTCTTTGTGAATGGTGACCAATGTAGCCACTCTCTGGTCTTTGGGCAGAATCCCCAGTTCTCTGCTTTCCTCAAACATGGCCCGAAGATGTGGGGCCAGTCCATCGGGTTTGAGCTTGTATAGTTCGATAGGGATCCCGTTGGGCCCCAGGGCTTTGCCCGAGCGTAGCGACCTTATAGCCTGTGCTATCTCGTCGTTGGTGAGGTCAGAATCTAAAAAGCGGCGATTGTCTGCTGTCAGTGAGGGAAGTGTTATTTCTTGTATCAAGGACTTGGAGTCTTCCTCCGTAAACGTGTTTTCAGCCTGGTAGACCCCCTGATAATGGTGTGCGAATTGATTCGCTATGTCTTGTGGGTCAACTATGGGAGTGCCATCGGGACCTTTCAATTCCGGAACCAGTCTACTGGCCAGTTCCTTCTTATCCAGCCACGCAATAAGCTTCCCTACCTTGTCTCCAAGATCGTACCGCCTACCCAGTTGTTCTCATCCCATAAGTCTCGCTCTATCTGTGGCTAATGCTCTATAGTCGTCCCTTTTCAGTTGCAGCAAGTGGAGAGTCTCGGTAGTACAGACTTCATTGTTGGTGGAGCTGCTGAACCTTCACCAATATTTAAAAAAAAAAAAAAAAAAAAGGTCGAAAGGAAAAAATGTGATATCCGCACTCGTTTCCATAGTAGCCTAGCATTAACAGAACTACTTTGTGTGCAGATGTGCTCCTTGTGAAAGTGTAGAATGTTGTCACGCACAGCGAAGTTCGCCAATGGCTGAAGTGGGCTGACCAATTGTTCCATGTTGTAGTGGGCAGAAGAAAATTGTGCCAGGCCTACAAATCATTGCACTTATTGATAAATACCTATCTGTAATTCTGTCTTCAGTAGGCAAACGAGAATGGCTTTTTGCAGATGCCTACCTATTGGACATAGGATGCTATTGGTGTGGAACCTCCCTGAATATTTCCCAAATAGAGTAGAAAATCTTTTAGGCTTGTTTGGTACCAAGGTGTTTGATTGGGAATGCGCTTTCCAGCTGAATCAAGCAAAGTGGTGGGCTGGTGGGCCCTGATACCTGAACATTTATCGTAAATGATTTGGTCAGTTTAGGATTCTGTTCTTTTATATTTCGGAATTTTTTTAGTATATCTTCGTATTGATGTTCTTCAAATATTTATTGCTTTTAGGTCGTAGGGATTTTCTCTACATTGTGTTGGGCCTTGAAGAAAGTCCAAAAAGACTAGCGGCGGCTTTGCCTCTGCTTTATTTATACCGTAGAACAACAGAACGCTGTGAAGGATGTGTTTTATAATTAAGGGAATAATACGCACAGCAGGCACTAGCATTTCTTGATAATTTTTTCTTCAGAACTGAAGACAATGCACAGAAAATCTCTGACGTAAAATCAATAAATATTTGAAGAAATGTAAGATCTGCAATACGAAGACATTATTTAAAAAAAAAAAAAAAAACTAATATTAATGGATGGAATATGGTCGTGACTATATCGATTATGTTAATTGTTCAGGCATCCTGCCCTTTGCCTGCCTGTAGGAGGTAAGGTGCCTTGTTGCGCTATGTCCCTCTCACTGGAAAATTAAACGCTACTGTCAGCATACAGGATATAAGGAGCATTGGCAAAGCCGATATGTATCACATTTTTAATCTATTGGCTTTGCCGATGCAACATCTGCGAAAAGCATTTTTTTGCTGATGCTGTGCAGCTTTCGACTATTTAAAAAAAAAAAAAAGTACAATGGCGTCTGCGGGCCTTGTCATTTTGAAGGCGTGCGCATGTGCGATGCCCCATGCTTCTTCATACATGCAAGTGCCTGTGAAATGATGCGTCCCCAATTTCCTTAATTTTTGGATCTGAGATGGACCGGTACGTTTAAAAAAAAAAAAAATGGAATTGGTGCAAATTATTATTAATAAGGGGACGTAGGAACCTACTAAGGTCATTAGTTACAACCCAAGACTACAGCCCCCATAATGCATTTGATTATAAAATCCCATGGGTGAGGTGGCCACCGAGTTTATTTGTGGGTCTGCAAGTCCCAGTGTATAGATGCTTGTAGGGTTAAAAAAGAATTGTCACCCACGGAATGGCCCGAAAGTGACTGATAAGACACAGGGCAGTGGCCAGTACTGTGTAATTAACTCAGGAAGTGCGGGCCAGTTTTTGTTTCCAGAACGGCTCATCACTCAAGTCCTGTCACCTCTCCGCTCCCATGGAGAATCTGCCCACACATCTTAACATAAAAGCGACGCTGCCAGTTTCTCTGCGTGAAGGAGACAGGCAGGCTGGCCGAGGGAGTCGCCCTCCCCACCGAGAGGAATTGTAGGTCGCCCTCCTGCTGATCGGTGTTGTTCATAATTGAATTAACGTGCTTGTGGTAGCACGGCAAAACGTGAATACTCCTGCCTGATAATATGGGGGGCTTGTAAATGAGGCCAGTTCAGGGTATTCACACGACGTGATAATTATCTGTAAACACATACTTTGTTACCAAAAACGAATGAGCACGTGATTGGGCTGCTGGACGGGATTCTGAGGTCTGTCTCTAGCCGGGCAGTGTGAAGAGCAGTTTGGCCAAGACAGGAATCTGGTTGGCCTGTACACTCACAACCCTTGCATCTCCCCTACCTAAAATACAATTCATTGTAATATGTTAGGTGAGTTTTGCTCAGGTTTGTGATGTACTAGTTTCAAGGTGCAAGCGGAATTTTGTCCATTGCAGCTTATTTATTGCCCAAACACCCACCCACTTCATTTTTGGGTACATTAGAAGCCACTTCTGGAATTTCCTCCGTTGGAGTACCATACCGGTACCTTTACTGAGCTGTGCCACCATTCCCATAATACACAACTGGAGCACAATTTAACATTCGCTAGCCAATGGCCTGGTTCGTCCACTCAGCGCGCCACTTCCCGCTTGTAGCCCGTCGGCCTGCTGGTGAGTTCAATCTGGGCGGTATGTGGTGCGTTGGGTCTCACGGGATTAACTCCCCATCACTGGCAGAGACAAGACAACATGAATGAATTGCTGCCTTTCCCATGCAAATCGGCTGTCACGTAAGATAAAGCGAGCCGCTGGGCCAGCAGAGCTGCTATCGCTTCAACGGCAACGCCATTATAGTGGGTTTAGTGGCGCAGCCACTTCAAAGGGAGCCCGCCTCGGGGCCACACTGGCCGCTGGTGACTCACGAGGACTCCCAACACACGCCCTGACTCACTCCCTGCTCTCCTCACCCCGACAGCTCACACACTGCGCGGGAGAACACTCAACCTCTCACTTCCGACTGCACACCGGGCGCGAGGCCGCGGGAAAGAACCAGAGCGCGCGTAACTCGAGCCACGCGGTGACGCACCCATACAACACGGAGCGGGAAAGAGTCCACGTGCACCTGGGGAGGTGGACTTGTATGCGAATAAACTGCGGCCAGTATACGTCTGTACGTTCCTAAAGGAAAACATTAGTTTTCTTGGCAGAGTTGCCCGCGTGCAGAGTTATTACAGTGTATTGCGAGCCAAAGTTAGTGACCAACATAAGGGCTCTATCTGTCATTGCATTCAGATATGATACAACAAAACATTACACCTACAACAAGCCAGGACTATTGGCTTTGTCAATGGTTGTTAGTTGCATAAGATAAATAAGCAACAACTATGGTTTTGTTGTATATAATATTGAAAATGCTTCAGTTCTGAAATGATGAGACTGTGAAAGAATTAAAACGAGTCTCTTTGAAGTTACATCAAAGGTTTTGAGCAGTGGTACTGCTGCAGAGTTGAGATTTTTTTTCACCCCAAGGGTGAGGGCAAAAACGGAGAGCCCGATAGGGACCCGTCTCAGCACCTGCTTTTAAGCTGAGCACTGGCAGGATCCGGCCCACTTAAAGCCCTGACCTACATCACAGTCTGGGTTCAAGAGGCCACAGGTTTAAAGGTCAGAAAGGCTGATTCAGCCTTTCCTATTCACAACAAGATGGTAAAATGAGTATTGTGGGTAGTAAGAGCACCTGTTTGTGGGTTTAGGGATGGGCAAGCCTCACACATACTGACAGATTGCACACAAGAAAGTGGTAGGTAACAGTAACAATACTGACCACTTTATTAGCCAGCAAGATGGCTGAATGAGTTGAAATTCTCGCCGCTGACATTCTCTACAATATGCAGGTCCCACATTTTAATACCCGCAAGTCCAGCTCCGTCTTCCACCCTTCCAAGATCAGTAAATAAAGTACCATTACAATAGTTGATAGCTTTTTTGATGTAGTACACTTAGATGGCTAGTATAGTGAGCTAGGCCTAACAGATTGACTAAAAAATCTCCCCAAACGCTTTAACCTTCCACTCAGATTCAACAACACTGCACGTAATCTGGGAGTTGTAGGGTTGTATGAGAGTCCTACTTGACCTTTGTCACCCATATAGTTGTTCAGGCAATTGTAGCTCATTTCTATTGTACATAGTTGAAAGACATCCTGAATGCATAGTTGGTTCGACGATAAATTGAAAACTTTACTATGCCAGTGCTATACATAGAGGCCACAGTAAATGCCTAATTGAACAACTACTGAACTTACAAAATATGGCAGCCTGGCTGGTCCTGAAAAAAGATGTCATATTTTGGGAATTGACTTGCCTCTCTTCACTGCCTCTCGTTGTGTAAACAAATTGCATTCAAAGTGGCTCCTGTGGTTTCAGATGCATCAAAGGGACAGGACAGCTCCTACATATTTATGGGAAAAACCCCTTGCACTAGCTTCCAACAACTGGATCAGACAGCCACATTTTGTTGACCACCCAAGGTACCGACCCCATAGGAAAAGGGAATTGCAGATTTTCAGTGCTGAGGCCAAAAATCTGGGCTCACTGCCTGAAGACACTAAAACCGCTCACCTTTCTGAGATTTAAAAGGATGGTCAAAGTCTTTCTATGTAAGCTTTAAGTTACCACAGGATGGGCTAAATTGGCGATCGGCGCAGCAACCATGTACACTATCTACAGATTTATTTTTTTAGTCTGTTTAGTCTGGAAATAATTAATTTTGTAGAGCTTGCTTCATAAGCACAATAAATAGATAAAACCTAGCCAATACCTCAAAAGGTCCAACCATACCCAGAAGAGAAAAGTGAGTAGAAAAAAGTTCCCTTGTAAGTTGTGGTATCACAGATGTGTTAGTTTTACCTATGACAAAAGATGATGCTAAAAAGACATTCTCTTTTCATCTGTTACTCCTTCAGAGCTTTGTTTTTTTTCATACAACACTCAATTGTGTCCAGGCCCACTTGTTAGAAATAAACAATATGGTCTACAAGGTGATTGATAGTTTTCTTTCTGGTTTGCTTGGCCTAATTTAGTTGATGTGGAAATGCAGGTGGTGCTCGATTTGTGCCGATGTTTTCAGGTGTTGGGAATCTTCACTCATTTTTGGGGACTTCATACCTCTCCACTTTGAAAAACAAGCTTTGGCTAGGTTTGCCAATATAAATTAAAAGAACCTTGCTGAAAGTAAAAATATTTTTGGGGATTAAAAAATCCCACATTGCCAAATTCGTCTCAGCACTGAAAGGATTTAATTTGTTTGGGACTATGCACCTTGTGAAAGAGCAGAATGCGTCACTCATAATATAGTTAGCCAGTGGCTGCTGAGGGCTTGCCCACTGCCCCGTGCTGTACACTGTAGTGGGTAGAAGAAAAATGTGAATGACACAGCAACAGACTAATGGATGATGAGAGCTGGCTGAAAGCCTCTATAAGTAAGCATATTATACATATAATTTTAGTAAAATGAAAAGGTCTTGGATAATGCCAGGCCTAAAAATCTCACTGTGAGTAGAGGGGGCTTGGAAGGGCCTTGAGCACTTTACTATCGCCAACCACGAGAGGGAACGGCCATGGAGAAAGAATGTGGCCAGTTAACCCACCGTAAAAAATAAAAGCCTCTGAAGTTTCCATGGATGCACCCGGGGTTTTCTAGCTCACGGTGCCGCCCACCATGTAATACCGGCTTTCCAGACCCTGTCATGTCACCTTGATGTAAATCTGTTTCAGATTGCATCATCTGGGTGCCGAGTGCTTATGTTCACCCCCAACAAGCAGAGACATCCGATTGCAAACAAGGGCCCCTGCCTCTCTGATCACTTGTTCGCCCTGTTGTGGGGCCTGACACTCCTTATCTCTGCGTTGTCACCTTTTGTGCAGGAGAAATTAGAAAAGCGATGGAACGGAGGCAAACACTCACCCAGGGAGAAGAAAAGGCCGCCATGTCCTGGCAGATCAATTAATTGAAAGTTATTGTTCAAATGACTCAACTTTACCATCTTAAGGTGAAGCCGGCCTCGGATCACACGAGTCACCTTTCCACATCGTTTTGCTCCGTTTTACGGCTTTTTCCAGATAATCAATTTAACTCTCCATCCAATCGGCCCAAGCTACCCGTCCACCAGATTTTATTTCTACTGTCCTGCCAGGAACCTCCGGTACATGAACAGGGCCTTAGCTAAGGTCCCTAGAATTCTTTGGGCTAGGGCTGGGGGATGTTCTTTCTCGGCCCTCCGAGTAGAATAAACTTCCCCATGACCTTCGGCAGGAGAGATTGGAGCAGATTTTCAAAAAGAAGTTAAAAACATGGCTTTTCACCCTAACTTAACTAAATTGCTGATGGACTAGCACCGGGACGCTCTAAGGAGCATTTGTGCGCTTTATAAATCTTGCTCATAATCGTCATCATCACCTACAGATATTTAGAGGCCGTGAAGAGTGTTAAGATAATGCAATACTTATTACAAGTCCAGTAGCGTAGCCAGTGAGTCATGGACCTTATGCAAGGAAGGAAACACCCAATGCTGCTGTCTGAATTATAGCATACAACAATATTCGGGGTTCACTGGGCCCCTCGGGCCTCTGAGCCCAAGTGCCACATTACTAGGTGCACCGTTGGAATCTATGCCCCTGTAAAATATCCCAAAAGAAAGGCACTGCTGTATCATACATGCCAACATTTTTAAAAGAGGAAAGTGGAAGATTTAAAAAAAATAATTGGGAGAATGTATTTCTTTTATTGAAGCCGAGGCAATTTCAGGCGAGAGACAGTCAAAATTAAGCTATTTTTTAATCTGGTCGATTGGCATGTATACTGTATTTCCGGTGTGGCAATATTGACGAGTCAGTTATGTTAACGAATAGGTTTCATTAGCAACATTTGCTATTGAATGGTTGTTTACACATTGACCTGATGCAACGGTGTCTATATATAAGAAGTAGGTCGAATTCTTGTGGCGAGCCATGGAAGTCTGCAGATAAAAAAATGGGCAAGGTTTTAAGGGAAATAATAGTTTTTTTAGCTCTAGTGTTTGATAACAAAACTGTCAAATTGACCTGTTGCTAACAATATACATAAAGTGGACTTTGGTCTGCAATTTTCAACCATTCACTTTACTCATTCTGCCTCTTTCAGCCAATGGCTGGAGACTTTGACAGTCAGATCTTGGCTCAGCCCAGTGGAGTTTACATCTCTCGTCTAGTCCTATTGGCCATTTGGTTGTCACTTGCATCCACTCCAATGCTTTTATTGACCTGTCGCCTTCTCTGTCCATTCCTGCTGGCTCCCTCTCAAGTGTTAGCTCTAATATGCTGATGCATGCATCAGGACACTAAACCCAGACCTTTTGGCTTTGTCAATGCTTGTTTTGTCCGTGCTTTGAAGGAAGGTAGGACTTTGGCAGCATTTCCTTTAGAATAAAGTTGAGAAATGTAGGTGCCTATGTTGTGACTATGTGGTCACTAAGTGTAGAGGGTCATTGTGTTATGTAATCTTGGTGCTTAATAGAATGGGGCATTTCATTGCCCAAGCTGTGGGCCTACAAAGTGAGAGCAGGTAATTACGAGTGGTTATTGCCTTGCAGTTTGGGGCAATAAATATATTACCATGATCTGCTCCCTTCCTGCTCCCTTCCTGCGCAGGGTGCCCCATCCCAAAAGTTGGACACATTGCTGGTCAGTAGGATCAAAGAAATGCCAGCCGATAGAATAGGTGCTGGAAGTCAGGGTGCCTGGCTGCAGCACCCTCAAAACAACCATGCTGGAGTTCTGAAGGTGAATTAGCATTAAAGATGACTTTCAATTTTGTTTTTATCTTCTACATAACGTGTATTTGTAAAGCGCACGTTCACCCCGAAGGGTATCTTGGTGCTGAATAAAAGATGATCGTTACACAACTCAGTGGTACTCATTTTATCGACCTCAGAAGGATGACAGTCTGAGTGGACCTTGTCATATTTGCTGTGTGTTTTTAGACAGAGGACAAATGTCAGTCTAATCTCCTGACAGATTGCCGCTTATTCTTTGAACCTGAAAACTGGTGTTTACTTTTCTTTAGCTTACTACAAAGGGTGAGAATTTTGTAAAGACAAAATTATGAAAATTGTGCTGTGTGAATGGAAAGGCTGTAGGGTGTTTTCTTCTGACACATAAAAATATTTAAATACCCACAATTGAACTGTACAAATATTTCAAAATAAATAAACCATTAGAAGCACAAATAAAACGCTTTTTTTTCCTAATTCTGAAGTGTTGATTAGATCCAAGATTTTAATTGGATGAAAACAAACCAAGGCACTTTACTTAGTGATGCAGAAATGGCAAATATTGCTGAAACCCAATCTCCTTGGATTATCATTTGTGCGCTATATAGTTTTTATCAGTAAAACTGTATGTGTGTAAATTTAGAGGCCATTTCAATGGAATGTGCTGTCTCTAAATGACCGTGCACTAGCACACAATGCTTTAGTAATATATTTGGGACAGTGTGCTCCTAAATGCAATACCAGTTACGTACTACACCCTTACCACTCCATTGCTGAATGGGTGTGGCTCATCTGTGGCACTTGTTCTTTTGCGATGCTCGACATTTTCTGAATCCCAATGAATTCAGTGATATAACATTGATGGCATCGCCTCCAGTCTGAAAATTATCCCAACACCACTTCCTGCTTGCTCTTGCCACCTCCCTCTCTTTGATGTAACACACAGAGCCTATTCACGGCCTCCACACCCCCTCCCAGTGGCCACTTCCTTCATGAAAAACTTATGATGTTACCCTAGAAAGCTGAGATTGGTTGAAGCATGTGCTCTCTGCACCACTGTGTTCTGCTCAGTCCCTTAAGGTTCTGTGATGAAGCACGGAGATAAGAGCTTGAAAAAAGGGTTGTCTATTTTTGATGCAAGCCTTGGCAAAGCCAATAGTTCTCGGTTTAATCTGCTAGCACATGCTGCATTAGCACATTATAGGCACACGGGAGGGAGCCAGCAGGAGTGGACAGATAGGGCTATAGTTGTAAAGTAGTCCCTCATGCAGTTCAGAGCAAGCACTGACCTTTAGAGCAATAGCATTAGGTGAGAGGTGAATATTCACTTGGGCTGAGTCAAGACATGATTGGCAAAGCCTCAAGCCAATGGCTTAAAAAGGCTGGCCGAAGAAAGCTGACGTTGACATGGGCGGAACCAAAGGCAGCACTCTTTATATTGTTAGCAGTAGGTCAGTTTCTCGGCTGTTCTGGCAAATCTCAGGCTTACAAAAACCTAGGAAGATGTTGAAAAGAGGGACTGTAGACGTGGGGCAGGATAAGGAACAAAAAGACACACCAACCAATACAGAAATTCGCTGAGCAGGCTGATGATAGTTGTAAGCATTCTGAGAGACTGGCCAGATCCTAACATTCCATACTAGGTGCTAATAGCATGCAAGTGCTGGAGCGGTGGTATTTGGCAGAATGGCTGCAGGTATCTATGCACGGACATCCACGCCATTTTATTACAATGCATTAACGTTATTATAATTGATCCCATCCCGACCCTGGAATCTTTCCATGTGCAGAACATTTGGAGAGTGCTTTGCTTTGGATGTAAGGTAGGTCACAGTCAACAAAAAATTGGCCATGCATTGTCAATCGTGTGAACTTCGGACTAAGCGTATCAAGCCGCCTGCAAATTTGTCAAATGTTTCCACATTTTTCTGATGACACACCAATCCTTATGTCAACGTACAGCAAGGATGGTAAGTGTGAACCTTGTCAATTCTCCAGCAATCCACACTTGACATACCACACTCGTTACCTATATTAGCGAACCTTAAAGCACCAACTTCCAACTACAGTTTTGGCCACACCTTGCAATCGTTAACAACATTTTCTGAATTGAGTCTTTGTCCTGAATAATAGGGTAAAACTAGTCTGACTTGCCAAGCTGGAAGTTTCGGTTACTGAACCTGCCGATGGTTTGACACCCTTTGCACTGGTGCCAAAAATAGAAGCATTTTAATTTCTAGAAAACTCGTCGCCATTGTATTCCCGCCGTTGGTAAGATTGTGAAGGTGAACGCAGCAGAGAGTGGCTGCTTTGTGTGTCCACTCAGAGCTCTGGCTTCATGGACCTCGAGAGATTGTATTAGTTCAAGTAATGCAGTGACACAGCAAAGAGACCACAAATTGTCTTGCTGTTCATTCAAACAACTGACTGTCAGATTTCCCAGGGCTTCTCGCACTCTGAGAAAACGCTCTTCTTTATGTTAGTACAGGGGTGTCCGACATAAGTCAAGGCGGGGCCAAACCATACCAGATTTTCTAGATAACCATTGACAAAAATGTAAGCTCCATTTAGATTCATTCAATGTACATTTTACATTTGTGGATAGCCTGAAATCTGGCCTGGACCTAGGCCCCCCGGATCCACATTGGACATTACTGTAGTCATTGCAGTCGTCATCTTTTTGGGTCAATTTAAGTAAAACCATTAACCCTAATAAATTTTTTGAGCGAGTTATTGAGGTAAGTTACGATGGACTTTAATGTAACTCACAGGTATCGGATATGACTGTTCCCTCCTCATTTATCTCCCAAACTCAAGGCTCCCCGGGCACCGCATATCAGAAATTTGTTTTATAGTGTGCATTTAGCCAGTATATAATTTTACACACAGCTACTTGGTGAGCAGAATCTATTTTACTTTAGAAAATTGATGTCCCAGTTTGCCTTAGATGTCACTTTTACAAGAGGTACAAGGAAGTTTGAAATTTGAAAATCATCGGTGCAGCACGGTCAGAGCATGTCTCTGGCTCTCAAGCTTGTCTCTCAATTTATCCCCTATAGCCACTCATGAACCTCCTTAGCTATGCATGCGAGCGTGCCTTGCAGAGACTCTGCATAAGGTAATACAGCCATGCGGTCATGCCAGTGCCATCTGCGCTATAAATTGAACAGTGACCGTCCTGTATGCAGAAAACACCTGTGACACATACGGGCTTTGGAACTCCACCTAGATTAGTGTCAATTAGAGATGTGCTCACTGAGCCAATGAATATTAAAACGTGGTTATAGATTCAGAATGACCATTGAATATGGAAAACAATTCCGCAGATATTTATTACATGTACATTGTTCTCTTACATATTTACTGTGGATATCCTTAAAATATGACTGGATTTTGCACCTTGATGGACAGATGATCCCGGCCATACTCTGTGTCCGATTCACAATGATTTTACTGTGTCTTGCTCTTGTAGAACTCCAGTCACACCTACTCTTCAAAATGTTTGTTTTAATGTAGATTGAGGATACCAGGAGAAGCAAGTTCGTGTTACGCTTACTGCGCTGTATCGTGTTCAATAATGCCTTTTTCTACTGGAGGATGAAAAATTCTACAGAAAACAAGTTATATAAAAATGTGCTTGTTCTGTTGAACAATTTTATTTAGTGATAGAAGCAAAACACATATAACCATGATTTTGTTGCATGTTCATGGTAGTTGCCAAGCAGCCAATATACATGCAACAGTCATGGTTGATGAACGGACGTATGTTTATGGCAGCGGATGCTGTGGAGAGCTGAGAGAAGTTAATAGTAGCTGCTTCTGCAAAGAAAACCTCTGGAACTAAAAGTTTGGGTGTATATACTCATTTTTTATTTTTGCAAAATTTGATGAAAAATGATGGGGTGAAACTTCCAAAAATTTACTTTTTCGTATCCCTCTGGAAAATTGCATGTAATTACACACTTTATGTTCAAAAGTCACATGACATACTAAGCGAGACTGATTAAACCTGAAAAGGTTTTCTGCAAGACATTTAGGAAAATTTTGCTCCTGCAAAAAACGCAAGATTTTGCAGGTGGAAAAAAGTTTTGTCCAAGACTAAACATAAGCTGACTTTAAATGTCTCAATGTAACTAGCTATTTTACCCTGTGGGAGCCACAACATTGCGTACATTGGCAGGTTTTCCAGTGATGACTTGATGGGAGCCAAACCTTTTGCTGAACTATTGTTTGTAAATATTCAGCTTTGCTCCATTTAAACACCCAAAACCTCCTTTTTGATTGACTAGCGCTTAAAAGGTGGGTGCACAACAATGTCAAAGTCCTTCCTTTCCACTTAAATCAAAAGCCCATCAAGTGCTTTGCATAAGTTACCCACCGTTTGTTCATAGTGTACTTCTTGCACATGGAGCCTGGTTGTGAAGAAACCCATGGAGCGAACTTGCGATGCTAAGTTTGTGGGTGTGCTGTAAAGTGAGCTTGAGATGTGATGCTTGTAATCTGGACTGATGACAATTGAGGTACCTATATTTAGAGTTTATTCTAGAGGAAACAACAGGATCTACAGGTCTTTAGAGACAAAGGCCTGTGCTGCAGTGGGTGGACACCAGTATCAGTTAATCCATAGAACATAGATGCTCACAAGCGTAAACCCTGTCCTCAGTAGCAGAATAAAAACGTGTATGATCATGTCCTGTTTCTCAACCTTTCTACACAGCTTGCAGGATATGTGCTTTGTTCTTGCAAGTCTGGACATGCCATAGGTGAGATTGCAGGCTCCTTGGGCAGACTGTGGGAATTCAGCCAGCGTGCTCGTACTGACGACCGATCTACTGGGAGGCAGTGGTATGATGCTGATGTCATGGCACCATTGTGCAATGATTGTATATGCCCTCCCTCTTTGATGTGGCTGACCTGTGTTTATGAGACCTGCTTGTAGCACAGAGAATGGACGCTGTCGTTTGTAGTCCTTGTGTTTCTCTTTTGCAGGTCGGTGATGGATGACAACGTGGAATACTTTCTAGCCCTTGCATATGTCAACTCGCCCTCATTTGGCAGGTGTTGCCCTCTTCTTAACAACATTCACCCTCCTAAATAGCAACATAGCTTCACTGACTTCCATAAAGTCACCCTCCATGCAAATGTGCCTCACCTCTGAATTGGTTTTATTCCATTGACTTTAATGGGATCTCCCTCGTACACATCTGGCATTTGAGTGCCAACGTGTCGACAGGTATGCGTTTGGATTTATTACTGGTCGCCAGTACGGGTATATGGTTAAAGCTTAGTGATCTTTTAGCATCATATTTTGTGTATCAGATTTTAATGCGAACGTATTGAATCTGTTTGGATATTTTATATTAACATACACATACAAAAGATTTCCTGTATGCAACTGCCTTCAAAAAAGATGTGTTTGTGTTTTCAACTTAATCAAGTTTTGCAGAGGGCCTCTAGCTACCCATATTGCTTCCATATTTTATTTCATTCTGGCCATAAATTGTCCATTTGCACATTTTGACACACCTTTACACCAGAGACGCTCAAGTTGATACACCAGGACAAAAAATATGCTTTGAAGGTGGTGGGTGGGGGGGGGGGGGAGTGGAAAAGCAACATATGAGGGTGTGGGAGAGAGAAATGTTGGAGAGCTCGTGGGAAGAACATGGAGCGCGTGGGAGGGAAAGGAACACTCAAGAGACAGTGGCACACAAAAATGACAGCAACACAGAGTGGGAGAGAAGCGTGTGAGGGAGAAAACAACACAGAATGGGGAGTGGTACATGAAAGAAAAACGTGGGGGTAGTACATGAGAGTAAGAGCCGGAAAACACATGCACTGTCATGGAGTGCTTAATCAAAAAGAAAAAAATGAGTTGCCTAAAATTGAACAGTGGAAGGACACACGTCAGATAATTCTAGAGAGGCTGTGCTCTATGGGAGGGATACACAAAATAGATATGGCAAACTATCAAATAAGAAACAAGGATATAAAATGCAATTAAGTCAGCAAATGGTAAGCAATTGGCGGGCTTGAAGCCCATTGTATGTTCTTGGCAACCCCACAATAGATCTTTTTTGCCAGACGGCTGTGCTGCCTGGGTAGATTCGATCTAAAAAAGCTATTTTGGAAATTTGAAACAATGGGGGATTTAGCTGTCCCAGAAAAAAGTACTAGAAGCTGTAAGGGAATTCCTCATGAAGAAGATGGTACTTTAAAGTGTCCTGAAAAAAAAGTGATCATAACTATTTCTTTTCTTTTTTTTAAAGAAAAGCTGAGGCAGTAAAAATACAAAACAAAAAAATATTGCTTTCGTAATACAGTGCATCCATGAGATAAAGAAATGAATGTGACATGATTCAGCGTACAATTGAATTATAAAACAGTCCCTCATGCACAGCAATGCAAGAACTCCATAGAAGGCAGAATGATAACCGGACAGCCAGTAGCATGAAATTAGAGAAAAATACTCTTCTTGGCGGAGCCAAATCCTACTGTTTATTTTAAAGAGCTAATAACAATTGATCTTGTAGACAGCTGCTAAAAGTGGCAGTTTAGTTCTACATAAAGAGTATGTGCGATTCTCCACGGAGTGCACAGTTGGTGCTGTGTCTTGGCTTTTTTCACTCGGTGCTGTCAATTCAGTGCAATAAAATAATGTGATGTTTAGTATCATTGCCTTTAAGGGCGAAATAACGGGGTTGTGTGGGACGGATTGGGGGTGTGATGTTGACTGCTAGTGGTTCATGCATAATACATTATTTTATGTTCTGCAGGACTAGCCATGCTTTTCTGGCATGGTCTGAAGAGACAGATAAACAATTTCCGTGCTTTTCTCGGTGCCATGGGGCAGAGATGTGCTGAATTTATCCTGTACTCGCACAGAGGCCGGCTCACATTCACGCTGCGCTTTCCCTAAAATGGCCGTCACTGGCGCACACAGCGGGCCTGTTCACGACGCTCCCCTGCGTCGGCCTTTCAATGCATCCCTGTGTTGGCTGCTTCAAGCATCTGTTCCCATAGGTCTAAATTAAACCTCATTTTAGGAGCATGTGAACACTCAGAACTGTACAGAAATGCGGCAGTTGGACTTCATTCAATGTGCTCCGTGGTTTATTGTACGTGAGTTTTTTTAGGTGAAGGTTTGCAGGGCAGTATTCCTCAGCGAAGGTGCAGACATGTTGGTGCAGCCATTCAGCACATATCTGCCAGGGATTAAGCATTGTACCATAACTGCATTTATTGTCTGCTCTTTTATATAGCTTTGAAATCCAAATCTTGCAGATTGTGTTGTTTTTGTGTATTTTAGAACACCTCATTTAGTCTTTCAGTTTTATACCCACGTGATTGACTATTAAGTAAAAATAAGCAGACGGAATTTCTTCCGCTTTCTAATTCCATTCACCACTTATAAGTCCAGTGAGGCTACTGTGACTCTCGAAGCTAGAAATCCTGCTTGAAACCTTTCACTGTTCTACCGAGCGGTGGCCTCACTGGTGCCTGGATGTCTTTTGTCATACGGGGGTGACTGTCCCAACTCTTTAAACAATGGTCAATTATAACTAGCAGTGATTGTTTGCAAGAAGCAGTAAGCCTGGCACCTGGTGCCTCTTAAAGAGATATTCTTTATCTGGACACCAAATGTGTGTTTGCGACCGATCTCGGTGTTGAGCAGATGTGTGCCTGTTCTTACTTACATGACTGCCTGTTCGGAGACCATCTAACGCAGGGGAATCACTCCCTTCGGCTGCTTTTGAGGACGTTGACTGTGCCTATAATGGTTACTTATGATCTGTCTCCTTCTAGAATGCAGCGAAACAGTGCCGGTTGAGTGTTTACTCGTCTCAAGAGAGTATTGGCCAACACTCACTGTAGTGGATGGAGCATCTGTGGTTTGGTGCTCCCAAAGGTACTTATGGATTCTGAAGCGTAGTAGTGCAGAGAGAACTGTGCATGGTAAAGTGTTGAGAATTGAGAGATTTTATCCAGGGCATCAGGACAATGAGTGGGAAGCTCAAGTTGTCTGTAATTTGGAAAACCACTGGGGGAGAAGCATCTTTCTGCTGATTCGTATGTACAAACAGTTTTATGTTGTGTGCCTCTTGTGCTCTTCAACACCCCAATCTCTTCTTGTCTTTTCTTCCCACCACCTGTAGTCCACAGAGAGGTGAGACGAGTTGCTGCTAGCAGCCGCACATGACATAAAATGCCTGGTCCCTCCAATCTGGTGCTAGGTTAAAGCACTGGATCCAATTCCTGTCCTGTGTGTACTCTACTCTACAATATTGCCATTAACTCATTCCAGTTCAAGGGCTGCAACTCATGCTACGGTTTGAAGAACCACACACCAAACACTTGGAAATACTGAGCGTCTGTGGCGCCCAGCGCAATACCACGAGCCAGGAGTCCATGACATTGTCAGACCGGAATTGAAAACATTAAAGCCATCTCCAGCTTGCGCCCTTAGAGCAACACTCGGAAAAGAGCTAATAACTCATGTTTATCGCACCCACACCGGACTTTCCCATTTGATCATGATTACTGTACACAATCTCTTATTGTATGACGGGGCTCTGTTGCTTGCTAGCAAAGCTTCTCCATTCTATGCACACATACAAGGGTGTTAGACCTATGGGTGTGGATCCTGAATATAGACTACAGAATAACGCGGGACCCTAATATCATGGACCGGACCTCAAGGGGCATGATATCGAAAGGGAAGTATGTGTAGATTTTCCATAGCTAACTCCATATCTAGATCCATATCTTCAAGGTACATAGATGTGGGGTTAGAAAGAGTAAATCTAAACCTCTCTGTATTGCCTAATTGGCATGATATCAAGCGAATAAAATATACAATACGATATACCTCCCTGCATGCACTTACCTTTCGATAGTTTGTCACTCAGTATGTGCCATGATGTTCTTGTACTCTGCATTCCAGAGTACAATCGACCTATGCAGCTTTCTCGTATCCCTCAGCACAGACACAGTGAATGCATTGATCATTTCATCAATTCCCCAACCTTTGAGCCACATTTCGCCGTGTTCGCCTGTATGCACTGCCTTTTACACGTTTTTCTGATAAACGGGGCTGGGGTTGTGGGTGGGGTTGGGAGAAGAGTGTGCAGTGTAGCCAGAAGAAAGTGGCGTTGAGGCGGGACATTTTTCAGAAGTGGTTTCCTGGATATGGTTTATGTTCAAAGGTTTAATGAGCAGGGTGCCCTCAAAGAGCAACAGGTTGGATCAAGTGTAGAAATACCTCGCTTGTGGTCAGAGCGCACCAGAAAGTGTTTCCTTTAAAGGAAAGGAAAATCATCCCTAGAAAAAAACAATAACTTTGGCACAGCTTCAGCTGCACCTAGGAGCAGATTTCTGTGTATCGCAAGGGATCTCTGCTCGGATCCTGAAAAGGGTATTTTAAATTTTCTGTAGTTTAAGAATACCACCGTTCTTGTTCACTAATGTAAATAACGAACTTTAGCACTTGTATGCAGCAATAATTCATACTTTAATTACCAGACCCATATTGAAAGCCGCAGCTTGCAGAGAGGACCCTTTATTCCATTTATACCGCGAAGGGATGAGATCCTCCTCTAGAATTTGTACAGGTGAACCTTACATTTTACGTTGGCGTGTAACCTTAGGGATACAAGCAGGCTTTGGCGTGAGATGGAGCACCAGGAGGCGGGAGTCTCCCCTACATCACACAGGTGTGCAGTTACACACCTGATTTCATAGATAGGGTTTCCTTGCTGGAACCAATGGTTCTGAGGTCGCACCACGCACTGAGTGACTGTGTGGGAAGAAGAAGAAAGTCTGTGCGTCTTTCCTTGGGTGAACCCGGGTATTGGTTTATGTCCAGTATGAGTGCTGGGTATTCTCATTTCTGTAGAATCTTATGAATAGCAAGGAGCAGTGATTGATATTGTGTGAGTGAAATCCACCTTCAGTAGGTACATAATAAATTTGTTGCATGTGCTCCTTCTGCAGTTTACCACCATTTGTCCATTGATACTTATGTAGCTTTATTGAATACAGCGTGTGTCGGACCAGTGGGGGTTGGACAACCTAGTGTCTTTAAGACTAAGTTCTTGGAATAACAGATGTTGTTAGGCGCTATGCCAGACCCTCTTCCAGCCGTTTTCTATTCCTTTCTTGGTTTTGCCTCTCTCCTTACTCAGTCCTTTTTCGAGTACAATTCTCTTTCCTGTCCCTGTACTGACTGCATTTCTTCTCGAATTGCATGTGGTGTTCCGGGGTGCAGATTGCTTCGTCTGTTTGTGGCTACGGCTAATGCCAGTTTGGAACCATACTCTGCTTCTTCCTCCCTCAACTGAATTGTTTTCATATTCATATGAAGAGTTCTATTTCCTAAAAGCAGATCTAACCTTGGTCACCCTTTTGATTATACTGGCTTAATTTGTGAATGGGCCTTTTGTTTCCCTCCTCATGTTCTTGCATCCCGCTCCCTTTCTCTCCTTTCCTCTCGCACTATTTCTCGCTTTCCTCTTGTGTTCTTCTTTGTCCTCTCATCTCCTTCCCTCTCCACTGTTCTCTATCCTGTGTCAACCCTTCCATCGTTACTCTCCTCTATTTCCTCTCCGCCTGTCCCTTTTGTCTGCTTCTGTCTTCTGATTCCTCGTTCCCCATACCCTCTTTCCTCTCAGTTCCATTGTTCTGATCTTCCTGTTCTCCCTCCACTTCTATTCTTCCATCTCTTATTTCCTCTTATGGCCCTACCTCTTCTGCCTATTCTTCTCCCTCTCTGCCTTGTTACCATCTCCCCTCACTTCTGTTCCCTTCTCTCACCTGTCCCCTAGTAAACTTTAAACCTCTCTCTCATATGTTCCCTCATATTTACTCCTGTTTGCTCTTATGCCCTCCTGTTTCCTCATCCCTTCTCAATGTGCTCATCCCACTTCCTTTTGCTTCCTCTGTTTCCCGTGTCTTTCTCTATATCCACTTTTTGTTCCCTCACCTTTTCTCCTTTCCCTTATATCTTTCTCTTATACCATCATTTCCATTCTGTTGCCTTTCATTCATGGCCTTTTCTGTATAAATGTCCTCATCTTTTTTTCATTCTTTTAGTGTTCTCTTTTTCTGTCTCCTTTTACTACCTTTCCTCTCTCCTGGTCCTTTCTTTACTCCCTTCTGGTCTCTAGCCCCAATCAGTTCCCTAATTTCCTCTGTCCTGTTGGCCCTGTCAGTTAGAAACTTCCTTAGGATGCGATGAGTGACTGTATAACACACAGTTTCCACAGAGCCTCTGCTTCTCGGATGTCTCTCCTCTTCAAGGTCACTCTTCTGCCTCCATACACCAAGGATCCAGAGATGAACAATTTGCTGAGAGGCTTGCTCGGACCCGCTTTCTGGCCCAATCTTTCCTGGTGGGGCTTCTGTCTTCTCCATCGTATTATATTGTCCTGGGGCAATTGGATAGCGCTTCATGTCCCTAACGAGGCCACAAAGTTCTCTCTTTTTCATCAGTTCTTGGGTGGCCCTTTTGGAGGTGTTTTGGCTGCAGTATGTCCTATGTAGGAGATGCTGGTTGAGGTACATGAGGTTCAAAGACAGTGCAGTGTACATCGCAGTGCACATGTATGGAGTGTTTCAGTGTGTGTGCGAGAGGAGTTGTGGACGTGCACACCAGCATACCAGTGTGTTAGGATCACAGTCATTAATTTGTCACCACTTCTTATTTGCACAGGCTTGAGTTTCAGACATTGTCTGTTTGGACATAGGAGCTTCTCTGTTTGTTATAACCGAATCTTTACTGAAACTTTGATAGCTTATTTATGCTTTTCCTCCTGAACTTTTTGTTCAAACCATTCTTGCAATACACTAAAGCAAATCTGTAAACAAAGAAATACCCTTGTCTATGTGCGACTGGCATTCTCATATGTGCTAGTGGGGATATATTAGAGGTGGGCGATATATTCCACTCACCGTTGGCGGAGTTTTGGCCACTCCATGTTACGCTTGGAATGCAGAGTTCCGGACGAATTCCGCCAACCACCGCGTGGCGGAGTTTTTTCTCGCGCTTGGCTAGTCCACTGTAAGTTGGAAAGTGAGATTTAGTGTCCCCTAGTGTGCTTTTCGGTCGCTAAGTGGGCACTGGGCGAGATTTCTCCTACATGAGCAGTCACGTGAGGTCTCGACCATTCGCAGTCAGAAAGCTGCTGCTTGAGTAGAACATCAACTCTAGAAGCTGCGCCTTCTGGTGCGCCGCGTGGTGCTGTTCGCGCTGAATTTTCAGCGCCGAACCAGCTTCTGTCGCTAAATTACAGCGCAAGCAGCGTGACGTGCCTACTTCCGTCCATTCGTGGAATTCTGCGGAAGCTCGTGCCGTTTTTTTGTATCTCAATTGAATTCCGTGGAGTTAAACTCGGCAAGTTCCACCCAGGCCTATAATATATATTAAACAATGCGCTTGCCCCAGCTATCATTTGAGTGCATTACACTGTTCTTTAGCAACTGTTCAGTGCTTTAGAGACCAATAAACAGAAAGATGTCAACACCACCAGTGCTTCTTATTAATAGTACTACTATTTTTTTTCCTTAGCCCTTTCCACCACAATTGTGCAGATTCATAGCAATGTAAATAGCTTGTTACTCTTACACAGCTTTCTGGTACTCCGTTTCAGACCTATGTAAGGATGCAAGGCTAGGTCAGTGCAATTGGATGCAAGCTTGTGATCTGACCTCCGATACAGTTGCTTTAACCTACATAGCTTTCTTACCAGTGTGGCGAAAATTCACGCTAAGCTAGACTGACAGTTATGCTGAGACAAAGAAAAAGCTTTAAAAATAATTTCATATTTACTTTGTTTTTATGTAAATTGTAAAAAAAAAAAAAACTTTTTTTTATTAGATGTATCTTTTTCCTGTAAAATATGGAACTTCATGACATCCCTTTGTGGTAGCATTGCAGACTGTACTGTGCTCCTCTTTATGTGTATGGCCGATCGCTAAACACATTTCTTTGTGATTTTGACCTTAATGTAGTCTTGTGATTGGTGCGCAGCCGTGGAAGTAACCTAACCTCCTCCTGCTTCTTTTTGCAGCCATATTGAAAAGATCACAACATGGCAGGACCCACGGAAGACAATGACCCAGCAGCCCATGACCCTCATGACCCACCACCCTCCTGCCCTTTCGACGACTATGTCACAGAGATCGCTGGCTATGTCGCAGCCCAATCTTGGTAAGCCATTCGGATTTATGTTGTAATATCATTCTTTTCCAGATAGGTGGCACTAAGTGTCTGCTTTCAAATACATTTAGCATTACTGGCTTGGTTAAATGTAGAGATGGCTTTTGTTGTTGAAGCTAC
Organism: Calotriton arnoldi; assembly: GCA_963921515.1. Taxonomy (NCBI): domain Eukaryota; kingdom Metazoa; phylum Chordata; class Amphibia; order Caudata; family Salamandridae; genus Calotriton; species Calotriton arnoldi. The sequence goes on along the minus strand of CAWUFW010001349.1, from coordinate 268,434 downwards.
TACACCACTACACTGCTATAGTTTATAGTTAAGAGATTTGACCATTCACTTTATCTCTTTGGTCTGTCTGTTCTTGCGAGAGGTATGAGGTGACAAGATAGGCTCTTTTTGATAGGAACAGCCCTCCCATAAAGCTTTATTGGCTGACTCAGAGAGGCAAAAGCAGAATTTGGAAACTGTAGAGTTATAATTCTGGGATATTGAATGCTGCCCCAGGGCATGAATCTGCCATGTTGGTTGACCTACCTCACAGGCACTTTGTAAAAAGTTAAAATGCTATTTCAATCTATTAAGCCTATAATTACACTTCAAAACCATTACAAAATGCTTAATCGTTTAAACCATTGTATATCCATAGTTGGATGCTGGGTATATACTTCCGTCACTGATCACAGAATTATAATAACAGAAAATGAAAGTAAATCTGAGTTTGATGGACCAATATGTTTCTTCTAAGTGTAAGAGGAAGAATATGCTGTCTTCAATTAATATCTTTGACTGAACAGCTGAAGGTTTGCTACTGTGGGATTCATGTAATGCAGAGGGAGAGGACATGCCATGTAAGGGCTAGTGCATACATCTGTCTGAAACTGACCACAGAGTTGGCAGGAGGAAGAGCTGGTCAACTCTTGTTTCCGACAATCTTTGAATGCACTTTCCAAATTCTGCTTGCTCAATTCTCTGAAACTGCCAGGCGTGTGGTATCTACAGTGACTTGAAGATTGGATTGGTTGATCCATGGATTCTTGTTCTGGAATACTGTCTTCATTTGTATTGAGAGAAGGATGGCTCAAAAAGAACATTACTCCTGCCTCCCTCCCAGTCTTCAGCCTTGTTAAGCCCACAGTTGCATATAAGGGTGAACTGTTCGCAGAGCTTCGATGGATGCATAATGTAACCCTGCCTGGAGAGTTGCCTTAGGCCTTGCACAACACCCTTTTAGGATCTGTACCCCATATTCTGCTCCCTCAACAGAACACTATGCCCTGTTGACAACTGTCGCACCAACCTCCACAGCATTCCCTTCTTACGAAAACACTTTCGACTTTGTCAGGTTTAGATACTGTAGCAAAGATGTTTGCCTGAATTTTGCCCGTTTGGCATTTCTGTGATACTAGATTTCTTGAAACTGGTGGCTTTTAAAGCCCTTCGAAAATACAAATCTTTTAATGAAGTGGCACCCCTATTGTGAAGTGCTGTGAGGATACATTTGTGGGTTAAGAGCACACAAAGAACACATGCCTTCTGGGTAGGACTTTGGAAACTGATCTATTACCCCGTCTCTGAGAGGCTTCCAGACAAGCCTTATATTTAAAATGGCGACCCATCCAAGCACAGACTAATATCTTCATTAGTGAGAGCTGCACCATAAAGAGGTCTGGATTGAAGGGCAGCAGGCAGTCCCATTGGAGCAGACCGGAAGCTTACCACAATAGATCAGTGTTCTGCCCTCTGGCGCTTAGCTTAGACATGCTTGAGTGCAGCGGAAGAGTGATTATGCTCTTGTGTCATAAACTTCTAGGGCGCCTTGGTTAGTGTGAGGAGGCCGACACTCTGAAGAAAGCCTTCAGGGAAGGGCCTGTCTCCTGACCGGTTGGGTATCACATGAGTATTGCACACTGTGAATGGGACTCAAGCACAGACTTGTCGAAATGTACAGTGCATATCAAACATGGATCGAGAGTGTATTGAAGGAATTGTGTACACGGTGTCCTGTTTTTTTCAGCTTGTTCACAGCAAGTCTTCAGATAGTGTTAGGGATCCGCTTGTTCTCTCCTCAGTCATCAATGGGTTCTTGTATGCAGATGATCTGACCATTTTAGATTGGACACCACTGGATCTGGAGAGGCAGCTGAACTCTTCCACTCACTACTGTCGGGGAAACAGATTAATGATGAACACCTAACAGACCTGCGTGATAGTTTTTGCACTGAAAAGGATGCAATTTTAATGGTGGCTTGATGGCTACGAGTTGATTGTGGTGGACTCTTAGGCACTTAGGGCCAGATGTACGACACGTTTTTGCATGCGCAAACGGGTTTGCGCATGCAAAAACATCATGGGCCATGTACAAAGCCTATTTAGCGAGTCGCAATTTATTTGCGACTCGCTAAATAGGTTTTGCGACTCGCTATTTAGAAGGGGCGTTCCCTTCCAAATAGCGAGTCTCAAAACCATGTACTAATGTTTTGCGACCGCAATTGCGGTCGCTAAACACTCGCAATTACCACCTACTTCAAGTAGGTGGTAATGCATTCGCATATGGGAAGGGGGGTCCCCAGGGGACCCCTTCCCCTTTGCAAATGCATGCGAAAATATTTTTTAAGGGCAGGCAGTGGTCCCAGGGACCACTGCCTGCCCTTATAAAATAAAACGAAAACGTTTCATTTTTTTTTTTTTTAATGCATCCCGTTTTCCTTTAAGGAAAACGGGCTGCATTTAAAAAAAAAAAAAATGCTTTATTTAAAAGCAGTCCCAGACATGGTGGTCTGCTGAGCCCAGCAGGCCACCATCCCTGGTAGGGCCTGTCATTCCCAATGGGCTCGCAAATTGTGAGAGGCTCATTAATATTAATGAGCCTCGCAATTTGCGACCCCATTGGGAATCGCAAACAGTGTTAACACACTGTTGTACATTTTATTTTGCGCCTCGCAATTTGCGACTCGCAATTAGTCGCAAATTGCGAGGTGCAAAATAAAATGGTCGTACATCTGGCCCCTAGCTATGTAATGTAATCTACTCAGTCGCAGAGATGTACTGGTGTTTGATAGCTTGATATGATTCAATAGAGCTTCAGGAAATACCCTTGTTTCCACTGAGGAAGGAATATGAGGGCACCCTCATTCTTTGATGCCTCTCCAGTGTAAAGCCTTGACTGGACCTTTAAATATGTTGTAGAGAGAAATGTTGGAGAACTACATTATCGCTTTCATGGTCGTTTGTGCCCCATGCATGGAATAGGTTCTGTGCTTGTTAGCTGTATTTGCTGAGTTGACTAATATGAACTATTGTAAAGCGAACAAAATTGGTGTATAAGCTTCAGGAAGTAAAATTGAAGTAATTTGGAAAGATGGCTGTAGTTTGAACGCTTATACAGTGCCTAGCTTAATCTTGAACAAAGGGACATAGAGTATGGGACTATCGCTCTTCAGAGAAGTGGATCCGGCATGTTCATTCATATCTGTTCTAGCTCTGATTTATTAAATTATGTTGTACCCCGTTGAGACTGAAGGGAATAATCATATCCTTACATAATCTACCTGATGCATGGGTCAATCTGCATGATGGAAAAAAGCCTATTTATCAAAAGAGGGGGACTCTGGATGGGATGGATGAGATAGAAAAATTGACTTGTGTTTATTGATGTTCTCATTGCTCACTGCTGCAAGGAGGGTGTATTTACGTCTTCTCTACCTGAAACAGCATGTCCATGCTGTGGATAATGCAATGTAGTTTGTACAAAACATTGAAACAATTGAAGTATCAATTTCGTTAGCTAGCTGCATGAAAAACTGAAAGAGTGAAAAGCTAGGAAGCATTAAGTCTTCAACTATTTTATTTTATATGGAAGTGGATAAACCTCTCTAGAGAAGTAACCAATGCCAATTGGTAATTGATGTCCGTTATCCAGGTATTAGGAAGAATAATGCATGCACTGTAAGTATTGTGTAACATTGAGTGTCCGACCCTGTTCGGGGGGGGGGGTCCATTTGGCAGACGGTGTTTATTGGACCCCGACGACCGAGGTCATTTGCCGCTGATGTCCTACGGCCTGTCCAATTATGGCTTTGCAAAGTGGGCCAAGTACAGCCCTTTGCGCACTTGAGCCTCAGGCTAGCGTGAAGTCACCCTACAGACACAATAACGTAATGTCCAGCCCAGTGCTTATTCTTTATGTAAAAAAGTACATTAGTCACACATCAGAACTAGTGCTGCACAGTTCAGCTGAAATGGCAATTGCATACAGGGTTGTAAATCTGGTTACAATCTTCAGTAAGTGTTACACCCCACTTTACAATACTCTCTTCGTGATTCAAATGGTCATAGTCCCCAGTATACTGCCGGTAGAGGCATGAATTGGGCATAGGCGTGGGTTACTTTATTTTTACCCCCACTAGTTAGATACACAACTCAATTCAGTAGTTCTCACCCTAAGTATTAGCTGGGGTAAAAAGTCTCAACTCCTTATGCCAGATTCCTCAGTGCACTCACTCATTCCGTTTCTAGGCTAAGCCCAGCTTTTACCTGCCCACTGGTGTTGCAGATCGTGTTGTGGGGTATGCGCCTCCCATGTCCCTGCCTTTCAAAGCAGCAGCACTTCGCTACAGGGACCTCAGCAGCAGCTTCCTTTTGGAACAGGAATCATGTATGTGAACAGCATGGCAAATCAGATGCTATAGCATGACATCTTCAGAAGTTGTGGTTCCCCCGGCCCAATATAGATGGGTACCCATACGAGGCATTTGCAGCCTTCGGGCCTATCAACCAGCAGTAGTATGTTTTCGGCAGTTGTGGTCTCCCAATGCTACCTGACTCCCAATTCAGCAGCGACGTAACTGCTCTTCTCCCGTGTTGGCACTCGCTGCACCAGCTTGCAGTCCAAACATGTCTGCCAACTGACTCTATGGTACTTGTGCTTGTAAATTCTTAGTGCAGTTCACAACAGGAATCTCCAAGAGAGATTGGGAGACCCCCTTTCAGCACTGGTTGCACCTGGCTTGGTTCTGCCTGGGTGTTCCGCATGCCAGCGGAACACCCAGGCACCTTCTCCTCGACAGCCCCACCTCCTGCAGGGCCAGGCACTCTTTCTCTCTCTCAGCAGGCAGGTTTCTACGCTCCTCCAGCAAAAAATGCAGGCTTCAGGTGATGTCCCCTCACCTCTGAGAGACTGGTTGTCAGGCAGACACCATGCCAGGTTACATATCAGACCTCTGAGTCCTCTGCGGACCACCCCGTTCCTTGCTCATGAACAATTTGGAACCTGAACAAAGTGGGTGGTTTGGATCTCACCTTTATATACATTTTCCACACAGAGGATGTGGAGCCACTAGCTAAAGTTTCAGAACCAGTTTGGGATGTTTTACTTTCAGATGTCATTTTTGATCTGTTCTCCAGACACAGCCTTTGTGCAAAGTGATGTTTCTCACAGCAGGTAGCAATGGGGCAGGCTTCAAGCAGGAGTGTTCAAAACATGGGCCCAATGAAGTGTGAGTTCTCAGCACCTGGCTGCCATCACCTTCTTAAAGCAGTAATCAGACACAGACAAAAGGGCAGGCCCTGCCTTGAAACGTCCTCACCTTGTACAACAGAAAAAACAGTCCCACCCCTTACCATGACCATCTACCATATAGCAGTGCCCAGGAAGAACTAATCAACCTTTTGCTAAAAAACAAAACAAAAAACGACTCATTGACTTTTTAAGGGAGCCCTGTCTCCACCCTCCTCACTTCAGTCCCTTGGTTTCCACACTCCAGCCACAGAAATGCAGGCAGTACACTTCAACTGTCTGGGGGACCCTGCCCTCATCATCCATCTTACGCTATGCTTAACCAGGGGCATCCAAAATGGATCCCACTGGTCCCGCATCCAAAATGGATCCCACTGGTCCCAGTACTCAGACTCACGCACACACACACACACACACACAATACCATGCGTGTCCCACACCAGTGTTTCCGCAACTGTGGGTCTCGGCCCACTAGTGTGTCACAAGCCGATTCTTGGTGGTTCGTGAAAGTCTAAGCAATAAATAAAGACGCCAATAAACTCTGTATTTAACTTGTCACGTTTGCTGCACTTCAAAGACCGAGGTCAAATGTCAGGCTATGTCTGCTGACAAATTGCCGTTCATTTCTTTAATACAGGGATTGGTGTTTACAAACTCCTCTCACTTTGCAGTCAGACAAGGAAAAATAAAGAGAATTATGTGACAATTTTATTGGGGTAGGTAGATTGTGAACAGAAAGACTGTCAGATGTCATTTATTTCAACAAACAGCAAAGTGTAAATGAACTGTACACATTGAGCTGAAATGAAGCACATTTTGTGTAATTCTGAAGTGTGATGGAAGCAACAATTTTAATATGATCAAAACAAATCAAGACACGTTACTTGGTGAGGCACAAATTATAAATATTCACTAAAACCCGATTTCCACCCACAATCATTTGTGATAAGTATAGTTTTATCAGTAAAACTGTACGTCTGTGCAAGTTTTGTGGCCTTTTCAATGGAAAATTTGCTGCCTGTAAATGAGTGTGCTGCTGCACGATGCTTTAGTTACATTTAAAAATTGCCCGCCTCATCGCCATTAAATCTAGCTGGGTCGTGAAAATTTGATGTTCTGAAAAGTGGTTTGTTGTTCTAAAAAGTCTAAGGACTGTCCTACACACACACTGCACATACACACACATATTAGACATGCAAACATCCAGGGATGTCAGAGTCAAGGTTTGGGTTTCAAATCATAGCTGAACTTGAGATGAGTGGGGTCAGTAGACCACCCTCACACTGGCATAGGGAAAAGGTCTGGTCTCAGTATAGATTCAAATGTTATCATCACCACCTATTGTGATACATCCAGTGCATGGACAACAATAGTCCACTACCTACTATGAAGACCAGCTTGAGGCGCTACTCCAGGTCACAGGACAGGTACCTGGCCTTGCACCGTCGAGGACTGGCCAAGGCCTCTGCATGCATGCTAGTTTAGTCTGTCACCAGGGCCAAAATAAATGTCAGGATATGGGTTTCACATGCAGTAGGCACTCAGGGCAAGGGTACATGCCCCTCTACCATGCAATGGACTTTCCCATCACAACACTGAGCATGTGAAAATATCATGTTACATATCATGTAAATGGATATTTCTGGACCCAAATAAACGTAGTAGTAATAGTGTGAACGCAATTGTTATGAATAATGGTAAATGAAAACGCAACTAAAATCAATAAACGCCATTGTACATTAGAAATTTGTCCCAAGATGCAATTGAAATTTACTCTAGAGTAGGGGTGGGAAAGATCGTGTGTGGTTTAAATCATGTTACTGAACAAACGTCTTCTTTGGGTGGCTCTAATACTGAAGCGGTTTCACATGATATGGTGGATAGGTCAGGTGGGAAGCTGGAGAGTGGTGAACTTATTATACTGCGACCCTTGGATGACTATACTAGATCTCAGGGTATGATAGAGCCTAGTATTGATATTCATATAGCTGATGAGTCCAATAACTCCCAGAATTTAAATCTATTGTCTTGGAATATTGCAGGTATTGGCCAGAAACTATGTGATCATGACTGTCTAAGATATATAGAGAGGTATGATGTTTGTCTATTACAGGAAACTTGGGCTATAGAGAAAACTTATATAGATGGATATGCATCCTTCAGTGTAGACGCCAAGCCAGCCCTTCATTTTGGTAGAGCTAGTGGTGGACTTTTAACTTTGATCAAGAATGGTCGCTTTAGCTCTGTCACTACTATAGAAATAGACTGTCTAGATTTAATGGGAACTTTAGTCACCTTATCGTCTGGTCTTTCTTTGGCAATTTTTAATATTTATGTAAGGCCAACTCGATCTATTGATACGTCTACGACTTTAGCATTATTGGACACTATATTGGATAAACTATCCCCGGATACAAGAATTATAGTGGCGGGAGATTTTAACACCGGCTTTGAACCCTGCTCCTTCTTATCTGAGACTACTGTGGAGGAAGATGAGCAATGGGAATTCCTACATTGCAGGTGCCCCTGAGGAAAAATTTCACATCATGTGCTTTACAGATAGTTTCACTGGTCATTGGTAGAGGTCTTAGAGCCCTAAATGGTCGTACTACCTCTGATCCCCTGTGTGCACCAACATTTAAGAGAGGTATGTGTGCCAGTATAATTGATTATGTATTGATTGATGTGAGATTGTGGCCCCTATTAGCTGATATGAAAGTCAACGTTAGGTCTGATAGTGATCATAACTCTCTTGAAGTGGTACTTGCGGGAGAGCTTTTGGTTTCTGGGTGTGCTGCTATTTTTACAAACGTTCCTGTAGCATTGGCTACCAATAATCGACGTGCTGTTAGATGGCCGGAAGTTATGGCTAACCCGGATGTTTATTCAAAAGTTTATAAACAGTTTATTACCTCTTTTGACCCTTACGAGGGGATAGATCCAGCAGGAATACCTATTTTATCAGTCCATATGCAGTTGTTCGATGGTCTTCAAAAGATATTCTATAGAGAGGTGACTACTACGAAGTCGGTACACTTTAAGTATCACGACTGGTTTAATCCTGCTTGTAAAGTAGCGAAGAATTTATTAAAAATAGCTATTGATGAGGGTGACAGAGGTAAAATTCGCACCGCTAGAGGTTTTTATAAAACACAGCTTAGAAAGGCTAGAAGAGATTGGGAAGATGAGTTTTGGCAGGATCTACTTGCAGCCACAAAAACCAAGGACAGTAGATCGTTTTGGAAATTGGTCGCCCAGAGACACTCCGAAGGAGTAAAATACCCAAGTTTTAATATACCACCTGACAACTGGGTAGCTCATTTTTCATCATTGTATTCGCTAAGGAAGCTGGATGATATTGACAGTGGTACTAATATAGTGGAGGACGCTATTTCGCCATGCATAGTGCAAGAACATTATAGTAACCCTGTCAAATTCAGTCTTGAAGAGACAATCTGTGCAATTCAGTCTCTTAAAATGGCCAAAGCGCCGGGACCTGACAAAATCCCGGGTGATCTTTTTAAGTCAGAGCCGTTAATCTGGTCAAGCTATTTTAATCTTCTATCGAATGCTATCTCCGCCGGGGGAGCGATCCCTGATTCATGGAGGGGGCTGAGATAATAACTATTTTCAAAAAGGGTGATGCTAATAACCCAGCTAATTATAGGCCAATTAGTTTGTTAGATAACGCACAAAAAGTTTTTAGTCGCCAAATCCTGAACAAATTAATTGAATGGATGGAAGAAAAAGAAATACTTTCCCCTTCCAAGCAGGTTTTAGAAGTAAAATTAGTACTGTTGATCAGATTTTTAGATTTACATTATTGTACTGGAAGACTGTGCTTTTACGTAAGGGTGTGCTGTATGTGGCTTTTATTGATCTTAGAGCTGCCTTTGATCTTATTCCTCGATCGAATTTGTGGCAGGTTCTTATTAATATGGGTGCTCCCAGCAATCTTGTATATTTATTGAGTAAATTACATGAAAACAACTATGCTCAAGTACGCTGGGGACCAAATGGAGAACTAACCGATTGTATTCCTATTGAGCGGGGGGTTAGGCAAGGCTGTGTCCTTGCCCCCACTTTATTTTCCCTTTATCTAAATGATGTGGTTAATGTCTTGGAAAACTGTGTAAATGATTCTCCTATGTTAAACGGTAGGAAGATACCAATATTGCTTTTTGCGGATGACTCCTACTTATTTCAAAGTCCCCTATGGGTCTCCAGATCCTGGTTAATAAATTTTTAGGGTTCTGTAATGAGAGGGGACTTGAGCTAAATGTCAATAAAACAAAATTTATGATTCTAGGCAAGGGGGTCAAGAAAGGTAATCCGACTATTCGGGTTGGAAAAGACGTCCTTGAGAGGGTTGAAAACTTTGATTATTTGGGAGTACGATTTATGGATAATTTTAAGTGGTTAGATCAGATCATGAAAAGTACATTTCTTATTGAGCATAGATCAAATGCCATTTTGAGAACACAAAAGAGAACGGTATCTCATGTGGTAGCCCCGGTTATGGAGATTTACCGCGCAAAGGCGCAAGGGGCTGCTCTTTATGGAGCTGAAGTGTGGGGCTATGTTGATGCTAAGCCTCTTGCACTGGTAGAAAACAGTTTTGTTAGGAAAATGCTATGTCTACCCCAGAGCACACCTCTTATTCCATTGTATTTAGATCTAGGATTGAAAAGAATATCAGATTTAGTGGCTTTGAAAGTCTTGATCTACTGGGTTCGTCTTTGGTGTACACCGGAGCTAGTTGATTATAGAGAATCCCTGACCGATGTTTTAAATATACCAGGTGCTCGATCGCTCCCATGGTTTAAACACGTGTTTTCGTGGGTGAGTAGATTAGGTCTCCATAGATTTTGGGATGACCCTACTAAACTTAAGAAAGTCGATCAGCATCTTCTTAAAACTACTTATTGGAATTTTATCAATGAATGTGTACTAAGGAAAAATTATGTAGGATCTCTGACCAATAGTTTTTTTGATTTTAAATCTACTCCATTATTGGAAGATTATATGGATTTTATACCTTTTGCTTTCCCTAAAAGCCTTTTTATACGGTTTCGCTTGGGGACCTTGCCTATAAGATCATTCACACATAAATGGAATCCTGCACAGTCAGAATTGACTTGCCCAATGTGTAAACAATGTGATGAAAATGAATCGCATTTGCTATTTTTTTGTCCAGAGTATATGTCCCCTCGTAGGAGGTGGATTATTCCGCTTTGCCGGGAAATGGGACTTGTACATTACCAAATTGCATTACGGATTCTAAAAACTAATCTCTCCCCTAGAATAGTTGTAGCTGTTAGCAAATTTTTAGAGGCTATCTGGTATAAGCGCAATGCAATTTTAAAGATTAGATCAGTGTAAGGATTAAGGATGTATTTTATTGCTTTTATTGATTGATGAATTGTTTTATTCTGTATTGTTCTGTTAGGTGTAACTTTTAGGTATTGTCTGTTGTTGGATCATATGTATAGTGCTAATGAAATTATTGTCTTTTAACAATTATGATATTATTGCTGCTGTTATTCTACCCAACTATGAAGCACTATGCACTTTATTTATGGACCTATTGCTGCTATTATATTTTTTACAATTGAAACGTAATTTGAGGCTCTATGCACTTTAAATATGGACATACTGATGTTATTATTGCTGTTATTGTACATATATTTGTTGTGTCATTGGTCATTTGATGTACAGGATGCTGGTTGATATTATTGCTGCTGTTATTGTACCAAACTATGAAGCACTATGCACTTTAACTATGGACCTATTGCTGCTATTATATTTTTTACAATTGAAACGTAATTTGAGGCACTATGCACTTTAAATATGGACATACTGATGTTATTATTGCTGTTATTGTACATATATTTGTTGTGTCATTGGTCATTTGATGTATAGGATGCTGGTTGATATTATTGCTGCTGTTATTGTACCAAACTATGAAGCACTATGCACTTTAACTATGGACCTATTGCTGCTATTATTTTATTTACAATTGTAACGTAATTTGAGGCACTATGCACTTTAAATATGGACATACTGCTGCTATTATTGTTGTTATTGTACATATATTTGTTGTGTCATTGGTCATTTGATGTATAGGATGTTGGTTGATACTTTGATGGTTGCAATAACCGAATAAAGTTATATACTACTACTACTACTCTAGAGTATCTAAGTAGATATCCAGAAATCTATACAGCACAAATTCCCCCACCCCCCACACCAAAAAAAAGAAACATTTGTAACTGAATAGCTGGAATATGCGCAATATGGCTTTATTCTATCACATTAACCCGTGGACTAGAAACAGTTGGTCAGTTACAAGTAAATAATGTCCTATTTGCGAGAACAATGTGTTGTCTTCTCTGCGATGCATACATAACATTACATAGTTGACAGAATGCGTTAACCCCTTTCATAAAACGTTAAGCTTGGGCTACAAGACATCATGCAGACTGATCTTGTAAATGCTGAATGTAGAAGCAAAAATACAGACTAAAGTTCTAGAAATTAGATTAAATGGAGTAATATTGACATTGATCCATCCAGACCAATCAGGCTTCAAGCCCAACAGAGGGACCAGACTTAACCTACGGCACCTATATGGGGTCCTGGGACTGGCAGACCGAATACAAGAACAAACATTATTGATGTCCATAGATGCCACGATGGCATTCAATATGCGTGAATGGCTGTAGCTTGTTTGGAGTCTTAGATAAATTGGACTTTGGACCTTGCTATATGCAAAGGGTAAGGCTCCTATAGCAACAGCCACTTGCGGTAGTAAAGGTTAACAGTGCAACATTTCTTGCAATTATGCTCGAGATGGGGACTAGACAGGAATGCCTGCTTTCACGGATAATGCTTCCCCTAGCACTAGAATCGCTAGCCAACTGGATCCGACACAACCCACTAATCCGCAGCCTGTACTGGATGGACGATTGGGACGAAAGAATATCATTATATGCGGACTATGTCCTACTTTATGAGGCAGACCCAAATCAGACAGTTTCCAGAATACTTCAAATATTTAAGGCCTTTGATCAGTTTTCAGGGTACCAGATGAACTGGAGCGAATCCCAAATATACTCATTCATGGGGGGGCCACCACAACTCCCACCAAACTGTAGGATACCCATAGCCACCGAAGGAGTTAAATATCTTGGCATATATGTAACCACAAACCAGGAAGGTTCCTCAATCAAAATCTGTATAGATTTCTAAAAAGCTTTAAAGGTGAAATACTGCAGAGCGTTACCACTGTCACTGCTGGGCAAAGAGGCCCTGCTCAAGATGATGGCCCCACCTAGATTCCATACGCCTTACAAAATACCCCCTTTTGGGTCCCTAATCTATTTTTTTAAAACCTGGAAGTGGAAACGCAACTGTTGCTGTGGGATGGAGGCCCTCTCGCATTGCATTACAGAAGCTAATGAGGGGGGTTTATGATGGAGGTATAGCCCTACCAAATGTCAAAGCAAGCTACTGGGCCGCTCAGCCAGGGATAGTAAATGATTGGGTGTTCGCAGCTCAAGAGGAACCGGTGATCAGAGTAGACAGATATGCAATGTGACCTAAGGGCAACCCTGCTTTATTGTATAAGACCCAACCTAAAGGCAAACTGCCGACCCATACGGATATGGTTGTAACAGTCTGGAAAGATACTCTAACGGAACAAACACCACTATGGGACATTGACATGTTGCTGGAGGTGGGAAACCTGGAAGGGCTCACAAAGTGGGACACAATAGGTTTCTCCAAACTAGGTGACCTCTGGAGGGAGGGAGACATGAGACCCTGAGAGACGAGTAGAGTACCAGGTAGCGGACACTCAAAATACAGATACCTTAAAATCAAGCACACATTACTCTCTCCTTAGACCAGGCACAATGCTGAAAGAATCAACTCTCCTGAAAGACAGGCTGTTGACAGATCCACTTACCAAGGGAATGGTGTCTTTGATCTATAAAAAGATAATCGATAGCTCCCCAAATGCCCTTCGGAATCTTATGCCAGATTGGAAAAAAGACGTAGAGCAGCTAGAACACAAGGAATGTGAAGAAGACCTACGAGGCCCACGAGAAATTGGTTTAAGATCGGGATTCATACTTACACAGCTCTGCATATTGCACACATCATACTATTCCAGAATTCTCCTACATAAAGTCGGGAGGATCAACTCACCGAAGTGTGTAAGGGGTTGCAATAAAGAAGGCTCCTTCATTCATATAGTCTGGGCCTGTCCAAAGATACAGGATCACTGGAGGGAGATTGTACAATGCGTGATACCAGTGACAGAGTGCCGTTTACAAGAACCACTAAGCGGTTTGTACTGAATATTTGGAGAGAAGACGATGCTCCAAAATACTCCAAACTATGGGGTGCGTTGGGCCTGCTTGTGGTGAAACGTAATATGGCCTGGAAGGGGGCGCTGGGGAAGTGCCAGGCCTAGCTGAATGGGAAAGCGACATGGACTGGTGTATGCTGGCTGAAAAGATGCTGTATCAGGGTAGGGGCTTCCCCCAAAAATGGGAAAGAATATGAGGGGCTTGGAGGTTATATCCGGGGCTATAGGGTTTAGGGGGGGAACCATGGGAACCCAACCCAACTCGAACCCATGGGGGAGAGCAAGAATTGTGAGACAAGAGGAGACTTCATGGAACAGCACATAAAGAAGCCGTACTATATTGTCAGATACCTAAATTATGAATGCTGGTGACTCGCTGTTTTTTTCACTGTTTATATGATTTTTTATTTATTTTTAAAGCTTGGGCTTAAAGTGAGGCCCTTGCTTGTAGCGCCTTGTTGGTCAAATACAATTGGCTGCACCATTGTTCCTGTTTTTTGGCATTTGCTTTGCAGACTTCTACCAGTAGTACAGTCTTGCAATGATTGAGTGTAAGTCAGAGAACGTATACAGGGTTTGGAGAGCATGTGGTAGACGGAAAGTTGTTGGTATGTTGTGTGGGGCTTCTAGGAGTGCTCGGAGCCTTATACATGCATGCTGCTCAAAAGTGCGATGGGGGCGGGGGGGGGCGGAAAGCGCTTAAATAAATATCAGGTAGTGGGAGATGCAATGTTTGTATACATACCTGATGCCGGCATTCAGTTGTTTCCCCAGTGAAACATGTTCCTCAGACTATTCTAATAGGTGAGGGTTGTTTTCAAAGGGAACGAAGGAATAGTTCTGATGTTGGATTAGAATGTATTGGATCAGTTAGTGGAAGCCATCAACCAATTGATGAAATTTGGTGAATTTGGAAGCCTTACTAGTATCACATTCTACTGACCATAACCTGCTTGAGAAAACTGAGGAGGAGCTGATTCTATGACTCCCCACATTCAGCTCCCTGTATCCATGTAGGTGAATCGATGTCTGGATGTTGACGTATTAGGATGTAGACATTGGCCAAGGAGAGACAAGAGCACCCCTACTGCACAGTCTCAAGTCTAGAACCAATCCTTGAGGTTCTGCTTGATGTTCAAGAATACCAGCCGAGACTGGAGCTGGTCCAATGCCTCTCCAATATCTAGTTTTGTTTCTCCGTGCTGGTTATTCCGTGTCTGAAGCTAGACGTATCAGTATGTAGACATTGGCCAAGGCAAGGGGAGATATGCCCTGCCCTGGCTGCAGCACCTCGTGAGGCACTAGGTGACTAGCCGAAACCAATGCCTGAGATTCTGTGTAATGTTGAAGAAGCCCGGGCAGGATTGCAGTACTTTGTAGGCTAGCACAGGACGAACTACTGCAGTTCCACCAGTCACCTTTTGTCCTGATCTGGATTAAGTTGTGACGTGTAAATGTAAGGGTTAATGCTAATATCTGGAAGTAACCGTACGGCACAGGATATCGGGAGCAGTGATTTCTGGAAATTAGGAGATTTAACTTTTTGACCTGTGTTTGTGTATGATGCTTCACATTTCTTCCGTTATATATTACAAATTACATGTATCCTTCTCTGGCGAAGGCTTGGTGGAGAGCTATAGTGTAATCCCTCTTTGTTCTTCCCTGTGCTGTTGGCTGACAGTCTTTTGGCAGCAGTCTGGACATGTGAAGAACAATGCATCCTTGAACAGTAACCGAGAGTGTAAACAGGCAAGCCACCAGGAATCTGTTAATTTAAGACCTTGGAGTCACAAAAATGGATACCAAGTGCCTGGCCTTCACAGGTTGAGGTTAGACACCACTCTGTATGTAGCAGCGTTGTTCCTGTTAATGTTGGAGTGGTTTAAACTGTTATGCTGGCTTGTTTTGTTATGTTTTTGTTAGATGTTTCCACAACCACATTTGTATTGGTTGCCTTGCTGAACATTCTTGCGGTTCCCATTCGGCAACAATATTCAGACAAGTAAAAAAATGTAAAAGTTTGTTTATTACATTTTTCATGACGCAGCTGAAATTTTCAAACAAACAAAAACATCAATATGTCTGAAACGTTCTAAAATAAAGAAAATGTGTAGACAGCCTGGTGGGTGGAGAAATTTACATGCAACTTGGAGTCACCAAACATTCTACCTCTTCGGAGTATGGCTGGATGGTTTAATTTTGAAAACCATGCAACTTGCCAACTAAGGAATACCTTGGGACATAGGGGTTTACGAAAAAGTGTCAGTCAAAAAATTAGTTCATAAGGAAATAGTGTAACAGATAAATGTGAATTGCTGTAGGAATGTAGTGGAAAAGAAAAATAAATAATTTAAAAAAGGAAAATTAAAAAATGTTAAAAAACAATGATTGCTCAGGTAGGACTGGCATCATATGAGAACCCACACCATCTGAGCTGTCACCGGATGAAAGTGATGTGTAGGTGGAGTAAAGTATCTAAATCACCAATCAGGCCCTGAACTCGAGAATGTTTCACCTGTCCGCTTCGCGTTAATGGCTGAGGAAAAATGTCATATGGCATGGACAATAGGGGAATAAAAGTGAGGAGACGAAGAGGCTGACAACCCAGACATAGTTGAAGAGCAGCAACGAGTGGGTTGCAGGCGTCCAGCCCCACTCCATATTTTTTGGGCCACTCCTTGGCTCATTTTAATGTAAGCGTTCGAGCTCTCATATTATGAGTAAATAACACCCAAAGGGTAAGCAAAATTCAAATTCTGGGCACAACCGCAAGGTCTGGTTGCTTCTCTTGAATGCACTTGATGATGCTTGGATCTCAACAACAGATTTGAAAGTTATGGCAGAGTTGGGAAATTTTGCAATCAAAAAACAGCTCCACAGCAGAGAAAATAATTGTGCTCGAAGGGGCGCTATATTCATTTTTCACCAGACTTTGCACTCTATTTAGGAGATCAAAAATCCCAAGATTTGTTGCACACAATACCACCATACATGCAATGTTCCCCTTGTGCTTACATCAACCACCAGCCATTGCACGCTTTTCAAATCCTGGCAATCAACCATTCTAGCTCCACGTTCAATCATGAGGTCTCTGGTCACAGAGAGCTATTACAAAACCCACGACTTTAACACACGATCCTGGTTAAAACCGATCAACCCCTGAAGCGAGTTACATGCACACACAATACCCACCTCCAACTCAAGGGTACATGTATGCATCTAAACTCATGCACACATAATACCCACCTCCAACTCAAGGGTACATGTATGCAACTAAACTCCAGAAAGAACTAAGTAGGTTGTAGAAAGATCCAGCAATGAGAATTTACAGTTAAAGACTTGTGGGATCCTGCTGTGGGTAAGTGTACCTGGGCCTCTCTCCTCTAGTTCTGTCCAAGATCAGAATGAATGAATCACTAACTGGAAAAAGCCTCAAACGTACAAACTGGGAAGGCAAAATCCATGTTCAGACCTGGCTCGTCCAGTGGAAACTTTTCCCCTTAGTCAGGGGCCGGCTGTGTGCTTCCTTCACCATCGTAAAGCAGATGGAGATCATGACAACATTGTCTTTTGATTCTAATGCTAATCTGAGAGGAACCTCTTGGAGCCATGAAACCGGAAGATGAATTCGTGTAATTCCGAGAGGAGGGGCCTGTGAAGTGGATTGTCAATAAATGACCTGCTCTGTGTGTTTTAACAGAACAGAAGAATCATAACAGTTTCATACAGTATGAAACAAGGGAAATTGGGCCAAAAATAAACAAGCACATATTTACACCGAATACAAGACAAATTATGGAAACAAAATGAAGAAAAAACTAAGAAAATGCCCGAACAAGGATGAATAAAAGGAAAGTACTGAATAAAGAAAGAGCAAGTGAGAATTACGGGAAAAGCTGAAAAGAATAAAGTAGATCTAACAGACAAAATAAACAATTTTGAAAGATGAGGTAAGAATCCGGAGTTGTTGATGAAAATAAGAAATGAAATAAATAAAGGAAGTGGTGGCTCAGACACATTATACACGATACAGAGATTAACTTCTGGTCCATAAAAAGTTGTAAGCTGCAGAAGCCGAATCCTACAGGTGTACGTTTTGACGGAACGACTCCGAGTTCGCGTGGCGGTGCCAGCGTGGTTGCAGTGACTTCCATTGCTTCAGTGCCAAGAGCGTCTGGGCACATCTGTGTATCATTTTTCCGGCAGTCTGCGCTTGAATTCATGTGAACTGGCCAACTTTAGAAGTCACGCAACCCCGTCTGATACAAAACACATGCCGCCGAGGTGGAGGGAAGGAAAGGCCTGCCTGCCTTCGAGGGCTCCACTCCGAGCCTAGCTCAGACAACACGACGACGCGAAAAAAACAGCCTCGCTCCCCTCGCAGGCTCTGCCAACAAAGGGCTGTCTGTTTTCCGCATTTCCGAGAAACCTTCCTCTAGGCTAGCAAAAATTATGCCTTTCAGTTGTAGTGAAATTTCCTCCGCAAAACTGTAAAGGGCGTTTTTTTTCTCCTCGGTCAAAATCCTCCCATGCACTACGGATGCCAAGGTGGCCCTTTCCCCTCCACTTGGACACTATCACAGTCAGGAGGGGATGGTGAGAGGGAAGAGAACCGAAATGATGGCGAGACACGAAACACAATTTAAACTAAAAAAAGATGTGGGCCAAGAAAAAAGAAGTGGCAAGCAGAATGATTTCTTGAAAAAGGCAAAAGTCCCAGTATAAAAATCTGGTGCTGGGATATAAAAAGACACGTTCAAACGCTCTAACATTTCCTAAACAAGTAGACATGGTGAGTCATTTAAGTTTCTAGTCAACATAAAGGAATGTAGCATTTTTTAATAATGTTCAATAAGTTTAATAACAGCCTGCAGAAGTCTGTTTTCTATGTCTACTGCATTGCAGACAGGAAGTATAATAGATTGGAGCGGAGAAGAAGAAAAGGAAAGACTGGATATA
Organism: Calotriton arnoldi; assembly: GCA_963921515.1. NCBI lineage: Eukaryota > Metazoa > Chordata > Amphibia > Caudata > Salamandridae > Calotriton > Calotriton arnoldi. The sequence goes on along the minus strand of CAWUFW010001349.1, from coordinate 249,874 downwards.
TAAAAAGTGCAAGTTTAGAAGGGAACATTTGGAAGGGCTCAGCAGGTGGATTTGGAGCATTTTGCAAACAACATTAATAAAACGAGAGAGAGGGCAAGGGGCTGCACACCAGATTTGAGGGAAGGGGAGTGAGAGAGGGTGCCCACCCTACCTTCAGGCCTACAAGCTAACTATTGGGAGGAGAGAAAGAAGACAATTGGAGTTGCAGAGAGAAGAGATGTTGCAAAGGACCGCTAGAGGAGGGGAAATTGGAAGGTTTTGCGTGGGTTGCCCTAGTTTCAATATTAAAAAAAAAAAACGGGTGAAGCGTAGAGACATTAAAAAAGAGCATAAGGGAATTAAAAAATGCGCTTGATAAACATTTACTAAGAACATAATTCACTGTTTAGGAATAATCTGCATGGAGCATGCCATGCATATTGAAAATGTTCAGTGTTCTGTTTCAGGTAAAAATTTCACCAGCAACGTTTCCTCTAAACTGTTTTTTTGTTCACAACACACAATTATTATAATTAGGATTCTTCTGATACTGGAACATAATAGGGTACAAAGTTTGTCAGAAGACAGTTTTTCTCCAACCAGCGGGACCCCATACCAGTGGTAAAAATGGCATTGTTGTCGCACATCACCTACTCAGTTTTCGATCTTGCAGCGCTGGGCAGCCTCAGGTCAGCCATGCGCTTTACAAATCCACTAATAATAATAATAATTCCAGAATTGCTTATATTAAATGTTTGCAAAAGGAGTGGTGTTACCCCACATGACACCCCGCTACAAATAGAGTTAGCTAAGTGTTTATCCAACTAAGTAACTGAAATATTACATTCCATAGATAGCCAACATGTAATTTGTCCGGTAAGGGCCTTTCTCAAGGCGCAGGCACTTGAAATGGGTTGCAGTGATGACCGTGGTAATAGGTAATTTTTTTCTTTTTAGGTCGAGCCTAGCGGCAGCGCGCATGCGCTGCAAGGCAGGCTGTATTAGGGTATGCACTAGCAGCCCCGCCCACTCTCCACCCATATTTGTCATTGGCTTTGTGTCATTGTCCTTCTTAAATGGTGGCTTCTGATTCGTAAATAGGCTTGTTAGTACCGCCTTATCTGCATTTGTTACTGCTCATAACGACTGGACCTTTTACTTGGCTTGTTACACGGTCGGCTTTATCTAGTGGATGAGCACTATTTTGTTTATGGACTCTGATGGGGACAATGGAGGCTGCTTTTTTTGTTTTTGTATTTGCATGCTGAGCGCGGCGCCCGATCTAGGGACGCCGCGCTCAGTTTAAAAGTTTTTTTTAAAAACTTTGATGTAGAGCGCAGCGCCCGCTTCAGGGACACTGCGCTCTGTTTATTTATTTTATTTAATACTGAGTGCGACCCGCTTCAGGGATACCGCGCTCGGTTTAAAACATTTTTTTTTAACTTTCATACTGAGCGCAGCACCCTCTTCAGGGACACCGCACTCGGTTTCATTATTTATTTTTTAAGTTTAGTAATGAGCGCGGCACCCGCTTCAGGGACACCATGCTCTTTTTTTTTTTTTTACTTTACTAATGAGCACGGCGCTTGTTTCACGGACACCGCACTCTGCAGTACATTAGGTATTGCTTTTGCAAAAGATTGAGCTATTGGTATTGTAAATGACAATGCCTTTTAATTTTTTATAAAAGGCATTGCCATTTACAATGCCAAAAGCTAAAACACTCGCAATTGCGAGACCTATTGCATTGAAAATGCTTGTTTTTTATGAGATCATTTAGCGTTCCAGAAGTGGCCGGCAACATTTGGTCCATGAACCTGTCTGTCCTCTTGCCCGTCTCTCGAGTGACTTTTGAACGTGTGGTATGTCCTTGAGTTCAATTATCATATGAGATGGAGCAAAATTTTGATTTGGGTAGTTATGAATAATTTTTTGTGAAATTCCACAAAAAAGGAAATTTTTACATTTTGCACAGGCCTTCTACACATGACCCCTCCCCACCATGAGAAATAATATGTAGTAAGTAAAGATCTGGGCCGTATTTCATTTCCATAAGCAAAGTATGTAGGCAACAGAGGTCACACCACACCAGTGGTCCTCAACTGCGCATTCTCTGCACCAGGAGGGTCTGATATTAAAGTGAGCGCATGAACTTCCCACCCTAACTGTCCGGTCCAACTGCGGGGTTTACACAGCAGCAGCTTTTCCTGTAGCCTTCTGTGCTCATGGAACCAAAACTCATTCCATTCACTGCAGACAAAGGAAAGGCTCAGCCCGCTGCAGAGCAGGATGTGGAAAGTATGGCTTATGTGTTTGTGACTCCTGGGCGCGAATGCTGCGCCTATTGTTAGGGGTTTCCTGCTTGATTGAAACAAACGATAGCGCGTGCAGGACGGCAGAGCGCGTGCCAGTCACTGTGCCGTCTCCACAACAAACTGGAGCTTCGTGGAATTCAGGGCTCTGTACCTCCACTGCCCATTTAAATGCTGGTCTCAAACTGTGCATCAAAAGTTCATGCTTCATATAGAATTTTAGTACTATAAAGGACCTCCCTTCCATAGGTGTTATCTGTCTAACCTTTTAAAGAGAGGGTGGGGGTGTTTATGGGGTCAGGACCTAGATATGTCCCCCTAAAAATGTAAATATAAAAGACTACCTGAAAGACACCTTCTGGTGAAAAGAAAATCCAAAGTAGTCTCCAGACCACACATGTTATTAGTCAAACTTTGGCGAAAATGTGAATAACGAAGATATTTTCCATCTCGGGGTTCTGAGTGACATCATAGACAAGTCAAGCTTCGCTCTTATCTGCAATTCTATATATTGTAAATATGGCGCAGTATAACGTGAAATGATGCACTCACTCTACATGGTACCCTTGAAAAACAAGCCGTGGGTAAAGATGGCATCATGTGACAAAAGAATAGGTTGAAAGAGACACCTTCAACATAGCATGGGTGAGCATTGGGAGATCTTTGGTTGCCATTGTCTCCGCTGTTGATGAAAGCACAGGTCAGGAAGCATGGGGAGAAAACAATAGTGCCATACTCTTCATTCTGACCTCTTCTAATGTGGTACAAGTCAGAAAGCAAGGTGACCACAGGAGCGTGGCTTGGATTTCTATCTGACTTCCACTCTTACAGGTACAGTCAGGAAGCAAGGCCAGAGGTGTGGACTTGCATCTGATCTTACTGCTAGAAGCGGGAGTCAGGAAGCATGGTAGTGACTTGAAAATCATTCTTACCCATACTCATTTAAGTGGGCAGAGGAGTTCAGTCTCTCGTCCATTGAATTAAGTCTAGGCCTGGAAGCATGGGTGGTGCAGGATTTGCCTTAGATGTCAAACTGACCGATATTTGTGTAGGCAGAGGTTAGGGGAGCCGAAAAACAGTGTTAACGTCCCACTTTATGTATAAGCTGGGAAGCCCTGCGGATATGGGGTCGGAGTTGCTCTGATGTCATTGTCGCCTCTATTGAGTTAAATGCACACTAAAGCCTGAATAGGGAGCATGAGAAGTGCCTCATTCTGCAGTCACTCTCTCCTGATTTAAGGCTAAGTGGGGAAGCATGGGGAAGCAGGGGAATGGCTTAGGCTTATTGTGATGCAACATAGATGCAAGGCAAGAAGCAAGGACGATGCAGGTGAATATCTGAAAGTCACCTGCGCGTCTGCTAGTCCTCAGTGCAGACCACAGCAAGTGACTTTTAGTGATGAGAGCGAGGACTGAAACTAAAGAGCTTAAGAGGCCAGAAAGAGCCTGTGACGTGAGCAGACTACAGATGGTTGTAAAATAAACCATATTCTCCAGATTACAGTCAAACACGTGTGTCTGTTGAGCACCGCTGCTTCATAGCACTCCCCAACTTTGTTTTTGTTGCATACCCTGGCAAGTGGTAGGATGTGGTAAGTCTCTTATGTACATTTGTTTTCATAATATTTTACAGTCCTTTAATACTTTCACTGAAACAAATTACGCAATCTATATGTTCATATTTATTTTATGGAACACCATCGAAGCTAGAATGGGGCATGGCTTGAGGCACTGCTTGCCTTCATAAGGGAGAAAAGATTGCTCCTTCTTCAGCATTTTTTATTTGGACGATTAAAAAAATGGTGGTTGCAGACAAAGATGTAGGTTTGGTTTGTAAAAAGAGGTTTAACATTCTAGCCAGTGATTTTCTGCCACTGCCTGATGCGTCTTCAAGATGGCTGCCACTCAGTGTAGCGGCAGCCACTCAGTGCAGTGGTTGCCCAACGCCCAGACTATCCACATGACATAAGCATCAAGCACAAGACTTTGGAATAATAAAGGGGAATGGGGGGTGATAAACAAGAAGATGATCCTGCACCTTCCTTGACGCAGAAGTTGCAAAATTGGAATATTGACAGATCACTGAAAACAATCCATTGGCTTCTGGACTGAATGTCTCTGCACATTGGATACATATTGTGCTTTTCACAGAGAGCTGCATGCAGTCGTTCTAGTCTGTGCTGTAATTGATACTAAGGACAGTGTGTCAACACAGGGCCACTGCTTTCCAGTTCTTATAAAGTAGGCATTAACTTGCAACACCATCCTATTCCCATCAACTTGCCTAACATGACGAAGAGCGCTTCTCCCTCATATGACTAAAAGCCATCCTTGGTGACTCAACCCTCCACTCTCGATGACCCAAGTGCTTTCCTGTGGAATTAATGGTCTTCCTTTTCAGAACCCACTCTGCTGACGCAGAGGTTTCACTACTCGCTCCCTAAAAAAAATCCTTCTCTCCTGACCTCACAGTCCTACCTTTGGGCCTAAGGGACCAATTATTCTGGGCTTCAGGGTAACATGCCCGTTCGAAGGAATGGCTGCTGAATTCCACCCACTGTACCACAAATTGTACCACCCAAGGAACCAAATGTTATCTCTGCTAAAATACTGCCAGTATTCCTAGATAATCAGTCACAGACATGACAAGCAAGACTTTTTTTCACAATATAATACAATTTAGCATTTAAATCCATAGTTTGTTACTTCACAATTCTGTTCAAACTGTCTTATCCAGCCAACAAACTTATTACGCACTCCTTCACCAATTTCCAGGACCCAATCAGGCATCCGCTAGCCAACTGATCAGAAATCGCAACATGCATCATCGTGGACTCAAGCCTTCCATGCCAGAAAGTTTAAAACGCCAACTAATAAAATGATTTAACCCACAGACCCTCAAAAACAACTTTTCAAATCACAGACCCTCAAAAACAACTTTTCAACTCAATCATGGACTGACTCCAAGGAAAAAGGTGCCCCAAAATGTAGAAGGGGGAGAAAATTCATACTTGAGGATTACAAGCTTAACAGAACACAAGACTCAACTTATAATGGCATCATCTTTTCAGCAAGCAAGTCCTGAACAGCCCATGTATCCAAAGCAGCTCCAATGAAGGAAGGAATTGTCAAAGATATCCTGTACGTCTGGAACAAAATTGGAGTTAAGATGGCCTCCTACCTCTACAAGATGTCTAGTGCCAACGCACTAGACAGAGCAGAGCAAGGCAGACTTTAGCAAGAGATAGTTTAACCTGCAATTCTACTTTAAGAACAAGCTCTCCCTAGAAGCCACCATTAAACAACCATTTCCAATGCAATAGGTCTCGCATTTACACGAGTTTAAGCTATTGGCATTGTAAATGACAATGCATTTTATTTATGCGTTAAAAACCAAAACATAAATAAAAGACATTGTCATTTACAATGCCAATAGCTCAAACTTGCGTAAATGCTAGACCTATTGCATTGCAAATGCTTCTTTTCACTTGCTAAGATTTCCCTTAAGCCCCACACCCTCATGCAAGGGAGGGAGGGTGCCAATAGAGGAGGTGGGCGCCAACTGGCTGAGGGAAGGGAGTGGGCAGCGAAGAAGCCGAAGCATGTTGATAGCAGCAGCTGTTCCTGGTTCAACGCGGTGTCCCTGAAGCAGGTGCCGCGCTTATTATGAAAGTTTAAAAAAAAGAGAGAGAGAGCGTGGCGCCCGCTGTAGGGACACCACGCTCAGTATTAAAGTTAAAATAAATAAATAAATGAAACCGATCTCGGTGCCCCTGAAGCGGGTGTCATGCTCAATATTAAAGTTGAAAAAAAAAATGAGCGTGGTGTCCCTAAAGCCGGCGCCACGCTCAGCATGCAAATACAAAAAAAAAGCAGCCGCCATTGTCCCCAGTATCAATAAACAAAATAGTGCTCACCCACTTATAATGCAGACCGTGTAACAAGCCAAGTAAAAGGTCCAGTCGTTATGGGCGGTAACAAATGCAGAAAAGGAGGTACCAAGGAGGGACTAACAAGCCTTTTTACAAATCAGAAGCCAGCATTTAAGAAGTACAATGACACAAGCCAATGACCAATATGGGCGGAGAGTGGGCAGGTCTTCCACTGTATACTCTATTACAGCATGCCTCGCAAAACGCGGCGCATGTGCGCTGCTGCTAGGCTTGACCTAAAAAGAGTGTGGTCTTACTTCTGTAATGTGGCATGCAGCCGTAAGCAACATTGAACATGAAGTTTCACGGTGGTAAAGGCACCCAGGTGACCCATCCTCAGGTGCTGAACATTTCAAAGAAATCCATGAATGTGGATTGAAAAAGGATACTAGAGGCATGACTGAATTTATAGGACGCTCCCCCACAACCATGCAAAGCTGTTTCTGCATTCAGCACTTAGAGTACTGACAAGCTTATTTTACCTGGACGTTTTGTTACAGTTAGCATCTTAAGTTGTTATTCTCCCCCTTAAAGGAGTCTGGTATCTTTCTGCCCTGTTTTCAGGGATTGTGTCCTAGACTGGTCTGGGTTTACGAGTTGTAATTGGTACTTGTGGTGTATTTGTGTCTTGTCGGTGTGTGGTTGAGGCTTTTGTTGGTGAAGTGTTACAGGTCTGTTCTGTGTTTCTGTAAGGCTTGTGAAAATGGCTTGCCCATTGCCCGGAATGATGATTTTTTTAGTACATTTACTAAAAGTGGCAGGTGGTATTGGTGGTCTAGATCAACAGTGGCCCATGCAGGTAAGAGCGATGGGGCCGGGTGGGGGGCATTTCGACTGACGATGGCATGGGAAAATTAAATAAATAATTAATTTTCCCTCGTCATCGTCTGTCGAAATACCCCCCCACCCAGCCCCACCGTGCTTACCTGCACGGGCCGCGGCTGGTTCAGATATCCATTCAGTGGCCTATGAAGATATTGGCTCCAACTTTACTTGCTAGAAATGACAAAGGACTGCTGTGAACCAGAGGTACAAAAAAAGACAGATATGGTTGACACCCTTCTAACATTCCACTAACTTGTTTTAGAAGTTTAAGTTAAAATGAGTTTCTCTGTGACCGTGCTCAGCTTCTGCACAGTGTTCGCTCTACTGGCCAAGAATTTGTCGGTGCTCCAGCCAGGGAGTGGTTTTAAAAAACATTTCTGCTTAAAATCTGAACACTCCCAGAGATAAGGTTTCAGACAGAAATATAAACTGTTGAACAGGATCTAGTTACTCTCTGGCTGTGGATTAACCCTCGAAGACGCGCCCCACGTGGAATCCAGGTGGCCTGAAACATCAACAGTCCTCTTGCACAACGCTTTCTACAAGAAGTGTATCTTTGTCATCCTAAGCCCCACTGTAAGTTCAGGATCCAGATACTTTTGTGTTTGCAAAATCCTTTTACCACACAGATTCTCATTTCCTTCGGGTCAAGCTCCATATTACGAATGCTGGAGGCTTTTTCTCGGTGTACAAGTTGGAGCTTTGAACAGCACATCACTGTTGGTATAGTTTGTGATGGGTTTCATTTTTATTTTTTCCCCCCCAGCAATGCTCGTATTTTATTTGTCATTCACGGCCCAGAATTAGCCAACATGCCTCTTGCTGGTCTCGGCAGACAACACTGGAAGTAATAGAATTGACCGCGACGCACAATGCATTTCTTCCCTATAGTTTGATGAAATACCCAAGGTTCTGCGAAAAGTGTTTCAACCATATTCGCTCTAGATGCAATCTGGTTACAGTTCTGCCCCTTGTTAGCATTTTTCGAGGGCATTATTCTGAACCACCCATTTTTATGGGTGATTTTTTTGAATTAAATGTTTGGGGGCGGCAGGAGGCGGGGGAGGGGTTGTAAAACATAGACATGGTTTCTGAGGTCAGCTGAGCGCCCCGCACTGTAAACGGGGTGTGCATGCCAGGTATAGTTTAACATCTCGGGGGCCTATACCGGAGATATTCAGCTCATTTTTGGGGAATTGGGTGAGGGAAGAGGTCAGAGGTAGACTCGATATTGTTGAAAGCTATTTGAGTCTTTGTGACATAGAATAGAACTATTAATGCTAATAGTTCTAGTCTGTTCCATTTAGATTCAAATAACTTTTAACATCATAAATTCTCTATTAAAACATTAAATAAAATTCTGTTGAAAGTCCTTTGCTGGCTAGAAATAGAAAGACACTCAAAAAGATCAAGCACTTTCTACTTCCTACGCACTTGGAAATAGCTACGCGGGCACTAGTTGACAAGGTGCTACTACTGAGAATTGTTGACTTATTATCGCGCACCAGAGACCATGTGAGTACCACTGTGGTGGCACCTATCAATCTTACGCCGTAATCACCCTTTTGTCTGAGGAAACGGAGCTCCCATAGCTAAATTAATCGCAGACGCCAAGCTAGATTAGATTATTGGAAAAGCCTAAGATTGTGCTCGCATCAAGTGCTCATCAACAATAATGACTGTGGTAGGTGAAACAGAAAATATGCTTTGTATGCTCCAATCAAATCAATGAGAAGTTGCTTGGCACCATCTTTGAGAAGGGGACATCGTTTTTTTTTTCTTTCTAAGGCCGGCGTCTCCGAGAAGGGGACATAGTTGCAGGTTTAATATCTTTGCTGTGCCATGTAAAGCTCTATACAGTGAATCACCAGACTCTCTGAAGAGGAGGCTGAGACTCCATGTTCCTGGCGGAATTCTCTGCTCCAGCAGTAGTTGCCATTTAGAAGGGCTAGAAAGAAGATGCTGACCAGGAGACCGGTGCCTTGTCTGATTTCATGCAACTGAAGCCTGGAATGTTGTCCCTAAGAAATGAAGAACACATCCGTTCTTGATAACTTTTTAGGTCTAAAAGGTTATCTAGCCTCAAGAGGGATTATGAATGCAAACCGCATTTAGTTAAGCTCGGGGTCATTTAAAGGTGGGTGTGAGTGGGACAAACACCAAAAACTGCAGATGTGCCATTTGCCCGCCTTGTGGTCTCCTCCACTTATAAGTGTGTGTGGAAGGCTGTGTTCCCGATGACAGAGCCACAGGTTCCTCGACCATCAGGGTCTTCCGCTTGGTGGCTCTGACCCCACTTGAAATGGAGGGGCCACCATAGTGGTCATGGACTGAAAAACCTGTGAATGTCCTGCGTGTTCTGGAAAATAACTATCTGGACAGTAGCGCGTGTTGAACCATTCTGTGTAGCAGTCTTAAAAGCTTTACGCCTTAAAGACAACTTATACACTAGCCTTCTTTTTCTTCAAATCTAACTTCAGACAGGAACAAATTGCCTTCTCTCCCACCCTATCCAGAGCAATATACTGCTTCGTCCAAGCCAATCTGCAAGCACTAGCTGTCATTACGTTCTTCCGGCCATCTTTCTGGTTGGGATAGATGATTCTGGCACATACTATTTTACATTGTGGGTGTTTCTGTTCTGCTGTTTCCAAGCTAATTGTGTTATGGCATCTGAACTTCACTTCCTCTTTCAATGTTCCTCAGCTCTCAGAATTTCTTCATTTTATAAGAGAGATTTTCTCTGCATGGTTTTGAAACCATATTCATAAGGGCTTTGCCGAGCTGAGATGGACGTACTCTACTTACGCTTTGAAGTTATTGTACTTGGGACCTGAAGTTGGTCCAGTCTCCTAAGATGGAAGATTCGATGTAGTAAGTTGAAAGGTGGGAATATCTAGTAGGTACCAAGATAAGGAGTGATGGATTGGAATATTCCCACAAAGTGTGGATAGCCATTTTCACAGCACCAGGATGAGCATAGTGAGATTGAACAAATACTTATATTCCCTCTAACTTTAATCGTGAAACTTCAGGTACGATACAGGGGATTGCATGGCCTGAGGGAATCAACCCAAGTGATGCCATTCGTGTGTCAGTGTGTTGCACTTACCCATGCAGACCAAGTAGGGCTAAGCAAGTTTTGAAAAACTTCAGTCGGACCGGGGAACATTATGAATAACATTAGACATACTTTCAGAACCGAATGCCAACTACTGATTGAGGTCATTTTGTAATGTCACAGATAGTTTGTTGACTTATGCCTTCATCTATGTATGAACGGTGCAACTTTGCAAACTCGTTGCCTTCTTTCGATGTCCTGTACTTTTCCTTGGCAACAAACGCTGCTCTTCGCCAGTCACTATTTTACTTCTGAAGAGAGCATAGACTGGGGAGAGATAAGATTATTCAAAATGAAACACTGAGATGGAACTGCATGCACCGGTCCTTACAAGAGACATCAACAAATAGAGCATAATATCGAAGCAACAATGGAGACTACTCCTGGACAGGAGAGCGGCAGATTGAATAAGAAGGAGAGTATGAAGAATAGGGAAGGTTGATGAAGTGAGAGCTGGTTTTGGCTTGGGAATAGAGAGCTACAGAATTTTTATTTTTTATGGATAATGGTGGTATTGGTGTGATAAACTCGTATATAAAATGGTTAAGAATTCCATATTGAAGTAGCAAACCCATAGAAGCACTGGCTGAGTGCTTCCTATTTACTACGTATGTCCTAAAAAAAGCTTTTGTGCTACGTATGTACTGGTTTTCGTGTAGAGGCCTTGGAATCAAGGCATGCTTTTCTTAATTAAATGATTGCTCGCACTAGAAGCTCAATGCATGAATTTAAGAACTTGATGTGATTGACTCAGCTGGATTCAGTCAGTAGCCACACCAACTAGGGATTTTGGAACCCGGCTGATGACTAGTTGGCCAAGTAGTACAGCAGTGCCAACTTTGGTGCCTAATAATACCAATAGGTATAATAGTTCCTATTGGAGCAGGGTCAAGACTGATTTGCATATAGCTGGGTTCAAACTGAGGTGGCATGGTGTGCAAAATAACGATGGATTGGGATGCGGCCAGAGTTATGGCCAGTGGCTGAGATTAATTCAAGCATTCCATCCATCACTGTTTTGTATACATATTGTTGGGCTCAGCTCCATCTCTCCTGCTGTGCTTTCTGCTGCTCCTTTACTCTCAAATACTTTTTTCTGCCCAGAGAATGAGCTCTAAACACCAGAAACAGGTTAAACATAGCAGAATTAACAGCGGCAATTACAAGGAAGAGCTCTGCATTGGGTCAGGAAGCTTAGTTAAGAGCAGTACAATACATCTAAATAACTCAAATGGAAATTGGCCAACTAATAAGTGCAATTCATTTTGTACATTAACGTACAGATCATCAAAAGTAATTCCTCGTTGCAATTTTTCTTTCCTATAGTGATGAACCACCAGCATCAGCCTCAAATGTCCTCCAGTCCCGCTATGTCGCAACAGACCCACCCCACCCAGAATCCACAAGCGGGTCTGATGTCCCTGCCCAACGCCTTGACCAGCCAGCAACAGCAGCAACAGAAGCTGAGGCTGCAGAGGATCCAGATGGAGCGGGAACGAATCCGGATGCGCCAAGAAGAGCTTCTAAGACAGGTACAAATCTGCAAACAATGTGGCAATACGATGGAAACTTTGACTGATGCAATGTTGCATCTAACCTTACCGCACAAACACCCCATTTGTAATGCAGAACTTCTAGAGTGCAGTTTGAAAAGGGCATCACCTGCCTTGTTTCCAGGATATTTGTGGTTATTGGGGCCTAGAGGAGATGATAGAAGGTTCTTCCCTCCCACTCTTTTTCTGTATACAAAGACGACCTATGCCCATTGTAGAGTGTCTGGCTTTGGTAGTATGTTTTTTCAAACTCCAAATAGCTACCTCTTCATTCTCGAAAAGAAAGTGCGAAAGCTCTGCCTAGAAATGACTAGTCGTTACGTGAGTTAACCATCTCCAGATTGGTTTTTCCCTCATCACGAAAGATGCACTTGAACCATTCGATTTCCTGAGTTGGTTACACTTTATATAATATTATTTTGGGCATTACTTCAACGATGCGAACTAGTGGCCTGAAAATGCTGGGAGCTGCCCAGCAGGAAGATGGCCACACACTTATTCAGTCCACTCATGAACTATCCTGATTGTAGGCCGAATGACGTCACTGAGTCCAACAGGTCACCACTAATGATGTTTCAGAGACTGTCTCTTAGTTTACTGGCTTGTAGCTGGCAGTCTTTTATCCTCATTCGTTTGGTAAGTCCAGCCTGAACACACCATAAACAAGCATTTGCAATGCAATAGGTCTTGCATTAACGAGAGTTTAAGCTATTGGTACTGCAATAGCTTAAACTCTCGCAAATGTGAGACCTATTGCATTGCAAATATTTTTTTTCTTACCAGCGCCTATGTGGCGCTTTCACATTCATGAAGGCCACGCCCCTTTCTTTAAACAAGCCGCGTTTAAAGAAAGGGGCGTGTCCGACATTTAAGTGAAACCGTGGCATGGCGGCAGCAAAATGCGGACCGTGCAGCTGAAATAAATAAATTAAAAAAACGCGGCCGCTATAGTTAAAGTGGACCGCCATTAGTAAAAATTAAAATAAAAGCGGGCGGTGTGCTGCGAGGGGGTGGGTGGAATAGGGGAAGCGCATTAAATAAAATAGTGCTCACAGACTTATAAAGCAGACCATGTAACAGCACCAATGAAAGATACAGTTGTTATGGGAGGTAACAAATGCAGACAAGGCGGTACCAAGGAGGGACTAACAAACCTAATAGCGACTCGGAACCCAGCGTTTACGAAGGATAATGGCACAAGCCAATTACAAATATGGGCGGAGAGTGGGCGGGGCTTCACAGCCATACTCCAGTACTGCATGCCTCGCAGCAGCGCATGCGCTGCCCAGGCTTGACCTAAAAACTTTAATTCGAGTAACACCACTATGGTGGCCTAGCAGAGTTATCTGCCTCAGATGGCAGTGTGCAGCGGTGTCTTCTCTCCACACTTCTCTAAGTATGATACCAAGTTTGAGTGGGTTGCTTTTAAGTTGTTCCTCTTCAACTCTTCTCTCTGGTTTTACTGACTCTTTGGCATTAGACTGCTGTCTCGTGATTGTGTGTGCAGCCAGGGGGATCTCAAAGGAGACAACAAACGCCTTATCTATTAACCCTACTTATTGCCTTGAATAGTGCTTACCATAGGCCCTGCCACACCAACACCTGATTCTTGAGGGAAGACAAAACCGCAGGGCTTTTTTGTGTTGGTATTCTTCAAATAAATCCTGTTCTACTGAAACTTTTGCTCTGCTTTTTATTTATTTTTTTGCTTCACAAACTTTGTGAAATGAACTTAGATTGTAAAGATTTAAAAGAAACTTCAATTAGCTGAAGAGGGAAAAGATTTGTGTAGCTCCGATTATGAAGTAAACTAGAAAATCAAGATTTGTTTTTGGGAGAGGCTCGATTAACAAAGATTTTGGCATGAGCAGGCCAGACTTAAAATTGTACTACCCGTGGGTTATGCCTGACTTCATAATAACCCAGGATTGGAAATATCTTACTGCTGTATTTTAGGAGTTAGTCAAGAGCACTACAAGAGTACGTCACAGCAACATCTTTGTGAAACAGGCCCAAGGAGTCTTTGAAGGCACGTGCCTCTCTGTAATTGACAATCTATTTTAATCAGCTGTTGGAGTGTGTCAAGACAAAGTGTTTATCTGGCTTGACCTGTGCCCACTTGCCTACATTACGACTTTACAATGTATATTTTATATTGAGTCAAGAGGGGGCTGGGTGACGGAGTTTGCTGGGTTTTTTGACAGTGTTGTGGCTAAAATCCAGCAGCTGCCCCAGTAGTGTCAAGGTCCCAAAATAGATGTGTATCAAAACTAGATTGGGCATGAACTGCTTTGTCCCCTCCACCTTGGATGGCTCCTTTCATTTAACAAGAGCCCCAGGCGCTTTAGCTGAATAATAAGGTAATTGCAGAGGCTGGTCGCCCGGGAACTCGCCCCATAATTAGGTGTATGTATGACGGAAATTGGGTCAGGATGTAAATAAGAGTTAATTGTAAGGGCTGGAATAGAGGCTACACCCGCGGCCACTCCTAGGAGTTCCCTACTAATCCATAGTAAGTACCTCAGTGAGGTACAGTGAAAATGGGCATGAGGGAAGAGCTTGAAAAGCGACACCGAGTGGAAAACGCAAACATGCGGCGAGTGCATTGAACCGGACAGCAGGCGACTCTTTCATAACATAAAAAATGACGACATTCCTTCACGTGGTACAACTCACGATCGGCTGTTAGTGGTGTTTCAGCACTTAAGGGTGAGAGAGGGACTCTCTCGCGCGCTCTCTCCCCTCCCTCTCTCTCACCCCCCCTCCCTCCCCCCTCTCTCTCCCCCTCTCTCTCCCCCCTCCCTCTCCCCCCCTCCCTCTCTCTCTCTCTCCCCCCTTCAACAACCTTGTGAAGTATTGTTATTATTGGCTGCTTGAACAGCAGACCGCTTCCGGGTGCTACCAGAGCCAAGATGGTGGTATTCGTGTGTAGTTGGTAAAGGCATATTGGATCTTTTGGAGGGGGTCTTCATGGCTTTTATGAAGTTTAGCTGATATGCTAAAGCTATGGCTTGGAGTTACAACATTTTTTGTGCTTTGAACTACCAAGCACCTCCCTCAGGTTTTTAGCTTTTGGGCGGAGGGGGCGTGCTCAGAGTGAGGACTGGAGGCCGATACCATCAACCTACTAAAAAAATAGGCAATTAATTACTAATGGTTTGTTAAACTATTAGTCGTGGGGTTATAGTTGGGTGGGTGTGCTGCAGGTTCCTTAGGCCAAACATGGACTCCATGACGTATAGCTGGAAAGCTGTTTTACTGGCGCTTGATGACTTGGTCCCTATTATTCAGATCCTTTAGTATTAAGCTGAAATGGTTTGTGGGCGGTCTTATAGTACAGTGAATGATGTTCTGTGAGTCCTTGGGCAGACACTGTCCTGACCAATCGGAACCCCTTTACTGTGCCCGATGACTTGCTTTGGGGGCAGTCAAACATCTTGAAGGTATTTTAAGAAAGGTGGTCTTACCAAGCATGGGCAATCGAAAGTGATGGGCAGTGTAAAGAAGCTAGGACTGGGACTTGGGTATCTTTTCATCCACTGAGTTAGAGGGATAGCCCAGGGCTTTAAGTGTGATGAAAAAACTTGGGGGGGATCTCTCAAAGGGGCGTGGCCGATGTAATTAAGGGCGTGGCTTAAACAGGGAAGCTGAAAATCTTTGCTTAGCTTAGTGGGCCGTCCGACTGGCATTTTGCTTCTTCTGTTATTGGATCCAGATATATAATACAAAAAGTAACATTACACCTACACCAAACCAGTACTATTGGCTTTGTCAATGCTTGTTAGTTGCAACAATTATGGCTTCGTTGTATAGCATATTGAAAATGCTTCCATTCTACAATGGTGAGACTGTGAAATAACTATAACGAGTCCCTTTGAAGTTACATAAAAGGCAGTGAAGGGTGGTACTGCTGCAGTTAAGATGCATCTTTTTTTTCATCCTGAGGGCAAAAATGGAGAGCTTGATAGGGACCCTTCTCAGCACCTGCTTATTCGACCTGCCGGTGCTGAGCACCGGCAAGACCCAGCCCACTTAAAGCCCTGGGATAGCCCAATGGAGCAGTGTCAGATAGCGGGCACGATATGAGCAAGTTGTAATTAATTTGTAGATTTATATAGCGTGGCTTATCACCCGTGAGGGTATCCAGCCTCTGTCCATGGACAAGGGGGAGATTAAGTGATTTGCCCAAATCACGGGATTTTGAGCTGACGATGAGACGCGAACCAGGATCCCCAGCTCCTGAGGCGGCAGCTCTGGCCCCTGCGCCACATCCTCTCCCCACTTGGTGGGAAAAGCCCCTTTCTCTGTTTAAATATCGTACGTGAGACCAATCAACAGTGTTGCGTTGCTTGATTAAATCTGAGTTGATCTACATTGTTCTGCCTGGAGTTAATTACATACTTTAACTGTTGTACGTTAAGTGAAAAGTTTGCAGTTTTTGCCTCCTCATTGTGCTCAAGAGGTATGCAGGCCTGCAGTCGGCAGAGTGATCAGAAACCTCAATTTAACTAGGCCACCGTTTTCCGTTGCTGGACTTTGCTTTTACATCATTGTTTTCAGGTGTGTTGGTCAACCTGGCTCAATTAAAACCAACTAAGACTACAACTCCCAGAATGCACTTTCCTGCTATATCCAAACCCACAACAGGAACATTCTTTGTCCCGGTAACATGGAGTCATCTGGTCACCTTAGCAGTGTGCCTGTTTCGTTTCCCGAGCAAGCACTGTAACCAGAGCCAGCTTTGGCCAACCCTTGTCAGACTGGTCTCTTGTAACAGTCAACGTCACTTCCTGTGGGCGGGAGTGTGCTGCTGGAGGAATCCATGTTGGGTTTTCACTGTCCCAACTGTTCTTCTTTGCTTCTTTCTCTTGCTTTATTAATACAAACTGCCTCTTGAAAATCGCCGACTAAATTCTGGCGCTTGTTGCTAGGCAACATGAATGAGGTGAAAAGTGCTTCGGGTGAAGGGGAGTGGAGCTATTTTGTCAGGTTTCTTGTTTCCTTTTCAGCCTCACCTACAGCTGCTGGTTTTGCAGTCAGCTCTGCTGGCTACAGGCACTCCCTCCAGGGCAAGAACGCCGGTCCTGGAGTGTGTCTGCTTGGGATTACGTTTTGCAGGTATATTTGAACGCTGTTTTTGCAGTGTGGCGGAGAGTGAGGAGAATTGCACTTTACTTGGTAGATTCACCAAAAGATTTACACATAGAAGTGAACGTGGTAGGGTTATGGCATTTCCCAGTTCAGTGAGCGAGGAGATCATCCATCTCAGGTTTTGTTTTGCATTCTGGGATTTGTAGTTCTGTCTCGTTCTAAAATCACAACTACAAGTCCCAGAAGGGAAAGTAAAAACCTGGACTGTGTAGATTACTCATGTAACTGAGAACCTTGAAAGCTCTGAAGTGGCAGTCCACGAGAAGGCACGCGCACCTTGCTTGGCTCGATACTTGTAATTCGGGTAGTTATGTTTTTATTACTTAATCTGAAAATGTTGCCTCTTTGTGATGTTTTTTATTGACAATAACCAGTATGCCCACTCAGGAATCATGGCATTTTATTTGAGTTCCTTGTTAGCACACAATTGCCAGTTTTTGTTCTTCTCAGAAAGCACAACATTGCCAGTATTCATAATTCCCATTTATTGCATCATATCTAGTTACCAGTAGTTCTCAATGGCTAGTTTCCATTAGCCTCATTCAACATATTGTAACCGGTTCCCATTATGCCCGGTTGACAAATTATGACCAGTTTGTATAGTGTTGTGTTACCGCATCATGATCAGTTGCCACTTCGCGCTTTTAGCATACTATGGCTAGCTTCCATTACAGCCAGTGAGAATAACTTCCACTGCGCCCAGCTAGCACTTCCTACTATAGGTCCAATGGGCGCACCTTGACCTGTTTTTATTATGTCTCTTATGTCTTCATTACCAGTTTCCATTAGGCCAACTTAGCATATTGCGGTCATTACCCCACGGGCTCCGCTTTTATTCTCCCTGGGCTGTGGTGACCACTGTCTTCACCACCTCTCCATTGCGCAGCCAGTGGTTCCATGTTCTTCCATCCTGGACCTGCTGTCCTACCTCACTTGGTGCCATTGTACTTCCTCCCTGACTTTCCCTGGTCCCTTTCTCCTCTCCCACCTTCTCCTATGAGAGCTGTTGTCTGTTCCCCCGGGGCCATGCTCTCCATCACTTTACCCTGTTGTCCTCTCCCACGGCGAGGTCACCTCTGAGCCCGCTTTCATTCCATGGGGCCTGCTGTTTTTCTCCTGTGGCCATTTGCGGCTGGCAGCACTACAGAGCGGTGGGGCGGGCAAATGGGTTGGGGACGCATTAAATAAATTAAAAAAACCTCACATAACTGCAGGAACGTCCTTCGCGCTCCGGTCTGGTTTCCATCTTCTCGTCTTCTCTTCCAGCGCCAGACGCATTACAACTCCCCATATAAATTGTGGCATTGCTCTCATGCTGCATGAGAGCAGCACCAGGATTGGATGGAGCGGCCTCTCTCGCCGCCTCCGAGGACACTGGAGCACTGCAGTTGCTCTAACCCAGCTGTCTTAAGATAGCTGGGTTAGACCTTTCAAAGTGCACATGTCTGGCTGGCCATCGCCAGAGGGCCGGCCACAGGGACATGCTGTAGTAATGTAGTCCACACTGGTAGATGTTGTTCAGGTAGGTTTATTCAAGTAGATAAACGTGTAGCTTAGATCCTGTAGAGCAGCCCCACCAGGAGCAGCCAGCTAGCTGCTCAGCCCTTCCACCAACAGTCACCACTCATACCCAGTCACTCAAGCATTCCACTCATGGCCCACACACGAACATTCCACACAGAACACTCACACTGGCTGAGCAGCTAGGAACAAGATAACACAGTACATAATAACACAACATGAAGATACTACATTATCTCCTTCCTATAAAATAGAAGAATATTGAAACTAAACATTAAAACTATAAACAAGAATATACACAAAAGTAAATGGTCCATAACCCAGGGATGAACAGTAGAAACTGCATCACGAGAGGGAAAAAAACCACACAAGGAGGAAAGATACATACAAAATACCCATCCTCCTCCTTTAATAAATATAAAGTGTATGTATACTTCCCATGTAAAGAGAAAGACCATGTAAAAATATGGAAAAAGGGAGACAGACCCAAATTCCTGCCCCTAACTAAAGGACCCAAGGGACAAAACCCCATAGAAAGGTAGTGAAAAGCATCCACTACAACAAAAGCTAACGTGCGGCACATGGTGGCTTACGCACACAAGGAACAAAACCTTGCAACAAATGGCACTAAAAATCCATTCACTGTGTAAAAAAACAAAACCCTGTAAATTAACCCTCATGTAAGGGTGCACTGACGCAAAGTATAGACATGGGACAAAAACCCATTCCTAGAGTGAAAGGGAACAGACCCCTTAAGCCAACCCTCATGTAAGGGTAACATGGCTTACAGCAAAGAAAAAGGACTATAACCCATCCCTGCGTGAACTGTAAACAAATGTGAAAGGGAAACAAAACCCTCAGCCCAACCCTCCTGTAAGGGTACTGTGTTATAAAGTGAGGATATGGGACTAAAACTTGCAACAAAATTGAACGTGCGGCACATGGTGGCTTGCGCACACAAGGAAAAACACCTTGCAACAAAAAACAAAGTCCTAAAGTCAACCCCCTTGTAGGGGCACAAAGGCATCTAATGTAGATATGGAAACAGTACCCATAAACCTACCCCCGTGTAGGGGTCAGTAAATGTGAAGTAAATGAAGCGTACATTAAGGTTGACAAGCAATGCTAAGACTTTGACTTATGTAATTAAACACACCTGTAACTAAAATTTGATGAAGCATGTGAGCAATGTCTCACAAATGAGTCCGAATGACAGTCAATGCTTGGAAACTGGCAAAAAGGAACACTGTCAGCAAGTAAAAGACAGATTGATGAAAAATGTGAGCGATGTCTCACAAATGAGTCTGATGACAGTCAATGCTTAGAAACTGGCATAAAAGTAACACTGTCAGCAAGTAAAAGACAGCACATGTCGCAGCATTGACAAAAATACACAATCAAAGGTCACTGCCAAAACAATTCCATCAGTAAGAGCAGTGTAATGCACAGTACAAGTCCCCGGGGACGTGTGTCGCCAGGAAGAATAAGTATCTGTCGCTCAAGTGTGCACATGAGTACTGTCAAAGTCATGCGCAATGTAAGAAATACCTGCAAACATCCGGTGCTCCACAAAGCAAATAACAGAGAAGCTCGAAGAGATGAAGTGCAGAAAATCTGCACACAGCGACGTTCCAGGTCAATATCAAACTTTCAATAAACTTTATCGACAACACGAACGTGGTTGGCACACTTAAAAGAAACATTGAATCTCTGCAGGTTTCAATTCAAAATGGTGGCACGCTATCACGCATGCACCGGGTGGCTCACAGCATGTGCGTGCGCCCAACGTTGCTGCACAGAGAGGTAGGAACGTCACAGGAACAAGGAAGGCAGGATCGTCATGGAAGAAAACCACAAGATCCACGTGCAGGTAAGAGCGCGCTCAGCTTGTGACTCGCGCCTCAGTTTTTTTAAATCACAATGATAGCGGTTTAACTGGCACTGTTGCTCAAGACACACCAACAATAAAAGACGAAAAATGTCTCACCCGTTCAGTTTTCCACAGTTAGGGAAAACACACCTTGGAGCTTATAGAAGCTTTCAAAAGTCCATGAATATCAGGGTGTGACCCTTCATGCGTGTTTCTGTGAAAGTCGCAGTGTGTGGGGACTTCCGCTCCAGTGCAGATACATATGAGGTTGTAGACACAAAGACTCTCCAGGTGCATTTTGCCACACGCAAATACATTGTGCCGGCACTTCCCTTGGAGGTACTTTCCCTGTAGCCAAACGTAACAAACCAACGCCGCCAAGTCCCAAAGTGTAGCAAGAACACACCGCACATGCATGTCCCATCCAAGGCACACATCTGATGAGGATGCAGTTTGGCACGGAGGATACCACTCAGCGCAGCATCCATGAAATAAGAGTACCTGTGTAGACTGTAATAAATGAAGTGGCTAACTTCCCTTGAAGGCGCAACTCATGTAGATGTGGTCATATGAAACAGAGTGTCAAAGCCAAACAATGGAGAAAATCACACCGCTCCTGTGTGGCCAAGTGAATCTCGATGTGTGGAAAGTCCATTCAATGTGAGTCCACAGGTAGAAAGACAAAAAGAAGAGGCTTACCCTCCATGAAAGCGCAGTACGTGTAGATCTGGTCACCTGAAAGCGAGTAGAGCACGCTTGGGTTGGGGCTGTCCGATGTAATGGACACTGGTGGGGCTGCAAGGCGTGCTGTTCCATTTTCCTTCGTTTTCTTCGTGGCTTCATATGTTTCTGTGTGGCCTCTTGTGATCCAGACTTGGTGTGAACATTTCCTTGTGTTGTTTGACGCGTCTCCCCAACATGTTGACAATTTGTAGCTGTCATCTTGAGCTTCTTTCACTATCCCATCCTCGTCGCCAAAATAAATGTATGAATGTTGTCCACACTGGTAGATGTTGTTCAGGTAGGTTTATTCAAGTAGATAAACATGTAGCTTAGATCCTGTAGAGCAGCCCCACCAGGAGCAGCCTGCTTGCTGCTCAGCCCTTCCACCAACTGTCACCACTCATACCCAGTCACTCAAGCATTCCACTCATGGCCCACACACCAACATTCCACACAGAACACTCACACTGGCTGAGCAGCTAGGAACAAGATAACACAGTACATAATAACACAACATGAAGATACTACACATGCGCACTTTGAAAAGTGCACAGGCAGCCAGCCCCCCCTCCCCCCTTCTACTACCACGCAACAAGCCCTGCCCCATCCTGACACTCTGTTTGGAATGAGGAGGATGAAAAAATTGTATTAAATGAACTTTATTACCATTTTTTTTTTCATCTCTGGAACTTTTTTGGGGCATTTTGGACTTGGTTAGTGGGCCAACGCTTCTCTGCTGAAATGTGGGAGCCGTCGCTGCCTGAGGGCCGGTACTTTCCTTTCGGCTTTGCTAAAAAACCCACACACAGTACTCCAAAGTTCTCTATCCGAGGGCACTGTCATTCCTGTGTCTCCCCCACTGTACCCCACTGTCCTTTCAGCCCTCCTTAACCCCCCCCCCTCTCATTATGTTCTAGTTCTGTCACCCTTTTGGGCCTGTTACCCTCAAAAAGCCCCTGTGGCTCCGGGTCCTGCCTACTCCTCCTTTAAAGTTGTACTACACTAAATGATGCTCCCCGGCCCACTATACTTTCCCCTGGGGCCCGCTGTACTCTCACCGGGGTCCCGTTGTACTCTCCCCGGGGGCCCGCTGTACTCTCACCAGAACTCCGCTGTACTCTCCCCGTAGCCCCGCTGTACTCTCCCCGGAGCCCCGTGTCCTGTTTCCTGGGTCCTGAGTTCACCTCTCCATGACTTGCATCGCACAGTGGACCAACTCCCCTTCCTCCCACCTGGATCCTGCTGCCCCCCCCCGCGATCCCCAGCCCCCCCTCCCCCCCCGAGATCCCCTGCACCCGCGATCCCCCGCCTCCCCTATGGACCACGTAGGCCTCTTGATCTAGGCCCCGCTGGCTTCTTCCCTGGGTAATGCGGTCTTCTCCGTCTGTGCCACATTGTCCACACTTCCTGTGCCCCTGTCCAACCTACCTCCTCATGCCGGCCTTCACTCGGACCTGCTGGTGTCTTCTCTCTGATGCGTAATTTAAGAAACACATCTCAGTTTATATAGATGCCACGGACAGCACGGCTGAACAATCGGTAACTAGTAAAAACCGGAGCAGAAGGGGAAAATCCGTGCTCTGGGTTAAAATGGCTTTGCAGATGTGTGCCTGGAGGCCAGTAAATTAGGTCCTTATCTTAAGCACACAGTTTCAGGAAAATGGGAAGTTTTGGCGCTACATTAAGGGCATTTCTAATCTCTTTCAAGAAAAGTCATCGATATCCATTTCAAAGAGACTTTGGGTCCATTTGTTATCACAAAGATTGTTATGATAATATTTATAATGTACTATGACCAACAAAAATGACTCTCGGCTCTATGGACAGGGCTGGGGCTGACAGAAAAAGGCTAATGAGATTAAAAAATAGGTGTAGCGGGTATTATCAGATGTACGGGGCACCCTCTAACCTTCACGGCATGGTGTGCAGGCGACTGGCAAGGATGTGCAGCTCGCTGGATTGCCAAATGACTCTACATATGGGGCAGTGCACCATGTTTCTAGTCCTGAGATTTCATTTAACAAATCAAAGCTTTGTTTGCAGTCTAGTCGTTTGCTTTAATTGACCAATTGGACTAATGCACCTCCTGTAAACGGAAAGCACATGACTGTAGCGATGTGGCAACCGTGACAGCTCACCCGCCTTCTCTACGTAGTCTGGCAGAGGCTAGTCCCGCCATGGTTGAAAGCCAGGTACAGAAAGTACTTGCTTGCATAAGAACACACTTAGTTTCTTGTTTGACTTCAAATGTTTGCTCCTGCAGAAATCAAAAGATGAATCGTATCCTCGCCCCCTATATGCCTATATTTGGTACCCAATGTTTTTACTTCACAGGCCATGCTTTAGTGGCATGCCTCGATTGGCCGTATGAACAGAGCGTGTGTTAGTTTTATGAATGTACTCTTGGCCGGATCCCTGTGCACAGACATGACTTCAGATCTTTGATCTTAAAGTAAGAGTGCCTGGCAAAGGTTCACGAGGACGGGATCCATGTCAGATTTTCAGGATAAACAGGGGCTATGTTACTGAGTTCTCTGTATGTTCCTTAAATATCCTGTGGTGCTTTTCTAGCCCTTGAAGAGGTCCTAAGGGGCTTTCTGGTTAGTCAAGTAAGTAGCTACTCAAGTTGTAGTGCATGGTTGGAGCAGGTTGATGGTTGAAGTGACATCAAGAAGTGGTGTGTTATGGTGTTGTGCCGAAGACTCGCAGATTGTGATCCAGGTTTGGCGTGGTTGTAGATGAGGGACTAGAATATGAACAGTGCGAGGTATAGCTTTGCATGCTGTCTATACTAATCGTTACAAATAGTAGTCCGAGTCACTTGATGTGTAACTTCCTGCTTTCTGGTTTACCGTTGCATGCTTTTATTAGTTCTAAGTTATTGAAATTGATCTCTTTGAGGGCTTGTTCCAAAGCATGCAAGTCTGTAGGGCGCAAGAGTGCCCACCCATGCTCTTTTTTAAAAATTGAAAATACCTATTCTTGATCTGAGGTTTATCCTTTTGCACTACATTTTGATTTTAAATTTTAATAAGATTCGTTCCGCCACATGGACTCATGTGGGTGTGTGCAGAGGGCTTTGAAAGTGATTTTTCTTGCGACTGATAAACAGTGTAGGTCTTGCAGGCCCAGGGTAATGTGATTTCGCCGGCTCAGGTTTAGGACTTGTGTCTTGGTGATTATGTGTCAAGGGTGTCTGACATGGAGCCCATTGGCATTATCTAGATATGACCACACAAGAGCTACTGTTGGCCTGCATCTTGTGTTATAGCCATAAAAATGGCAGATAAGTTGTGATGTTATCATTGTGAAATTTTGGCACAGATCCTTCCGTCCTTGCCCTGAGATTGGCACCCTACCATCAAGTAAGTGCAACAGGGGGTGGATTACCTGTCTGTTTTATTCACTTTAATTATCCTTCGATCCAGAAGGAAAGTATTATTGGAGGCGGTGTGCTGTATTAGTTGAGATAGGATACAATCACCGTGAGCCCTACCTCCCTGATCAATGTTTCGTGACGAAATGTGTGCTAAGAATATGAGGAATACTTTCAAAGAACAATCTGTAAGCAGGCTAGTCGGCATCAGGCAAGCTTCACAGGCTTTCAGGCACTTTCTTGTTCATATGGTTCCCAGGATGCTTGTTTCCGGTCCAGGGGGAACCTGGTCTGGCAGTTCGGGCTGGACTGTTCCCATGGGGAACAGGGTCAACACTGATTTGCATATGGCTGGGTTTAAACTAGAATGGCATGGGGAGCAAGAAATCAATGGATTTAGGCCCAGATCTCTGTCCTGGAGTGAATGTTTGACATTGATCAGCATTCTGTCCATTAATTGTTCTTTTTGCATTTGTCACCCCGAGTGGGACGGGTATGCCCAGACGTGGGTCCCGTGCTCTCCATGCCACTGGAGAAAAGCTACCCTGGCTGATGAGGGGTGATGCCCCGAAGCCAGTCCCATGATGCTTCTTTCCAGTCCAGGGAGGGCCTGGCCTGGCAGTTTAGGCTAAACTGTTCCCGTGGGGAACAGGGTCAAGACTGATTTGCATATGGCGGGGTTTAAACTGGAATGGCATGGGGAGTAAGAAAACAATGGATTTAGGCCCAGATCTTTGTACTCGGGTGAATGTTTGACATTGATCAGCATTCTGTCCATTAATTGTTCTTTTTGCATTTGTAACCCCGAGTGGGACGGGTATGCCCAGACGTGGGTCTCGTGCTCTCCATGCCACATGAGTCAAGCTATCCTGGCTGATGAGGGGTGAAACCCCGAAACCGGTCCTAGGATGCTTGTTTCCAGTCCAGGGAGGAACTAGCCTGGCAGTTTGGGCTGGACTGTTCCCATGGGGAACAGGGTCAAGACTGATTTGCATATGGCTGGGTTTAAACTGGAATGGCATGGAGAGCACAAAAACAATGGACTTGGGCCCAGATCTCTGTACTGGGGAGAACGTTTGACATTGATCAGCATTCTGTCCATCAATTGTTCTTTTTGCATTTGTTCAGATGGTAGGCCGTGACTTCATCACGCTCTGGAGCACTCTTCTGCAGTAAGTGTTTAGTGCACTGATCCGCGCTAGCTCTGGTGGAACCAGGACTATCCTGGTGTGTGCTATTTTTCGGCGTGATGGGACCAGGATGGGCCCGTAGTGACCAGTAGAATGCATATAGGCACCGCTGCAGCATCTGCGCTCCCACACAGCCTAGTGTGGTTCCTGCTCACACTGACATTTAGATAGTGTGACTCTGAGGAAGTACCGCACACTCAGAGCCTTTGTCATGGATCACCAATGACTCTCTCTATTCACACCTATCTTACGTACAGAAACAGTACACTCTGACCTGCCCCGAGTCTGCTATTGTAGGGGATACAACCTTGTACTGCCACGGGGCACTTCATGATATTAATCAATATTTGTTTCTACCTGATTTGATATACGCATGCGCAGTGAATACTAAATAGGAGGCTAGTGGAGGGTTTTCAAGTTGCCTTATTCTAATGTTTTATAGAAACAGTAATAATTGCACCGTTGTTTTCTACTTTGCATGTTTTCTGCAGCCATAATTTGAATAGTAGTATGCAGGAAATGGATGTGTGCATTGTTTTTGCATGGTTCACCATTCTAAGTGCGATAAATGGGAGACTGGGGCAATTAGTTAGAAATATATGTTTCCTACAGAGAAGTGCTGTGCCTATCCCATTTAAGAGATCAATTTCCTGTACCACTTCTGGTAATGCCTAAGTATTAGTACTTTAATCCTGCTGAGAGTTGTTGGAAGTGTTGTTTGCAAGTATGGCAGGCCTGCTGAGAAGCACCAGCTCACATCATTTAGTGTGGCAGCCCTGCTGAGAAGTACTCGTACTGCCCATTACTAGCGTGGCAGCCCTGCTGAGAAGAACTCGTATTTCCCCATTACGAGCGTGGCAGCCCTGCTGAGAAATACTTGTGCTTCCCCATTACTAGTGTGGCAGCCCTGCTGAGAAGTACTTGTGCTGCCTATTACTAGCGTGGCAGCCCTGCTGAGGAGTACTCGTATTGTCCATTACTAGCGTGGCTGCCCTGCTGAGAAATACTCGTGCTTCCCCATTACTAGTGTGGCAGCCCTGCTGAGAAGTACTCATACTTCCCCCATTACTAGTGTGGCAGCCCTGCTGAGAAGTACTCGTACTTCCCCATTACTCGTGTGGCAGCCCTGCTGAGAAGTAATCGTACTTTCCCATTACTAGCGTGGCAGCCCTGCTGAGAAGTACTCGTACTTCCCATTACTAGCGTGGCAGTCCTGCTGAGAAGTACTCGTACTTCCCATTACTAGCGTGGCAGTCCTGCTGAGAAGTACTCGTACTTCCCATTACTAGCGTGGCAGCCCTGTTGTGAAGTACTCATACTTCCCATTACTAGCGTGGCAGCCCTGCTGTGAAGTACTCATACTTCCCATTACTAGCGTGGCAGCCCTGCTGTGAAGTACTCATACTTCCCATTACTAGCGTGGCAGCCCTGCTGAGAAGTACTCGTACTGCCCATTACTAGCGTGGCAGCCCTGCTGAGAAGTACTCGTACTTCCCCATTACTAGTGTGGTAGCTCTGCCGAGAAGTACTCGCACTTCCCATTACTAGCGTGGCAGCCCTGCTGAGAAGTACTCTTACTGCCCATTTCTAGTGTGGCAGCCCTGCTGAGAAGTACTCGTACTTTCCACTACTAGTGTGGCAGCCCTGCTGAGAAGTACTTGTGCTTCCCATTACTAGCGTGGCAGCCCTTCTGAGAAGTATTCGTACTTCCCATTACTAGCATGGCAGTCCTGCTGAGAAGTAATCGTACTTCCCATTACTAGCATGGCAGCCCTGCTGAGAAGTACTCATACTTTCCATTACTAGCGGAGCAGCCCTGCTGAGAAGTACTCCTACTTCCCATTACTAGCGTGGCAGCCCTGCTGTGAAGTACTCGTACTTCCCATTACCAGCGTGGCAGCCCTGCTGAGAAGTACTTGTGCGGCCCATTACTAGCATGGCAGCCCTGCTGAGCAGTACTCTTACTGCCCATTACTAGTGTGCCAGTCCTCGTGAGTAGTACTTATACTTTCCATACTAGTGTGGCAGCCCTGCTGAGAAGTACTCTGACTTCCCATTACTAGCGTGGCAGCCCTGCTGAGAAGTACTCGTACTTTCCACTACTAGTCTGGCAGCGCTGCTGAGAAGTACTTTTACTGCCCATTACTAGTGTGGCAGCCCTGCTGAGAAGTACTCGTACTTCCCATTACTAGCATGGCAGCCCTGCTTAGAAGTACTCATACTTCCCATTACTAGTGTGGCAGCCCTGCTGAGAGGTACTTGTACTTTCCACTACTTGTGAGGCAGCCCTGCTGAGAAGTACTTTTACTGCACATTACTAATGTTTCAGCCCTGCTGAGAAGTACTCGTACTGCCCATTACTAGTGTGGCAGTCCTGCTGAGTAGTACTTATACTTTCCATACTAGTGTGGCAGCCCTGCTGAGAAGTACTCGTACTTTCCACTACTAGTCTGGCAGCGCTGCTGAGAAGTACTTTTACTGCCCATTACTAGTGTGGCAGCCCTGCTGAGAAGTACTCGTACTTCCCATTACTAGCATGGCAGCCCTGCTTAGAAGTACTCATACTTCCCATTACTAGTGTGGCAGCCCTGCTGAGAGGTACTTGTACTTTCCACTACTTGTGAGGCAGCCCTGCTGAGAAGTACTTTTACTGCACATTACTAATGTTTCAGCCCTGCTGAGAAGTACTCGTACTGCCCACTACTAGTGTGGCAGCCCTGCTGAGAAGTACTCGTACTGCTCACTACTAGTGTGGCAGCCCTGCTGAGAAGTACTCGTACTTCCCATTACTAGTGTGGCAGCCCTGCTGAGAAGTACTCGTACTGCTCACTACTAGTGTGGCAGCCCTGCTGAGAAGTACTCGTACTTCCCATTACTAGTGTGGTAGAACTGCTGAGAAGTACTCGTACTTCCCATTACTAGTGTGACAGCCTTGCTGAGAAGTACTCGTACTGCTCACTACTAGTGTGGCAGCCCTGCAGAGACATACTCGTACTTCCATTACTAGTGTGGCAGCCCTGCTGAGAAGTACTCTTGCTTCCCATTACTAGTGTTGCAGCTCTGCTGAGAAGTACTTGTACTTCCCATTACTAGGGTGCCCTGCTGAGAAGTACTCGTACTTCCCATTACTAGTGTGACAGCCTTGCTGAGAAGTACTCGTACTGCCCATTACTAGCGTGGCAGCCCTGCTGAGAAGTAATCGTACTTCCCATTACTAATGTGGCAGTCCTGCTGAGATGTGGTGCTTCTGACCACTACTGGTGCAACAGCCCTGCTGAGAAGTGTTGGTACTGCGCATTACTAGTGTGGCAGCCCTGCTGAGAAGTACTCGTACTGCCCATTGCTAATTTGCCAGCCCTGCTGAGAAGTACTTGTACTGCGCATTATTAGCATTTGTGCTAGCCACTACTAATGCAGCAGTCCTGCTGAGAAGTACTGCTACTGACCACTACTGGTGGGGCAGCCCTGCTGACAAGTACTCGTACTGCCCATTACTAATGTGGCAGTCCTGCTGAGAAGTACTGCTACTGACCACTACTGGTGGGCAGTAGCGGTCCGTGATAGGAGTGCCGGCCGGGCGGTGACGTGGGGTGGGGGAGGGGCAGGATGGGGGTAGTAAACCACGGATTACGGCCGAATACAGGTAAGTAAACATTTAAATAAATAAAACGAATTTCGTTGTGAGCGCTGCATCGCCACAACGAATGCCAAACACGTAGAGCCCTCCCCCGCCCCACGTCACCGCCCGGCCGGCACTCCTACCATGGACCGCTACTGCTGGTGGGGCAGCCCTGGTGACACGTACTTGTATTTCCCGTTACTGGTATGGCAGTCCTACTGAGAAGTACTGGTACTGCCAGTTACTAGTGTGGCAGCCCACCTGAGAAGTACTGGTTCTGTAATTTAGAAGTATACTAGCCTTTGTACACCGTAATATTACTGTCAAATACAAGTATAGCAGCCCTGGTGAGAAGTGTCAGTACTGTCCATTACAAACACAGCACCAAGCTGAGTAGGGCTGGTGCAGTTCCACACATACTACCGTAGCTCTGCTGAGATGTGGTGGGTGGTGCAGTTCATTCATAGTACAGCATGCAGAGTGCTTATGAGTAATGCTGGTACTGTAACATCAGAAGTACGGTGGACCTGCAACAGTACCAATCTGTTGAGGGCATGATGGGTACTTCCCGCCTCTGCACACTAGTTGCTGGCTCAGTCACCGGTGGCCTATCAGCTGTTTGTCACCCGGATGTAGAAACCTCTCTCGCCACCCGTGTCCCCAGCGCCGCTTATGACCGCCTCCCTCTGCAAGGGGTTTTGCCAGAGTAAGTGCTTCCATTTCCAGCACTTCTTAGTTCCCTTGACCCCACTGCCCCCACCACAAATTCTGAAACAAAACAACGATCTTGGCGCTAGGAAAAGAAAGCCCTGCATTTATCCTTTACTGACCACTGACTGGACGTGCAAGGACCGTGAAATAAAAAAAAATACGGGTAAATCCGTAGCGGCCCCGTGATCTGTTTCTTTAACAATAAAAAAATAGCCCTTGTCGGGGCCCTTCCGCGCAGGCTGTCCGGCGGAAGCAGACCACAGCGGCTGCGAGTGTAAACACTCTCCATCAGATGGCGCAGTTTGACAGCACCGATCCGTGCCAGGGCATGGCGAGGGAGGGGTTTGTGCCAGCTGGGTTCCAGGAACCGGCCCAGCGATTAACCAGCAACATTTAGTCCTTGGGAGCAGGAAGGGGAGGATGAATTATCCAGCTAGCAAAGTCAAAGTTGTTGCTTTGAGGGTAAACGAGCAGTAACGGGCTCCCTGTTGTTTACATTTAGAGAGTTTCTGGGCGGACACACGGGTTAGGCTTGGACCCTACTCTGAGGGGCTCCACATTTTCTCTTAGAAATGCCTATTTTTAGCTCAGATTTTTTGCGAAGCAAATACGCAGAATGTTGTCATTCCCGAAATGCAGTTTTGCTTTAATTGCGGCTTTGTCTCTTAGGTTTTTTTAAATATTCTTTTTAATCATAGGTGCTTCATCGTTACCTTGGGCCTGTCATTGTGAGCTAGGTAACGTGCTTTGAGTTCAGGACCCAACTTCAGAGGTTTCTGCTCCTATATAATTTAAGTGCACTGGGTCAGGATGACACTCTGAGGTCCAGTCCAGTGGTTACTGATGGCAGGGTGCCACTGGGGAGGAGGTGGCATACTGGCAGAGGTCATCGGAGTTGTGCTAAGGGTTTAGGTTGCACCCTGCTGTCTTCTTTCCTCCTCTCTCTCACTCTGTACGATTCTCAGAGCTGCGAGGGCCAGTGCTGCCTTGGCAAAAGCTCACCGTGTCCTGCTCAACAGGCAGGCGGCAGGCCTTGGGAGGGGCGCACCCCTTTGCCCTGTGTGGAGTTGAAGGTGGACGCTTCATGCCGAACCCATACACAGTCAAAACTTCCTTGTTCAGAATACTGACACCCCATTGATTAAGAAGTGAAAAATTCCCTGATAAGGTTTCAGCATGTTACTGATGTGAAACACAGGGCTTTAAGTGGGCCGGGTCCTGCCGGTGCTCCGCTTAAAAGCAGGTGTTGAGACGGGTCCCTATCGGGCTCTCCATTTTTGTCATCACCCTCAGGGTGAATTTTTTTTTTTTTAACTCTGCAGCAGTACCACTGCTCAAAACCTTTGATGTAACTTTGAAGAGACTCTTTATAGTTCTTTCACAGTCTCATCATTTCAGCACTGAAGCATTTTCAATATTATACTCAACGAAGCCATAGTTGTTGCTTATTTATCTTATGCAACTAACTCTCATTGACTAAGCCAATAGCCCTGGCTTGTTGTAGGTATAATGTTACTTGTTGTATCATATATCTGGATGAAGTGACAGAACCAGCAAAATACCAGGCTAAGCACAGATTTTTAGGTTAGGTGTTTTTAAGCGATGCTCTTAAATGCATCGGCCACACCCCTTTGAGAGAACCCCAATTTTTTCATCCCACTTAAAGCCCTGGTGAAACCACCACTGATGAGCAGCACCAACCAACAAAAATCCCATTAGCTGGTCTAGCATAGATGCTTGTGTGCTGTTTATCAGTAGGAGCCTAATCAAGGGCTTTACCTCTAAATACTCATCCCAACACGGAATTTACAAGGGGTGAAGCTGACCCAGTCTTTGACAGTATTGTTGACCCAGAATCCATATCACTTCGTCTGTGCCTATAGCGCCTTGTATCTCTAGTTTGATAAGCCTTGAAAAAGCAGGGGTTCGGCTTGCGAAACACGTGTCGGCTGCATCACCATTGTTGTAACGTTTGGGCAGAAATTAACTGAATTCATGTGCCAAAGAAACTACTCAGTTTTTATCTGAATGAACTAAGCATAAATATAGCTTGTTGGACCTATAAGGTGTCCAAATAAAAAGACTTCTTAGACTTGTAATTTCAAGTTTGAGTTAATCTTACTTCAAGAGATTTAAATGCCGATACATTTTGAGTGCTCCAGATATAGGTTTTTTTAATAGACCCGTCAGAATATTCATCTGAAACATGCATTTCAAGTACAATAATTCTAGCCATACAGTATCCAAAACATGATGATATACAGCCAGCGCAGTCTTGCAAAGGCATGAAGAGCTGTCTGAGGGTGCAGCAAGGTCAAGGGTTTATTTCAGAGAACATCAGCTGCCCCTTGTGGGCTAGAATCAAAGCCAGACCAGGGCTTCGATAGAGCATATGTGCGGACAGTTGGTGCTGCAGCTGGGAATGAACATAGGGCCAAGGAGCTGAATGAAGACCGCAAAAACTGACAGTCGTTAACAAAAAAATGACCAGCCCTCTTTCTTATACTGGATCGTGCTGAAAGAATAGTTTAGAGACACCCCTAAATGTACCATAGTACAACTGGTTGCACACAGCAGTTCAGGGACAACAGCTAGATGACGATTAGGCCTTCACCAACAGCCTTAGTGTTTTACAAACTGTTTCTGGCTTATTTTGTGTATAAATTCTTTTTCTTCCGAGACAAGTTGAAAACGATCAAAACCAGGTTGGAAAGATGAATTAGGTAGCCTATTTCAAACGTGCTTGGATGAACTGTTCTCAGGGCAGAGCAGTGCTTAGTCGGGCATAATGTTAATAATAATAATAATTATTATTATTAGTGCACAGGTCAGAGCTTTTTTTCTGAGTTCTTAGCTGGAGCTGCTGAACAGCTGACTAGTCTTGATTCCACCTCGTGCATTCATCTATCTTTATCTCATTCTTGTAGATTCCTTTTCACCCTGCTTTCTTCCTTTGTCGCTGATTTTCTAACAGTTTCACTCTTCTTCAGCTGGTGTTTAGGTGGTGTTCGTACTCAGTCGCGGCTCGCAATACTCGTGGGTGGCGGGGACAGGGTGGGGGGTCACATGGGGGGGGTTAAAAGAAAAAAAAAAAACAACTTACCTGACCGGGTCTTGCGCCGCCTCTCCTGGGCCGGGTCCCACGCTTGGCGTTTTCCTGAACAGGAACAGGCATGCTTTCTCCCCTCTCGTAAGCCAATCACAACGCTGCAATGGCAGCGTTGTGATTGGTGCGGACAGCGCCCAGCCGGGCGCCTGTAGGGAGGCCATTTTCTCTATGTAGGCTGCATGCAGCCTACATAGAGAAAATGTAGAGTGCGCATGACTGGTTTGGTCGGCCGCAGAGGGCCGACCAAACAGTCAGGGTACTCAGAGTGGTGCAAGCCACTACTCCCTGACCCGCCCGCCCCCAACCAGGCATACCCTGCCTTCTGCTTTCTCGCAGTGCGAGAAGCAGAAACATAAAATGGTATTTAAAATACCATTTTATGTTTCTGCTTCTCGCACTGCGAGAAAGCAGTGGAGCGACGCTCCTCCGTCCTAAAGGAGGAGCCACCCCTGTTCGTACTAGAACTACCACTCTCAGCTTGTACTCCAAATACTGAAGTTGCTAGCCTCGATTGGAACATGCCAGTCAAGTTCATAAAAACATACACTCACACATAAACATACACCAAATTTGGGCTACATTGAAATCATGCTCTGCTTTATCTGTTGGCCTTCGGGCAGTCGTGGGCTGCTTGAAATATATGCGCAATGTATTCTGGTTTATCTCAAGTCCTTTGATTCTACTGAATTCCAAATTTGATAACTAAGTAACGTGTTTGTGTTAATTTAACTCTCAATCGGTAGCGAGGCAGAGCAGTCAAAGTTTACTCTAGAAGGTTTGTATGAAGTTTGGAGCTCAAATAAAGTATGACAAAGTAATATCTTGAAGAAAACTCAGTATCTTGAGAGATCTGTATCCTATTTAAAAGGGATAGCTCTTTATTTACTCGTATGAAAACTATGTTAAATTGATCATATTCAACGGTTCTTGTTCCTTCTGTGGCAGTAATATTACTCCAAACAGTTTAATAGCACTTGCAGGATAGGGTCATACGCTTCAAATAACATTAATGTCCAACAACAGTGTAAGTCTGTGGGTGAAGATTGGTGGTTCTTGGCTTTCTTCTCAAGCTGTTGGGTCTCCTCGGTTCATTTACCAATGCTGTGTTTAAGGGACGACGGTGTGAGGCAGGATGCTACAAAGTTACCAAGTGTGGTCTTCTGCTGTGTTGATGATCTTCATGCAAGTAGGTGCAACTTGGTGGTTCTGAGCCAGTTGCTCAGAATCTGCACAATATTTTCCTAAGCTCCTAAAATGTACAAACAACCAAAAATCCACACACAAATTATGCAGAATGAATGATGAACAAAATTTCAACTACACCTAATTAGTTAGGAGGGTGTTTAGTGCAGTGCTACACTAGCGCATCTTCACAAAATTGACTAAACACATCTTACTGCATTGGGAAAGGAAATCTTGGATATGATCAATTCTTTCTTGGAATCAAATGGACATAATACAAACATCTTTCTGCATTTGTAAACACTTTACTTATGCAATTAATGTTAAGTACCCACCAAACTTGCACCTATGCTTTGAGACTTTCTTAGTAGAGGTTTGTTTTTGTTGATTGCAGGCAATTTCTTTGATTTTTAATAGTTATGTGGCGCCGACTGCTACAGCGTGAAAGAGAACAAATGTAAACTGAGCGGCAAGATGATGAGGTTTGAATGGTCTCCAAGAGCTAGAAACTGAATGTGTAATCGGAGTTGTGAAATCCATGTTTTGTGATGGCATAAACATTACTGTGAGTCTACATCAATATTTAGGAATCATGGCTCCTTCTTTCTACTAAGGAAGAGCTCACCACATGCTCTGTAGTCTCAAGCCTTCTGTTCACTTTACTTAAGAAACAGCATTTGTCCAGTGCAGTCTGTTTCTGAACAAGGCCAAATTGGATATATTCAGATTCAGGCTGAATGTGTTTTGTGTACATTTGAGGATCTGCGCAGTTACTATAAGGCCAGGGTGGAGACAACAACGAAGAAACTGAAGACTTTCCTGGTGGCTGGGGAGGCTGCTTTCAGTGCTGCAGGGGCTGTCTGTCCAGCCTGTTGTAAGGCTGTAAATCAGATTACCCGTATGTCCCCAGATTTAGACCTAGAATAACTTAAATGTTTTTATGTTTGAATTTGAGATTAAATATCTCTTAAACTTTCCTATTTGCATGACCTTCTCTTGCACTTCTTCCAAAAGTGTTCTGTTAGATTTGTCTACTCTTTACTGTTGTTACTTGCATCCAATTTGATTAATATTTCATTTGATGTTGACATTACAACAAAATGGCTACAGGCCTTGGTTGACCGGTCGGCTCAAAGAAGATCTAGTGATAGAAAAGACGAGTGCAAATTGGACTGAATGGGGAATTTAACATTTGTACTTTTGTACAGAGCTATTAGTCAAATTAAATGCAATCTTGATATCGGCCAAATATCTCCAATACATTTTACTATTGGAGTTGTGAAGAGACCAAAGATTTTTGGCACCTTCCGGGAGATGTAACTCACAAGAGTGTACTAGTTTGGAAACTCCCTCAAATCTCTCAGAGACCATCCATCCATCCATCCATTTATCCATCCATCTCTTGACATGTCAAAGACAGCCACAGTTATATATTTGCATGCTTTTATCCTAACCCATAAAAGATGCATGGCTGTTCTAGTAAAACATTAGTATAAGCAAGCATTATACATTTTAACAGGAAATACTGCACATTTAGTCACAGGCTAAAAAGAGCCTACATTTGAGTTTCTTAAATTCTGCTAGAAATATAAAACGTCCAATCACCTCATACCATTCCTTAGCTCAACAGTGATTAACCACCACCCCTGCCCTAGAACTGCCACAGTTTCCCCTGGAATGGTCAAAAAATTCATCTGAAGGACTGGAACCCAGGGTTTTTTATATATTGTTTCCTTCTAGTAAAGACAATTATCCTTCTCACTTTCCTCACAGGACATCAGGCCACTGCATGAGAAGTTATGCTTGCGTGGGCAGCAAGAAAAATGGTGCAAGGACTGTATATGTTGCAAAGCAAAGTTGCAGACTTTCTCAGTATAATGGTGAATACAGACTGTGGCAAATGTTAATGAGATTAACTTACATTCATAAAAGCAATTCAAAGACATCATGAATCAACAAAAAGATTCACAGTGCAATTCAATACAAAACCATTTCATGTTACCCCACCAGGTGAGCAGCGGTCGCGGTTAATTAATAAATGGTTAATTAATAAATGGTAACAACTCATGACAAAGGAAGCCAGAACGCCCCAAAATATTACTTTACAAACCTGAAGACAGTGATTTTTTTTTTTAAAGATCTGTTTTATTGGCATTTAGAAAACAAAGTAACATTTCTACATTCTATATATTTTCATATCTGCAGCAATGATGTTATCGCAAACTTAGTTTCCATCATTCTCTCTTACTATCTCATTATTTATGCACTTCTGAACCGAGTTATCAGCTCTCTACGTCATTAATATCATGGTTATTTTGTCCAACGTGCTCATTGCTTTTAGCTTCACGTTAATGATACATAGACCCTTCGCTATGGCAGCGAGCATAAAGGTGAATGGCTAGGTTTGTTATCAACACTAAACATCACATGTATATACAATTTAGAGCGCATATGTGACTGCCATACAATAATTCAGAAAATAAAGAAGAGATAAAGAAAAATCAAAAGTAACAGAAAATAAAATAAAAGGGAAAACTAACTCGGCGCATCCACAAACTTAGTGCGCAACTAACAACTACACGCATGCCAGGGTTTGTCAGTTATCTCCATGAACAAGGGCCAGGTGATTAGTGCTACTAGTGGGTCGGGGGGCCTCCAGAGGGGGGGGGGAGGAAGAGGGGAATACCAAGAGAGCCCACTATAATTAAGGGCAGGGATCAGCAACAGACGGATCCAGAGAGGCATCTTAGTAGCGTCTTGATATAGATAGGGGGGCTAACCCAGTCCGCTTTCCCGGGGCTCAATCTCGCCCAAGCTCCATGCTCGTCAGTCATTAGGTGTTGTGTGCCCCCCCCTGGTCCCTCAGAGTCGGTCGTGCTTGCCTGTGACTCCTGATCTGGTGTGTTGCGTGTATCCCATGTTCGCAGTATGTCCGCCCATGGCTCTGCCAAAGGTTTGCGCCTCTTCGTAATCTTATCCTCCCTGATCAGGGCCTTCTCCTCTGCTCTAGCCCAACGGGACACATTGGTTTCCCAATCTACAACCAAGGGACTCAATGGTGCCTTCCACCTAAGAGCTATTCATCTCTTAGCCAAGAGGAAAGCCAGGTCTACAAACCTGTGGCCCATTTTTTTTGGTTTTAGGTCTCGGGAAGAGGCCCAGAAGGCACACATCCGGGGAGTGTACTAACTTGTGCCCCAAGACCCTGTTGACAGTGTCTACTACCCTGTTCCAGTAATCTTTAAGCCCAGGGCATGACCATACCATATGATCAAAGTTGGCGTCGAGTAATGAGCATCTGGTGCAGGCCTGATCGTCCCTACTATATACTACATTTAGCCTGTGTGGGGTAAGATAAGTTCTATGTAGGATATTGAATTGTAGGAGCTTAAAAGCTGCATTTCTAGACACTTTTTTTGGGCCTCCCAGCTTTTGCCACTCCTCAGTCAGCTGTCTATTTAGGGTGCCCTCCCATCTTTCCTTCACTCGATGCAAAGGCCGGGTAGTCATTTCCCTTATTGCTAGGTAAAGCCATTTTACCAGGTGTCCCGCCGTACCCAAAGTTATCATTGCACGAAGGACCGCATGAGTGGCAGGTTCTACAGTGCCACCTCCCCACTGCTCAGCCAGTGCTCCCCGTATCTTATGGTAGTTTAAAAACTGTCCTTGTGGTAAGTCATGATATTCCAAAAAGTCTTCCAACGGGAGCAGCGTGCCATCTCGATAACAGTCCCCAACCGTCAACACTCCTGCTTCCTCCCAGCCCTGCAACTGGCGCTGCGTAAAAGGGGGACCCATCCCTACCTGCGGGAATCCCGTAAGAGGAATACTTGGTGTGTAAAGCGGCCTTTCTTTGGATCTCGCCGTGCATCTATCCCAGCACGCCATTGCCACTGAGAGCAAAGTCCCCATGCGTTTGATCTTCTGGCGACGGTTGAGCATTCTAGGGAGCAAGACCACTTGAGTAGTACTAACCAGCAGTGATAATGTATCAAGCCCTCTCTGCACAAGCCACCTGGTCAGCCACTGGAGCTGCGCTGCCAAATAGTAGGCTTCAAAGTCAGGAGCACTCAATCCTCCCCCCGTGAGTGGAAGTTGCAGCGTTTGCAGGGATACCCTATTGCGTCCACCATCCCATACTAAATCTCTCAATAAAGTGTCCAGTGTTTGAAACCAACTCCTAGGGATCACCACAGGTAGGTTGATGAAAAAATATAACCATCTTGGACAATGCCACCCTGGCCATTACCGGCAGTTTGAGGGAGCGCCAAAGGGAGACATTTGCCCGTAAGGCTCTCAGGGCACCACCAAGATTCCCCTCAAGGAGGTCCACCTGACGGTGGTAAACCTGTATTCCTAGGTACCGGAATGAGGTCGATGCCCACTCCAGGTCTGGCGGGAAATCCAACGGTCTGTCAAGGGCAGGGCTCAATGGGAACACATAAGTTTTCGCTTTATTTATACGTAGACCCGAGAGCTTAGCGAAATCCTCAAAAATCCGCAATACAATCGGAATCCCGCTCGATCCATTTCGCAGGCAGATCAGTACGTCGTCGGCGTATAAAGATATTATATGGTGTGTCCCGTCAAGAGCCACCCCAAGCCTCTCACTTTCCAGCCTAAATCGCTCGGCTAGTGGCTCCATAGCCAGAGCGAAGAGCAATGGCGACAGAGGACACCCCTGACGGGTTCCTCTATATATAGAATAAGGGGTAGAGACCGTAGCGCCTGTGCGCACCCGCGCTCTAGGAGCCTCATACAGAAGGCGGACCCATTGAGACCAGCCATCTCCCATCTGCATTTTCCCCATGACCGCTAGCAAGAAGTCCCATCTTAACGAATCAAAGGCCTTTTCTAGGTCTACCGCTACTACTACAGCGTCGGGATAGTCCCCCAAGTTATTATGAAACATGACATGATATAACCATCTCAAGTTATTGGATGTGGAGCGTGACGGGATGAAACCGCTTTGGTCTGTATGGACCAGCCTCTGCATCAGTGGTAGAAGCCTAGTCGCCAGTGCCTTACTTAGGATTTTAAAATCAACGTTTAACATAGACAGGGGCTGAAATTCCGTCACCTTGGCTACATCTTTCTTTGTCTTTGGTAGGGGAATCACCATTGCTTCTCTAATTGATGCTGGTAATTGCTTCTCCTGTAGCGCGGTCGCATAGACCCGTTCCAACCTTGGGGCCAAGATATCCAGGAAGGAGGAGTAAAATTCGGCCGGGAGGCCGTCTGGCCCAGGCGTTTTCCCCCGCGCCATCTCCTTGATGGCCGCTCTAATTTCCCCTGCCTTCACCGACAGTGCCAGCGTGTCTCGGGAGTCTTGGTCTAAACCCCGCAATCCTAGCTCTTCTAAGTATTCCAGTATATCCTCTCCCCGTAATTCTCCCGGTGGCCTGTAGAGTTTCTCATAGTACTCTCGAAATGAATCATTGATGTCCCTCGGGGAGCATTGTATATGCCCCTCCCTGTCACGGATACTGGGAATTGGAGTTCCCCTGCTGTCTGGTCTGATCAACCAGGCCAGCAGCCTCCCCGCTCTGCTCCCCTCCACATGTTGCCGCTCTTGGTATGTTCGGTAGCCCAAAGTCCGTAGCCTATCCCATGTAGCGTTACAGAGGCTCCTCACTTCTGTCAGTCAACCCTGCACTGCAGCCCCAACCCCATCTCTCTATCCAATGCCAAAATCTGAGCCTCTAAGGAGTCAAGTTCCCGGGCAATCTCCCGTCTAGCCCCCACTACCTGCCCTAAACATTGTCCTCAGATTACCACTTTAAAGGCATCCCATTCCATCAAATGGGAGCTAGCGGTGCCATGGTTTTCCACAAAATAGGAGGCCATGGCTTCAGAGAGGCGTTGTTTAAAGCTGTCATCTTTCCACATGGTGGGATCTAGGCGCCATAAGGGGAATGGGGCCTCTCAGGAGTAGGGGCGAATCGTACCAGCAATGGACTGTGATCTGAAAGGGATCTGCCGAGGTATTCGGCGTTGGAGAGCATCGGAGCCAGCCTGCCGGAACAAAAGAACATATCTAGTCTTGTATGTAAATCATACAGTGAAGAGTAATAAGAATATTCTCTTTTTTGCATGTTGTGCAGTCTCCAAACATCTATTAATTCCCACCCCCTGATCCAGTTCATGAGTCCCTTAGCCATAGCGGCTGCTACTGTACCTCGTACCGGGGGAGTAGATCTATCTCATCCCAGATCACATACACAATTAAAGTCGCCCCCAGGATCAGGTCATCCTGAGCCACCCTGCCCGCGTTCCAGAGAGCCGCTCTAAGAAGGAAACCTGATCTCGGTTCAATGCGTAAATGCTTCCCAACGCTATGTCCCTGCCGTTCAACTTGCTTCTAACCACGACAAATCTCCCCTCTGTATCTATAAGTTTCCGGGATACCTGGAAGGGAACCCCAGGCCTAACCCACACCAGCACCCCTCTCGCAAATGCTGAATAAGTAGTTGCAAATAACTGTCCTCGCCATTGACGTCGCAGCCTAGCCACTTCTACCTCTGTAAGGTGGGTCTCCTGCAGCAATACCACATGGGCTCCCCGCCTTCGTATGTAATTCAGGATACTGTAGCGTTTGGCGGGAGAGCCCATACCCCTAATATTCCAGGTCAGGAGCTTGAACTCTTCTGCCAATCTGGTATTACAGGCCACCTCCCACCACAATCCCCCCCCCACCCAAATACCCCCCCCCCCCGCCCCAGCACCAATCTGGAAAAGTATCATGAACCTCCTGGCGTGCAACAACAAACCCAACAAAACAACTCCCAAACTCACGAGCGGACTAACAACGGTCAGCTGCCCAAACCTACAGAGAAACTGAATTACACTAAACTGCAGTAAATATTTAAGCTCAAAGCCACTGGTGCAAGGACCTAAACAACCGCCCCAAAGCTACAGAGCTAAGACCTAAGGGGAGTGTCACCACGGGTGTCCAGCAAGCGCACCAGCAAGCACCTAGACCGCGCCAGCCGTAATTTGCCGGTCCAGCCCATATCCAGGGGCGCATCTTGCCTTTGTCACCCCCCTCTCCATGACCCCATGCAATGCAGGCAAGCACCTACTCCCATACCAATAAGACGGGGGGGAAAGGGGGGAGCGGCAGCGCAAAAGAGGAGGGTGGTGGGGAGAGAGACAAATGGAAACCAGAAATAACAGCCCATGAATTAGATAATATCATCTGCTGTGTTCGGAGTCACAATCGGTAGCTGGACACTGTCACTGCAGGATACATCAGAGTCAGATTCGTCCGTCCCTTTCTTTGATCCTGTGCCGCCATCTGACGACGACCTCTGGCCCTGCATTATGGCCGGCACTGCCTGTAGCGCCTCCGCTCTTTCCTTAGCAGTCCGTGATGGGCTCGGTTTCTTCGAGTTCCCCCGTCGCTGACGTCTCCTCAACCGCTTCCGGGGCTCCCTGACTGCAGGCTGGGCCATCCTCGGGAGCACCTCGGGCCGGCCCTCCGTTTTATAGGCTTCCAACCATTCCCAAGCAGCTGCAGGGTCCTCACAAAAGTGCGTCTTCCGGTCTAGCACTATCCGCAGCCGGGCTGGGAACATCAAGGAGTATTGGACCCCTTCGTCGCGGAGGGCCCTTTTGACCTCAAGAAAGGAGGTGCGGCGTTTCTGAACCTCCAGTGTATAGTCGGGGAATAAGGACACCTTGCTATTTTCTACCACGTATGGGCCCTCCGTGCGCGCTTTCTGCAGCAGTGTATCTCTGTCCTTGAAGTGGAGCAGTCTGGC
Organism: Calotriton arnoldi; assembly: GCA_963921515.1. Lineage (NCBI taxonomy): Eukaryota > Metazoa > Chordata > Amphibia > Caudata > Salamandridae > Calotriton > Calotriton arnoldi. The sequence goes on along the minus strand of CAWUFW010001349.1, from coordinate 207,937 downwards.
CACCACTGGGTGCGGAGGTCTCCCCGGGGCCAGTGGCCCGGCCGGGACGCGGTGTGCCCTTTCCAGGGTGTAGAACTTTGACAGGCCCTCGGGTGCAACCACCTCCCGGAGCCATCCCTCCAGGTACTGGATCATATTGTTACCCTCTACTCCTTCCGGCAGACCGAGGACTCTCACATTGTTTCTTTGGTTTCGTCCCTCTGCGTCTTCGGCCCTCCTTTCCAGCACATACAGTAAATATGACGTATCCATCATGTCGCAAGGAGGGCGCACTAAGAAGTGACGCATCACTGTTTTCACACAGTGATGCATCACTTCTCATAAATAAGGCCCTCAATGTGTTTACATCTAATATTCAGGGATGGTTATGTGTGTTTTCAATATTGTAACACAGCAGCAGCTCACCAATATTACTGCAAATAATCTCTGTGACGCCCTCCCATTTCTTATATGTTAGGCCTTGTTTTGATCTAAAAGAAACTTTTTATGTATATTGCATGAAACATAAACACAACATTTTCTCTGCAAAATGGCTGTACTAGAACTCTCACACATCAGGTACATAAAAAATAAATTAAAGGAAAACAGTATTTAAAACAATCTGTTTAAGAAATATTCAAGGTCATTAGGGCAAAACTCTGGAGAACAGAGCTGACTCTGTCAGGGGGCCCCCTGAAAGGCTGGGGCCCTGGGCCAGAGCCCACTTTGCCCATGCATTAAAACGTCTCTGTAAATGCTGCGTTTTTCCGCTTTAGTTAGATTTTTTCCCAGTGAATACTTTCGGTTCCCCCCACATAGCCATTAAGACGTCCCGGTCCCCCTTCCCTGTATCTCACAGATAGTTTATCACTTCATTATTAGACTGCAGTGACATCTGGTGGCATAAATGGGTAATTGCAGAACGCAACGAACACTTCACTAGACCACATTTACCTAAATATATCTAGGGAAACTGCTTGACAGGCAAGTGATATGAACCGAATCAAGGGTGTAGGCAACACACAATTTCCTGGAAAGGGTGTGGGCGTGGGGTTACCGAGAGCTCTGGGGAGAGCCGAACTAGGGTCTGGCTTGGCTCTAAGGGCCAAAGCACGAGCGGAGTCATCAAAAGATGTAAATCAGGCAACACATTTATTGAAAAAATATGATAACAAATTTAAAATCAAAAATGAGTTTTTTGACTTTTCACAGTGTTTCCAGTATAAGATTATATCAAGAAATTGAGTGACGTTTATTGAAATAAAATTTTGATGAACATGAAACATTCAAGAATAGCCCCATGCCTTGGTGACGTTGCCTCAGGTAACTCAAAATGTGTAATTTCTGTGTTTGTCATGTACTCTGTTTACATAGTGTCTATGGTTATTAAATGTGAAGCACGATTAGAACATTGGAATGTTGCGAGCTCCATTGAAGACAATGGAGTGCATTGGGCATCTAAAGGCTGGTAGAAGCCTGGAGCATCAACATTCCAATGGTTGTTCGCAGCAATAGAACAAAGGCGTCACGGAGCCCGAGGGGATTCCATCCCCCTCGGGCTCTATGAGGCCTTTGTCTTACAAATTAGAACATTCTGCCCTCTAGGGATGGAATGTTCTAATAGCCTTAGAGCCCTGTGTAGCTGGCTCTACTGGCCATTAAAGACCCGTTCACTTTTTAAAGGCCCTCGCCTTCGGCGCAGACCTTTAATGGCCAGTAGGGCACACTACGGCGGGCTCTAAGGCTACATCAGAACTTTGGAATGTTGAGAGCTCTGTTGAAGACAATGGATCAGCAGCGGCCTATATGAACAGGTATAGACCCGCTACTCTCAACAATTTCAGTGTCCTGACACACAGCATCTGCCTTTCTCTTTCCCCTACCTCTCGAAGATGTATTAATTAGGCAGAGGAAAAAGAAAGGCAGATGCCGTGCAGGAGGACACATGTCGCCTTCATCCTTCCTTCCTCCTGTAGCGCAGTCGTACTACAGCTTCAGATGGAGGTAGGGGTGAATGCCGCTCAGTTCCTAGGTCTCCCTGGCATGGCTGAACTACAAAAAGCATTTCAGCCAAGCTGGGGAGAACCAGGGGCTGACTTCAGCCCCTTTTCACAGCTCTTGCTGTAAATGTTCAAAAGCTAACAGCTGTGGCCCTGCACATGGCTGTTGGCTGTAGAGCACTCACAGCAAGAGCTGTGAACAAAGGCCTCACGGTGCCCGAGTGGATTTCGATTCCCTCTGGCTCTGTGCAGCCTTTGTTTTAGCAATTAGAACTTTCTGCCCTGATGGGGCAGAATGTTCTAATAGCTTTATAGCCCACCGTAGCTGGGCTATACTGGCCATTAAAGACCCGCAAACAAACACTAGAGTGGGCCTTTAATGGCTGGTATAGCGCGCTATGGCAGGCTATAAAGCTATATTATATAAGCCATATACAAGTGAGGTTTTTGTAGAATGCGGATTCTGTATTTTTGTGCTCTCAAACAGGATGGTTAAGGAAAATGCTACATAATGCAATAAGGTGATGAACTATGGATACTCACTACACTACACTATAGGCTATGGTAGAGAGCCCCCTACCAAGGCCGGGGGGTAAGAGAGGTATTCAGGGAAGTGGATACGTCCTCCCGAGTCAACTATTACTAACCAAAGGTATCCCAACCTGTTAAGGCTCGGAACTAGACTCACGTGGCGTCAACCGCTCAGGCGCGGGAAAGGAAGCAATTCCTTTTTGTTAGGTTACCCTCACACACCCTATTGGTGTCATGCTTCATCATAGGGATCACCCTGACTCCTAAAAGTCAGGGTGGGCTCAACCGGATTTCAGGGAGCACTTAGGAGAGATAGGCCAGGGGGTCTAAAGATAAAAAATCCTACTGCGTTCCCCAGGTATCCCTTTATTAGCGGGGACGTAATGGATATTAAAAAAAACTATATACAGGGGGTCGTCAGGAGGCTATCGCGGGCTATAAAGCTATATTATATAAGCCATATACAAGTGAGGTTTTTGTACAGTGCAGATTCTTTATTTTTGTGCTCTCAAACAGGATGGTTAAGGAAAATGCTACATAATGCAATAAAGTGATGAACTATGGATCACACAATATGGTTTAGTGGCTAAGCCAGGTTTTGAGTATAGGTCTTCATATAGTACAGTTTAGAGACTGTAAGATTACATCCTTTTCACTTCCGTTTAACACTAAAGGTCAGTGCTTTGTATTCAGTTATTCAATCATTCTTTTTAAATTAGTGCTAGTCTATGGAGTTCAATAAATACATTTATCACACCTTAAATCAAACTGACAATGTACACACTATACATGTGCATCGTCCTATGATTTAGAGGTGCGCTTTTCAGTTTGAGTTTCATCTTTAGAGTCTGTGGAAAGAATCCAGACACTAAGGTTCTGTGTAAGATCCCGGCCAATAGGATATGGCAGGTGGTGGGACGACTGGTTTATGACAACGTTGATTCAACCCCGGGCCGCAGCATGTCAATAGTTATTTGTCTACGTACATTCTGCATTCAGTTATACAAAGCGAGGAAGAGCTTTCTCTGGTGGCAGTGCACCTAGAGAAGGTTTTTGATACATTAACTCAGGCCTGTTTGATGGAGATTCTGCGGCCAATGGGATTTGGTCCAGTATTCTGAGTCTTGGTCTGGTTTCTATGTATCTGCAGCTAACAAGTGTGAGTCCTGGCTAGTTCTGCTCAAGCTTTCACCCTTTTGAGGTTGATAAATTGAGTACTTTTAAGTAAGGTGATGTAACATCTGCTATGTAAAGTGCTTAAAAACAGCACAACAGCCTAATTATGTGGTACATAACTTGTGTCTGGAATAAACATCAGACCCTCCAGGATTTCGTGATTTGCAAAAAACGGTAAAATCGGCAGTTTTGTAAAAAGCACATGCTTTTTACAAAACTGCCTTCGAAATTTAAAGAATGCGACGACTGGGCCAATAGGAGGCAGGTGAGGTGTTGTTTGTTTATTTACTCTTCACCTGCCTTCTGTTTCCCATTCTTCGCCACCGGGACAAGGCGCGAGAGGAGCCTATACGTTGAAGACCAGGACACCAAGATCAGGTAGGTTATTCCTGTCCTGGTATCCTGCAGCAGTGTGGTTCCATATCCTCACTTGGGGCACCTGGAAATGGAATGGTGTAGTGTATGAGGGCGGAATGGGATCCGGGAGGAGTGGGGTGGCAAAAAAAGTAAAACAACAACACAAAAAAACCCAGCCCTGCGGCGGGCCCAGCGGGCAATTATAAAAAATTAAATCTAGACCCGAAACCCAAGGGGCACACGACGGGCCCAGGGAGGGCAATTTTTGTATGCAGTTTCGGGCCCAGGGGGCATTTTCTAAAATAAAGTTTTGGGCCCCTCACCCACAGGGCATTCGGCAGGACCAGGAGGCAATATTTTTAAATTAAATGTAGGGCCTACCACCCATAGGGCACGTGGCGGACCCAGGGGTAATTTTTGTTAATACAGTTTTGAAGACACAGCCGGCCCAGTGGGGGCATTTTTAAAATTAAGTTTTGGGCCCACTGCCGAGGGATGCAAATGTGGATCTTGCTACCCCTGGGGCACGGGGGGGGGGGGGGGCATTTTTTTAATGCTGTTTTGGCCCTTGCCACTTACGGGGGTACTGAAAAATAGCATAATAAAGTGTCGCAAAATTTCCATATTTGTGCCGAAAAACTTGCTAATCCATGCTGTAATATCCTGGAGTGTCTGAAAGATGCATAAGTGATATTCAGACAGTCTTTCTCAGTTGTTTTTCTCAGTAGTAGTGGCTCTGATACATTAACTGAGGGACAATACTTGGTCTACTGTGTCAGCTGGAATTTCTTGCCCTTCATCAGCCTTGGAGATTATTTCTACATCTTTGATGTAGTGCAGGCTTGGCTGGAATGCAAATGTTTATTTGTCCACAGTGAACGCGTTTCTGTCACATGTATTTATTTAAATTATATAATTAGTTGCTTTCTGTCCCATAATGAGAGAAAAGGTGGTCGTCATTCGGAAGTTGTTTTGCTGCAGATTCAGTGACAGTGCGTGACCAAGTGCTTGATTAAATGGGATGTGTGGGACATTTTAGTTTTGCAGTATGCTGTGCATTATTCGCCATCTAGTGGTTGGGTCTGGAATTGTCTCATTCTAGTCTGAATGTGATTTGTGATGCTGGCTGCATAGGAAGTGCTTGAATAACCTTGCCTTTTCCTGTGCTATATTTGCTCCATATAGGAAGCAGCCTTATGTCGACAACTTCCCATGGAGTCTGAGAACATGGCACCTGTGCAGACAGCTGTGAACACACCTGCCTTACCACAGGACTTGAGGACAATATCAAACAACGGATCAGACCCTTTCCTGAACAGGTAATGTTAACATGCCGTTTCAAAACGTGTTATATGTTGTGCTGTGGAAAGGAAATAACAATAATATGATTTCCCTTTTATTCTACAAACAGGAAAACGCACTGAATGATGACATTTTTTAACTCTATTTTTTCCCCCGTTTCATACGCATACTATGACTATACAAGCCTAACACTATTCACTTTTTATATTTGTGTCTATAGCTCCTCTGACCGTAGGAGGAAATAGCGCTATGAATAGCACTAAAGGGGTGGATGTGGTGGGGCAGAGGAAGTGGCAGTTGCGGCCTGTGTAGGTGAGCGCGGTGGAGCAGGGCGGGACGGGACTGAGTGGGGAAGGCGACAAATGACTGAATAGGTTTTATTTATTTATTTAATTTTACCTATTCCGTCTGTCGACTCCCCCTCCCACCCTGCCCCGCCCTACCGCTCTTACCTGCGCCGGCCGCCGCTGGGCAGTGGGTGTCAGTTTCTTGGCTCCTAAGATTAAGCCGACATGAGTTCCTGTAGCCCCTAATTACCAGCATGTACAGCGCTCCACTGCCTTGTGGGTAGGTTTGCACTATAGAAATACCACATACATACACATCAGCATGAGAGGAGATTCTACACTTCACTGGTAAAAACACTGATCGATTTTTGAACTACGAGTTTAATAAATGTTAGGGGAATCCAAGTCAGTGGTTTAGTTCCTGTTAATATTTTATAAGTTTTACTTAATCGTGCATGCGCTAAGAGTGTTAGCTATTTTCAGGACGTTGTTGTTTTTGTACATTTTCCATGTAGCATGTTACTCTTGTATAGTGCTTTATCTTAAACAGCTAATGATCAGGGATAAAGCCAATATTCTTGGCTGGTTTTAGATGGATGGCAGTTGTTCTGTTATTTATCTGGATGCAATAATGGAGGCACCAAAATACCAGTTGGGTGACGCACTATGGATATTACAGAAATGTAGTTTGTGTTTAAGCCACGCCCTTAATTGCATAGGCAAAGCCCCTTTTCGAGCTCCCCCCCTCGCACACACACAGTAGCGGCAGCTCCGAATGCGACGTGGTAGGGCGGCAGCGTGGGGGGGAAATACAAAAATAAAAATCACAAAGGAAAACATAAAATATCACTTACCTGGCGCTGCGTCCGCCACCTTGCTCCTCTCCCTATCATTGACTGGTGCACACTGCGCAGGCTAGCTATAGATGCCTATCACGATGCTGCTCTCATGCTGGGAATACTATTATCTAGCATGATAGAAGTGATGGGATTGGTCTGAGCTGCCTGGTTTAGCACTCAGACAAGGCCTGGGGGCCTGTGTCTGTTCTCCACCCGGCAGTGCAACACAGCTCGGGCTGGAGAAATGCTAAGTGCGCATCACTCCTCGTCCCTGAAGCCCAGGATGGCCCGGCCTCGCTCCGTCCTGTGACTCAGCAGGCTCACTGAAAATATCTGTTGCCCCATTCGATTAGTTGGCTTTGTAAGGCATGACTTTCGTCACATGAAGTCATTCGCCCTCTAACTCCCAAGTTTTAAGAAAGTTTAGTATGGTTTTGCGTTTTGAGAGGGGTCCTCTAACTTCTGCTTCCAGGTGGCATGGATTGGGGAGGCTTCCTCTTCCCCCACTCACAAATGTATTGAATGGGATTATGTCTGCCTTCCTCCTCCTCTGGGGATTCTTCCTCTTCATCCTGATTAAGTTGCTGGAAGTGTTTTTCCACCCTCGCCTTTAGATCTTTGTATGTCACAACACAAGTATTGAGGTACAGCAGTGTTGATCGTCTGATGCGGCAACTGCCACTTACAATCCTGGTTTGCATGCATGTTTTTGTTTGTATTGAGGATTGATTGATAAATATGAACATTTCTGTAGTTCCTATAAACTTTCTCTTATGCCTCTGGATTTGTGAGGATAATTATGATAAAACTGGAAGTCATGTTGTCTAAAATGCCAGATGTTGTGCTGGAAAAGCAACAGTCAGAAACAGCAGTGTGACAAAACCGCCAGCCTAATCTATTTTGCTCCTTTTTGATGCTTGGGTGATCTGACTTCAGAATCCATTTTGTTTGCAGTGGGCCATACCATTCGCGGGAGCAGAGCACAGACAGCGGCCTGGGCCTCGGATGCTACAGCATACCGACCACTCCAGAAGATTTCCTCAGCAACGTGGATGAAATGGACACAGGTAGGGATGTGACTGATGCTCTAGCTTCATGCTTTTATCCCTGTTGCACATTGCTGGTGCTGTTGGCATTCTTCTGGGTAGGGTTGGTTTGTCTCAGTTGCAGTCATTTAGGTCTGGCGTGGGAGCAGAGCTGGATACTAGTACCAGTTCTTTAAAACGTGTACAGAGTGGGCTTTCGCCCTGCCCAGAGTTTCTCTGTCACCACATACAGTTTGATGTTTGGTGTATCAATCAATGTCCAGTGGTTTACTTGCACTGCAATCCATGAAGGACTATTCTACATTTCAAAAGTACATCTTTACATCATACGTTACTTTCCTTATTTCATACAGTTATCGTGTACAAAAAGTAGTCCAATTTTGTATTTGCACGATATGTAAAAATCTTTTAATCGAGACTCAATTAGCTCTAGCCTTAATATGCCAACAAAGGCATGCAAACATGCGCTTGGCATACTTTTGTACATGGCCAGACCTATTGACTGCGCCAGTTTTTGATTCCAAATTTGAAGCCATAATCATAAGTAGGTACTGGCTTCAAATGGGACTCCATATCTTCCTCTTTAGCTAATCTCAACCATGGATGTATGGGTTGCATAACCATATTGGCCCTGGAATCTGTTTTTCCCCATGTGCAAGTAATCTTACACAGAATCCCAGTACTGGCAGCATAACATTCTGATGAGTTTGGGAATTTTACCATTGGAAAGAAAATACTGCAAGGCAACAAAGTATTAATTCAATGCAAATGCTTGAGATAGCAGGAGATTAGACCAGAAGAGCCTATCTGGAGCATGAAGTAAGGCAGAGATTCATAGATGCAGAGAAGAAGTTATCAGGAAACATATGGAGGATGTTAAAGGACAAGACATGAATGAGGAAAGGATTTTAGTTTGTGAAACCTAAAGCGCAGAGGAGTGAATGAGTGCAGTAGAGAGAGAGATCGTTTCGGGCACAGATATGGAAGTGAGTCAGCAAGCCATAAAATGAGTGAGGGAGTCAGTGGGCCTGAAATGGAGAGCGGAAGTAAGTCAGCAGCTATAAATCTCACGAGGAGGTGAATCCGGGCACGGATGTAACTGTGTCAGTGAGCCATGGATGTCACGAGTGAGCCAGCGCACCATAGATGGAGAGCAGAAGTAAGTCACCAAGATATAGGTGGAGAGAGAAAATGTATCTGGGGCACACAGGACGAGCGGAAGTGAGTCAGCGAGGAGGAAGTGAATCAGCAAGTTATAGGTGGCATGGAAAAGTGAGGTACATATAGAGAGGAAGTGAGTTAGTGGGGCATAGATTATAGTGTATTGTAATTGCATTTATATTGCGCTTACTACCCCTGACGAGGCGTCAAAGCGCTTTTTCGGCGAGTAGCACGCTACTCCGGAAACCATAAAAGGATTAGTGGTGAATTAGTATGGTGAAAATATGAAAGTAATTTGAGTGGCCGATATGTTTGTCCGTTATTTGGTTTGAGAAGGATAGTGGAGGGATAAAAGAGGGAAAAAGGTTTGCATTTATATAGCGCTTGCTACCCTTGATGGGGTGTTGAAGCGCTTTTTTGGCGAGTAGCACGCTACGTCGGAACCCAGAAAGGATTAGTGGTGAATCAGTATAGTGAAAATAGGGAAGTAATTTGAGTGGTGGATGTGTTAGTCAGATGGACAGAGGAAGTATGTCGGAGGCAGAGATGTTGACCGGTAACGAGTCAGCCAGCTATAGATGGGGTGAGGAAGTTAGTCCGCGAGATATGACAGGAGAGAGGAAGTGAGTAAGCAAGTCATAGGTAGAGAGACGTAATATGTCACTAAGATTTGCTGGTGAGATTGTGTTAAAAAGGCTTAAAATGTGGATGCCCTATTGTTTCTGTATAGTGCGTGTCAACAGAAGATACTGCGCAGAGCGCATCCTGTGCTTGATGCGTTCAATAAGGAAGACTGTCGTCAGTTTTAAAGAGGACTTCCTTGCTTTTTGCTTGTACACAAAAGTGGGTGCATGCTCCCCCTGCACAGCATGTGGATAGATGTTTGCTTCCGCGACCCGAGTAGGGAGGCCTTCTCACTGCAGCCAAAGTTTGTGGTGAGCCCATGATTTGCTACTTGCCCATATGTTCATTCAATTTGGTGAGATAGTCTGGGGCAGTGGTGAAGTAATGAGGCAGACCTTGCCATGGTCCCAGTCATCCCTCTTTATTTTTAGACTTTGGCCCTAAGGAAGGCATTGTATGAAGAGGTATAAGAAGGAGTCTCCTGCTGAACTTCATCCACCTCAAATGATCCCATTCTCCCTCAGAGCGTATCAGTGGTATTGGCGTTCCAGGACACAGAATCGACTCTGTGGCCTGCAGAATCACTCAAATTCATATTTGTTTTGTTTTCTAGGTGAAAACCTTGGCCCACCAGTCCTGAACCTAAATCCCCAGAGCCGCTTCCCTGATTTCCTTGATTCTCTCCCAGGAACGAATGTCGATTTAGGGACACTGGAGTCGGAAGACCTGATCCCAATTCTGACAGACGTGGAGTCGGTGCTGAACAAGACCGAGCCGTTCCTCACCTGGCTGTAACTAGTCGATCTGCATCAATCCCCAGAATACAACATTTCCTTCTTCAGCGTGGAACCGAGTATGGTCATGAAAAAGAAACCTACAACAACCAACTTGCTTGCTTAGCGACTCATAACATAATATAACTTAATTGCAATTTTGCGGTTTAGGATTGAATCTGGCGCAAGAGTAAAGCATACTATAACACCGCCTATCATATTTTTTATGGGGATAGTTGGAGAACAGCACCCACAGGCTTGAAACTAGTCTCCCTTGCAGTTCACGTAGACTTAGCGCCACTCTTTCAGTTCCTTTTAGATGCCTAAAGTTGTGGATTTTCATGAGGTTTCTAAACTCGTGATGAGCCGCATGGGTGGTTTTAGCCCATGCAAGGCAGGAGGCTATAATGGGTGAAAAAGCATGCAATCAAACACACAGTTCAATATTTGTATTTATGACAATTGTACCAAATGCTTTTTTATTCTTCTTTTTTTTTCCCTTTTTTTTTTTACTTATTTAACTCGAGCTTTATTCATCTTTGTATCAGTAGTTTGTACTGCAATAGGGAGTATGCGTAGTTTTAAATCAAATGCAACAAGATTGTTAATTATGTGTTTGCACAGGCACAAGCAGTACTTTTGTAGTTTATTGTTCAGTATATTACTGTATGGCTTCCAGGAAATTAAAACTTCCAATTTTAATGTAGGGGTATGTTTGATAACACTTACACACTACAATATTGTAAAATAGACCCGATTGGTACTAACTACCATAATTTTTATAAGCAATGTGATTGTTTTGTAATGTTTTTTTTATGCATCTTTATTGTTGTTTGTTGAATTGTATTAAGCACTACTAAGTTTTGTAACTACAATGAACTCAGCAAATGCCGACACTTACGCTAGGCAGTTGTATCTTGACATGCTCAGAAATGAAGTGTGGGTTTTCTTACAAAATGAAAATATGGTGTGCAGTGAAAATGTCATGATTTTGTTGGTGTAGTGTTTTACCTGACCGCAAAGTCAGAACTGTGCAGATCAATTGAAGAATGTGATCTTGAATCCCCACAGCAGCAGACCATAACCAGAAAGATTGTGGAAGACCCAAAAAATAAGTGGTTCTTTGTGCCGCGGGGCTTGTCACTTAAAATATGCTAATTTTGCCGCGTGTTACGGTTGGTAGTAGGCGCACTCTATGCTGCCATGTTCACTCATAGCTGTATTATGTCCTATGAAGAGGTAGCTTGGACTGAGAAAGCATCAAGGACACAGAGCGCGCAGTTCTCTGATATGCAGATGAAGTCCTGGTATTATTGAGTATTTTAAAGGGGTATTTATAATCAAAGTTATTAAGCTTTTAAATTTAAAAAAAACATACTTTTTAAGAAATAAAATAAAAGGCATTATGAATGCGAGTCTTTGAGCTTGGTCTGGGTTGTTCACAACAAGCAAAGACTGCATGGAGCAGTGTGTATAGGTTAAGCACAGTCACTCAGACCCTACATTGCGTTCTGAGCACCGGCACTGCAAACCCTATACTGTTTTTTGGTGGGACAAGGCATTTGGAGGTCCGTGTTGAGCTTGCAAGGAAGTAGGGCTGGTGTAGCTTTAGCAGTGGGCAGTGTTTGAAGCGGCATTAGCAACAGCAAATGCGACACAAGTATTAGGACGGTGGCTCTGCGAGTCTGGTCGGTTGAGACTTCCGACGAGTTATGCGTGACATAGGTAGATTGACCTGCATACTGGGCTGTAGTTGAGATTTGGAAGCATTAAACTTCTTCTTGGAGGTTCTAAACAAGTTTACTTTTGGGTGAAACAAAATATTCCTTCTTTTTTCAGAGTTGGGTATTTTCAGTTCATATGCCTTTTTGTAAGTGTATTAATTGGAGGGAGAGAATTAATCTTGAAGGTTCTCCCTAGAATGAATAGCAGTGACCAGGTCTGCTGTCACTGTGCTAGGGGCAGAGACTGATTGGATCAGATTCATGCAGTAACTGCAGTGCCAGCAGGGCAAAACCCTGCTTGCCCATTACTCCTGGTTAGTTTTTCCTTTGAGCGTTGGCTTGATTTTCTGAGGAAATCGGTCTTGTTCTTCATTTACCAGGAACCCTAGCCAAAAGGGGCTTCACAGTTTAGCCGCAGCAGTGTTGTTTCTATTTTCCCCTCTCATATTCTCTTTCCTCTGCTGCACTTCGCTGTTAGTGCTATTGCATGCGGTGTTTTATTCTCCATGCTTCACTTCAGTGGTAGGTCTACCTCAATCGCGTTGTGGAGGGGATAGCCTTTTTTGGGAAGTAGGTGGTTCTAGTATGACAAGCTTAAGCACACCACACTAACACTGCCAAAGTATAGCTGGATGGTTTCCATTCTTGATGGCCTTGTCAAGATATGTCTTTTTTTGGGCTGAGGGTAGAGTGACCTGTCCAAGGTCAAATGGTCACACAGTTCTCAGGCTCTTTACTGATACCAGACCAAGTAATGTAAACAAGTGACTGGGAGGAGGGGCAAGTTTTATATTTTACAGACCTAGGAGAAGGCTGGATTTGGGGCTGGAAGTTCAGTATTAGACTGCTGTAACATGCCTGCAGGTGGACAGGTTCTTCTGCCTGTTTACTTTGATTCGATTGGGTACATCACAGCAAAGGCGATGATGGCTGTGCAGTGGCTGCAGACGGTTATGCAAAGGCTCTCAAAGCAGAATGTTTTCGATTGAGACACATTTTAGGCGGGAATGATTCTTGGATATTTTTCTCCACAGAAAAGGAATTGGCCACAGGAAAGGAACTGGTTTGTGAATTTTCGATGTACAATGAACAGGCGCTATGGGAGCTTGCATATTTCTGAATTAAACGTGCTGGCACCTTAGTTTGTGCTCAGTTAGTCCCTCTTTGTCTCTCCCCCTTGTCATCATTTATATCTTTCTATCTATTTCTCACTCATTCTGTCTCTGTTTTTTACAGATATACCTCTGTAATCCATCTCTCCATTTGTCTCTATTTCTGAACGTCTGCCCCAATACCCATATCTACCTGCACGTTTCCCCCATTTCTGACTCTATCTCCACGTCTATTTCTATTTTCCCATTTATCGCTACATCAATGTTTATCTGCCAGTTTATCTCTATCTGTACTTATCCATCCCTATCCATATATATATATATATATATCCATGCATCTTTCTGCCTATTTCTAGATCTTTCACCCATCCATCTCTCTCCGTGCGTCTATCTCCCTTTCGATATCTATTGGTACATCTGTCTTTGCTTCTATCTCTGCACCCATCTCTATCTGTGCACATCTTTGTCAGTGCATCAGTGACCATTCCTATTTCCATATGTACGTCTACCTTCCTGTCTGTATATCTATCTCCCTCTGTGTCCATTTCCCTCTTTATCTCAGTCTATGCATCTATCTCTGCATTACTACCCCTATCTGACTCTGTAGACATCTGTCACTATCTTCTGCACATGTATCTTCTCATCTGTTTGTAGCTTTATCAACATTTTGGACCCTCTTCCTGCCCCAATCACTACATTTATGCTATTGCTACACAATTGGCTATGTACCTATTTTCCTCACTTAAATATTTTTTGGGCATTTTCTACCATACTTACTGAAAATGTTAGCTAGGGTAATGGTGGTGTTTATTTCAAGAACAATGATTGATTTTGCGACTTGTATAATCCTGCATGGACTGTTGGAGGGTGTATCTGACAATCTATGGATTGATCCTGCCTTCACTCTCCAAAATCAATTGTTTTTAATTGTGCAAAGGTCAGAATGTTGAATGACCTCTGAGCTGTAAAAGAGCAAACAAGTGATTTATTTCGCACACGGACATGGGTAGCAAGTAAGGATCGTGTGTGCTATAGCACAAGGCTAGTTTTGTAAAGGGGCATTTTCATCCATGGTTGGCAATTGAAAGTAGTCTTTTATTGAGTCTTAGTGGTAAACAGAGGAAGGTTTTTCTTAGTGGGCGGGGCATTTCTGGCTAGTTTGACCCTAGGTAAAGCTGAAGGATATGAAACAAGCGATGCAGTCGGGAAAAAAATACCTAAAATGGAAGTTATTGTTATTGAAGCTGTCAGTTCCCCAATGAAACTGTTGGCCATGGTCAACAAATATTTCTGACCTCTCGCATATGCTATGCAATGCACCATGGTCAGCTTTGCATACCACCCAGAAAGTGTTCACCCATGTCTTGAAGGTGAAACATGCCTCATTTGGTATATCTTGAAATTCCTATTGGTGCAGCTTTTCAATGTGATCAACAAACAGTGTTTGGCTTCTACAGTAACAGAGTTTGCGTGACACATTTGGTGGAGACCAGAGTGACGGAAAGCCAGCTGTCGTCAGTCTGCAAATACATGCCCACAAGCATAGTAATGTCTTAGTAATGGTTACTAGGCAATCTAAACCAGTTAATACATGTTCTTGGGTCCTTTTACATGCTACGGTTTTTAGAGCAGCCGGGTTACTTTGGAGGTTCAGCATTTCTTTCGGGTGGAGCTGGTGTTGTAACTCTCAGTATTTCCAGTACTTGTATTCGAAGTTTCTCTTTTGAACTCTTAGGGTCTGAGCTAGACAAATGTGCTACTACCGCCAATTGGTGCCACTACAAAGTCTGTGCCGTCTTGCATGTGCATGGAAAATTGCATATTTAGCACCAAGGATGAATAATGTTCGGAATGAAGCATCTAGACAAAAATGAGACTGGTCGCCAGTTGTGTTGTCCAAAAAGATGCAGTAAATGGCTTGAAGACACTACAAACAAAAATAGTTGCAGCATCCATTAGCTCAATTTTGCAATCCCTTATTTCCTGCTCTTCTTGGGGATTCCATCAACTAGAGACTTTTAAGACATTTTTGTGTCATTTCTGAAGGTTGGATCAAAGTGTATAGTGTTTTTTTTTTTTGGTGCAGTTTTATGCAGCGCAAACTTGGCCCAAGGGCATTAGAGCGCTTCATGTCTTTGCACTGGTCTCTAAATTGAGCCCTTCAAATATCTTTGATAAAGAAGATACTTGATACAGGACGAAACGAGCAGCATCTCACTCGATAATACACTACAAGTCTTATTTGTCAAAGGGATGCTCCATAGACATATAAATGGAACTGTATCTTCTTCTAAATAAATTCACAGTGTCATGACATATCATGAGTAGCTTTTACAAAATGTGGTTCACTCGTGACATATGCAGGATATATTTCACTGTATTATTTATGGATATGAAATAACCTTTTTTTCGATGAATTTACGCAATACGTTTAGTCGAAAATACATGCTGTATGCTAGCGGACCAGGCTCTTGCCCGCCATTGCAGCTTGGTATATGCAATGTCGGTGATATTATGCATGTGGAAACTGATCTCTTGAGCTATGGTGATTCACAATGCAACTTGTTGTCTGAAAAGACTATTAGAATGTAACGTTTTGAGGTGCAATTATGAAAGCGCATTTTTAAAAGAAATTTGCATTCATTTTAAACACGGGGCGGGAAAATGTGATCGAAGTGTGTTTTCAAATGTACTACAGCAATATTGTGCTTGTACTTTAACTTTTATTTTGTTCCATGGCATAAGTGTGTTTTTAATTTAGTATATTTTGCATCACGAATGTATGCAATAAATCAGATCCAACCATTGTAAACGCAGTTTGGGACTGGTTTTTGTTCTCTGACCTTATACAAGAAAAATAAATATACTGAATTGGAACCACTGTGTTAGTCTTTAATTATTTGCGTCTCATAATTTTAATAGTTTTGTTAATTAGTTATAATTTATCATTACCTTCTTTCCAGCAATTTACGATTATGGGTAAAAAAAAAACCTGATAGAAAATCTGAAACTCAGCACCGATGATTTGAAATATCTGCAGGTAAAAGTGAAACCTGCAGACACGACACTCAAAACGTGCAATCTAATTCCCCAAAAATAGACAAAAGAGACAAACTACATCAAGGTACTCCATGTTTATCTGTTTTTAACAGTCCAAGGTCATTGTGCAAGTTTTTGCAAGATATACAGTACGATTTCTGCCCTCATGTGCATTGCCTAAACCACTTTTTGTGCATCTTGAAACAGAGGGAGATTTATTTGTTTGGTGGGTGGCTTATCGGACCACTAGGTCAGCTGAGGTCTTTACCCCCCTCTCCCTTGTTGCTCGTCCTATTAAAAGATTCCCTGCCTCCATGGCAGAGATCTTTGTGCCTTCAGCGATCCACTGGTGTGAATGAATGCCTAGCAAATTCTACGTTGTTGTTGCCCGCTCGTAGAGGACTCGGTGAGTGTGCTCAAAGACAGCACAAACGATTACTACAATGCATGAACTTCACAAGCACACGAAGAAGCAAGAACTAACCCCAGGTTTACAGATCAATCACAAGAACTGGATCTTTGCCTTCCTGGATCCCTTAAGAAATACTCTGAATGACGTCATATGCCTAATCGTATAATGGGTGGTGAGTGTCACTCACAATGAGTGCTAGAACCTAGATTACACAGGAATGGCTGTATAGTAAATGTGCACAGTTGTAGGAAGATTGGGAAGCTACTGTAACAACAGGCCAATTTACTACTCTGTCACATGGTGGAACAAGGGAAAGCCAATGACCGGGTGGGCATTCAGCCACTCATCACCACCAGTGACTGTGATACAGGGACTTAATAGATTGGGATTCAATGGTCATTTACAAAATCTAGGAACCGCTCTATATGAATAGTCTGAAGTGAGGAGCAGTGTTTTTGACATCATTAGAACCTAGGGTGACCAAAAAGATAGTTGTGCTTTATACCATGCATACATGCGTCATTCAGCAGTTTTTTTGGAACATAGATTTTTAATTGCTGTTGCAGCAGTAATAACTGTCCATTAACTACACCCATTGCTGACACACAAACCTTTCTCTAGATTTAATAACAATAAAAATGTACTCAGTCCACCTTGAATATTCTTTCTTAAGGTGCCAAGTGATGTTAACAAGAGATATAGTCTACCAGTCTTTGTTCTAAGAATACACATGCCAACAGAAGGAACTCGGTATGCCTTAGATGCAAGAATAGCTTTGAATGTATTGAAAGGGCAAGGAATATCAGGCCGACAAGGCAAGTGCTGTGCCATCTTCGTCTTGCCGGACCTATACCTTAGTGGAGAGTCAAGTGTTTGTTAAAAAACAGGTATTTAAAGCTCTTCAAAACTTTCAATTAGTTTGTCCAGAAAGGTTCAGATGGAGGTGCTTCAGAAGATGAATTGGTCTGTTGGGCTCAGACCTTGTTTCTTTAAAACTGGTTTGACATGGAAATGTTATAAGATCACTGGAAATCTAGCCAGACATTGGGAAATTGTTGATGAGAACTCTGGCCGGGAGTGCCCCTAAGGTACAGAGGAGTAGGTTCTTCAAGACCTGTTGGGGGTATGAGTCTTTATTAGGTATCAAGGGGAGAGGGAGGAACAGCAGGGCTAGTTCACTTCCCCTGAAATATATGTATTATCAATGGGAACTAGCCTCAAAGGGCATAGAGATAGTGTGTTTGTACAGAAGAAAGAAATATTATTTCTTTTGAAAGCCCTCACCCACCAACCTAATTGGTGGCATGCTTCATCATCGGGCTCCACCCGGTGACACCGAATGTGTCCCGGGTGTGCTTCAACGCCTGTTTACAGCGGAGCTGGTTTCGTGGTGAATGAGTGTGCAGTGATAGCGTGTGAGTGTGAATTAAAAACTGTCCTCGGGTCCCAATTCCTATACTCGGTAATTTTATTAGTGGGCCCTTGGCAGTGTTAAAAACAAGGCAATGGATGTGTTGTGGAGTTATCTATGGTCTCCCACATCCTGTGTGGTCAACATGTTTCATCCAGGCCTCGGTAATGAGCTGGCTTTCTTCAGGACCTGTGGCTGTGCGAAGTGCTTGTGAAGTGATTTTTAAAAAAAAGGCAGGGTCAGGAATTGAGTGTAAGTGACCCGCTATGTGTTGCACTCGCTAAGGTGCAATATGGGTAAGAGGGTGCTTCCCTCTGTGCTTTGTACCTGTAAAAAGAAGGACATAAAACAATACAAACAAACACAAAATGAATGGAAATTAGCATCCCAGAATGCACATGTATCTTAGGTGCTCAAATGCCGTCGAGTCCGTGTAGTAGCCATAATGCTAAAATAGTGGCGCGGTACGTGATAGTGACGTGATAGTTGGTCGGCGGTAAAAGCTATATGTGCATATAATCAATAGCGGAATCACGCCATTCTGGCGAATTGGTGGCGGACAGTTAAAAGATTATAATTGCTTACTCTTGAGATTATCAGAGCAAAACTTCATGAGTATCCGGCATTGGGGTCGGCTTAGAAACGCCTTCTATTAGGTCAAAAAGGAGACATACAAAAAGGTGAGTGAAGTCGCCTAGAGATCAAATAAAGGATCTCCCGTGGCCTCGAGAGTCAGCAAGTCCTTGCAGTCCCTACTTACTTGGGTGAAGCTCGGTCCCTGCGTCAGCACCTACTTGGTCTGCATCGGATCTCCGTGGATGTTCACCCTCTGTGTGCTCAGGCTTAAATACTCCCCGCCATGTGCCAGCTGGAACCACTTCCTCAATTGTGTGAGTAGCGTCTGCAGTGGGAGAAGAGGGGTAGACATAGAGGAAAGACTAGGCCCTCACTGTTGTAGGTAGACCTAGAGAAAAGTCCTCACTATGTGTGGTACATAGACATAGATGAAAGACTAGCCCGTCACTGTGTAGGTTGACACAGAGAAAAAACCTCACTATGTGTAGTACTATTTTCTTCAGTTGAGGAACAATTAAAGATTGGGTTATGAAAGTAAAAGGTGGAAATATCGCTTCAGATTATGATAATTTAATTGGGGAGCGATAGATGGGCTACGTGCACCTGTATATTGGGAGCCGGGTAAGTGATATTGTAGTGTGTGACTTTCCCTCTTTCTGTACTCTCTGTCCTTCCCCTTGCTGTTCAGCCTGAGCATGTGTGGAATCTTGATGATGCCTTGGAATGTTGGGTGCCTGATCTGAGTCAGTTGGTGATTGCAGGCTGAGCAGCTAGGAGGCTGCTCCTGGTGGGGCGTACATATAGACCTACTTACCATCTTGGCTATAACCTAAGCTTTTGTAACCTGTGCTTGAATAAAGCTACTTCTTGGAACCACAACCTGACCTCCTGTGGACTTTGTACCTTCAACAGATATATATGCCCAAATCGCACAGAAAGTGGGTATTTGTTAAAACGAAAGTTTTGTCACTTTTTACTGAGACTATGCTGCGCACTTCAGAGTGTATTAGGATTTGTCAAATGGGATTAGAGCACCACGTGGGTGAACTGTGTGCAGCACGACCTGATGAGAACCTCAGTCATTAGTATATTTGGGCTCAAGAATTCAGACTGTGCCAGGGAATATTGTCGTTCAATCCCTGTAGGTGGGTGGACAGGCGGTAAATCCAACGTTGTTCTTTTTTGAGCAAGAATTTGCTGTTGTTAGTGTTATGACACTCAATATGTTCCACTACAGTCCAGGACATATCATTAGTTGTATGTCCTTTTTGGAGGTAATGGTCCGTTAGTTTGCTAATGTTTTTTTTGCACCTGATGGTACTACGGTGCTCCACAATTCTTGTTTTGACTTTCCGCGTAGTCATACCAATGTAGCGTAGTCCACATGGACATTCGATCAAGTAGATTACATTGGATGAGTTGCAATTCGTATGTTTTATTTGTCGCCATATTTTTCCGGGTTCCAGATCAAGTGTCTTTGTGGGGCTTGTCAAGTGGCAGATGATACAATCGCCTCATGGGTAGTGCCCGACCACATCAGGGAGGCCCCAGGCATTGAGTACCGAGTTTGTAGTGATTTTTTTGGTCACTTTGGGTCTTGTGGAGACTAGTCAGTCTTTGAGGCTGCTTGCTCTTTTGTACGCAAAAAGCGGTTGGTCCCAGTTCCTTTTCCCAGCGTTTATGATTCGCCAGTTCTTTCTGATTATTTTAGACACCATGTTCGATGCCTCATTATAAGTGGTATATTTAGCGAACAAGGGAACCCCAAAGGTACGACCCGGGGTGGTATACGTGTTTTTAAAGAACAGTGGTCAAGATGAGGCCAGAATGGTCCTCGGGTAGCCAGAGCTACTATTAGTCGAGATAAAGCTTTCGTCTGAGCTCTCGTGTTACAAGAGAGAAGGAAGGGAAAAACAGCGTATGGCGGGACACAAGGTTGTAGGGATGACAAGACATTTATTACATCATAAACGTTATATCATCCACACGTATTTTAGGATCTAGTCCTGGTGCTCACACATCAAGTGAGGTTGCGTGAAAAGGTGAAAAAGTGCTGGTGACTTAAAATTACATCACATTGACAACATAGGCAAAACTCAAGTGAATTTATACAGTTGAAGTTTTGGTTGTAATAGGTCGATGGCGTTTCGATCTCTATAAATTAGAGACCATCATCAGGACGAGTAACCGTGTGAGCAAGTAGAATCTGAAAGGCGGTGAACCGCTAAGTTCTAAATTCGAATGGATACTTCAAGGGTTCCGGGCAGTGTGTCCCGAATGCTGGTAGGTAATTTTGTTAAGGGCAGTATGCCGGGTCTCCTCCGGTGATTCCGAGCAGGCGGCGAGGCACTGCAATGGAAAGGCCTGCTGGATCAGTCTGCGGGATCAGTATAAGTGGTGACACATGTCAAGGGGGCGGTGGTTTCCTCCCGTGTGTTATCTTCCAGGAGAGCATCTCTATTTTGATTGCGGGCCCGTTTTTTTGAGTTTTGGACTATTTTGTCGGGGTATCCCCGCTCACGTAATTTTGTGGCCAGCTGCGTTGATTACTTTTGGTAATCTGATACATTGCTACAATTTCTACGTATACGTAGAAATTGGCCGAAGGGGAGATTCTCCCTGAGGGCCCGGGGATGGAAGCTCTCAAATTGTAGCAGTGAATTTCTGGCCGTTGGTTTGTAGTTTGTTGTAGTCTTTAGCCTGCCTGCCTCTGCCTCAATGTTGAGGTCCAGAAAAGCAATGTTCCTGGGGCTGGCTGTGCTGGTAAATCGTAAGTATGGATCACGGTCATTGAGCCAGGTGAGAAAGGTGGCTAAGGTGTCTTGTGACCCGGACCAGATCATGAGAATGTCGTCGATATATCGACACCACAGCTTGATGTTGTGAGAGTGAGGGTTGACAGTTGTTAGTATGTGTGTCTGCTCGAAATGGTGGACATACAGGCCCGCTACACTGGGGGCGAAGACGCTGCCCATTGACGTACCATTGGTCTGAAGGTAAAATTCACCCTCAAACTCGAAATAGTTATCTTTTAGCGCCAATGTGGCACATTTCAGGATAAAGGCCCTCGGGGTGGTATACTCCCACTGGGTCTCTATCAGGATGTTGTGGAGCACTTGTAAGGTGGCATCTTGTGGGAGACTAGTATAGAGGCTCTCTATATCTAGCCCCACTAAAAGTTGTGAAGTGGGGTCAAACTCCTGGTCTTTTATGACGTTGAGAAGATGTTTGGTATCTCTTATATATGTGGATGCTTTTTGCACCAGTGGATTTAGGAAGAAATCGCAGTACCGGGAGAGGGGTTCAAGGAGGGAACCGATCCCCGAGACGATAGGCCTACCGGGTGGTGGTCTGGTCTCTTTGTGTATCTTAGGGACGGTGTAGAAGTATGGTACCTTGGCGTTGCCAACGCAAAGGTAGTCTGCCTCCTGTTTGGAGATGTGTTGATTTTCTTCTGCATTTTCAACTAGAGATTTGAAAGTCGATTGTAGGTCATTTGTGGGATCATCTCTCAGCCGTCTGTAATTGCGAGAGTCACTAAGTAACGCTGAAACCTTTCAGACACTCACCCCCAGTCACAGATCTGGGTTGAATCCATCATCATTCTTTAGCTCACGTTGCCACCTCAGTTCAGACCCAGCTATATGCAAATCAGTCTTGACCCTGTGCCTCATGGGAACAGTCCAGCCCGAACTGCCAAGCCAGGTCTTCCCTGAACCGGAATCAAGCATCCTGGGACTGGTTTCTGGGTAGCACCCTTCATCAGTCAGGCTAGCTTGAATCCAGTGGCAAAGTGAGCAAGGGACCCACGTCTGGGCATACCCAGCCAACTTAGGGCAAACAAAGCAAACACAAGAGGATGAAGGACGGAGCGCTGAAACTTTTCAGACACTCACCCCCAGTCACAGATCTGGGTTGAATCCATCATCATTCTTTAGCTCACTTCGCCACCTCAGTTCAGACCCAGCATATGCAAATCAGTCTTGACCCTGTGCCTCATGGGAACAGTCCAGCCCGAACTGCCAAGCCAGGTCTTCCCTGAACCGGAAACAAGCATCCTGGTACTGGTTTCTGGGTAACACCCTTCATCAGCCAGGCAGCTTGACTCCGGTGGCAAAGTGAGCAAGGGACCCACGTCTGGGCATACCCTGCCAACTTAGGTCGAACAAAGCAAACAAGAGGATGATAGACGGAGCGCTGAAACTTTTCAGACACTCACCCCCAGTCACAGATCTGGGTTGAATCCATCATCATTCTTTAGCTCACTTCGCCACCTCAGTTCAGACCCAGCTATATGCAAATCAGTCTTGACCCTGTGCCTCATGGGAACGGTCCATGGTATGCCCAGACGTGGGTCCCTTGCTCACTTTGCCACTGGATTCAAGCTAGCCTGGCTGATGTGGGCTGTTAGCCCGAAACCGCTCCCAGGATGCCTGTTTCCGGTCCAGGGAAGACATGGCGTGCTTTTCTGAGGTGCTTAGTGTTGCCAAGTCCTACTGAGATCGGAGACCATACTACACAGCCTAGCCCAACCCGAAGCTGAACAGCCACAAAACCTACTCCGTGAAGTACTGCAGGGTCAGTGGCCAGCATGTGACCATGCAAGAGGCACCCGTCGGGTGGCCGGTCACTTTTGTGAGACACTATATATATAGAAAGATCTGATAGAGACTACTAGCCGCAGATTCCTTAACTTAGAATTATCCCCAGGCGTGAGACTGGACCCGAAAAACTTTCTTTGCCCCAGAATCTCTGCGCGCCGGGGGGCGGTACCACGCGACTCCGCCCTGACGTCGTCCGCGGGCGTGACGTCAGCGAGGTCACATAAGCCCCGCCCCGGCGCGCTGACATCAGTTTTCTTCTGAGAACTTTTCCGCGCCACAACGCGGAGCCATCACAAACAAAACTGTGGCGAGTATGGGAACAGTGTGCGAAAAATCAGTGAAAAAGAGAAGAGAGAAACGAAAGGTGAGGAACAGCACCAATTGGAAAAGTGCCAAGCACTAAGGTACCAAAAAGTCATAGCAGCGAAAGCCATAGCAGGGAAATAGCAGAGCACCGCCCCGAGGAGCAACCTTGCAAGCTAAGTATATGCTTAGGAGAAAAACGTGAGCTTACACAATAATATATATAATATTAGAGCGTAGCATGTCCAAGACACACGTCATATGAGGAATGGAAGGTAGTGGGGGAAAGGTAGACAGGGGAGAGGAAAGCAGACAGCCAGGTAGATCTGAAGGGGGAAAGTACTCCTGGGGGAACAAAGCAGTCAAGGCAGTCGAGGAGAGAGACAGATAAAACCGTGAAGAACCGTGAAAAACAATGTCCGATGTCCGGCTGGGTAGGTGACGGCCAATGGGGTGACCCAGAGCCAGACTCCGCTATAGCTGCATAGGACAGCTCCACCGGGCAGCGGCCAAGGGTACTCGGGCTCCGCGGTAAGGACAAACAGTTTTAGTTTCAGCCCGTGGGGCATCGTCATAGTACAATAGAAGGCCGGTACAGGCAGCATCTCGGGATCGAACGCCGTTAAAGGCGAGTACAGTGCACCAGTCCGCAAACAAATGGTGCCCCTGGTGTTCCATTCAGAGTAAGCCTGTGGGTCTTCACACCAATGTGGGAGTTGTAGCTCATTGTGGTAAAGGACCACTGTGGCGGCCATCTTGGGGTCAGGCAACTGATTCTGCCCCTGGTGTTCCATTCGGCCGGTCCCCTTTTTTCTTTGCCCTTTGTAGTCTCAGGGCCCCCTAGGGTATTCCCTCCGCTTCTTCAGGAGTCTCCTGAACTGTCACAGGATAAAACTCTTCATAGATGCCTTTCGGTTGCCATTATAGGGTCAAGCGGGACGGGGGGGTGGAGGAGAGAAAACCTCGTCACCCTCGTTATCTGCTATCTGTTACACTAGCAGCAGTCAGGATTGGCTTACACCTCCATCCTGCTACATCTTGTAGCAATAGCTGCGTGCCTACAAAATAGGCAACATCGATCACTTAACATAGTCCTCACAAGATTAATGGGACCACCCTTTGAACCCATGCATAGGTGTGAGCCACAGTTTCTCTCTTGGAAAACCGCTTTCCTCATTGCAATCACTTCACTAAGGAGAGTGGGTGAACTACAGGCACTAATTACGTACAAACCTTAAATTTCTACCTAAGGTAGTCTCTGCATTTCACATAAATCAGTCGGTAGAATACCGTATTCTTCCCTCTACCTGATTCTGTTGCAGAGAGAGCTCTACACACCTTAGATGTCAGAAGAGCACTGTTATACTACATGGAAAAAACACAATAATTTCGAAAGACCAAACATCTTTTTGTTGCTTTTGCACCACCACACAAGGGCAATCCTATCTCCAAATCAGGTATTGCAAGGTGGATTGTTAAATGTATTCAAACCTGTTACGCAAAAGCAAAATGAGCTTTAACTGTACCCCCTAGAGCGCATTCCACTCGCAAGATAGGGGTTACTATGGCCTTCTTAGGAAACATTCCCATAGTGGACATTTGCAAAGCTGCAACATGGTCTACACCGCACACATTCACAAAACACTATTGTGTAGATGTGTTAGCAAGACAACAAGCTAATGTGGGCCAAGCAGTACTTAAGACACTATTTCAGACAACTCCAACAGCTACAGGTTAGCCACCGCTTTGGGAGATTATTGCTATATAGTCTATGCAAAGCATGTGATCTACAGCTTACGTGCCTCGAACGGATAACGTTATTTACCCAGTAAACGTCTGTTCTTGGCGTGTACAGCTGTAGATTCACATGCGCCCACCCGCCTCCCCGGGTACCTGTAGCTGCTGCAGTTCTCTCTTTAGTATACATACATACGCATGGACATCTCTATTCTACTCTTCCTAACTCCATTCTCACCCTCTGCGGGAAAACAATCTAACAATGGAGTCGATGCCCATGCGCACTATCACCGAAAGGAGGTGTCACCTACCTTGTGACTGCAAAAGGCTTCTTCGAAGAAAAACAAACTGCAAACATCCGGACCCAACACTAGATGGCAGGAGTATGCAAAGCATGTGAATCTACAGCTGTACATGCCAAGAACAGACGTTTACTGGGTAAGTAACGTTATCCTTCTAACACTTGCCATCATCGAATCTGATGCCAAATACAGACTTGGTGAGAGAGAGAGAGTTCAGAGTGCTTGGATCCAAAATATGGAACTCCCTGCTTCCTCAACTTAAAGCAGAGGTCGCCCATCTGTGCTTTAAAAAAAAAAACCTTTTGGTTTGTTTCAACAATCCAACCTTTTCAAAGTGAAAAGAACATAACATAGGTCAGAGGTTGGGAAAGAGGTGGGTACATTTATAATTGAGAGGTCTGAATTTTTGCAGTTTTTTTGCCTTCTGTGCCCGTTGCTCTCAGTGCCCTTTTCCCGCCCTGCTGCCCCCGCGGCCCCTCCCCCCCTGCCGGTTCCCGCCTCCCAGCTGCGTTTAGCTCCCCCCGCCCCTACTTAATGGGGGCCGCACAGCGGCCGCACCGCCGGCGCGCCGAAGGCACGCCAAAGGCAAGCCCGTCTGCGCCCGTCCACGACCCGACCGCGGCCAGCTCCAGGAACCCTGGATCTGCGACCTCCCACCGCTACAACTCCGCTGCTCGCACTCAACCCCAGAAGGAACAACAACTTCCAGCGGTCGACGCCGAACACCACCCACGGGCAGTTCTCCTGCCGTCATTGCGCCAATCCTTCACCTCCGACCGCACCCCCACGGCCCCCGTACTGAACGCCAACACCTCCAAAGCCCTGAGGTGCATCCTCCTCAACGTGCGCTCCCTGCACAGACACGCTGTAGAGATCTGGGACCTCCTCGACACCCTCTCACCAGACGTCACCTTCTTTACAGAAACCTGGACCAACGCCTCCTCTGCCCCCGACACCGCCATCCCCGATGGATACAAGATCCAGAGGAAGGACCGCCCCAACCGCCCAGGAGGAGGACTCGCCATCTTACACAAGAGCTCCTCCGACTCTCCACCTCCACCACGAAGGACTCCTTCCCCACCACCGAACACCTTCACTTCCAGATCCAGACCAGCCCATGAACCACACTCCACAGCACCCTCGCCTACGACCCCCCGGAACCCGCGCCTCGTTCGCCACTACCGTCGCCGACCTCATCGCACCCCACGCCATCGCCTCCATGGACTACATACTCGGAGACCTGAACTTCCACCTCGACAACCCCAGCGACCCCAATTCCACCACCCTCCTGGACAACCTCGCCAACATCGGACTGAAACAGCTCGTCACCACGCCCACCCACAAGGCAGGACACACCCTTGACCCCATCTTCGCAGGAGGTAACAACATCCACTTCAGCCACACCACGCAACCCCCATGGACAGACCACCACTGCGTACACTACCATGTCGACAAACCCACGCTGCCCAAACCTGCACAGCGCCCCCCACGAAGGAACTGGAGCAAAGTCACTGAGGAACAACTCAACTCCAACCACAACCACAATGCCCCCACCACCTCGACCAACGCCAACTTCCCAGCCAAAGGACTCCACAGATGGATCTCCAACTGTGCAGACAAGCTTGCACCCCTAGGCAACCCCGACAGACAGCGCCCCAGGAAAGCCACCTGGTTCACCGTCGACCTCCAAGATTCCAGACGCACCTGCAGACGTCTCGAGAAGAACTGGAGAAACAGCAAAACATCAGAAGATCACACCACCTACAAAAACGCCATGACGGAATACCACCAACGCATCAGATCCACCAAAAGGACCTTCATTCAAAACAAGATCCTCGCCAACGCCTGCAACTCCAAGCAACTCTTCAGCGTCATCCAGGAATTCACCAAGCCCCCCAGCGAAACCACCGATGTCGCCCCTTCCCAGGACCTCTGCAACAAGCTCGAATCCTACTTCCATATAAAAATCAAGGGACTCTACGACAACTTCAACGACCAGACACCCAACTCCAAAACCACTTCCTGCTCCAGCAACGCCATCCAGCCCACCATCTCCTCCTGGACCCCAGTTACCACCGAAGACACCACTTTGACCATGAAAGGCATCCACTCAGGAGCCCCTACGGAACCCTGCCCCCGCACATTTTCCACAGAGCTGCCACCGCCATCGCTCCCGAACTACGACGCACCATCAACACCACCTTCAAGACCGGCATCTTTCCCGATGACTGGAAATGCGCAGAAGTCAGACCCCTGCTCAAGAAGCCCTCCGCAGACCCCACCGACCTCAAGAACTACGACCCATCTCCCTCCTCCCCTTCGCGGCCAAAGTCACCGAAAAGACCGTCAATGCACAACTAACCAAATTCATCAAAGAAAACTCCATCCTCAACCCCTCCGAATCCGGATTCCGCAGCAACCACAGCACTGAAACCGCTCTACTCGCTGCCACAGACGGCATCCGCACCCTCCTCGACCAAGGACACACCGCGGCCCTGATCCTACTCGACCTCTCTGCAGCGTTCGACACCCTCTCCCACCGCACACTCACTGCCAGACTCCATGACGCCAGCATACAAGGAACCGCCCTCGACTGGATCCGCTCGTTCCTCACCGGCAGAACCCAAAGAATCAGACTGCCACCTTTCCTCTCCGAACCCACGGAAATCAACTGCGGAGTGCCCCAAGGATCATCGCTCAGCCCCACGCTCTTCAACATCTACATGGCCCCCCTCGCCGCCATCGTCAGACAGCACGGACTCAGCATAGTATCCTACGCCGACAACACCCAGCTCATCCTCTCCCTCACCAAGGACCCAATCACAACCAGACTCAACTTCCAGGAAGGAGTGAAGGACGTCGCATCCTGGATGAGCAGAAACTGCCTGAAGCTCAACTTGGAGAAGACAGAAGTCCTCGGACCCTCCCCCTCGGCATGGGACAACACCTGGTGGCCCACCGCCCTCGGCAGCCCCCCCCACCCCCACGAAACACGCCCGAAACCTTGGCATCGTACTCGACTCCTCCCTCTCCATGACCCGACAGGTCAACGCCGTCGCCTCCAGCTGTTTCAACACCCTCCGAATCCTCCGAAAGACCTTCAAGTGGATCCACCCCGAATCAAGGAAGGCCGTCACCCACACACTCATAACCAGCAGACTGGACTCGATGACGAAACGCCCTCTACGCCGGGATCAACAAGTCTCTGCTCCGCAAGCTCCAGACCATACAGAACACTGCAGCCAGACTCGTCCTCTGCATTATTCGACCCGAACACACCACCCAACACCTACGGAACCTCCACTGGCTCCCCGTTGAGAAGAGTCACTTTCAAGATACTCACCCACGTCTACAAATGCCTCCACAACACCGGACCCCAATACCTCAACGAGAGAATCTCTTTCCACGTACCCAAGAGAAACCTCCGATCCACCAACCTCGCCCTCGCCGAAACCCCGTGCATCCCGAGCCAGAACAGGTGGAAGAACCTTCTCCTACATCGCAGCCAAGACCTGGAACGAGCTCCCGATCGACATCAGACGCGCCCCCTCCCTGAACATCTTTAGGAAGACGCTCAAGACCTGGCTTTTCGACTAAACAGAGGTGCTTACCCCCCTCCCCCAGCGCCTTGAGACCCTCACAGGTGAGTAGCGGGCTTACAATGCCCCTGATTGATTGATTGATTGATTGATTGATTGAATGGAGAAATGCAGTTCAGGTGTCAGGAGGGCAGGAGAGATGGAAGGAGGAGAGGAATCCAGAGGTTGGGAGGTGGCAGTGGGGAGAAGAGGGCAGGTACCGAGCAGAAGATATAACAAGCATTGGCGAAGCCAATAGGTCTTGCCTTTGCAAGGTCTATTGGCTTTGTCAAATTTTTTTTTTTGTAGTACCGTATCAGTCAACATTAATCAGACCTTAGTTGTTGATAACATTTCCCCATATTAGCTTTTCTTGGCAAGTTTGTTTAGGTATTTCTTAGTTGTTTAGTGAACCAGTTGCTATTACCTCTCATGGTCACACTTTTTGTGCTACAATGGTAAGGGAATATAGAAGCCGATTTTTCAGATCCCCAATTAAAGTTGTCCAATTGATGACAACAGTTTAAGCTTCCTTATGTTACTAATATGGTGTTGACTATTAGTTTCCATTTTACTTCTCCACGTAAAGTTTTTTTCATTTTTTAGGTCTCGCCCTGAAAGCCAGCGCTTCAGCGCTGGCTCTGGGCGAGACATTTTGTAGTGTGGGCTTCAGAAATGCGACCACAACTTTTGGCTGGCCTAGAGCATGCGAGAACGCGCACAGTAACGCGCTTTCCTCGCATGCTCCAGGCCATCTGCCTTCGATGTCACTTGCTCCTCCCCCTCCCCCACCACAGAGCGCTTCTCGGGGCCGCGCGGCCGTACTCTCCCGCTCCTCCCCCTCCCCCACCACAGAGCGTGTCTCGCACGGCCGCGCGGCAAATGCTTGTTGTTTTATTGGGAGGGGGCTGGAGCGTTATAAAATGTTTCACACCCCATATCCCTGCTCGGAGTGCTTGTCTATAGTCGTATATTTATTCCGAAAGTGACCACAATACATCATTGATTGGGGCCATCTATTCTCAGCAGTGTGGTGTATATATCCGTCTCGGCATACCATGTAATATTATGTGGCTGCAGCCTGTCACATACCCACACACGGCTATTTGGCTCTATCATTTTGGCTTCTGCACTTTGTCATTTGAAGTACCTCCATAGCGTTATAACTATAAGGCGCTATGAGTAAAGGCCGGGGAGTGAGGCTGTGTGTGTTGTTGACTAGTTTAGATATTGCATTGCATTGTAGCACTTGTATAGCGCTTCCTAAACCTAATTGAGGTACTGAAGCGTTTATCCACAAGGCATCATTGAGTTACACAGCTCAGTGGTCCCGGGAGAGAAGGAAGGCACAGAGATCATATTTGATAGTATTGTGGTTCATGGTTACATCGCATAGCGCCTCATACCTCTTACGAGGCGCCGAAGACGATTTTGGTGGATGCGACTCTACAGGCTGTGCTTTGTTGGAAGAGTGCTGGTTTCTAGAGTGACCTATGATCGGAGTGTTGGGGTATTGCGCATGATCACCATGGGGTGCTGTTAGGGCGTCGAGGCGCTAGCTTGCTGAGCGAAGACTAGTGAGAGATAACTTCGTGCGTGACGGCGCCTTTGCCTCCCAGAAGATACCGGCGGAGGCAGCTGGGCTATCGCCAGTTTATCATATAGCGCACAGAGGACCTCATTCATTAACGGGAGGGCTCTTTGCCTCCATGGGTCATGAATATGTTTGTGGGAATAATAGCAGTTTGGGAAAGGAAAAGGGTGTGTGGCTACCTCACCAAAATCTGAGTTAATACCCAGATGATGCGAAATTAGGATTCTACACAAATATAGTGGTGCACATGGATGGAAGGGCGCGTGGCATTGAGATGCCCAGCGGCAAGGAAGGCGCCTAGAGGCGAAGAAAATAAAGGTTTGTCTGCAACTTTTCTGAGTCACGCACCTGCCTGAACCCTAACCCGGGGCACCATACATTTCACTTCACTGAGGCTCTAGAGTCTAGACACACGCATAGTCCCTTTCATAATAAACAGCTGGATAGCCCTGGGTCTGTCAATTTCAAAAGTGTAAAACACTGAGTGAGTCGGTAAGGATTTGAACCTGTGACTTTCAAGTAGCAGCAAGGTACGAGCGGCATGTGCATTAATCCACGGGGGTATTGCAGGTGTTTCTTAGAAAGGCATAGGGCGATAGATCTAGGTATGTGCGCACAGTGTTCTCGTGGCTGGGATGGGACTGCGCGTGCATGTATGTGTCTGTGAATCCGGCTTGTGGCCACATTCCCAGTCTTTGAGGCTGATACCGTGCGCATGTATTGGATGAATACACGACTCCCAGCTCACAATATTCAGGCGAGAGGCTTGCACCTGCAAAATAAAGTTTTTAAAGTTGAAAGGATGAGGGTGAACGCATTCTGAATGTTTGTCATGGCATTGCCCGTGGACAAGGAGTTGAAAGGGATAGCGTGAGAGGGGACTGGGTCAGGAGGAGTTTGTGACAGTGTATGGAAAGGAACCATCAGATGATCCTCAAAGTCTGATGTAACATAAAGGACCAGAAACGCCTGGAGTGCGTGGGATCCGTCCGTGCAACCCAAACACCCATCCATCCATCCATCCACCCACCCACCCACCCACTCTTGCCGGAGAGGTGTATTTTTGTGTACTAATCCATCAGTATATTCATGGAGGACACCATATGTTCATCTAGTGGGGAAGCTATGTAAAGCAGCCAAGCCTAGCACTGTGCTCCTGTCTACAGATATCTGATAAACCAGTCCAGTATACCCCATGTATTGCCTGACATAGAATAGTGTATGCTTTTTAGGTCTCGGCCTGCACCAGCGCTTGCGCTGGTCTGGCCGAGAGTTTTAGTAAGCGGGTTTTGGAAGTGCAAACCCACTGGCTTTCGGCTGGCGACCAGCTTGGCGTTCACGATAGCGTGCAGCGCGCAGCTGCCATCTGGGTTTCCTATCTCTTCCTCATTTCCTCGTCATGGCTCATGAACTCTCTGGACTCTGATGTTTCAATCGCAGCAGCAGCTCACATTACCAACTGACGGCCCTGGACTACAGTCACATGAAAAACAACAGCGATTAGCATTGAAATGCAAGCTTTTTTTGTCTAGTTAGAAATATTGCTTCGGTGGGTTGATTTCACCTTATATCGCTATTTGTTTTATATTGGGAGTCACAGCCTAATTACCATGTACACCCTTTCTCTCTCTTTCTCTCTCGCCACCCTCTCTAAGTGGGCATTATATCTTCACTCTATCTCTCACTTGGCAACACCACAGCATCACTCAGCATCACCACAGCATCACTCAGCGCAACCACAGCATCAATCAGAGCCAGCACAGCATCAATCAGAGCCAGCACATCATCACTCAGCACCAACACAACATCTCTCAACGCCATCACAGCATCACTCAACGCCATCACAGCATCACTCAGTGCAACCACAGAATCACTCAGTGTAACCACAGCATTACTCAGTGCAACCACAGCATCACTTAGCGCCACAACAGCATCACTCAGCGCCACCACAGCATTACTCAGCAGCACCACAACATCACTCCGCGCCACCACAGCATCACTCAGCACCACCATAGTTTCACTCAGTGACACCACATCATCACTCAGGGCCAACACTGCATCACTCAGCACCACCACAGGATGACTCAGCACCACCACAGGATGACTCAGCACCACCACAGGATGACTCAGCACCACCACAGGATGACTCAGCACCACCACAGCATCGCTCAGCACCACTACAGCATCGCTCAGCACCACCACAGCATCGCTCAGCACCACCACAGCATTGCTCAGCACCACCACAGCATCGTTCAGCACAACCACAGCATCACCACAGCATCACTCAGTGCCACAACAATATCACTCAGCGCTACCACAGCATCACTCAGCGCCACCACAGCATCACTCAGCACCACCACAGCATCATTCAGCACCACCACAGCATCACTCAGGGCCACCACAGCATCACTCAGGGCCACCACAGCATCACTCAGCACCACCACAGCATCATTCAGCGCCACCACAGCATCGCTCAGCACCACCACAGCATCGCTCAGCACCACCACAGCATCGCTCAGCACCACCACAGCATCGCTCAGAACTACCACAGCATCACCACAGCATCACTCAGTGCACAACACTATCACTCAGCACCACCGCAGCATCACTCAGCACCACCACAGCATCACTCAGCGTCACCACAGCATCACTCAGCGCCACCACAGCATCACTCAGCGCCGCCACAGCATCACTCAGCGCCGCCACAGCATCACTCAGCGTTGCCACAGCATCACTCAGCGCCACCACAGCATCACTCAGCGTCACCACAGCATCACTCAGCGCCGCCACAGCATCACTCAGCGCTGCGACAGCATCATTCAGGGCCACCACAGCATCGCTCAGCACCACCACAGCATCATTCAGCACCACCACAGCATCACTCAGGGCCACCACAGCATCACTCAGGGCCACCACAGCATCACTCAGCACCACCACAGCATCACTCAGCGCCAAGACAATATCACTCAGCACCACCACAGCATCACTCAGCGCCAAGACAATATCACTCAGCATCACTCAGCACTACAGCAGTATCACTCAGCAAGACCTGAGTATCATTCAGCATCACCTCAGCATCGTCTCCGCAACAGTCACCACCACCACTACTACACCTCAGCATCACTCAGCACCACCTCAGCCTGCTCTCGGAATCTGGCATCTGTTGATTCTCCCTAGCGTCTGGCCGCTGCTAGTGTTATAATACAGGTACTAGTTCCCAACCTTCACCCTCCGATTGTTTATGCCCCTCAAAAAAAAAGCTTTAACAAACAACCATTGCAATAGGCAGAAACAAGTTGCCAGCATTGCAAGAACAAAAGAAAACTGAGGAAATTTTTATTGTAAATACATTTTTTAATATGGTCGTTCAGTTTTACATAATGCCTTCTTGGTCATATATAAAGTAACAAAAATGCTTCTGACACTTTTTATTATAACTTTTCAGCATGCTGCACAGCAGCCACACTTCTCTACAGCACAGCTTGAAGACATTGGCAAAGTCAATAGCGCAGGCTAAACACTTATAAGGCCCCAAAGGTGAGACCTATTGGCTATGCCAATGCTTGTTTTTAAATCCAACCATTTTATTCTTTGTAATTTTTCTACCCCTTTGGTTTGTGCCACCCAGTCTATTGGTGAATTATATGGAGGGTTGCAGTTCAAGTTGAACAGCTGAGGATAATTGTCAATCTCAGCCCCTCTACTAATTTCTTAATCCACAATTATTTCAAATGCTTCCATAATTATCCGCATATGTTTCTTTATGCCGAAAAATAATTCTACAGCGGCAGCCCGTCTTTTTTAAATGATTATTTAAGGTAAGAAGACCTAAATATTTTAGGGCATTCATAGTCAGTGTGCCTCCCCTAGTGCGCCCTTGCAAAGATGGGTCCCATGGGCCCCCCAGACAACACCCAGCAGGTGAGTCAGTACTGCACTCGCTTTGAGGGAGATCTCGTCACCCCCTTTGTAGTACAGGCCAGATGCTGTCTGCACTGTGAAAGACAGAGAAGCTGCTTCAAACCACTACTCCACCTGACACTAATGTGCGGGCCCCAGGGAAGTGGGGTTAGCGGATGCCACGGGGTCAATGCATCATATGTATTAGGGCGCACTGTTCCTGTTTGTGCCCGCACACCATGTTAAAGGTGCAGCATGGCACAAACAGGAACAGTGCGCCCCGCGTACAACATGGCCCCTGGTGATCTAAACAAGCATTTGCAATGCAATAGGTCTTAGCATTTACGCTGAGTTTAAGCTATTGGCATTGTAAATGACAATGTGTTTTATTTATGTTTTAAAAACCAAAACATAAATAAAAGGCATTGTCATTTACAATGCCAATAGCTCAAACTCGCGTAAATGTGAGACCTATTGCATTGCAAATGCAAGGCATTACGGACAATGGGAGTGTGGGCGGCGAGTGGGGGGATGTGGAGAGAGAAGAAGGCACGGACAGCAGACGGGCGGGGGGACAGGGAGGGAGAATGCACGAACAACGGGAGGGCGGGGGTAAACAAGGCACGACAACGGGAGGGGGGTAAAGAAGGCACCAAAGCACGTCGTGCCTGCAGTAAGAGAAACTGAATAAAGAAAATAGTGCTCACAGTCTAAATAACAAGTACGGGGTAACAACCGAAGTACAGGGGCCAGTCGCCATGGGAGGTGACAAATGAAGAGGAGGCGGTACTAAGGAAGGTCTAACAAGCCTATTTTCGCATCAGAAGCCAGCATTTAGGACAGACAATGACACAAGCCAATGGCAAATATGGGCGGAGAGTGGGTGGGCTTCTATTCGCTACTCCACCACAACAAGTCTCGCAGAGCAGCGCATGCATGCTGGCTCAGGCTCGACCTAAAAATGGTTCAGGGATGATGAGTCTGTTAAGAAAGATAACTTGGAAAAAAGGTATGAAACAACATTTTGTTAGAGAGAGACCCACTACGAAAAAGGTAGAGTAAACAAGTATTTCACCAATATATACATTACAGTGACACATTTAATCCCGATTTTCCATTGCAGTGGAACTTAGTTATGTTAAATGAAATTGTTCATTCGTTGCAGTAGTCGTGCAGGAGTGGGTGTAGTAGTTTGCAAATATTTAAATTGTGTGTGTTACCTTATTACGTTTTAACGTTTAATTATTGTTCATCCTTGTTAAAGGTAATTGTATGACACTCTGTCATGAATGCAATACAGTTTTCACTGCTTGCAGAAAACTTGAGGTCGATTTGGACTATTAAGAAATAATTTAATTATGTGCAACTTAAAGTGCTTACAGAATGTTGCATTGCTTAATTTTCAAGTGTGCGCTGTGAGGGGAGAGTAGCAGTGCCTGCTCCAACCAAGCCATATCTGTTTCTCCCAAGTTACATGAGGTGGTATTGTCAAATCTGCATTTTCTGTTCCCCCTCTCCTTGTCCCTTCGGATAGAAGGTTCTTAATAAATTGAACTTTGTTTAAAAGAACAATTACAGCTTCAATAACTATTTTCATGCTACCTTGTTTAGTTTCAGATCTGGTTGTGCTACAATCAGCTCATGCATTACCTATACAGTAAAGAAAAGATGAAAAATAGTTAATATTTTTACAAATTCACCAACGCTCACTTGGTGCCCAAAGAGCAGAAACTGAGAAAGCAAATATGGGATAGTAAGCAGAATTGTCTGCCACTTAGCACTTCTGGTATAATAATCTTTCACAGGTACTGCATAGCTGGTCATAATGACCTCCTAAACCGGTAATTTAGGAATAAGAATTGGGCAGTTGTGCTTTTATAAGTTACCAGTCTGTGCAGTGCCCTATAATCAGTAATGGCTATTGTACATTCTCCACTTATACCTGCCAAACTCCTCCTCACCAGAATTCACCACTTCACTCCGCCTTGCTGCAGAACTTGTGGTAGGGTCTCTAGTCATAGTTGTTTGATTGTGAGCTGGTTTATTTTTAGGCATTGCCAAATGCAGCACCATTTTGTTCTAAACACATTTCTCCACTAATCCTGTTTGGGTTCCGGAGTAGCGTGCTACTCACCGAAAAGCGCTTAAACACCTTATCAGGGGTAGCAAGCGCTATATAAATGCAAACCTTTTCCCTCTTCTATCCCTCCACTATCCAAATAACAGACTAACATATCCACCGTTCAAATTGCTTCATATTTCACTTTACTAATTTACCACTAATCCTTTTTGGGTTCCGTAGTAGCGTGCTACTCGACGAAAATGCGCTTCAACACCTCATCAGGGGTAGCAAGCACTATATAAATGCAAACCTTTTTCCCTCTTTTATCCCTCTACTATCCTTCTCAATTCAAATAAGTGACTAACATATCCACCGCTCAAATTACTTTTATATTTCACTATACTAATTCACCATTAATCCTTTATGGGTTCCGGAGTAGCGTTCTACTCGCCGAAAAAGCGCTTCAACACCTCATCAGGGGTAGCAAGCGCTATATAAATGTAAACTTTTTCCCTCTTCTATCCCTCTGCTATCCTTCTCAATCCAAGTAACTGACTAACATATCCACTGCTCAAATTATTTTCATATTCACTATACTAATTCACCACTAATCCTTTATGGGTTCCCGTAGTAGCGTGCTACTCGCCGAAAAAGCACTGGGACGCCCCGTCAGGGGTAGTAAGCGCTATATAAATGCAATTACAATACAATACAATGTACCACTGTGGTACAGTAATATTTGTAGATGACCATGCAAGAGCTGCTTCACTGATCATTTTAAAATTAAAGAAATGATTTGAAGTTTGTTCTCAATGCAGTTTTGGTATTTAATTTTAGCTTTCATGCTGAAAGTATTCAAAGGTTGATGGCTCTGCACTCAGTCCCACCCTTTTTAACATTTACCTCAGACCCCTAGCTAAGGTAGTAAAATCCTTCGGAATCTGTGTTGTATGCTGATGACACTCAGTTGGTTATTTTCCTCTAAGCTGAGTTGACCTGTGGCTTTTTCAAATTCAAAAACGTTTTTTTACAGCAGTCGCTGGTTGGATGCACAACAACTGTTTAAAAGTTAACTCCAACAAAATCGAGATTCTCCTGCTGGGTAAACGTACCCATCTGTGGAGTGACCAATGGTGGCCGGAAATACTAGACCCCCCCCCTGAACCTAAATCGGTGGTGAAAAACCTTGGGGTATGGATAGATAATTCTTTATCCTTTGAAACTCAAGTCAAGACTCTAGCAGGCCACTGTTTTGGCATCTTAACCCCTTCCGTGCTTCCGTCGGCCAACGGCCGTCGCGAGCACTACCTCGCTAGTGCTGCGCACGTCCATTGGCCGACGCGGCCCCGCCCACTCTTTCAAACCGCCGCACCGCGGCGGAATTCGCGCCGCGGTTAAGCGGTTAAGGAGCCTAAAGCTCATTTTGGCACTCTTTCCCTTCAACCCATCAAATCACCAAATGATTATACAATTCCTGGTCATTTCACGTCTTGACTACTGCAACATACTCTTATCTGTGCGCAAAAAAATCTGTCCTGAACCTATTGCAAGATGTTCAAAATGCTGCTGGCAGGCTTCTTTTTTCCCTTCCTAAACTCAGCTGTGCGTCCCATCTTTTGGATAAGCTCCACTGGCTACCCATAGGAAAACACACAAAGTTCAAGGCCCTATGTATCTCCCACAAAATCCTATTCAAGCAAGGAGCACCCAGCCTAGCTACCTTGATGCAATTCTACAGGCCCTCCAGAGCGCTACTCTCCACTGATTTGAACCTAGCCCATATCCCCCGTCACACCAGGGCCAAAATGGAAGGCCGCTCCTTCCGTGCCTTAGCCCAGACCCTATGGAACTCTATGCCACTCCACCTCAGAAAGACACAAAATCACTTAATATTCCGGAAACAGTTGAACGCATGACTGTTCTCCAGCTAGTCTGAGGTGGTTCTTCTCTGCTGTTGCTTTGTCTCTCCTGTGAGCAGCACACAGGAGGCAGCCGTGCACTTTATAAATCTTTTTATCTCTTGACCAGCCAGCACTGCCTGCTGCCAGTTGAAGTAGGAGGGCCTAGGATTAATATCAGGGAGATGGGTACTGTCTGCACCTCCCTTCTCTATATTTTTATGGCCCTGCCTGGCAGGTCATTGGGAGTATTTTTATTGTCAAGAGAACCTTTCAGACCCTGAAGAACCCTGGATGTAATTAAAGTGGTATGCCTTCTAATAAAGGGTTCAGGATCTGTGAAAAGAATGGTGGTATGATTTTGGCCACACTGAGGGGGAAAAGGCGCTTTAAATGGACTACTAAGGGCAGCATTAAAGAAGGGTAATTCTCCCATCAGGCACATAGGATCCTCCTATTCCCAGACCT
Source organism: Calotriton arnoldi (assembly GCA_963921515.1). Classification (NCBI taxonomy): domain Eukaryota; kingdom Metazoa; phylum Chordata; class Amphibia; order Caudata; family Salamandridae; genus Calotriton; species Calotriton arnoldi. The sequence goes on along the minus strand of CAWUFW010001349.1, from coordinate 169,142 downwards.
TTGCTGCATGGCCACTTTAATGAAACCAAAATGTAAAAATTGAGAAAGAAAGCAATGATGCTTTGGGCCAAGGCCTCATGTGTACCCTATTCGGGTGAGGGTGATTGTTGATCCAAGATTTTTGCTTTTGTTGATGGATTAGGCTGCGGCCTTTAGTAATTACTAGTGGCTGAGATCAATTCAAGTATTCCACCCATGGCTTTTTTGTATTCTCACTTTGAAGCAGTATGTGAGGAAAGTGGTGTATTATATGTTGAGGTTGTGTGACCTCACCGTGTAATACACTCACAATACCGTCTTGGATCCAGTCAGGCTCATTTGTAAAACCTTTAGCTCAACCCTGGGTAGCTGTGGCTTCGGGCAATCAGGCTTAAACAAGGAATAAGTGTAAAGCATTTAGAAGTATCAAAACAACGAATTAAGAAAGTTATACAACATGAAAGAAATCGAACACCAATTTATAAAAATAGATCCTATTTTTATGGATTTTCAGCCACAAAAATGAAGAAAATCCACCAGAGGGTTCCGGAGATATAGATTTTTTTTAGTAACCCGTAAATCACTGCAAAACTTCCAACAAGCATTGGTAATTCTGAAGTTTGAAACCTTTGTAACACTTTTTAAGAGTTGTGTTTCGGTAGTCCGGCCCTCATTGTGTGACCAACTCCAACAGTGTCAGGGAGTTAATAAGGTGTCAGGGAGTTAATAAGGTGTAGTAGGGCAGTTTCCTTATCACCAGAGCAGCCTCAAGTACATTTCCAGGTTCTGTGGGCAAGCTGCCATAAACTTCAATGGAATGGTTCTGCTGCATGGGATACAGGATGCTGAAGATACAGTAAGATGCTGAGGATGCTGTGCTGTCGGCAGGGGCTTCCTGGGGCTATTCCTTTGTCCACAGTCCAGGTGGGGCAACTTCATCCACAGGGGTCGATGTCCCTTGAAGTCCTCTGATCCAGCAAAAGTCCAGTTGCCTTTGGACATCAGGTCTCCGGTCACAGCAAAACCAGTGGTTCCCTTTGGTGAAGGGTAGTGTCCGCCTTGGGAGACAAAACTGCACTCGACGACTCTTCCATGTCCAGCAGATTCGGATGCAACTTTTGAGCATTAAGGGAAAAAGCAATTGTGTCTATTTCAGCTTTGGTGACCCTGGTGCTGAAACAGGAAGTCTGCCAACTGACTCTTTGACTTCACCTTTTCTGTCTGGGGCTCGATAGTGAGATTTTCCATGAGCCAGGCACCACAGGCTAGCCCAAAGATCAGCAGGTGCAGTCCAGTGGTCGGCGCAGCCTCTCTTGCTAGATCCAGGGAACAACAGGGCAGTCTACTTTGGTCCTCTCTCCAGTCCAGAGGTGATCTGAGGTCTGGGTGCCATATTTATGCCCAGAAAGTGCCTTCGGCGGATGTGGCAGTTACCAACCAATGGGCTACCGGGTCCTTTTCCACCTGATGACAACTTCCTCCTCTCATGTGTGTCCACCATTTGCTCTTCAGAGGTGGCTTCCCCTTTGAAGACCTCCTTTTGGGCTCACACCTGTGTGCCTTCCTGCCATGGACCGGTGGCACCTCTTCCAATGGCAGGCCTCTATTGTTCCCGCTCCTGAGAGTCGTTCATATTCATCTCTAGGGGGCCAGGAGGCTCACTTGTGGCGGGCATCTTCAAATGGCCACTGGAAAACTTGGGCAACAGAAAGGCAATTTTCTAAACGTTGCTTATACTTCGAGGTTACATGAAATTTGACTTTGACATCTAGTCTGGTTTAATGCAACGATTCATTTGATACCTTGATGTACCAACTTTAGTAGTCCCATTCAGAAGTTAGTACAGCTGAGTTGTCAGCATGTAACTCTGTAGTCATGAATGGGGCTACTACCATTTCCACAGTAAAGATGACAATTTGTGGTTTTTACTTTTGGGACATATGCAAATATATGTCCTACTTTTTAACATACAGCACCCTGCCTTAGGACTCAATAGTTCTGCTGTAGGGGTGGCCTATAGATATTAAAAAGAGAGATTTGGGCTTTCTCATAAGTTTAAACGTCAAATACATGTTAGCAATGTTGGAACTGCTCTGCTAGTCTGCAGTGGCAGGCAGGGAGTTGTGTTTTACTTTGTCACATTCAGTCAGGGTGGCTCAAGAAGTGCAGCAGCCCTGAGAGGGACACTTTAACTTACAGGCCCTGGGTACCCCTGGTACCATATACCTTGGACTTATAATTAAGCTAACTTGGGCCAATTAGGTATAGCCAATCAAACAAATACTTTTTTAGGGACCAAATAGCTCTAGCACTGAGGTCTGGTTAGCAGGCCTCAGTGCACTCTCGTTGGGCGTGGTCATGCACTGTATTTGTAGAAAACGTGGATACACAGAGAGTGAGAGATGAGGCCTTATAGACTTGAGGGAGGACACTGCTGTGATATGAAGTGGGACCCTCATATAGATCTCGGAGGGTCTGAGGATGACCAATACAGATATTTTTAATGTGTTGTCATTTGACTCCCTGGGCTAAAGGGGAACTCTAATCTTGATCCCTCTCATTGGCTTAGCCCTTGAGGCTATGCAGATGTATGTGCCCTCCTACTATAATGCTAGGACTCCCACCACCTGCTGATATGGGTGATATTATCACCCTCCCCTGGGCAGGAGGTAGGGTCCCTGGGGAATTACTGGGGTAGTGTGTCAACCTACTTGCCTTCTTTTGTTGCTCAGTGTTGTATGACCTTTGATCTCCGCTAATTCTTCAGTGGGAGACAGTGGCATGCTGTGATTATACCATAGTTGAAATAAAAAGTTTCAAAAAATGAAACTTTGTCTGCTCTTTGTGAGGGAGGTCGGTGTAAATGGCATTGCAGTAATCCCGTCCAGTGATTACAATTGGTAATGTTGATGCACTTCTTTGAGGTCCTTGTGGCAGAAGCAAAATTCCTCATAGCTGGTGAAGGCGAACAAAATGCATTTTTTCATGGTGGCATTAACTTGAGGAAGATTATGCCTAGGTTTTGCACATTTTTCACTGGACTTCATGGTCATCCCAAGGATTTGGTCAGGTTAACAGAAGTGGTGAGAGGCCAATTAGGCCAAAAAGGAAGATCTCAGAGTTTTTACCACTAAGGCACAGCCAGTAATACTGTATCCAGAGGTGGAAAACGTTCAGGCAATCACCAACTTGATAAAGAATTCTAGTGCCTCCTTTTACGTCAATGCGGATCCGAATTTTTGACATATCAGAAGGGCTTCCAGAATGCTGGTTAGAGGGACCATATAGAAGTTAAATTGAATCAGTGAGACTGTCGATCCTTTGGGGAGACCACAGTTGATGGTTTCAGAGACAAAACGATCCAGTTGAACTTACTCAGCCCAGTTGTTGAGAAAAATACAAACAATTCTAGAGTTGTCTCTCCAGTTCCAACAGAGGATGGAAGGTATTCAATCATAAAATTATGGTCAGTAGTGTCAAGATAGTCTTTGAGATAGAGCAGAATGAATTGTCAGACATGGCTTGCCGTCTCACAAAAAGAGTTCCACTCTGATGTTGCATAGATTAGTTTCTTTGTCACTGAACACATCTGCCTAGATGCATCTGCCTAAAAGCAGCTTATTGTGACATAGAGGTCCCTCTTGTTTGCATATACTCACCCATTAACACATCCAAGATACCATGTACAAAAAAATCTATATGTCAGGTAACTTGTAGCATGGTTTGTGCTGGCATACATTGCCTGCGGGCGAGTAACATCTGACCGTCACACAAAAAAGATGGCAATCACACCATGGAAGAGTGCAACTGCCCTGTACTTCAGTTTGCCAAATCTTACTTTAGGCACCAACACCTGCAATGCACCAGTAGCAGCAAGATTTGCCTGCATGCGTTGCACACTATGCAAGATGTTTTACATTGGTTATTTGGAGATGGTAGGTTGAGTATATACAGTGCTATATATTCTAGCAGGTGTTGGCCGTAGATACATATGCTTAGCATTAGCCTGCCATCTAGTGCTGGGCTTGAATGATTACAAGTTGTTTTTCTATGAAGAAGTCTTCGAGTCACAAGGTATAGTGACTCCTCCTCCGGTGTGCATTACACATGTTGCTTGGCTTCTTTGTTAGATTGTTTTTATCCACCATCGGGTTCTTACAACCATATAGCAGCTCCGGAACTGAAGCTTCATTCCTTACCAAGGCCTTTGCAAGTGCTCGGATTTTTCTCTCCAGTCCAACACATTTCATATCCAAACAACAGCAGCTGGTGTTATCAATCACTTCCCAGCACCCACCTGGGCTCGGGCCCGGCGTTCCACAACTCCTTTGTCTCCATTCTACAGGACTATGTCCGCGAGGGATGGAAAACATGCCCTTCAGCTTTTGCCCTAATTACCACGCTAAGTACTCCCAGCAAGACCAACACGAAGTGTGCACTCTATGTTTGTCACCGGATCACAAGGAGACCTCCTTTTAGGTGTGTTTAGCGTTCTGGTCAAAGAAAACACTTCGGCAGCGGAGAGAGCGTCACTGGACCAACACAACCAGGTAGCGACGCACAGAAGATGCACTGAATATCTTCAGGTACCAGACACCAGGCCCCAATCAAGAAATAGATGACACAGAGGCACAGACAGTGCGCCCAGACATTCAGATACTGTTGGCTAGCAGTGGGAACATCTCATAGTCCGAACCCGATTCCATACAGGGGCGCGTGAGTACCTCAGCAAAAGCAACCCAAACCCCTATCAAACCACCCAAACTGACTTTCGGAGCGCCACTGCCTTCGGGCTATAGAGGTCTCCATCAACAGGCACACAAACAAAAATCCACTCCGCCTGGAAAGCCTTCAACTAGCGTTGACAAATATAAAGCATTAAAGTTTGTTTCGGTGCCGGCACCGAAACAGACCACTTCGGCACAACCGAAGTCAGGCAAGGACTCTGAGCTGAAGCAACGTACATCCGATCTGGAAAAAGCCTCAGAACCGAAAGATTGTCTATCTACAAAGCCTTCGGAATGGAAACTGGCGCATAAAGCGGTTGGCATCGAAACCACAAATTCAAAAGACTGCAACTAGTACAAAAGGCTCTTCAACGTCTTCCACATCTTTGTAGATGAAAAACACTAAAAGTAGCACAGAGCCACTGCAAAAACATTTGCAGCGCATTCCTGAGTGCTTGCAAGAAAAACTAGACAAAGGACAGAAGACTCTCTTTGTACAACTAGACACCAAGCCACCACCACCTGTTTCCCTTACGCTTCCAAAAAGGAAAAAATGTTTGAGGAGGACATTGCTGGGCCTCAACCAACCCATCAACCAAAGAAGAAAAGATAGGACAGACGCACAAGCCCTATTTGTTTCCCTCCTTCTCCTTCTCCTTCACCTCCTATTCTATCTTCACCTACTCTACCTTCAAGGACAGTGCAAGCACCCTCTCCAGAATACTTGCTTTCTGAGCAATCACTTTTTTCACCAAATCAATCGCCTACTGGTGATAATCAACCTCAAGAATACAATATCCCTTATTTCACAGACCCACAGGGAGATCCCAATACTGCTCCTGACCCATGTGATACTAATGAGACTGATCCACTGGATGATACAGATCCTAATATCTACCCATCCAAACCCCCACCACCAGATGATAGATCATCGTATCATGACATTATCAGTAGGCCTGCTGCATACCACAAGGTAAGCCTACACACTATCCCACAAGAAGATGAAAAATGTCCTGGTTGACGCACCTAATAGGTCACAACAAAATTACTCCCTATGCTTAATCCTTGACACACATGACATATTTAAGCAGCAAGGGTATCTAGGGTAGTCAGCCCTCGTAGAGAAAAGAAATATAAAGCATGCCCATTGGACCCTGAATATATTAAGGGACAAGTCACACCAGATTCATTGGTGGTACACACAGCCAGGAAAAGAGCAAGTTCACATGGCACAGGGGACGCACCTCCTACAGATAAAGAGAGTAGGAAATATGATGCCAAAGGTAAACATGTTGCAGCACAAGCAGCCAACCACATGCATATTGCAAATTCTGTGGGACTACTCTCCCGAAACAATGGGGCCACATGAGATGAAATGCAGGAACTACTGCAACACCTCCCTGATCATTACCAACAATGTGGAACACAATTGGAAGAAGAAGGCAGGGCTATATCTAATGCCACTATACAATGTGCCTTAGAATCTGCAGACACAAGCGACCACAAAGTTAACACCAGTATCCTCATCAGATGCCATGCATGACTCAGAGTCTCCGGCTTCAAACCAGATGTACAACAACACCTGCTCAATTTACCTTTTGATGGGCAAAATCTGTTTGGGCCACAGCTGGATGAAATGCTAGAGAAGTTAAAAAAGAACACTGAAACTGCTAAAGCAATGGGGGCCCTACAAACATATCAAAATCGTGGTTCCTTTCGCAGGGGTCAATACAGGGGTGCAACCAGAGAAGGTTCCTTCACTGACTCTGGCTGTGGCAATAACCAGCAGGACTCCTATCAGAATCAGTTTGCCTGGGGATCTTTCTATAAAACAAATTATAGAAATAAAGGTAGAGGCTGCACACCCACTAACGAAACTCCCACCCCTCCAAAACAGTGACCACCTACACCTCCCCCAACTACATATAACAGCAGTCGGGCAAAAGTTGCAAAGTTTCAATCCACAATGGCAAGACATCACCACAGACCAACGGGTGCTATCCATAATCAAAAATGGGTATTTAGAAGTGAAACAAACTCCACTCTCATTTCCGCCAAACCACAAAATCTGCCAAAGGAACATCTTACACTTTTACAGGACGAGGTTCTTTCTGTCCTTTAAAAAAGGGCAATAGAAATAGTACCCTTACAACATCAGGGACACGAAGTATACTTCCTTTATTTTCTCATCCCTAAAAAGGACAAAACTTTAAGGCCTATCCTACATCTCGGGCCACTCAACAGGTACATTTCCTCAGAACACTTTCATATGGTCTCACTGCAGGAGGTGATAGCGCTTCGACGCCTCGTCAGGGGTAGTAAGCGCTATACAAATGCAATTACAATACAATACAATACCACTGTTACAGCAAGGACATTTCATGACCGCATTAGACCTCAATGATGCATACTTCCATATCCCCATTCATCAAGCACACCGCCGTTAGCTACGTTTTCAACTAAACGGGCAACACTATCAATTCTAGGTGCTACCCTTCGGTGTCACTACAGCTTTAAGGGTTTTCACAAAGTGCCCTGTAATAGTGGCAGCTCATCGCAGAAGGGAGGGAATACATATTTTCCCCTACCTAGACGATTGGCTCATCAAAAGCCCAAGCTGCCAACAGTGTCTTCAATACACTCAGCAGGTTATCAACCTTCTGCACAAACTAGGGTTTACACTCCACATACAAAATCTTATCTGAAACCATTGCAAGCATAACATGCTCTAGTTGTATGCCATTGCAAATTCAGCCATGATGTCTTCCTGCATAGCCATAGTACCACACGGTCGTCTACATAGTCGTCCCCTTCAACGCACTCTGCATTCTCAATGGTCTCAAGTGGAGGGGCATCTACAAGATCTAGTGTTGGTAGGGCCAACAACTCATCGCTCTCTGCAATGGTGGAACAATAACTTCAAAGCCCCAATTCCGCAAATAACCATTACCACAGTTGCATCCCTTCAGGGATGGGGAGCACATATGCAAGATGTCACAGTTCACGGCCTATGTACAGTAGCTCAGACCCATCTGCATATCAATCATCTAGAGCTGCTAGCAATTCAGCCAGCCCCCAATGCTTTTTTGCAATCACCTACACCAGAAAGTAGTACTAATATGAACAGACAATATGACTGCAATACATTATATTCAAAAACGGGGGGGACACTCCTCACAGCTATCCCTCCTATCAGAGCGCAGCTGGCACTGGGCAATCTATCGCAAAATCCACCTCCTAGCAGAATACCTACCTGCGGTGGACAGCAACATCGCAGATATGCTCAGCAGGACACATCAGCAGGTGCAGGAGAGGCAGATCAATGTACCACTACTCCACTCTTTTTTTTTTATAAATCTTTTTATTAAACATGCATCGGTTCCAATAAACAATACAGAGGTATCAGTCAGGCTATACATTGTAAAAATTCACTGGGGGAAAGTGTCATATCATTGCATCACATCGGAGGGGGAGCGCTAGGGGGAGAGGAGGTCATCTTGATCAGCACAGCGGGGCGGTACACAAATCTCTCCACGGTATGTATTCCAAGGATTCCATATCCGGGACCACTTTTGGGGCATCCCCAGGCCAAATACACCATTTTCTCTCTAAACATGCACCAATCAAGGTCTTTTTCCCAGGCTTCGAGTGTGGGTGGGTGAGTTGCGCCCCACAATTGCGCTATATTTCTTTTAGCAAGCATGAACCCCAGTGTAGCCCACTGTGTCTGATGCGTGTTCAGGTCCGTGGGTTCCCATATATTCAGGAGGCACCTACGCACCTCTGGACGGACATGCAGCACCGCGTTAATTATGTCATGGACTCTGCTCCAGTAGGAACTGATATGTTTGCACTCCCAGATGATATGCATGAATGTCCCCACATGGCCGCAACGCCGTTTGCAGTCACCATTATCTGACCTCCCCATATGCACCAAACGGGGCCCGATAAGATATACTCTGTGAAGGATCTTAAACTGCACTAACCTAAGGCGCACTGGAATGGCAACTACTCTAGGGGAGGACACTGCCTCTTGCCAGTCCTCGTCATCTATTTCAACCCCATCTCGCCTCCATTTCTCTCGCAATGATTGGAGGGGATCCACCATGTTATTGATTAGTTTCTTGTATATTAAAGAGATAGTTTTGTTGGGTAGGTGGCCATCTAAAACTCTGTCCTCTAGGGGTGAAGCCTCGGGAAGAGGGGTACCCTTGGGAAGATGGGACTGGAGTGAGTGTAAGATCTGTGCATATCGGAAGTATTCAGTGCCTTCCAGCTCGTATTCTGTTTGTAGTGTGAGGAAGGATTTGACCCCTCCCTCGCCCCAAATGTCTTTAATATGCGAAATGCCAATAAGGTCCCATCTATCAAACCCTTTTGATTTCCATAGGTTGCTCAATTTCTCAGAATCCCAAAGCGGGGTGGCCAAAGTTAGTTTCTGTCCCCATCCGAGAGAATTAGTGGCGTCATGCCAAATGCGGACAGCGTGGTTGGTGGGGCCCGTCAAGGTGTTCCTTTTGGGTCGTGAATATAGTGCCCTATTATAGTTGCCACCGGGGAGAAGCCACCTATCCATGGCATAGCCTGGGTCATCAAAACGGCCGTACGTGCCATGGTTGTTGGCTGCTAGATGCGCAGCCCAGTAGTATTTTTTGATGTCTGGGAGGCTGATGCCACCGTCGTACCAATTCAGTGTCAACGTATTTAGGGCAATACGAGGTTTGCCGTCCCACAACAAGTCTCTCTGGAGACCTTCAACTTCTTTAAAATAATGTACCGGTACGGGGTCTAAAGTGTTCTGTAATGCATACAGGAACCTAGGCAGGGACATCATCTTGAACAGGGCAGCTCTGCCCAAGAGTGAGAGAGGAAGCGATTTCCAGCGGGCAATGTCTTTTTTAAGCTGACGCAAGGGCGGAAGAAGGTTTTGGGTGTAACGGAGTGTAGGATCAAGGGAGATAAAAATTCCCAAATATTTAAAGCCAGTAGTGTTAATCTGTATTGGGCAGTCTCTCTGAGGGACAGGTGGATCTCCCCGAAGAGTGAACAACAGGGACTTACCCCAATTGACTGTAAAACCAGAGAATCTACCGAATACAGCTAGGATATCCAATACAACTATGAGGGATTTTTTGGGGGAAGCCAAATAGAGCAGTATGTCGTCCGCATAAAGCGAGACGCGGTCTTCTAAATCTGGGGACCACCGCAGTCCTCGTATCATAGGAGTCCACCGGATCCAGGCTGCCAGTGGTTCCAAAGCTAGGGCGAAGAGAAGAGGTGAAAGTGGGCAACCCTGACGGGTACCCCGACTAAGTAATAATGTAGCCGATAATTTATTATTGACTAACACTTGGGCCAAAGGCTCCTGATACAAGAGTCGTACCCATTGGATATATTGCGGGCCAAAACCCATCTTGGCCAAGACCGCCCAGAGGTAGGGCCACTCAATAGTGTCAAACGCCATGGTAGCGTCCAGAGACACGATAACGGCTGGCTCCTGGATAGTGTGTGCTCTGTCCAAAACCCCATGGACTCTGCGCAGGTTCAAAGCCGTATTTCTGTAGGGCATAAAGCCGGATTGATCGGGGTGTACTAAGTTACTAATTATTTTGACTAGGCGATTGGCTAGAAGTTTGGGGAGGATTTTAGGCTCGGCGCTTAGGAAGAGAAATTGGCCTGTATGAAGAGCAGTCAGTCTTAGGTTTTCCTTCTTTATGTATGGTGACTATGGTGGCTATCCTCTCGTTCACTGGGCAGTATTCCGATTTGTCTGGATTCCTCAAACATGGCTTTTAGGTATGGTGCAAGTTTATCTGGTCGCAATTTGTATAGTCCGATGGGGATACCATTGGGACCGAGGGCTTTCCCGGAATGTAAGGAGCGGATCGCTTGAGCTATCTCTTCCGTCGTCAAGTTACTGTCCATAAAATCTCGGTCTTCTAGGGAGAGGCTGGGGAGTCTAATGTCTCGCAACAGGTCCTGAGAGTCCTCTTCGGTGTGCCTGGTGACTGTCTTGTAGACAGTCTGGAAGTGACTGGCGAATCTGTCAACTATTTCTTGCGGGTCAGAGAGAGTGACGTCTCCGTCAACCCTGAGTTCTGGGACCAGTCTGCTTGCCCATTCCTTCCTGTCCAGCCATGCTATGAGTTTTCCTGCTTTGTCTCCCAGGTCATAGATCCTACCCTGTCGCTCCCTGCCCAGTGACTTGGCCCTGTCCGTAACTAGAGCTTTGTAGTCATATTGTTTCAGGTTCAGTAAATGAAGCCTCTCCGGTGTCACTCCAGATTCCAGGTCCCTCTCCAAACTATAGATTTCAGCTTCGATGTCTAGGACCTCTTTTTGTTTATCTTTCCTTTTACCAGAGATCAGCGACAAAGCCTGACCCCGAATTACAGTCTTGAATGCTTCCCATAATGACTGGGATGAGGACACGGACCCCACATTGTCAGAAAAGTAATCGTCCATGGCTTTGATAAGGGATTTACGGATTGTCGGATCACGTAGGTACCAAGGGTTAATTGGCGCTATTCCTCCCACTTTGACCTGATTAAGGACCATATGGACCCATATCGGTGAGTGGTTGGAGATGCCCCTAGCTAGGTGCCAAATTTCGTGGATGTATGTGGCTCGTTCCGCGGGCACTAAACAATAGTCCAAGCGGGAGAGGCTGTGATGCGCCCCAGAGTGAAAGGTGTATTGTATCTGATCTGGATGATATGTTCTCCACCCATCCACTAGTCCCATGGTTTCAAGGAAGTCAGGCAGCCATCGAGAAGAGGGTCCCACCTCCCTTGGGGGGTGTCGGTCCAGGGTACCCGAAACTACTGCATTAAAGTCGCCCCCAAGGACTAAGAGGCCATCCGGAAGAGTGAGCAGGACCGAGCCCAGGTCCGCAAAGGTGGTACCCTGCAGGCCTGGAGGGACATATACAGACATGAAGGTAGTGGGGCGGCCCTCCCATGTGCCCGAAACCCCCACGTATCTACCCCGAGTGTCCGTCCATATGGAGCTTATGGCAAGGGGAAATGAGTTTTTCACCATGATGCCTACACCCCGGGAACCGGAGGTAAATCCTTCATGTGCGACCATCTTGTACCCCCCTCTGTTCAGTGCCTTACATAAGTTTCCAATCAAGTGTGTCTCCTGGAGCATGACAATATCCGGGGCCTGCCGCTTGATATGTTGGAGAATTACACTGCGTTTGATTTTGTCCCCAAGCCCGATAACATTCCAACTCAATATTTTAACATCCTTGTCCCCCATTGCACCCACTATACACTTCGTGAGTACCAGAATCCTCTGTAGTAAAATCAAACTCGGGTACCGATGCTAAGAACATAACAATAAAATAATACAAATCCCCCACCCAACAGCCCCCCCACCCTGCTACCCTGCACTCTGGGCGTGAAACTACCCATATAAAACTGCAGAGTGCCTGTCGCCCTATAGGAGAACTAAACGCAGAAAAGATAAGGGCGTGGCAACCCGTGTCCCTATCCCCCCCCCCCCAAAAAGGATAAAAAGTATAGAGTCCCCAAGGTGAGGCACACATCACAGTTCTATGCGCCCGCCATCAGGAGGGAAAGCCCCCCTAAAGTTCGGCCGCCATGCAGCCCGATACCTGTCCCAGTCCGCTTATGGAAGCGGTCCCGGTTGAGGAGACTTCATGTCCACTTCGGTCTCATCAGTCGGGCCGGGGAGGCATCAGCACCTTCAGCATTGCGCTCACGTGACGCCTGTTTCGTCTGGTATTCAAGCCAGTCAGCCGCCTCCTCCGGCTGTTCGAAGAACCAGGTCCTCCCTTCCGCTTCCACCCGGAGACGTGCCGGGAATAGCATCGAATATTTCAGTCCCTTTTCTCTGAGCCGCTGCTTCACCGTGATGAATGACCGCCTCTGCTTCTGCACTCGTTGTGTGAAGTCTGGGAAGAAGGAGATGTCTGCATTCTCATAGCGGAGGGTGGCGTTTTGAAGGATTACATCCCTGTCCCAGAAATTCAGTACTCTGGCTAGAATCGGGCACAAGGGGGCCCCTGGCTTGGGGCGACCTCCGGGGACCCTATGTGCCCTCTCAATGACAAAGAATTTGCTGAGGCCTTTCGGCTGTAGATGTTGTAAAATGAGGTCCTCCACAAAAAGATCTGGGGCCTGTCCCTCTGCCTTTTCCGGCACGCCCAAAATGCGCAGGTTGTTGCGGCGCAGGCGCCCCTCATAGTCATCCAGCTTGAGCTCCGTGGCCTTGCGAAATAATTGCATTTCCTGGATCTCACCCTGAAGCTTGGTGACGTCACCCACGAGGCTCGAAGTGGTGAGCTCCACCTATTTGACTTTCTCATTAAGTTTGGTGAGGTCGGCTCGGATCAGGTTAACCTCGATAGCGATGGTGTCCATTTTATGTTCCAGGGAAGTCTGACCGTTGGTGATCGCCTTCATGACGTCTTTCAGTGACAACTCTTGGCGTCTTTTCCCTGCTCGTTGGGGGTGCCCCCACCATATTGGCGGCCCTGGAGCATGTCCTTGGGGATGGTGTAACGATCCAGTCTGTTTGCTTGCAACGACTTCGACCCCTACGCACCTGCTGATTTGGTCTTCTCCATGTTCGTCTCACAATTGCGTACTTCTGCTTCCAGTGCCAGCTGTGTATCGACGCGTTGTGAGGGCGAGACCCAGGCTACCTCTGTCTGGCACCAGGTGCCACACGTACCTCAAGTGCTCAGTCCGCTGCACAGTTGATGGCTAGGTGGTGGGATCGATTGTCCCCAGACACTGCCGCATCACACCTATCGCCACCTGCGGCGCCAGCAATACTCTCAGCTGGATGGCCGGCAATCTCCGTTGCCTGGATGGCTCCCAGTCCCACAGGAAGGAGAGGGGGTCCCAGCGCTGTTCGCGGCCTTTGCTGCGACTCATAAATGGGTGGGAGGAGAAGCTCTGCTGTTTGGGTGGCTCCTGGGTTGCGGTCCCCGCCACTCACCGCTCGCTCACCACGGCCCAAGGAAATGGAGGAAGGGCCAGATCCTCATCAGCCATCTAGCACTCCCCAGATCTGTCAGGCAGTTTCACAAGGGTTGGAAGACAGGGGGTTGGTGGGTGAAAAAGGGCCCAGTCCCATCCACAGCCACTTTGGGGGCCCCCCTGCCGCCTCACCTCACTCTCAGCGTGTTCACGATTGAATTGGGCCGATTCCGGTCTCGTGTACCAACCGCCGCTCTCCCTGCTATGTCGCCAGCAGCCGTCGGAGCCGCCACTGCCTGCGGCTTATTTCACGTTCCGGGTGCCGTCTACGACACCGCACCCGGGTCGGCAGCTTCTCTGCGGGCTCCACCATGCCTCCGCCTCACACACGACAGCCCACTAGTACGTGTGGGCATGGGCCATGTCTGCAGGTCTCTGGTGCGGCGTGTCAGCGAAATCAAGTCCCCGGCTCACAGGATAGGAATAGGCCCTCCGCTTCTGGGACCCAGAACGTCGTAACAGGGCGGTTTCTGGCAACAGGAGTCAGTGGAAGACGTCCCGCTTGCTTTCCGACTTGTTCCCTCACCTCAGTGGATCGGATAATGCGGCCGGATAGACGGGAGGGAAAAAAGGTGTTACGGAGCTAGTGGCTCAGGCGGCCATTTCGCTCCGGGTCTTAGCCACGCCCCCCACTTCTCCACTCTTACTTCAAAAGATGGGGGACACCGACATAGACTTGTTTGCCACTCACCTCAACACCAAATGCCAAAACTTCACCTACCAGGTTCCCCTACCCCCAATCAAAGAGCAATGCCCTATGGATGAATTGGTCAGGAGTATTTGCCTATGCTTTTCCTCCTCTCCCACTCATGCCATATGTAGTTAAGAAGTTAACACAAACATCTCTAACACTAATCTTAATAGCCCCAACATGGGTGCGGGAGGCATGGTTCACAACCCTACTACAAATATCTTTAGTGCCACATGAGAAATGACCTATTTGGCCACACCTACTAACTCAAGATGAAGGAAGAGTGACGTAACCTAATTCCAAACAACTCAATCTAGCGATTTGGCTTCTGAAATCTTAGAATTTGGGCGTTTAAAATTACCACAAGAATGTATGGAAATCCTTAAACAACCTTGTAGGCCTACAACTAGAGCATGTTATGCTGCAAAATGGAAGTGATTTGTACATTAGTGTACAAATAAACAAATTCCGTTTTTAGTACCTACAGTACAAGACATTATAGGCTATCTTTTCTATCTACAGCAAACAGGGCTTGCTTACACATCTATCAGATTACAATTAGCAGCACTAGCTGCCTACATGCAAAACAGGCAATATATGCCCCTGTTTAAAATACCAATAATCAAAGCATTCTCGGAAGGACTTAAAAGAGTTATTCCCCCCCCCCTCCCCTCTACTACACCAGCCCCAGCCTGGAACCTAAACATTGTCCTTACCAGGCTTATGGGGCCACCATTGGAACCACTTCATTCATGTTAACTCCAATTTCTAACTTGGAAAGTTGCCTTTCTAGTGGCGATCACTTCTCTCAGAAGGATAAGTGAATTACAGGCACTTACCCTGCAAGAATCTTTCTTTAAAATGTACCCAAACAAATTATTTCTACGAACGAATCCAAAATTTCTACCCAATGTGGTCTCAGCCTTTCATACAAATCAGACCAAAGAGCTACCAATGTTTTTCCCTATCCCAGACTCAGTAGCAGAGTGGGCCCTCATGCATTTGATTGTAAAAGGGCTATAATGTTCTACATTGTCAGAGCAAAATCTTTTTGGAACACACAACAGCTTTTTGTTGCTTTTAACAACCTCACCAGGGGGCAACAAAATCTAAAGCCGGAATTGCTCGATGGATAGTTAAATGGATTCAAACATGTTATCAAAAAGCCAAACGGGTGCTTACAGTACCACCGTGGGCTCATTCCACATGTACACAAGGAGCCACTATGGCTTTCCTAGGAAATATCCCTATAGAGGATATTTGTAAAGCAGCAACATGAACTAACCCACATACCTTTACTAAACACTTCTGTTTTGATGTATTCACCCATGAACAAGCAAAAGTGGGTCAAACTGTACTTAAAACACAATTTCAAACAAGTACTTCAACCAATATCTAGCCACCGCAAAGGGAAGCACTGCTTTACATTTGATGCATCTACGGCATTACACACTACAATTTATTGCTTACAGGGTAAGTAACGTATTCCTTTTTACAAATTGGTCAATATTCACAAAAAAGCCATAAATTTACTTCTTCAGATTTATACCTTTTTGTGAGGGCAGATTCGTGACTTTTGGGAGCCACAAATCTTTCAGGAGGTAGTCCTGGAAAGCTTTGCTAGTCACAGTTTCCAGACGTACATCAGAAAAGCATTTGTCAATTCCTGCTTTTTTCCTTATATATGTACTATATCACAAGGGCTACCCTCTTTGGCTATGGGGACCAGGGTCAGTATTTTCTATGTATACAGTGTACTGTGGGACTCATTCAACATGTGGGACACCTTTCAACTTGTTTGGGGAGTCCACCAATCAATGTAGTATTATAATAGCCCAGTAATGACTTATTACTTGAATTATACAAAAAGACAACACCAGACTGAGAGGGTTTCTGTTACTGGTGGATATTACACAGTTTACATGCAGTAGTCAGTGTGACTGTGATCAAAAATGCAGACCACGCAGTTCTCAAGTAGGTGAATAGACATATTTAATGTATCAATAAGACACTGTACAATGCCCCTGGTTCCATACATGATTTTTGTTATACATTTTAGGATGTTGTGGATCAATCCACAGTCCCTATTGATCACACTGAATCTGGGAACGAAGGGGGGAGGTATGTCGATGTTTTGACCCCAAATAAATGGAGTCTCTTCAGGACTAAGGGACTGATTACGATCTTGGTGGATGGAACACTCCATCACAAACATGATGAATATCCCATCCACCGTTATTACAAGTTCCATGGAATATAATGAAATTATAATTTAGCGGATGGGATACCCATCACATTTGTGTCCGCCAAGATCGTAATCAGGCCCTAAATCATCTGTCTTAGAACGAATTGTGCATGCACATGACATCACTTGGCGGCAACCTTCGTGGATGAAGTTCATTGCGCACAGGATTACTGGAAAGTAACATTTGATGGATTGGATGAAGTGGCTAAAATACCGTAACAAAAGCACATGGAATTTACTGCAACACACAATATGAAACGAGTGTTGTTTTGACCACGAACATATGAGGCTATCAGAATGTGATACATTCACAAACACTCTTCTTTACAAGCATATTTCGGATTGATTGTGGTGTGGCCGTGATGTAGACTGGACATTGAAGAAGTAGTCCCAATTGGTTCTTAGCCAGATAAATTTGTCCTGAAGAGACTCCTTCATTTATTTATAGTCAAAACGTCGACATACCTCCCTCCTTGGTTCCCAGATTCAGTGTGATCAATAGGGACTGTGGATTGATCCACAACATCCTAACATGTATATCTAAAATCATGTATGGAACCAGGGCATTTTACAGTGTCTTTTTTATGTTATATATGTTTATTCACCTACTTGAGCTCTGCGTCATCTGCACTTTTGTTCATTGTCACACAGACTACTGCTTACAAGCTGTGTAATACATACCAGTAACAGGAACCCTCTCAGTCTCATGTTATCTTTTTGTATAATGCAATTAATAAGTTCATTACTGAGCTATTATAATAATACATTGATTGGTGGACTCCCCAAACAAGTTGAAGGGTATCCCATAAGTTGAATGGGTCCCACTGTACACTGTATGCATAGAAAATATGTATCCCTATTTAGGCATTTCCACCTGTGTTATTTATGGGTTTTACAATTGTGCATGCTGAATTGCCATCTCTTTTCTCCAAAGATATTTTCCTTTATTTTTCTCAAAGGGAGAAATGTTTTTCCTTGTGAAGAAGCCCCCTTTCCATAAACTCCCATCGATTTTGGAAGTGTTTCCTTCCTGTCCGCCCTTGAAAATTATTCACTGCTGCCTTAAGTAAATCTGAACATGTCGAGGATGGAGACTGGTTTGTGAATACCCACAAATTCTCGAGTTTGAGTGTGCCCACACTTACCAGGTACATCCCACCAGGCACACCCACTCGCCACCTATTGAGTGGCATTTACTCACTCATCGTGTTACACCATCTTGGGGGTATATTGTACCTGAGTAAAAGTAGGAGTGCAAGTACACTTTCGTGAATATCATCTACTTGTAAATGAAGCCATTTGTGTGTAAATCAGACTTACATGTACAGATGGCTTTGTGAATTAATCTTACTAAGTTGTGGTAATTATTAGCCATGCCTCCAAGTTTTGTTCCCGTGAGGCCCTTTTCTTTGCTCTTAATGTTCTGCCTTGTTCTTCTCTAAATTACACTGATGGAAAAACCAACATCTGGTCCTTTGTCAAAACCTGATGGTCTTTTAGGGGCATCTTTTCAAGATGGCAAAGTATGGAGGGTACTTAATCCTATAGTCATACACCGAGCAACTAATTCATCACTGTATTTTTGCAGTTTTATATAGCGAGGACTCAGCCCAAGGGCAATGGAATACATTATATGAGCACCAGATTTCATTATACAAGGTCACATTTTTTTTTTAGGCATGGGGAGATTAAGTGATTTGCCTAGAATCACAGGATGTTTAGCCCACAATAGGGGCCGTAGTACAGAAAGTACCCATCGGCACAACAAGCTTGTGCGCCTGCTTTATTCGCCCCGTGGAACTTGGGGATTACAGAAGGGGCCGCAGAAGCTTGTGCGACACATTTTGTAATATTGATAGTGCTGGCGTACGAGTAGCACCAGCGTTATCGTGAGAGTGCACTCCGTCATTTGCATGAGGGTATGCCCTTTGCAAATGAGGGAACCTCTTTGCCTCTGCGCCGTATTACGGACGTGAGCGCAGAGGCAAACAGGCCCTTGGGAGGTGCGGTGTCAGTGCATCACAAAAAAGTGGCACATTGTCAGTGCACCCTCTGAGTACAGCCCTCTTGATAGAAGAAAGGGGGTATGATGGACTCTCCAAACATCCCCTGAAGGCAGGTGCATTCACTCACTTCACCTGCCTGCAGGAGAATCTCTGACCCCCTCTCTAAAGTTCAGGTGGGTTGCTGACTGCACAGAGAAACACGGAGTGGCAGCTTAGAAGCAGTCGCTCCACATTTCACTGCATGAGCTGCCCACAGGGTAGCACAAGTTTACTGCTGAACTGGGGGCAGCACATTCATCTTAATAGGGTGCATTTTCCCTGTTTGCGCCCTATTTGACAGTAATGAGTGTGCTATCAGTTTCAATAAGTAAATGTTTTTAAAATCAACACTTTATTGGCTGTCCTTGCTGTAATATTTGACGCTCAGTTTTTGACAGAGGAAATAAAGGGAAGAACTGGAAAATCTTGGAACTTGAACTGAACTTTTTTCATGTGAAAATATTGATTGCGGTGCATCTCTATTTGTATTGTTATATATGTTGGACCAACAGGTGGCACCTTGGCCGCAGGTGCCTATAGTGAGTGCCCGCAGATAGGAATTGAATGATTCATTTTGACTTTCATTAGAACACGGGATAAGTGCGGCACCCATTGGTCTGCTGCCTTGTTCTTCTGTTGTATATGTCTTCACTGCTAATCCTTTATCTGTGCCATTATGCTGTATGCTCCCTTCCCTTTATCTTCCTTTCAGATGCTCCCAGATATGTAGGTAAATATTGTGCCTACATATAAACACACTTTTCAAAACAATGACTTAGGAATGCTATCTGTAAATCTGTCCTATGTAACAATGCACATACTTATCTTTGAATATTAAAGGCTACATTGCTTTCCGTATTCAATAAGGGTTTTCGCCTATTCTCTGATGTATTGTAATAATATTTCTGTGTGGTTCTTTTATGGAAAGTTATAATTATTTTCCCTAAGAGTCTGAACAGTGAAATGTCTAGAGCAGAAATGTACATGTAAGCTAGATGTTGCATTGATCATACAGAGCACACGTGTTTATAGAGGATTTTAAATACAATTTTATTATCCAAACCTCCAATTATAGATACATTGAAGATTTGCAAAAAATGCATCTGTGCTTGCTTGATTGGTGTTTATAATGAAAAGACACTGACTGCTCTTGTACTCCCTTCCTATTTATTTTGCCTAGAGACCTAAAATATAATATTTCAATTGGGAGTAGTAATTATTGGTTTAAGATTACATTTAAAAATGATTATTACTTGAACAATGTCATGCCAGTAGGAATGCTCCTTAAACAGTAATTGGCAAAGCCAGAAGGTTTGGTTTTAATGTGCTAGCACATGTAAAGGCAGGCATACACAAGTGTGAATGTGTGTACGTGTAAGCAAGGTGGAGCCGACAGACAGGGAGATGCAAAACAGTTGTTCATGTTTTTCAATGCATGCACTCCTTGAAGGCAGAAGGATACACCCAAACATACAAATATTTAGGCTATAGAGTAATACTATTGTGGGCTGAGCCAAGATGCAATTGACAAAAGTCTCGAGCTGATGGCTGAATGAGGTTATTTAAGAAAAAAAAAGAAGCCAATGGCTGAAAGGGGTGGGCCTAAAGCGCACTGTTGGTATTTTGGAAACAAAAAGTCTGTCTAGATAGCTGCAATGTAAAACCTAGACTTAAAATGATGCCCTTAAATAAGAAAACCATGTTTCTTAAGTCACATCAACTCGTGCAAAGTGAGGAGATTCAAAGGTACCCTGTCCGTCTTTCAGGATCATCAACACTGTATGCATCACTTGTAGTCTCAATCAAAATCTCTTTATTCGATTCAAAGAATCATCAAAGCATTTCATAAAATCTTTAAATACATTTCACTAAAAATCCCATCAGGTACAAACATTAGGTACATGTTCACTAAGGAATAAGGTGCAAAAGATTGTACAAATTAAGATTTCCATTTTGTCACGGTCCTAAAAAGCGTTGGTCAGCTTAAAATATTGTAAGTATAAAGTGCAAATGCATACTCAGTTAACCCGTACCGACAATAAAATTTGTTAAAATTATGCTAAGAATAAAATTAAACATTTATTAGGTATCAATAAAATACATTCTTGCTAGATTGCCTTTATGTGAACTGAACTGGACCAAATAATTCATAACATATATTAGAAGTCAAATAATCAGGCATGAATCTAGTGTATTTAAATTAAAATGTTTGCCCTCTCTTTTTCCTTATATAGCTAGAAGCCACTAAAAATCTACTAACGCCGAATACAATGAGTTGTGAGCTATCTGATTTTAGTATTCTCAGCATCTCTATGTAATTCCTGATGTTCAAACTTTTACATAGCGGCTTAATCCATTTTCTTCTAGGCATTACATATGCTGTGCAAAAGAATAAAACATGTGCGATGTCTTCGTTTGCACCTAATGGACATAAGGTACACTTAGCGTCCCTTTCCTTAGTCTGGGACGTGGCCAATTTAGCTGTAAAGGCATTTATCTGGAGTATCTCATACCTAAATTTCAGATAGAGTGTCTTTGTTAGTTGAGGTTCAATTTTGTCCAAAAATTGCTCGAAGCTCGGGGTCATTTTAAAAGACAGAAATTGTGTAGTAAGCCTCCTGATGCACAGCTTAAAGTGACTTTGTGCAAGATAAAATTCCAATAAATGTACTTGATCTCGCTCTTTGATTCTGGTGTCAGCAGGCTGGGGTTCCGCAATAGTCCAAATTCTAATCCAATTGGACAGCGATCTCCATACGGCTAAATGTTCCAGTCTTTTTATACCAATATCATAGATTAGAGGGATCACTGGTGTATTTTGGGGGAGAGACGTAAACATTCTCAGAATTTAGTTTTCCCCAACAATTAAAGGCTGCAAGATTTCACCACCCCATAACTCTGATCCATAAAGGGCAGCAGCTTGAGCTCTAAATGTGTATACTTCCAGGGCAGGGGTGATGGCCTTTGACACAGTCGAATATTGTTTCTTTACAATGGGAATAGAATTTTGCATTAGGATTGTCTTAGATTTATTTGTGGGTTCCATGAGAGTTTTGAGTCGTGCGTATCCCCCAGATATATGAAGTTGGAAACACACTCCAAGGGCACCCCATTCAAAGCTATTTTGTTTTTGAAGCTTTTATGTGGTCTAATGGCCATGTATTTGGTTTTAGTAGGGTTTATCTCGAGGCCCTTTAGTTTGCAGTAATTGTTAAGGCTATCAAGTAGGTTTTGTAACCCCATTGGTGTTTGGGACAATAAGATTGTATCACCCGCGAATGTTGAGGCGCAGATATGAGTCCCTCCAAGCTTAGGTGCGTCATGAGAACATTTTTGCACATACTGGACCAGATCATTCACATATAGTAAAAACAGAGTTGGCGCCAGGACACAACCCTGGAGCACGCCTCTCCTGACCGGAATCTCATCTGTGAGCTTCCCTCCTATGCCCCAGCGTACCTTGGCAAAGTTACCCTGATGTAGCCTTATAATTTGGTTTAAAATCTCCTCTGGCACTCCCTGTTGGTGTAAGGTTTTCCATAAAAGATCTCTTTGGGATTGAATCAAATGCTGCTTTCAAATCAATGAAAGCAACATATAAATGCCCAAATTTTAACTTTGTGTACTTCCAGGCTAGGCTTGTAGTCATAATAGACCAGGATTTGTCACATGGGCCAATCACGGTTGCTAGACATAGATATTAGGTACACTTATGTTTTTTCACATTTTAGTTATTCAGAACATCTTGAATTTTGATTTCATGTAATTAATATCAAATGAGATTTAAGTATGTATATATGGAGATATGTTAGGTATGTAGTATTTCTTTAGCTCAAACCTGGCCGTGAGGCAGCAGTGCGTGCTGTACATGGTCAAAGATTAATGCTGTATACTTTAAGATGGAATCCAAAATAGTGAGCATAGCTTTCCCAAACCAAGATGGAGTTCATGTAATGAAGAGGATTTCGTACAGTGCACATCCTCGACTCACATATTTAAAGGTGCTCGCATTTGTGATACTGAAGAAAAAGGAGACTCAGTGAAATAAAATATTTGCCTGGGTTCACTCAATTTAATCAAGAGGAGAAGCTAGGACTGATTCTAGGTTTTCTGGTTTCTCATGATGCAATTCGGCCACTAGATTGCTATCTGCTTCTATCCCTTTTAACATCAAAGGTTTATGCTTTATTTTGAATTCTTCGAGTATGTTAGAGTATGGGATCAGTGTGTTAGCAGGCAGAAGGCACATGAAAGCTCGGCTTGCTTTGGGCTCCAGGTTCAAAGAGAACCTCGAGCTGAGCCAGAGCCAAGCTTCTGGATCGAGCCTTTACTAGGTCACCCACCTCTAATTTCCACCAGGGTCATTAACATCCCTTAATTCTAACAATTGCCGACATTCTGTATTCCTGCTTCTTCCTAACTTCATGCTTGCTGTAATGGCATGAGATTCCTTGGCTGCATTAACCAGTATAGGGTTTTTTGGGAGCATAAAGTGGTGTATTTCTGGTTTTATAAACACACCTGTGCCAGCATCTCATTGCAACTCTCACTTGTCTAGTTAACTGGCTATAATTCACTTTCTTTTTTAGTAAAGGGTCAAAGAGCGTTCCATCTAACCCAGGGTTTCCAAGCACAGCCATTTCTGATAAATGACACTTGTCTAGCCACCTTGAGAGCCATTGTACCTGGGCTGCTAAATATTATGACTCATGGTCGGGAGCCCTGAACCCCTCCTTCGGTTGGTTATTGGCATCTTTAAGGTAGCCATGTTAACCCTGTGTT
This sequence comes from Calotriton arnoldi, assembly GCA_963921515.1. Taxonomy (NCBI): domain Eukaryota; kingdom Metazoa; phylum Chordata; class Amphibia; order Caudata; family Salamandridae; genus Calotriton; species Calotriton arnoldi. Next base: position 145,659 of record CAWUFW010001349.1, on the reverse strand, counting down.
GACCGGCACCCCAGAAGAAACTTTTCAATACAGTGTCCAACTCCTGGATTCCCTGAGGGCCAAACTAGACTGGGAGGTTCATAAAGACGTATAAGAGCCTGAGGAAGGTGATCATCTTCAGCAAAGCTATTCAGCCCATTATTGATAGAAGTAACGTCTTCCAGAACTGCACATTGCCCTTCAGGGCTGTTAGTGCTGCCCTCAAATTACCTTCTAGTCCCCATGGAGTGGTATACCCTATGCCTCAGTTTGCAAAAAGTTTGGTGTTGCTGAGCTGTATGCCCTCTGGTTCCATCATTGACCCGCATCAATTGGGAATGCACACGTTTTCCTCTCAATTACTGTGAAGTCCAGAAATGCTGCCAAATTCCTCTAAGAGTTGGATTGTAGCAGCAAGGTATAGCGTACCATCCTTAAAGAAAAGGAGCATATTGTCCACGTATAGGACAATTGAGTGCTCTCCATCTGGCAGTGTTTTACTCTTATCCCTCTGCTCAGTTCAGATTATTTTTGCAGAGGGTTCCACGCCAGAGCGAAAAGCATTGAGTACAGTGGGCGCCTCTGCCGAGTCCCTCTACAGAGGTTGTACGCAGCTGATATCATCCGATCATTTCGGACTCTTGCAGTTGGTTCCGTATAAAATAGCCAGATCCATTGGATCTAGACATCTCCCATGCCCATGCATTTAAACTCCAACTGTACGAACTTCCAGCTAAGTGTCGAGAGCTTTCTCCAGGTCGACAGTTGGAACCATGGCTCCTGATCTAATCTGGCAAAGCATCTCTTTCATAATTCTAAACAGCCTCCTATTATTCATTGAGATATTATGGCAGGGTCTGAGCCTTGCTTTATCCGGATTGACCATGGAATCCGTAAGCAGGAGGCGATGATTGGCCAACACATAGTATGATATGTTGTAATCTGTGTTTAATAGGGACAGGGGTCGGTGTGACGCCCTATCCAATAAATCTCGTTGTGGCATCGGTAAGGAGACAATGAGGGCCTCTCTCATGGAGGGCAAGGGCGTGGCAGTTTCTTTCACAGCTGCAAACAATTTTACCAGGTGGGGCACTACCAAATCAGAGAAGGTGAAGTAAAACTTGATCATCAGTCCATTTGTTCCCGGTGTCTTCTCCCGTGCTCACTGTCCCATGTCCACTGTCCCATGTCCAGCACTACTATATTTTCCAACTCTCTGGTGGCTATCTGTGAGTCATCCCAGTCTCTCTCAAGTGTTTTCTGGACCCAATCTGTCTCGCCTACACAGTGTATCCTCAACACTATCTTGAACGCTTCCCACTCAATCCGTGCATGGAGGTCGTGCCTTGATATTCTTCAAAGTAATTTCTAATTACGTCTCCCCAGCCCTATCTTACAAGCCCAGTCTCCTAACATGGTCTCTTGCAGTTTCCACATAGGATTAGGAGGCAGTGTGCAACCCCGTTGGATGTGTAATATAAGATGATTGTTGTCCTAAATTGTGTGTACTAAATATTCTGTATGATTAACAGCTAGGCAAAATTCTCTTGTTGCTAGAAATCTGTCCAAACCAACGTAGAGGTTGTAGCCTAATGAATAAAAGGAATATTTGTGCTAGAGTGGATGTTCCATCCTCTGCACGTCTGTTAATTGTCATTCTTGCATCCATTTTGCAAAGAAATGCGCTTTCTTAGTGACCAAAGAACCATTGGGGATGGAATGAACGACCCTGAAGAACATCTAATATGGAATTTGTGTTTCCCCCAATTTACACTGGCCTTGAGGCATGGGGTGCCAATTTTACCGATAGTGACGTAAAAATCCCCTTTGCTATATACATGGGGCATATATACATTCCAGCATGACATCTATGCCATCCAGTTTACTCGTGACCAGTATGTACCGCGCATCTTTATCTATTTTGTGCTAGTGGCTAACCCAAACCAACACACCTCTATATATGATGAGCATCCCGGGGTCTTGATGCAAGTGAGACTACAGATATGGTCCCACCATGCACCCTAAGGGGCCATTATATACTCCAGGCTGGGATAACTATTGTGTCCTCCCATGGATGTATGTCTGTTGAGAGTGTGCATGTCTTTGTATACTAAGAATCACAAATCAAGTTACTATCAATGGAATCATTAGTGGATTCTTGTTTAGTGATATGCTTTCCTGTTGACGGCTGTATGGCCAAAACAAGGATTACCGAAACATGTAGACCACAATAAAGGATGCAGAGGCCATTACTACCCTCGGGCCTCTATTTACAGTACTACTATAATTACTATGGTTTTTTTCAACCTTATAAGGGTGGCCACTAATAAATAGACTTTAAATTGTTACACCCTAGATCATTTAATTTCCCTTCATCCCTATAATATCAAAGAGCTCACAGACTTCTGGCGGAGCCCACCCAGAGGCACTGTCATTCTAAGGTGAGTGGTCCCATCCAGAGGCACTGACATTCTAGGGTGAGGGGTCCAATTATGAACCATGCTACAAAATTCTGCGGTTGAAGACCCCTCTATAACCTTAACTGGCCACGCATTCATGGTCATTGCATTGTAGTCTCTTGACTGATTCTGCCTAGCGGCACCTTACCTTGTTTGATTGATGAATTTAATGATAGGGAGTTGGTAAGCCTCCCCACTACAGCCTCCTTTTTCCTCGTTTTTGTTGGATGATTTCACTTGGTAAAGGCACCTATCTACTAAGGTGTCCCCCTGCGGCGGATATGTCTTTGTTTACCTTGGTGCGACCCATTATTCTTGTTACAGATGTCAGTTACCAGTTTGGTGTGCTGAATAGTGGCCACCTATCTAGTACATGCTTTACCCTACTTATCAGTCCTGGTGCTCACTCTCTGGGCTCCCCTGCCCAGGGCGTCTGCAGGTATCCAGGTCCTGCTTGCTGGTGGGGTAGTACGAGCAGGTCTTTATACTCCAACCCGCTTGCGTGCTTAAGCAGTCCAGCAAGAGCCTCCCTTTCTTGCGGTCTCTTCAATGGACCTGCCTGGACATGTGGCTCAGGGGTGGTGTCCCTAGGGGTGGGGGCGCGAGTTCCAGCCCCCGCTAGGAGCTATTTATCTGCTAGTGTCTAGTTCAATATTAGTAACCGCCCTCTTTCTGCCCCTTCAGTTCACTGGGCCTCTCTTACAGGCCATCCAAGGCGAGGAGCGCCTCTTGCGCAGCTCAGCCCGTCCCAAAGCGAGGCACCCAAGCACACACGGGCACCGTGTCCTTGCAGGGTCGGGCGAAGTCACGTGTTGTACTGCACGGCATGGCACAGGCAGCACGCACCCTTTTTCTGGCGCTCTCTCCGTTACTGGTGCCAACTTGACCACATTCAACCGTCACAGGCCCCTTGCTGCACCTCGGCATCTGGGAGGGCCCGAGCTTTCCAGCGCTCACTTCTTTGCGGGTGCCATCTTGTACTCACCCGATCGCCGCACCACTCTGTTGTACGCAGTGCTTTAAATGGGCCGGTACTCACTGGTACTAAGTACTGGCACTTTTCAATGTCAACCCTTTGAGTACCGGAACTTCTCTTTCACCAAAGAGAGTGCCGGCACTCAGAGAACAGGGTGGCAGGATCAGTGGCATGAGTGAGTGAGTTGTTGCACTCTACAGCGGTCATCGGCGTTGCTCTAAGCTTGGCTGCTCGTTTGCTTTATCAGGCCTGCCCGCGGGTTCGGACAGCTTGCATCGTACGGTGATCCACAGTGCGGGGTCCATTCACCCTGCGCAGTTATTCTCATTGTACGTGTGCGAGGCAGGGCCGGCTGCCTGTCCCATGCGAAACGGCACATTAAATCCAGGTTGTGTAAAGTTATTCTGTTTTAAGCAGATCTGAGTGGGTTTGTGCTACAGTACACTTTGGAAGGCAAGAGGCAGTTTGAAAAAACATGCGAGTTCGGTGTGGACGCAGTTTTGCAAGGGCAAATCATTAAGCTGCATTTAGTTTTCCTCAGTGCCCCCCCCCCCCTTAAGCGACGGAGAGAAAGTGAAAGGAGAGAGAAACATGTGAGAGAGGAGAGTGCAAGGAGAAAGAGAAAGAAAGTGGGGTGGGTGAATGAAGATAGGGAGAGCGAGCAAGAGACACCGATATGATCGAAAGGGACACTTTTCATAGTGATGGAATTTGTGAACACTTAAGACGTGATTCAGTCAAACAATAACTGTCTGTGAAATATCCATTGAGGCCCTTTCCAGCACCACTTTTTTTCCCAGCTATTTCGAACTTTATACATATGATGCTCTTGCGCCCAAAGTAAGCCACGCTCATGCTTTAAATGGGTTCTGCTGCAGCATGGTGCATTTCCTTCACTCACTTGTTTGGTCGTGGCAGCACTAGTGTTTTGTTTGAGGATTTCGTTCAATATAGGCAGAACGATTGGAATTATGTGGCTGGGGAGGACCAAATTATGCAGCAGGGTTGACTAAATTATGCAGCAGGAAAAGGCAAATTATGATGCCTAATGTGGTACATTTTATGATAGCATTACTTCATTATTTTGTCATTTTGGCATATAGTAACACTGATTTCACCTTATTAGTACCAATTTAATACCCCAATACAGCAATAGGAAACTCAAAGAGGACCAGCCAACCTTTTCAAAGGGCCTTCCATTGCACAGGAACTTTTGTGACCATGTTTTTAGTACATTTTGATCTGTTTAAGAAGGAAGCAGTTTTTGGGGGTAAAATCTGCATATTATTCAGCTGATGATGGTTTATGTGGCAAATGCAGCAATTCCATTATTCCATTAGTATGCGGAAAATGCTGCAGCCTCAAAATTGCATAATTCCAGTGGCCCTGAATATAGGAGCAAACCAGTGCTCTGAAATGCAGAAATGCATACACCAGGTGTTTGACCGATGTGACAGGGCTAATACTGTTTGCCACTGGTTCTCTGGCAAATAGCTCTTTCTGGTATATGGTCTGTACGAATGTCTGTCTGTGAGGGTAACAATGATTGACTGGCGGTCTGGCTGAGTTGTCTAATCTTGAGTTTTGCATGTGCACATTTAGACTATTCGACAGGAGATGGAGATAGAATAGAGAAGAGAGACAATCTGGGGACAGGATGAAACGGAGGACTAGGAATGAGGATAAGGGTTGGAGAAAGAGTGAGGGGAAGGTACTGAAGAAAGAGAAGGAGACACAAAGATGAGAAAGAGTGATAGAGGAAAGAACAAGGGGTGAAGGCAAGAGCAATATTAAGTAGAGGATAGGAGGATTCAGACAGGGTGTCACAGAGCTATAGTTAGAGAAATGAGGACGGAAGTACCTGATGGAACAGATTAGAGAGCAGAAGGAACAATGAAGAAAAAGTAGGTAGGAAAAGTGCAGTTTTTAATTTAAAAATGAGGTAATAATGCATCACTTTAAGGGGGTTCCACTTTCCTGAAGAAGTAGCATAGCTCCAGAATTCATTGAAATACTATTTTTTCTCATATAAAGTTACATGCTGAAAAGAAGGAAAAATGAAACAATAATTTTCATGGTAAATATTTAAAAGAAGGGCTTGGGCCCTTTAAATGCAAATAAAACCACACAGGAGGAAATATGAATACAATTTCAACTTTGCCAAGATATAGTAAATAATATCATCAATGCCTATTTTCTTAGTCACCACATGGGGTTCCACAACCTTTGTTTTTGTTCTTCAAATACTTTACATCAATGTACTTCATTACTTGGTAACTTTTAAACTGACTCCTACCACGTTAGGTAAATATACATTATTATTGCAATCAAGGGAATTACAAAAGGTAATTTAACGGAAGCACCATAGCAGAATTAACAGGAACAACATAGATAAGAAGAGGCAAAATCTGTCAACAAGAATGGGCTCATGGTATGTCCTTGTCAAAGTTTCTTGCACAGACTGCACAGAGTGTCCATTATTGTGGTTAAGTGAAAATTCAAATATTGCTCATACGCCATAAGTGCAGAAGCAATATTCACGCATTTGAAATTTGAAAAACATTGCTAAATGTAGCCGTTTGCACATGCAAAAATAATAATACAGATAGCTGAAATGTTTCTGTGTCCTCATGCACAATTTTTTTTTTGTGCACTGGCAAATTCATAATCTTGTTAATAAATGCTTTCCTCTTAGCCCCACCCCTAGCTCCGTCCCAAACTCCACCCTCAGTCCATGGCTCAATTTAGTGAGTGCCTGCACTTATTGTATCCCATTGAAAGCACTGGTTGTACCTAAATGCCCGCAGGGCCCAGGAGCTATCAGGTAAGCGTGACAGAAGCAGCAGTCCCCCACCTACGTTTGAGCTGTTCTGCAGATATTTCTGTACCCCGCTACCACTGGTATTTTCACAAGGTCGGCGACCAGCAGGGAGCTCTGGGGTAAGGTATCCAAATATATGGCCTGCCTAGCAATGCCCCCCATTTCATAAAGCTTTCCAATATGTTTCTAATATGATACTATTCTTTCTTTCCTTTTATTCTACATATATATCTATTTTGCTGTCATATTTTTTCAAATGGGGGTGCACAACTCAAAAAAAGTCCAATTCAGCAGTTCCAAATTTATATTCTTTATTCAATTTCAGATATAAATCATCTGACAAAACAACTCCAGCCAACGCGTTTCATTCCCATACTAGGAACTTCATCAGGGCAAAATAGGGTCTTAAAAAACACAATCAGCATAGACTGTCTGGAAAATTTCCAATGACCATAAAGATTTCCTATTAAGATCTCAGATTGACACGAATTCACCTAAACAGATGAATGAATTGTGGAGGTACCGTGTAATTCACTGGGACCGTTGTGCACCAGTTGCAAATAGAACTGCTTGTATCTGACTCCTTGTGCTCCGTGGATTCTGGAATTTCATGTGGAGGTTCGCAGCCACAACTCCATAAATCTGCTCTCCTGTGTTCGCAGCCGCTCTGTGATCGCGCAAAGTTTTGGAACGCGATTCTATAGCAGGACCGGAAGCATAATCTGAAGCCTATTTTGCTGTCATATATAACTTGCATAATGTAGCAGAATAAGTGTCTAACATTTTAATGTATGCTTTTCTATTTCAATAAAAATGAGTTAACAAAAAATAGCACCTCTAAGTCAATTCCCATTACTAAACACGATTTCCTTTGGTTAAGCTATTATTTTGTGCTTAAAAACTTGAGTAGGATGTATTAATTACTTATGTGAGAGCAAATGATTTGTGCATACATACAAGTGCAAAATGTGCATTAGGCTAGGAGGTCAGTTAGACCACAACAAATGGTCCACCAGTCTTCCAAGTTCGGGAATTGCCTTACCTTCATGCCCTTGGTCACCAGGAGAATCACACACCATATTCAGAGGTGCCTGGCGGGCAGGTAGGCATATCTGTGATGAAAATACATTCACTGAGGCGCTACTTTAATTCTTTTGAATGCCAAGCAGGCTGCCATGTTGATGCACCTGTTGGGCATTGTTTTTTTGCTTTGTAGCAACAAAACCCCAATGCAGGCTATTGCTGCTGCTAGTGTAAAGATGAATGTCCCTGATGGGCATGGAGTCTTCTTTCTGTGCACCAGGAGAATTTGGACTTTTGAAAACAAAAAAACAGTGATGGTCGCCCACCCTAATTACTGCAGGACGACTACAACAGTGACTCAATGGTCCTATGATGGAAGGACGTCCTAATTCAAGGGTTTCTGCTGGCAGAGGCAGCTGCAGTTCCGATAGAACACCTCACCTCTAAAAGGTGGTGATATATAGTTACAGATCACGCTACACTGCCTGACAAGTTGGTAAGAGCGCAATATGGTCGCGTTTTGCATGTGGTTGTGTCTTTAAGTGAAGCATCTACTAATCAGATGGTTTACACTTATAGACTGGATATTTTTCAGATTGATGGTGGAATTATAGGTGGGATTTTGCATGCAGTTATACATAGGTTCTAATACACCTATAGGGCATAATGGCACATGTGTTTAGGCATACAGTTAATATGTTTTCGGTGTGGTCATTGTGAGGCACACCTTGCTGTTTTTAAATGAGCACGTTTATGGTGTTTAAAGCAGGTATGTTTTTAATCAAAGGACCACTTCCGGTATGTTTTCAATTGGGCACTGTTTTGAAGGTGTAATGGTGGCACATTTTATTTGTTGTTGCCTGACTGGTGATCATCTTTTGGTGATATGGAGGTGACACATATGGGCAAGCGGTGCTCATGATCTTCTTGAGCGCACTGCTAACATCTGTTACATTTATCATTGTGATCCAGCGTGTTACTAGCAACGAGCATTCATACACCAGATACTCACTTGGGCCCATACGTTCACACTACGCTAGTATTTTCCGCTGGTGGGTCAGTTGTACTCTTTATCAAAATCCCTGCTACCAATTACTTTTCTGATTGAAGAGTAATGACTTACCAATGAATCCTTTGCTAATTGGGAAGTTTAAAATGAGTGACATTCATTACAATTCATAATCCTGAAATAATCACTGAGTCAGGAATTTTTAAAATGTTTATCCAAAGATTTAGTAGAGTAAAATACAGAACCACATGATACTTAATCGCATATCAAGGATTAAGCAGAGATTAATAATTATTGATCACAGACGGTCCCTCAGAAAGGAGAAGATAGAGACAGCAGCACAACTAAAGGTTGCAGGTATAGTTACCTAAAGTGCGAGAACCAAACCCCTTGGCCAAGGAGTTGGAAAAGATAGGACCCAGGAAGGATGAAGAGCAAAGACCTCCTCCAGGTTCAGGACAGGACCGGTGACCTCTCTACCAACGACGCCTGCGTCGTTCCCCTCTCTGATACTCGACTTCTCCTCGATTCTCCTGTGTCTTCCTTTCAATGGACTCTGCTGCCCCCACCTCAGGACCTCTCTGGACAGCGGTTCAGTCTGCAATCGATCAGTTTGTCGGTCTGGAGCTTCTGCCTGTCAGCGTCTAGTCTTGAAGTCTCGACTCTCTAATTAACTAATTCTATATCTATTATACCCTTCTACGCCCATGTACCTCCCATTAATGTTGCCAAAATATGGGACCACTATTTCTGATTGGACGGGGACAGGGGGTTGATCCTCACACCATATTGATTTTAGTTCAATTTCTTAAAGCTCATTGTTTTAAAATACCGCCCATCACATCCCATGGCCTTGGATGACGTCCAGGTTGACTTCATCCTTTTCTCTCTGGGCAGCCATGCAAGACGCATGCGCGGAATCATTGTCTCTCGAGTTTCAGTTCACCAAACCCCAGGCCCAAATTTACGAACTAAATAAAAGTCAAAGAAGAAAATATTAAAATCACAAATAAAATGTTTCACTGTATACCCACTCTTTCTACTCTATTCCCATTTACTTATAAATTCTATCCCGCATTAATAGCGTTAGGAAACGATAATTTAATTACAACACGAGAGCAAGCTGTAGCACGTGAAAACATAAAGCAGCCATTTTAATGCACACTGCGCAGAAGCAAGAGTTTCCCACCAAGCAAAGAGAGACGTCACACCACGTGATATGGTTGAGACATGCGCAGCAAAGTTCCCGCGTTTTAGCGGCCATTTTAGAATAGACAAGCGTTATTTGTTAGTTTAGACACATAGGCAAGCTTCCTTGCTACTTATGTTTGTGTATGCAAGAGTTAGTATGAACAATACAAGTTTAATAAATTAATACTGTTAGAAGATTGCATCCAAGCAAGTCTCATTGGTGAGTCCTTGCTCCATCAATCCCCTCTCTGATGGCGTTTCTGAGCCATCAAATACTACCCACGATCAGATGCCAACTTTTAGCATAAAATAGTTTCATTTTCATTTTTACACTTTCTATTTTTCACATCCCCTTTCAGTTTCTTGTATAATTCACTTCTTAAGTCTTCAAGTTCAATTTCTTCAAACTTTCGCTTCTTTCCTTTTCCGGTCACATTATACGATTCATTCTTTCTACAACATTTGCACCATATTATTATCGACATTACTATTATTGCTATCCCTGCTAAGGGTACTAATATTTGACCTATAAGTCCTTTCCCTACATTAGCAAACCAGGTACCAATTGACGCAATACTATTTGTCAATCTTTCCCATACACTATCAACTTCCAGTGGTTTTAGTTCCTTCTCAAGTTTTGTTATATTCTGTATATACGTTCCAATCTCTGCACTTTTATCAGGTATGTAAGTGCAACAGTGTTTCGTCTTCAATAATTTGCAGACTCCGCCCTCTTTTGCCAATATAATATCAAGAGCAAGTCCATTTTGTATAACCATAGACCTAATCGCAACCATCTCCGCATTAATCATAGAAAACCTCCAGCAGTATCCGTTGATAAACGATCAACCACTGTAGACAATTTACATATTTTCCTTGAGTTCAGAATCATTCCCACTGAAGGTATCAATGCACCAAATATATCACCTACGATTTCAGAAAAACTAGCTCTTTTACTACGTGTTAATTCACTATTATTTTCATTGCTCCCAGTGTTTCTTTTACGTGGTATATCTTTGGAAATACTATTCCAAAATAACAACTTCCATACCACCGTGCAGGAAGCCTAAAGTAAGCCTTATTCCCACACACATAATAGATTCCAGGAAAAACTGAATCCGTTCCTCCTTTTATTCCCCAACCTCCAAGAATTAAGAAATTGTGTTCACACTCACTGGTACCGATGAAAACATTGTTATAATCAGTCTTTTACCTATGTAGACAACTTTTCCCTGTCTTTACAAAATCCAGAGCCATAGCAGCTTGAGCCTTGCCAGGTGTGTAACTACCTTCTTTCTCAGCCCAAGGTGGCAAATGAGCCTTATGCTCAGAAGCTTTCCTTTGGAAATCTTGTCTTCTATCTTCTACTAAATTCAAAAATATATTTTCTTCATGTAAAGAAAATGTTAGATTGCTTCTATGTGCATGTGTTATATCTATCGATTTCATTGTTAAGAAAAATTCTCCCATAAACTGTGCATCTTGACTACTAAGCACTGGGTTCATACTCTTCCGAATCGGAACCTCAGAAAATATCACATCTATGTTTGTATAATAATACTGAAGTTTCCCTGTTCTATAAAATAAACTAGCCAGTACACTACATGAGATGCCATAGGTTAATGGCAAGTGATGATACGTTAACCCTTCTGCTACTGATTCGGGTAACTTCATACAGAGATAACAATTACTAACTTCCATGGTATCTACATATTGAAACAACAACTTTGTGAAAACATTTAAGCTAGTGTCGTTATCAGTTATTTCATGATGAAATTCTGGTTCATTTTCTGCTATCAGTTCTACTCTATTACTTTTCAAGTTTGCTGTCCTTTCCTTAGTTTCGTTATTAATCTTTTTATCCATCATCATAAGGTAAGGAACTGCTACGAGCAGAACTAACCAAACTATAAGCACCATTACTAGACTACATATGCATACTGCACAGCATCTTTTACAACATTTCTGTTTTGATCTCCCAGTAACTCTATCATTGGACATTTTGACAAGGAAGATTGCTCTTCTTATCTATTTTCCGTTTCTTTATACCACTATTTCGCTTTATCAAGGTGGTCTTGTTTCTTTTTCGTAGGTCAGTTCCGCACTGGTTCCTTCGTCACCACTTTCACTTGATTCTGAGCTCTCGTAATCTTCAAGAATTATGTAAGTCCAATCAGGACCTTTAAACTTATTGTTAATAAGTTTCAGTCTTTTGCTTCTCCGTTTTTCAGTTCTGCTTTCTTGTCCCGTTTGGCTTGTTACTTCATTTACTTGTTCTGGATCTTCACTTCTGGTTGTTATGTGGTATTTTACTCTTTTAATGACACTAGGCCAATGATCACCTTTTCTTGTTTCCTTTGTTTGTACTGTCTCTTTATTTTCGTCTTTAGAAATCCTTTTCTTTTCAGGGTTTAGTACAATTTCGTTTTCTGAAATTACTGTTTCTCTTATTTGCTCTTTTTCAGGTCTTATTGGTTTCTCTTCAGCAGCTCCACTGTGAGTTTCCAATAAGTGACCTTGTTCTTGATTTATTTCTTCATGTTCATTTTTCTCGAGATCTTCTTCTGTGTACTTTTCTGGATCTAACTGGTTCTGATCTGGGCTTATTGCACTTTGTACTTCTGCAGCCTGACCGGGTTCTTCTAAACCTGTCTGTCCCTGCTCAAAATTAGTTGGTTCTTCGGAAATTTGAGCCCAGTTTCCTCTCCCTATCTGGACCTGCTCAGGTTCTTTTGTTGTTTCTTCTTCTTCTTCCTGAGCTGCTTCTTCTTCACCTATCTGATCTTCTTTAATTTCTTCCAAATTTGTTTGACTTCTTGTTCTGTGGTAAACTTCAGGAATTTCCACCACCGGTATCCAGTCCTGACTTGTGCTCGGTTGTTCTTCTTCAGCCTCCCTTGAATCTCGAGCCTGAGATTCTTCAGCTGGGCAATCTTCAGCTTCCTCAGTGATTGATGCTGACTGAGGAGTTTCTTCTTCAGGGTCTGGTACTCTTTTGGTGTGGCTTACATGAATCCAATTAGGAAATCCTGCACACTTCACTGCTGTGTTGGTGGTCAGTATGACTTGACAAGGTTCGCCCCACCTAGGTAATAGACACGTTTCTCTAGTGTGATTCTTCACTACCACCCAGTCACCGGGATTCAGATCATGTTCTTGTTCAGGCTGCCTGGAAACTGCGTCTTCTCCAACCTGGTGAGAGACAGAACGCACTAGGTCAGCCAATCCTTTGCAATAATCCAGAACCATATCATCAGATATATTCAGCAGTTTATTTGTGGGAACATGTGCTTGTCTCATTGCTCTTCCCATCATTATCTCGTGTGGGCTCAATCCGGTATTTCTATCAGGAATGCTTCTGAGTCCCATTAAAACAAGTGGCAATGCATCCGGCCACTCTAATGATGTTGATGCACACATTTTTCCCAGTCTGGATTTTATAGTGCCATTCAATTGTTCAACCACTCCAGAAGCCTCTGGACGATATGCACAATGCAATTTTTGCTCAATTTGGAATGCTTCACAGAATATTTTAATCACTTCACTGTTAAAGTGTTTTCCTCTATCTGATTCCAAAGTTACTGGGAAACCAAACCTAGGAATGAGTTCTCGTAGCAACAACTTTGCGACTGTAATGCTGTCATTCCTCCTGCTAGGGTAAGCCTCCACCCACTTTGAAAACAGACACACTATGACAAGTACATATTTCAGCCCTCTGCATGGTGGTAACTGAATGAAATCAAATTGCAATCTTATAAATGGACCTTCTGCCTTTCCAATTTTTCCAAACCCAATTATTGTTTTTCTTCCTGGATTATGCATTTGGCACGTTAAACATCTCTGGCAAAGACTCTCTGCTACAGCCCTGAACCTTGGATTGTACCAATTTTGTCGGAAGAGCCTAATCATTGCATCTCTCCCTATGTGTGTGTCTCCATGATACATCCTGGCCATTTGTGAAAGCATAGAATCGGGCATGACTGGTCTGCCATCGGCATAAATCCAGACATCGTCGTCTGCCCTTTGGGAACATCCCATTTTAATCCATGTATTTCTTTCACTCTCATCAGCATCATCTTGCATTCTCTTTACATCATTCCATGTTTCAGGTGGCGCATACAGCATAAGTTGGCAGCTGATTCCCATTCTTTACACCCTTTTATTGACTGCCAATCTATTTTTGGCACAATGTTGAGCCACAAGATCCGCATATCTGTTGCCGACTACCACCCAGTCATCTCCTGACTGGTGTGCGGCACATTTCACCACAGCCAATTCTTTTGGTGATTGTATTGCTTCCAGCAATTCCCTTACGAACTGTCCATTTTTAATGGGGGATCCTGAAGAAGTCATGAAATCCCTCTGCATCCATAGTTGGCCAAAATCATGCACAACCCCGTAACCATATTGGCTATCTGTAAATATAGTTACTTTTTGATTCCTTCCAATTTTGCAAGCCTTTATCAATGCAATCAATTCAGCTATTTGTGCAGATTTGACTCCTGGTAAATAGGATGCTTTGACTATTCCAGTTATTTCACACACTGCATAGGCAGCAGTTAGTTTACCATCTTCATGCCTTTGGCATGAACCATCAACAAACAGCTCCCTGTCTGGCTTCCTGAGGGGTAGTTCCTGAATATCAGGACGTGGTTTTGTGCATAACTCTGTGACTTGTAAACAATCATGTTCTTCTTCTTCGTCATCTTTAACTTCCTCATGATATGGGTCTGGTAGTAAGGTAGCTGGATTTACTATTGTGCACCTTACAATGGTCACATTTTCAGCACCCATTATTATTCTTTCATATTTAGTCAGCCGACTAGGAGTAAGATGCTGAGTTCGGGTTCTTGTCAACAGAATCACAACCGCATGTGGAACAAACACCTTTACAGGGTGTCCCATTACAATTGACTCACTTTGTTCAATGCTCAAACAGGTAGCCACCACTGCTTTTAGGCAGCTTGGCAACGCGGCTGCCACTGGGTCCAATGTAGCAGAAAAATATGCTATAGGACGTCTGTCCAAACCATGCCTATGAGTTAGGACTGAAAGTGCACAATTTTCTCTCTCCTGACAGAATAATGCAAACATTTTCTTATAATCAGGCATGCCTAGGGCAGGTGCTGCACATAAAGCATTTCTTAATTTTACAAAAGCTCCTACACTTTCATCATCCCACTCAACTGGGTCCTTCGCCTTCTTTTTCGTCATTTGAATTAATGGCTTGGCTAACAGAGAAAATCCTAGTATCCACTGTCGACAATAACCTACTATTCCAAGGGACATTCTCACTTCTCTTTGGGTTACGGGCATTTGCATTTTCTTGATTAATTTTATTCTTTCAGATGTTATTCTTCTTTTTCCCCTCTCAATTTGGTGTCCCAGATATTTAACTGCTGTTGTACAGAACTGTAATTTTTCAGGTGAGACTTTATGCCCTTCTTCAGCTAAATGATTTAATAATGCAATAGAATCAACAACACAGTCCTCTCTGGTGTTAGATGCCACCAGTAAGTTGTCTATATACTGCACTAAGACTGAGCTTCCTGGCATCACTAGTTTCTCTAGGCACTTTTTCAATATCTGATTGAAGATGGAAGGACTTTCCGTGTACCCCTGAGGAACACGATTCCATACATAGACTTTGTTCTCAAATTTAAATGAAAAAAGATACTGGCTATCTGGATGCAAGGGTATTGAAAAGAATGCTTGGCATAAATAAATCACAGTAAACCATCCTGCACTCCAAGGAATCTGATATAGAATTACTGCAGGATTTGGCACTATAGGACAACAGGGTTCCACAATCTTATTTATTTTTAGCAGATCTTGAACAATCCTGTATTTTCCACTAGGTTGCTTCAAACCCATAAATGGTGAGTTACAAGGGCTACTCATTACCTCTTTTAATATTCCTTGTTTTACCATTCGGTTTATTTCTTCAATGACTCCTGCTTTTACTTCTGCACTCATTTTGTATTGTCTGGTATTTGGGAAAATTGCACCTTCCTTTACTGTAATTTTAACTGGGTCTATTTTGGCCATAAGTCCTACTTCTTTTCCCGTGAAATCCCATACCATGGAATTTACTGTAGTTTTTAATTCTTCTGGCAACTCGTCTTTTGTTATTAAAGAAAACATTTCATCTACTTCTGTACCTTGTTGTGCAATCATAAACTTATATACATGATCTTCATCTGGGGTCTGAACTGCCACACCATCCGGTGTGCAGAAAATTGTGCAATTCATCTTACACAACAAATCTCTGCCCAATAAGTTTACTGGACTAGAATCACACACTACAAATTGATGCATTTCTCTAAAGTTTCCGATTTTTACTTCCATGGGTTCGGTAAGAGGTGTTCTAATCTTTCGATTAGCCACCCCCACAACTTGGATAGCTTCTCCAGAGAGAGGAAGGTCTGGGATGTCTGCTGTTCTCACAGTAGACCTGGTAGCACCAGTGTCCAAAAGGAAAGTAATATCATTACCTTTCACATTCCCTTCAACATATGGACCTGACTGATCTACCGGTAAGGATGCGCCAAGTACGCACTCCTTCTACCCCTCTCCTAGGCACCGTCACTGACTATAGGAACAGAAATCGTCCTGTAAAAGAAATTGTGATGTTACATACTCATTCTTACCACTTTCTCCTTGATATCCGATGTCTTTACCGTGCTTTGCTCTGCTTACATTACCCTGTATAGGTGCAGGTGGCAACTGACTCTGAGGACTTACACCCTCCTGTGAGTCATTCTGCATCTGTGGATTTAAATTTTGATTTGGGCCATTATTATTTCGAATCTTTTTACATTCATCCTTCCAATGCCCCAATTTTCCGCATCCATGACAAGGAAATTTCTTTTTAGCCTCTTCTCTGCTCATTCGTCCTCTCACCTTTCCACCATTTCCAGTCTCACCACTCGTTCCAGAATCCTTTCCCTGATTTTCACTAGGATTATCCAAGTTAATTCCCTGTTTCTCAGCCATTTTTACCTGAGCCCACATTACTTTCTCCTGCAATTTCTTGTGCCTGTCCTCAATGTCATCTCCAGAATATTTTGCATATTTCAAAATTTCGTCAATTGGCTTCCCCTGCCAACATAACATATGCTGCTTAATCATCTGACAAATCTCTGGCTTCAGACCATAGACAAATCGGTAGACAAACTGACTCATGTTTTTATCTCCAATATCCTCAAATCCACTATACTGCTTGAATACCTGCAATAAACGTTCATAATAGGCGTGTACCGATTCACTGGCTTCTTGGGTAGTTCTGTCTATTTTCACCCAATCTGTTTCTTTTGGTGGTATTTTCCCTTTCAGGTAAGTTATTACCTGCTGATACTTTTTCATTACATCATTTGACGGGGCACCTGTCTTTGGATCTCTAGGATACTCCTCACTTGGCCAATCAACTGTGATTTTACAATCTGTCCATAAATCGGCAGGTACCACTATCTCAAACAGACCATCCAAGTCCTTCAACAATACCTTTGACACCTTCACAAACCTCTCAACCTGCTTGTACCATTCAATTGGCTTTTCTCTCAACTTTGGAAAGTCATTCGTAAATGACAAAATATCTTGCCTGCTCCATGGGACATGTACATATCCCCCTCCTGGAACTTCTCGCATCGGGTACATTTGATCTGCTTTCCCTGTTTCCTTCATTAGATATTCAGAAGTTGTTCTACTGCATCGTGCCTCTTCCTTTTTCTTGGTCCATCTAGCTTTCCATTTATCTAGGTCTCCCCATTTCTGCAAGACTGTCATTAATTCTCTTATTTGTAATTTTCTTCCAGAGGCATTCATGTTTTCTAAATCTTTGTCTGAAAAATCTGCTCTATAGGGTTTCTGTAACACTTTTGATCTCCCTATTTCAATTCCCATCTGCAGAGCTAAATCTGATAATTTCTCATGAAATAATTTTACATTTCTTGTGATACTTCTGCACACAAACAATAGTTCTTCATCATCATATGTATTTAGGCGATCTACCCCTACATTTCCTGCTATTATTTCTTCTAATTCGACTTTTAATTTATAAATGTCCATGATCTTTGGGGGTGAACTCTGTTTGTCTGATCCTTGTGCCCACCTTTCTAAGTCTTCTGGTGTTACTACTGTGGCACTTTTGGTTCCTGATGAAGTTACTATGTTTACATCTCTTGAGCAACCAGGTGTAGCTCTTCTGGGGGTACTATTTGCAGATTCTCGAATGGGCAAATCCATTAACGAAATCATAGATTCACAATCACTAAAGTGATCCTCAACCATTACTACTGCTTCAGGTTTAGGAACATTCACAGGAGTAGGCATAACTAAAGGTTTTGGGTAATTTACCTTGTCACCAAATAAGGGAACCACTGGACCAATTGTTACAGGTATGGTCAAGGAATCAGGATGTACATTTAACTGTGTTATTTTCTGTATTAATTCTGCTCTGTTTTTATCTATGGCTTCCTTTTCTCTATCGTGTAGTACCCTACTGGCTGGGGAATCATGCAATACTTGTGGTACCAATGGTGTCCTTAACAGTGGTGCACTTGGGGTGCATCCACTTGTCCCTTCCTGATATGGTGGCGGGTTCTTTAATATCTCTTCCATAAATTCATCTTCGGAATCCCCAAATCTAGTCAAGTGTTTTGTCTTTTCTGTGCATTTGCTCCCTAATGGCTCATCCGCCATTAATATCGGATACAGACCCTCTGTAAGCATTGCCCTCCTCCACTGTTTCATCTGACCGTCCCTTGACTCATGTTGATTCCTAGGGAAAAATCCTTGATAACCTCTATTACTCCTGGATCGGTCACGCTCAAATGCCTCGGTTTCCCATTCCTCTAAGGCTTCATATTGAGTTAATCTAGGTCTGGGTTCTAAGTCATTCATCCTCAATCTCAAATTTTGAAGAATTCTCCCATTGAAAGTACCATTCTCGGGAAATGCTAATATTCCATCATTTTTTGTATATTCTAGCCAATTCTCTATCCATACACAAGTATGATAACCTCTCTCCATCATCATGAATGAAGCGGGCGTTTTAGCTGGTGGAATGATAATTCCTTCCCTAGTTTTGATTGGTTTATCCTTTTTAAAATAATTCTTAATCTTTTGTAGAAATGACATTATTCTTTTCTCTCCGTACATCTTGGGTAAATCTCGATGTATAAAATTATATTCTGCAAAGCCTAAATATCTCCTATCTGGACGAGTTCCTGTTAAAGTTGGATCGCGTTTTAACATGCAATCCCCTCTCCACTAGGATTTCAGCTTCTATAGTAACGACCAATCAAATGCCAGCTAACTTTTATCTCTGAACCAATCCTAGCGCGGCTTTTCTGTGACTTTTGACTGACAACCCCTCCTTTACAATCTGCTCTTTTCTGTCCCTCGCTGTTTTCGACCAATCCCAGCGCGGCACCTGTGACATCAGTACTGCTCCTGACTAGTGACCCCTCCTTTACAAGAGTCGTTCCACGCCCGCGGTTTCAACCAATCCCAGCGCGGCGTTTTGTGACGTCAGCTTCCTCTCCGGCAGCTGACCCTCCTTTTACAAAATCGTACGCACAACTTAGTTTTCTTTACGACTTTAATTAAAATTCAATAACAACATAAAACATTCGCTATTGTGCCAGTTTCTCTAATTTTTGAAAAGATAGTTTCGTCCACACTAGTAAACCCTTTCCGTTTTACTAAACATACACTATGAGTAAAACCCTTCCGTTTACTCTTCACGCAAGCTTCAGAAGTACCTGTTACTTCTTCAATGTTACCCTTTCTTGGTGATATAACATCAAATTTTTCCAGCGTATTTCTTTGCTATTACTCAGACGCATAGAGTCCCTAACAAGTACTGATAGCCCTACCTAACTTTTCAGTACTATTTCTGCCTGACATATAACCTCACTGGAGTATGGCTTCCACTTACCATCCGCTATTCAATTTCCCCGGGGATTTCTGGACAACATAAAACAAACTTTAAACAATAACGGATGTTAGTTCATAAAAATAAAATTCTCATTACCCAATTAACAAAGTACAACCATCCTCTGCTAACCAGAAAACTGATCCAGCGTGTTACTAGCAACGAGCATTCATACACCAGATACTCACTTGGGCCCATACATTCACACTACGCTAGTATTTTCAGCTGGTGGGTCAGTTGTACTCATTATCAAAATCCCTGCTACCAATTACTTTTCTGATTGAAGAGTAATGACTTACCAATGAATCCTTTGCTAATTGGGAAGTTTAAAATGAGTGACATTCATTACAATTCATAATCCTGAAATAATCACTGAGTCAGGAATTTTTAAAATGTTTATCCAAAGATTTAGTAGAGTAAAATACAGAACCACATGATACTTAACCGCATATCAAGGATGAAGCAGAGATTAATAATTATTGATCAATGACGGTCCCTCAGAAAGGAGAAGATAGAGACAGCAGCACAACTAAAGGTTGCAGGTATAGTTACCTAAAGTGCGAGAACCAAACCCCTTGGCCAAGGAGTTGGAAAAGATAGGACCCAGGAAGGATGAAGAGCAAAGACCTCCTCCAGGTTCAGGACAGGACCGGTGACCTCTCTACCAACGACGCCTGCGTCGTTCCCCTCTCTGATACTCGACTTCTCCTCGATTCTCCCATGTCTTCCTTCCAATGGACTCTGCCGCCCCCACCTCAGGACCTCTCTGGACAGCGGTTCAGTCTGCAATCGATCAGTTTGTCGGTCTGGAGCTTCTGCCTGTCAGCGTCTAGTCTTGAAGTCTCGACTCTCTAATTAACTAATTCTATATCTATTATACCCTTCTACGCCCATGTACCTCCCATTAATGTTGCCAAAATATGGGACCACTATTTCTGATTGGACGGGGACAGGGGGTTGATCCTCACACCATATTGATTTTAGTTCAATTTCTTAAAGCTCATTGTTTTAAAATACCGCCCATCACTTTTATTACATTTGCTTTATTTCCCACCCGTCTCACGACAAATTTTATACATTGTTCATATAATTTGTTGCTATTCAGTTGGTACATCATGGGTACAGCAGTCTTGGCCATCAGGTCACGGCCTTGGACGACGTCCAGGTTGACTTCATCCTTTTCTCTCTGGGCAGCCATGCAAGACGCATGCGCGGAATCATTGTCTCTCGAGTTTCAGTTCACCAAACCCCAGGCCCAAATTTACGAACTAAATAAAAGTCAAAGAAGAAAATATTAAAATCACAAATAAAATGTTTCACTGTATACCCACTCTTTCTACTCTATTCCCATTTACTTATAAATTCTATCCCGCATTAATAGCGTTAGGAAACAATAATTTAATTACAGCACGAGAGCAAGCTGTAGCACGTGAAAACATAAAGCAGCCATTTTAATGCACACTGCGCAGAAGCAAGAGTTTCCCACCAAGCAAAGAAAGATGTCACACCACGTGATATGGTTGAGACATGCGCAGCAAAGTTCCCGCGTTTTAGCGGCCATTTTAGAATAGACAAGCGTTATTTGTTAGTTTAGACACATAGGCAAGCTTCCTTGCTACTTATGTTTGTGTATGCAAGAGTTAGTATGAACAATACAAGTTTAATAAATTAATACTGTGAGAAGATTGCATCCAAGCAAGTCTCATTGGTGAGTCCTTGCTCCATCAATTGTTTTGTTTTATTAGGCCTTTCAGGGGTTTGCCACATTCTGGGCATCTCTATACTGTGTCCTGATGATGGTCTTGAGGATTGTTTGACCATAAGAGACCGAAACATCGATGGTTCCTCCTTTCTAACATCATTTACAGTGATATTGTGTTTATCGGTCCTTTTGAAAGTTGGAGAAAAGAAGAAGTCATCTAACTGGTCTCTAGATCTATGAACATATGCAGTTAAGAGGATTTATCGCTCCCCAACGATCTTTTCTTGAGAATTATTGTATAATTTGTGGCTAGATCATGTGGGGCGTGACATTGTTTTTGCAGTAATGTATCTAAAATATATGTTTGAACCTGAATATTTTTTATATTTCTTTTTTGTATCATCAAGAGAAATTGTAAGTACTAACTAAGAAAAGTCTTGATAGATCAGTATGCCTAAAATCTCATTATTATTATTAGTTTTTGGTTACATTTTGAATAATGTGTTTTGTATATTAATTAGATTATTGGATTGATTGAGCAACAAACTGAAAGGTATTTTTGAAAGAACTCATTTTTTCTGTATATCAGGCAGGAAGTTTGTCAGTGCGGATGAACCGCCCACTGTATGGTGTTCACCTGCTCTGCCACACTCTAAAGGAGAGCCTTTGTTAATAGGTCATTGTATGGACAATTGTTTTGTATACATATTCCTGTTCCAAATACTTTAATAATGTTTCAATACATATGCTACTGCTGGCAGCTTATATACGCTATGAGGTCAGGAGAATGGAGGGGATCCCATATATCTCGTACATTTTCTACCTGTGGTGGATATACTCAGTGTCCCTTTGCCGCCATCCACATTTCTTATAGGAAGTGATTTAATGGATGACGGTAAGAGGAGATCATGTGGTGTCTTCTGTCATGCCACTGAAGGTGTCCTTCTAGAGTCAAATATAAGCAGACTGTCTTATACATATCTTTGCGACAATCATGGGATATTTAAACTTCTGGAATTCTGGGAAATAACCCCGATTAAGAAAGAAGTTGAGTTAGTACCACAAATATTGTGATACCCTGGCTAAGCCTCAGCGAAGTGACCAATGAAAAAGCAGGAGGCATGTATTCTCACCTCTTTGTAAGGGGGCCTGTGACATACGAAACATTCAAGCATCTTTTGTAAATGAAGAAGTATCACATTTTGGGATTCTGTGAGCAAACCTGGGCAGCATTTCAGTTCACCTTTCATTTGCTCTTACTTTAGTACATTCGCCAATTACTTGTTCTCTTGTAAATATGCCAGGCTTTTAAATCAAATCCTGCTAACCAACACAATGTACTTCCGGTTCATAAATGTCTCTGTTTGCGTGTATATAAGTGTATTGCGAGCCTAGAGGCATACGGTCTAGAGATGTGAAAAGTCTTCTGCTGATTTAACTGGTTACACGTTTTACCCCTGCTCGCTGGAGCTTTAGAGAGCAACGAATACTACCCAAATTACTATTTGTTCCTAGAGACCAAGAAATAAATACTACTACCCAAATTACTCTCTTTTATTGTTTCTAGTCGTAGTTCACTTGTTGTTCCGGTTAATTACCACAAGAGGGCAGCAAAACCCAACGCATTAGCCAGGATTTTTTAATTTTTTTGTTGTTGTGTGAAATGATATGTTTTGTACGTTGTAGAGGGCAAAGTGCAAACAAAGGAAGAGAGATGAAAAACCTGAACTGAGTAGTTGAGATTTACTGAGTCTCGCTTATAGAAAAGCGTTTAATAAAACCGTGTTTAATGACAGCGCCATACTACAATAAGCATACCTGGTTTTTGTTGTTCTCCTGATACACCGCTAATTAGTGATGTCCTAATGGGCATCTCCTAGCCGTAGGGAACTTGATACTCATTTACCAAGGATGGTACTGGACAATGATCACGGCGGTTCTCTATTTTTGCGCAGCAGGCTGACCGAGCGAGCCCTGATTGAAAGAGAGGTTCCCTGACACATTCCTTGTTCAGCAAACAGTAGGATCTCCTTCCTGTCTGTCACACTCGGCGGACGGACTGCGTTTTTCCGGGCTCTGATGTGCTTTGCTCATTCCATTGTTGTTCTTTTATACAGCGTCTTCTTTGCAAGAGGTGACGATAATTACACATGATCTGCTATTTTTCTTGTGTTCGCTCATTGTGACTTTTACCCATACTCTCATTGAATTTTGACGCATCAGACAAGCAAAGAAGCATATACAAATAAAATGTTCTGAACAAATGGAAAATGTAGCAGGGGGGTTCTAACATTCAGTAAGTGAGGTGTGAAGGGTTTTGGGGGGCTAGAAGAGTGGGGCTGAGGGTGTATGACGGCCGCCTGTTGAAATGTGAGGGGCAGCTAAGTAACTTTGAGGACGGACTGAGGATGTCTGGCAGCTCTTTTAGGGCCCACCTGAGACCAGTTTACCTGGTTTGATTGAGAGCTTCTTAAGACCAGCAGATAGGGGGACCACCTGTGATGGAGTCATATTCTGGAACAATGGGTGTGAAAATTCAGAACAAAGGCTCAAAATTCATGACAAAAATTCAGGACAAAGGGTCCATTTTATGAGCACATTGGCGGAAGTCACGCAATGTTATATTAAGTAAGTAAATAGACGCCTAGTACGAGTACAATTCAAAATACGTTTATGTCATTTGATCTGTAATAAATGAACAGTATTGAACACACATTTAAATGTAACTGGACTTATTTGAAGATTAAAATACTAGTAAACATGCACAGTAATCAAGATATGATCACTGATATAAGGAACAGTTTTCATAGGGCTGCCTCTTTAGCATGAATGTTGGTACCAGAAACAGAACTCTTTTGTTGAGCATTGCCTTCTGGGCAGTGTTCTATTCTATATACACTAAGGTGGAAGTAAGATGTGAATAAAAGCAACAGACCAATGGCTGACAAGTGCTGGCTGAAAGGCTTGTTTAAGTATTATATACATCCTATACAGCATACTTTGCCTTCCCCAGCTCGATCTTGGCAGCAACAGTATAATAGGAAGCTTACAGTCTGGCTACACTGAATTGATTGGCATGTATTAAAAGTGATAGATTTTACACATGAACTTAGAAACATTACTGCACCCCTAGCATAACACAAATGCCACTAGTGAACTAGTCCGTTGTTATTGGCAACCTGTATGTGAACTAGAATCATAGAGGTGGAGCAACATTATAATCAGCTAAGCCAAACATGAGAGGTTTTTGTATAGCGCACTTCCTGAACTTTCATATTGTAATTGTATTTGTATAGCGCTTTTACCCCTGATGAGGCGTTGAAGTGCTTTACACCAGGCAGCACTCTGCTCCGGAACCCAAGGTTAGTGGTTAGTCCATTGTTATTGGTAATTGTGATTAGTCTTGTGAGCCCAAGCAAACCATTCCATGCATCCAATCAGGTTTCTTTGTGGTGGAATAAATAATTAGGAGTTAGTTTTGATCATTAGTGGGGGAGGGAGATATGTGATCTCATAGTCATGGCTGGTGGGATTAACAGATGATCTAGAGGGAATTGTTTGTTTGTTTTTAAATTGGAGAGGTGTGAATTTCAGAGAAAAGAGAGGTTGTGCCCTTGTAAACGATTTGTGTGCGATTTGCAGAAATACAATAGTAGAGATTAAGGCGAACATCCATGTGACAGTAGATTGTGCTCAGACAGAAGAGGCATGCAGAAAATAAAAGGGAAGGACAGGGCGTTTTTAAAGAAAAAAGAAGAGGTGACATTCAGAAGTTTTCATAACAGGTCAGTTTTTCATGCCTTATTATAGGGATACAGCAGATATTTGTGAGAAGGCACGCAGTTTGAGGATGCAAGACTGTAGAAAGAAACATTATTTGCAAGCCTCTAGTTGGCCCACAACCTTTAATTCTTTCAGCGTGACTTTGTGAAAAATATAGGCCTTGCAAACGGTGAGGGAGGTGGTGCACAGGAGCTCATAGGTCAACTTGCAAGATGAACAAGACCAATTTACTAGATTTATGAAAATAGCAGAAAGACATCTTTGAAATAGTTTTCGGGAGAGAATCCACCATAATAATATTTTTGGTATAAACATAAAATATAATTACTCTCTTAAACTAAGCACTTGAGTTAGTAATAAATCAAATAATAATCCCCAAACCAAATGAATATGTTTAGCAATTTTTAATGTTTCTTTATTTTGCATGATGCCATGTAGAAAAATGCAGTAGGCGTACTCTCAGGAATCCCACCACTCTTCTGCACACACTAGCTGCCTGATGTAGGATATTTGGTGCCTATGGAACGGGACAGAAAAAGAATTGGACAGCTTCTTTCAATGGCTGAATTGTAGACATCCAGACATCCAATTTACCCTTACCAAGAGCAAAAGCAGCTTAACATTTCTCGACTTTGAAGTCAAACCAATTCAAAATGAATTGATAACCACCTTGCATAAGAGACCAACGGATAGAAATACTCTATTACATTATAAGAGTTTTCACCCCCGAAGTCTGAAGGATAATCTGCCGTATGGACAACTACTAAGGATAAGAAGGAACTGCACACGCCAAGAGGACTATGCAATCCATGCAGGAGCATTTTATGACCAATTGAGAGATCGAGGGTATCCCCAGAAGTTGCTCAAACATGCAATGAAAAGAGCACAGTATACACCCAGAGAATGCTTATTATCCAAAAAGGTAAAACAACATGACGATAAATCGGTTTGCGTCTCCACATTTGGACCACATACGAACAAATTTCGTCAGATTATACTCAAAAACTGGCAGCTGTTACGAAATATGGAACAGCCACTACAACCACCACTGTTCGCCATGAAAAAGAATGCCAGTATAGGTCAACAAATTGTACGGCAGAGATCACCCCGACAACGAGGAAAAGAGATCTTTTATCACAGTGGAACCTTAAACCCATTGTGGGGCACCACAAGTGCAGCAACTGCTCAGTATGTGAAACAACAATTGAAGGCACTGAATTCGTACACCAGAACATCAAATGGACGCAGAAAGAATTTTCAAACTGCAAAACAAAAAATGTGATATATGCAGTCATATGCCCCTGCCAAAACCTGTATATAGGGAAGACAAATCAGGAAATAAGACAAAGACTAGTGCAACACCGATCAAGGATAAAAACAAAAGTAGCACTGCCCCGATGGTTAGCCATTTCATTGATGGCCAAGATGGCCGACAGGTGAGGAGCTCCGGCCGGGAGCTCCCGGCGAGGGATGGCCTTTTTGGCCTCTATCCCCTGATTTCTACCTCCTACCCGGACCCCTTTACTCACCGGGGGTCATGTTTCAACTGCGGTCATCGTCTCTCCAATCTCCTGCTTTCTGGCACGAGATCTTCAGATGAAGGCGTGATGGATGTCCCGACCGCGGAGACCGAGCTATCTTGGCCGTGAGCTGCTAGATCGGCTATAGGGGAGATTGGCTCCGGTTTTGTCGTCTCAGCCGTCACCAACCCAACCGGACTTCGGGCCTAGCTCTCCTCGTCTTCTCCGCGGTGTCGCTTTCTTCCCCGCCTCCCTGTTTGAGATACCAGGGAAAAGTGGATCTTCTTTCTTCCTGGGTGGCTGCTGGGGATATGGCAGAGGATCTCTCTCTCCTCCGACCGTCGCCTGACTTTCCGGACCTGAGACGCGGTATCCTGGTGTCCCGCTGCGCAGGAACGAGAAACTATGTGAACGCAGCAAAGATCACTTCACGACGCTGCTGTACTGTACCATTGAGCCCGCTTTCCTTTTTTTTTCTGAGTTGTTCGCCCTCCTGACTCAGCAATTGCTTTCTTCTTCCGGGATGGCTGCCCCGACGCCCGTGCTGACTTCCCCTGACCTGGAGGACCCCGAGAGTGATCTGCGACCCTCTACCTTTCCTCCCTCCCGAACCGACTGCTGCCTTCCCCATTCAGCTCCGCTTTTGGGGTAGCTTTTTTTTAATGCTAACTTTTTATTCGGATATTTGTCTACCCGCATTCCCGCCATCTTGTTTACGCAGTTTATGGGGTCTTTGTCCTGGTGCCTCCATTTTGCAGATCCGAAGGCCCCCCTGATTGTTTCTTGCCACAGGTCAGCACCCTTTACTGCCAGATTGAACATTCACCCTTTGTTGACCCCCTCTGAGCCTCCGGTCTTG
The DNA here is from genome assembly GCA_963921515.1 of Calotriton arnoldi. Classification (NCBI taxonomy): domain Eukaryota; kingdom Metazoa; phylum Chordata; class Amphibia; order Caudata; family Salamandridae; genus Calotriton; species Calotriton arnoldi. Next base: position 118,400 of record CAWUFW010001349.1, on the reverse strand, counting down.
TTCGACTTACTTACTCTAACTTTGTTAGTATCCACGGATGTTCTCTTCGCCATGACCGGTCTTCCTTGACTCAATACTATTCCTACGCCCTGGCTTTTCCCCTTCTACCATCTGTGCTTCTCAGGACTTGTCATCTATGTTATTTTTTGCGCTACCAACGAATGTTATTTATTTCACACTGTCTTTCTTTATGCTATGTTATGCTCTAGAAACTACTGTAACTATGTAACACTGTCTCTTTTGTAACCATTATCCTCATGTAAAGCGCTCTGATACCTCCGGGTCTAGCCAGCGCTATATAAAACTTTTCAAATAAAAATAAATACATAAAAATAAATAAAATTGAAAAGACTCATAGTGAAAGGGACTTCAAATGGACCGTACTATGTGTCATAAAACCTAACCCAAGGGGAGGGGACACCGAGACAGCACTATTGAGGAAAGAGGCATATTTGATACTTAAGTTCAACAGTACAGTGAATGGCCTCAATGAGATGTCGGAAAATGGGAGAACATAATTTCTAGCTCCAGAATGGAAACAAATGACTGTACTTGGCTAGAAGACCGAACCACCTGGGCCACACATCCCGGAAACCACAACTGCCAGAATGCATCGCACTCTAAATCAGACCGTGCCATCAGCCACTGCGTTACACTGTTAACGAGGCGTATTTAATTATCCCACAATCCGGAAACTACAATTCCCAGTAGTCAATGCTTTGTGAGTTCAGGAAATGATAGCTTAAAGTCACCGGTAACCGGAAACCCGGTTCCCATCTGTTCGGAAGCATCCAGCACATCTAGGCAGACAAGAGTTCGGAAAACAAGTGAGTGCAACGGTACCGCGAGCGCTGGTGGAAGAATTTAAACAAACGCGGTTACATCGTAACACTCGTAGCGCGTTTTCTTTCATTTTAGTAACATGTGACAGTTCACAAATTCACTTCGGCTTGATGCCCCTTGGTTGTGAAAAGAGCCAGCAGAAATTTTTTACACTACAACTGACGATAATGTTGATTAGCCACCAAGTCAATAAGAACGAAAAAGACTCTGAAAGTAAGTCGCGCACCAGTACATTGCTCACAAACAATATCTCTTGATTAGCCCTCTATGTTTGTAAATTACAAGTCTAAAGCCCGTTTTCTCTTTACGTTCAGACTAATACTCGCAACCTGAAAGCAACATTCTTTAATCCCGAACTTAAAGGATATTTGGCTTTATTATGAATCATAACAGGTACCAAATTCACACTTTGATTAAGAAATTGTAATATTGATGTAAACAGACTAGGAGAGGGACGAAAGTTACAATTAAATATTTCTGGACCTTTGATTCCAGATTTTATCTAGCCTAAAGCCCTGAGGAGAACCCCGAAAACCGACATGGGGCTTGAAATGCGTCGGCATTAACTCCTACTGGGAAAACATTCATACTGAACATTACTTTCCTGTAGGGAGCAATTTTCTGTAAAATTTAGCCCCGGCAGGCTTTAAAGGTGTACCCAGTAGGCAACAGCCTTTTAGAAAAAATGACTAACTGAAAAAATAACCACAATAACAGCTGTTGTTTAGAGTATTGACTGGATCTAGCTTTATTGTAATCTTGTTCACATTGTACTTTGTATATATTGTATGTTGAGTTTCATGTTCATTATTGTGTGCATATATGTTTATGTAATTGTTGCAGGAGGTCTGTCTTTCAGATTGACATGTTTGACGAATGGTATGAACATGCAAAAGATTTAAAGAGAAGTAAATAAATACTTCAGACCATTTGAATCATAGAATGATCTAAGTCTGTTCAAGTAAAAGCAGCACTCTAAAGTGACGGCTAGGTGCTTGGTTGTTTAAAAAGTGATTTAGGAAACCAACACCGTGACGGACAGTTTTAGTTTAATCACAACAATTGATCACTAGAGGTCACAAAAATGCATGCTTGAAGTCATCCCCGCTAAATAAAAGGCGAATTGCAGAACCTACTGTAATAATATTATAATGACATGCCCCTTACCTTTAAAGAAGAAATGTATTTGTCTCCTTGAAATGTTATCTTAGAACAGCAGTTGTTCAGATGGCCACAGATGTTGTACTGAACATCATAAGCTGGACTGGCTTTACCTTTAAAGAAGAAATGTATTTGTCTCCCTGAAATTTTATCTTAGAACAACAGTTGTTCAGCTGGTCACAGATGTTGTACTGAACATCATAAGCTGGACTGGCTTTACCTTTAAAGAAGAAATGTATTTGTCTCCCTGAAATTTTATCTTAGAAAAGCAATTGTTCAGATGGGCACAGATGTTGTACTGAACATCATAAGCTGGACTGGCTTTACCTTTAAAGAAAAAATGTATTTGTCTCCCTGAAATTTTATCTTAGAACAGCAGTTGTTCAGCTGGTCACAGATGTTGTACTGAACATCATAAGCTGGACTGGCTTTACCTTTAAAGAAGAAATGTATTTGTCTCCCTGAAATTTTATCTTAGAAAAGCAATTGTTCAGATGGGCACAGATGTTGTACTGAACATCATAAGCTGGACTGGCTTTACCTTTAAAGAAGAAATGTATTTGTCTCCCTGAAATTTTATCTTAGAAAAGCAATTGTTCAGATGGGCACAGATGTTGTACTGAACATCATAAGCTGGAATGGCTTTACCTTTAAAGAAGAAATGCATTTGTCTCCCTGAAAATACATCTTAGAACAGCAGTTGTTCAGATGGCCACAGATGTTGTACTGAACATCATAAGCTGGACTGGCTTTACCTTTAAAGAAGAAATGCATTCGTCTCCCTGAAATTTTATCTTAGAACAGCAATTCTTCAGATGGCCACAGATGTTGTACTGAACATCATAAGCTGGAATGGCTTTACCTTTAAAGAAGAAATGTATTTGTCACCCTGAAATTTTATCTCAGAACAGCAATTGGTCAGATGAACATCATAAGCTGGACTGGCATATTTGAAGTTGCTCTCATGTACCCTAGAGGTGGGCTAGCCACTGAAAGCTCGAGCCGGGCCTGAGCCAGTGCTAGCTGGAGTGTAAGAGGACTGCTTGAGGACTAATAGTGTGTTGTTGCGGGGCTCTGACGGTGGGTTTATGGTGACAGTTGGCCCAGGCGGTTACCTGCACGGGCCACGCCTGAGGTGGCCTTCAGGTGCATTTCACTGAGGGAATCTGGGGTCTATGGAGTTTGTGGGCAAAGAATAGAGTGGGAGGAGGGTAAACGTTTCAATATCTTGGTATTTCATGGAAGAAATGTCAATCTTGAACACATTTTTGTTAAAAAAAGAAAAGCACGCTGCCTACACTATGTCTTCTGCCCTCTAATTTGAATTGTATGCTGCAATCAGCTTTCTGAAGAGCTAAAGTAGATTTTACCTATGTTGTGGGTTAACTTTCTGTCATGGTGAGCCAGTAGCTCCACCCATAAACAGACCTAAACTTTGCAAGCCTTCTTGCCCCAGGCAATAGTGAATCCCGGAGCAAATATCCATTTCCAGCACTAATAGAAATATGCCAAGCAACAGTCAAGTTGTGTTCCCCTAACTTGTAATAACAGAGTGGAAGAACAAGATGTCAAGAGTCAACTAACTGAGATGCTGAACATTACTCAGTAGAAATTCCTTGTAGGCAACACATTCTGTCAAATCTCAAACAGCTGACTGTCAGCCCTACCCTTTGATGGGAATAATTTAGGCCAGAACAGTGGAAAAGTCCTGAACATCTTTCCACACTTTCAATCGTTCACTTGCAACGCAATCTGTCAGGGCTCACATAGGTGACACGATGCACTTTCCAAACTGGAAAATCTTTGTGGGGACAGGGTAGCAATCCTGGTGTGGGGGCACTCCAGTTGGAGTAATCTGAGTGCTTTAAAAAACAACTGACATAACATAACAGACTATCTGGGTTTAAGCAACCAACAATAAACTATGGTTTCGTAACTTGAACTCCCAGACAGGTTCGTAATCTGCCAGGTTCATAAATAAATGGCAGAATCAAATTCCCCCACCGGAAATACCATGTAGCAAGGTCAGGCTTATAGGCTGCAAGATTTGTCAGGTCTCAAACAGCTGACAGAATCTGCTACCTTCACTGGAATTTATTTGTAGACTTTATAATCTGTCTGGCTCAAACAGTAAGACAATGTGCTTCTGCCTCTAAAAATCACAGGCAGGAGTCTGTTAAATCATGAGACACTTGTTGGATGTGCATCACTTATTGGAAATGGTTTTCAGACAACCAATCTCTCAGGGCTTGAACCCAGTGCTTAATTTGAGCCGGTGATTTCCGGTGTTCAGCACCAGCACTTAATTGTCCACACCGGCACTTATGACAGCTGCCACATGGTGGCACTGTTTGTCTAATTTAGAGATGAGCAGAACAACAGTTTACTATTAATATAATATATATTAACAATGACTAATAGCTGCCTCCCAAGCCATTCTTATAGCTTTGGGGCCTGGAATAGTCTGAATTGTTGTTGGCAGCGCTGGCAGGGGCAATGAGCGGGGCAAGCTGCAGTGGCCTCCTGACATGGGCCCTGGCACTTATTTTGTTTACAAATTAAGCACTGCTTGAACTGCTTACACATTCAGGGCCAGTGCTAGGATTTGTGGGGAACTGCGCAGAATTGGAACATGTGAGGCCTCTCGAAGATTTAACACCATAGGAAGTGGCATCACAGGAAGTGACATCAATTGAACATTAATTTTCTGGCATTGTTAAAGCAGCTTTGCAAGAAGCTAGAGTGGATATCAATAACATGCCTAAAACCATAAATAATAATCCTCATAAAAAGTAAATATATTTTAAAGGTGTATAAAGTGGAAATACATTGCATTAATCAAACTGGGTGAAAAAGCTAGGCCTAGGTCTCTCCAATACTTTTATGATTACGTTGATGTTCATTAATTTGTTTCCTGATTAGGGCAGGATTAAAATTCCAAGTTAGATTGTCCCAGAGCTACACAGCAGGACATCAAGTGACTTCCTAGCTCCCCCTTTATGCCAGTAAAGTTCAAGATGAGGTATTTGATTTTCAGCGAACATGGGGATCAACACAAATGGATACACACTAGATCGGGTAAGTGACCTGCAAGTGTTGCAGCAAACAAGAGAAAGCACAGATTGCAAAAGATAAGTAGAGGACACAGCAGAAATTTCAAATATAGGTGGGGTGGCTAATGTATTGGCAGGCAGAAGCGCCAAAGGCTGGCCAATGTCTGCATACTGACTCAAACTCCATTTTTAAGAGCTACAAAGAGTTGAACTAACTAAGATGTACACAAGGGATGGCTAAAAAGGGACAACAGTTTGTGGCCAGAGAAAAAAGACCGCCAAAAGCTATACTGGGAGCTAGTCCATAAAGATATACATTAAAGGAGCACAAATAGAGGGACTTACTAGAGTAGACTCTTTGGATTTTACAGCTATATGGAAAAGAAATGTAGCAGAATGGAATAGATAGGTTGGGGAGGTGGTGCTTGACTTGCAAAATAAATATATAGTAATACCAGAGACTTGCAGTTTAAAAAATGTAAGTCACATGTCCCTAATATCTGAGAAGAGATTTGCCAAATTGCAAAGGGACCAGAACCATGCCACTTGACTCATATTTAGCCTAAGCTTGCGCCTGCCCTCAGGTGAATACATTGGATCTTGGTTGAAAAGATAATTGAATGCAAGACCATTTGTATCATTCACAAGCCACTCAAGTCACTCCCCAGACTAACTAACCAAGCATGTTTGGTCTTCTAACCTCCAATACAAGATCTTCCTCCTTGAGCTTACTGACTACCTACTCGCATAAGCTCAGGGTTTGGTAGATCACTTCATGTGCATTGATGTACTCCATGGAATGCCCCACTCGCTCATCATCTGTCACCTCCCCTGCAAGCCCTTTCTCCTGTACACCGCCCCTTCTCCTCACCTTCAACCGGAGGCCAATGCTAACTGTGGTCTGGAAAAGCATTCATTTTCCTGGGTCTTTCTGCCATGCCTTGAGGTTTAAGGTTTTTTGTTGTGGGAGGTGGCACACACCATACTGTGCTTGAGCAGGCCGGCCCATTGCCATTCTGCACAGCACAGTAATCCGGCTTAGCTTTGTGAGCACAGTCAGACTGACTGTGCACACCAACCCTAAAGCTGCAGCAGCCTTTTGGGTTGTGCACCAGTGTCCATCCCAGCCAAAGCAAGGAGCTATGTTTATCCACAGTAATAGGAAAACAATAATCTCACCAGCAGGCCCCAGGCATAGGCCAATCGGTCAACTGCAGATTCTGTGCTTTTCCTATCTGAGTCTAGCCCCTTCCCTGGGCCTCACAGCACTAAAGGCTAGCAGGGTGGGCTACTGTCTGTTATCACTTTACAGGACACTTTACGCACCCTGAAACATTCTAAGGCATTTGTTCGGTATTGTGGGGAATAGTAGTCACAGAACACATTTTTTGGTTTTTCATTCCATAACCACCATCTCTATATCAGTCTCTTTTAATAGAAATAGCTAAGTTGCCTGGTTAAGGTGCTTATCGAGTATGAATAATATGACATACTGTATTTTAGATTGGCGTTCCAATACCTTTTTCACTTTCCGGATCCCTATTACCACTTTTGGAGAGACATGTTTCTAAAAGGAATAACTCTTATCCAAATGAAATTAAATAAACCTGAAACAGCACCCGTAACCAACAGAGTCCTGCACAGATACTGCCAATTAATCATCTATTGCCCATGACCTCTCACAACATACCTCTGCCTTTTTCCTTGTACATAAAAATATTGTGGGACTTTCGAGAAAAAGGCAACAAAGAGATGTCAGAAGACACTGAGAGGTTTTGATCCTACTGAAGGTTTTTGGAGCAGATGAATGACCATACATTTTTTAGTTTTTTTCATCGGTAGGAACCGATGACGAGGCATGCAAAATAATAAAAAGGGAGTTCAGGGCAGGAGCTATGATCTCTAGATCTCTAGTCAGGATATGGGCAGGAAAAGGTCCCACTGGGAGCGAGATTTAATAGAAAGGTCAAGAGGAGTAATATAGTGCACAGAGAGCAGGCTGAAATTCAGGAGACACATTGAGGATGGTTCAAGGTCACAACTTTTGTGAAGGATGACACACGGATCTCAAAGCTGCAGCACTTTTCTGTAATGTTTACATGAAAATAAAGAGATAGGGAATTGCAAACTTCGGCAGATGGCTCAACAGACTTAGCAGCACACACTAGTTCAAAGACGATTTTACCTCTTCTCCAGCCTCTTACTTTTTTTTGCGGATCTGCCCACTTACACCCAACTCTCCCCTCTGTGGTCTACTTTTAACCTCTTCTATTACCGCGGCTATTACCTACTCCTGCTGATTCAGCCCCTCTTATATCCACTTCACACTTGTATTATCTCCTCTTCACCACTCATCTTTTCCCAAGCATTTTACCTTCTCTGATTCTTCCACTCTTACATCCATGTTCCCCCTTCAATGCTGTACTCCCTTCCTCTCATCATTCCGTCCAGCCACTCACCTTCTCTTGCTAGTGCTACCTCTCCTGCATCCACATGTCCCTCCCATACCCAACACTTCACCTTTCAACTCTCCACCCAGCGTTTTATCTTCTCTGCTGGTTTTGCAATCTTAAATCCACTTACCCTTTTCCTTGTCCCCTTTCTTTTTATCTTCTCTCACTGTTTCTGCCCCTGTTACACAGACCACTCCTCATCCTCCTTCCCTCTCTCCTCTTACCTTCTCTTACTGATTCTGCCCCTTACATTGACCTCTATCTCCCTGATCTACTCATCTCTCATTAAGCTTTTACTTTCTCCTACTGGTTCTGCTCATCTAAAATCCACATTTCCCTTCCTCTCTCTTTCTCCCTTCAACTCCTAATCATCTCTTGATGGTTCGGCTCTCTTCAATCTACAACTCATCACTGCCTCTCTTCTAGCCACTCTTATATCTATGCCCCTTATCCATGCAATTCCTTGCTCTTCTCGTCTCTCCCCCAATCTCTTAACGTTTTCACAGATTTTGCCCCATTCACATCTACTTTTCCATTTCCATGCTCCAGAAGCCTCTTATGTTTTCTCACTGATTCTGCCCCTCTTACACCCATCTCTGCCCTCCATGCACTAGTTGTCTTCTCATCTCTCCCCAGCCTCTAACCTTATCTTGTAGTTTCTGTCCCACTTACATCCATCTCTCTCCAAGACACATCCCTTTTCTTTCTGGTTCTGTCCTTCTCATATCCTTCTCTCTTGTCCATATTCTATATTTCACCTCATCTCACCCACTGCTTCTTACATTTCTCACTGATTCTGTCCAACTCACTATCCCTTCACTCTCCCCTCAGCCATAGTTTGCCTGCTGGTCCTGCCTCTCTTGCATCTTCATCTCCCATCCTGGTCCTGCCCTTCACCTCTCATCCCATCCTTCAGTCTCCTAACTTTTTTTGCTGATCTGCTCCGTTTACATCCACCTCTCCCCTTTACACCCCTGGTTGCAGTTTCGGCTTCTCTTACATCCACCTCTCCCTTCCATGCTCTACGCTACACCTCATCTCTCTCCCAGTATTTTACCTTTCTCAGTGATTCAGCCCCTATACATCTACCTCTCACCTCCCTCCTGTACTCTGCACCACTCATCTCCCTCCAGCCTCTACCTTTTTCTCGCTGGTTCTACACCTCTAACACCTACCTCTCCCATGCCTCTCTCCCTCAGCCTCTTATGTGCTCTTGGTGGTCCTGCCCTCTTACATTCACCTCTCATCATTCCCTCTCCCCTCCATTTAAGTTCTCCTGATGGTTCTGCCTCTTATATCTACCACTCTATCCATGCACTACTTTTCGCCTTTCATCTATCTTTCCAGCTTCAACTTTTTTTGCTGGTTCTGCTATTCTTACATCCACATCTCCCCTCCATATGCTGCTCTTCATCACTCTTCTCAGCGAGCCTCTTACTTTGTTTCAGCTGTTCTCTTCCTTTACATCCACCTCTCCTCTTCTGTTCTCCTACTCTCTGAAAGGTTTTTACATTGTTGCATGGATTTTGTACTCTTAAACTTTTCTTTCTTTGCATGCAATGAGAGGTGGGCGAGCCAATGAACTCTCAAGCCAGAGGCCTGGCTCTGCTCCGCTCGAGGCCCTCTTGGAATCTTGAGCCCAAAATAAGCTGAGCTTTCCCAGAGCCATGCTCAAAAACCGGCCTGGCTCAGCATTCTGGGAATCCAGGCAAATCTCCCTGTGCAAGAAAAAAACCCAGTTAACATAGTTTGTGTCTGTTGTGAAGCTCTCTTATGTCCATGGTCATGGATCACGCTATGTAAAACTACCAAAAATGCAATGTGGACTCTGCCTGTCACCCATGCTTCAGTCTTCTCCTTCAAGAGTTAAAGATTAATCATTAAGCTTAAATGTCATAAAGAGATGGCTCATGGCTGAATTGAACAGGGAGAAACTGGAAACTCTAGGATCAATCCCTGCTACCCTGCTTGATCAAATTGTGTGATCCTAGGCAAATGTTTTATTTCACCAACCTCCATTTTGTTCATTATCACACATCAGAGCACTTTCAAATATATGCATTCAGCGCGCACGCTTTATAGACACCTCTTGTGTTTAAGGTAATAGACTATAATTTTGCTCCGTGTTTAAAACGAATCCAGCCCACATATAGAGTACATATGAACCCGGATGTGCCTCTTAGTTCACTAACACTACTATCATCAGTGTGGGGAAAGGATGTTTCTCAGCTCATGTTTAAAAACTTCCCCTTTTACTAAATACATCTCACCATCATCATCATCAAAGAACTTTATTTTGGCCTAGTCATAGAACAGAAAAGTACATAAAAGCAATTAAACATCCCTTAGAGATCTTTTTTCTCACAGCCCCAGATAAAAAGCAGGAAATAAAATAACAGCACTCCTGATAAGATAACATTTGCAAAAAAGTCGGGGCCAGCCTGTCCTGTGTAAAATTCCTATTCTTTAACAAAGGTAAGATAAACGTAACACAAAGAGCAGCATACAAATCACAAAATAAAGTAAGGTACAGTGTATATTGGTCTGACAACGTGTAACATCCACATCGACCCAGATTATTAAGTTGATTCCACCCTTTAGTTAATGCCAGAAGGCAATGTAATAGATTTAATCGAAACCTAGTAAGGCGGAATCTATAATTTGCATTAGTAACATAGATAAGGCTCAACCAGTAGTGTTGTGGTAACTAGGGCATGTGCACGCACAGTGGGTTTACTTCTAGTAATTCTCTAGCAGACTGCTGATAACTAAGGAAACCCTTTTTCATCCATGACAGGTCTAACTTTTTAATACTAAACAATTCCGGGCACCGCAGTCTCTTAAAATTAGTTTTGACATATTGTAACTATGGGATCCTCCCCACCCCTTCTAATGACAAACAGTATTCATAATCTATTAAACGCGTTGTCAGGATTAGACCAGACTAAAATCCACCTAAGCATCAATTAGAAAGCCCACACCTAGCTCCTCATGGACGATGTAAGAGGAAATAGTGTGGTATGTGGTAACGATAAAAGGAGTCACAGAAATGTGTACTTCACAGTCTGAATTTGTCTTGTGCCCACATAGCCCCAAATATCAGAGCTATAAGCCATGGTTAAAACACGTTTGGCTTTGTAAATCTTTAACATAAGTAGAATAGGTTTACTCTCCAAATCTCATGGAGAAGTAAATAATGGAGGCGACAAACCTGAGAAGGGGATGCTGTTTACCAACCATTAGCAGTGACCATGTCCCTTTCTCATCAAACTGAACTCCCAAGTAAGAGAAAGACTTTACCCTACTATTCTCATTCCCAGTACCTGATGCTTTCTGACCTCTGTTGACCTTAGACCCACAACAAGAACTTGGGACTTACGGTAATTACTTGACAGGTCGAGGGATTTCATAAAGCCAACAAAGGAATCGAAGAGCTGCTTAAGTCCCAAAGCTGTTCTTGCTAACAATACCGCATCATCTGTACAGAGAAGTACAGGGACGAAACGACTGCCGACATGTGGCATATCCCTAGCTTTTCTAAGCAGATGGGGTCCCCGGTGATTCCCATACATCATAGAAAGATAAGGGGCCAGAATACATCCCTGTTTTACTCCTCACTTAAGTTCAAATCTCTCTGTACGTGATCCATCTGTGCTGTACCTAACACAGGCCATCATATTCCTATATTGGTCAGTCAGAAAACATACAAGGTCCTTGTCAACTACCATAGAAATCAGCATGGGCCAATATTTCTCATTGTTAATCCTGTCAAAAGTGTACGTAAGGTCCATGAAAGCCATGTGAAGGCTTCATTGCTTGGCCACCTTATACTTATTTCTAATCAGATATAAATAAGACATTGATTGATGTATCGGACCTGTCCTAAAAAGAAGACATTGATTGATGGTACTCCAACCCGTCCTAAAGCTGTACTGAACATCAGAGATGATGTGGTTCTCCACTGCCCAGTTGGTAAGTCTTCTAAAAACACACCCCTAAAAACTGTGACGGTTGAATCAATCAGAGAGGTAGGCCTGTAACAGTGGGGCTCGCTTTAATCTCCTCTCTTAAAAATTGTCATCACTCTAGATTGTGACCAAGACTTAGAAATTGCCACCCTTACTGCTGGACCACAAACTAGGTTCTAACATAAAAACATCAGCTGGAACCCTATCCGGGCCTGGGGCTATATTCTTAGATAGAAGTGCATTAGTATCGGCCACTTCTTCAATTGTAAGAAAGAGAATGGGAGTGCTAGAGATAGTGGTCAAAGGAATATCATTACTAACAGGCAAATCATAAATCTTCTTATAGTGATTAGTCCATTTTTCCTGGGGAACATGCAAACACACTTTAATTCCATTATCTCGAGCAAAAATGCGGCGGTAAACTATCTCCCAGACTATAGCACTATCTCTGTGTGTGCTAGCGTCCAATAGCTGCTCCCATGCGTCTCTCTTAACTGGGTTGTTCTCTCTTCTAAAGCTTCTTTATATTTCCTTTTGACAGGCTACAACCACACCCTTATCCCTGGGATTGGCCCTCAAGGCCTTAAGGAACTCTCTATTTGCCCTAGAGCAAATAACGTTGGACCACCTACAAGTACAATCCGAATTGAGCAAACATGGCTGCCTTAGCTCCTCTGTAACCTTTCACAAATCTTGGCACATGAGGTCACTTCTGCAGTATCCGGACTAGTCTCAGCCAAGCAGACCTCGAAATCTTTGGTGCGTGGTAGCAAAATGTTTGGAATAAAGAACCTCTGGAATTACTTTAACCCACTTTAACCTACGGCCTTTGTCCATTGGGATGACTTTCTGACAAAAGCTGGGAGGACACAATAACCACCCCGTAAGCGTTCCCCCAACGAAGCAATAGAGAGACTGTTTATGATCGCTATGTCCTTGACGATTAACCTATTGATAATGAATTAACCTAGAGAGTGACGCTGAGACAAAAATATAATCTATCACAGACAATGCCCCTCTCCCTATAAATGTGGGGTTATTTACACTATAAGAGCATCTGTTGGGATCAAGCCAACAAAAAAGCCAAATTAAACTCACCCGAAAGCAGATTCAGAAAATCACCTTGTATAGTGTTCTCCATGTGCGAATTACCAAATGCCCCATTCTCCCACCCAGCCACTATCATACAAGCAGATTCTTTGCACATATGTAAATTGAAGTGCCCTGTAAGAACCAACAAAGTGGGTCCAACTAACTTGTCTCAGATGCTCTAGAAGTGCTATTAGCCTTACCAAAACTTCCAAAGCTCTTGAGTTACCATTGGAGTTATATAGATTGAGTACCAGTAAATTAGATGCATTGGAAAAAGATAATTAAACAACTAGAAGGTGGAGCAGTGTAATTTTGATCTCACTCTGAGATACTGTATGAGGGCATCATGATCATGCGTAGTCAGCACTCAAATATATTCTGGGTTATTAATGTTACTGAGGAAAATGGAGTATTGCATATTTAAAGTACTCCACATGAAGATAAATGAAACATTATAATTGTGTACATAGAACGTGACTAATAAAGGTCTATGTAACATTTACCTATTAATGTGACAGGAGAAGTTAACGTTTAAAATGTGTCCCATAGTCAGGTTAATAAAATAGAATGTGTATGTGTAGACTAATGTTTAAACATTTATATGTGTAACAAGAATTATTTCCAAGCAGGTGCAGTTGGAATGACATTTTCGTAATTCTTTACAATTTATTCACGTATTAAGAAGCTGCATTTATTATTGTGTAGAAATGTGTACACATTCTGTAACCCTGTGCACTGTTAAGTTGACATAACAGTGGGCCTCCAGAAACCGTTCAGTTCAAGCTCACGTTTAAAGTCTAACATGTAACGTAGAATGTATTTGCTTGTATTTTTTGTTTCCACTGCAGGTGTGGACAAGGCCTCATTAGTTATCATAGAAGGGTTTTGTTTTCATTAGATATGAACAGACGAAGTTTGGCCAAGAGAAATGCCGTAACGAGCATGGAGGCGAGTTCTCATGGAGAAGGAGAAGAATGACCAAGGACGAATTAAGTTGCAACTTATCGATGTGGGGAAGGTGGTGCAAGTATCCAGTTGTGCCGGAATCATGGAAAAGTATTAGCAAAAGTCATGTGGGATCTATGTGTCTGCTTATGTAGCATTATGCTACGTGATCTATGGGTGGAGTGCCTTCAACTGAAGACTGACGGCTGACACCTTTCTAATTTCACCCTTTTCCAATGCTTCTTAGTTGAAGGTTGTCCCTTTAGGACAGTGTAGGGAGAGATATAAAGATTATAAGAGAAGGGGCACCGAATGGTTAGCTAGTCTATCATAGAAAAATCTTGTGATTAAATCACATTGCCTCAATGCCTATACGTAGCTGAAAATTCAAATGGTTAAATAACAGAACACTATCCCAAAGAAGAGCATCAGATTGTCATATATGTTCTTTACTCTTTTTCTTTTATTGCTTTTTTTCATATATATAACGCATGAAGAGACAGCCAACGCGTTTCATCCCACAAAATGGGGACTTCTTCAGGGCTACTAAAAAAATATAGAAGACACAAACTTAAAAAAACATATAGACAACATAGTTGTAGTAACATTTCTACATTGCTTAAAGGACAAAACATCCTGCAAAACACTTTTTAACAATACATATTCTCAATAAAAATTAAGACACAATTAAAAACAACATCTAACACTACATAAAGTTAACAGTCTATAAGGACTGAAAGAGAAGGAGAAAAACATACAAAACACTTCATACAAGTGCTATGCACAGGATCCATAGACTCAAATCTAGGTTTTAAATTGAATCTCTTTTTTCAAATTTAGCCAAAACATTTTTAACAATTTAAACCTGAGTTGATGCTCAAATATGGGATAATCTAATTCCAAATCTCGTTATTCACCTCTAATGTAACATAATCACTTACATTTCGAAATAAGTCTGAGTTACACTCCCATCTTGGCAATCTTATGTGGTTTAAAAAATACCCCACAATAAACTCTTCACAATAAGGTATAACTGTCATTTACCCAAAAAACAATTTCCACGCAGAGCATTAGTTGCTAGGTAGTAAAATACAGAGAGTCTTCAGTATTCAATACTGCAAGTCCTTTCTAAAAGAGAGAGAGCAACAGTCTACTGAGTGGCTTCCTAAACGGTAAAATGTTGGAGTATACCTCCACATCTTCACTTGATCGCATAGTCCCCTTTTGCTTACCAGGATTAGATTTGAGCATCTGCGGTTATGTGTCTGCTTATGTGATTTTATGCTACAAGACCTATGGGTGGAGTGCCTTCAACTGAAGACTCTGAAAGCTGACACCTTTCTAATTTCGCCCTTTTCCAGTGCTTCTTAGTGTAAGGTTGTCCCTTTAAGGCAGTGTAGGGAGAGATACCTTGCCCATGCTTACAATTGAGAATCATTTGATGCAGTTTAATGCTCAATTCTTTTTCTTGATTATATGCATTGTCATCATAGATCAAGTTGTCTTTTTTGTGTTATATAGGGTGAATCTCTTTAGGAGATTCAGACTCATTTTGTTCGTTCTGTATTTCTATATAATGTTGAGGTTGGTCTATATCGATTTGTTTTTAAATTTATAATTAAATCTTACTAATCTCAGATTTAGTTGTCGAGTGGATTATTGTGTGACCAAATTGGTTACACTGTTTTGAGATTCAAATTATTCCCACCTTTACTCTCAAGCTGCTACCAAGACCATTGGATTGGAGATAAATGTTTAAGTGGGCCCAAGCTCTCGCAAAGGTCTGAGGACTGAGTGTTGTAAATTGTAATTTTGCAATCTAAATTAAGGGAGATGAGTGTGAGAAGTCCGCCCTTAGCTCTACCAATCAGGACTAGGGTTGCTGGTGAGAAATACGTAGTAAAACCCATGAGAAAATTAGATTTGGACACTGCCCACATTTCATGATAACAAAAAATTGTAAATTCATTAATAAAATCAAGCCATAAAAAGTAATTACTTTTACTGCCCAGCCCTACATTATTCCAGGAAAGCACATTCAACAAATTGGTATCCTTGGTAGCAACTACCCTGGTGTACTCCGCCTGCATGGGACAAATTCTGGCAGAGGAAATGTGATCCTACAAGGTATCCAGTCAATTATTTGTATCAAATCTGTTTCGGGTTGGACTATTACAGGAAAATTAGTCTTGACTAGGGGCAAGAAAATTGGGCACCTTATTGGTTTAATGCAGGGCACATAATCCTGACTGGGAGCAATGAAATGTGGGGGCCTAGTACTCGGTGAATTCAATGGGGGAATAAAAGAAACTTAGGGCAGTCGAAGTTGGATCATAGAGTGTTGACTTCTCAGACAGCGAGACATTGTAAGCAACTCCGCTGCAACCCCTGACTGATTAGAATTAATGACCACACAATCGCCATCAATGGTTTTGGGGCACGTCACTACGCAGTCAACCCGCCTGACCATAATTATATGCTCAAATAAGGAAGGTTCACTTCCAATGCGTTTACTACTTCAGTGAGCAACCTTATTTTTTAACTGTGCAGTACTTTCTTTGCACCCCTCCTTAAGAGGGGGACCTTTACCATAATGACAACATAGGGGGTCGCCAATAACTTGGGACGTGAGTTCGATCTTGGATAGTTTAAGTGGGTCTGTACTCCTCTTTTAGGATGGGCCCTATCCCTGGAACCCAAATGGTCGGGAGGAACATTGGGCACCTGAGAGAATGAGGATAAGGACTGTTCAGAAAGGTCATGAGTAACAAAGTTTACCTCTATCCCTACAGGATTAGTAAATTGGGATGATATGTCTCACACTGCCACATGGAACCCTCCCACTCCTTTCGCCACAACTGCCTGGTCAGAGTCTGAACTTAATACCAAGGGCTGAATTATGCCATGGGCATGATTAGAGCAGCAAACGGAACCAGTTTTAGGTAAGTCAGCAATAATGTTTTCTATCTACAGCAATCTTCTAGCAAACGCAGTTCGATTCTGTTGTTCAGCAGATTCAAAGAAGATTCCAACAAATTACTATCTAGACTAGTAAGGTCCCCAAAACCCCCAGTGCTCGCTACTGGTCTTTGTGACCCCCTTCTGTCCTCAAGCGAGTGCCCAACTACAATGAACTGGATACTTTCTTCAAATTAGTTTCTCTTTTTTTCCTGTTGCGAGCTGGCGCTTTATAACCAACTTCCCCGCTTGGTGCACATGCACTCTAATAGTCCATGAGCCAGAACCACCTGAGGTTCTTCCTGGACCCAACAAATCCAGGCAAGCGGGTGCCTCTAGGGTCTCAGGAGGGTCCACAAGTTTACAAGGCTTAGGTCCAGGGGCACGCTCTTCCCTCCTTGCCCCCAAACCCAGCTCTTGCTCTACTGATGATATCTCCTCTGAGAGCACATCAACTGCAAAAGCCAAGTAAGAAATAATCGAGGGGCCTGACTGCGTACCATTTGGATCAGAACTGATGTTACATGGGGACATTTTCTGCTAACCCATATTGACACAGAGGGCTAGATTTATCATTGTGTTGCTTCGCTCTTGTGCCATGTAAGATGGCACCTGAGCGACACAACACTAAAGTCAGATTTATCAAGCCACGCAGGGCCACCTTGTGTGGCCCTGCATGGCTTGATAAAGGGGAGATGTAACGAGGAGTAATATATTTATTATCATTCTGCAGCATACATAGAAAGAGAAAAATGCCTCTGAGGATTATTTTTGTTCAGGAAGGTGTCCCTTACTGCACAAAAACAATCCTCCTTGCAATGCAGGCACCCATGCACCATGATGCAAGGGTGCCTCTGTTGGTGCTAGGAAGCCAAAAGTGCACCACTGCAAGGAAAGGACTGGAATGCGCCATATAATGTTAAATACAGTGCCTTCCTGCCCTTTCTCTTTTACACAGCGCAGCAATGTGGCTTGCTGCGCTGCGTGAAAGTTTGATAAATATTAGTTAGAATGTGTAAATGAGATAAAAGGGGCGTGAACCGGCCTGGCCTCGTTCGGGCGCTGATGGGCCCATCTTGGCACGGTCTTCATCCCGGCATGCACCCGAGCGTGTCCCACAATGCGGGATTCCAAAAGCCTGCTATGCCCGCTCCACCACCTGGCAGCTCAGAGGATTGTGGGTTACGAAGTCCTGCACAATGTCCTTCAGCACCAAACAGCCATCTCAATGCAGTGATGTAATCTGATGTTTTAAGGTAAAACGCTTCCGCTTGTTAAAGAAATATGCTTTTTGGAATTTTTATGACGCCTATGGGCTCTTCCTGCTAATTTGTTGGCTTACCAACCTCTACATGCTATACCTTTCACCTCCTCTCTCCCCCCTCCCCCAGACTCTCATTGATTCCTCCCATTTCATACACTGCTCCACTTTCCCCACCTCTCCTTTTCTTCCACCCTTGGTGAGTAATGCCCATTGGTGATCCATGATTCTTTTGTTGTGAGCCTTGTAGGCCACCCTGCTTCCCATTCACTCAAGGGCAGGGCTCACTTCACGCCTAAGGGCACTCCAAGTACCCATCTAATCACTGTTATGCAGATGCAGCGATTAGATTTCTATAACCCCTTTTAACCCATGGATGTGAGGCCCAGGGGAGGGGGCTCCCTCCCTTGCTCCACTGGGCCTCATAGCGCTATACCACTGCTGCTCTCTGGGCATCGTAACACTGGAGGTTTTTTAAAAGTGGTGCTTTGGTGTGGGGCTTATGAGCAAGGGGCCCTGAGCAGCTGTCCACACTGCCCATGCCAAGCACCTGTCCTGTACACAGTGCACTTCTTTCACTAGTAATAATTGGGAGTAGTGAAATCATTGACTTTATTCTTTATTGGGCTGATCATGCAGTCCATCATGACTGAAACAACATGTCAACTGTGCTTCTCTTACAAGAACCAGTTCACTGGTAGAACAAAGAACTAGGGATATAGACCAGCTAACAGCTACAATAGTAGGCCGAAGCACGTAATCGCTCTGGACTCAAATAGCTGGCAGGTTGTGCTTGCCATGCTGCAATAGTTGACATACAATCTGTCAAGAATCAGATAGCTGACAAAATATACTTTCTTCACTGACAGTAAGTGGCAGGCAGAACAATCTGTTGGCACGTCAGCTGCTGGCTGGTTGCCTATGCTCCATTATAAATTCATTGTAGGCAGAACAATCAATTACGGATTGTACAGCTAAAAACCTGTACTTTTCTGGCTTCCAGTTGTAGACTTGAATTACTATGTATGTAGCTCCAAACAGTCTCGGCTCAAACAGCTGACAGACTGCACTTCTGTTGCTGGCAGTAGTTTACCAAGAATACAATCTGTCAGGACTTGATCAGCTGACAGACGGTGCTTCTCTTGCTGGCAATACTTGACTAATAACGTAATCTGTCAGAGCTGAACACCTGGGAGGTTTGTGACCAGTATTTTGAAACCGGGGTGGAATTTACCAATAGGTCAGTTCTCAAAATACCGATTCCTACCGATCACAATTGACCTACCTCATGAATATTAATGAGGTAGGTCGCAATTTGCGACCCCCTAGGAATCGCAGCCACCACAGGGCTGGTGGCCTGTCAAAGCCAGCAGACCACCATGACTATGATTGCCTTTCAATAAACCATTTTTTACTAAATGCCACCAGTGGAGGCTGGCATGTAAGGAGGGTGGTGGGGAGGATAAAGATAAATGTAAAAAAATAAAGAAAGAAAAAATAATCCCACTTACCTTCTTAGCGCGACGTCCTCCTCCTTGCTCTGGTCTTCTCCAGGTAGGCTCCAGGAAACTGTAGTAGCCAATACTGGTGCAGCTCTCATGCAAAGAGAGCAGCTCCAGGATTGGAGGTGTCCTGGCTCGGCAATTTGGGCTGGACTGTTCCCATGGGGAGCAGGGACAAAACTGATTTGCATATGGCAAGATCCAAACTGGGGTGGCATGGTGTGGAAAAAAACAATGGATTTAACCCAGATCTGAGACTGAGGGTGAATGTTTGACAATGTTCAGCATTCTGTCTGTCATTTTTTTGTGTTGCTATAGTTGCCCTAAGTGGGAAGGGTATGCCAAGACGTGGATCCAGTGCTCACTGTGCCACTGGATTCAAGCTGGCCTGGGTGATACCCTGAAACCAATCCCAGGATGCTTGTTTCCGATCCAGGGAGGACCTGGCCTGGGAGTTCGGGCTGGACTGTTCTCATGAGGAGCAGGGTCAAGACAGATTTGCATATGGCTGGGTCAAAACTGGGGGGCATGGTGTGCAAAAAAAATATGGATTTAACCCAAATCTGTGACTTGGGGTGAATGCTTGACAATGTTCAGCAGTCCGTCCGTCATCTTTTTGTGTTGCTATAGTGCACCACACAATGGCATCAAACATTTAACATCTTCAGACTATCAGTGGACATGTCTTTGTACCATCAGACAGTACTTCACACGAGGTGGAATCATGCTCAGCCCTTCCTTCCGGAGGTAGCAGTAGTCCGAGCTTACCAATCTACCTATTCACATTCCTTGTGCAAGCACCAGCACCTGCTGTGCAAACATCCCTGGACCCCAGGAATGGCAGGCTAAGCAGCTGTAACTAATCTAGGATACACCCTGTGTCCACCAATGGTTTACAGATCCCACTCCCTACAGAACAAGGATGCATTCACTCTGCAATGTCCCCAACACCACCTTCGCTCACCACTCATCCTCTCCTTTCTCTTTTCTTTAATTTCTCTCATCTCCTAACCGTTTGCACCTCTCCCCAGCTCACTGGGTCTGCCCTAGCCTCCCACTTCTCACATTTGTCTCTTACCCTCATCCTTTTCCTTCTCTTCTGTTCTTTATATACTTTCCTTCTCTCTTGCTCTGTCCGTTTTCATGTACTCTCCCATCTCCTCCTTTCCTTTCTAATATCCTCTTCACCATTCCTCTTTCCTCAACTCTACTCTTCTCCATTCCTCGCTTTTTTCTTTCACTCTCCCCTTTCTATACTCTCGCTTCCCTGTCCCATCTCCTCCCTTCCTCTTTCGTTCGTCTCCTCTGTCCTCCCTTCTTCTAATCTTTCCTGTCCTCTCTCATCTTTTCTCCTTCTCTCCTCTCTTCTTCATCCTTCTACCTCTTTCTACTCTCCCCTCTGCACTCTTCCTTCCTAGCTCTCAACTCCCTTCTCAACTCGTCAGTCCTCTTTACTCTTGTTTCTACCTCTTGATTATTCCTTCGTATCTCTATGACCTCGCTTCCGATCTCTCTACTCTCCTTTCTTCTTTCTCTTTCTACTCTCCCTTCCTGCATTTATGGTTCCTTACTGCCTCTCTACTCCTCTTCTCTGCCTCTCTACTTTTCCTTCCTCTGTACCATTCATCTCTTTGCTCATCTCCATGGTATTTCCTACGTTTCTTCTTTCTCCTTAGTCCCTCTTCTCTCCTCTTCACCCTGCAGAGAGCAGCAGGTTCAGCAGATGTAGGTGCAAAGCATGGGGGTGACCTTGCATGCCACACTCGCTGCCCTCGTGATGGCCAATGGCTTACCCCAGTATCAGCAGAGAAACATCTAGCCTGGAACAGGTAAGTCATAGACAGCAGCAGTATGAGCTTTCCTCACACATCCACAACTGGTCCCCATGCGTGGCGAATCATTAGCAGTACAAACGTCTCTTAAGAAACAAGACTTGCACAGCACAGGCAACCACCCCTCTGATATAGGGGACTAATGGTTTGAGCCTTCTCTTCAACATAGAGACCTCTCAAGCAGGGAAACACAACCACACCAAGAATAGGTACAGGAAGGGGTTGGCATTGACCTCTGCCATGTGGCCAGCAGTTGAGCAGACCTGAGGGACGCCAAAGGCCAAGGTATGAATTATGGGACACATCCTTACAAGTAGTGCAGTAAAGGGTCACAGCTAAACCAGCCTTCTTTAGCGGTGGAGGGGACAGCCTTTCCTGGCCAACAAGAAGCACTAGGTGTAGTGCCAGGACACTAGCAGGGACAGTCCTGCATGTCACACTTCCTAACTTTGCAGATGCCTGAGGTGGAGCACAGATCAGGAAAAAAGAAAACCTGGCCTGAGCCTTATGCACATTGATGGAGTGGGTTTGAGGGCCAACGTAAGCCGCAATGCTTCAGAAGGAGTGCCTGAAATTACACAACTTAGTCACAACAACTCATAGAATTCCTCTCTCATCCTGTCTTTCCCTCTCTCCCTGTCCTTGTCTTTCTCAGTCTGAACCTTTCTCTTTCACATTCTGACTTTCTCTCTCCCTGTTTGTCTTTGTCTTTCTATTTATCTAAGTGCCACAATCTGCTCCACCATCTGCAGGGCAGAGGAGATTTTTCAACATAATCTGCCTCAGCATCTGCTGAGACATAACTATGTTGGGGTCATTATCGTTCCCATCATCTGCAGTGACAGGGTCAGAATCTGTTGGCTCAGCATCTGCAGGGAAAGAAGTGCGTTGCAGGCCCAACAATTCCTCCCAGTCTCTGCAGAGACAGAAATATGTTGTGGGCAGGGGCGTAGCTTAGTCAGTGAGATTCAAGGGGGGTGTAAATTGTACATTTCTCGACTAAAAAACAGTATACCAAAAGGTGGAGGGATGACCAAGCTTTGGGATACACTGTTCCCACGAGGAACAAGTTCAATACTGATTTGCAGTAGGTGGGCCTCTGTCTATGTTCCTGATAATAAAACAATAATAATATTAAAACTTTTTAGTCAAACAAGGACCAACAAAAGCATAGGAGACCTGGCGGAGGGGCCCCGACCCAACTCTCAAGCCAAGAATGCATTTATTAGGGGGAGGGGAGTTCACACCTCAAACATCCTCTCTGAAGCTAAGCCCCTGGTTGTGGGCCCATTCTGTCCCAGCATTTTGAGGGACTGCATTTCTTTTTAACCACAATCTGTCCCAGCATGTGTATGAACAGACTTGCGACAATGCACGTGGGCCAATTTATTCCAGCATCTGTGGACAGAAGTGCTTTTTAGGTACAATCTGACTGGGCACCTGTGGGGACAGAAGGGCTGTCTGGTCACAATGTGCTCCAGCACTTAGAAGGATTTAAGTGTGTTGCAGACCCCGCACCCCAGCATTTGAGGGGAAAGAAGTATGTTGAGGCCTAATTTTTCCTGGCATGCCTGAAATGTCTTTTTAACTACAATCAGTTCCAGCAACTGCTGGGACAGTTGAACGTTGTGGCCATAATCTGTCCCTGCTTCAAGGGGAACAGAAATGCATTGCAGGCCCAATCTGTCCCAGCATCTGCAAGGTCAGGAGTGCTCTGTGGACCCAATTTGTCCCTACATCTGTTGGGAAAGAAGTGCATTGTAGCCACAATCTGTTACAGCATCTTTGGGGACAGGAGTGCATTGTGAGCCCACACTATCCCATTATTATCTGTCCCAGCAGCTGCAAAAACACAAGAGTGGTGTGTGCCCAATCTATGTCAGCACCTGCTGTGTGAAAATGCACCATGTGCTCATTCTGTCCCAGGATCTGGGAGGATGGTTTGTTGTGGGCCCATTCTGTCCCAGACTCTGCAGGGATAGCCCCAGCCTTTTTACTTAACAGTGTACATGTAACACAGGATGAAGTGAAGTATCTGATTGGCTTTTGTGAGAAATTGGGTTGTTGGTTGAGGGGGGTGAGTCCTTTGAAAGCAGCAGCCATAATCCTTCTCAGGGTGAGCCACAAAAAGCCACTAAATTAACCTGTGCCTGACCCTCTGGTAGCTTGTCACAAAAGCAGTCAGGCTTAACTTAGAGGCAATGTGAAAAGTATTTATGCAGTACACAAACAGCAATAAAGTAAAAACACAACACAAAGTAAATTCCACACCAATTTAGAAAAATAGAGTACCTTTTATTAAATTATTTGACACCAAAAAGACAAAAATCCAATTTGCGGAACTGGAAATATGAAATTTTAAAGGTTCAGGTAAAAATAGTGCTTAAAAGTACAAAGTGCCAACTATGGTCATCTGGTCGCACCGGACCAGGACAAAGTCACAGGTTCAGGATAACCACAATGTAGCAATTGCACAGAGAGAGGGACGGGGAGCTTGAGAAAGGAGGTCCAATACCCGTGCTCCAAAGACAGTACGTCAAAATCACTGGAGGGTAACTGTTCCTGTGAAGGGACGCTTGCCTAATCGGCAGCGGAGAGTATGGTTTAAAAAGAAAGTTAGTAGTAATCCATCCGAACAGATGAATGGGAGGTTGGTTGAAAAAGGATGCATGTGGTGGGGGAATTCCTCGAATTTGAAGAGTTGCCCTCACACACCCGTTAAGGTGTCATGCTTTATCATAGGGCATTTAGCTCCTCGTGGGGGTGGTGCTGCAGTCCCCCACGGGTCCCGAAAGAGGGCTCTTTAGCGGAGATCTTTTAAGATGAACGCCGTAGTGGTGCGTGCAGGTATATGGGGAATGTGCAGGTGAATTAAAAATAACATAACGGTACCCTTGGTAATATTTATTCTTGGATCCAGTTCGGTATGATTAAAAGCAGGAAAAAGAAGTCAATTACCCTTACTCTGGTGAGGAGGGTCAGTTCGTTTTCAAAGGTGAATGGTGATAAAGTCATGGGGTCGACATGTTTCACACCCTATTGGTCCCTACTGGATCATTGGCATTTCATCAGGACCGAAAAAAATGTAAAAGTGCAAAGATTAGAATCAGATAGGGGTCTAAGGAAGTGGTACACCTTGTTATATAAACCTGAATCAGGTGAGTGGTCATTGTTGTCTGGGCACAGTCGTTTAGAATCACTCCCACGTATTAGTCCAACCCCAAACAATACCCGGGGATGCCTCAGCGGGGGAAGCAGACGTTTCAAAGGATACATTGACCTTCTGCGGTAACCCATTCGTACCTGCCCTCATCTGCTTGCCGCAAGCAGATAAGTGCAGGTATGAATGCATCGCCCGCTGAGGCATCCTCTGGAATTGTTTGGGGTTGGGCTAATACATGGGAGTGGTTCTAAACGACTGTGCCCAGACAACAACGACCACTCACCTGATTCAGGTTTATATAACAGGGTGTGCCACTTCCTTAGACCCCTGTCTGATTCTAATCTTTGCACTTTTAATTTTTTTTCGGTCCTGATGAAACGCCAAGGATCCAGTAGGGACCAATAGGGTGTGAAACATGTCGACCCCATGACTTTTATCACCATTCACCTTTTGAAAAACGAACTGACCCTCCTCACCGGAGTAAGGATAACTGAGTTCTTTTTCCTGCTTTTAATCATACCGAACGGATCCAAGAATAAATATTACTAAGTGTACCGTTACGTTATTTTTAATTCACCTGCACATTCCCCACATACATGCACACACCACTACAGCGTGCCTCTCAAAAGATCTCCGCTAAAGAGCCTCTCGCGGGGCCGTGGGGGACTGCAGCGTCACCCCCACGAGGAGCTTAATGCCCTATGATGAAGCATGACACCTTAATGAGTGTGTGAGGGCAACTCTTCAAATTCGAGGAATTCCCCCGCCACATACATCCTTTTTCAACCAACCTATCATTCATCTGTTCGGATGGATATCTACTAACTTTCTTTTTCAACCATACTCTCTGCTGCTGATTAGGCAAGCGTCCCTTCACAGGAACAGTTACCCTCCAGTGATTTCAACCACAATGTAGCACAGGCAGGATACGGGGACCAGGTTAGGCCCACTCAGAATTGTACCTTAAGTCCTTGATGTAGAGCGTTGCACCATGAAATGGCAGTTTTGAAGAGCGATGGGGGTCCTGCTTCGAGATGCGTTGCACAATGTCGGTTGAAATGAGCAATGCAGAGTCCTGTGTCAAGATGCGTCATGCTGCATTCGTTCCAATGAGGAGTTGCGAGGGCTGCATCGGGGTTGCGTCACGCTGTGTCAGTTCTGATGGGGACCACAGTTGGGCTGGCAGAGCACCTTTATCTTCACTTTCAAGGGTCCAGGAGTGGTGAGGTACCACTTGAGGGGATAGGACTCACAGCAGGAAGAGTCCAGGTCAAGGGTTCACAGGTGCTGGAACTTGTTATGTCCCTGTTGCTCAGAGCAGGTGGCCAGCCAACTAACCCTTTCTGGTGGTCTGGGTTCAAGGTGCAGGTCCAGGCCTTCTTCCTCAGGTAGCAGGGCAGCAGAGCATTCTCTCTTGCAAGCAGAGCAGTAGAGCAGCAGAGAGGCAGGGCAGTCCTTCTTGCAGCAGGGCAGCAGAGCAGTCCTTCTTCTGTGTCTTCCACAGGTCCAGAAATGATCTGAAGAGAGGATCTAAGGGTCCCCTTTTTATACCCGGTTCCCACTTTGAAGAGGCAGAAGCATCTGGAGTTTCCCCCTACAGAGGTGTCTGGAATTTCCTGCCTGCCTGCCCTTGTCCCAGTCTGTCTGGGTGCACAATAGGCTAGTGTGAATTCCTTTGTGTGTGAGATGGGCCAGTGCCTTTGACATGCAAATGTGGTAGGTGACAGCTCTGCCCCCCCCCTCCTGCCAGAGATGGCCCATCATGCCAACACCCAAACCCTATATTGTGATACTGTCTCGGAGGAATACACAAATGCCAACTACACCCAGGAACAGGCTTCAGGCACCAAATGGTTAGAGAAAATGCCAACTTTCTAAAACTGGCATTTTCAGCTGTGACTTAAAATCCAACTTTACCATTAAAGAGTGTTTAAATTACAACTCAGCAGAACTCAAACAAGACGTTCCTGCAAACTCCCAATCAAAAGTTATAACTTACTAAATGTAATAAGGTTACCCAATTTTATCCTATGGGAAAGGTAGGCCTCATAGTAGTACGAATTTGTGAGCTTTTCACTACCAGGACATGTAAAACTTAAATGTATATGTCCACATTTTTTATTACCATGCACCCTGCCCTATAAGCTGTTTAGGGTCTACTTTAGGAGTGACATATGTAATAAAAATGGAGTATCAGGCTTGGCAAAGGGGCTATCTTGCTTGTCAAATTGGCAGTTTAAAACTGCCATCGTGCTGCAATGGCAGGCCTGGGACATGTTTTAAGGGGCTACTTAAGTGGGGCACAATAAGTCCTGAAGGCCCACTAGTAGCACTTAATGTACCAGCCCTGGGTATATGGGCTAACACTTTACTAGAGACTTATAAGTAAATTATATATGTCAATCAGGTTTAAGCCAATTTTACCATGTTGTATGAAGTAAGCACTTGCACTTTAGCACTGGTGAGCCATGGTATAGTGCACAGAGTCCTAATCCCAGAACTGATGGGGGGAGGTAATAAGTGATTTGTACAATTTCTCTGTAGTCGGCATAGGCAGTGCGAAGTGCCGTGCAAAATGGTCAACGCAGAATGCCTTTTTTATTTTTTATTTGGTTTATGCCCCCCCATATGAGTCTCCTGTAGGCAGGCTATTGACGTTTTATATTGTTTCAGGAATGCATATATTCGGCGTCGTTTTTCTACGCCCGCTATACCCCGTACATTCCAGCTAAGTACCTTCAGGACTTGTGCAGCCATTTCTGTCATCCTTCTGTCCCCTCCACTCATGCTCTCCTCCAGAATACCTATTTGTGCCGACCAGATCCTCCAAGTGGAGATATCGAATGTTTATCACATTCGATATCTCCTGAAGAATCCCTCTCAGTTTAAGAAAAAGTTAAAACCCTTCCTGTTCAACTAAACTGTCCCTCTCCTACTCTGCTTTTGTTCCCTTTGACGTTTTTGGCTTCGCGCCGGGACACTCTATTGAGTAGCTGTGCGCGCTATAAATCCCATAAATAAATAAATATCACGACAATGTTAACTTCCCCAAAACTGTTACAACATGAACAATCAAACTTTCCCTTACCCTCCTCCTCCCCTTGGGCAGTCGCATGACCTTCGCTTCCAGCATTACAACCAAAACAAAATTCAACACATACCGCCCCATTACCCACCCCCTCCTGATCGCTATGCATTATTGAAGTGCCTGCCATGGATTTCCGTGGTCAAGTCCTTTCACAATAATCTTGCTTTGGTTCCCTGTCTAAATGTCTGTATTTGGGTGCTGTGCTAGTAGACCGACCTTTGCCCAGGCGCGAGATAACTCTCAAGCTCTCCAGGCGAAGTCCAGACTCTGCTAGGGGGCAGTGCTACCCCTCGCCTGCCCAGCTCCATTGCAATGCTGTGCTTACATATATTTTGCTCTTTAACCCTCTTTCGCGCATATTTAAACCCAACCTCAATATATGCCTGTTTGTTAGTCACTTATCTGCACTCGGCCTTTTTTGGTCTTCAGCCACTGTTCATTCATGGCCGCTCTCCAGGTTTCCAGGATCTGTCCCTAGGTCCTGAGATGCCACCTCTGATTCCGGTACAGTCTTGGTGTCAGAAGCCTGCAATGTGCCATCGAGGAGAACCTTAATCCGCCCTGGGCCTCCAGCTCTCTCCAACTGTTGTTGTCGCTCGGTCTGCCTGCGTTCTCATGTCCGTTCTCCAGTCGGTGGAACTCTGGTGGACCCCGTGGATGGGGCCAGACATCCCCCTCCAGCTCCCCTGGCGTCCAACCAGTTAGTTGCCTCGCCGGCCGAGAAAAAGAACAAAGTGTGACCCTCGTTTTCTACCCGTAGCTTTACAAGAAACATGAGGCTGTATTTCAGATTTAGGTCTCTAAGTCTCCGTTTAACCATGATAAAGGTTTTCTTCTGCTCCTGTACCTTTTGTCTATACTCCGGGTATATGGAGATGGGATGACCCTCATACAGGATCTGACCTCTATTGCGGGAAGCTTGAAGGAGGATGTACCGATCCCTATAATTGAAGAATCTAGCGATTATAGCTCAAGGAGGTGCTCCCGGTCTAGGCAAGGGGACAAGCGCCCTGTGTGCCCTTTCTACATTAAAAAACTTTGAAAGTCTCTTGGGGGCTATTTCTTTGGTTATCCAATCTTCTAAAAATAATTCCGCTGAGGGGCCTTCTGCTTTTTCTGGGAAACCAACAAATCTTAGATTATTCCGCCGTGATCGACCTTCAGAGTATCTGCCCTCTCATCCAGCTGTGTTACTTTCTTTTTGAGTTCAAGCACCGTGGCACCAAGGCTGCGCATTTCTTTCTGTAATGCATCCACATTATTTACGGTGGTGGTCACCCTATCCGAGACCTTTCGCAGTTCACATCGTAGAAGACTCACATCTATGGCCACCTCGTCAATTCTATGGACCATGTCATCTCTTGTCATCTGGATTGCTTGGATCACATCCACCAGTGTGGGGGATCCTCATTGCTCTGTTCGGGGGGGAGGGGTACCTCCCTGCAGTAGCGTTTTCTTCCCTGTTTTCTGGGCCTTGCAGTATAGGCTGGGCATAATTTGATATTTTATTCGCTTGTGCTTTAGGTGCTTTCTCTTTCACCAGGATTGCTTCCGAGTTCCTGTCCTGCGTCTAACTGTTGGAGATGGTCCCTGCCCTGTGGTCCCTGGCATGCGGTGTCTTATTTTGAATTTCTCTGCTTTTTGGTTACTGATCCAGGCTCTCAGTTCTCTCAAGTACCTCAACTCTCCTGTCCCACTGTCCGGGGGCGGCACTTCTACTGCTTTTCGTGGGTGGGACTTTTAAAATTGGAGTGCAACTTTCCTACTCATCTCCATGTCTTGAAATTTATCTGTGCCAGATTAGATTCCCAGTAATTGACTTCCACTGTGCACTCGATAGCCACCTGCAGCCCCCCCCTCCTCATGTATGGTTGGTCCGGTTCCTATCACCCGGAGTCTATCCTTCTTCCTCAATTGCGCCGCACCTCTTCCCAGCCCAGCAGGGCCGCGCATTCGGAACAGGCCAGCAAGGCCTCGGGGGGCCACCGATCACTGTAGTTTCAAGCAGAGGCGGGGTGCTCCCCCCTACCCCCAGGGTACAGAACCGGGCTCCTCTGCAGCCCTCAGTGCCCGCAAGGCCTCCAATCACGTCTCTGTCTCTTGTGGCGTCAGAGGGAAATCGGAGGTCTGCCTACAGTCCTCAGCACAGCGGGGAAGGCCCAGAGGACCAGGCGGTCTCCGTCAACACGGGCATGGGCGGATCCAAAACTCCACTTCAGCCCCGACGCCTCTCCAATACACCAGCGATGTCCTCTTCCCGGGGAGGGCCGGGCAGTATCCGAGAGATCAGCCGACAGTCACCAATGGCAAGGGCGAAGGCCCCGGTGGCCGGCCGGCTCCCGCTATCACTGGCAGGGGCGGCTCGCGATCCTCTACCTTCTGCACTCGCTAAGGGTCCCCATCAGCATCCAATGCCCTCCAGGCCCGCCGATCTATTTTCACTCCTCTGGGCGCCGGGGAGGTTCCAAAGATCCTCCGGCCCTCTGAGCAGCGTGCTTCGTTTTCAGCCATCGCCACGCCCAAGATGGCGCAGCTCTCCTCTCCCATCTCAAAGTTGACGCTGTGTCATTTTCCAGGATGGAGGCAGCTCTACGATTCTATTTTCACTGAAGTGGGTCCAGTCGCTATTTCGGGTCCTATTTGGGGCACATTCCGGAGCAGAATGTTGTAGGATAATTTCTGTTATTGGGGCAGCCGCAAGGACCTCCGAGAAACACGTCTATGTGGCCATCCTGCTTGGCCACCCCCCCTTCTGTAGTCAACGCACAATGTTATCTTAGTTCCATGAGTACATCATAGAAGTTCAAAATGTGATACATGATCATTCAGTTACACATAATACAATGGTATACAAAAAATGATATAGAGCCAACATCAAGCCTAGAAAATTCTACTGCCCCTGCCCTGGCAGAGTGGCAGCAGGTCCAGGTCCAGCAGCAGTAATTACACAGCAACAGTACAGGCTGACCATCAGCACTCTGCTCTCCAGGCTGCCCTCTGCAGGCCATGCCATATTGTATTTCGAATGCGTGCTACTTAATTCTGCCCAGACCAAGGGTCATGAATGTGTAATGTGTTATATTGAAATCCTTCCAACTGGACTGAACTATGATACCAACGGGCATTCTCATCTAACAGTACAGCTGTTTTTTCTTTTTTTAATCTTAACATATTTTAATGAAAATTAGCAAATAATAAGATGTTTTTCATAAGTTTTGGAATCTTATCAAAGAAGATCAGAGTTTTGGTCACGTAGTTGAATTGTATCCAACAGTCACTATAGGAAAGCTACAACCCTCAAAGACACAGTGGTACAAAGCCATATTGAGAATTTAGAGAATTAATCAAATTTGTTACATAAAAGCAAAAGAGATTCATCAAATGTAATACATGGAAAGCAGGCAAAAATATAATCAACAACAATTTTGTTACAGAGAAGGCAGAATCATTCTTATCAAGGAAAAGATTACCTGAGTTTAACAACAGTGCCACATGTGCAAAGGTACACTTGCGGTTGAAAATCTGACATTAAATTTGACCAAACCCTCTTAAAAGTATTTTCGTTTTTTAAATGCTAGTTCTTTTCGAACCGTTCTCATGTTTTCTTTCAATTACAGGTGTCCTATCTATTTCAATACAGTGGCGTAGGTAGCCCTTGAGCCGCCAGTGGCGTTCACTGCTTTTGCCGCCAGGGGCAGCCGTGTGAAAGAGCCGGGGGTGGGTGGTGCTGGTGGTTTCTGTGTTGCTGCCCGTGGCAGCCGCATGAAAGAGCGGGGGGGTGGAGGCCGCCCCCCCAAAACTCGTGTCGCCCGGGAAGGACCACGCTCCCAGGCCCACCCGTTGCTACGTCACTGTTTCATTAGTTAGAATACCTTTTTAGGTCTGGCAGACCTGCGTTGCTGCGCGCAAGCGCAGCTCGCTCTGCGAGACATATTGTGGAGGAGTATGTTTCAGAAGGGGGCTTGAAGCCGCCCCTCATTTTCATTGGGTAGCGTCAGCATTTATGGTAAACGCTGGCTTCCCATTGAAAATGAGGGTTCTGTGTTACCGCCCTTTCGCCTTTTGGGACGGCCCATCCGGACTGGGTCGCCTGCTTCACGGCTGTCGTGAAGCAATTTCTTATCTCAAGGAGGCTGTTATGTAAAGAACCCCTGAGATCCAGTCCTCATGGGCCTCCCAAAAGGAGACAGGGCGCGGCGTGTTCATTTTTGCATTGCGCTTTCGCTTTCACTTAAAGTGAAAGCGCGGTGCAAATATAAACAGGCTGCCTTCCCTCAATGGCGAGCGCTTGTTATTGCTCAGTCCTGCGGCACGTGAGCTGTGTGCGCCAGAAACGGCCATTGGGAGGGAGGGGTGGGGGGGGAAGCAGACCACAACCCAAAATTGTGTGTAAAAGGCCGCTTTATTGAAACAGGTGCACATAACAGTATAATTCCTCGGCAAACGCCTTACAAAACTAAACCTCACTAATCAAAACACATACCTAACCCCTGACCCCGCCCCTAAAATTTCCTTGAACCCGCCCCCGCCCGTACATTACAACATTACAAACAATACAAAGCAATGCAACAAAGTATAACCCCATAAATTCAACCCATCGTTAAACAACCTCCCCTGCCTGCCTCTTTACAACTGTCAATCACCCAACATTTGTAACCGAGCTAAAAATTAACCTGCCTACCCTTTCCCTGATGATAACCCAACTTCAACAATGACCAAAAAACCTCTGCCAACCCTGGCAAACTTCCAATAACCCCCGCACGGCACCTGTTCCAAGCGACAGTACATAGCCAAACCCTGCTCACCTGTCCCAACAAAAGCCGCCTAAAAACAGGAAAAAAGGAAAAACTAAACCCAAAATATCCTAAAAAGAGGGAGGGAGGGCAAAAACTAATATACGCCAAAGCTCCCAGCCACCAGGTCACCAAACCTAAATTGGTGGCCGGGAGCAGGAGCCCAAAGGATTTATAATTGGGCTCCCTTTGGGCTATAAATAAAAAGAGCCCAAAACAAAATGGCTGGCTTGAAGCCCGCCCTCCGCCCCTCCCAAACAGCCCGGGGGGGGGACCTCCCTGCGGTCGGCTGCCCCCCCAAACCCTCCTTGGGAGGGAGGGGTGGGGGGGGAGCAGACCACAACCCAAAATTGTGTGTAAAAGGCAGCTTTATTGAAACAGGTGCACATAACAGTATAATTCCTCGGCAAACGCCTTACAAAACTAAACCTCACTAATCAAAACACATACCTAACCCCTGACCCCGCCCCTAAAATTTCCTTGAACCCGCCCCCGCCTGTACATTACAACATTACAAACAATACAAAGCAATGCAACAAAGTATAACCCCATAAATTCAACCCATCCGTTAAACAACCTCCCCTGCCTGCCTCTTTACAACTGTCAATCGCCCAACATGTGTAACCGAACTAAAAATTAACCTGCCTACCCTTTCCCTGTCGATAACCCAACTACAACAATGACCAAAAAACCTCTGCCAACCCTGGCAAACTTCCAATAACCCCCGCCACCCAGAAAGAAGGGAGGGGAGGAAACTACCCCCCTTTTCTGCCCCCCCCAAGTAGCCAGCTGTTGTCCATCTAAGCAGAATGCATCTGAACGTTCAAACATCTCGACAACACCTCCCTGATCTCCAGTAAATAAAGGTCCATACCAAGCCTAGATAAATGCACTCCGTCATCTCTAAAAAATTCCACTGCCTCAAAACGTATCTCCTTGTGCGTCACTCTACCAAACCCTAAACTTCGACAAAATCTGGACATTTCAGTGTTCACCTTCCTCCGCGCCCTGTCAATGGCCCG
Organism: Calotriton arnoldi; assembly: GCA_963921515.1. Lineage (NCBI taxonomy): Eukaryota > Metazoa > Chordata > Amphibia > Caudata > Salamandridae > Calotriton > Calotriton arnoldi. The sequence continues at coordinate 85,266 of CAWUFW010001349.1, read as the reverse complement.
AGGGTTCAAAGCGCCCCTCCAAACTCTGCGCGGAACCAACTCAGTCCACAAAACGTGGCATCGCCTTCTTCATTGCCCTCAGCAGGACCACACCCTTCACTCCGCACAAGTCGTTCTCGCCAAGGTGAATTAACAAAACATCCGGGCACTGGCCCCTTACCATCCATTTATTCAGACAAGGTATCAATTCCTTCCAAAGCATCCCTCCCTTACCCTTCCAGACAATTTTAAAAAGGCGTTCATTAAAACCCAACATTGCACCAAAATAACACCGGCACGCCTGGACCTGCGCCCATTTTATAAACGAGTGTCCCACTATCCAGATGGTCAATTCCTTCGATTGGGGCCCAGCCACCGAACCTGTAATGAAAAAATATAATGAAACTCACAAAAAGGAGGATGACGCATGCGCTTCCACCGCATTCTTTCGCACATAGCGCTGAAAACATTCTGATGACCAGCGCCCCAGGCGCATTATGTCCTCCCGCGTCCAACCCCTGTTGTTTGCCTCTGTAGCTGCCCCAATCCGGAAAGAATGTGTCCCATAACAAGCCCCATCCAGCCCAATACTGTGCAAAGCCTTCCGCAACACCATGCGCAGCTGGTAATCCATCACCCTCTTCCCATTGTAATGTTTGAAAACCACCTCATCCCCGGAACCTCCCGACAGAGCTTGCCAACGAAGAGCCCAACGCATCGGGCATGTTGACGCTGGTGCAGGCGCTTCTAACCGGACCCTTTTCCCGATACCCCTCTGGTCCGTTTTGGAACTGACCAGCCAAATCTGTAACCCACTCTCCTCGATGGACACGTCTTGCCAACGAACACCCCCTTTCAACTTGTTGCCCAAAAGCTCAGAAACTCTAAACGCCCCAAAAAACATCCACACCATAAGGGTTGAGAACAAACATGCCTCAAAACTGTCCCTACAAACTGTCAGTAGCCTCCAGCACCCGTACCAACGTCTGCCAAGAAATGGGGCGACGAGCCATACGCTCACCCCCCCGGTCCCTAGCCCAGCCCTCCAGCATCCTCCTACCCATTTCCCCCCCTTACGGGGAGTAACCCCACAAAAGCTTCCCCATGAAAGCAATGCCTGCCAATTTCCCGGCGATAGTAACTTTAGAAAGGCCCCTCTCAATGAGGTCCAAAATAAACTGAATCACATCCTCAGACCGCCGCCACCCTACAGATCGCTTACAGGCTCCTGATGCCAAGAAATCCCTCCAGGCCAGATTATATGCCGCCCACGTGGCTGCCGACAACGAGCCTACCACCAGTTGTAGCGCCCTACGTTGCCTACATACCAAAGATGCTCCGGCATTGGGGTCGGTGTCCTGTCCGCCTCCTTGGCCAGCCCACGGAATCTCCCCCACTGTGAACGAGACAAAGCATCGGCTATGCATTGTCCACACCAGGTATATGCAGTGCCCTAAAAGCGATGTCATGTCTGAGGCAACCTAGCACAAAAACTCTCAACAACTTCAATATTTGCTCATCTCTGGCAGACTGCCTACTGATGATCTCCACCACTGCCATGTTGTCGACTCGAAACAAAACTCTCTTGTGTGCCAACTCCTCATCCCACAGCGTTAGTGCCACCAGTAACGGGAAAAGCTCTAGAAAAGCTATGCTCCTCCCCCCGTCCTTCCACTGTTGTGGCCACTGCTCAGCACACCACCTGCCCTGCCAATATAGGCCAAAGCCGTCGCTGCCTGCTGCATCCGAAAAAATCTGTACATCCCACTGGACGTCCTCCTCCCTGGCCAATGGCACTCCATTAAAAGATTGTAGAAAGACTGACCACATGCGCAAATCCTTCTTCACCCCTGCCGACAGGCGGACATGGTGGTGAGGTAAATGATGTCCTGCCAGTGCCCGCCCCAGCCGCCTGAAAAAGGTCCTCCCTGCCCTGACCACCCTGCACGCAAAGTTGAGATGACCGAGTAGCACCTGTATATCCTTAACTGTCACCTTCTGCTTTGACAGCATTCTGAACAACAACTCCAACATTTTCACTTTTTTGTCGGCTGGCAAGCGAGCCCGCATTGCCACAGAATCAATTTCAATCCCTAAAAAAGACAGAGCCGTACAGGGTCCCATTGTCTTCTCAGGTGCCAACGGCACCCCTAATTCATCCATGAGCTCATGGAAAGTGTCCAGAGCTCTCTGGCATTCCGTGGAGCCCGGTGAACCGACAAAGAAGAAATCGTCCAGGTAGTGCGTCACCCATGTGTGACCTGTGTGCTGCGTAAAATACCACTGCAAGAAGGTGCTAAAACATTCAAATAAGGCACACGACATAGAGCAACCCATCGATAGAGCTTTGTCCACGTACCATTTACCTTCGAAATGGATACCCAGAAGATCCCAATCATCTGGATGGACTGGAAGCAACCGAAAAGCCGACTTTGTCACATTTGGCCATCGCTGCAGTTGCGCCCGCGGTCACTACTAGTGACATGGCAACGTCAACTGAGGAATATGAAACGGAAGCCGCCTCCTCATCAATGAAATCATTAACTGAAGACCCCTCTGGCCATGAGAGATGTTGAATCAATCTGTATTGCCCTTCCTCTTTTTTGGGCACGACCCCGATTGGCGAGACAATTAAGTTCTCTGTTGGCCAATCATCAAAGGGGCCCGCCATTCTCCCTTCGCGCACCTCTTTATTCAATTTTTCCTGCACCACCTGTCTGTGTTCCGATGCCGATTTTAGGTTATCCGCCCACCGCCTCTGACGTGGCCCTTGGTAACCCAGATGAAACCCCCTTGTGAACCCCTCCAGAAGCACCCGTCTTGACCTCAAATCCCCATACCCCTGCAGGCCCTCTTCCAGCTTTACTAACCTAACTGGTGTAGGAGCCCTTGGGCCCAGTACCCCGAGGTCCCTTGCCCCCCCTATTGTTCTGGTATTGCTGAGATTGACCTGATGTACCTGCACCGGACTGTTGCCATTGCTGGCCTCCCTGTGCCTTGGCGCCCCAACAGTTAACAAGGGGATGGCGTCCGCTACATTTTGAACACTCATGCCTAAACCTACAGTACTCCCTTGTGCACAGGCCCTTATTGAAGTCCCAGCACGCGCTTGTGTCGCGGCCGCGCCTCCCACCCCTCCCCGGGTGGGCTTCCCCTGAAAGGGCCGGTACACCAAAGGCAGACCGCTAGCCGTAAAGATGGTTTTACCGCCTTTCGCTGCCCCTATCGTATGCTGCCACAAATCCGTGTCCAGCTCCCCCCACTTCGCTTTTGGGTCCCAAGCCATCCGGGCCCGGAACTCCTCATCATATTGCGCCCAAGCGTAGCCCCCCCGTGATCTGTGCCTTCCGAATTACATCCATGTACTTAAAAATGGCTACGCAGCGCTCGGGAAACTTCTCGCAGTAAACGCTGGCGTAAATCAAAAATGCTGCCGTCCAGTTCTCTATGGTCAACGGCACCTTAGGCCTCTTGGCCAACTCATATTCCTCCTCCTTACAGCACTCCTTGGACCTTACTTCCCTGTGTAGAAGCTTCAGCATTTCTACGTATTCCCCTTTCCAAATACGCTCCTTGGTTGCCAGCATCAAGTGAGCACCCAAAGGCTTTGTCACTCCCATATATGGCAGTTTCTTAATTTTCAACTCCTTACTCTCCAAAGGTTCTTTACCCTCCCCCCCGCTGCCTCCGTGATCGTCCCGCTCTCCACTTTGGCGCCCTGCGCTACTCCCCCGTCGCCTGTTCCTACCCCCGTATCCTTAACATATTTCCCCTTGCGTAATCTCCCTTCAATCTCTCCCCCACCCCCCTCCTCCCCCGTCCCCACAGACACCATCTTAGGTTTGGCCTGTGCTCTACTGTTCTCACCTGGCTCTAAGGAGGGTGCCCGGCCAGACACTGATCGTCTTGCCACTGGCTCTGTCTGGTCTGCTGCCCAATGAGCCCTCACCGACGGGCCGTATTCTCTCCTTAATCCCGATGCCGGTGCCCTTCTGTCCGGTGCCACCGCCGGTGCCTGCAAAACACTAGGAAACACATGAGAAGGCCCCCCCTCCTCATTTTCCCGCAATTCCCCTTCTTCGGGGCTGTCCTCATCATAGTCCAACGCAATAGGCTCCTCCACCTGGAGCTCGTCATCCGCGAAATCCACACCACGGGCCCTACCGGACCCAGCATGCACTCCTTGTGGGGGAGCCGACTGTACACGCCGATACTCCCCCATGCGTTGACCTCTCTGGAATTCAGTCTGCGCTGGTGTAGCAGACCACCTTGACCTGCGTGTCGTCGGGGCCAGCGAGGTCGTACTGGACCTTCGTGCGCTGGCCGCGACGGGATCCCCCGCCGGTACGGAGTGCGCCGCGCGAGGCTCCACCCTCCCTTCACCTCGGTGTAATTGGGCCGCTCCCTGCCCTACCGAGTCCGCTGCGCTGCGATGCTCTGTGCCCTGCAAAGAAAAAGTTTGGACTGATGTGCTGGGTCCCTCATTTCTGCCCTCCACGAACGCCCCCTGCCAGTCCGGGGCACCTGCCCCAGCCAGCCTCCCCCTACTTTGACCTGCCTGTCCTGACCTACCCGTCCATACCCAAGGGGGGGAATCCCCCCCTTCTTCCTCCCCGCTCCATTCCAACCTAGCCTCAATCAACGCCGATGCGGGGCCCAAGCCCCCCCCCCCCCCTCCTGGGCCCCGTTATCCCTGAGCCCCCCTCGGGGGCCCCACCTGTGAACTTCCCCTGCCGGAACCCCCGCCGGCCTGCGCGCGTCCAACAGTCCCCCCCGGAGGTAACAAACTCCCACTGCTCCCCCCCTGCGTGGCTCCGCACCCCCTCGGACCAAGACGGAAAAATATCCAAACCCTCCCAAGCCGCCAGCTCAACCTGAATACCAAACTGGGACCCACATACACTGCCCCCGGCCCCAGCCCCCCAAGCCATATCCCAAGACCCGATGCCGTGGGCCCCTGCCCCAGCCCACCTACTTTGAGGAGCTGACTTTCCCCAGTCTGCTCCCGGACCAGAAGAAACCCTCTGCTGCCCTTCCCCCCCTCCCACTTGCGCCCACTCTCCATCCCCCTAGAGCTGCCCCCCACCAAAAAGTCTCCCCCTCCCAGAGCCGTGCGATGCCCACATCGAAGGCCCTGAAAAGATCTCCCCGGCACCCAAATCCGCCCCCTCCCAAACGAAACCTTCACCCCCAGTGCCTCTCTCAATGAAAACGAAATCCCCTCCCTCCATGACGCCAGAGGCAGGACCGGCCAAAATGGGGCTCTCCCCGCCCCCCACCCAGCTGCTCTGCCCTTCCACACCCGACTCCACTGCAGCGACAAGAACGGGCCCCCCGCCCTCCTCCCCACTGCTCCGCCCTTCCTTCCCAGGAGAGCGGAGCACACACGGGCCCCCTGTCTGCCCCTCCCCGCCTTCCATAACCGCCACAGGTGCGGCCGAAAGGGAGGCCGATCGCCGTTTGCCGCCCCGCCCCCCGCCACACTTCACACTTGCTTCGGGCGCGGAGCCCGCTTGCTCATTGCGCCCAGAGCCCAGTAACGGCTCCCGGGGCTCCGCTGAAAGCACCCCGTGCCTCCCTACGTGCTCCGCAGCCACCCGCCCCGTAACGCCAAACGTCCCTTGAGCCTCCACACTCCCAGACCACCCATCCCCCGCCGGGGCCGCCTTCCTGCTACGTGGGCGGCCCCGTTCACTCACCGGATTAATGCGACGCCGTTTTGGAGACGTGCATGCGGCCACAGCCGCTGCGACACCACCGCGGCCTGACGTGCAGGCCGCGCTGGCCCCGCCGCCTCGCCCACGACCAAGTCCATCCTGCCTGCCTCGCTCAGCAGACGGAGGGCTTCCAGCACTCGGTAATCCTCCATAAATCACAGTAACTGCACGACTAACTACCACCTGACTAACAACGTTAGCTCAAAAACCTCGCAAAAACTAATATACGCCAAAACTCCCAGCCACCAGGTCACCAAACCTAAAATGGTGGCCGGGAGCAGGAGCCCAAAGGATTTATAATTGGGCTCCCTTTGGGCTATAAATAAAAAGAGCCCAAAACAAAATGGCTGGCTTGAAGCCCGCCAGGGCCGGACTGGCCGTAGCGGGCACCGGGCGTTTCCCCAGTGGGCCGCCAGGGTGGGGGCCGTTTTTGGGCCCCTGGGGGCCGTTTTGTTACAGGGCTGTTTTTGCAGCATAGCTGCACTATCGGCCCCTGTAACAAAATCGGCCGAAACCGGCCCTGGCAAAGTGCTCGGCCGCACCCCCAACCCACGCGGGGGGGTCCAGCCGAGCACTTTGCCAGGGCCGATTTTGGTTCCCAGTCCGGCCCTGAAGCACGCCCCTCCCAAACAGCTCGGGGTTCCCTCCCTGAGGTCAGCTGCCCCCCCCCAAGCCCCCTTCCAGCCCACAGACACACGAAAAGCAGTTAGTTGTAAGAGCTCCAGCCATCAGTAAAGGAGCACTTGGACCCTTTCTCTAAGAACAGAAAGTAGCCGTGAGAGGAGCGCGGCAATTACTTCAGAGGAAGAGTTTGGAGCCGAGAACTAGACTTTCCCAAACTCCTTGGATGGAGACAGAAGGGTTTCATACACGAGACATACACAAATGTCTGGAGGTTTCACAGTTCATACACGGAGATGGACACTTCACTGTTCTTCATTCGCAAAGATGAAATAAAGAAATACGAGCTTGGCTGCGACAGGAACGGCGGAAACATTTCTTGAGAGACCCGTTCCCGTGAAGTGCACCAAACACGGTCTGGAGAAACACTGTCCTGAGTCATTTCATCAGCGGCGTGGGGATTCAATTCGTTTAAATGAATATTTGTCCGACTTTGTGTTTTTTCCTTCGGCTTCTCTGCACAACATTTAAATACCATCTTAATTCAATTTATTTAGTTGTGACTGTGTAGTTCGTGGACGATAGTCAACTTGAAATATCTAGAAAAGAGAATTTTGTACATATAGAAATATAAAAGAGTGGTGGACTGTATGGAGTATGATCGGACGCCTGAAACTGTAGCTGTTGTGTGAGTGCCGGTGTTCCGTCGTTTTAATCTCCCCATCGGAAGGATCTCCCCCTTCGCATCTGCGCATGCGTATTTCACCGCGAATGCGCATTTGCAAAAATAAACATTTGGCATGTCTTTCTGAGCTCCCCAACAAAGCCAAAAAATACCGTCATTGCTCACATGTTGTATTTGTAAGCCCCGTAGGGGGAGACCAAACCGACGGGGGAGAGCATCTAGTTAGCTTATACCTTCGTTTTCATCTCCCCATCGGTATGATCTCCCCTTCGCATCTGCGCATGCGTATTTGACCACGCATGCGCATTTGCAAAAATAAACCTTTGGCATGTCTTTCTGAGCTCCCCAACAAAGCCAAAAAATACCGTCATTGCTCACATGTTGTATTTGTAAGCCCCGTAGGGGAGACCAAACCGACGGGGAGAGCATCTAGTTAGCTTATACCTTCGTTTTCATCTCCCCATCGGTATGATCTCCCCTTCGCATCTGCGCATGCGTATTTGACCACGCATGCGCATTTGCAAAAATAAACCTTTGGCATGTCTTTCTGAGCTCCCCAGCACAGCAGCAAACTACCGTCATTGCTCACATGTTTCGATGAGGTCAAGCGCTACACGGTTATTGGTCACATGCCCATAAATGTTCCCTGACAGCTTCCTCTACCAATCATAAATCTTCAAATCTATTTCTCTTCCTCCGCGCTACCCTCCCACCCCTCTCAAAACTTTTCCAGCAGCAGTCACACCCTCGCGGATATTGATCACTCTCGTTGGTAAAAAGAATATTAATTTCATATTGTGCTTTATTTGCAAGGTGAGTTTTTATTCATTAAAGCATACTTTAGTGTTGTGTTTGTATTACTTAATTTTTTTAAATATGAAAGGTTTTAGCTTTTCCTTGCCTGAATTAATTGGTTATACTTTTTAGGCATGTCGCATTTTCGTTACTTAATAAATAATATATTTTAAAATTGTTATGATCCATCGTGAGCTTCTATACATTTTTTTTTCCATTTACTAATATTAGGAGTTTTTGGAACTGTTAATCTTACAGCAATTTAATCAAGTCAACTTCCCTTCTTTATGTAATTCTCTTAATAAACTCAGTGGCCAAAGAACGTGAGGAAGTAGGAGCATCTATGTTTTGCATTTTGTTTCCTGTCAACCACACTACCTCACCTATCACGGAATCATGTCTGTAGACCTGGCTGAACGTGAGCAAGGTAGTGAAAAAGAACATGGTTCCCTGTACTAATTCAGTGTTTGCAGAGTGTAGTTAGCGGTCACATATCAGAGTAGATAATCCGAGGTCCAATGTCTGCTTAGGATATAATGCGTAACTTTATTATACTCGCTGCAGGCAATCTAATACAAACACATACTACCTAATTTCTAATTTATGTTAATTGGTACAGTACCTGCTTAGTAAGATGTAAAGGGGCTGGCATGCTGTGCCAGCCCCAGTGTCTTCATGTTTACAGCACACTACCAATTGTCAGGCTATTGGATGTTGGTATGCGGTTAAATCTTGGATTAATAAATCTATGCTGTTTACCTTTTGTGAGGCTAATAATTACCTCCACAATACTTTGTGTTCACTAAATATACCAAAGGCACAAAACATGCTGTGTGCCTAAGATCACACTGTCTGCTTTTGGGCTGAGGGTGTTTTAGGGTGGGAGGGGGGGTGAGCAGCTGTGAGCAGCTCATTTGTGATTATTTGAAGTGCAAGGTCTTGAGGTCCTTTTTGAACTGGTGTAGTTTTTTGCTTTGGTGTAGTTGGAGTTCATTCCAATTCTTGGCTGCGAAGTAGGAGAAGGATCTTCCCCTTGCTCTTGTCCTGTAGAAACGAGGGACGGTGGCTACTTCGAGGTCAGTTGAGCGGATGTTTTTTTGGGAGGGGTTGATGGAGGTTCGCTCATTCAGCTATTGTGGTCCGTTGTTACAGAGGGCTTTGTAGGCATGTGTGAGCACCTTGAAGGTTATTCTTCTTTCTATGGGGAGCCAGTGGATGTCGTGGAGGTGTTGGGTAATGTGGTTGTGTCGTGAAATGTCGATGATGAGTCTACCTGTGGCGTTTTAGACAGTCTGGAGTTTGCGGAGGAGTTTTCTCTTTATTACCGGTTTAGAGACTGCTGCTGTAGTCCATTCTGCTTGTGATGAGTGCATGGGTGATGTTTTTTCAGGAGTCAGTGTTATCCACTTGAATGTTTTGCAAAGTATGCCGAGGTGTTTGAAGCATGCTAAGGATACGGTGTGATCTGGCTATTCATTGTTAGTGAGGAGTCAAGTATGATGCTAAAGTTGCATGGGTGTTCTGTTGGGGTGGGTGATTTTCTAAAGGCGGATGGCCAGCAGGTGTTCTCCCATGCGTAGGAGTTGCAGCAGAGTATGATGACTTCTGTTTTCTCTGCGTTGACCTTCAGCCAGCTGTTGCTCATCCAGGTTGCAATGGCTTTCATCCCTTCTTGGAAATTGCTCCTGGTTATGTTGTCTTCCTTGGTGAGTGCGAGGATGAGCTTGGTGTCATTTTTGTACGAGCCAATTTTTATTTATTGTTTTCCGACGATGGTCGTGATGGTGTCTATGTAGACATTGAAGAGTGTGGGGCTGACGGAGGATCCTTGTGGTACTCTGCATCTGATATCTGTCATTTCTGAGACGAAGGGCAGGAGTCGGATTCTCTGTGTTCTGCATGAGAGGAAAGATCTTATCCAGTCTAATGCTATTTCTCAGATGCCGGCGTCATGGAGCCTGTTGACTAGTGTGTGGTCCGAGATGGTGTTGAAGCCTGCTGATAGCTCCAGAATGATGAGGGCTGCCATGTGGCTTTGGTCGAGGAGCCTGCGTATGTCATTAGTGTCAGTGATGAGGCTGTTTTCGGTGCTGTGGTTGTTGCTGAATCTGGATTGAGAGGTGTCTCTGATGTTTTTTTTTCTATATAATGTGCTAGCTGGGTGTTGACGTCATTTTCGATTAATTTTGCGTTGAAAGGGAGCATAAACATGGGCCTCATGTTTTTGTGATTTGTTGGTTCTGCGGCGGGCTTCTTTTAGTATGGTGTTGACTTCGGCGTTCTTCCTGTTGTCAGGGAATGTGGTGGTCTTCAGGCAGCAGTTCATATTTCTGCAAAGTTCTGGTTCAGAGGCAGTGTCTGCTCTGTCTAAAATGTGCGTCTGGCAGGGGTCAGTAGGTGCTCCGGACTGACTGCTCTTCATTGTCTTTAAGTTGTTTTCTGTGGTGAGAACTCTTCAGGTGAGAAGGGTCTGGTGGATGGCGTCGTTTGTGGTGTGTGTTGAGGCGGTGTTGTCGTCTTTGTTCTCAAGGTTGTCTTAGAGCATTTTGATCTTCTGGTGAAAGAAGGACCTTACTTTGTTGCAGCGGTCTTGGTATGGAGGGACGTCGGTTCTTTTGCTATTGTTTTTTTGGTATTCCTGTATAATGGCGAAGATTTCCTTGGAGTTGTGGGCGTTGGAGAGGATTCTGTCTTGGATGAAGTTTTTCTTTGTCTATTTGATGAGTGATGACTTGGTGGTGTGCTGTGATACCTGCTTTGTAGGAGGGGGGTCATTCTGGTGTTTTTCTGTTTCTCCTCTTCTTCTCCAGTCTTTGGCATGAGTGCTTGTATTCCCCCCAGATCCACTGTGAACCATTTTGCTTTCATGTTGTGTCATCTCTTGGTGTTCTAGATGGTGGGCGAGGGTGTTGGCGCATTTGGCGATCCATTGGTAGAGTTTGCTTGCAGCTGTATTGCACTCTGTTGTAGTTGGTGAAGGAGTGCAGACTTTGTTACTGTTTCTGCATGGGGGGTGGAGCGTGCGGTTTGACATCGAATCGATATGTGCTGGACTGTCCATTTGTGTAGTAAGTTAGAAAGTATTCTCTTATGCCTGATTACATTTTGACAACTCTATAGTGTTTGTCACGTTATTTCAATAATAATTCAAAGAGCTAAAAATGTTACTATGTTTTGCATGGACAAATGCTATTGTGTAGACCAATTTGTTCCCCAATTATTTTGTTCCATATACTGTTGTAATACATTTTTTTGTAGTGAGCTTTTGTCCATATTTTTTAAATACAATAAGATTGGGAGTTTACTGGCCTGTATCCTTTATGGTGGTTTGGACAGTTATTAAGTTAAGATCCCCTGTTTACTTTTTTGCCTTGCTAGATTCATTTTAAATATATTTAATGTATTATTGAAATACTTTATTAGTCAATTTAAACCATAAATTTAGCAAAGGACATACATAACCGAACATATAAATTAAAAAGAAATTCTAAAAAATGTTTGCCATGAAGCTCAAACCATATCATTTCTTTCCTAGCAAACAAATATAAAATGTTAATACCCCTCCTGTTAGTTTTTTTTCTAAAAAAGTGCCATTATGTAATGATTTGTTAATATTCTAAAAATTCTCAAAAAATCTATTATAACCATAACCCTTGCAATAGACATACATAATACGTCATGTACCTATAAATTTAAAAATAAGTGTTAATCCTAAACAGACATTTTGATTTCTTATTTAGGCAGCACATTAAAATGTACTATATAGTTATTTCAATTTTTTTTAAATAAAATGCCAGTATGCAAGGTTAGGCTGACAGCCCTGGAAAAGCTATACCATGTGCAAATATTACATCGAGGAAAGCCTATTATGCCAAATCATGCCGAGAAGTGAGGGGTGTGCAGGATGTTCGGAGATACTGCTACAGGCTTTACGAGATAATGTGATTTGGTTAATGCATTTATGCTGATTGCACTAAAAGTGCCAAACCTCCGCGAGCAGTCCTATTTGAGTTTTTATTGATAGATAGCTTAATGTAATAGGGGGCAGGTTAATTTGATTGTCCAAGAAAGGCTATACAATCAGCATTTGTTAAATTTTGTAAAGCCTATTGTGGATATTCATGTTTCTGGAAAAAGGCGTTTGGGGCTATGGTAACACTGGTATAAGCATTACCAACTGACTTGATTGTCTTTATGCATTTATCCAGATTGCACTTAAAGTGCTAAACCTCAGCAAACACAATTAATTTGACTTTTCATTGGTACATGTTTTAACCCTTTAAGTGCGCCCGTCGGCCAACGGCCGTCGCGAGCACTACCTGGGTAGTGTTGCGCACGTCCGTTGGCCGACGCGGCCCCGCCCACATAATGGAACGCCCCGCACTGCGGCGAAATTATCGCCACGGTAAACGGGTTAAAGGGATAGTCATCAACTTAAGTTTGTTTCCCTAGCAGCTGTCAATGCATAGCGAAGCACCCCATAAGTTCCTGTCAAGAAACCTTTTTATTCCTTTATTGGGTACCATCTATAAAATGTACTAATCAACCCATTGAAAATATTGGATAAATTGCCAATGTGCGTGGTTAGGTTAACAGGCCAAAGATTATGCAATGTTTACATTTGACATAGAAGATACCCTATTGTGTAAATGCATGCCCGGAAAATGGTGTATGGTGATATTGGTACAGGTTTTCAGAGCTCAGTTAATCGTGTTAATGCTTTTTCGCAAATTGCATTTAAAGTGCTAAACCCCTGCGAGCAGACATAAATGATGTTTTAATGATATACGACTTGACGGGTTATGGAGCAGCTTATGCCCATTTTTGTAGCAGCCTGTTCATGCATGACGAATCACACCACGGATTCCTTTCTGGGCCTCCTTTTATCAGCCCACTCCAACACCATTAATGTCAGATCCTTTAAACTAACTATGGTTTAAAAAAAGGCCAGGAACTGTACTATTGTAATGTTTATCATTGTGTTTCTTGCCTCCAATGATTCCATCAGTGTGTTTCTACAGCTCCTGACTCCTTGCTTGTTAAACTCTTTGCTTAATAAGCACTTCTTCTCTGTGTTGCCATAGCAGGTCAGATACATTTGACATGTGGTAAAGTATCATCTCCTTGGTGATATCGGCGGCAACTGTTGATTTTTCTTGGCCGCTTCACCTCCATTTTGGTAGTAAATCTAGTTTGTGTCTCTCACTGAGTCCAGTGCAGTGTATGCCTGTTTCATTTTCCAATGGTATGTTGTTCCCAGAACAGTCAATTCTGTTTGGGTGGTGTATCATTTGAAGACCAGCCACCCATGTAATCGCTTCTAAAGCTTTTCTTTATCTGTTACCCAATTAGCAGTTTAATCAATTGGTTTACCACTCTTTTGAAAGTTTGCCCATATCTATTGCCATTCTACAAAGTGGCTAATTCAAGCCTCCCAATGCTGCTTTCAAGATATTTCTTATAGCCTCCTTTCCTCCTTTTAAAGTTGTTTTCAGTCTAAAATCCTTGTGCCACAATATATAATCTGCAGTTGAGTGCAATTTGTTGTAGAGCATCATAAATGCTGTAGATATAGGGAGTGGATATTTTGTTACTGAGATTTTCAAACATACTTTGTCGGGCGATGTTGATCTTGGTTAATTTCGAAAGTTGTTTATACAATCTTATCACCATTCATTCAAGTATACCGGTCTCTGCATCTTACATTATTTCTCATCCATATGCACGTGTTGGTAACAATTTGGCCTTAATTTCTGCTATGAGTACTTTACATTCGCCATTTTCATTGGCCTAATAACTTTCTCTTTTGCTATCTTGAAGCATTGTTATATTTTACAGCCATGTGAGATGGCAGTTTGTTCCTTCTAACGTGGCTCGTTCCCTATTTTCAGCTTATCGCAGTTATTATTTTCTTCATATTTTATTTCAGTAAGGTGTCAGTAGGCACTGTGCTTTTCCTTTTGTTTTCATTCCTGTTACTCCACTCCCACATAACAAAAGTCGCCTGGGCAGAAATACGTTTCCATACCCTCCAAACTCAACAGTGTACATATTGCTCATTAATAAATGTAATCAAAGTAGCATATTCCACTCACCTTTGTATTAGTGAATACAGTCAAGGCAATAGGACCCCAGCAAGTCAAGGTTGGATTGGGCAAATTTGACCAGGAAGTGTAGAGAGACTTTGCATTAATTTTGGCAAATAGTTGTTTATAAAATTTTGTTTGGAAGATCTTTGGAGTTCCTGAAGCCAGGATCTTTTTCAAGCTGTGAGTTAAGGATTGTTCACTGGTTTTCTTGTTTAAAATTATGCAATTCCCCCACTTTATTGCTAGCTTTGTTGCTTTCATGTGTATCGCCAAGGTGTTATACCTTACTTGTCCTCCTATGTGGACCTTGTGGATCCATGAAGAATATCCAGGTTGCAAGCCTCAGTTGAACTTGTGGTTCCTGATGAAAGTCATCCAGCATCCTCATCCGTTTTTCCTACAGTATTGAGTAAGTATTCAACTTTACCGTACTTTATCCTTTATCTGTTAACACCTTAATTTATATTTCGAGTGGTTTGTCCACCGAATCACTAATTTCAACTTTTGTCTATTTGTTATATTATAGGTGGTTTAGATACTAAATTACCATGTTCAAGTGTTTACCAATACTTTTTTTCATCCTACAGCCTGACCTTTTGTTTTTCAAGTTGCTCTCTATTACTTTAACTTTGAAGAATCAGGCTATTGACATAAAGAATGTTCTCATCATTAGTTCATTTGTTTGTGCGGGCTATTCAGGAATATTCCATGTTTATTATTGGGTTACATACTTCAATGTACCCATTACAAGGCTCTCTCTTTCTTCTTCCTTTTAACACTAAGGCTTTATATTTTTTATATCCTTTACATTTTTTGCACATGATGGCAGAGCGTGGATGGCACATGGAAGCTACATTTAAGATTAGTATGTTTGGTACTTGATTTTCCAAAGGTGCCACAATGCTGTGTCGGAGTCTGGCTTCTGGTGGGAGATGTAAGTGGCTTGTTCACTTTTGTCATATTCATTTTCAATGATTTTCTTTTTTTCACCTAACATTTCATTGCCAGTTAGATTTGCATTTTTCAACTACTAGTTCATATAAATCATATCTGTTTGATGGTCTTCTTCTCCTTGCCACTAACCCCCTTAACTTTTAAACTTGGCACTTTTAAAATATGATATCCTTACAGAAATACGAACTGTGAGTATAAATTTGCCATCTTTCCAAATTTATTGTAAGTCTATCTATAACGCTTTGTTCCATAGAAATATTTTTTTATTAATGTTTAAGAAAAAAGTATAAGTAATCCATCTTTCCATCAAGTCATGTTTTTTCCATTATTAACAATCTTTTTAATTTTTAGTTCAAACTGTTTTCAATTTGCTTAATTAGTATGCCAATCATTCGTTATAGTGTGATTTTTAAACATTTTCTTAAACAATATAAAAATTAATTTCTTAACATATTTAAAATGTCCATGAATTTAATGCAAAAATAAACCTATTAAAAATAAGAGATAGATAAGTTTATGGTACATTTACCATTTTATCGGATATTGAAGCTACATCAGTAGCTAAAGTTTATATTGTGTCTAACGATATTTTAAATTCACTATGCTATGTGCAAACATCTAGAAACATTCGAAACCACAATTATGTATTAATTTGTACACTGACCAACACTTTACATGTAAACAACCAATATATAATTTGAAAATAAACAAACCCCCACAACCATAATGGAGTACATTTCACTTATATATATTTTATATCCTGCTATTTCATAGGTACGGGCTCTGTACATGCGAACAATTCCTTTGGACTTTAGTTTGGCATAAATTGGACAGAAAAACTGAACAGTTTCATCACTTTATCATGCATTTTGGTAATACAAATTCAATTTTAATTTACTGGTTCAGCTTCCTAATTGCTAAAAGTTGTTACTGAGAGAGAACCACACATAATCTTGAGGTACAGGGAACGAGCATGTTCCTGACTGATAAAATCAATGAATTTCATGGCTTTGCATACAGATTTTTTTTAAAGTTAGTTGCTTGTTAGACTCCCTAGCAAGGAAGATTAGTCTCATTGCTTTTTTTTTTTAATTATAGTGGTATCCACTTTCCAGATCTACTGTGCCTGAGTCCAGAATTTCTATAGGCACAGATCATTAAATGTCTTTTTAGCACCCATATCGATTTCTATTCGCCCCGCATTTGCCAAATTAACATTTTGCATGCCCTCCTTGACATGTCACAATGTGTTTCTGCTCCCTATTTTAATTAAATCGATTTGTGTGGTTTAACAACTTTATTGACAATATCTCTTGAATTCCCTGATGCAAGTGGAAAAGAATTTGTCGATTGCACTTTCGTAGACCCACCAGGCTTCTAAGGTATATTTTATAATTTCTGCTTAGTGCAGTACTGTTTTCATGGCCCCATAGTTCTTTGATTTCCACTGCTTGCCTTGCAGTATTCCACTTTTTTTTTTTAATAGATTTTGTATTGCAACAGCCAGCTGTTTTATAATTAGTGTTTTTTTAAATATCTGTCAGTCCCTGAAGCCTAACTTGTTTAATCTTAGTCACAATTATTCACACTCCAGTACTATTTAAGATCTTTAGTTCTTACCCTCACAAACTTGCTCACCCTTCCCTTTTTTGTGTAGTCATCTATTTGGTCTTGAATATGTACATTTGAAGACACCAGTCACTCTAAAATTCATTACAACTATCTATCACTTTTTCCAGCCCCCCTCTGGTTTTGGACAACTACAACATGCCCTCATGAAAGAAGATGTATCGTTTTTTTAACTTCCGCCAACTGAGAGCTAATCAATAACACAATTTGATAATGAAGCAATACAGTTGTTATTGAATGTGAGGAAGAAGTTTGTGCCATGGAGGCATACCTTGCGTTGTTTCCTTTACTTTATAACTTATAAAGCGGCCGAATCCCCACCTTGTATCTCCGCTCTACGGAAGTGCAACTGTTAGCAAGGAGAAGAGATTTCAGAAGAGCTCAATTTTTAGGTCTCTTCAGAATACTAAATAGTCTGGGCATTTCAGAATGTGACTGGGAAGTGTATTCCACTAGGAATTGGGCTATGTAATAAAAGGCTTTCCCACCTGTGCGGGATTTTTCAACACGACGTTCCCAAAGTTTTGACATAGAGCCTCACTCAAGTGTTCAGGATTGATGGTTAACGGGTAAGCCTATCTGCTACATACCTAGTGCCACTGCCATTGAGTTCTTTGTGAACTTGTTCTTTTACACGGGTGCGTCTTTTTCTTTCTTTTCAAATATTGAATTAATTATTTTCGCTGACAATGTTTAAATATTTATGTACATTGTGTATACAGGGATATCTTTTGGTTTCACAATCATGTACTTACCTTGTTCGTATTTCTGATGATATTAAATATATGTTTTTTTTTAAAAAAGTCTGCCCCGTGTTACCCAATTCATATTTTCGAGACATATGTTTGCCTAAAAAAATTACTTCTCTTCCCTCTTAATGTTTGATTAATCATTAGTTCACCACTAATCAGGGTTGAACAGTAAATAATCTTTCCAGATATAACCATTGAACTAAGTTTTCAAACAAAATCCCTTGCAGCCACCTTTCAACTTATTTCTTGTCAACAATGCAGCTGATTTTAAATTTGATCTGCTCGTTTATTGTAAACCAGTGTAATCCTTGAAGTCGGGGCAAAGATGCGGTCCTAGCGGGAGAGTTGGAGACAAAGCGTGCCGCTGTGTTTTGAACCACCTTAACTCTATCTAGGGAGGACTCGTTAGCTGAAATCAGAAGACCATTGCAATAGTCTAGGCGGCTAATTAATAATGTTTTGAGGAGTGTTTTACGCACATTCAGAGTTAGAAGAGGGAAAACCCTCAGTAAAAGTCTTAGCGTATGCAAGCATGCGACTGCAGTGGTACTGTCGTGCTCCTTCATAGTAATTTTTATTGTCCATTATTACGCCTAATTTTATTACCATAGTTTTATGAGCCGTTGCGGCACATATTTCAGTTGTCCACCATCCTGGGGAGCACAGCAGAGGGGCATCTCCGAATAACATAATCTCACTTTTCCCTGCATTTAACTGCAGGAATTTGTTCATCATCCAAGCATCAAAGGCTGTCATGCCTTCTGAAAATGTCACCTGGATGTTGGGAGAGTTTTTGTCAAAACCCATTAAAAGCTGTGTGGCATCATGGTATGAGATTGGAATCAAGCCTCGTTCCCTGACTTTATCTGCCAGAGGAGGTGCGTAAATGTTAAACAATGTTGGACTAATACAAGATCCCTGTGGTTCTCCTTTGGTCAACTCCGAGGTTCGAGATCTATAGGCGCCTACCTTGATGGTTTGCGTGCTGTGAGTTAGAAAACATGATAACCACTTAAAGGCTAGACCGTGGATTCCGATCTCCCTCAGTTTTTTAGCAGAATGGAATGGGATATTGTGTCAAAGTCCGCTGAGAATTCCAGCAGCACCAGTAGTGCTGCTTGTTCGTTGTCCAGGGAATGTCTTAATTTGTCAATAACGGCAATCATTGCTGTCTCTGTACTAAACCCAGGCCGAAGCCCATCCTGGGAAGGGTTGAGGCTACCCGTTACTTCAATGTACTCGCTGAGGTGTTTATTAATGTTTTTTTTCATGATTTTACAGAAATGCGGTAACAAAGACATGGTGCGTTAATAAGATAGATCATCCTGCGAGGCATTGGGTTTCTTCGATATAGGGATTATTTGTGCGGCTATCCATTCGGATGGTAAATGGCCCTTGCTCAATTTGAGATTAAGGATTGAGTACACATCCGGGGACAACTGTTTATTCAGTCATGAATATAGTTTAGCCGGAAGAACGTCCTGATGGTAACTTGACTTTATCTTTTCATTTAAAGTTTCCACAGTATCAGATGTAAGAGGGGGTTAAGCGTTCCAGAGAATTCACATTCGTTGAAAGTGAGGGACGGTGGATAGAAATATCAATCAACAGTTCCCTCTCTTTAATGAATTTGTCATAAATAATCAACAATTTTCTGAAAAAAGTGATTGTCTATCTTATCACTGAGTTCTTGTGATGGGGTAACTTCATTGTGACATGCTTTAGTATTTGTGAAGGAGTAGCGGATGCAATTCAGTTCTTTAGATGAATTCCCCACCTGACTAAGTTGTGACTCAATGTGTGCTCTATGTTCATTTATTAATTTCTTATGATATTGTCCGAGACCTGTCTTGTACCTATTTTTGTTATTTGCGTCATGGTAGAGACGCCAGCGTCTTTCCATCTTCTTCCAAAGGCTTTTTTCCTTCCTTTCATTTCGTGACAACCATGCTGCATGCAGGTTTCTGGTCAAATTGGAGTATGCTTTTAAAGGGGCCAATCGATCTAAATTTGCTTCTACTATGGTCTAGTAATTATCCAAACCTTCCTCAAACTTTTCTAATGTTACTTTGACATTGGCCGTGAATGCGTCTGCGAAGCGATCTTGCGTGATTTTATGCCATTGTCTTCGAAGGCTGCATGAGGTTTTGGTGGAAGCAGGAGCGGCTTTAGAACCTTTTATTTTAAAAATAAGTGGAGAATGATCAGACCATCTAATAGGGCAGGGTGCCTCTTAAGCGATGTTAGCTAAGTTGGTCTTAATTAGATCAAAGGTATGACTTGCAAGATGTGTGGGCTGTACATTGATCATATCTAGTCCTAAGGCAGTTAAGTCCGATAAAACCATTGCGGTATCTGCATAGGTGTTAATCTCGCTATGTATATTGAAGTCTCCTAGAAGTAAGAAGTGTGTACTCGAGATAATGTGAGGGGCAATTAGTTCCATAAGTGTTACCGAGAAATTCTTTAGGGGTCCTGGGGGCCGTTATATATGTTCCCCTTTCCAACAGCAGTGTGATTGAAAATCGATTTTTAAAATAAGGATTTATATTTTATTGGCAATACGCTGTTAAAGTATGGATACATTAGTAGAGTCTTTAAGAGCAATGGCTATACCTATGCCCATCTTGTACTGCATTTCAAGTCATTGGATACGGTAGCCATCGGATTTTGCCACCGTAATCGTTGAGATGGAGCTCGGTTTCATACAGGTTTCCGTTCAATACACCTATTTTGTTGTTCCTTGAAGAAATCAATTCCCGGATTTTGATAGCATGCTTGGACAATGATCTAACATTTGCCAGAAAGCAGTGTCAGCTACTCTTACTAATAGAGTGTTTTGGGGGGGAGGGAAGTTGTTTATGTCTGCGTTTGATTGTCTCTTAGCATGGGCTGGTAGCAGAGATCCCAATTGTTCATGTCTCAATTCTAGACTATGTAATTGGCAGTTCCTACATGCAAATGGTCCCTCCATCTCTGGGAGGGTCTTAGAGGAACATTTCCAAGGGCTTGTCCATCTTTGTGCAATAAGCTTTATGCTTGTGTAAGAAAATTTCTGGTGCCGGCTAACCCCTGTTTTAGAAGTAGCAGATTTCATTTATCCTGGAAACCGATGTGCATCGACGGGCTTGACGGGCTTCCCTTTGGCACGCTGGCGTCACACCCGCTGTGCGTCGGCTATGGCTTTGGTTTAATTAGATATGGGTAGCAGCTAGACTGCTGACCTGTTGAATACACGTACATCATGGTTTACAATAAAGCCTTGGTTTACTTTCTTCATTCTACACCATAATTAGTGAACATTCCCCTCAGTGATTACCCTAATCAAGTGCAGTCCCAATGAGCAACTCCTATAACTTCCCTTGGTGGACCATATTTAATATGGCACCCAGTTAAACAAACTCCACGTAACTATCTCACTTTGTCACTCCCACCTTCCTACGTTTAACCTGAAAGAACTTGAATGCATCATTAATGGTATTAACCTTGTCCATACATTTTTCCTGCAGATTTTCAAATATTTGGTGGTCCTTACACCAGTTCAACAACTTCTGAAGTATTGTATTTCTTTAAATTGTCAAAATATTTTCAATTAAGCATGGCATTCTAAATTTCTGGTTCACCTCTTCGTTGTTCAATGTTTTTTTAATACTTAGGGGCCCATTAGGATGTAGGGCGGATCGCCACTGCCCGCATGGCGGTGGCGATCCGCCCTACATCCTAGCCCGCCCGCCACCCATTTCCCCCCCGCCATATTAGTATGGCGGGTGGGACCGCGGCGGACGGGAAGACCGTCCGCAGCTTTTCCGCCCGGTCGACAAGTTGACCGGGTGGAAAAGGGTTTCATATGGTGGCGGTGTCTGCTAGACACCGCCATCCATATCAGGATGCAGGCGGAAGGGAGCCTTCATGGAAAGGCATGCGGATTTCGAGGTTGGGGGCCCGTTGCGGGCCCCAGGATGTTGGGGGTGGGGGAGGCACATGGGGGGAACCTATGGTACCCCCTACATGTGCATGCACAACATGGCAGGCACAGCGCGGTGCCTGCCACGTTGTGCATGCACATGCACGACATGCATTTTGGGCATTGCGGCGGGCGGTGCTGAAAGCACCGGCCGCCGCAATTCTGAAAATGCAGGATGCGCCCGCCAGTGTGGCGTGCGCATCCTAATGTCACCCACGGGACCCCCGCACATATGGCGGGCGGTCCCTTTTACCGGCAGGATGGCGGGCGGACAAAGTAGTGGTGGGAGTAGTGGTACAGGCCTCCCACCCCCAAACAGCCCTCCCATGGAAGATGGCTACCTACCTGTTAGGTGAAGGTGAACAAAGCAATGGCTTTCAAGTGCTTCTCGGTGGGGGTGGGGGAGGGCTCCATCTTGCTGATGCTGTGGGACAGGGAGCATGGTGGGAGTTGTAGTGCTGGCTGCCTGTACACATGCCCCCATGGTGATATTGCTGGCTACGTTTGGGGTGAATGGTAGTGGGTGAATGTTGGATCTGTGAGACATGTTTTTGTGAGTGTGTGGTGCAGATGAATGGTATTTGTCCTAGGTGTTGTAGCTTTGTAGTTGTGCAAGACAGTACATAGCTGTGTGGTGGTAGTTATTAGTTTTTACTTACCAGCCTCCACTCCCCCGGCTACTCCTGTGAGACTCTCTGGATGCAGTATGGCAAGCACCTTCTCCTCCCATTCTGTGTATGGTCTTTGTGGAATGGGAGGGCCACCGCCAGTCCTCTGAGCCAGCTCACGGTTCTTGCTCCTCCTCTCCTTGACAACCCTCTTCAGATCATGCCACCGCTTCATGATCTCCTTTTTGGATCTTGGGGTGGTCCCTACTGCATTGACCCTTTGGACTATCCTTTGCCACATCTGTGTCCTTGTGGCTAATGGTGTCTGTTGGACCAGGGTACCAAACAATTGTGGTTCCACTCTGACTATCTCATTTACCATGACTGTCAACTCACTCTCTGTGAATTTGGGCATTTTCTGTGTGGACATGGTGTGTGGTGTGCAAAGTGTTTGTGGGTGCAGGGGTGTGAGTGGTGTCTGTGGTGGTGGTGTGTGTGGTGTGTTATGTGCTGTGGGTTGGTGGTGCTGGTGTGATGGTGATGGTGGTGGTTGTGGTGATGTGTGTGTGCTGTGTTCTTTTGCCTCTCCACCATGGTTTTTCATGGTTCTACAACTGCCATGTAAACCCTGAATGAGAGAAAACTCTTAATATGCTTGCAGGGACCATTGCAGTTTAGACAAACCATATTGTGGACTCTGACTGCTGCTCCTACGTCAGGCTGTTCCCTGGCAGAGCTGGCGGTCACAGGGTTGCTATACTGCCAAAGTTGTAATCAAGTGGCCGCATAACCTATGCGGCGGTGGCTAAATCTGCCACCGCCACAACTCCACAATTGTGGCGGTCATTCCAGTACCAGACTTGTAACAGGAGTTTAAATATTTTCACTCACAGTTTGAACAAAGCAAAACATTATATCTCTTATGTACTGTTTACTGATTCCAATTTTAATTAAACTCTATGTTATTCAATATGTAATGTCAATTGAATTTTTTTACTACAGTCTCCCTTCGTGCATTTTACAGACTTTAGACCAGCTTTGTAAGTCCAAGCATTTATTATCCGGAACCAGCATTATCACCGTGAGTCATACTTTAGTTTCCTTATATCTCTGCCGTCAGTCCTCTTTCGATTTTGTGACTACTGTGCAAGTCTGATCCGAAGACACCAAAAGCAGGCATTTAACTGTGAGTTTCTTGAATGGTTTACTACTGTGTCAGTTATGTGACATCTTCATAGTTTGTTCAAACTTTGCTATTTCAACTTTCACAGACAGAAAGTAATATTTTCATGCACATTTAGACTACTCTACTTGTTTTACATTAAACGCGGTAATTTTTTTAATTTTCTTAGTAATTTCTCCTGTTAAAAAAAATCACTTATGTAGGATACCTAGCCTGTCAATTTAGTCTGCTTATTTTAGATAAGTGTTTGTGTAAATCATATTTATTTTTGGGAAAAACTAAATTTGTTATCTATATTAAATTTTGAGGCACTTGTTAAAAAACAACGTTGTACTGCATTTATGTGTGCTTTGTTTTTGGAGTAAGTAAATTCTATTTTATAGTCTACATGATAATTATGATCATTAATTTGTATTTGATTTTAAACATCCCTATGCTTTTTACAGACTCTTAATCTTTGGTTACATAGGTATATTGTTCCTATTTTCTACAGGTTGTAAATATTTATTTTAGAGATGTTTATCCTTTTTTCTGAATTAGCAGGACCACCAGCAGCAGCAGATTCCATTGCTACGCAAAAGGGGCAGACACCATGGATCTCTCCAAAACCTCCCTTTACCACCGTCCCCTTCATCCAACGGAATCAATCTTACTTTAAAACCATGAGCCTGTGTGGAGGGAGTCTGATATTTTTTTACCTCTTTGTGAGCATTTTAAATTTCCACCAGTGTGTCTGATTAGAGAGGTGTCTCTTCATTCCTCCTGCATATCCCAGCAAACCCGTATCGAAATAATAGGCAATGAAACTGCACCGTGTGTTTTAGTCAGAGCTATGAGCAGTTGTCTGACTCATTGTTGACGTGTGTTTACTGTCGCCGCTTCATAGGCCGAGAGCGCTCTGACCACACATAATTTAAAGACATTAGGAAAGGCGGAATCGGACACATGAGACGAATTACACTTAGGTCTTCAAAATATATGAAATGTAACTCCCTTCGGAGAGACAACTCGGACAGTAAGATCCAAATCACTCACGTTTAAAACCCTGCGGCAGGATATCAAACATCGAAGAGTTGCCAGTTTTCATGACATCTGTTTTCTGTATAAGTACTTATTAGGTTTCCATGTTCGAAACAAATTTAAGACTTTGTTAACATCCTATAGGCTAAAGTCCCAAGTTCCGGTAGGCACTGATAGTCTTATTCCTCTTATTAGTTTGCACACTAACGGATGTTCCCTGATTGCATTAACATCTACAGGGACATGTCCAGCCGAATTTGCCGATCCTAACGTGTTGATTTACCTGTAAGCTAGACTTTCCTTTTCCAAAGAGGCGAATAAGTTAAGACATAGACAACATTCTCCCCCATCTGATCCATCTGTTGTCGAAGACACCAACTCCCACATCTAGCCCATGTGGAGCCGGATCTCTTGGTAGTGCTCTCTGACCAAGAATTTGCAAACTGTGAGGTATTGTCTGGATAAAGGCCTGGCACTTTACTGCGTTTACTGTTACTCGCAAGGCCATCAGGTGAAGAACTCCCGTGAGAAGGAGGTGATGGGGATTCCCTTTAGGATCCCGTAGGAGATTCTGAATTTGGGGTAGACGGATTGGAAAATTCAACGAAAGTCTCACTAGTACTGTAAACCAGCCTTGTGAACTCCAGATTGGGGGCATCACCGCCTGATCCGCCAGCTATCTCCTCACTTGTGTTAACAATCATTATCATCGCGAAAAGGTTTGGGAATGCATAACCATACTCCGCACGCCAGACATGAATCAATGCAACAACCGCAATCGCTTTCGTGCGGCACCTGTAATATCTCTCCAGTTTGTCATCCATTAAAGAAAGCAAAGAGATCTATCCAGAAGTCCCCCAACGTGAATGTTGTCCTTGGAACACCTTGAGGTGTACTTTCCAAAGACTGGTATCCTTTATAATTGCTGCAGCATCAGTTTGCAAATTTGTTTGGCGTTCACCGAAGTTGTTCCGACAATATCTATATCTTGTTGGACAGACAGTAGTCCCATAGATCTTGCACCAGAACCGATAGGGCTTTGGATCTTGTACCGCCTACATGTTTTAGTTATCGTTTCGCTGTCACGTTTTTTATTTTGAGGATGACACAGCATTGTGCCTTGTCCCTGGTCCAAAATTCACCAATTAGGATCCTGCCGTTAATTAAAGGAAATTTTTGTGAATACTGTTCTGTTGAAGAATAATTTTCGCTGGTAGATATAGCCCTGCACCGAGCACCCGAGCCGGAACCTCTGGCGTTTGATTCTAAGACTAGGTCGGGTTGGCATCTGAAAATGGCCCAACAGATCCACGCCTACATGTGGGACAATCACCATTTCAGCTTTGTCCTGGCTTCCTCCTAAAGGGGCATTAATTCTGAATAATTTTGACCTCTACGTAGGTGAGAACACTTGAGGTGCTGAAGGGCCCTGTAATGGAGGTGAGCCGTAAATACAGCCGGTCTTGATGACGTCAGGCGTTCCACCTTTCTGGACAGATGGCCAAGAGATATTGTGTGTTTGGCTAGTGTACGTTCAGTTTGTGTCTGTTCTTGGACAATTTGCGATACGGAAGGCTCACAGTTGCGCTTACTGAATCTACCAGGATTTGCATCTTCTTAGAGGTGCTTAGATGTTACTTGGATTAGTAGACCACAACCATCAGGGACTATAGCAGGTTTACTGTTTGTTGCAGTTAAGCTTGAAAGCGTTGAGGACATGGGTTCATTATGAGGATATCGTCCTGATGGACTAACAGGCTGAGCCCGTCCAATTTGAGCCTCTCCACCAACGGCTTCATCACCTTGGTGGAGCACCACGGAACGTAGGATAGACAGAAAGTGAGCAAGGAGAACACGAATATAAGTGTGTTCCACTGGAAATGAAAAAACATCTTTGAGGGGTTGGAAGAGCAGGATTGTAAGGTATGCATCCATGAGGTCCAGTCAGACCATCCATGACTGACCTTGTTTAAGTATAATGAAGACATGTATATCTTCCATTTTGAAGTGGTGGTAAGTGAGCCAGTTGTTCATCACAGGGCTATAGACCTTAATCCCGCTTCTCCATCGAGTAGATGTTGCTGATGAAACCCCCTTGGTGGAGTGTTGCGGGCAACATGGCCCTTTTTTGCAAGAGATCTTAAATCTCCTGCCTATTAATGTAAACTATTCCCTCAGAAACGTAAGTCGTCTTAGCCGAGTAGGGTACGCGAAAAACTCTAACTTGAAGCATTGCACTGTATGTAATAATCAGGCGTCCGAGTTTAAAGAAGCACAATTGCGTATAAAATGTTGTAGACTGCCCCTATATTTAGATCTCGCGATCTCTGAACTCACACCTTGTCGGTGTTTGTAGGAACCGTTAACACGTCCTCTACCGCCCCAGCGGTGTAGGTACAATCTGGTAGGTTTACGATCTGATAGGGTAAAATTTTACCAAAGTTATTGTGGTCCTGTCAGTGTCTTCTGCATGTTCCTGCAGACTTGTAGGAGGATTGCTTTTTGGAACGCCCGGTCGAGCGCCCCCTGCCAAGACCCGCTGTGCCAAAAGCAGGCTGGGAGAAGAAGCGTTTTATAGACATTTGTGCCTTGTGAAGGGAGTTGAACGTGTTAACTAATATACATAATTCCGGTGCTAAGGGATCTCTAATTTAGATTGCCCGTCACCAACACAGGGCAAGCTTCCGAGTTCGCCATCTCCCATAACATAGGGCTTAATTTTTTCATCAACGTTCAACAACGTTTCATATAAATTGCTGCATTCCCATTCACTAACAAAAATGACTGCTCTGCGCGTCCACCTCGATACGGTCTATGGTGAGATATTCCTGAACGAGGACTTGGCGTCATCCCCCATATCAAGTTTTTTCGCATGTTGACCCACCGTGTCAATTAGTCTATCTAGTCACGACCTCCAGTAACTGTCTATTCCCTTGTTAGGATGACGGATACATTTCTCCACCAACGTGGAAATCTTACAGTCCACTTCGGTCATGAGGGAGACTTTCTAATCTTGGGCCGTTCTCGTGCATCTCGCTCATTGGCAGCGTCTAACCTCCAAGTCGAGAGGTTTATAAAGTCTGGGAGCCATAAATGCTGTATACCTTAGGGTCTGTAGTCCATTATGCAGACCTGGGGTGTAAGAGGTCATCAGGGTTCAACATATCGGGATCTGCAGCCTGATCTACCTCTGCCTGGTGCCATGCCCTGCCTTAGTCACCATCTATGTCCGAGGTCTGGGGGACACGTCCAGATACCCTGTAGTTAGAGTATTGTGGTATCCTTATGTTACCGCTAGATCCTCAATTTTCTATGATGGGGTTGAGGGTGACTGGCCATCCCTAAAAGCTTTCTTTCAATGCACAAAAGCATTGGTATCTACACCAGAGTCTTCAATGTGCTTCCTTTTAGGGTCTAAGGGAGTGTTGGAGGGCTGACCTGAAGGTTGGTGGTTCAGAACCCCAAAAAGGTATTCACACGGATCCAGGTGTTGTTGGCACTGGGCCAGAAGCTGCCTTTTTGTACTCTCGAAGGGTGTTAACACTTGTGAGACTGCCTTTATGTTGGAGGTGTCCATAACGTGGCAGAAGTGTTCATCAGTGGTCAGGTAAGTTACCTCCTCCTCCTCAGTAATATTCATCAAGGTTCTCCATAATTCTTGGTAAATAATTAACGACTAAAGGAAGAAAGTTGTTAATGTAGGGGTCTATACTCTATTATATCAGAGACCCTTAGGTTACTACTGTATGTTTGATCCCTTGCATCATTGCTACTTAGGGGCCGATTCCGATTCGGGCCGGAAAACATACCGACCGACTCGGTACGGGAATTTAGTCCGACCGACTCGGACCGGCGCCGTACGACCCGGGTAGTACGATGAAATGCATGTGAAATCCGACAGACTCGGACGGAATACAAAACGACCGACCGAGCCGGACGGAAACAAGCCATCCGGCCGGGAAATCGCGCGAAACGAACCGACCGACACGCACCCGGATTGAACCCGAACGAAACGTACCCGCGAACTCCGACCCGCGTGAGTACGATGCTGTGCGTGCAAAACACGACCGACTCGCCCGGAGCACAAGCCGTATGACCGACACGCATACAAAACCCAGCCGAAGCAACCCAATACTCCGCGACCGACTCGTACGCCGCATATGAAACCTAGCTGACACACAGCGGGAACGAGTCGGACAAGATCGCACCAGACAACTGCAGCGTCCTACTCGGACACAAGAACGACTCCTACATGCACCAAAAACACCAAGGAATTTTTTTTTAAAAAAGGGCCAAACAAGCAACCACAAAGCCAATAAATACAGGGAGGAAAAAAATGGAACAAGGACACACCTCCAACTCCACCTACATAAAGGCCACAAATCCCTACCATGATCCTTTGCAAATTCCACTGACCTGCCAGCACAGAACACCATCACACAGCAACCACAGACACACTCACAGCTCATACATCACACAAGCCACACACCATTACCACACCTACATATAGCACCCTCACACACACCCAGCTAAACCTACACTCACACCCCCCACTTGCACACACACACACATCAATCACCACCACCACCCATCACCATGCCCCCAAAGAAGAACCATAAGTTCCTAGATAGCGAATTGGAAGTCCTGGTAGACGAGATCCTGAGGGTAGAGCCACAGTTGTTTGGTACATTGGTACAACAGACCCCCATGTCGCAGAAAACCAAGATGTGGGCGAGGATTGTCGACAGGGTGAACGCACAATCACCATGTTTGCGCACAAAGGAAGACATCCAGAACAGGTGGTATGATGTGCGCAGGAGGGTCCGGGACCTACTCAAAAAGGACTACCTCCTCAGCCAGCACACCGGCAGTGGCCCTCCTGCAAAACCAGTATACCCCAGGCCCTAGGAGGAGAAGGTGCGGGCCATCCTACCACCAGTGAGTGTATACGGACTAACAGACATCCCAGAGCCTGGTGAGTACACAACTAATATACACAATATGGTGTGACAACACACACACATCACAGTCAAGGGGATAGGCAAACCATGCACCCTTAGCAAATACACAGCAACCAAATGATATTCATCCCAAGATGTGAATGCTAGTCAGACAAACACAATACCTCCCATCTCATAGTGATATGTAACTGTGTCATGACATGTACAAACCTAACAACAAATACAGCAAGGCAGTGGCACAAATAGAACCAACAAACACTCCCAGATATTTAACCACCACTAGAACACCACCTCACAGGGAAGCTCACTGAAAGGAAGGAATTGTGTGTATGCTGGTGAAGTCAGTGTAGCCAATAGCTTGATGGGAGTGGTAGTCACAGATATTGGTCACAACCACAATTGGCCCATCAACACCACTGTGAACCATGCTCACATCACAGGGAGTGGAAAACAACTGACAAGATGGCTGACACTGGGTACTGCTGTGGGGAGCACAAGGCCCTGATGGGAACTGGGCACCAACAAACAGGACCACACTGCCAGCCATCTTGCCATTGCTGTCACACTCACACACACTGAAGTCCACTCAAAAGGAAGGAAGTATGGGCATGCTGGGAAGGGGGTGTAGGCAATAGCATGATGGGAGTGGTAGTCACAGATATTGGTCAGCCTCACAATTGGCCCATCAACACCACCCTGAACCATGCTCACATCACAGGGAGTGGAAAAGGACTCACAAGATGGCTCACACTGGGTACTGCTGGGGGGAGCACAAGGCCCTGCTGGGAACTGGGCACCAACAAACAACAGGACCACACTGTCAGCCATCTTGCCATTGCTGTCACACTCACACACAGTGAAGTCCACTCAAAAGGAAGGAAGTATGGGCATGCTGGGAAGGGGGGTGTAGGCAATAGCAGGATGGGAGTTGTAGGCACAGATATTGGTCACCCTCACAATTGGACCATCAACACCACTCTGAACCATGCTCACATCACAGGGAGTGGAAAAGGACTCACAAGATGGCTGACACTGGGTACTGCTGGGGGGAGCACAAGGCCCTGCTGTGAACTGTGCAACAACCAACAGCAGGACACCACTGACTGACATCCTGAAAGACAACTTGCACTCCCTGCAATGGAAGCATGTTCCATGGTGGGATATCTGGCTGGGTGGGAAGGAGGACTCACAGCACTGACCATAGTTACAAGCACCTCCACTCACACACCCCTCAACACTAACTCCACATAACCCACCTGGGAGAATGCAATGCCTCACATCCTAACTGAAGATCCCACAAAGAACCACCACCCTGGGTTATGCTGTGTGAAGCACAGGGACACTCTTGGGACTTGTAGCCAAACAACTGCCAGGACAACACTCCCAGCCATCCTGTCAGCACAGGCACCCCACCCCACAGGGAAGCAGAGTCAAAAGGAAGGAAGGATGGGCATGCTGGGAAGGGGGGTGGAGGCAATAGCATGATGGGAGTGGTAGTCACAGATCAACATCTCACACCCACATGGCCCAGCAAGTTAGCACTGAAGCATGCTCACCTCACAGGGAGTCAAAAGCCACTTCAAAGATGTCTGACACTGGCCACAGCTGTGGGGAGCACAAGGCCCTGCTGGGAACTGGGCACCAACAAACAACAGGACCACACTGCCAGCCATCTTGCCATTGCTGTCACACTCACACACAGTGAAGTCCACTCAAAAGGAAGGAAGTATGGGCATGCTGGGAAGGGGGGTGTAGGCAATAGCATGATGGGAGTGGTAGTCACAGATATTGGTCAGCCTCACAAATGGCCCATCAACACCACCCTGAACCATGCTCACATCACAGGGAGTGGAAAAGGACTCACAAGATGGCTGACACTGGGTACTGCTGGGGGGAGCACAGGGCCCTGCTGGGAACTGGGCACCAACAAACAACAGGACCACACTGCCAGCCATCTTACCATTGCTGTCACACTCACACACAGTGAAGTCCACTCAAAAGGAAGGAAGTATGGGCATGCTGGGAAGGGGGGTGTAGGCAATAGCATGATGGGAGTGGTAGTCACAGATATTGGTCAGCCTCACAATTGGCCCATCAACACCACCCTGAACCATGCTCACATCACAGGGAGTGGAAAAGGACTCACAAGATGGATCACACTTGGTACTGCTGGGGGGAGCACAAGGCCCTGCTGGGAACTGGGCACCAACAAACAACAGGACCACACTGCCAGCCATCTTGCCATTGCTGTCACACTCACACACACTGGAGTCCACTCAAAAGGAAGGAAGTATGGGCATGCTGGGAAGGGGGGTGTAGGTAATAGCAGGATGGGAGTTGTAGGCACAGATATTGGTCACCCTCACAATTGGCCCATCAACACCACTCTGAACCATGCTCACATCACAGGGAGTGGAAAAGGACTCACAAGATGGCTGACACTGGGTACTGCTGGGGGAGCACAAGGCCCTGCTGGGAACTGTGCAACAACCAACAGCAGGACACCACTGACTGACATCCTGAAAGACAACTTGCACTCCCTGCAATGGAAGCACGTTCCATGGTGGGATATCTGGCTGGGTGGGAAGGAGGACTCACAGCACTGACCATAGTTACAAGCACCTCCACTCACACACCCCCTCAACACTAACTCCACATAACCCACCTGGGAGAATGCAATGCCTCACATCCTAACTGAAGATCCCACAAAGAACCACCACCCTGGGTTATGCTGTGTGAAGCACAGGGACACTCCTGGGACTTGTAGCCAAACAACTGCCAGGACAACACTCCCAGCCATCCTGTCAGCACAGGCACCCCACCCCACAGGGAAGCAGAGTCAAAAGGAAGGAAGGATGGGCATGCTGGGAAAGGGGGGTGGAGGCAACAGCATGATGGGAGTGGTAGTCACAGATGTTGGTCAGCCTCACAATTGGCCCATCAACACTACCCTGAACCATGCTCACATCACAGGGAGTGGAAAAGGACTCACAAGATTGCTGACACTGGGTACTGCTGGGGGAGCACAAGGCCCTGCTGGGAACTGTGCAACAACCAACAGCAGGACACCACTGACTGACATCCTGAAAGACAACTTGCACTCCCTGCAATGGAAGCACGCTTCATGGTGGGATAACTGGGCTGGGGGAGAAGGAGGCCCGGATGGCAAGCAAATACCACCAATGCTGGTCATGCACACACCTCAACATTCACATTGACATGCCACAGGTTGGCAGGACAATGTGCTACACCAATATCACTCTCTGACTGTCACAATTTAGGAGAATGCAATGTCCAGGCCCACATCCAGAGGTACAGTCACAACTGTCTGGTGTTTGAACAATTGATGCCAGTAGAAACATAACATACAATCTATGTCTCTCCCCAAAACAGGTGATGATGGGGACACAGCAGCAGACGAGGAGGAGTCCCTGTCCCAGGCTCCGGGGAACACTGAGCTCACTGGTGTGGATCAGCCTCTGCACTCCTCGGATGGCGAAGAACCAGCTGGACCCTCCGGTGTGAGTCATCATGCAGCACCAGCAGGACCAACATCTGCACCCCCTGCACCCACCCCTCCAACAACTGCCAACACACAGGCCACCCCTGCCAACACGGACAGACCAAGGACCACAGATGACAACAGCGCAGGGACCCAGACCCAAACTGGAGCTGGTGACAACGAGCCCAGGAACAACACCCAAGTGGGCCCACGGTCACCTGTGCGTGCCACCGCAGGTCCTGCACATGTCGCCATGGGTGGTGGGAGGGGTGGTAGACATAGGTCGCTCTTTGCAGAGTGGTCTGGACTGCATGATAACCCACAACTGGCACGCATCGCGGATGTGTACCAGACTAGCACCAGAGAGGTCAGCCAGGTAGTGGGGAT
The DNA here is from genome assembly GCA_963921515.1 of Calotriton arnoldi. NCBI lineage: Eukaryota > Metazoa > Chordata > Amphibia > Caudata > Salamandridae > Calotriton > Calotriton arnoldi. The sequence continues at coordinate 52,420 of CAWUFW010001349.1, read as the reverse complement.
CCTCAAGGACATACAACAGCAGCAGGCTGCCCATCATGCCCGTTTGGACTCCCACATGTCCCGTGTTGAGACACATGTCACGTGTCGAGACACACATGTCTGGCATGGAGTCCAAGTGGGACACATTGGAACAACTGACATCGGTGCATAGGGACATACTGACATGCCTCCGCCAGATCAGCACCAACATGGCCTCACCTCCCTGTGTGCCCACAACATCTGCTGCTGAAACAACTGCAAATGCCACAGGGAGGGAGGAGGACTCTGGCAGAGAGTCCCCTGCACCGCCGCAGCCTGCACCTGAGGGTCACCCCAAGAAGAGGGGCCGTCCGAGGAGGCCAAACTGAGAGGCCGATGGCCATCTACATCCCCCAGGAAGCCAACACCTGTTCTGGAACTTTTCCTCTGTGTGCAAACTGCACGCCCTGTCGAAGCCAACCCAACTCTCCCACATGACATGGGGAGCTCTAGTTGGCCAAATTCATCAGATGACTGTGGACTTTACTCTGGACATTTCAGCTACCAAGACTTCCGAATCACATGGGAACTTTGGATTCCAATTTCTATGTACAGCACCCACCATCCTGTGCACCATTCTCACACCTGTATGTAAATAAACTCACCAATACACCATATCTGCCTCTGTTGTGATTCCAACGTGCTCTCTGTCATGGAGATGGTGATCAGAAAAATTACACTGTGCATGCTAACTGCTACAGCAAGTCCAACACCGTCATGTCAGTCATGGCGACGTGACACATATGAGGGAGACACACCACTAGGGCCACATAACACATACACACCAGGGCCATCAGACTCATCACCTATACTGATGTTGCAACTAAATACAGTGGAATGCACAGACACGCCACCTATTCACAGTCTGTCAACTAGACTACAGGTGCAGTAAGCAAATGTCAGTCAGATGTGTGCCCACAGACAACGCACATCCCAAAGTGAAGCACAGGTTTATTACACATTTGCAACATGTTGTTTCCACTACAAATGCTAGCTAATCCAACCTGGCTGTGGCCACAAAGTCAAAAAGTGCAGAAGATAGAAAGTCCAGGGGTGTGTGGCACATCACCTGTAGGGAAACGACTGCTTCCACCTTGGAAGTTGAATCATGGATTTGTGAGATCCAAGTTGATCAAACAACTCCGGCAGCACCCTGTGAAGGACAGACATGACACACAGTCAAAACCACTGAAGAACAGCACAGAACGGCAATACTCATGTCTAATACATGTCACGAGATAACTACACAAAACCAAGTTAGCATGTCAACACTGTTGGGCAGTACAGACCACCTGCAAGGACACATCGCTGCACGCATCCAGTCAAGTAGCACATGGCCACACTCAAACAGCACCAGAGCACCACACACACATATCATGCAAACTCAAATCATTGACATTACAACCCTCTGGAGACTCACATTCAGCTGAAGAAGTTGGTGATGAGCTGTGTGCGGACATCACCATCATCATCATCATCTTCGTCACTGGCATCGTGACCCAGGCCAAGATCTTCCACAGGTGGCGGACGTTGGTCATCGTAATCCAGGATGAGAGGCAACTCCTTCCGCACTGCCAGGTTGTGTAGCATGCAGCAGACGATGACAATCTTGCACACCTTTGCTGGGGCATATGGGAGGGCCCCTCCTGTCTTGTCCAGGTAGCGGAAGCGGCTCTTCAGGAGACCAAAGGTCCGCTCAATCACCCTCCTCGTCCGACCATGTGCCTCATTGTAGCGCATCTGGGCTGGTGTCACAGGGTTCCTGAGGGGTGTCAGCAACCACGGCATGTTGGGGTATCCCGAGTCGCCTACAGACAGACAATTGCACATTAGCCGATTTGAAAATGTGTGCGGAAAACAACATAGCAGAACACACACAATGGTACAAAGTCAGTACACACCAACAAGCCAGGCACGCTGGTTCGGCATCTGTGACATCATCCTCGGGATGCGACTACTCCTCATCACGTAGGCATCGTGTGCCGAACCGGGGAAACGGGCACACACATGTGTGATGGTCATATCTGCAAGACATACCACCAGAGCATTGATCGAATGGTAATGTTTACGGTTCCGGTATGCCTGCTCATGTGCCTGTGGTGGTATCAAAGCCACATGTGTCCCATCAATGGAGCCAATTCATGTGGCATCCTCCCCAGGGCATAGAAGTCACTCTTGACGTCAGTGAGTCGTTCACGTGTTGGGAAATAGATGTACTGGTTCAGGTATCTCAACATTGCCCCCAAAACATCGCGTAGCACACGGCTGAACATAGTCTGTGACATCCCACCGGCAGTCGCCACAGTGTGTTGAAAGGTACCGGTGGCAAAGAAGTTTAGGGCTGCCATCACCTTCACCTTGGGGGTCAGCGCTGTAGGATACGGACGGCCAGGAGGCTGCAAATGTGGGTCCAACCGCACTGCCAAATCCTCAATCAGCTGTCTGGTGAAGCGGTACCGTCGGATGCTGTCACGTTCCACCATCGTTGCCAGGTCTGGGAATGGTCGATGGACAGCAGGAGCCCTGCAGTGCATAGGTGAAGAAAGCAAGATTGTCAGTCACCCCAACTATGTGCCGTTCACCATACTCCATTTCACATGATACATCATTAACAAACACAAGTACTTGATGTGTGTGTCGTTCTGTTTGGACATATATGGCACCTACATGGACATCATCTAACATCTCTGTTCAACAAGTGTTGACAACAGGGTCCAGGGTGTGCTATGGGAAACCATTAGGCTGTGTCACAGTACCCATTTACTGCTCTCACGTTCCACACACATATCACAGTGACATGTCTGGACAGATGCTCCACAGGCATCACAGCTCATTGACAGGTAGATTCCCAGGGACCCTGTCTTGCCACATGGACACTGGCATGACATTGCGTATCATGTACACGTCAGAAAAACTAACATGACACCCACAGGTAGTGGCCCCTGTAGCCTCTGCAGGACAGACATGGACGTCTGTGACACACACACACACACACAACATCAAAGTTCATGCACAAACCACGTGGATGTGGAGACTGTCTCCCATTGTGCACATGGAGTCAGAGACATGTGAAACACAACATGCACACAGACTGCGGAGGGACATCACTATTGTGGCAATGGGCCACCCTGTGACGTACATGCCTTCCCACATGTGAGCCTGGGGGTATGTGACATGTCATACACATACACAACCTGGAAATGTGCCCATGACACATGCTCCAAAATGAAAAGTTGCACACCACAGTGGTCAGGTGCACAACACACAAAGGACCCTGTCCCCATGAACACGTGCACAGCCTGGGTGTGTCTGCCCCCAAATGCCACCCCAAAAACCACATGTTCACCCCCATACACAGATAAGGTTATGCTGCCCCACATGCCTTAGATACAGTGTGGACTGGGTGTGGTGTTGTAGGTGTGCCCCTGAGTCCCTGGAAAGTATATGTGGCTGGCATAGGTTCACCAGTGACCAGCATGGTGACATATGCATGTGACCTGTCCAGGGACGCGTTGTAGAGCAATGGACCGATCGGTGTGCCCGCACGGCCCATTGCATTGTATGTGAGCGGGTACGCGTTGTAGAGCAATGGACCGATCGGTGTGCCCGCACGGCCCATTGCATTGTATGTGAGCGGGTACGCGTTGTATCCCGGGTACACGTTGTAGAGCAATGGACCAATCGGTGTGCCCGCACGGCCCATTGCATTGTATGTGAGCGGGTACGTGTTGTAGAGCAATGGACCGATCGGTGTGCCCGCACGGCCCATTGCATTGTATGTGAGCGGGTACGCGTTGTATCCCGGGTACGCGTTGTACAGCAATGGACCGATCGGTGTGCCCGCACGGCCCATTGCATTGTATGTGAGCGGGTACGCGTGGTATCCCGAGTACGCGTTGTACAGCAATGGACCGATCGGTGTGCCCGCACGGCCCATTGCATTGTATGTGAGCGGGTACGCGTTGTAGAGCAATGGACCGATCGGTGTGCCCGCACGGCCCATTGCATTGTATGTGAGCGGGTACGCGTTGAACACCAATGGACCGATCGGTGTGCCCGGCCGGCCCATTGCATATGATGTGTGCGGGTACGCGTTGTATCCCGAAATACGCGTTGTACAGCAGTGGACCGAACGGTGCGCACACATTGGCTGGGGCCTGGCATGGCAACGGACGCGTTTCGAAGCTCCAACGAGTCTGATGCAGTGAATTCAGTTGGCCAGCCACAACAATGTTGCAAAATCATGGGTGTCATGAAGTTGAAGATTTGAAGGATGCTGTGGGCGTGTATTAGTCCTGCTATTCCATGGATTGGTCAGATTCAGAAGATGCAAACGACTTGGACCTATCACTTTGGACACATGGGACAGTATCTGCCTCTGCAGCACACATATAATGCTGGCTGTTCCCCTGAGAGCTCACTTGCCTGCACTACATGCTCCAGGACGACATCTGCCACCAACACTGCTGCTGTGTATGCATCCTCTGGCTCCTGCAATTGCACGTACTGTGGAGAGAGCCCCAGCCTTCAGCCTGGAGGAGAACCAGGCCCTGCTGGACAGCCTCCTTCCACAGTACAGCAAGCTGTATGGGAAACCAGGGGAGCAGGTGAGTGTGCTGTCCACTGCCTCACTAATTGTGCATGTTGTCTGACTAGCAGGGCTTTCAGTGTGCACACCATTGGCTAGCATGCCCACTGAGTAGTTGTCACACCCCAAAGTGTGTAGTTACATGCACTGAACTGGTACAGTGCAGTAACAGTGCATTCCAACTAGGTTTACTTCCCATGCAATGATACCATGTAGTGACTGCTGGCAAACTGTTCATAGCCATTGTTGGACTGCCTGTGTACATCATATGCCCCTGTGATTGAGACATGTATATCCAACTGTGTGATGCACGTATATGTTGCATGTGTAGTAATGGCCTTTTCACTTTGTCATCCTCACAGGCTGATGCCCACCAGAAGCAGGAAATTTGGCTGACCATCGCCCGGAAAGTAAGATCCGTGGGGGTCTACAGGCGCAGGATCCGCAACTGCCAGAAGAGGTGGCAGGACCTTCGTGGCTGAACCCGGAGGATCGCAAGGGTCCAGCTGAAGCTGTCGCCTCCTCGCAGGAGGGGCGGACACCGGACCCTGACCCCCCCCACATGCTCCGGATCCTGGTGGTGGTCTTCCCTGACCTGGATGGGCAGCTGAAGGACAGACAGCAGCAAGGAGGGGGTGAGTCCATGACTGCACTGTGCACTTTGTCTGACATGCTATGTGCCCTCCTCTGGCCTGGTTAAACTTCCACAGTACATCAGTCATGTGGTCCAGGACCCAGGTCCCTCATTTGTGACATGCCCAATTCTCCTCTGATACGCATATGTGTGGCCCTTATAGTCAGGAAATTGTGTCATTTGGGGACTGTGTCATTGCATTTTGCTTTGCTCAAGGTGGGGGACAGCATTTGTTCCCGTGACTATGTTGTGCGATTCATGGGTGGCTCAATTGCTTACACAATGCCTAAGTTCTGACATGTAATCTGGGTGTAACTTTGATATGTGGTCCGCTTGCTGCTCTGACTCACCAAATGTCCCTGGGGAATTTGGCACACACCCATGCTGCTGGTGGGAACAATGTTTGGGCCTCAGGAGTATGTGTATCCAGTGTGTCACACATGCTTAGCCACCTGCCTACTGTCCAGGACTCATCCCTCTTACAGGTGGAGCTGGACAGTCATGCCTACTCCAGGGCATGCAATACACTCTGTACTCCCACTCCAGTGTATCATCTGGCATGTTGTGATCAGTGAAATGTACCCTCAGGTGTCTGCCTCTGTCTCATTGTGCTGTGTCTTCGTTGTCAGGACTACTGGTATGTTTATCGGTTAGGGCTCAGCATGCCATCTGAGATGTGACCATGATAGACGATACTTCTGTGACTTATAGGTGTCTGATCACTTGACTGTGCACACAGGTGTTTGCAACTGTGACTTTCAGGCAGCTGTATTGTCATTCACAGCACACTGTGAGGTGCTCATGTTCAGAGAGTTGTGTTTCATGTCCCCCATATGTCCAGTTGGTATGACATGGATAAATAGTAGTACAGATGATGTGGTATTTGGGGGATGGACATGTGCACTTGTCAGTCACATAACTTGCATTCCCCATGCCCTCGGATTGTGACACAGTGCAGACTGTTGTTGGCTGGCTGCCATGGCCATGTGACTTGAGACAGTAATGTATGACTTTGCACCCATTCCTGTGTCATGGCATTAAACGTCCTGAGACTGATCCTGCAGGAGAGTGACATGTGCAACATGCACCCCATTGTGGCATTGACTATCCGGACATGGGTGCATCATGGTGTCTGGTGCTGGTATGCATCACATGCATTTCTATTTAGACTCTGGCCATCCCTTTATCCGGACACCTGCACTGACTCAGTGGCAAGAGATGTGATGTGTGCATGTTCACATACTTCACCGTGTTCCCTGCAATGTCCAACAACTGTGTAGGTGGTGCATGTGTCCGCACTGGGGTCTTACCATCAGACAGGCACCAGACAGATGGGTGCAAGGGCAGGAGGGGTGTGAGTCCCATGGTTGACCATCAGACTGACAATTGGCTTCCCCGAATCTGTGTGGGGACTTTAGGCAATGTTCAACTAAGGATGCCAGGGCTTGCTCTGTAATGTGCTGTACTTACTGTGGTGTGTGCGGTCAGTGCAGGTGACTGATGTTTGTCTGTTTCCCTAATTGTTTGCAGATACATCCATGGCCACAGGAGGGGACAGCTCCACGGACCAGGAGGAGCAGCGGAGCCAGACTGGGTCAGCATCGGACGAGTGGTCAGAGGGACCCATTGGCACAGAGGGCGAGGGGAGCCACACCGAGGAGTCCTCAGCACCATCCACCTCAGCTGAGGACCACAGCAGCTCGGAGGATGACTCCCTTCTGGAGGCGGGTCTCAGCAGCCACCAAAGGCCAGCTAGTCTGTCTGGCCCCGCCACCACCACCGCCCTCCCATTGGCTCCCATTCCTGAGGTCCGTGGAGGCTCCCGTACTCGGGAGCGTGTCTCCTTCGTGCCAGGCACCGCACCCCCTGCCCCTGTGTCCCCTGCTACCCTGAGTGAGGAGTCTGTGTACCTCCTTCGGCAGCTCCATGTAGGGCTGTTGTTTTGACGTCCTTTCTTGGTGGCACTGCTGATCCTTGCTGTGGGCGCTAATCCCTGTTTACGCCTATTTGGACGCCGTATCCCGTTTTCTGCTTTATCACCCTTTGGAGGACTACATCGCCCAGGGTGCAACGCGAGCCTACTCAGGTGTTTTGGGTCCTGCTGACGAAGGGGAGGCACCGGACCATCTTCGCGCATAAAGCGCAGCCTCTACCCCCGCAGCGTGGGTCCCGCTGTTGTTTTGACGTCCTTTCTTGGTGGCACTGCTGATCCTTGCTGTGGGCGCTAATCCCTGTTTACGCCTATTTGGACGCCGTATCCCGTATCCTGCTTTATCACCCTTTGGAGGACTACATCGCCCAGGGTGCAACGCGAGCCTACTCAGGTGTTTTGGGTCCTGCTGACGAGGGGGAGGCACCGGACCATCTTCGCGCATAAAGCGCAGCCTCTACCCCCGCAGCGTGGGTCCCGCTGTTGTTTTGACGTCCTTTCTTGGTGGCACTGCTGATCCTTGCTGTGGGCGCTAATCCCTGTTTACGCCTATTTGGACGCCGTATCCCGTTTCCTGCTTTATCACCCTTTGGAGGACTACATCGCCCAGGGTGCAACGCGAGCCTACTCAGGTGTTTTGGGTCCTGCTGACGAGGGGGAGGCACCGGACCATCTTTGCGCATAAAGCGCAGCCTCTACACCCGCAGCGCGGGACGTGCGCGGGACGTGCCGGGCAAAGCCCGGGCCAAGGGCGGGCCCGTCTGAGAAGCTCAGATTGTGATATTCAAAAGAATATCTAAGGTACTGTGTAAGAGCTTAAAGCTTAGAGAATACCTGGGTTGTTTGATTCAATTAGTCGTCTAAAGAAAATGGAAAACGCAAGGAGGTTGCTGGCACTTTAGATGCCTTTTTAGTAAGAGCGGAGTCACTCTTAACCCACGAAATTCATTTGACTGAGAGACGTCTTTCCTTAGACCCTGCTATTTTACAGAGACATTTAACAACTGGCATCTCTTCACCTGTGTTGGGGGATACTGATCAGGAGATTCCACCGAATATTGCTACGAGATCCCCATTGAACTCTATTCCTTTTTATCTTCCTCTGAAGAAATTTCAAGCTCTTCAGTGGTTCCTAATAGAGTTACTAGGGCTAGGGCCGCGAAAAATGTGACCAAAGATAAGATTGAGCCACGGTTAAACAAAAGAAAACGGGACACAGAGATAAGTAAATCTAAGGGCAAGGGCAGCATTGGTATCTTCTCTTCACTGAAAAATATTTCAGTTGGTACACAAACAGAGTCGAGCTTATTGCCATCAGCGCAGAGTGTAGCTAGTGCTAAGGGAGTTATGACTGAGTTCTCTACAGGAGCGAATGATTCTGGGTTAGGAGCAGCCTTAACTTGTGTTAGCGAATTGGTTGAGAAATGTTTTTATAAAATCAGCCTCCTAGAGTCTGCAATTAATACCCTAAGTAGTAACATTGTGGGTGTGTTACCAACCAGAGTAGAAAGGGAGGACTTAAGGTTAGTGACGGACAGTTGTTTATCAGCTGACCAAGATGAGAATTTTGTTAAAACAAACGAGAATAATCTTATTTCAAATAATAAGGGAAAAAATAGGTTGGTTCCACCGTCTGTGGGTCCGGATGTGACAGTCTCTCAGGGCGTACAGAAGGGACATGTAACAACTATGGGTAAAATGGACGATGCGAGTTCTCTTGTTGGGTGTCAGAGAATTAGTGAACCTAATGCTTCCTTAGCCCCTAATACTGAAACATTGCGTCTCCCCGGAATCATGCCCTTATGTTTTGATTTTGACAGGGGTTCCACCTCTGAGGGTTGGGCAGAAAGAAAATTGGATTGACTTATGGAATAAAACTTTTGATTGGCTGACCAAACACAAGAACCTCCACCCATCTGATGCTTATGAGATAATAATGGTTCGTAGAGTTGGGTGGATAGGACAATCTACTAAGAGTATAAGAGGTGATTGCATTGTGGTCAATTTCCTGCAGGCCAAAGATGGTTCATCATCTTTTACAGTATTGTGATGCAACCTTTACCCCTAAAACTGATATTAGTGCACTCTCTTTAGGATACTTTTATAAGCCGGAAGGTGGGAACAAAGTTATTGGATTTCCATCAGTTACACAATCTAATAGGTTCCAAGCACTGTCAGACTTGGATTTCCAGGACTGACAACTACTCAAAATAGGGCAGGATAAGACAAGGATAATTACTTGTAAAGATTCAAGATCTAAGCCTAATGATGGTGTTGCTGTGTTGATATCTATTGATGTTTTAACCACCCCTATGGAGACGGGAATTATAGATAATGATAATATGGCCTCCGAGGCGCATACTGGTACTCGTGAAGGGAACCAGATAGTTAACTTAAATAGCATCCAGAATGTAAATGCATGTAGGAGCTTTGGAGGACCTTTAAATGACATAGTAGATGTAAGCATAGTGAACATCGTGAAAGATCCATTAGTTTACCAGGGAGAGGAACTTACATTAAATGGTAATTTTGTTAATAATAATTTTGGTAATAACAGTGAGGAAACATTAAGTTTGGAAAATGGACGCAAGAAGATAAATGGTGACCAAATTAGTGAAAAACGTAAAACAGAGATAAAGTTGACTTCTTGGAATATTGCAGGGATTAAGAAAAACCAAAGGGATGCAATATGGCAGGATTACATAGGTCAGAGTGAAATAGTCCTCCTTCAAGAAACCTGGGCAATAGAAACCCCCATAAGATAGGGTTTAAAACTTTTAGTACTGCTGCAATTCCCTCAGTGAGAGGAAGGCCCTCGGGAGGCCTTGCCATTTGGTTAAAAATCACTTTGGGTGCTGACTTTACGCAAATTGATTCCCCTTGTCAAGATATATTGGGAATAAAGTTTTTAGCACCAGACAAAAGGGAAGTCTACATTTTTAATATATATAGTAGACCAAGCGTAGCAAGTAGAGATGTTCAAGTTATCGAGCAGCTGGATCAAATGTTAACTATAATAAACAAGAGTGCTCTGATAATCATTGGGGGTGATTTTAATCGTAAATTTGAACCAGTGGCTGGATTTGAAAATATTTTTGAAGATGAGGACTTGGCCAATAATATTCCAGCACTGAATAGTAGCCCAGTAGTTTCGTGTACATGTGCTGTAGCGCAGTTACTGAGGCTGGTTTCAGCCCATGGTTTACGCGCCTGTAATGGGCGACTATCTTCTGACAGCCCAAACTTACCAACATTTATCCGGGGTAATTCTAAAAGTTATATAGATTATATATTGGTTTCTATCCCTCTATGGCCTATGATGCAAGAGCTAGTTGTTGAAGATAGAATAGAGAGTGATCATCGTCCTTTATGTTTGACGCTCTCAGCTTCCCTATTTCAGCCAAGTTATTTAAGGAGATGTGACCCTTGTCACAGTTTAATTGAGCCTCTACTATCGAATAATCGAAGAGCACTTAGATGGCCCTTGGTTCTGGGGAATGACAAGATCATTAAAAAAAATTACGAAACTTACATAGAAATAGTCTCTCCATATATAAACTTGCCATTAACAGAGATACCAATCATGGAAATGCATGATAGGTTGGTAGAGGGACTTGAACCAATATTAAGTAAGGCCCCAAAACAATTAAAAAGGGAATATCTAATTCAGCCTTGCTAGAAAACCCATGGTATAATAAAGAATGCCGCAATGCAAAAAAGGATCTGATTCAGGCAACAAAGGACAAGGAGATAGTAACTCTAAGGGAAAAAAGGACTCACTATAAGGGGGTATTAATCAAGGCAAAGAAAAGTTGGGAGGATAATATTTGGTCTGAGCTGATAAAAGCATGTAAATCAAATGACCAAGCTACCTTTTGGCGTTTATTATCCAAAGGTAACAAAAAAGGAAAATGTAACAAGGATCTTTTCCTTGATGCAAATACCTGGGTAACTCATTTTTCACAATTATATTCAACCACTAAAAATGATATTAATTTTAATTTTGAAGAACTTGTTATTCACTCAAGTGAGACCCCTCTACATTTTAGTTTAGCGGAAACAATAGTAGCAATAAATGCAATAAAACAAGGGAAGGCCCCTGGGCCAGATAAGATACCAGGTGACCTATGGAGGCATGAGAAGGAGGTTTGGGCTCCCTATGTTAATCTTTTGTGTAATACAGTTGCATCGGGTGCACCGATTCCTGAAACGTGGAGGGGCGCAGAGATCACAACCATTTTTAAAAGGGTAACCGCCACGATCCGTCGCATTATCGGCCGATTAGTCTAATTGACGTTTTACAAAAGATATATGCACGTCAAATTTTAAATAAACTGAGCGATTGGATTGGGGAGTATAATATTTTATCCAAGTACCAAGCGGGTTTTAGAGCAAAAACTAGCACTATTGACCAGGTTTTTAGATTTCTTTGTATAATTTGGAAGTACATTACAGTTAAGAAAGCCCATCTGTATATAGCTTTTGTAGACCTTAGGGCAGCCTTTGACCTCATACCCAGAAATCTCCTGTGGAAATCATTAAGAGACCAGGGTGTCCCAGGGAAATCCTCGTGCAGATTATTAGGTTACACGAGGATAATTTTGCAAGGGTTAGATGGGGGCCAAATGGCGAGCTTACTGATCGTATACAAGTAAATAGGGGGTAAGGCAAGGTTGTGTGCTGGCCCCTACCTTATTTTCGTTGTATGTTAATGATATCCCTGAATATCTCTTGGGCTGCGAGCATGACTCTCCCAAGTTGGGGGGTGCCAGTACCGGCACTTTTATTTGCCGACGATACAATTTTAATATCACAAACCCCCAAAGGTCTGCAAAACTTACTTAATACTTTCGAAACCTACTGTGAAATAAAGGGCTTGGAAATCAACTCTACTAAAACAAAATACATGGCAGTTAATCCGCACAAATCCTTTAAAAAAACTTAACTGTAAAAATGAGAGGATAGAATATGTGCTAAATTTTAATTATTTAGGTATTACTCTAGATTCTAAAATGAACTGGAAACCACAGCTGGATAAAAGCAAAACAATATTAATTCAAAATTCAGTCCCAATAGTAAGGAAGCATGAGAGCAGCTTATCTAAAGCTGTCTCTCCTGCGTTGGAGTTATATAAATATAGGGTACAACCTGCTTGCCTATATGGGGCTGAATTATGGGGACATGTGACAAAGAATAGTTTTATGGTGTACGAGAATACATTTTTTTAGGAAATTGTTGTGTTTGCCAACACGCACACCTTTAACACCAGTAGTAATAGATTTAAACATTCGCCGCACTGACCAGCATGTGGCTTTGCGGCCTCTATTATTTTGGGTACGTTTGTGGTCTACAGATGAACTTGTTCATTATAGAGAACGTTTGGAGGAAATTTTTAGAATTAAAAATATTACAAGGTTACCATGGTTGAATCATATTCAGGATTGGTTTTATAAACTAGGACTAAAACAGTTTTGGGAGGAACCTCAGGGGTTGTCTTTGGGATCAAAAAAGCTGTTGAAACAGACTTTCTGGGCATTTACACAAGATACTTTGTCACATTGTCCAAAACTAGGTACTTTATCCACAAGGTTTCTCACAATAAAACCAAACGGTAAATTCGAGTCCTTTCTAGATGAAATTCAACCACAACTTGCCAAATCTCTTTACCTTAAATTTCGCTACGGCATTTTGCAGATTAATGCAAACACTATGAAATGGGTACGTAGCGCAGGTGGTGCAAACAATGGTTGCTGTGATATCTGCCACACAGGTGCAAAAGAGAATGAACTGCATGTGCTATTCTTCTGTCTAGCCTACACTAATGCTAGGAGGAAGTGGATCAAACCCATCTGTCAACTTTTGGGTATTAGATCATGTAATGAGGCAGGAAGATTATTGCGAACAGACACAACACAAGCAATTGTATTTAGTGTAAGCAGATATCTTTTTAGTGTCGACCTAACAAGAAAGAGAATGGGACTGAAATTCTAGGCATTTTTAATGAACATGTGAGTGTTAATCAATTTATAACCAGATGTTTGATTTTAGTTGGTCACCGTGGAGCCTTGTATTTGGGTTTTAAAGCATTGTTATAACTGCTTTTAAATTGTTTTTTAAATTGTTTCTTAAATTGTGTATTATCGGGCGGGTTACCCTTTGAAGTATTGTTGTATGATGTTTTTATGTAATCTTTTATGTTTTTTTTAAAATCGAAATAAAGATTGAAATGAAATAAAACCTGTGAGTGTCCTCCATGCACACACCACTCTGTTGACACAGCTGGTGTCGATCATGGAGGGCATCTCGACGGGTATATCTGCCCTACAGAGGAGCAATAAGTCCATGGACTCCTCCCTGACGGCAGCAGTGTCCCTCCTCCAACAGTCCCTCACCCCTCCCACCTCTGCCCCATCCACACTTCCTGCCCCCTACCTGTCCAAAGCACATGCACACCTGCACAGTCACCCAAACACACAGACACGAGCAGCACAGACACACCCAAGAGAAAGGCAAGACGTGCACACAAGCATCCTCAGGGGACTGATACCACAGACACAGGGGATGGGGAACATACACACACAGGCAACCACAGTCACTCCGCAATCCTCAAGATCCTCTCCCTCCAAGACCCCTTCCCTTGCTTCACCTGCAACCCCACCTGCAACCCCACCTGATCAGCAGCTCTTCCTCAGTGACCTCGGCCTCTTCCCCTCCAATCCCGCTGATCCAGCATACTGGGGGAAGAGGAAGTCCACCCACACAGAGGGAGTGCCCCTCGCCCCCGGACACCTTCCCCCAGGTGCAGGCAGAGTGAGCCCCCACCCGCAAGTCCCCCGGTCCCAGAAGAGCAAGACCCCGCCACCGCCCTGCAAGTCAACCACCCAGTCTCTCACCTCCATCCCCCAGGCCACCACTCCACAGGTTCCACCGCCACACCCTGCCCCAGGTTCCCCACATACCGATACCGCATCCCCAAACTGCTTAGGCCCTCCCCCTGCCACTTGCTCTTCCACCCCAAACCAGATGCTCTGCCTGTTTGTGCCACTGGTGTGGAGACCGTGTCCCCCCTCTGTCCTGCCCAGCTCTTCTGCCCCCCCTTCCACTACCTTGGAGTCATGCACTGCGGTGGAGTCCACAACCACCCCGTCTGACTCGGGCACTGCATTGGGGACCCAGTCCACTCCATCTGACCAGCCCACTGCAGTGGTTGCAGCACCAACACCATCTGACTTGAGCCCTGCGGTGGTGCCAGCCCCCCTGAGTCAGACACCTCCACTGCAGTTGCCGGTGACACTCCTGCACCCACCTCCCCTTCACTGCCTCCTTCTGGCATCCCCTGATCCTGTCCCTGCGGTGCCTGGCCTGCCCCTCGTATGCCCCTCCAAGGGGGATGTCCCCTGTCCGTACCTGTGCAGGCAAGCAATTGTTGACAAGTTGTCACACATCACCCTGTTGGGACTGTATATTTGGACTGGCCATTGGTCTTAGTTTATTTTGGACTTTTGATTTGAGTTGCACACTTGCTGAATAAAGCCTCTTTTTGTTTACTTGTGGTTAATCTTTGGAGGTACATGATGTAGATGTGTAGAATCATGCATTTGCTGTTGTAATAGTGTTCAGATCAGGTAAATGAAGTTTTGCTGTGATGGGCTCCATGTGGTCCATGGGATATGTGTCCTAATCTAGTCTGGATCTAAAGCATCCTTTGCTGCAGTCTGAGGGTGTAATGTTCAGCATTTGACACAGGGATGTACGTTTAGCATTTGTAGATTACCATCTTTGTCCTACACTGATGCACATCTGGTGGGCTTACCACTGTCCAATGTTCCTAGTACCCTGACTGTGTGCCCGTCTCCAATGGACATGCAGTTTAGCACATCAAATTTGGAGGACTCATCTGTGTACACAGTGCAAGTTGCTTGACACGTGTCTTGGGTGTATGCAGATGACTGACGTGACACTCCCGTGCCCAGGCTGATATGAGCAGAGCCTTCAGTGTGTTGTAGTTGTTTACTCACTGACCGAGTGTTCTGCTGACATGTTTGAGTCGTGCACAGACAAGGTTTGGCACAGCTGACCTTCCACAGGAGTGGAGTGCCCTCATGGCAGTGCGTGATTCCGTGATATAGGCTGTGCCCGTGTTGTGTAGGCATGTCTGTGCGTGTTCCCTTCTCCTTTTCCTACTCAGGCTGTGTCCCTACGGATGTTCCTGTTTGTGATGCATTCTGAGTTGACCTGTGTTCATCCAGCATCTTGGACCTGGTTTCTCCGGGATGTGGGTGCATGGCAAACTAATGTTCAAGAGGTTGTCATCCCTAGTTGTCTGTGTTGTCAGGGCTGGGGATGTGGGCAAAAGCAGATGGGACACAGTCAGGATTCCTCTTGGCACTTGTTGGTTACACGAGTAATGTGATTTTCTGTTTGTGTATGCTTTCAGTGATTGTGACACGTTGTGTGTGTGACTGCTGCCACTCCTCAGGGTCAGAGCTGCAATGTTGGGAGTTGTCTATGTGTGTCCTTTGTGGGTCAGCTTGGCTTCTTCATTGGTGTGTGACTATGGCCAGGATCCCATTGTTTGGGGTAGATTTCACGTCATGCCCATGTACGGCATACTGTGCAGTGTGTCAGACATTCACAAGTATTGTTGACTGGCCATGTGTGATGTGTTTCTGCACCTTATTTCCCCCACCACCCCTGGGATTGTCATGGGTGCATGTGCAATGTCAGCAGTCCATGTGAGCTTCACTGCTGCACATTGTTGGAGTTCAAGGTGTGTGGCGTTGAGTGTGTGCAAATGTGAGTTGTTGCACGGCTGGGGCACTACCTTCATATTTTCCTTGGCTGGCAGGCCATGCTGAGTGCTTTGTGCTTGTATAGGTGTGATGGTAGTTTGTTGCTCAGGACACATGGCTGTGGTTCACAGTGTGGATGACATCTACCTTTGTCATCACAGTGTGATTGTCATGCAGGCTAGTGTCACCACAATGTGGGGTCCCTGGGGGAGTGCTGTGGTGGTTCTGTCTCTTGCTGTGTTTGTTGCTGTTCCTACAAGCTTGTGTGACGTGTAATTTGGGCTCCCTCTCATCTCACAATGCCTGTTTGCCCACATAGGGAATCCAATCCATGAGTTACTTTTGTATGTGACTGTGTTGACATCTGTGTATTAGTGAATCTGGCCTCCTCATGTGTTGTGTGTTTGCCTGGGGACACTGGCACACAACCCCCTCACCTGTTGTGTATGATATGCAGTGTGAGTCTGCCTGTTTGTGTTTGTGCATTTGCACCACTGCATTGGCATATCTTTAGTTTGCCATTGGCTGTATGTTGTTTGTTGGCTTTCCCCTGCTGGCCCTGGGACTGCTAGGTCATCAGTCAGCACATTGATCATGGTTAGTATGTCCCATTGCTGCCATGGTATGGTATTTGTTCACCTGACATCTACAGTCTCCACAGGATATCTACATTTGTGTGTCCTTTGGTGCAGATATGTGGGTCTGCATTATGATGCTCACTTCTGTTATTGTGTTATTTGTGAATGTAGACAATGTGGGCCCCCATGGCTGATGTTTGTGTGCACATGGCCAGAACGATGTGTCATTGGCACTGCACTGCTTGCCTCACACAATCTATGTTGCTATGGGACACAAGCACTACAATGCCACTGTAGTGTTTGGTGTTGTGTGGCCAGGAATAATCCCTGCAGTTTTGTTTTTGCAGCTTTTACCAGGAATACACTTACCTTTTGGGCACTGTGGTGATGGGGTTTTGGGCCCCATTGCCACACTGTTCAAAATGTGCTTCAGCTATGGAGCACACACTTACCTTTTGGGCACTGTGGTGATGGGGCTTTGGGCGGTGTTAGTGGTAGGCATCCATCCCCCTATGGGTGGGGATGGCAGTAGTGGCAGGCATCCAGCCCCCCATGAGTGGGGATGGTAGTAGTGGTAGGCATCCAGCCCCCATGAGTGGGGATGGTAGTAGTGGCAGGCATCCAGCCCCCATGAGTGGGGATGGTAGTAGTGGTAGGCATCCAGCCCCCATGAGTGGGGATGGTAGTAGTGGTAGGCATCCAGCCCCCCATGAGTGGGGATGGTAGTAGTGGCAGGCATCCAGCCCCCATGAGTGGGGATGGTAGTAGTGGTAGGCATCCAGCCCACCCTGAGTGGGGGTGGTGTTAGTGGTAGGCATCCATCCCCTATGGGTGGGGATGGCAGTAGTGGCAGGCATCCAGCCCCCATGAGTGGAGATGGTAGTAGTGGTAGGCATCCAGCCCCCATGAGTGGGGATGGTAGTAGTGGTAGGCATCCAGCCCCCATGAGTGGGGATGGTAGTAGTGGTAGGCATCCAGCCCCCCATGAGTGGGGATGGTAGTAGTGGCAGGCATCCAGCCCCCATGAGTGGGGATGGTAGTAGTGGTAGGCATCCATCCCACCCTGAGTGGGGGTGGTGTTAGTGGTAGGCATCCATCCCCCTATGGGTGGGGATGGCAGTAGTGGCAGGCATCCAGCCCCCATGAGTGGGGATGGTAGTAGTGGTAGGCATCCAGCCCCCATGAGTGGGGATGGTAGTAGTGGTAGGCATCCAGCCCCCATGAGTGGGGATGGTAGTAGTGGTAGGCATCCAGCCCACCCTGAGTGGGGGTGGTGTTAGTGGTAGAGCATCCATCCCCCTATGGGTGGGGATGGCAGTAGTGACAGGCATCCAGCCCACCCTGAGTAGGGGTGGTGTTAGTGGTAGGCATCCAGCCCACCCTGAGTGGGGGTGGTGTTAGTGACAGCCATCCAGCCCCCTATGGGTGGGGATGGTAGTAGTGGTAGGCATCCAGCCCACCCTGAGTGGGGGTGGTGTTAGTGGTAGGCATCCATCCCCCTATGGGTGTGTATGGCATTGGTGATGGCCATCCCACCCCTATGGTTCTGCTGTTGCTAGTGTACGTCATTTGTGCATCCCTATGTGTGTGTGACATATTTCGGGTACGTGTCGTTTGTTTGTGTTGTGGGTGTTTGACTTACCGTCTGCGCCGTACGCATCCGTACCGGTCCCGGTAATAGATGTAGAGTATTGGTAGGACCTGCGCGATGGGATTCATGGTTGGTTCGTCTCGTTCGTCTTTCTCATGGCTTCGACTCGTACTTGTCGCTGGCTTGTTCGTCTCGTCGCCGTGGATCATCTTGTGGCGCGAATCGGAGCTTATGTGCAGCTCTCCCGGATGCTCATACGTGCTGGACGTAGCGACGAGTTCGGCGCGTACGGAAGACGCATCGTACTAGTCTGGCTGGAAGGTGCTGTATATTTGGTTCTGTGCGACTCGATTCGGCGTTTACGGATCCGGCTCGGGCGGGGAACAGGAGCTGGAATGGGTGAGTACGGCTCGCTCGGAATCTGGGCTGTTATGCGCATCGTACTTGTTCGTTCGGTAGAGTGTTCGAGTCGGTCGGAAAACACGCGTTCGGCTGGTATTTTTCCGGACGAATACTGTTAGGTGTGCTTCCGGCCGACATCGGAATCGACCCCTTAATGTTAATGAGGGTGTTATCCCGGCTGGGCTTGTTCCCTTAGTTTTAAATCAATAGTCTTACCTGTGTCACAGCTGTCAAGCTCAAGGCAGGGGGTCTCAAGCTTGTCACCTAGCGTTTAGAGCAATAATTTAAAGACTAATTTTTCCCCTTGAGTTACAAACTGAGTAAATTTAGGGATTGCACTTAACATTCCATGACGTACACTTGTGGTATCGTTGAGTTGCATTTAAAGGCTCACTTTTCATCCTTTACAATGCCACTCTGCTGGACTGACACGCCGCCCGCCAGACCATGAAATACTTATTAATATGTGAATTAGGCTGCGGTGCTGTTTAACGGTTTTTGGCCAGTTGCGTGTCATCCATTGGTGTGCTCGCCAAACTGTAAATCATGCTCCAGGTCTTTTACAGTTTTTAAAGCGTATGTTTGGAACAGAAGTCAACAAAGGTATGTGTAGTTAATACCAATGTGATCTGGGAAAACTTGGTTACTGCTATCTATGATGTTATTCTAACTTTAACTTTTTTTTAGGGAGTAATGGATGCCAGAAAATACAAAGAGCTTCTGGATTATGTGCGCAGTAATGTTTATCCTGAAGGTTTCACTAAAATCCAGAAGCAGGGCTTAAGTAAACTGTCTAAAAAATACACCATAGACGGTACTTCCAATTTTTTCAATATTGACTTTGTTATTAGAATTTGCTTACATAACTTTTAAGTAGAATATCGGTACTCGTTTGAAAAAATTATTTTGTTTTTGGGATCTTGTAATTGATGTAACAATGACAATTTGGGGGTTAACACGTATTGCATAGTGATTATGTTTAGATTCAAAAATATGATGGGCCTTATTTCGATGTCAAGCTCAATTACTTCCGCCTTGCAGAGACTCGGTCCAGGGTTCGAATGACAACTGCTCGTTGGTCCCAACCGGCCCATTACAATGCCAACTAACACTGTCTGGTCGCCTTGCATTTTTCTCAAAGTGAGCTTGTTTTGCGGTAAGGAGACCAGTTCAGACCTGCACCCTGTGGCGGCCACCTCTCGGTGCACCATATGTACCCCATCAACCGACAAACACATTTCGTGAACCCAAGAAAGACTGCTGGGTCCGCCCCAAAGTCGATTACCGACAGACTTTCCGTGTAGGAAAGGCCGGCACGGAAAGGCGTTCGAAAAAACAACATTTTAATATCATTGGATGGAAATGAATGCCCTTGAAATTACAGGCTGAATTCCTACTGGCCAACAGACTCTCCAAGCCCGTCGCAAGCCAGCCGCAATAACCTTCACCTTTAATTTACAACAGCCTCCATCGTAATGAGGAGGTCTTAAAGTAAACCGACCAGCCCATTATGATGTGGCCATCAAGGCTCAGACCCTTTGTCGGATCAGTTTACGGCTGCATTGTAATCAGACCATATATAGCACTTTGTTTAATAATAATTTTAAATTATAATTTTTTAGAGACAGCTATATTGTATAAATTGCTTATATTAACCCCTTCGGTGCTTATGACGAGCTGGACTCGTCATGGCACACAGTGCTCATGTGCTCATGACGAGTCCAGCTCGCCATAAGACCACCCACGGGGAAGCGCTGGCGCTCCCCGTGGGAATCCGATCGTCGGGTTTTTGGGGGAAGGCAGGGAAGGACTTCCCCTGCCTCCCCCGCCCCCTGCCCCCCGCCCCCCGCCCTCCCCATCAATGACGTCAGCGCGCGAGGCGCGCTGACATCGTTGAGGGTTTCCCTTTCTTCCCGACGCGCTGGAAGCCATTTGCTTCCAGCGCGTCGGGGAAATCAGGTGAGTTTTGGCTCGGGGAGGGGGTTTGATTCGAAAGAGACATCGAGGGAAAGGAAAGGGTTTTCCTTTCCCCGATGCCTCTTTTGTGCATTCCTGCTGCACGATCATGTGATCGTGCAGCAGGAATGCCTACGAAGGAGGGAGGGCGCAATTCTCGTGTAGAATTCGTGAGCGTGGAGATGAGCCTTCTCTCCATTTACACCCTGAAAAGTTAGCTGTAATCCTTGATGGAGGTCTTTGCATCCTTGAATTTCTCGAGCGCAATGCTCGTGTAGTTCCTGTGACCAGGAGGTTCCTTCTCCTCGTCTGCCACTGAGATCCTGCTCTGACCCTTTATAAACAAGAGGCATGTGAACGGGCCTAGAAGCCCCGCTCGTTTGGCCCCGCCACACATACACTAGCGGTATGCAACGTATGCCCGCCCTTTCCCCACTATGATGGACAGCTTACTCAAAGGACCCCGGCGCTTTCGGCGCGGTGGCAAAGTTACAGACACACAGGTCACTGGAGACAATTCTTCTGGTCCTTTACGCAGCTGTAGTGTAGGAAAGGCACTATACATTTACCCAACGAGGTAGCACTTACTGATTAGCCAGTAGAAAGTACTCCAGTTGAGTAGAGGTATTGCACAAAACGGTGGCATCTTCGTGGATAAATATGCAGGGCAGATGTGCCTTCTCTCCATTTCCAACGTGAAAAGTTAGCTGTAATCCTTGATGGAGGTCTTTGCATCCTTCATTTTCTCGAGCGCAATTCTCGTGTAGAATTCGTGAGCGTGGAGATGTGCCTTCTCTCCATTTACACCCTGAAAAGTTAGCTGTAATCCTTGATGGAGGTCTTTGCATCCTTGAATTTCTCGAGCGCAATGCTCGTGTAGTTCCTGTGACCAGGAGGTTCCTTCTCCTCGTCTGCCGCTGAGATCCTGCTCTGACCCTTTATAAACAAGAGGCATGTGAACGGGCCTAGAAGCCCCGCTCGTTTGGCCCCGCCACACATACACTAGCGGTATGCAACGTATGCCCGCCCTTTCCCCACTATGATGGACAGCTTACTCAAAGGACCCCGGCGCTTTCGGCGCGGTGGCAAAGTTACAGACACACAGGTCACTGGAGACAATTCTTCTGGTCCTTTACGCAGCTGTAGTGTAGGAAAGGCACTATACATTTACCCAACGAGGTAGCACTTACTGATTAGCCAGTAGAAAGTACTCCAGTTGAGTAGAGGTATTGCACAAAACGGTGGCATCTTCGTGGATAAATATGCAGGGCAGATGTGCCTTCTCTCCATTTCCAACGTGAAAAGTTAGCTGTAATCCTTGATGGAGGTCTTTGCATCCTTCATTTTCTCGAGCGCAATTCTCGTGTAGAATTCGTGAGCGTGGAGATGTGCCTTCTCTCCATTTACACCCTGAAAAGTTAGCTGTAATCCTTGATGGAGGTCTTTGCATCCTTGAATTTCTCGAGCGCAATGCTCGTGTAGTTCCTGTGACCAGGAGGTTCCTTCTCCTCGTCTGCCGCTGAGATCCTGCTCTGATCCTTTATCCCCTTCGGTGCTTATGACGAGCTGGACTCGTCATGGCACACAGTGCTCGTGTGCTCATGACGAGTCCAGCTCGTCATAAGACCACCCACGAGGAAGCGCTGGCGCTCCCCCGTGGGAATCCGATCGTTAGGTTTTTTTTTGGGGAGGCAGGGGAAGGGCTTCCCCTGCCTCCCCCGCCCCATCAGTGACGTCAGCGCGCGAGGTGCGCTGACATCATTGACGGTTTCCCTTTCTTCCCCGACGCGCTGGAAGCCATTTGCTTCCAGCGCGTCGGAAATCAGGTGAGGTTTGGCTCGGGGAGGGGGGTTTGTATCAAAAGAGGCATCGAGGAAAGGAAAGGGTTTTCCTTTCCCCGATGCCTCTTTGTGCATTCCTGCTGCACGATCATGTGATCGTGCAGCAGGAATGCCCACTAGGCACCAGGGTTTTTTTATTTTTGTGTTGGGGAGTGGCCAAAAGGGCAAGGGTTGCTCCCCTTTTACGGGTGTGAATATTTTATTTATACTGTTAGGCCCACCTACCCCTTAGCTTGGCTGGTGGATTGTGTGTGGACTGGTGCATTATTTGCATATGTGATTGTAATGTTTTTTTCTCCTTTTTATTCTAGTGTAAAGCTTTTGATTCCTGTTTGCGGTTTCGGCAGTTGTGGTTCTGCAGTTTTGCGTAATTGCATTTATTTGGTAAGAAAAATATTTTTGTTGTGTGTACTCCAAATGAGTATTATTGTCATGCATGAATGAATTTTCTTGTAAGTGGTGCCATAATGGCAGCATATTTGTTAGTGTTCAGAGCATGAAATTCTTTGCGATGTTTTGCATTGTCTTATGTGTAATTTTTTTCTTCTTCTTTTTAGTGGGATATTGTTGATCCTTACTGTGTCTGTGCAGAGTAGGTGGTGGTGAGTCTAGCTGCTTCTGTCACGTGAGTGGTATAGTGTTGGAGTATATAGGTCTTTGTGATAAAGCTACATTTTGTTTATTTCTTTTTTTTACAAAGGGTTTGTTGTTGTTGACTTGTTTGACAAGTAACCTTTATTAGTAAGCATTATGGCTAGCCGTAGAATTACTGCTCAGCAGGTGGTTGGTTTGCTTCTTGAATCTTCCTCTGAGCAGGATTATGAGACTGACAGTGCGTCTGAGGGAGAGGAGGGAGGGGAAGATTCAGGCAGTGAGTTTTCTCTCCACATGGAATCATCGGATGATGAAGGTACTCTCAGTGCAGATGAAGTGCCTGATTTAGAGGAGGATACTACTGTGCCGATGGTGCAAGAGGCATCTGGATTGCAGCCTGGGGCTGCTAGGCTTCCTACTGGAAGTGCTGGACTCTGGGTTGATCCAAACATGGTGCAGCCGGTGTTGCCTGCCTTTAGTGGTTATGCAGGGTGTAGAGTGGATTGTGAACATTATTTGCCTATACAGTATTTTCAGTTGTTTATGGATGATGTATTTGTGGGTGAGATTGTTGAGCAGACTAATTTGTATGCTGAAAAGTTTTTGAGGGACAACAGTGCCAGACTTAGGCCCCATTCTAGAGCTACCCGGTGGAGTCCCACAAATCTGGAAGAGATGAAGAAGTTTTTGGGTTTTACTTTTTTGATGGGTTTGATAAGGAAGCCGTCCATGGGTTCATATTGGTCTACCAGTCCCTTGATGGCAACGGCCATATTTCCTGCAGTTATGACTCGTGATCGGTATTTACTTTTGCTTCGGATGCTGCATTTTGTTGATAATGGTTTGGCGTTGCCACGAGATCACCCTGAATGTGACCGTCTTTTTAAGATTCGGCCTGTTCTTGATCATTTTGTAGATCGATTTTCAGAGATCTATACTCCAGGGAAAGAAATATCTCTTGATGAGTCTTTGGTCCTGTTCAAGGGCCGTTTGGTTTTTAGGCAGTACATTCCTAGCAAGAGGGCACACTATGGAATTAAGCTGTATATGTTGTCTGAGAGTAGGACAGGATATGTTTTTAATTTGCGTGTGTACACTGGTAGGGATTCCACTATTGACCCCCTGGTTGTCCGTCCACTTTTGGAGTAACAGAGAAAATTGTGTGGGATCTTGCTAGAGGACTGTTTAACAGAGGCCACCATTTGTACCTTGATAACTTCTACACTGCTGTGCAATTGTTTAAGGAATTGTTCAAAGTGGACACTTTTGCTTGTGGCACAATCCGCTCTAACCGTAAAGGTTATCCAAAAGAGCTTGTTTGCAAAAAACTTCAGAGGGGACAGTGCAGTGCCTTGCGTAGTGAGGAACTGCTAGCTGTGAAATTTGTGGCCAGGAGGGATGTGTACATGCTGACTACCATCCATGATGAGAGTACTTCACCTGTGGCTGTTTGGGGTCAGATTGCTGAAGTGCGCAAACCTGTGTGCATTTTAGACTACAATAAGCACATGGGTGGTGTTGATAGAGTAGATCAGAGGTTGGAACCTTACACTGCTATTCGTAAGTCTTACATTTGGTATAAGAAGTTGGCCATCCATCTCTTCAATTTAGCAACTTTCAATGCTTTTGTTGTGTTCAAGGAGTGTTCTCCTGCGTCAAAGTTGACTTTTGTTCAGTTTCAGGAGTCTGTCATAGGCAGCCTTGTTGTTGTGGAACAGGCAAGTGTTCCTAGAGTTGGAGTGGTGGAGGATGTGGCTCGATTGAAAGATCGCCACTTTCCTGATCACATTCCTCCTACACTCTCAAAAGACTTTCCCACTAGGAGATGTAGAGTCTGTTGGTGAAGAGGTACGCGGAAGGAGACTCATATGTACTGCCCTGAGTGTCCTTCTAACCCTGGGCTGTGTGTGCCTGCTTGTTATAGAGCGTACCACAAGCAAAAGAATTATTGGGAGCAACCATGAGTGGTAAAGTGAACTGCCTGGTCTGTAATGTTTAAGAATTGTTGTTCTGTTTCAAGGTTGGCATTAGTGCAATGTATTTAGTTTCTGATTTTGTGTTAGTAGATTTGTATCTATTTGCAATTTGTTTGTGTTTTCTTTTTTGTATAAAAAAATCCTAAATGTGATGGTGGTGTGTGTAGGCTGGTGCTTGGCTGGCGGTGTGCGTGGAGTGGCGCTTGGCTGGCGGTGTGCGGGGAGTGGCTCTTGGCTGGCGGTGTGTGTGGAGTGGTGCTTGGCTGGCGGTGTGCGTGGAGTGGCGCTAGGCTGGCGGTGTGCGTGGAGTGGCGCTAGGCTGGCGGTGTGCGGGGAGTGGCTCTTGGCTGGCGGTGTGCGTGGAGTGGTGCTTGGCTGGCGGTGTGCGTGGAGTGGCGCTAGGCTGGCGGTGTGTGTGGAGTGGCGCTAGGCTGGCGGTGTGTGTGAAGTGGCGCTAGGCTGGCGGTGTGCGTGGAGTGGCGCTAGGCTGGCGGTGTGCGTGGAGTGGCGCTTGGCTGGCGGTGTGCGTGGACTGGCGCTCGGCTGGCTGTGTGTGAGTAGTGACTTGCTGCTGGTCACTACACACACTGCTAGCCGAGCGACACTCCACGCAATCCATCAGCTTGTGTGGTTGCTGTGTTAGGAATGTGGGCGTGTGAAAGTGATGGGCCCTTGAATGGCGCTGTCTGCTGGTGTGAGTGTTGTAATGTGATGGGCCCGCGGCTGGTGGTGTGAATGGTTTTGTATTTGTCACACGTATGAAAGGTGTATGAATGGCCTGTAAAGAGGTTGGTGCCTTGTCGTGGCTTTACAGCTCACGAGCTGTGAGTCAATGGTTCAGTTTCTCATCCTTTCAATTATTAACAGTGCATTTAATTTTTGTGAAATCACTTGTTAATACAATTGTATATACTGAACCATCACTCACCCTCGTGCCAAATCCAACCAGTATGTGTGTGTGTGCTTGAGGATTAGATGGCTGTGCAGTAATATTTTTTTGTCTTTCTCAAGCAGGGTGTACCTTGTCCCTTTTTGTGAATGTTGTAATGTGTTTGTTTCGTGCCTGGGGGTGTGAATGGTCTTGTGTGTATCACGTATGAAAGGTGTGTGAATGGCCTGTAAAGCGGTTGGGGCCTTGACGTGGCTTTACAGCTCACGAGCTGCGAGTCACTGGTTCCGTTTTTGTCCTTTCAATTATTGACAGTGCATTTCATTTTTGTGAAATCTCTTGTTAATAAAATTGTATATACTGAACCATCACTTGCCCTCGTGCCAAATCCAACCAGTATGTGTGTGTGCTTGAGGAATAGATGGCTGTGCAGTAATCTTTGTCTTTTTAGTCTGTCTGCCAAGGTGTACATTCCGTCTAAGAATAACCTACCAACTGTAGATATTGTCGTAAACGAAACACCCATGGGAGTACATGGTGATATCTCTCTTGTGGATCCCAACAAGTTATGGTACCCACAATGTCCTGCAAACCTCAAAATGTCTGTCACATTTTCCTTGCAATATTGTGCCAAAATTTTCACGCTGCAGAAATAAACAACACATTATCTCAAAATGACCTGGTTTTGCAAGGGGGTCACCTGAGTTTTGGCCCGGGGCTCGGCGGCCACATAGGAAACCTACCAAACCCACACATTTCTGAAAAGTAGACACCCGGGGGCTTCCAGGGAGGTATGGCTTGCGTGGATCCCCCAACGTTTCCTTACCAGAATCCCTGCAAACCTCAATTTTAGCTGAAAAAATCACTTTTTCACACATTTTTGTGTGGGAAAGTGTGGCATCACTGGCCTCACACAAATTTCCTACCACCCAGCGTTCCCCCAGGTCTCCCGATAAAAATGGTGCCTCACTTGTGTGGGAGGCCCAAGTACCAGCGACAGGCAAGGGCCCACAACGTATTGAGGCGACCTCAAAATGGCCTTTCACAAAACCACCTGGTTTTGCAAGGGAGTCACCTGGGTTTTGGCCCCGTGCTCGGAGGCCATCTAGGAAACCTACCAAACCCACACATTTCTGAAAAGTAGACACCCGGGGGCTTCCAGGGAGGTATGGCTTGCATGGATCCCTCAACGTTTCCTTACCAGAATCCCCTGCAAACCTCACTTTTAGCTGAAAAAATCACTTTTTCACACATTTTTGTGTGGGAAAGTGTGGCATCACTGGCCTCACACAAATTTCCTACCACCCAGCGTTCCCCAGGTCTCCCGATAAAAATGGTGCCTCACTTGTGTGGGAGGCCCAAGTACCCGCGACAGGCAAGGGCCCACAACGTATTGAGGCGACCTCAAAATGGCCTTTCACAAAACCACCTGGTTTTGCAAGGGAGTCACCTGGGTTTTGGCCCAGTGCTCGGCGGCCATCTAGGAAACCTACCAAACCCACACATTTCTGAAAAGTAGACACCCGGGGGCTTCCAGGGAGGTATGGCTTGCGTGGATCCCCCAACGTTTCCTTACCAGAATCCCCTGCAAACCTCACTTTTAGCTGAAAAAATCACTTTTTTCACACATTTTTGTGTGGGAAAGTGTGGCATCACTGGCCTCACACAAATTTCCTACCACCCAGCGTTCCCCAGGTCTCCCGATAAAAATGGTGCCTCACTTGTGTGGGAGGCCCAAGTACCAGCGACAGGCAAGGGCCCTAACGTATTGAGGCGACCTCAAAATGGCCTTTCACAAAACCACCTGGTTTTGCAGGGAGTCACCTGGGTTTTGGCCCAGTGCTCGGCGGCCATCTAGGAAACCTACCAAACCCACACATTTCTGAAAAGTAGACACCCGGGGGCTTCCAGGGAGGTATGGCTTGCGTGGATCCCCCAACGTTTCCTACCCATTATTCCCTGCAAACCTCAATTTTAGCTGAAAAAATCACTTTTTTCACACATTTTTGTGTGGGAAAGTGTGGCATCACTGGCCTCACACAAATTTCCTACCACCCAGCGTTCCCCAGGTCTCCCGATAAAAATGGTGCTTCACTTGTGTGGGAGGCCCAAGTACCAGCGACAGGAAAGGGCCCAAAACATTTTTGATAGGCAATGTTGATGTTGCCTCAAAGCGTTTTGTGTCCTTGCATGTCGCGGGTACTTGGGCCTCCCACACAAGTGAGGCACCATTTTGATCGGGAGACCTGGGGAACGCTAGGTGGTAGGAAATTTGTGTGAGGCCAGTGATGCCACACTTTCCCACACAAAATGTGTGAAAAAAGTGATTTTTTCAGCTAAAATTGAGGTTTGCAGAGATTCTGGGTAGGAAGCGTTGGAGGATCCACGCAAGCCATACCTCCCTGGAAGCCCCCAGTGTCTACTTTTCAGAAATGTGTGGTTTGGTAGGTTTCCTAGATGGCCGCCGAGCATAGACCAAAAGCCCAGGTGACTCTGCAAAACCAGGTGGTTTGAGATAGGCAATTTTGAGGTAAGCCTCACTACGTTGTGGGTCCTGCCTGTCACGAGTACTTGGGCCTCCCACACAAGTGAGGCACCATTTTATCGGAGACCTGGGGAACGCTGGGTGGTAGGAAATTTGTGTGAGGCCAGTGATGCCACACTTTCCCACACAAAATGTGTGAAAAAGTGATTTTTTCAGCTAAAATTGAGGTTTGCAGGGATTCTGAGTAGGAAACGTTGGGGATCCACGCAAGCCATACCTCCCTGGAAGCCCCGGGTGTCTACTTTTCAGAAATGTGTGGGTTTGGTAGGTTTCCTAGATGGCCGCCGAGCACAGCAAAGCCCAGGTGACCCTGCAAAACCAGGTGGTTTTGAGATAGGCAATTTTGAGGTCGCCTCACTACGTTATGGGCCTTGCCTGTCACGAGTACTTGGGCCTCCCACACAAGTGAGGCACCATTTTATCGGGAGACCTGGGGAACGCTAGGTGGTAGGAAATTTGTGTGAGGCCAGTGATGCCACACTTCCACACACAAATGTGTGAAAAAGTGATTTTTCAGCTAAAGTTGAGGTTTGCAGGGATTCTGGGTAGGAAACGTTGGAGGATCCACGCAAGCCATACCTCCTGGAAGCCCCGGTGTCTACTTTTCAGAAATGTGTGGTTTGGTAGGTTTCCTAGATGGCCGAGCACGGAGCCAAAACCCAGGTGACTCTGCAAAACCAGGTGGTTTTGAGATAGGCAATTTTGAGGTCGCCTCACTACGTTGTGGCCCTGCCTGTCGCGGGTAGTTGGGCCTCCACACAAGTGAGGCACCATTTTATCGGGAGACCTGGGGAACGCTAGGTGATAGGAAATTTGTGTGAGGCCAGTGATGCCACACTTCCCACACAAAATGTGTGAAAAAAGTGATTTTTCAGCTAAAATTGAGGTTTGCAGGGATTCTGAGGAAACGTTGAGGATCCATGCAAGCCATACCTCCTGGAGCCCCAGTGTCTACTTTTCAGAAATGTGTGGGTTTGGTAGGTTTCCTAGATGGCCGCCGAACACAGGGCCAAAACCCAGGTGACCCCTTGCAAAACCAGGTGGTTTTGAGATAGGCAATTTTGAGGTCGCCTCACTACGTTGTGGGCCCTTGCCTGTCGCGGGTACTTGGGACTCCCACACAAGTGAGGCACCATTTTTATCGGGAGACCTGGGGGAACGCTGGGTGGTAGGAAATTTGTGTGAGGCCAGTGATGCCACACTTTCCCACACACAAATGTGTGAAAAAAGTGATTTTTCAGCTAAAATTGAGGTTTGCAGGGGATTCTGGGTAAGGAAACGTTGGGGGATCCACGCAAGCCATACCTCCCTGGAAGCCCCCGGGTGTCTACTTTTCACAAATGTGTGTGTTTGGTAGGTTTCCCTAGGTGCCGGCAGAGCTAGGGTTCACAAACTAGGGTTCACTTTGCCAAAAAAGGGTCATTTTTCACTGCGAAATTGAGGTGTGACCACGTTGCGTTTTGCGCCGTTTCCTGTCGCAGGCACTAGGCCGACCCACACAAGTGAGGTACCATTTTTCTCGTAAGACTTTGGGGAACGCGGGGTGGGTGGAAATTTGTGGATCCACGCAGATTCCAGAACTTTCCACCACAGAAATGTGGGGAAAATGTGTTTTTTTTACAATTATTTATGTTTGCAAGGGATTCTGGGTAACAGAACCTGGTGGGAGGCAGTCAAGTCACCCCATCCTGGATTCCCCTGGGTGTCTAGTTTTCAAAAATGTATAGGTTTGCTAGTTTCCCTAGGTGCCGGCAGAGCTAGGGTTCAAAACTACAGCTAGGCACTTTGCCAAAAAGGGTCATTTTTCACTGCGAAATTGAGGTGTGACCACGTTGCGTTTTGCGCCGTTTCCTGTCGCAGGCACTAGGCCGACCCACACAAGTGAGGTACCATTTTTCTCGTAAGACTTTGGGGAACGCGGGGTGGGTGGAAGTTTGTGGATCCACACAGATTCCAGAACTTTCCACCACAGAAATGTGGGGAAAATGTGTTTTTTTTGTCAATTTTTTATGTTTGCAAGGGATTCTGGGTAACAGAACCTGGTGGGAGGCAGTCAAGTCACCCCATCCTGGATTCCCCTGGGTGTCTAGTTTTCAAAAATGTATAGGTTTGCTAGGTTTCCCTAGGTGCCGGCAGAGGTAGGGTTAAAAACTACAGCTAGGCACTTTGCCAAAAAAGGGTCATTTTTCACTGCGAAATTGAGGTGTGACCACGTTGTGTTTTGCGCCGTTTCCTGTCGCAGGCACTAGGCCGACCCACACAAGTGAGGTACCATTTTTCTCGTAAGACTTTGGGGGAACGCGGGGTGGGTGGAAATTTGTGGATCCACGCAGATTCCAGAACTTTCCACCACAGAAATGTGGGGAAAATGTGGTTTTTTTGACAATTTGTTATGTTTGCAAGGGATTCTGGGTAACAGAACCTGGTGGGAGGCAGTCAAGTCACCCCATCCTGGATTCCCCTGGGTGTCTAGTTTTCAAAAATGTATAGGTTTGCTAGGTTTCCCTAGGTGCCGGCAGAGGTAGGGTTCAAAAACTACAGCTAGGCACTTTGCCAAAAAGGGTCATTTTTCACTGCGAAATTGAGGTGTGACCACGTTGCGTTTTGCGCCGTTTCCTGTCGCAGGCACTAGGCCGACCCACACAAGTGAGGTACCATTTTTCTCGTAAGACTTTGGGGAACGCGGGGTGGGTGGAAATTTGTGGATCCACGCAGATTCCAGAACTTTCCACCACAGAAATGTGGGGAAAATGTGTTTTTTTGACAATTTTTTATGTTTGCAAGGGATTCTGGGTAACAGAACCTGGTGGGAGGCAGTCAAGTCACCCCATCCTGGATTCCCCTGGGTGTCTAGTTTTCAAAAATGTATAGGTTTGCTAGGTTTCCCTAGGTGCCGGCAGAGGAAGGGTTCAAAAACTACAGCTAGGCACTTTGCCAAAAAGGGTCATTTTTCACTGCGAAATTGAGGTGTGACCACGTTGCGTTTTGCGCCGTTTCCTGTCGCAGGCACTAGGCCGACCCACACAAGTGAGGTACCATTTTTCTCGTAAGACTTTGGGGAACACGGGGTGGGTGGAAATTTGTGGATCCACGCAGATTCCAGAACTTTCCACCACAGAAATGTGGGGAAAATGTGTTTTTTTGACAATTTGTTATGTTTGCAAGGGATTCTGGGTAACAGAACCTGGTGGGAGGCAGTCAAGTCACCGCATCCTGGATTCCCCTGGGTGTCTAGTTTTCAAAAATGTAT
This sequence comes from Calotriton arnoldi, assembly GCA_963921515.1. NCBI lineage: Eukaryota > Metazoa > Chordata > Amphibia > Caudata > Salamandridae > Calotriton > Calotriton arnoldi. Next base: position 20,836 of record CAWUFW010001349.1, on the reverse strand, counting down.
AGGTTTGCTAGGTTTCCCTAGGTGCCGGGAGAGGTAGGGTTCAAAAACTACAGCTAGGCACTTTGCCAAAAAGGGTCATTTTTCACTGCGAAATTGAGGTGTGACCGCGTTGCGTTTTGCGCCGTTTCCTGTCGCAGGCACTAGGCCGACCCACACAAGTGAGGTACCATTTTTCTCGTAAGACTTTGGGGAACGCGGGGTGGGTGGAAATTTGTGGATCCACGCAGATTCCAGAACTTTCCACCACAGAAATGTGGGGAAAATGTGGTTTTTTGACAATTTTTTATGTTTGCAAGGGATTCTGGGTAACAGAACCTGGTGGGAGGCAGTCAAGTCACCCCATCCTGGATTCCCCTAGGTGTCTAGTTTTCAAAAATGTATAGGTTTGCTAGGTTTCCCTAGGTGCCGGCAGAGGTAGGGTTAAAAACTACAGCTAGGCACTTTGCCAAAAAAGGGTCATTTTTCACTGCGAAATTGAGGTGTGACCACGTTGCGTTTTGCGCCGTTTCCTGTCGCAGGCACTAGGTCGACCCACACAAGTGAGGTACCATTTTTCTCGTAAGACTTTGGGGAACACGGGGTGGGTGGAAATTTGTGGATCCACGCAGATTCCAGAACTTTCCACCACAGAAATGTGGGGAAAATGTGGTTTTTTTGACAATTTTGTTATGTTTGCAAGGGATTCTGGGTAACAGAACCTGGTGGGAGGCAGTCAAGTCACCCCATCCTGGATTCCCCTGGGTGTCTAGTTTTCAAAAATGTATAGGTTTGCTAGGTTTCCCTAGGTGCCGGCAGAGGTAGGGTTCAAAAACTACAGCTAGGCACTTTGCCAAAAAAGGGTCATTTTTCACTGCGAAATTGAGGTGTGACCACGTTGCGTTTTGCGCCGTTTCCTGTCGCAGGAACTAGGCCGACCCACACAAGTGAGGTACCATTTTTCTTGTAAGACTTTGGGGAACGCGGGGTGGGTGGAAATTTGTGGATCCACGCAGATTCCAGAACTTTCCACCACAGAAATGTGGGGAAAATGTGGTTTTTTTGACAATTTGTTATGTTTGCAAGGGATTCTGGGTAACAGAACCTGGTGGGAGGCAGTCAAGTCACCCCATCCTGGATTCCCCTGGGTGTCTAGTTTTCAAAAATGTATAGGTTTGCTAGGTTTCCCTAGGTGCCGGCAGAGGTAGGGTTCAAAAACTACAGCTAGGCACTTTGCCAAAAAAGGGTCATTTTTCACTGCGAAATTGAGGTGTGACCACGTTGCGTTTTGCGCCGTTTCCTGTCGCAGGCACTAGGCCGACCCACACAAGTGAGGTACCATTTTTCTCGTAAGACTTTGGGGAACGCGGGGTGGGTGGAAATTTGTGGATCCACGCAGATTCCAGAACTTTCCACCACAGAAATGTGGGGAAAATGTGTTTTTTTGACAATTTTTTATGTTTGCAAGGGATTCTGGGTAACAGAACCTGGTGGGAGGCAGTCAAGTCACCCCATCCTGGATTCCCCTGGGTGTCTAGTTTTCAAAAATGTATAGGTTTGCTAGGTTTCCCTAGGTGCCGGCAGAGGTAGGGTTCAAAAACTACAGCTAGGCACTTTGCCAAAAAGGGTCATTTTTCACTGCGAAATTGAGGTGTGACCACGTTGCGTTTTGCGCCGTTTCCTGTCGCAGGCACTAGGCCGACCCACACAAGTGAGGTACCATTTTTCTCGTAAGACTTTGGGGAACGCGGGGTGGGTGGAAATTTGTGGATCCACGCAGATTCCAGAACTTTCCACCACAGAAATGTGGGGAAAATGTGGTTTTTTGACAATTTTTATGTTTGCAAGGGATTCTGGGTAACAGAACCTGGTGGGAGGCAGTCCAGTCACCCCATCCTGGATTCCCCTGGGTGTCTAGTTTTCAAAAATGTATAGGTTTGCTAGGTTTCCCTAGGTGCTGGCAGAGGTAGGGTTAAAAAACTACAGCTAGGCACTTTGCCAAAAAAGGGTCATTTTTCACTGCGAAGTTGAGGTGTGACCACGTTGTGTTTTGCGCCGTTTCCTGTCGCAGGCACTAGGCCGACCCACACAAGTGAGGTACCATTTTTTCGTAAGACTTTGGGGAACGCGGGGTGGGTGGAAATTTGTGGATCCACGCAGATTCCAGAACTTTCCACCACAGAAATGTGGGGGAAATGTGGTTTTTTTGACAATTTTTTATGTTTGCAAGGGATTCTGGGTACAGAACCTGGTGGGAGGCAGTCAAGTCACCCCATCCTGGATTCCCCTGGGTGTCTAGTTTTCAAAAATGTATAGGTTTGCTAGGTTTCCTTAGGTGCCGGCAGAGGTAGGGTTCAAAAACTACAGCTAGGCACTTTGCAAAAAAAAGGTCATTTTTCACTGCGAAATTGAGGTGTGACCACGTTGTGTTTTGCGCCGTTTCCTGTCGCAGGCACTAGGCCGACCCACACAAGTGAGGTACCATTTTTCTCGTAAGACTTTGGGGAACGCGGGGTGGGTGGAAATTTGTGGATCCACGCGGATTCCAGAACTTTCCACCACAGAAATGTGGGGAAAATGTGTTTTTTGGACAATTGTTTATGTTTGCAAGGGATTCTGGGTAACAGAACCTGGTGGGAGGCAGTCAAGTCACCCCATCCTGGATTCCCCTGGTTGTCTCGTTTTCAAAAATGTATAGGTTTGCTAGGTTTCCCTAGGTGCCGGCAGAGGTAGGGTTCAAAAACTACAGCTAGGCACTTTGCCAAAAAAGGTCATTTTTCACTGCGAAATTGAGGTGTGACCACGTTGCGTTTTGCGCCGTTTCCTGTCGCGGGCACTAGGCCGACCCACACAAGTGAGGTACCATTTTTCTCAGAAGACTTTGGGGAACGCGGGGTGGGTGGAAATTTGTGGATCCACGCAGATTCCAGAACTTTCCACCACAGAAATGTGGGGAAAATGTGGTTTTTTTGATAATTTTTTAGGTTTGCAAGGGATTCTGGGTAACAGAACCTGGTGGGAGGCAGTCCAGTCACCCGATCCTGGATTCCCCTGGGTGTCTAGTTTTCAAAAATGTATAGGTTTGCTAGGTTTCCCTAGGTGCCGGCAGAGCTAGGGTTCGAAAACTACAGCTAGGCACTTTGCCAAAAAGGGTCATTTTTCACTGCGAAATTGAGGTGTGACAACGTTGCGTTTTGCGCCGTTTCCTGTCGCAGGCACTAGGCCGACCCACACAAGTGAGGTACCATTTTTCTCGTAAGACTTTGGGGAACGCGGGGTGGGTGGAAATTTGTGGATCCACGCAGATTCCAGAACTTTCCACCACAGAAATGTGGGGAAAATGTGTTTTTTTTTGACAATTTGTTATGTTTGCAAGGGATTCTGGGTAACAGAACCTGGTGGGAGGCAGTCAAGTCACCCCATCCTGGATTCCCCTGGGTGTCTAGTTTTCAAAAATGTATAGGTTTGCTAGGTTTCCCTAGGTGCCGGCAGAGCTAGGGTTCAAAAACTACAGCTAGGCACTTTGCCAAAAAGGGTCATTTTTCACTGCGAAATTGAGGTGTGACCACGTTGCGTTTTGCGCCGTTTCCTGTCGCAGGCACTAGGCCGACCCACACAAGTGAGGTACCATTTTTCTCGTAAGACTTTGGGGAACGCGGGGTGGGTGGAAATTTGTGGATCCACGCAGATTCCAGAACTTTCCACCACAGAAATGTGGGGAAAATGTGGTTTTTTGACAATTTTTATGTTTGCAAGGGATTCTGGGTAACAGAACCTGGTGGGAGGCAGTCAAGTCACCCCATCCTGGATTCCCCTGGGTGTCTAGTTTTCAAAAATGTATAGGTTTGCTAGGTTTCCCTAGGTGCCGGCAGAGCTAGGGTTCAAAAACTACACCTAGGCACTTTGCAAAAAAGGGTAATTTTTCATTGTGAAAATGTGGTACGTCCACGTTGCATTTTGAGCCATTTCCTGTTGTGGGCACAAGGGCTACCCACACAAGTGAGGTACCATTTTTATCGGAGACTTAGGGTAACACAGAATTGTAGAGCAACTGTTATTACCTATTGACTTTCGATGCATTTCTGCCTTCCAAATGAAAGACAATGTGTAAAAAATAAGTCATTTTGAAAAATGACCTACAATTCTCATGCTAGTATGGGTACTCCCAATTTCGGAAATGTGCAAATATCTACTGTTTCTAAAATCTACATTTTGTTCCCATTTCAGAAATACATAGGTGTCTTTCATAACAATTTTTCCATGTATACATTTTCCCAAAATAATTGCTATATACCCGGTACTTAAAAAAAATCATTGCAAGATGTTGCTCAATTATTGGCTCTGGGTTCGTCGGGTTCTTGGTGAACCTACAAGTCCTATATATCCCCACAACCAGAAAGGTCCAGCGGATATAACGGTATATTGCCTTCAAATAGCTGTCATAATTAGAAGAAGTTACAGGTGAAAACGTTGACACAAATGGATGTTTTTTCAACTAATTTTCAATTTTTCCTTTATTTAACTGTTAGTTTCTATAAGGAAAACTTTAAGGAGCTACACAAATGACCCCTTGCTGAATTCAGAATTTTGTGTACTTTTCATAAATGTATGGCTTTCCAGGATCCATTATTGGTTTCATACCCATTTCTACCATTAACTGGAAGAAGGTTGAAAGCACAAAAAATAGCAAAAATAGGCTATGTCCCAGAAAAATGCCAAAACTGTGTAAAAAAGTTGGGTTTCTGACAAAAGTCTGCTTGTCCCTGAAAGCTGGGAAGATGGTGATTTCATCCCCACAACCCCTTTTTTGATGCCATTTGCAGGGAAAAATCAAGACGCTTTCATCTGTAGCCCTTTTTCGCATTTTTCCCAAAAAAACAAAATTTAGCTGTATTTTGACTAATTTCTGGGTCCCCTCCAGGGGAATCCACAAACCCTGGGTACCTTTACAATCCCCATGATGTTAGAAAAAAGGACGCAAATTTGGCATGGATACCTTATGTGGTCAAAAAGTTACAGAGGCCTAAGCGTGCACTACCCCAAATAGCCAAAAAAAGGCTTAGCACAGGAGGGGAAAAGGCCTAGCAGCGAAGGGGTTAAATTGCATACTAACCAAGTACCGCTTACAAATTATGGATTTTGTGAATCGCCTTTCTTAATACATATTTAATTGACTTACATATATTTAAGTTTATTTAGAGATACTTATTAAAAAATGTTAATTGTTTTCTATTTTACATGTTAACTAACTTTATGCTTTGTCCATTTGTTTTTTAAAATAGATGGGAATTTGTTCTACATTGGTAAAGGAAAAAGCACAAAGGTTGTCATTGGTGCTGAAGCTTCCAAAATAATTTTTTTTGAATTTCATTCGTCGCTTATTGGAGGTCATACTGGGATAAACAAAACTAAGAAAAGTATTTCCAGCAGATTTTATTGCCCAAATATGACAGTTGATATTGAACAATGGGTGAGTTAGTAATTTTCTAGTCATTTAAAACTTATTTTTTATAAATATAAATCATTATTACATTTATGTATTATAAGGCATTTTTATTAATTTATTCTTCTATTCAAATTTTAAAATATACTGTCGCTGATTTTTCGCTCAAAGAAGGGTCTGTTGGCACATCCATTAATGTTGTAAATATTGAGTAATTCACACGCATATTGAATGTAGAGTGCAACCAGAATTTGAATGTGTAAGTAATCGATTTTTAAGGAAACTAACAATTATACCTTTGAGTTTACCAGTTTAAAGACGCTGTTTGTTAAGGATATTTTTTTTTAATTTAATGGTTTAGCAATTTTGCATGAAATGATAAAATTTTTACAAAAGAGATGACTCTGGCACTAGAAGTTGGACGGTTTGATATTTTCAAGAACACTATGTTCATTTTTAAAGAAAATAAGTCTAAATGTATAAGGTAATTTGTTATTTTGTTGACCACGAGTGGAATTGTTATTTCATAGATCTTTTATTTATTTGTAGATAAAGGAGTGTGATACTTGCCAAAAGGAACAATCCGCACTCCAGATTTCAGCCGAGTTAAAACCAATTAAAGTATGTACTCTATGTCTTATTTTTTTCTTTGTAAAGTACTGTTCTGTAGCTATGAATTATAATTACAAATAAAAAGGATTATCACTTTACTTTAATATTACATTTAATATTACATTTTTAAACATAAAAAAAATTCATATGTTTTTGATAACAATTTATTAAAATGTGTAAATTAACAGGTGGAAGAAGTTTGGGAACTTTTAGCAGAGGATTTGATGGGACCTTTACCTACCACTCCGACCGGATACAAATATATTCTCACGGCAACTGATTATTTTTTTAAATGGGTCGAGGCATTTCCACTCAAATCAAAGAGTGCAGCCGAGGTTGCTTCCAGACTACTTCAAATGTACTTACGCCATGGAAGTCCGAAAAGGGTTCTATCTGACCAAGGGCGTGAATTTGTAAATGAAGTGAGTGTCCAATACAAACCTAAAATATTCAATAGGCACTTATAATATTAACACATTTTTGTTAACTCTAGTTAGTAATGTTTTTAAAAAAATCATGAATAATGTAAATGTGTATTGAAAAATGTATTTTTAAATTTTAATGTATAAGTCGTTATAAAAAAAGTAATCCTGTAAATGGATTATGAATGCAAAAATGCACGATAAAGGTGAATGTAAATTATAATATTGTGACAACTCAATGTTACTTTACAATTTTTACACTTACTACATTACAGTTACTGATTTCTTAGTATCAAGATATGTTTATGTACATCTACAAAATAATCGTATAAGCTTTTTTAAATGGACGTAGGAAACAATTTGGGAAATATATTTCAAAATGCCATGATTACTTACTTAACTACAGGAATTAGCAATCTGTCAAATTTAATTAAAGTGATAGCAGAAAATATGCTCTAAACATTTTAATTAAGTACATTAGTGCACCCTTTGTGTCAAAATACTTTCTTATTCTGTTATAATGCAGGTGCCTTCCAATTGCGAAGCACTCATCACTGTAAGGCAAATTTCATTCCATGTGATGCAATTCATGTAGGATTTTTTTCATCGATCCTTTGCAAACTTTAACATTTCACCTCGTATTTCCTTGCTTTTTGATTTGAACAAACAAATTAGACTACAAAATCAGGAAAGGCAAAAAAGGCACTATTATGTTATAGTGATGGTTAGTTTTTGATTTTGAATCTTGGATGTTTATAAACTTTCTTCAGTTGATAGGTATTATGTGTCTTTCCCTGTTTTTCTTCTTGTGCTTTTAAAGGTGTCTAAGACTTCGGTCTACTATATAAATACATTTTTATCACTTTCTTTACACTTTCTATTGGTAAGTCAAACATTGGAAATTCAAAAAAATATATTTTTATTTTCAGGTTAATTCTGAGTTATCAAAACTCTTAGAAATAGAACGTTCTGTGAGTGCAGCGTATCACCCACAGACAAATGGTTTAGATGAGCGTACTAATGCTAACATTAAAAGGTAAAGTTAATTCTGAATCTGTTGTTTATACACATTTTAACCAGTAATTTAATTCAAATTAATTGTTTTTAGGTTTGCCAATATTTGTGGAGGTTATTCTGAATGCGTTCAAAACAACGCATTACAATGCATGCAGTCAAAAGAAGCAAGCAAAGAGACAGTCCTTAAGTCAATTGGACCATTGGTTGGTCATGAATACCAAGAATATCGCAGTTGGAATTCCAATGTACCTTTCCGCCTCTCATTTAATGGAGTTTCCCACCGCATGAAATGGCAGGCAGACCGTAACTTTGTTCCTCCCTATGAGAGTCCCCTTCCACCATGTCCGCCCGCAATGGGGCCTGGGGGGCACCAACATCCCTGAACAGTGTGGCACTGAAGGTGCAGGGATGTTTTGAAGGTGTATTTTTTTTCTATTGCGTCGTGTGTTGCAGCCAGCAGCACATTGTATAACATTCTTTGCGATCGCTGTTAAAGTTGGAGACATTTTAATGATGTCAGAAGGACTGCGTCTCTTTGTCACTTGGTCACGCTTCCGCTATGGTGCCTGTTGGACAACAGTCCGACCAGCACCTTAATGATGACCTTGATGTTTAATAATATTTTTAAAATGCAATTGAAACCTTGAAGATTACATTACATAAATGCAAATGAAATATATTTGATAAAAAACACAAGAAACTGAATTTATATATTGTCCGTTACAATCATGCTATGTGTTCTTTTTTTTAATTTTACAGCACATTGTCTAAATATGTGAACGATCATCAAAACGATTGGGATTTGTTTTTGGACCATGCCTTGTTTGCTTTAAGATCAAAGCCGCATTCCACAACAAAAGTGTCGCCTTTTCAACTAATGTATGGCCGTGAAGCCAGATTTCCTAGTGAGGTTGCAGATGATCTGGTATGAAATTATGATTGTGTTTTTAATAAGAAGAATATTTAAACTATTATATAACTTTTTTTTGAGTTATTACCACTATCTATGTTTAAATCTGTAGGTATCTCGTCTACTTATACTTAGATTCACTTGCAGGATTTTGTTGAAGTTTTGACATCTATTCAAGATTATTTCTTTCGGTTACTTTTCTATTTGAATAATATCGATTTACTCCCAAAAATTGAGATTTCTGTTTGTTTTAATTATTTTTTAAATCACAGTGTTAGATTCTATTTATAAGTGCATATTACTCATTATGCATATTCTTCCAGCATTATTTTAATGAATTTTTTTTCCAAAACATCGATTCATCAATTTAATTAAAAAAAATTGTGATTGACTTTGATGTTTCCTTTAATAGCTTTCCTTTATACTACCAACTGAAGCAGAATATGCGGGCATCATCGACCGAAAGAAAAAAAAAAAGAGCAGAGTTGCAGAAGCAGACCAAACAGATAATTGAGCTCGCACAGGAAAAACAAAAAGAACATTTTTAAAAGAGAGTTACACAAAAATATAAGCCTTGCACATTTACAGAAGGACAGTCAGTGCTCCTGAAAAATTCCAGGCGGAGTACAAGAAAAGGAGGGGTTTTAGAACATAAATTTACTGGACCGTACACCATTTTACAAATTCAAGGAAAGCGTGTAAGGTTGCTTAATGCTTGCAACATGCCTTTACGTACAACACACAATATGGACATGTTGAGGCCTTATAAGTCGAGCGGCAGCAGCAAACCAATGAAAGGTATGTTTTGTGTATTTAATGTGAAAAATTTGGATATGATTTCGAATGATATACCAACAACCTGTTCAAAGTGCACCATACTGGTTGATAAGATAGTAAGTTAATCAAGAGAGCGCAAAAATTAGCTTGTCAAAAAAATATTGTTTGTGAAGTAAATTATGTGAAATAATTTATTTTGGAATAATGTTTTTTATTAGAAGGGTTTGTGGTGGGTTTTGGTGGATCGTGGCTGTTTTTCTAAACTGAGGGCCGATTCCGATCTCGGGCCGGAAATCTCTCCGACCGAGCCGGACCCGGAGAGATTTCCGACTGAATCGGACCCTAGCAGCTCCGACCGAACGAGTACGATGTGCACGAATGCTATCGGACTCGAGTCGGTCGGACTCCCGATTGAAGTCAATGGGAGCCGGTCGCACTAACGCGTACGCGGGCTCGCATTGACTCAATGGGTGCGAGGTGAACAAGGGCGCCCCCTACAGCAGGTACGCCTCGAAGCGACTCGCGGCATACATGCACAGGTAGGGGGGACCCATGGGTCCCCACTGTGTGCGACTCGCGCGGCTACGCGTACAGGGGGGTCCGACACGGACCCCCAAAGTATGGCTCCGACTGCTTCTTGGAGCCGGACGGCGTGAGTCTGTCGGACTGCTCGTGGCGCGCATCGTACTTGCCCGGTCGGGGAACGTCTCCATTGCGCGGTGCGAGGCTCATCCGTGCGAGTCGGTCGGAGCGGTTGGGACCTGCGAACGAGTCGGTCGGCGAATTCGCACGCACTCGCATCGTACTCGCTCGGCCGGACGCAGGTACGAATCGGTCGGGAAAAAGGGCTCCGAATCGGATCCGGTTCAGCCGAATCCGATTCGGTGCCCTACTGGCCGAGATCGAAATCGGCCCCTGAGTTGTTATTAACGGAAACAAAACCTCTTTGTATTTAACATTGTTTTTTTTAAATGTGTAAAATTTATGGAAATAATTTCATGTCATTGGTAGTATCTTTGTAAACCTTAAAAAATTTAATTTCCAGCAAGCATGACCACTCAGGAATATCCAGAATCACATCCAATCGAAACACTTTCAGAGGAGAGTGAGGATTTAGAAGAAAAAGAAACAAGTGTACTGATGGGGGGTGAGGTTGCTTTTTAATAAATTAAAATGCAAATTTCATTATTTAAATTGTTTAACAAACATTGAAAATCATGTTGTAAGCAAGTTCTCTAACTATCTCAACTTTTGTAATTATATATCATACTAATTATAAATTTTAATATTCTGGAAAAAAAGATTTTACATGCTTACAAAAATTGACTTTAAAAACATTCAGGGAAGTGGTGTGGCGCCGTGGTCAGGGCAACTGACGTGGAATCTGGGGCTCACGGTTCGATCCCCGGCACCGGCGGCAGGTCAGCACAGCACCATGTGACTCTGGGCAATATCTTGCTTAATCTTCCCGATGGCCCCCAGCGCCAGTATGCCTTCGGGTAGCTGTTCACACTTTACATATACTGGATTTACATTTACATATTTATGTTATTACATATTAGACATTTAAAAACATTTATTGAGTTTTTAAACAGTGGCCAGGTAACAGGAAATAGATATATTGACCCTCTAACCCTTACCCACGTCGTCACTGGAACCTCATTCTTTCTAGCACAAACGTCTGCTCCTTATCCGCTCACGTTTAGCTGGACAGCCTCTTGCCTCATATACAGATTTCAGCTGAATGGAGCACTAATCCACCCCTTTCCGCCACTTTGTGATAGATGGAGATGCCGAGTCCTTCCAGGCTGCTGCAATGTATCAATTGGCCACCAAGATGCCTGTCCATAGGAACAATCAGTCAGTACGTGAACCATCCATCACCTCCATCACCCCCCGGAGAACGGCAAGACGACTAAGGGGGACCACCCTGCCCAATATGAAGCTTAGTTCAACCTCAATCGGCGTCCAATATTTTTACATCATGACGCATGACCAGACCATGTGATAAAAGTCAACTGGTTACACCTCTCAACGTGGACATATTTGCGTCGGGAGGAAGCACGCTATGGGGTCGATTCCGATCTCGGCCGGTAGGGCTCCGAATAGGATTCGGCTTTACCGGATCCGATTCGGAGCCCTTTTTCCCGACCGAATCGTACGCGGGTCCGGCCGAGCGAGTACGATGCGAATTCGCCGACCGACTCGTCCGGGCGACCCGACCGCTCCGACCGACTCGTACCCGGATCGTACCGCTCTGACCGACTCGCTCGGACCCGATTCGCACCGCGCAATGGAGACGTTTCCGGCCGGGTAAGTACGATGCGCACCTCGACCGCTCCGACCGACTCGCGCCCGTCCGACTCGAACTCGCTGTCGGAGCCGTACTTTGGGGGTCCGTGTCGGACCCCCTGTACGCGTACCCGCGCGAGGCGCACACAGGGGGGACCCATGGGTCCCCCTACCTGTGCGTGTACGCCGCGAGGCGCTCGCGGCGTACTCGCTGTAGGGGCGCCCTTGTCCGCCTCGCACCCATTGAGGCAATGGGAGCCCGCGTACGCGTTGTACGACCGGCTCCCATTGAGTTCAATGGGAGTCCGACCGACTCGTGTCCGGTGGCATACGAATGCATCGGACTCGTTCGGTCGGACTGCACAGGTCCGATTCGGTCGGAAATTTCTCCGGGTCCGGCTCGGTCGGAGAGATTTCCGGCCCGAATCGGAATCGACCCCAAAGTGTGCCAGGACTGGGGGTAAGATATGCGCAAAAGAGCTAATAAATTTGGATGAGGCGGAGCCTTGCTGATATAGTTAGCACTTTGGGGTCCATCAATGCATCCCTCTAAACTTCGTCCTCCAGACGGCATATCAATCAATCAAACCAATAATTTGGGGGTTTGCGAAAGCGCAACTATTTACCCGTAAGGGTTTCAAGCCACTGGGGAAAAAGGAGGGGAAGTGTTGGTTCCAGTCCATCATGGTTGTGGTATGTTGAATAGCCAGTGTTTGAAGGTTTCTCGTGAAGATGCTGAATGAAGGTTGTCTATCTGATGTGGAGCAGTAGAGTGTGCCATGCTCTGTCGGTGAGGAAGGAGAATGAGCGGCCTCCTGAACTGGGCTTTCTGGTGCGGGGAACCACGGCATAGGAGAGCTGGGCTGATGTTAGGGTTCTTTGGGGTGCGTGAAAGTTTAGGCGGGTTTTGAGTTATGCTGGTCCAGTGTTGTGGTGGGCTTTGTGTGCGTGGGTCAGGTTATTGAAGGTGATTCTAGCCTCGATAAAGAGCCAGTGGAGTGTGCGCATGTGTTGGGATATGTGGCAGTGTTGCGGTATGTTGAGGACCAGTTTTTGGCGGCTTTTAGGAAGTTTTATAGTTTGCGTGTGAAGTTTTTGTTTATTCCGGTGTACTGTACGTTGCCGTAGTCGAGTCTGCTGGTGACAAGTTTGTGGGTGACGGTTTGTCTGTGCTCGAGGGAGATCAATTTGAAGGTCTTCCATCGCAGTAGGAGGATGTGGAAACAGGAGAATGTGACTGCGTTTTTTCTGGCAGTTCATTTTGAGCTCGGAGTCGAGGATGATTCCAAGTTTCAGTGCGCGGTCCGTGTGCGTGGGTGTGCTAGCGAGGGCGGGTGGTCACCAGGTGTCGTTCCAGGCATCGGGGTGTTGGGCCAAGATGAGTACTTCTGTTTAGTCGGTGTTGAGGTGTAGCCAGCTGGTTTTCATCCATTTGCCAACAGATTTCATGCATTATTGTAAGTTGTGTCTGGCTGCGTTTGTTTTGTTGAATAGGGAGAGGATCAGCTGGGTGTTGTCTATGTATGAGACAATGTTGAGTCCGTATGCTCTCACGATGGGGGCGAGTGGAGCCATGTAGACGTTGAAGAGCATTGGGCTGATGGAGGACCCCTGGGTGATTCCGCAGGTTGTTGGTGTAGGGTCAGAGAGAAAGGGTTGGAGTCTTACTCGTTGCTTACTCCCTGAGAAGATACAGTCGAGGCCTTGTCCCGTATTCATGCCTCGTTTAGTCCGTGTATTAGGGTGCAGTAGGATACCATGTCGAAGGCCGCTGAGGGTTTGAGAAGGATGAGGATTAGTGTTTCTCTTTATTTTAGTAGGGAGCAGATGTCGTCTGTTGCGGCGAGAAGGGCCATTTATGTGGTGTTGTATTTTCTGAAGCCGTATTGGGACGGTTCGAGGATGTTGTGCTTTTCGATGAATGTGGCTAGTTGGCTGTTGATTGCTTTCTCGATTACTTTCACTGGGAACGGGAGCAGGGAGATGGGTCTTTAGTTCTTGAGGTCGGTGGGGTCCACCGAGGGCTTCTTCAGGAGGGGGTTGTTCTCGGCATGTTTCAAGTTGTCTGTCAAGGTGGCGTTCTCCAGGGAGAGGTTGATGGTGTGGTGAAGCATGGGTGTGATGGTGTTTGCGGCTCTGTTGAAGATGTTGTAGGGGCAGTGGTCCGTGGGGGCCCCAGAGTGGATTGACTTCATCATCTTCAGTCCCTATTTGGTGTTAAGGGCTGTGCAGTTTTCAATCGTTGACTTCACTGTGTCGGTGGTGGTTGGAGGGGGTTCCGGGAGTTGGTTGTCTTTGTTGAAGTTATTGCAGATGTTCTTTTTTTGTGGTGGAATAAGGTGCTGAGTTTGTTGCAGAGATCTTGTGATGGAGGAATGTCCGTCGAATCACTGGTGTGTTGGGCAAAATCCTTGATGATGTTGAAGAGTTCTTTGTTGTTTTGTGCGTGTGTGGAAATTATGTTTTCAATTACAGTGTTTCTGGAGTTTTTATGATGAACTGGTGGTGGGCTGTGTTAGCGGGTTTGAAGTAGTTTTTTGGCTTCTGTGGATTTGGAGTTCCTCCATTACTTTCTTGAGGCGGGGGCAGGTGCGCCTGGACGTACGGAGTTCGGGGGTGAACCATCAGGCCTTCTTGGCGTGTGCATTGTTGTTCTGCTTGAGGGGAACTATGTTGTTGATGCTGTCGGTGATCCATCTGTGCATATTTTGGGTGGCGGTGTTGGGGTCGTTGTCTTGCACGGTAGTCGGGGTGGAGTTGCTGAGTGAAGAGGTGAGTTCGTCTTTGTTGAATTTGGTCCAGTTTCTCTTTTGGAGCAGGTGATGGTGTCTGTGGGTGTTTGGAAGGAGAAGTGGATGCATCGATGGTCTGTCTACTGGAGTTCGATGGTGAGGCTGAACGTGATGGAGTTTCAAAATGTGAAGAGGGTGTCAAGGGTGTGTGAAGGCGTGGTTTCAGGCACGATCTGGGAAAGTCCAATGTTGTAGAGGTTGCCCTGGAGGGATGTGGTGTTGCAGTGTAGTTGGTTCTCGAGGTGGAAGTTGCGTTCTCCCAGCAGGGTGTAGTTGGTTGATGTGATGGCGTGACTGGGAGATGATGTCCGTTATGAATTTGGCGAAAGTTCCTCAGGGACCCGGTGGTCGGTAGATGAGGGTACCCGGAGTGTGGTGGTAGTGGTGGCCAGTATCTTGAAGTGCAGGTGTTCCATCAGGTCTGTGGTCTTGTCGGGGAGTGTGCTCAGGTGGAGGGTGGATTTGTAGACGATGGCGATTCCTCCTCTCGTGCGGGTGGGGCAGTCATTCTTAGAGATCTTGTATCCTTTGTGAATGGCGATGGCAATATCCATGCCCGAGTTGGTGTTTGTCCAGGTTTGGGTGAAGAATGCTACATGCGTGGTGGTTCTGACGAGTAGGTCACAGATTTTGTTGGCATGTTTGTGTAGTGAACGTACGTTGAGGAGCATGCATTGCAGGGTGTTCGGCTTGGTGTGTTCCTGCGGGCGGGTTGTGCTGGATCCGCAGGTCCTGGCGGACCTGAAGGTGTACCGGCAGCACTGACAGCTGAAAGGTCCGTGGGTATCGGCTGGTTATGCTGGCTTTTAGTTGTTGTTGCGGCCTTGGTGGAGTTCGTAGAGTGCCGCTGGGACGTAGCGTTGGTGGTGTTGAGGTCCAGTGTTCGTTGCGCTGGTCGCAGTTGGTTCGCATTTTATAGGGGAGGTGGGAGTGAGGTACAGCTGGGAGGAGGTAGCTGGAAAATGCGGAGGGGAGGGGATGCGTGGGGGAGCAGCGGCGGTTGGCGGAGCAGGAAACTGGAGGAACGGCACGAACGGAAAATCATTAAGGGCACAGTGAGAGATATGCAACAACAGGCGCAAAACAAGGCAAAAATCAAACACTATGGACAAAAGCAAAGAGAAGTACAACAGGAGGCAACCTAAGCTCGAAGCCCTACCAGCCTGGGCAGAGGCACAGCACGGTAGACTGGAGCTACAGGGGTAGAGAGCAGGTCCCGGGCCGAGGTAAGAGGTCCTGCACAAGTGCTCCCAGCGGATCCGAAGGGAGGGAATGTAATGTTGATAAGGCCTTGATTATTAGGTATCAATGGATTTGGTATATTCAACCCCCTTCCCCAGGTTGACCATGAGGAGCTTGGCTTACAGCGGACAACATTTTGTGATTAAAGTGCAGTCTGGGGTGTGTATGGCGAGTGAATGTTGCAATTGGAGGTATTTGTAGAATTGGTTACAGTGTATGAATTATGTTTGCAGCAGCACGCGGAAGGAGGATTAATGTTCAACACATCCACATTGTTCAACCCTCCACACATCTCCCAAGTTCATGATGCCGATCATATCCCACTTTATGAAGCCCGCTAATGTCACACCCTCCTGTCGCCACGTACCGTGCCAGAAGGGCATCTGTATTTTAATTTTAGTGTCACATTGGTTGTCTCCCAGCGCTGAATGCCATGAAAGGAGGTCCGTGTGGTAGAGTGTGGTGAATTGGAGCACCATAGAGCATGGTTTGGATCAGTGAGAACCCAAGGTTTTCTAGCTACAGCCAGTAGGACTGATCCAAACATCCGCCATTGAACCAATTGTTGATCACCAGGAGACGGGTGGCGAGATAGTACAGGAAGGTGTTCGTTATCCCCATTTTCCCATAACATGAAGCACAATGTTAACTTTGTAAGGGCCAGCCGTGGACATTAGACACCCCAAAGGAAGGTCGTGGTCAACCCGTCCAGTCCACGGAACTAGCTGCGAGGGTGGTGGACCCGAAAATTATGGATTACATATAACAGATGATGCAGAAACCAAAACAAGTAAAAAGCAAGTAGCAAGTACTGAGCTTGCTTCGCCGATTTCCGCAACTGTGAGTGGCCTCATCCTTAGCATTTACTTCCCTCTCTGTGAGCTGCGTAAGGGGGATACCCTGTACACAGAGGTAGCTGTTGACTGGCGTATTTGAGCGGTCTGCTAAATAAAGCGCTGCTTCGAAGTTTTCAAAGCTTTGTGCAATTTCATCCGGGTTGTGGAAAACTTTAGCTTGCAATTTTCAATTTTCCGTAACTATCCAGCAGGGTAAAGAGTGAGAATATCTAGTAGAAAAAGTCGAGACTCAATAATATCAAGTGCAAAATATTGACATTCCTAAATATTGACTGCAAGAAAATGCTGGTCAAGAAAATGTAAGAAATGGGTTTTTTTCAATATCGAACTCAATATTGTTTGCAAAAATGATATTTGTACAAAATAAAGGGGCCCATTACGATGTTTTTTTAAAAATTATTATTATTTGTTTGATTGATAATTAATTATATGGAATTATGGAGGTACACTTTTTGTAGTTAATTTAAATCTGTGTTGCAAATTGGTTGGTAAATGCTAGAATTTTTTTTTTTGTAATTTATAATTAAAAAATTCTATGATTAAAATTATCTTTTATTACAAAATATTTATTGTTTGTTAAATCATTTGTTAAATAAACCAAATAGTGTTTATGTAAATGTTAAATTTGTTATACATTGAAAAAAAATGTATATGCTAAGATTATTTTATATTTTTATATATGATGTTTTTTGTTAAAATGTATTTTTGTATTGTAGTTGATATTTTGGTTGTTTTTAATTTGAACTTATGTCAAGGGGAATAGTAATTTTTACCCCTACACTATTACATAGTTTACACACTGTTTCACTCCTTAAAGTGTAAATCTTAAATTTTAAGCCCTCAGTTTTATCAACAAATTATTTGTTGAGATTTAAAAAAAAATGTTTAATTTAGTAGGTCAACATTTTTTACTATATTTATGTCACAATATTTTGGAAGGTAAATATTAGTGTTGTTGAAATTCTTTCAGTGAACCATCCGGAGGGCCATTGGGTGATAGCCAGGCAAAGTAGCAATTTTCCATTCTTAACACCGCAGACATTAATCAGGGGCAATGAGCATGTACATATCATTTTATGCAGATTTGAGAGATATGGTCTTATAACTTTATATATTAATTTGAGCTTCCGTGGCTCCTCCACCCTGTCCGTGGTGGCCGTATCCATTTCCTGGATGATGGCACTGGCCTCAAACTGGGCGAGATGATGCTCTTGGGACTGCCGTCTGTGTCTGAGGAATCACTCCGCATACTCACGGACAGTGGCTTTATCAACCTCACACTGCATAAAATGAAGTCGGACTGTGCACTCATTAATTCGGAAGTAGTGGTTCAGTTATCCCTCAATAAGCATACCTCTACTCTTGGTCCTGAAGTAGCTTGACATTAAGCATTCATATAGGACGTACAACTCCCATGGAGCCACCAAACTTCAGGAGGTGTAGGGGAGTGATCGGATACACTCGCGCCAACATTTGGATCTCAGTAACTGGCCTATAGTCTGGGGCAGGCATGAAGATGAGGTCAATTCGAGTGGTGTATAGTGTACAGCTTATTTGTGTGTATATTGTAGTGTTCTGGGGTGCCATGTGTGCCAGGCGTTGCAGACACCCATCTTGGAAGCACAATCTCCAAGTCGTTTACAATATAGTTTTGTAATTGAGGATTGGTTTACCTGTGGCATCTCAGGGGTGTTAAGGAAAAGCGTTTAAGTCTAATACAATCTCTGACTGGACCTGGGAGAGTGAGTAAATGATCACTAAGGTGGCCAGGCATTGGACTTCAAATTTGCCGGGTGGGGGAGGGGGCGTATAACTATAATCGAATGGAGATTGGTGTCCTCAAGTGTTGCTTTGAGTGTGAAAAAATGTCACTTAGGATCACTAGTGGATTGTACCAGTGTAAAGTGGAGGATAGCGCTTCAGAAGGATCGCTAATCCTGCAAGACCCTCTAAAGAACCTATAGTGACATCCTCTGACAAAAAAACAGATGTGCTCGAAACATATGCCTAATGTATCACCAAAGAGTACCACATAGACCTCATGGAGAACAAGAAGCCCTGAGAAGTTTCCGCAGATATTCTACAGCAGTAACTCGGCATCCCGCGGACCGTTCATTCAATCAGCCCACTACATGCCCATGATCGGCCATCAAAAAGCATACTGCCAATGGCAGGCCGATGCCTCTACAGCACTGCGGGGCTGGCAACACCCAAGTGAAAGAGGGATGCCATCACTGGAGGAAGTGCTCCATTGCTTCTCACAAGTGCATACTTTTGGCCTTTAAAGCATGATGTAGTGTCCTTTCTTACTGGACAGTCAAGATCCGGACTGCCACAGTGTTGTTTCGAGTTCATGGCTGCAGCCGGTGTATGCGCACCTAGGTTAGAGTTCCCCAACTGTGTGATTTCAGCTTGATTAGAGTCCGGATAATACCATATTTCTGAGTGGTCCGGCGCACTATCATAGTGCAACTACAATGTTGGCGTTCCAAACGACGCCCCCTGATTATAATTTTAATTTGGCCACTTCTCTTGTTTCTAGGTTACCTTTTTGAATTTAACGTTGAATTGAAATTACAATAATAAAATAGATTACATAATGTCCAATTTCGTTTTTAAAAGGGCATTATATTATTTAAGGTAATACATTTTTTACCCAATTACAAGGGTTGTCGGAGTTTCCTCCAATTGAAAGTGCTACAGTTCTGGACCCGACCGCCCTCAGGTTAGCGGATGGAACCATGCGATTAGGATGTGCACGCACATGGTTCCTTATGCAAACGTAAATTTTTTAATGTGATCTGGTGCTGCGCGCTTAAACTGCCCGCAGCTCTGTCTCCCAATGAAAATTGAAAAAAGTTTTACAACATCTCTGCACCGTGGGGCAGGCAATTTGGGGACAAATGCGGAGTGTCACAGTGGAAGCTGACCCTGCTGGCCTCCACCAAAGTTGCTTTCCAACAACAAATTCATGTCTGAAAGAACCATCATGGATTTTCTGTTAGAAACCAAATTCATAATCACGAATGATAAAACACCATTGTTTATGGATTAAGGTCGCAAAGTAGTCATATTGTCCATCTGGTTTAGCCTCGGACGGCCTACATTGTGATTAGGCGGTCACATTCAAAGCCTACCATGTCGTGTGGGACAGCCTCCAACCAGGGGTTGGCGGCATTACAACCCACATTGTAATAAGGACCGAGATAATATATAGTCATTTTATGGATAACAAGAGTTGTACTCTAGATAACTTCAAATACTTTTAGATAAATATATATTATGTTGTGAATTAATTTTTTTTATAGTTGAGTGCAAGTATTGAAGTTCTTGCTAGGAGTCTTGAAAACCTTCTTAAAATTATGTTTATCACTTATGTATCCACAGATTTCAAAGAACATGCATCTAATGACGTTGAAAAACTTTTGGCTGTATGGCATAAACCAGCGATTGGACGTTTGGAAGCTAATAGTGTCAAATATTAAATTGTATGATTCGTCATTTCATTCACTAAAATCGCCCCAATGGATAGTTGATGAGGTTGGTCTCTATATCATTTATAAACAGTACATGTCAGAACAAAAATAACAAAGATTTATCATCCTGTTAAACAAACATTAACCACAAATCATCCAGCGAATACTGGATCAGTGGTTGTAATGAGATAATAGCAATTGATCTTCATTACGAGGTTTATATTGTGTTGTTTATAAAAACAAATTTGATTTAGAAATGGTTTTGGGGGTATATGTTGCTATAAATAATTTGAGATTAAATCATAAATTTCTGGAAACTATACATATTTTTTATGCATTTGAATACCGTGTACTTTTAATGATACATACTTAACATATTCTAACCAAAAAATTATACTTTTCCAAAATTAATACACGTCTTTTTATTTTATCTTAAGCATAACAAAAACTGCATTAAAGTCATGGATAATAGGCTTTTTAAAGTAAGATCGTACAAATAAATCAGAAAAAATAGATTACATAAGGGAACTTGAAATCCAGCAGTTAATGTTTGTGTTTCGGTAAACTCAATTATAACTACACTCTTTTGATTTTATCTCTACAAAATATTTTAAGAATTAAAAAAAAATATGACTAATAAAATGAAAAACATTTAAACTAAGTGCTTGATTAAAAATTAAAAACAATGGAAGGGCAGGTGGAGCTCTAATGTGCACCCCTGCCCATAGCCGCCACCGTGCCTGCATTCCTGCAGGATTAAAAGTGATTTGTAGTCTGTCAAACATCATGTAATTCTCAGAATGGTTACTCTTCCAAAAGGTCACATTTGTTTTCAAAATACACCATATTGTGAAATGCCTCACAATGTTCCTGCACTGCATGGACTGAAAATTAAATTCCGTTCAAGAAAAAATGTGCATGCACGCACGGTGCACAAGTTTTGACCCCTGTGTGCATCCACATGTGGTGGAGGTACAAGTGGCCCTGTAGGCATCCCTTGTTTTCCTCTCCGTCACAGTG